>OY728160.1:1969512332-1971912332 GCA_963277665.1 Viscum album | reverse complement strand
AAGAGGCCACCAGCCTATAATGACTCTCATAATTTCAGGCTTCTTATCTATAAAATTTAATGTTATTTATTTCTTAAATACATTATCATAAAAATTAGATAATAATGGGTCAATGGTGGGTTAATGGGGAGAAAATTGGGAAGGGTTTTTTGGTAGGTATAAAAATTAGTACCTGATGGTTGGGTACTGAGTACCCAATGGTATATGATGTAGATTTCAACACCACAAGAAATTATATCAGGTAATATGTGGCATTATACTATGTACCAAATATATGTATGGTGTGTTATCTTAGATAGGGGAATTTTTGTTCCATTACAAACCTAAAAATATTAACCCATAAACCTAGTAGCTCTTGATTTTTACTCATTCCTAGCCGAAATCCCCACCTCTAATTCTTGACTTCTCCACCCTTGGTATCCATTTGATCCAATATATGATATTCGAATGGACTAAATGTATATGAGATATAGGGCTTGGATATGGATAATGATATGGTTGGGATTCCATCTAATTTTTTTTTCTATTATCCTTTATGTTATTGAACTCTAGATATTGAATTAGTCTTACTTTAGAGTGTGAAATCAAGTTCTTCCTTTAATAATATTTTCTATGGATTGTTGTAATAGTTCATTATTAATGATAATAGGGTCTGTAAGCTACATTTGATAATGATTTGTTCTTTCTTATTATGTTAGTGTCCCACCACATTAATTTAATCCAACATAGGTGTGGAATAATCACACACAAGAGTATAACTATATTTTCAAAGCATAGGTATTTAGTTCTATATTGGCTGTAGTGGGTAACCCCTCATCTCCTCTCATATGAGTGTATTGGAAAGGATAATAAAGGCATGGGTAAAGGTAACCTGAACTAGAAAAAATGTGTTTCATTTAATAATTTTGTTAAATTATTTTTCTAACATGGTTTTATAGTAAATTAAACATGGGTTCAATGTCATATAATTATATAATATGATTATCCACACCATTGATTTTTCATTGTCAAACTATTTTACTTTTCACAAATTATTTGGAATATTTTCATAAATATGTTGGTTATGAATATACATATTATACATTATTTTATTCTGTATTCTTTATAGATTATATCTTTAGAGAATTTAATGAGAAGTAACTTTATATAGGTGAATTAAATCGTAATAGTGATTCATCGGGAAATTATAGTTATATCTATGATTTATATTTTTGATATTGTCTTTAACTATGTTTCCATACCATAAAGTGTGGGAAATATTTGAAATGGGTATTCCACCTACCCGTTATACACACACACACACACATACACTAAGGAAAATGTTTTAGGGGACTCATCTCAAAAGAATATAATTCAGGTGATGGATATTAATAGAGACCACATATTATCTATATAAAGGTACCATGGAAACATTTTTATTATATCTAATATTCCTCTAAATTATATGTCTACCAATATAGATTCATAGTAAGACAAGAATAAAGTATGATTGGGTTTCTAAGGGGGTTTCTCTGAAAGCTAGAAAATAACTCATTTTAATCTGATTTATTTAACTCTAATTCTTATGTTTTGAGATAATTCTTCTTGATTGGTTATTTATATGGATAGGTGTGATATATAAATTTAACATTCCTTGTCTATTGTTTAGTTTTCCTACTATATATTTCTTTGCAAAATAATTGATTCTATTTTTGATTGGAAGGGGTCAGGTAGGGATAATACAATTAGTATGATGTGATATTACACTATACATATCCTTTTATGATGTATTTATATTTTATTTTATATATATCAAGAAAATGGTACGCATTGAATCATGCGAGTTCATAAAATTTAGAGCATGTAATCTGGTGGAATATTTTTTTTGATAGATGACTATGATTTTGACAACGAAAGTTTTCCATTGTAATTCAATATTTATTATACCATATATAATATATATAATTTTATTTCCTTTATAGATTATTTTCATCTCTCAATATATGTATATATAGTTTATGTCTTCCTATGAAAGGAAAATACTTTATTTTAGTGTTTTTGGAAAATATTTCTTGGAATTGTTTTTTTATATATATTTTTTCTTATATTATTGTTTTGGTATAGTGATTATATCCAGCCTATAGGTCAGTTTCCTCAATAAATAGATGTTACCTTATTTATTTTCATTATTTTCTTCTAAAGAAGCATCATGCCAAATTTTAGCTAGGATTGGATTGATGTTTCATTAAATATCATTGAGGGTATACTTCTTAAAAATACTTTTTCCACATAAAAAATGTTTATGGAAGTATCTGGTGATTAGAAGGTGTGTTTGGGGTATATTTTTTGTCACGAATAGAGTAGAGCTACCATTAGAATCTATCACCTGACCTGATCTTCCGTAAAACTAAAGGGAATTTTCGTTCCCCATGGTCAGATGTCTAGCACCCAGGAGTCAAAAACTGGAGGGAATTATTTATCCCAACCTAAACAAGATACATATAATATATATATATATATATATTTAACAAGAAGAAAAATAGAAGAAAGAATAAGTGAAACATATGCCATAACTAAAAGAAGAATATGGTAGGGATAAAACATGAAAACCATATAAAAGAAAATCCATAGGTCAAAAAACTGAAGGAAAATAAAAATAGAAAAAACTAATCCAATGATATTCAATAAATCCCCCACAATCTCACCAACAGCAATTCAAACACAGCTGAAAAAAAACCTCATCACCTCACTATGGGGATTTTCCATTATCTATATCAAAATACATAACAAGGTATTCACACCATTGAAGGGGTGTGAAAGGTATGAGACAAACATGATTAATAGTATCTCATCCAAGTGTTTTATATCATGTCTCTATAAAAATAATCCCAGTATTATCATTTTAAATAAAATATTTCATGATAAGCACTAAAATAATTATGTACCAAAAGCATAGTAAACATTTCCCATTTTCCATTGCTCTAAAATACGCTAGGTAAAATAATTCAAAGCATATAATATTTATCGAATATTTTAATCAATGAAAAAATCTTACAAACAAAGCTTAGTAAAATCACTTAATGGACCACTACAAGTATAGATAGAAAATTACTCATAAGAAAACAAATGACTACATTATACCCAAGTCCTCAGAAAACGGGCTTACGAAGTAGAATAACACCCCATGAGTGAACCCATAAATAATTTCAAAAACAATTCCAAAGAACAATAGGCTTATAGAGAAGAGGAACTCCCCATGAGTAAATACCTGTACAATAAAAATGGTGATGGACTTAACCTACACCTTCCAATTAAGTATCCATGTCTTCCCATGTATTGTATTAGCCATATAATTTAATCAAAACCATTCATTGAAAATTATTTCATAAATCCATTTAATATTACAATGAAGATACATTTTATTTTTCCAAACTGTGGGGAAACCAAATTTCATAAAAAAAGTTAACACACATATAAATAAATTAATCGATACAATTCATTTATAAAAAATTAATAAAATTTGAGCAATCAATAGTTCACATAACATAGACTAGTGACTCAAGGACCCACCTAAAACATATGTCATGCACCAAAAGCAACGAGATCCAAAACCACTAGACGGGATATATAATGTCAAACAAAGTCCCTATAAATTATTACTATATCTTAGAATCATATTCCACAATACTTTGTGTCGGTAGAGAGGTGACGACAAACATGTCCCAAGAACCATGCATGTCCCACCATGACCAAATCAAGGACTAACCCCCCAAAATAGATCACATAACATATCTAAAAATATCAAACAAGAATAATTATCACATGATAGAATGATTGGTGAAAACAACCTATACAGTAACCAAAACCAATGGAAACCAAGAAGTAGAAAGGTCACTTATTGAGAGAGAGAGAGAGATAGAAAAAAAATGCAGCCAACATGGTGACCAAGTGTTAAACAAAGAAACCAATAGGAGGAGGAATCAATAAAAATGACCTATAAGAGAATATATTTTGCAACATGGGAGAAAACAACAATATAGATTATGATTCAAACCTGAAACACTTAAAAGTCACAAATAAAGAATGATTCACATCATGAATTACATATTCATGGCTTGAGTCCCACACGTTGAATATATCTTAAAAATGTGTCGTCTCAAGTAAAAAAACATAGAAAATGGATTGTTATCATTAACCAAGATTGTGGCATAAATTATTTTCACACTTTTTACCAAATTCATTACATCATACCATTGACATATTCACGTTTTGAATTACATTCATGATGTGATATTTTCTTGCATCCATCACCAAGAAGGGTTGCTGCATAAACTCTAAAAACAAATCCAATATCATCCACACTAGAGAGGAAACCTCTTAAACACCAAAAGATAGTGTACTATTTTCCAATGATGTTACAATCTCCCCACCATTAGGCTTTATATCCTCAGAAATCCAAGTGGAAGAAGGGTTTTTTGGAAAGTGGTGAGGCAACATCTCCCTCACCAATGATTCGCACTCACAAGTCTCGTGAGAATCCAATTTGTGTCTCCAAAACACACTATACACCATAATAGACTTCACATAGAAGAATTTAATCATGGTATCAATGATATATACTTATTGATCCAAAATGAAACAATATGGCTCAAAATCAATCTCTACCTAAATAAAAATATTGGAAGGATCAGTGTGGTTTATCCGGAGATGAGATGTATAGATAATTTCATGTATGCCCATCAACAGAGCAGTAAATGATAATTTATAATAAAAATACACAAGATACTCAATGACCTCAAACGGTTCAAAATACCTCAAATCCATATTATATTATTTCCAAAGCCAATGGTGACCCGATAGAGGAGAAACATTCAAGAAAACATTATATCCAATGGAACACTCCAAAGAACAGTGTTGATGAACTTTAAATGATTTATTCCATTTATCTATTTTAACGAGACATAGATGTTTATGATAAACCCTAATTTATTTCTATTGATTGACTTTAAGTCCCACAAGAGAGGATTTACACACCTCTACCAAACAAAGAGGTGACCTACATTAGTGACTATACTTAGCTATGAAGGGTTACATTCTAATCGATGATTGAGGACTATTGTTGTACTAATATTAACCGGTCAAATATGGATGTCCCATAGTCCCAACAAATTTAATAAATGGAAATATAGAATGTCCTCCATGATCCAAAGATAATTCTCTATTTGACCATCTATATGTGGATGGTAAGTTTTACTCAACCTAATATGAGTCCCCATCACCTCTTGGTGACTCTTTTAGAACCTAGAAGTAATCATAAGATCCTTTTATACAACAATGGTATAGGTAAACGCATATAACCACACAATCTCTTTAATATATATCTTACCTAGATCATTTACTTTAGTGGTTCCCCTGATCAGAATAGAATGAGAAGACATTTTCAATTGATCAACCACCACCCATATAGACTTCTTCCCATGGGAATTCCATGGTAATCCGGTAAAAAATTCCATGGAAACCTCATACCATTTCCTAACCAACATCATAAGAGTATGGAGAAAATTAAAAGGATTTAGATGCTCTACCTTTATCTGTGGGAAGATGTAATAGGGGGACAAAAAATCAGCCATGTCAGGCTTTATACCTGATCACCAAAATCGCCATATCATACCATAATACATATTCATAGTGTATGGATGAAAATCCCATGAAGATCTATGATAGCCAAAATACTGAACTCCTCATAGATGTTGGGATAAAAAACTGATTCTCAATAAGGATAACACCATCGAAAGGGAGAGACAAACCCGAAATGGTCTCCCCGCCATAAAGGTTTTCTTTGATTACATTGAACTAATCATCATGTTGTAAACTCTACCAAATAGATTCAATAAAATATGATGATAATATAAAATTCCTCAAAACCATACCTAAATTATCCATTTAATCATCCAGATGATAAAAAATGAAGAGTCCCATTAGGTTTCACTCTTCTTTGGTTTCTAAGAGATCTTGTAATAGTATTTACCTACAGAGATCATCTATGATGAAATTACCCTTCCCCATGGTGTAGGTGATATCAAGATTGAATTATTGAAGGCACTCTACCAACCACCTCTATATAAGATTCATGTCTTAATAAAAAATATATAAATCAGGCTCTTATGGTCTGAAAAGGCTGTGAATATTCTCTAAAAATATAATGTCACCAATACATAAGCACATTCATAATTACATCAAGATATAAATAAATATAGGGGTAAATATTCTCCTGTTTCTGAAGTTGTCAATATACATAGGTCACCACATGATCATATTGGATAAACACTCAACCTAGACTAGAACCAAAAGTATAATAGTACATCACAAACATATTATAGGGATAAACATAGATTTTAATAGGTGTAGATTTCAGAATACAAATTAACTCATCAAATTGGGTCTAAAACATATCATCCCATATTAAATTCATCCCTTTCCTAGTAATATCTATCAAATGTGACTCCATATTTTGTAAACAAGAACCAATTGTATATAGAAATACCCAACAAACTCTGAATATCGAATATGTTAGGTGGATCCTCCCATGAAAATACAGCCTTCACTTTCCCAATATTAAGTGATATGTCATTGTTAGAAATAATGTTCTCTTAGAACATCACTTGTTTTACTTAGAAATTACATTTTGTAATATTTTCATAAATTGTTTTCCTTTTTAGAATGTCCGAAAGAAAATTTATATGGTGGTCATTCTCAAACACGGATCTCAAGTAAAGTAGAATATCATTCTTGAACACTAAAAAATGTTTTGAGATACTTATGGAATATCGTGTTCATCTAATCCATACAATATATATGAGCATTAGTCAGACCAAAATTAATCACAAAATATTTATAATTTCTATACATTATGTTGAATTCTCTCTTTAGTATTTGAGAATCATGAACCCTATTTTTCTAAAAACCTATGCGATGATCAATCCCCAAAAACAACATTTCCCCCATTTACTGATCAAAATAATCATTTTAATTGGTTAAAGGATACTTTTTCTTAACCATAACATGGTAAAAATTCTAATAGTCCATGCATAATAAAAAAAAACCACCACTACCACAAAAACAATTTTTCCTAGCGCTGACATTTATCAGTGCTAATGAAAAAGTTATGATAAAGGGGGGTGGCTTTATCGGTGCTAAAAAAGCACTGATAAAGGGTCGACTTCCAAAAAAAATAATTAAAAATAATATATTAATATATTAATATATAAATATAGTTATATTGATATAAATATCATATATAATTTTTAAATATATTTTAGACAAGTATAAATATACATTTACACTTAATATACTTAATATATAAGATATTTAGTGAAAATGGCTTATAAAAAAATTAAAAAAATTATTTTTATTTAATAATTTTCAAATTATTATGGATTAATATTCATTTAATAACAATTTGAAGACTAAAACAATTAAAAAAAAATTAAAAAAAGATCCAAATATGTTGAAAACACAACTCGAACTTCAAAGGGCCATAACGTTTGATCCGGGTGTCCGTTTGAGCTATACCACATATCAAATCGAAGCCTGCAATGAGCTCTACATCATGATGATTGGGGTTTACCTTGGTGAAGGTTTTTTCTAGGCCAAAAGAGGCTCAGAAGTCCTCCAAAACTGAGTTTTTAGTTCGCGTACCCTGATTTTTTAACATTTTGTGGATTTACAAACTCTTATAAGGGGGTATTATTGGATTTTTTTGGTGGCCACTGAATTTATTCCAAGGTATTACATTCATATTTCTATTATGTCTTTGAAATTTCATTGTTTTTTATAATTCACTTCTATTTATAATCAAATATATAACTATATGTACATATTTTGTATATATTCACACCTAAAAAATTAATTATATATATAAATAACAAAATATATTTACATATAAAATATATTAGCTTTATCTAAATAATAACTAATATCCATTTTATTTAAAATAAAAATATATGAATATTTATATATCTATATACTAATATAACTATATATATATATTAATATAACTATATATATATAAATATTAATATGACTATAAATATATATATTAATATCACTATAAATATATATATTAATATAACTATATATATGAATATTACTATATATATATATTAATATATATATATATATTACTATACGAATAAATATAACTATATATATATATAGAGAGATATATATATTAAAATAACTATAAATATTAATATAACTATATATATATTAATATAACTATATATATATTAATATATATATATATTATTATAAGAATAAATATAACTATATATATATATAAATAGACATATATATTAATATAATTATATATATATTAATATAACTATATATATATTAATATAAATATATATTACCATACAAATAAATATAACTAAATATATATATATATATCATTAAATGGAAAACAAATCAAAATAGAGGAGTGTTAAGGGCTTAGGCGCGCAAGGGGGGGTCTCTAGTTCAAATCCTGGTGGAGGCAGGGGCGTGCGCGCATGGGGGAATATGGGAGAAAGCGCTGATAAAGTGTAGAGGGGATGCATGGGGTGCTGTAGGGTGGCGGAAAAGCGTTGTAAAAGGGGGGCTCAAGAGCTATAAAAGAACCCCCGATTGGCAGTATATTTTTAATTTTTTTTAATTTTTATTAATATTTTTTATTTTTTTACCTTTTATCATCGCTAAAACAAAGCTCTGATAAAGGAACCTTTTATCATCACTTTTTGGAGCGTTGATAAAGAGGACCCCCCCCCCCCCATTATCTTCGCCGGCTTTAACAGCTCTTTTCTAACACTGTTAAAGGCCATTTTTAGCGCTGATAAAAGGCATATTTGTAGTAGTGCATATTTCTTCTTGGAAAAAAGAAATGGGGATTCCCACAGTAAAGAACTTGGGGGAATGAAAACATTCTCTATAAAGTCATCCAACTAAATATTTTGATTATTTATCTCCATTGGTGTCATGTGATATGATGGTGTCAAGATTTCTTACATACTTGGTACCAGATCCATAGTAAAATCTACCAAATTATCTGGATGAATACTGAATAAGTCATCTAGAAAAATTTAAGGGATCTCCCATACAACTAAAATTGATCAAAAATATAATAAATCGCATCAAGATCAAAGGAAACAACTAAAACAATCCTATGGACTCTTAGAAAGATGTTTTTTCATGACCAGATCTCAAATCCCACTCTACCTGAAACACCTGAGAGCTCCCATAATCTATAAGGAAAATGACATGTCGAAGATTATAATGAATATCATCATGGTGAGAAACAAGACAATCTATCCTGATAATGATTTCAATCAGATTCCGATTGAAAATGTGGATCTCCCAGAAAAAATCCAGGTCTAATATCAATAAAGAACAAGATTGATATCAAAACCTCGACTATTTCCTCTTCCCAATAGGTGCCATTAACTCCATGATAAAGTATATGAGATCCATTGGAATTTTCAACACATAAATTTTTTTTGCATATATAAATGAGTGTGATTCACAATTATCAAATAAAAAAGGTGACATATATAATGCAGAAAATATGGTACATCTTACAATTGTTGGACCCATGAAAACCTCCTTTAGAGAATCATCCACTATGTGAAGGTGTGTCATGACCCGTCCTCGGGGCCCATGCCGTGACTTCCCCAAGACCGCCTTCCATAGGCCATGGGTAGGCGACTAGCACAAAAGGCGTCAATACCAAAAGAAGGGAAGGTGTTGCCTTTATGAAGTAACATACACAACAGAGTACGCAAGCGAAGTAAGTACTAAGTAAAACTAGGTACAAGGTAAGTACTAAAAAGTAAATGGGCCAGTATACAAACCCAACTGAAAGTACAGTACAACTCAAAGGAAAGTGCAACAGAAGTAAGTAAAACAGCAACACAGATTTGTCCTCCGGAAATCCCACCTGAAGGGTGGGTACAGATAGTCTCCTCAACTCCTCGGTTTCGGTCGTCCGATCCGTGTACATCCCGCCAAGTGGTCCACATCTAAGTACCATCCAGCTCCACAAGGCTCCACCTCGATCAGTGTTGTATGTCGTCTGCATCCAACACAACGTAGTGTGGGCATATCCCGTGAAGGGGTGAGTATACAATACTCAGGGGGGGACCTAGAGACCGCCAAATCTCTCTCAGATCCGCGAAGGATAAACCAAAATGGAACGATACAATCACAAATTAACAATCGACTCTAGTTAGTTATATGTCCATACATACACCTAAGTCATCAGTTACTAAAAGGCTCCAATCGTCGAGCCCAAGCACAACCCAGTCCACACAGGAAAACAAAACCTATTCCACACAGGAAAACACAACCCAGTCCACACAGGAATGCAGGTCAATCACATCGATGAAAATGATTGAAAATCAAGACTCAGCTCACAGAGATATACACTTCGTAAGGCGAGAGAGATGATCATATGTAGCCACTGATTCATCTAAGTTGTCGGACCAACATAGGATACAAGACCAGCTAAGCTGTCGGACCCACACAGGATACAAGACCAGCTACTCTGTCGGGCCCACTCATGATACAAGTACATAGGTCAAATACTGCCAGACCCACATATGATACAAGAATAGTATTCATTGTCGTCAACCCCACAGAGGATCCTAGTACGGTCTTTGTCGCTACTGAACCCATGGAAGTTCCATGTACAGTCGTCCTCGCTGTCGAACTCATGGAGGATCCAAGTGCAGTCGTCATCGTCGCGGTCACAGCTAGCTCTAGGGTTCCCACACACAGCATGCTCGGTTCCGGGAGGGACTGATCCTTGAGTAAAAGAGTCAATACATCAACTGTCATGAAGTTCAGAGTTGATGTATCCCGAAGTTATGTCTCGTCAAAAGAAACCCAACGCGACAGACAGTGCGTCAATGGGACGCCCGGTCTGAGAATTATTGGCTTCTCTGTCCGAGGGGCCCGGTTAGTTTTTAACCTTAAACCAACATAAACGTACTCCAGCTATGTCCAAACATCAAGCGGAGTAAGCCAAAAGGACTGTCTCATCAGGAGAAAATCAACGCAGTTGACGGCACCTCAAACGGACGTCTGGTCCTTAAGATATAAGTGTTTCAGCTCCAAGCGCATGGTTGGTTTCGGGTTCAAACCAACCCATCCATACCCAAACTTTTTTGAAACCTCGAGTTTAATATATAAAAATTACCATCTCGATCAAAGGATTCTTATGCAACTAATGGTGCGTCGATCGGAGTTCTGTAGCTCCTGTTATGTGCAAACGACCGAAAACGGTCCGAAGTGGGGGTCTGGGCCCGTTCCGACCCGGCCCAACCCCCCCCCCCCCCCCACCCCTGGGTCAGCCCGCACCGGGTCTGGGCGGGCCCGGGTGGGTGCAAAGTGGCCTGGTCGGGCTCGGACAGCGAGGCGAGCGGGGGTGTGGCCCCAGCTTTCTGCAGATGCGGCGCCAGGGTGGCGCCGCTGCTCCCCTGATTCCTGTGCGGCCGCAGGGTCCAGCCCTTGTCGTCGCGGAGTCAGCAGCGGTGGGCTCCTTCTAGCAGCGCGCTGTGGTGCCGCCGCCTCCCGGATGCTGGACGGTGTCGGCCACCACCTCTGATCTCCGGCACCGCCGCGCCGGGGACCCGCGCCCCTAGGGACTTCCGCGGGCCACCGGAGCCATTCCGGTGGTCCTATTTTTCTCCTGTCTATGCCTTCGGTCGCCTCGGGACCCATACATCATGGTGATGGCCTCCAATCTCCATTTTGGTCCCACTTCGTTGTCTCCAAGTATTCCTCACATCAAGAACAAAATAGTGGTGGGTCCGGACTTGTTCGTTAGTCCCCACCCACCGCGTTAGTGGTTCAAAACATCATCTAGCAATTTCACGCCATGCCGAAGGTAAAAATCACATAATGAAATATACAAATTCCCCTACCTCAACAGTTGATGTTGGACGTCGGCGTCCCGGTAGACAGCGTCGCAGGGAAAGGAATCATAGGCGATGTCGGATTGCGCTGACGAAGAAGCTTCTTCTCCTCTCTTGTCACGGAGAAGAGGATGGGTGGTGTATCTTTGATCTTCGAGGAACAGGTGTTCTTCGTCGTTCTTCATCAGAGGCCAGCTTTCTCTGTCATTCTTCGTCAGAGACTGGCATTCTCCCAAATCCCAAGAGCTCTCCCCCGATCTTCCTTTCGCCAATGAAGCTCTCCCCAAAATTAAATAATAGGCTCCTCCTATTATTTAATTACACATGCAAAGAAACTCCCAGTATTAAATCACCACATTTAATAACATGTTGACCATTGATTTAAAGGTTGGGAGAGGGAAGATCCCCATTAATTAAACGTGTTTCCAATTAAATGGGGGGTTTGCCAATTTAATGAGGGGTTGTTAATGAGTTTGGTGGAAATTAAATCGTGGGTCTCGTGTGGGCCCCACCTCTCTAACATCCACACTTGGGTAGTTAAGTGGTTGTGGGCCCCACCCTTAACTACCCATGGGAGGGAATAACCACCTTATAAAATAAAAATTGTTCCGACAATTTTTATTTACTTCTTAAATAAACCCCCAAAATTATCTTCTCCCCCTTTGCAAATGCAACTACAGTAAGTGTCCCCTTAAGCAATTACTGGCGTTGTGAGTTCGTCAGTGCCCTCGAATTTTAATTCTGAGAACCGGTTCAAAAGATAGAAAAACCCACTCGTTCGTTCACTGAACATACCCGAGCTAAACTTCAGAAATTGATGATATGCGTCGGATCGTCGATGTCCAGCACCTCGTGGTCGATGATATGCGTCGGGTCGTGCACATTTCTTCTCAGCAGAGATACGTGGAAGATTTCGTGCACCTGGTGCAGCTGAGGTGGAAGGGCCAGGCGGTAAGCCACCTCGCCTATTCTGCTGAGGATCTGGAAAGGCCCAATGAAGCATGAAGATAACTTGTCTCCCCGACCAAATCTCTGTAACCCACGCTGAGGTGATACCCATAAGAAAACATGGTCACCATCCTCGAAATCCAGTGGTCTCTGCCTCCTATTAGCATACGACTTCTGTCTACTCTGTGCAGTCCTCATCTCCTCCTGGATGATCTGCACCTTCTCCGTCATAGCCCGAACCATCTCTGGTCCTACGAGAGCTGACTCCCCCAGGTCAGTCATGCACAGAGGTGATATGCATGGTCAGCCATACAGTTCCTCGTAAGGTTCCATACTGATGGTGGAGTGGTAGATTTTGTTGTAAAAAAACTCCACCAAGGGTAGGTGATCCTCCCAGCTGTTACTAATGTCAAGGACACATGCACGGAGCATGTCCTCAAGTGTCTGAGTGGTCCTCTCTATCTGGCCTTTCGTCTGTGGGGGAAAGGTAGATCTCAGGTGTAGCTGCATCCCAAAAGCCTCATGTAACCCCTTCCAAAGCCGGGAAGTAAAGTGGGCGTCTTGATCAGAGATGATATATGATGGCACAACATGAAGTCGTACGATCTCTTGAATGTAGAGGCATCCCAAGATCTCTATTGAGCCCTGCTCTCTGATTGGTAGAAAGTGGGCCGACTTGGTGATTCTGTCTATGATCACCCAGATGGTTTCGTGTCCTCTAGAAGTATGTGGGAGACCCATCACGAAATCCATGGATATCCCATCCCACTTCCACTCCGGAACATCTAATGGTTGTACCAAGCCTGCAGGTACCTGGTGCTCCACCTTCACTTGCTGGCAAGTGAGGCATCGTGAAACGAACTCTGCTACAACCCTCTTCATACTCGGCCACCAGTACTATCATCTGAGGTCCAAGTACATCTTCGCTACTCCATGATTTACCACTAGAGGGGAAGTGTGGAAATACCTTAGCACCTCCTACAGTACTGTAATTGGTACCATCGTACATCCCCTGAAGAGGATGACGCGCTCCCTACCTTCAGGAAATCCATCGGGTGCCAGCCCTGAGGATATCTGAGCACGTCACGCCTCACAGTCAACATCCCCACGTTGTGCCTCTCTGACCTTCTGAAGTAGTGGAGGAGTGACTGTGAGGGACTGAAGATAGGCTTCCCCATTTCTATCCACGAAGGATATCTGAAAAGCAGATAACTGCTCCGTCACCTCTCCAAGTCTTTGAATGCCTGATCTCTGACTGAAATCATCATACACAACGTTTCCGTTCCCAGGAGTATAGAAAATATCAAAATCATAATCCTGGAGGAACTCGAGCCATCGCTATTGTCTCATGTTCTGGTCCTTCTGCGAGAAAATGTACCTGAGACTCTGGAGGTCAGAGTAGACTGTAAAGCGTTCGCCCATCAGATAGTGCCACCAAATCTTCAGGGTGAAAACCACTGCTGCTAACTCCAGGTCCTGGGTGGAGTAGTTATTCTTGTGCTGACTCAACTACCGTGATCCGTATGTGATCACTGCTCGCTCCTGCATTAGGACACACATGAGTCTTGTCCCTGATGCGTCGCAGTAAACTACGTACCCTATGCACTCCTCTGGTAGCCTCAAGATGGGCACACTGTTCAATCTCCGCCTGAGCTCCTGAAATCTCTGCTGACATCTGTTTGACCACACGAAAGGTTTCCCCTTCTTTATCAAAGCTGTAAGAGGCGCTGCAACTCTGGAGACGTTTGGCACAAATCTCCGATAGTACCCAGATAGACCTAGGAAACTCCGCACCTCCTTCATGCTCCTGGGTGGCTCCCAAGAAAGTAATGACTCGACCTTCACGGGATCCACTACAACTCCCGCCTCTGAGACGATGTTCCCCAAGAAGTGAACCTCTCAAAGCCATAACTGGAACTTCGAGGGATTATCATAAAGCTGGTGCTCTCAGAGTGTATCCAGTACAACCCATAAGTGGTAGGCATGCTCCTCCTCAGTAGCCGAGTAAATCAGTATGTCATCAATGAAGACTACGAAAAATCGATCAAGGTAGGGCTGGAATATCCTGTTCATGAGACTCATGAACACTGTTGGATCATTGGTAACACTGAAGGTCATGACCAAGAACTCATAGTGGTCGTACTGACACCTAAAGGCCGTCTTCGGCACATCCTCATCCCGAACTCGGAGCTGATGATAGCCCGACCTTAGGTCTATCTTCGGGAACCACCGTGCCCCCTTGAGCTGATCAAAGAGGTCATCAATCCTCAGAAGCGGATACTTGTTCCTCACGGTCTCCTAGATCAGGTGACGGTAGTCAAGACATAGTCGCAAGCTCCCATCCGCCTTCTTGGCGAATAGAATTGGATAAGCCTAGGGTGAAACACTGGGTCGGATGAAACCTTTCCCATGTAAGTCCTCCAGTTGTACCAGAAGCTCACAAAGTTTGGCGGGAGCCATCTAATATGCTGGAGTGGATATCGGTGATGTCGCGGGGTATAGTTCTATGTATAAATCTACCTCCTTGCGTGGTGGTATTACTGGAATGTCGTCAGGAAAAACATCCTCATACTGATCCACCACAACAGGAAAACTCGAACTCCACACATCAACTGCTCCGAGGATGAGACTAGCCAACTGGTGTGTGATCGGATGCCCTCTCCTCTGCGTGAGTCCATCTTGTGCTGCGAAGTTTACCTTCTTGTCAGTGAAGGTGAACTTGGTCCCATCCATGCGGACACACCGCACCTTGCGCCTAATACAGTCGATCAGAGCATGGATTGTAGATAACCAGTCAATACCCAAGATGACGTCGTAAGGCCTCGACACCGCTATAAGAAGATCACAACCAAAGATCTTGCCTCATAGAGTAAGCTCACACTACCAGAACTAGTGCGTAATCATCGAGTCTCCTCCTATAGGATTCTCTAGCCGTAAGGATTGAGCCAACAGCTCCGTCGGAATCTCTGAGCTCCGAACAAGGGTAGAGGAAATAAAATAATAACTCGCACCAGTGTCTATAAGAACTGTAGCAAGGGTGGAGTAGACATAGATAGTACCTCGAATCAGCTCAGGTGCGCCATGGTTGTAATCCACCGCTGGTTGGAGCTGAGTCTGCCTTTGCCCACTAGCTCCCTGTGGTCGGGGTGGACCTCCTGGGGGTGGTGGTGGTAGAGTCTTGAAGTGTCTTCCACCACCCGCTGCTCGGGCCGCTCCTCTGCCACGTCTGGCTCCTCGCTGTGGACCACCACAGTCGAACCTCTGCCTCTACTTGGGAGGTCCCTCCATTGTCTGCTTCTCATCTTCATGGCGGGTCGGGCAGTCACGAGCCATGTGGCCCTGCCCGATGCATGCATAGCACTGTCTGCTCCTCGTAAGGATGGCTCTGCGCCGTGTGCCCCGCACAACTGAACCCGAATCCTGAGGTCGCCCACCTGTCGTCCTGGTCTTCTTGGACCCCTGTGTCATTTGTCGACTTCAAGCTACAGAATACTCGTCTTTGTGCCGTCCTACGATGGTTCTAGCTACTGATGGATTCTCGACGATAAATCTCTCCACTAACAGGGCTCGCTCCAGCACCCCCGCCTACGTCGGGATGCTAAGGGGAATGATCGATGCTCTGATCTCATGTCTCAGTCCCTGCTCAATGGTCTGAGCCTAGAAGAATGGGCCCCGTACAATGTCCGTGGAGTAGTGCGAGAGGTCAGTAAATCTCACCGAGTACTGGGCTACTAACATGATGCCCTGCCGAAACTGTAGTAACTCCTAGATGTGCACTGCATAGAGGGTGGCTGGAACAAAATCAGAGTAGAAGAGGCTCTCGAAGTCCGTCCATATTAGATATGCCTCATCATGCACCTGGAGAATCAGGCTCCACCATCTACCTGCTACTGCGTGCAGGAGACTCGCGAAAAGGATCACCATAAGATCTGTTGGTGTCCCTACCAATCTGAAGACTCGGACGATGGCCTCCATCCTATCCTCAGCTGCCTAAGGATCCATCTCTCCATGGAACTTATGCAGCCTCTGTCTCTGAAAATCGTTCAACGTGATCAGGCGGCGTGCACTCTCCACAATTGGGGCTGGTAGCATCGATGGCTTAGCGGGTAGTGTTACCGCTGGTGCCTCTGCTGTAATGGGGCCCTGCACCGAGGCCTCATCGCTGGGTGGGCAGCCACCCTGCATGTAACTAGGAACCCTAGTTGGCTAACTTCATGGGGCCATCCTGAGAAGAAACAGGGGTGTCACAATCAAACAGTATATCTGGTGAGATAACACACACTAGTCACAATGAAAACTTTTAAAAGGAAACACACACACAGTCAGTGTTTTTGTGCACTTAGTCGGAAACTGGAGGTCTGGGTCCTGGTGTATGGAAACCCAACTGAAAGTACAGTACAACTAAAAGGAAACTACAACAGCTGTAATTAAAACAGAAACATTGAGTCGTCCTCTAGAAATCCCACCTGAAGGGTGGGTAAAGATAGTCTCCTCAGCTCCTCGGGTCCGGCAGTCCGCTCTGGGTACGTCCCGCCAAGTGTTCCACCTCCGGGTACCATCCACCTCCATAAGCCTCCACCTCAATCAGTGTTTTTCATCATCTACATCCAACATAATGTAGTGCGGGCATAGACCATGCAGGGGTGAGTATACGATACATTGTGGGGACCCTGAGACCCCCAAAGGTCTCTTAGAATCCAAGAATGATAAACCACAATGGAAAGATACAATCACGATGTAACAATCGACTCTACTTAGGTATATTCTCATACATATACCTAAGACATCTGTTACAAAATTACTCCAATCCTCCAGCCCAAGCCCAACCCATTCCAAATAGGAAAACACCACCCAATCCACACAGGAAAACACAACCCAATCCACATAGGAAAGCAAGTCAATAACATCGATGAAAATAATTGAAAGTCAAGACTCAGCACACACAGGTATACACTTTTTAAGGTGATAGAGATGATCAGATGTATCCATCGATTCATATAAGTTGCTGGACCCACATAGGATACAAGACCAGATAAGCTGTCGGACCCACATAGAATACAAGACCAGCTACTCTATCGGACCCACTCAGGATACAAGTACATAGGTCAAATACTACCGGACCCACATCGGATACAAGAATAGTAGTCATCGTTGTCGAACCCATAGAGGATCCCAGTTTGGTAATCGTCACTTCCTAACCCACGGAGGATCCAAGTAAAGTCGTCCTCGCTGCCGAACCCACAGAGGATCCAATCGTAGTCGTCATCGTCGCAGTCGCAACCAAGTCTAGGGTTTCCGCAAACAGCATGCTCGATTTCGGGAGGGTCCGCTCCTCGAGAAAAAGATTTAATACATTACCTGTCACAAATTCCATAGTTGATATATCCTGAAGTTCTGTCTCGTCAAAGAAAACACAATTTGACAGACGGTGTGTCAATCGGACACCCGGTCTAAGAATTATTGGCTTTTCTGTCCTAGGGGCCCAGTTGGTTTTTAAGCTAAACCCAACCCGACCGTACACCAACTGCGTCCAAACCTCTAGAGGAGTAAGCCAAAAGGACTGTCTTATCAAGAGAAAATCAATGCAGTTGACGGCATGTCAAACAGACATCAGGTTCTTAAGATATAAGCGTTTCCGCACCAAGGACCCGGTTGGTTTTGGGTTCGAACCAACCCAATCGTACATAAACATTACGAAAACCTAGAGTGTAATATACCAAAATGACCGAATCGATCGAAGGATTCCTATGAAACAGATGGTACGTCGATCGGAGTTTCGTATCCCAAGTTATGGTCAAAAGACTGAAAATGGTCTGAATTGGGGGTCTGGGCCCGGTCCGACCAGGCCCACCCCCCCCCCCCCCCCACTGGGTCACCCCGAACCGGGTCCACCCGACCCGGGTCCCGGTCCGGGTCCGGTCCGTGTGACCTAGCTCGACTCGGACGGGGTGCACGCAGGCTCAGCCATCAAGCCAAGCGGAGGGCGCGACCCCCGCTTTCTACGGATGCTACGCCAGGGTGGCGCTGTTGCTCCCCTAGATCCCGCGCAGCTGTGGGATTTAGTCCTCGTCGTCGCGGTTTCAGCCTCGGCGGGCTCCTGCCAGAGTGTCGTCGCCTCCAGGCGGCCGGCCGGTGTCGGCCGCCGCCTCCTACCGCCGGCTCCCCCGTGCTAGTGACCCGCACCACTGGGGACTTCTGAAGGCCACCGGAGCCATTTCGGTTGTCCGATTTTGCACCTGTTTGTGCTTGCGGTCTCCTCAGGACCCGTACATCACTGCGAAGACCTCCAATCGACATTTCTGTCCCACTTCATCGTCGCCTAGTATTCTGCACATCAAGACCAAAATAGAGGTGGGTCCAGACTTGATTCTTAGTCCGCACCCACCGCGTCAGTGATTCAAAACATCATCTAACAATTTCACGAAATGTCGAATATATAAATCACATAATGAAATATAAAAATTCCTCTACCTCAACAGTTGATGTTGGACATCAGCGTTGCGGTAGATGGCGTCGCGGGGAATGGAATCATAGGCGACATCGGAGTGAGCCTAGTTGGAAGCAGCGTCTCCTCTCTTATCGCAGAGAAGAGGATGGGTGGTGCATCGTCGATCTTCAAGGAAACGGTGTTCTTCGTCATTCTTCATTGGAGTCTGACATTCTTCGTCGTTCTTCGTCGGAGACCGGCGTTCTTCCAAAGATCAAGAGCTCTCCCCAGATCTTCCTTTTTCCAACGAAGATCTTCCCAAAATTAAATAATAGGCTCCTCCTATTATTTAATTACACAATAAAAAAACTCCCAGTATTAAATCACCACATTTAATAACGTGTTGACCATTGATTTAAAGAAAGGGAGAGGGAAGATCCCCATTAATTAAACGTGTTGGCAATTAAATGGGGGGTTTGCCAATTTAATGAGGGGTTGTTAATGAGTTTGGTGGAAATTAAATGGTGGGGCTCGTGTGGGCCCCACATATCTACCATCCACACTTCGGTAGTTAAGTGGCTATGGGCCCCACCCTAAACTATCCATTGGAGGGAATAACCACCTTATAAAATAAAAATTGTTCCGACAATTTTTATTTACTTCTAAGATAAATCCCCAAAATTATCTTCTCCTCCTTTGCGAACGCAACTATGGTAAGTGTCCCCTTAAGCAATTATCGGCCCTACAAGTTCATCAGTGGAGTCAGATTTTAATTCCGAGCACTGGTTCAAAAGTTATTAAAATCTGCTCGTTCATTCACTGAATGTACCCAAGAAAAACATCGAAAGTTGATTCCGGGCACACCGGGCCTCGGAATTGAGTGCCGTTAGAAGCCACAGACTCATAAAATTAAAATTATTTTAAAAAATCCTGTAAATTTCTGGGTCATTACAAGGTGATTCACTCCTGAGACCTATGGATGGATCTCTAGGGATGTAGAAACATCTGAATACATTATATTGGTCTGTGGAATCGAAGATCCTTATCCATAATGAAGCATAGACACGGCATGGTAGAACCTCTATAGATGGCCATGGTGGCCACCACCAAAGAACACATTTTCATGAATGGGACAAGAATGCTAGGTGATCCCAAACATTCCACACTGCTAGTAGGTCAAGGGCACATTGTTGGTAGCTATTGCTAGTGTAGAGGAGGCCCACTACTGAGAACCATCTCCACCTCACATAAGATGATCATACCACTTCCTATTGTTTCTTTATATGCCACTGAAGTTTCCACATGGTGTAATATAAAAGGTAGAATAAATAATATTTCCTACCATTTGAATTTCATTAAACATATCTGAATATACTATCCCCTAATAGTTAGAATGATTCAGAAAAAATAACTATTATCTAACATCCTATTGCAAACCCCATAGGAACTTTTAAGCTTTCAAGTGATCATTATTTAATACATCTATAATATAATGAACCATAATAACTAATTTATTAGTGAACTCTAAAGACAAACAATCTCCTTACTATAAAGAGAAGAAATATTGAGAATTTATCATCATTAGAGACTCAGGTCAGAACTACTGATGGAAGAGTGTCTTCAAACCCTTCCAATGCAATCACATGTTCCCATATACCTGTACTATATAATCCCACCGTAACTTGTTAGGACTCCTAATCCTGAATGTTGCACACTTCACCTTGATTATAACTTGTGTATCTTGTAATTTAAAGATCTGATTGATCTTGTCAAGCTGGTCCTCCACCTCTTGGGGTCTATTCGTACCTTTAAAGAATGTTGACTTCTCATGTAAGAACTTTTGTCTCCTCCAGCTCCATGTTTTTTCCTCAAAAACTAGTTTATGGACTCGTAGTACACTTTGGTCTAGGGAAGGGATTTCTCCCACTATAACCACTTTAATATTCAATTCCAAATTTTGATTCCCTTTAGGATAATCCAATACACTATCCTAAAAAACTCATAGGATACATCTCTAGGGAAAACCACTACACACAAAAATGGAAGAAATGATCTATAAACAGGATAATATCAGTTTAAAATAGAAAAAAATACGAATAAATTGAGACGAAGATAAAAACTCAACAAAGGAGAAAAACATCATAATATCCCGTGGTAACTTGAGTCTCATGATAGCAAGAGATACTCAACACATCATAACATACCACTCATGATTTAGTGGTTCTATATTTAGTCTACCAAACATATCAAGATAATAACTATTGAGTAGAAACCTCAATTTTATACAAATTTATCATGAAATAACCTGGATAATCCTTAAAAATTGGCACCCGACCTGTTCCCCCACATACATAAAGGGAATTCTTGATCCCCAAAGGATGGAAACTTGTAAAAAAACATCTAATAATATCCATATGTAATGATTTCACCCAACATGATCAAGATAAATGGAATATATATACATAGTAGAAATAATATCTAAAGAAAAAGAAACTATAGGAAATATATTACATAACTAAAAGTGGAAAGATGTCAAAATATAAATTAAAAATGAGATAATATAATAGTAATGGGTCCAACACAACCAAATTACAATCAAATAAGAAAAAAGTTACACTGATGATATGTGGGAAATCCCACATTGTCTCCCTAGTATCTACCCAAACCTAACTAACAGAAACATCATCACCTCACTATGGAACCTTACCTTTCCACACACCGAAACACATAACCATATATGCACAATAATGAAGGGGTTTCTAGGTTGTAAGTTAAACAGAATCATTTTAATACCACTGAATTGTTTCATATCAAGTCTCTATACAAATAATATTCATATGATCACTTTAAAGAAAAACTGGCAAGATAGGTAGTAAAAAGTTTTGTATCAAAAGCATAATAAATATTTTCCTTTTACCACATTCTAAAATAATCTAAATAAACTAGTTTAAATCATATCACCTTTACCAATGAAGGAAATTAAATTCAAAACAGTAAAAGCTAAATCATAGGTAAATCATAACAAGGATCACTATAGGCCAGGTTAGTATAATATTCATATGGCAATCAATGACTAGTGATCACCCAAGTTCTTAGAACATGGGCCTACGGTGCATAGGAATACCCCATGATTCTACCCCCCCCCCAAATTAACAACATGTCTCTAGAAATATAGGCCTAAGGAGAAGAGGATTTCCACATGACTGAACCCCCTGATAATTAAATGAAAGATTACCCTAAGATACACCTTCCACCTATGTACCTAGGGAATCCCATATGCTAAATTTCCCAAATTATTTTATAAAACAATACTTTGAAAACAATTTAATAAATCCACTTCACAATGATTTGAAAATACATATACTTTTACCAAACCAAGGGGAAACCTATAATTAATCAAAGACCATTTAACACATAAATTTTTCAATAAATAATAACAATTCATTTAGAATACATTTCAATAAAAAAGAGAAATCATGGTTCATATAACATAGGCTAGAGACATAACCACCCACCTCAATCATGGGCCACATACTAAGAGTGGAAGGATCGACAACCATAGAAAGGTACAAAAAACATCAATTAGAAGACTTTCAAATGATTATAATATATTAGAATAATATTATGAAAAAATAATTGTTTGTAGAGAGGTTAATACACATATACCTTGAGAATAACAAACACTTCACCTCGACCAAAGAAATGACTATCCCCCAAAAGAATATTACACAATAAAACTATAAATATCAACCAAGAATCATCATTACATGATAAACAGATCCATAAACTCATCCCCAATGACACAACGTTTTCTAATGGAAATAAATAAATAGAAATTTGGGTTACTCAGAGAGACACAACTCTGCCACTATATAAATCGAACATCGAACAAAGCAATCGAGAAGTGGTGAAAGTGCCCAAAATCACGAGGAAGATCCTATGGTTTGTGGAAGGGAAGAACAAAATTTCTTGGATTTGGATTTAGGAATATATTTCATAAAACTAAAAAACACAAATTATTTTCAATGTGAATTATAAATTCACAGTTTGAATCTGATGAGTTTTATGTACGCCAAAAGAGTCATCTCATTGGGTTAAAAACATGAGAAATTGATTCATATCGTGACACCAGTTTGCGGCCTGAATTATTTTCTAGATTTGAACAAAATTCACAGTATCATACCAGGGTCATATTAAATTAATTAATTTTTTTCATGGTGTGAGTTTTCTATATATCCATAACCAAGAAACATTCCCACATAATCTCTTAAAATAACTCTGACACCGTTTGAACCTAATAGACAAGCTATTAAACATAAAAAGAGAGGGAACCTTTTAACTAGCATTTACATTGGTGACCTAGTTCAAGTACTATTCTGGTATATGGGTCTAGGACATTAAAAAATGCTATCAGTGCCCCACTATGGATATAAGGATTGAAAGTTTCTTGGATCTTGGACTTTCTATACTGAATAAGTAACTCATAAATATTCCTAGATAACATTATTTCAGTGTAAGATTCGTTTATGAGGGATAGTTAAAATTTTGTTCATCATTCCTTTAACCACAAAAAAAATCTTCTCAGTTCTCTTGAATTATGGGTATTTTTAATTAGGTAGGAACATATATGTTCACATGACATGTAATACACTTTCCTAAATTTGATTAAATTATTTTCTGAATCAATTAGAATTCTATATAAAATGAAAGATAAGAAACTAATTAATAAAGTTTCACTACATTATTATAAGTAATTATTATGTTAATATGAATTACTAATTGGTTTATTTTATTTTAAAAACAATTTATTGATATTTTTTATCATCTCTATCATGAATATATTTTAAAATATATTGTTGAAATATTTTAAATTATAATTCAAAGTAGAAGAATTATTGTTAAAAAATAAATAATTAATAAAAATGGGTATAGGTTTATATTTTATATATTATTTTATAAACTCATTATTAATTGTTAGATGATTTATAAAGGGGGATGTATTATGTGAATGTCTGATTTACTGTAGTTTGTGTCACCAGATCCTCAACTTGGTGCCATATAAGAAGGGGTTGATGAATATAATCCTACTTTTAGGCCTACCAGGGCACCAAATAACCACAAGGAACGTTCCTATTCACTCTAAACTATGTTTAATAGGAAACCATAATTGGTAAATTAACCTAATGAAGCTCCTCAGACATTCTAGGCTGACATCTCATAGCAGTAAATTGAATAATAGATTAAACAGGTACACATTATCTATGAAATTAATGAGACATAAATTAAATAAGAAGCATTGGTGGAAACATTTATGATTGATATATCTACCAAATATTATTTTAACTTTATAGTAAAATAATATATGGATTTGAATTTAGAGGATGATAGATTATTTACTCTGTAGAAATTATATATAATGGTGGTAGTGTGATCTGTATCTATATAGATAAATATGAGTGGTTGTGCTCCTTTTTTTCTTTTCACGATAGGGATGATGAATAAAAAAGTCAATGTATTCACCGAGGATATATGAAACTTAGTTTTATTATCTGAGAAAATAACTATTTTAAAAGAAAACATTTTAGAAAAATACAATGTTTTTTCACAATCCTCCTTATAAGAAAGGGTTTCTAAAATAGGATCATCATGATAGATTTGGAAGAGTGTTTATAGTATATAAATCTACTAATGGTTTTGGTAATAACCCATCTATAATAAGAGATGTAATTATAGTATCCTTAACCGATTTTAAATCCCTTCACATATAGTATTTTTCACAATTTATTATTTTGGATCAATTCATATCACATATGATATTTGGAGGAATAATTTTATAAAGAACATATAAGAAATGATAACATTCTAGGAAAATTATTTAAAATAAATAATAAATTTTCTTTATATTCTATTAAAGTGGTCATTTTTAAGAACATTTAGATTATTTGGATTTATTTTATGCATAGATTATGTCATCTTGTTTTAGAATTAAATTTAATGTTATAAAATTCTTGATTCATTTAAAAATTTTAATAGTATATTTTAATTTTTATTAAGGAAATAGAAGTTTAACATGAACCTATATAGAATGTTTTAATAGCTATTTGGTTTATTTACCTCTATAATATTGATTGTTGTACTTAGGGATATTGAAGTAGTGAAACATAATTCATTACTTCATGTTTTATGATCCATTATAGATGTGTTTCCTATGGAATATTTGGGATTTACTTTAAAAATAAATGTTATATTATCAATTAATCTATTAAAAATTATTCCACCATATCAAATGGATCTTATATTTCTAAAAGAAATAAATTTTTAACTTTATGGGCTTAAATATAAGGGATTTTATTTGACTTAGTATGTCTCTTTGGGGTTCTCCTATACTTTTCATTGAGAAATTATTTCAATCTTTTTTATTATGTCTAAATTATCATAAATTAATTTTAATGATTATTAGGAATTGATATTTATTACCTTCAATTAATTATATATCATTTAAATTGGGATAATATGTATTATTCATGAATTTCAACTTGAGATTGATGTAACATCGACTCTAAAAAAATTCCTAGAATATTCTAAGGATTACTTTTTGAGGTTATCGTGGTAATTATAACTATTTAGTATTATCATTAAATATTATTAATATACATGTTTTTTTCATGGAATTATATGGGTTATTACATCCATTTCTGGTTTTGTTATTTGTTAATTTTTTTTAATGAAATCCTTAATTACTCAAGGACTTCAGAACGGCACGATGGGTATCTTCAGGTGTAATTGAGGGTGTTATGAAAGTAGAGTATTTATGAAAATCTATTTCAATATTTATGATTGATTATTTTGTGTAAAATCCTCAAGAGGGTGTAGTGATAAGATTGAATTTTTTAATAGATATTGAGTGGTTAAAAGAAGTAAATCATTGAAAGTATAAGGTGATATCTTTAATATACAAATATTCTGGGAAATTAATTGATTTTATCAATAAATTATCCATGAATTATATTATAAATCCACTCATTTGGTTTCCATATAAAAGGAATGGGATATGTTTTTTTATTCTGGTTAATGTGAGGTAGATTTTAAAGAACAGAAAACATGGCATACTATTACATTTATTCTATTCATTTTAGATATAGAAAAATTGTTTAATAAGTATTTTAATTTATTTTATAGGGTTATTTGATTTATTTTATATAATAAAATATTTTCATAACCAAGGGATCAAGAAAATTTTAATCCAACCAGAATAATTATCAAACCCATGATTTGGAGTTAAATATTTTAGTGAATTATTCAAAGAGTTGCTGGAACTATTTGTTCGGTGAGAAGTTTATATAAAAAACTAACTATAAATTCAACAACTATATATATTCTAAATGATATTTTAATATGAAAATATTTTTAATGGTTTGAATAGCGACATTTATTGTACTATAAGCTTTTCTATGCACCATGCAAGGTAAATTTTGTAAGAGATGTTATTTATAGGGAATCTTGACCTCAAAAGGCACAAAAAGAACAATGTGAATAGAGATTGTTATTTATAATGACAAGGTTTCATATATACATTTCCATGGATATAGTGAGATAATTTTCAATATAAATAACATTAATTAAAAATTTGCATATCTGGAAGAATACATCAAAAAATTAAGATCCTTACTATATAATCAATCAGAAGAGAAACTCATTAGTTAGTAGATATTAGATGGTTGGTCTACAATTTTGAAAATTTATTTTATGTTCATTTAATTTTAGTGATATCCACTAGAATTAAAGAAGAATTTATGAGAGAGTATCAATTTTCTCTTTAATCAATTCACCTAGATATTCTTAAGACGCATTGGGATATGCATAGGAATTTTTACTATCCTAGCCTGAAATAATAGTAGATATGTTTTGAAATATCTTATTTATTATAAATTCATGATTTAAAATTAGAAACACTTTTCTTAGTTTCATGAGTTTCCTACACTATCTAAAAATGAGATGAAATCAATATTAATTACAAAACAATATTACCTTGATCTTTGGGAGGAACAAATATGGTTTGTGTGATTATTAATAACCTAAAAAATAATACTTATTTATTATATATAAATGAATCATGAAGTATTGATATATAGAAAAACTTATATGTTCCTGAAATTATGAATCTCTATGAAGTCTTGAATGATATTTTTTTAGATTAAAGGTTTAACTCTGTATTTTGATTAGAGTTTATGTGGGATCTTAGTAATCATGTGCAATAAATAATGTCCTATTACCCTAAGATTAATAGTCTATCAAAGAGGACTATTAACATGTTATAAGATAGACCAAGGGATTATATTCATGGTTTTAGTAGAATATGGGATTACCTTCTATGAATCATTGAATTGACCTACAATGAAATCCATCAATCATTTCTCCAAATGGAAAAATTCAAGGACCACTACATTGAGTCGTGTTGTAATACATTATAGTGGGCTAAGATTGGTGATTCATTATTGATTAGTCCTAATAAAGTTATATGTAAATTAGTAATGATGTAAAGTCTCCATAAATAATAATTTCAAGTCATTTTGATGTTGTATTATTGATCATATGATTCTATAAATTTCTCCTCGATTGGGATATCTACAGAAGGGAAGAAAAGATAATATTTCTCCACAATTCATTTGACCCTATTATATTATTGATAAAATATAAGAGATGACTTATGTGTTTTCCTTTATCCATTGGTTCAATGAAATGTGTAACACCCCAATATTTCATAGTACGTTCTTTCTTCAAAGTAATTCAATAACTTGCGCCGCACGGAACACCAAGTTTGAGCGTACCACAACTAACCAAACTAACTGTTGAAAAAGCGGTTATGAATGTTATTATATAAATTTATAAATTTATATCTTCCATATAAATTTTAAAATCCATATTATGTGTTTATTATACATAATATAAGAACAAATTTATTTTTTTTCAGATAAAGGAATTATTTTTCAGAAAATGCCATTTTACTGCCTTTTAATGGTGAACACTTTTTAAATCCAATATTTTACACTTTTATATATATTCAATTTGACAAAATAAACTTCCTATTTATAATAGGGATATAAAAATTTAGTTTTTAAAAATATTTGGTGTTTTTTCGATAACTTTCATATTTGGGTGAATAGTGAAAATTACTAAATTTTGATTGAAAACAACTTTTTTAATCAAAATAATTTTTGGTGTTCAATTATAAATTTGAATGGTTTGTAAGTATAATTAGATTATATTTTTATCATTTAATACAATTTAGGTCTTTATAAGTAACTTCACATTTAAATTTGGCATAAACACATGTCAGTCTTTTGATAGTTTTTACTATATTAAAAACCAACTTTTTTTGTTTTGAAAACAGGAATTAATTTTAAATTAATTAATGAAACTTATATGTTATTAATTTGGTAAAATATATTTAATTTTTTAAATATTAAAATCATAATTAGGTTGGGGTGAAGTTTTGATATTTTTCTGAAAACATTCAATTTTTGATGAATGGTGAAAAACACTACGTTATTGTTTGAAACCAAATTTTTATTTAAATAATTATTTATTTTAAAATTATTTATTTTTAGTCAAAATAGATATATAATACCTATATAAGTTCAATATAATTCATTGGAGTCATTTTTTAATAAAAATAGATGTATAAATTTTTATTTATCTTTTTACCGTATTTTACCCACAATCTAGGAGCATTTAAAATTTTTAATAAAACATAATTTTACCACTTTTGTGATTTGAATTTAAAAAATCCATGATACATTTTTAATATCATTAAGTAAAATTTCTTTCAATAAGATGAAAATAAATTTTGGTTAATGGTAACTTTTGACTTTTATTTACCTTAGTTAAAAGTAAATAGTGTAATTAATGGTAAAAATGATATTATTATTACCCTAACACCTATCCTAATTCTATTTGAAAAGTTTATTTCGACCAAAATAAACCTTATAACTAAAATATTATCCTTTAGTTCCACTAGGATTAGATGAGGACATTTATTATAATTTTATTTAAAGAAGAGTTAAAAGTGTTAATTTCAAAGATTGATAACTAAACCATTTTTAATATAGGGTTATACATAAGATATATTAAACTATATATATTCATTAGAAACCTAAATAAATTTCCTAAAAAAATTGTATTTTATTTATAACTTTTAGACATTAAATAATTAAAATTATATATGACATAATGATGATAAAGTAATTACATGCTCAATGAAATATTAAAATAATTGATATTATAAATATTAAAATAAATATAATTTGATGGTTTTGAAGCCACACACAAATTTTTTGGAATAATATGACATGTTATGGTTGATTAAATGTATTTTTTCGAAGTAATAAAGTTGTGATGACTTTCAAAATAACCAAATACGAAATAGTGTGAAAACTGACATAAATTAGTTTTTAAAAACATATTATATTATTAAATGATATAAAATTCTTAAAAATATAGGGTTTGTCCAAATAACTTATATAATAATTAATATTTCATTATTTAACCACTTGGGGTTCTCTTGTAATTTTATTGTAATTTTATTAACCATCTATTATAATAATACAAGAGGACATTGTAAAAGTCAAACCTTTTAACTTAGAGTTAAATCTAAAATATAGGGTTAATATGGTGACATAAACCTATCTAAAACCTATTAGTTGATATTATTTAGACCCATACCCACCATAGACTAGAAATAAATCAATTTGGATCCATTAGAAATGTAAAATGATTTTATAGTAAAATAATATTTTAAACTCTTCCTAAAGTGACCCTCACCGCTCTTATAAAAGGTCACTTCCCCTTCTCTCAAAATCACACCAACAAAGCCATTTGGAATGGCCAAACCCAACCCAAATATCCTCCCAACTACCCTAAAATAAACCTAGAGTCCTTACTTTGCTCATAAATCCAATCTAAGGAGACCTTTTGTTCAACTCAAAAGGAAACACCTGTAGAAGACGTAATAATTTCACCACCCTCTTTCAAGTTCATTTATTCATCCACTTCCTCTTTCTGTGTTGTTTCCATACCTAAATATAAATTCCAGTACCACCTACATAATGTGATGTTATTATAAATATGTTACAACTATATTCATTATTCTATCCATCCTATAAATGACAAAGTCACCATACGTGCATAAGTACGGCTTACCGTCTCCACATCGTGGTGTAGTTTGTTATTCAAACACTTCATTATTTTTATGGGTATAATAATAAGTATAACTGATGAAAATAATAAATATAACATTTTAATGATTCTATATATGATATACCATCCAATTATATATGATTTCACAATCAAAATAATGATATTGTTGCTCGTGCGCACGTATAGATTACCGTCTCCACGAACGTGATGGGATTCATTCACCATCATAATAATTCAAGAATAATTTTCATTTTATGATTAGAAATAATGTTTAAGAACTTAATATTATTATATATATTAATAAAATATATCCTATCCATAAAAAACATGGCTTATGTAACCAAGCATATAAAGAAAAAATAATCAGTTAACACCTAAAACGATGATACAATTAAAATATTATTAACAAAGAAATATTAAAATATCCTATATGATATCATATTTTTGTATGGGGTTATTTTATAATTTAATAACAATGATATAACTATTATACAGGAGGTTAACATACCATAGACTAATTAAAAGTACATGGTAAGGGTTAATTCTACAATCTCTTCATTATCTAAGGTTTTTTTTACGTGAGTATCTACTGGGACCTCTTTATCATCCACATCTATGTTTCATAAAAAAAAATTTAAAAGGAATATTTTAAGGTTTTATGGAATGGAATCTTTAACTGGATTATCATTTTAAATGGTTTAAATATTTATTCATCTAAATCATTCTCATTAATTTCAATGTTTTCAAAATGTTTTTTAAGGATTTATTTATATGGACATGAATGTTTTTAAAATGTTATTTCCTTTAAAAAATTTAAATGTGGTATGGGACACTTTGATTAAAAAATTTATTTAAATGTATTCCTTTATAAATTGTGTGGCTTTTAAATGTTTTCATAAAAAAGGGATATTTCTTACAAAGAGTTTCAGAAATCATTTTTATCTATGTCAACATCCTTGGATGGATTTTAAACTTATGTAAAGTTGATTTATTATGATACCAGTCTTCCATATTTTATTGAAGGTTTTGTGATATGTTTTAATGTGGATGTGTTATTTTTATACCATTCATGGTTTATAGATGAATTATTTACATTTCGCATTCTAGTTTTACTACAAATGTTTATGTTAGGTTTAAACATTTTCATATGAGGAATGCATTGGACTTAGTAAGTGATGGGTGGAACCCGCTATTGCTCCTTGATGCATCAGTAGGTCTCATTAGACAAACTAGTGTCTTGTAACAAGGCCTTGAAAAAATCGTATTTGTAGTATTTTCACAGGGCCTCAACTATAAGGTTACTAATTCTAGCATTATGCATTCCTTCATTATGAAATTTTCTATTGATTTACATTTGACTATTTGACTAGTATAATATTCACGTGAATAAGTAAATAGAATTATTTCATTTATCTTTTCCATATTATGATGAAGTTTAATTTTAATAGGCTTGTGTTTTATTCTCATACAATACCTTAAATGTTTATGCTCATTTATGAATGCTTCCTCTATATTGTTATCCTTTCTGCGCATCTATGCTCACCCCTTTCTTATGTTTTATTTTCCCTGGATTTGAAAAAGTTTATTATGATTGATAAGCAGGGTTAAGCTAGAGGATTAATGGAATTCTCAAAGGATCATTTATGTTTTGTTTTATTTTCTAATGTGTTATGTAACGTTCATGTATGTAATCTATTTTCCAAGACTACTAAACTGATCGGTCTTTTGGGACTTTATTCCTTATAATCAAGCCAATGTATTAAAATAATGCACTGACTCTGGGCTTCTGGGGTCGGGGCATTACAAAATGTATAATTTCTTTCATATATCAAAGCTAATGAAATATTTTCCAAATAAATGGAGTTAATATTATTATTTTAGTTAAATTATGATATAATCATTATCAATATTCAAATGAAACTTGAAAGCATAAAACCATGATTCAATATCAATGGCTGGAATGTTTACCTTTTTATGCTCATTAAATCTTCTCAAGGATGAGAAACTTGATAGTGAGGTGTTTATAATGACACCCATCACTACAGATATCTTTTCCATTAAATTTCTAGTTCTTTTCCTCTTCAATTCATGGTAATAAAATTTAGAGAAGGTTGGTTGAATGTTATAAAAAATATAGAGTAAATGAAGAAGGTTTTTAGTGTGGCTGTTGTACCAGTTACTTAGTGATAGGATTTCGGTGAATGAATGTATCTTTGTATATTTGATGACTAGTGGTCACCACATTAGGTACCAAGTGGCCTTAAAATAGATAAGCCATATTTTTATGGATTTTCTACTAAAAATGAGAATTCACAATATTATATAGGTTCATAAACATTTTAATATTGAATAAAAAACATAAAAATAATAAGAACTTCCTCAAAAATATATAATTGAAAAAATGAATAAACAAACAAAGCAATTGATAATTATAAACATACTTTAATTGATGATTTATATGTAGTAGAAAATGTGATGGAATGGAATATAATGTCAAGACCTATCCCCCGGGGCTTGTGTCGTGACTACCCTATTCCCACCTTCCATAAGCCAGGACCTAGCGACTAGAAATGAAAGGCGTATTCCCTAAAACTGGGAAGGTATTGCCTTTATAACCTGTAAACTCACACAACTAAGCACAAAGTAGGATACAAGCACAAAGTGAAACTATGTAGTAAACTGGGTGTGTATCAAAAGAAAAATATTCCAGAATATAACCCTAATGGTATAGTACAAGTAAACTAAAAAGTACAAGTAAAACTAAAAATAACTCTATTGAACACCCAACAAGGATCCTACCTGAAGTGTAGGTAAAACTCTCGAACGGTCATCCCTGCAGTACTCCTTGTCTAATATCCACCTCCGAGCTACCTCTAGTACCAGTACCCTCATCCTCCGTCAACTTTTTTTGTTGTCTACACTAAACACAACAAGGTGCGGGCGTAGCCCGTATAGGGGTGAGAATAACGATACTCAGTAGGGACCTGAATACCCTCAAAGGTCTCACAAAATCCACAAAGGATAAACCAACAAGCACGAAAATAAATAAAAAACCTACTTAGGTATATTCCAAAAAATATACCTAAGTTGTCAAGTATACCCATCCCATTCATGAGGGAACACAAGGCCCAACTCTTTTAGCCAAAATCTCAATTGTTCCATGGATGAAAGATTACCATGAAGGTAACACCCCAAAGGTAAGTACCAAAAAGGTAAAGCCACATAGAAGTACACCACAAATGTATCAACAAAAATGTATGTACCACAAAGGTAACTAGACATAGAAGAATACCGAAAAGGTAAGACTAAACTCACACCAGGTATAACTTAGGTACGGTAGTAAATATGATAAGATTTAACTACTGAATCATCCCACTCTTCTAAGAGGCAGACCCAAAAAGGATCCAACATCATCAGACCCATGTAGGATCCTAAATCATCATACCCATGTAGGATCCTAGTACAGCAGACCCACGTTGGGTCCTAGACTATTCCCACGTGGATTCCTAGAGAATATCCAAGTGGGATCCTTGAACACTGACCCACGTAGGATCCTAAAGCACTGAACCACATAGGATCCCTTTCTCATGTTACAACCAGTTAGAGGGTTCCCAAACTAATATCTCTTGATTTTAAAAGGGTCCTCTCATCAATCCCCATGTTGATACTCCAACTTCAACAAATTCCAAAGAAGAATTATCCCAAAGTATTTCCATGTAAAAGGCGTCTCAATGCAACAGATGGTACGTCAATCAGACACACGATCTGTAAGTGGTTGGCCTTTTAGTCCTAAGGGCCTAGTTATATTCATTTAGGTTCCAACCAGGCCATACCCGACATTATCCAAATCTCTATTAGTGTATACCAAAAGGCTCATGTCGATACGAGGTTTCCAGTGCTACATTGGTTCATCAAACGGACACATATACCTCAAGTAATGGCCAAAAGAGCGAAAAAGGGTCGAAGCTGGTCCGGGTCTGGTCTGACCCGGCCCAACAACACCCACCCCGGGTCCGGCCCTAGGTGTGAGCTGGCTCACTGGGTCCGACCCGGCCCACTGGGTGGCCCGGGTTCGGCGGCCCACGGCAGGCCTGCATCTGGGTGGCCCTGCGGTGGGGTCCGCCCTAGCCGCCACCTAAGGGGAGGCGACCCATGGGTACCCTGAACGGCTCGGCCGTTCGGCATGGGTGACCGACCGGCCAGCGCCATGTGGCACTGGAAGCAGGCATGTGGGACCCCTAGTCATGCTCGGCTCCCTGGCTGGCCAAACGGCCAACCCACCCGCGCAGTGCGGTCGCGCGTCGCGCCATCACCGGCGGCCTGCAGCACGTCGGCTACACTCCTTCGTTGTCATGGCCTCGTGTCACGACCCCTACATGCCCAGAGGCACGGACACGTGCCGCCAAACCCTTCATGCGGCCATCCACTACCCTTTCTTCATCGCGGCTGATGGGCCGCAACCCTTCTCCAGCAACGCGGTCGCGCCGCCTCCATCGTCGTGGCCGGCTAGAGTTCCAGAAGTCTCTCCTGATCCCTTCCAGCACTGGTCACCAGAACCGGTTGTCGACGACGTTCATCGGGTCCCAGGGCATGCCCTGGTGGCCCATTCTTCATTCCGTAGACTCCCGCACCCATCTCGGGACGTCTCCATCAATTCAGGACTACCAAAATCCACAAACGTTGTTGAGGGGTCGGGCCATGTTCGTTTGGCATGCACCCTCCGCGTTAGAATGGTAGCAAGCGATATTCTTGGTTTTGATTCAAGAAGAACAACAAGAATGGGTTAAGGGATATTTGATCCCATAATACCTACCTCAAAGATTCATTGAAGTCGGTGAGGAGTGGAAGAGACAGTCCTCGGTTCGTCATCGTTGAAGATGTTCCTTGTTGGATATCCTTCGACGGAGTTCTTTGTTGGATAAAAGTTCATTGAAGGAGAAGAGTTATTCATTAGAGAAAAGTTCATCCCCATTCTCCATAGTTCTCCCAACCCTCCCTCACCAATGATTTTCCCAAAGGAAATGAAGAGAAAACATAATAAAAAAATCCTATCAATTAATTAAATTTGGCACAATTAATTAATTGATGTTGGCATAATTAACCATGGAGAGTTGAAAGGTCTTCCCTCATTTAGAGGTTTTCAGGTGATCCCCACCACCAAATTCAAATTGGGAGTATTTTCAGCTCAGGTGGTCCTCAACTCCATGATTCAAAAATAGGGGTTTCAAAAAGAAAAATAAAATGTTAATTATTTTATTTTTCTTCTTTCACAAAAACTGAAAAACTAACTTCCACTATCGACCTACTGCAGTCAAGGTTAATGTATCCTTAAGTGAATAAGAGTGCTAGGAGTTCAACGGTGCTCTCTTATTTCAATTCCGATCACCGGTTCAAAAGTTAAAAAATGTTTCTCGCATGTTTAATGCACGTACATTTAAAAAAGTTCAAAAATTCATTCTGGGAACACCGCGCCTCTGAATCACATGATGTCAATTTTCACAGACTCGTAATATTTCCATATAAAGAAGAAAAATAAAAATAACTAAATGAAAAAATTTGGGTCTTTACATTCTCCTCACCTCAGGGCTTTTCATCCCTGTAAGCCACAACTCAATCTAAGGGAATATGTGGGGGTACTGAGCACGTATTTGAGCCTCCCACTCCCATGTGCTCTCCAATAGGTTCTTGTGATACCAGAGAATGTTCACTAAAGGTATCAATTTCCCATGAAGGACTCTCTCCAATTGAACCAAACTCTCCACTGGAACCTCCGTAAACATCTCCCCATCATCGATGTCCTACTCCTCGTGGTCCATGACGTGAGATGGGTCATGCACGTATCTCCTCAGCTGGGATATGTGGAAAATGACATGCATCCTGAGAAATTTAGGGGGATGTACTAGGTGGTAATCCACCTCGCTAACTCTATTGAGGACCTAAAAGCGTCTGATGATCCTCGGAGATAACTTGTTGCCCCGACCAAATATATACAAACCTAGTCGAGGTGATACCCATAAAAAAACGTGGTCACCATCCTCAAACTCCAGTGGTTTCTATCTCCTATCAATATAAGACTTCTTCCTACTCTATGTAGTCTTCATGTGATCCTGGATGATCTGAACCTTCTTTGTGGTAGACCAAACCATCTCTGTTCCCACGAGTGCTGACTCCCCTGGGTCAGTCTAGATCAAAAGTGATATGCATGGTCAGCCATACAGATCCTCGGATGGTTCCATCCTAATGGTGAAGTGATATCCTCTGTTTTATGAAAAGTATACCAAGGGAAAGTTATCCTCCCAGCTACGACCGAAGTTGAGGATGCAAACACACATCATGTCCTTGAGGGTCTGAATGGTCCACTCAGTCTGGCCATCCATCTGAGGATGGAAGGCAGTGCTCAAATGAAGTTGCATCCTGAAATTCTCCTTCAACCCCTTCCATAGTTAGGAAGTGAAACATGCATCACAATTGAAGACAATCGTCGAGGGTTCTCCATGTAGCCACACAATACGGTTCACATAGAGGCATCCGAATATCTTGACTGAACCCTACTCTCTAATCGGTACGAAGTGGGCCAACTTGGTGAGTTGGTCGACGATAACATAGATAGAATCATGAACCATGGATGTATGTGGAAGTCTTATCATGAAGTCCATGGATATCCCATCCCACTTCCACGCTGGGACCTCCAAAGTTTTAACTAAGCATGCTGGTACCTGAAGCTCTGCCTTCACTTGCAAACAAGTGAGGCACAGTGAGACTAACTCTACTACTTCTTTCTTCATTCCTGACCACCAGTGCAGTTTTTGGAGGTACTGGTATATCTTCGCGACTCCTAGATGTACCGCTAGAGAGGATGTATGGAACTCCCTCACAACTTCCTCCCGTAAAGCCACTGGTACTATATTACGCCTTCGGAAGAGGATGACATCCTCCTCACCTTCACAAAATCCATCAGGTGCATTCCTTGTGGATATTTGACCACGTTGAGCCCCATAGTTAGTGTCCCCATGCTGCGCCTCCCAGAATCACTAAAGAAGTGGGGGAGTGACTGTAAGAGACTGAAGAAAAGCTACTCCACCTCATTCCAAAAATGATATTTTTAAACCAGCAAGCTTCTCCATCACCTCACCTAGCAAATGTATACTAGATCTCCTACTGAGTCCATCTACTACAACATTCCCCTTCCCATAAGTATAGAATATCTCGAACTCATAGTCCTAGAGGGACTCAAGCCAACACCATTGTCTTAGGTTCAGGCCCTTCTGGGAGAATATATACCTGAGACTCTAATTATCAGAGTAGACAGTAAAACACTCGCCCATCAGATAGTGTTTCCACATCTTCAATGAGAAGACCACTACTACTAACTCAAGGTCATGGGTAGTGTATTTCTGATCATGTTTTCTTAGTGGTCGAGACCCATAAGAGATAACTGTTCGCTCCATCATCAGGACACATCCAGGCTCGGTCCCTAATTCTTCGCAGTAGACTACGTACACAACACCCTCCTCCATAAGCCTCAAGATGGAGTCACTAGTCAGCCTCTACCTCAGCTCCTAAAAACTCAGCTAGAATCTCTCTAACCACACGAAGGGCTTAACCTTCTTTGTCAATGTTGTTAAAGGTGCTGCAACTCTGGAAAAATCTGGCATCTAGTAGTATCTATCCCAACCCAGAAAACATAGTACCTCTGTCAGAATCTTGGGTGGTATCCGAGCATGTACCGTCCCAATCAACGCTGGATCAACCACAACTCCATCCTCTGAGATGACATGTCCTAGAATGTGAACCTCTCAGATCCAGAACTGGAACTTCCAGAGCTTATCATAAATTCAGTGCTCTCGGAGTATGTCCAAAACTACCTGAAATTGATCGGAATGCTCCTCCTCAGTAGCTGAGTAGATCAGAATGTCATCAATGAATACCACCACAAAGCGATCAAGATATGGATGAAATATCCTCTTAATAATTCCCATGAACACTGCTGGAGCGTTGGTCATGCCGAACGGCATGACCAAAAACTCATAATGGTCGTACCAACATTTGAAAGTCATCTTCTGTACACCCTCGTCTCATACTCTGAGTTGGTGATAGCCGGATCTGAGGTCTATCTTTGGGAACCATTATGCTCCCTTCAGCTGATCAAAGAGGTTGTCAATCCTTAGGAGTGGGTACTTGTTCTTCACGGTCACCTGGTTCAGGCACTGATAGTCAGCACTAAGTCTCAAGCTCACATCCACCTTCTTGGAGAACAAAATCGTCTCTACCCAAGGACAAACACTTGGCTGGATGAAACCCATCCCCTCTACCTCCTCTAGTTGTACGCACATCTCATGAAGCTTCGCTGGATCCATCTGATATGCTGGTGTAGATATCAGTGCCATCTTGGGGTACAAGTCAATGTAAAAGTCCACCTCTCTGTGAGGAGGTAGACATGGAACATCATTAGGGAAGACATCAACATACTGGTCCACCACTACAGGATAGCACAGACTCTCCACATCAACCGCCCTGAGGGTAAGGCTGGCCAACTGATGAGTGATCAACTGCAATATTCTCCCGGTAAGTCCATCCAACACATCAAAGGCTCCCATCTCATCAGTGAAGGGTAATCTAGTCCAATCTATGTGGACACACCTCACTTTGCAGCTAATACAATCAATCTGAGTGTGGACTATAGATAACCATTCCATACCCAATATGATGTCATAAGGCCTCGACGCCACTACTAGAAGATCCCAGCAAAAGATCTCACCTCCTAGAGTAATATCACATTGTCGGCACCAGTGTGTAATTGTCGAATCCTCTCCTATAAAAGTCTCTTACCAAAATGATCAAGCCAATATCTCCACTAGAATCAATGAGATCCGAATGAGGGAAATGGAAATAAAATAATTCATGGAACTTGTGTCTATAAGTACTGCAGTTATGGTGCAGTAGACACATATCGTACCTCGTATCATCTCTGGAGCACCTTGGTCATAGGTCTTAGCTTCCTAGAGCTGAGCACACCCATGTTCACCACCTCCCTGTGTTTGTGGTGCACCACCTGGTGGTGGTGGCAGTAACACCTCGAATCATCGGCCACCGCCAACTACAAGGCCAACTCCTCTGCCACGTCCACCTGCTCCCTACGGACCTCCTCAGGTGAACCTCTATCTTTGCATGGGTGGTCCTTCGTCTATCTTATGATCATCCGTACAGCGGGTTAGGCAGTCACAATCCATGTGACCCAACCTGCCGCATGCATAACGCTGCCAGCTCCTCACATGACTGGGTCTGTCTTGGGTGTCCCTTACAACTGACCCTAAATCCTACGGTCATCCACCTGTAGGTCTGGTCCTCTAGGACCTTGGTGACATCTGTCTACTGCCTGCTATAGAAGACTCCTCTATGTGATTCCTGGTGGTGGGTATCTCTACTAGTGACGGCTCATCATGAAAACTCTCCACTAAGAGGGCTCACTCTAACACCCCGGCCTGCATTAGGATGCTGAGAGAAATAATTGAAGCTCTCATCTCTGGATTGATCCCCTGATCAAAGATCTGGGCCCTAAAGAATGGGTCTCGCACTATATCAGTGGAGTATCATGAGAGGTCAGTGAACCTCACTGAGTACGGAGCTAGAGTCATGTTTCCCTGCTTCAGATGAAGAAGCTCCTATATTCACACTGTGTGAATGGTTTTTGGGACAAACTCTGTTCAAAATAGGTTCTCAAAGTCTCCCTGGAGAAGTGTCACCTCTTCATGAACCTGAAGCATCAATCCCCACCATCTGCCTGTTGCTGCCTGTAGAAGACTGGAGGAAAGGATCGCCATGAGATCAGCTGGTGTCCCTACTGGTCAGAAGACTCTCATCATGGCCTCCGACCAATCCTCTGCTGCCTGTGGGTCTGTCTCACCACTGAACCTGGGTGGCCTATGGTGCTGGAACCCGTGAAACACGATCTAGAGGCGTTCACTCTCTTCAATTGGGGCTGGTGTAATCGGTGGCCCAATGGGTAGTGGTACCATTGGTGCCTCCACCGGTGCCTCTACTGAAAGAGGGCCCTGCACTGAGGCCTCATCACTCGGTGGGATATCATCGTGTACTATACCCGGAACCCTGGATGGCTGTCTACATGGAGACATCCTAAAAAGAAAAAGGTGGGACACTATCAATATGTTATAGCTGAAGAGATGACTCAAAGAGATCACAAAGAAAACTTTTCAAAACACACCCACAATCAGTGTTTTCATGCACTGAGTCAGAAATCAAAAGTTAGGGTCCTGGTGTATGGATACGTTGGTCGTCACACCAACACTGGATTTCCTAAACTGATAACCACACTCATGACACATAAAACTATTTCCATTAAAAGATCAGAGTCCGATGTTCTATGGTAGAACTGACTCCTCTGATACCAATTTGTCACGACCCATCCCCTGGGGCCCATTCCGTGACTACCCCAAGCCCGCCTTCCATAGGCCAGGGGCTGGTGACAAGCACCGAAAAGTGTATTCCATAAAACATGGAAGGCATTTCCTTTAATACTTGTAAACTCACACAACTAAGAATAAATCAGGATACAATCACAAAGTGAAACTATATAGTAAAGAGGGTGTGTGTAGAATGAAAAAGTGTCCAGAATAAAAGACCAAATGTAATGTACAAGTAAACTAAAAAGTGAAAGTAAAATTGAAAACAACTCCAGTGAAAACCCACGAAGGATCCTACCTAAAGGGCAGGTACAACACACGAACAGTCGTCCCTACGATACGCCTCATCTAATGTCAACCTCAGAGGTACATCCAGTCCTGGTACCCTCGTCCTCCGTCAGCATTATCTGTTGTCTACCCCAAAAAAAAATGTTCGGGCGTATCCTGTGCAGCGGTGAGTATAACGATACTCAATGGGGACCCTGATATGCTCAAAGGGCTCACAGAATGAAAAAAAGATAAACCAAAATGCATGAAAACAACTGAAAACCCTACTTAGGTATATGCCCATACATATACCTAAGATATCAAGTATACCCATCTCATTCGTGAGGAAACATAAGGCCCAACTCTTTTATCCAAAAGCTCAACTGTTCCACGGAGGAATGATTACCATGAAGGTAACACCCAAAAGGTATGTACCAAAAAGTTATAGCCACACAAAGGTATACCACAATGGCATCACCACAAATGTATGTACCACAAAGGTAACGCCACAAAAAAAGAATACCACAAAGGTAAGACACAGCTCACACAAGGTATATTTTAGGTTCGGTAGTAAAGATGATTAGATGTAACTACTGAGTCAATTCACTCTGCTAAGAGGCAGACCCACGTAGGATCTTACATCATTAGACCCACATAGGATCCTAAATCATCATAACCATGTAGGATCCTAGTATAGCATACCCCCGTAGGATTCTAGAGTAGTCCCATGTGGATTCCAAGAGCGGATCCAAGTGGGATCCTCAAACATAAACCCACATAGGATCCCAAGGTACAAACCCACATAGGATCCATTTCTCTTGTTACAGCCAGCTACAGGTATCCCGAACTAAGCTCGCTTGATTCCAGGAGGGTCTGTTCCTCAAGCCAAAGGTTGATACTCCAACTACCACGAATTACCGTGAAGAAGTAACTCAAAGGACCGCCACGTTAAAGTGGTCTCAAAAAAATAGAGGATACGTCAATCAGTTTCCCAGTCTATAAATTATTGGCCTTTTAGTTCCAAGGGCCTGGTTAGATTCATTTTCGATCCAACCTAGCAATACCCAACTTTATCCGAATATCATGTAGGTTATTCCATAAGGACCATCTCGATCCAGGATTCCTGGTTCCATAGATGGTTCATCAAACGCACACCTATAGCTTAAGTTTTGGCCAAAAGAGTGAAAAAAGGTTGAAGCTAGTCCGAGTCCGGTCTGACCCGGTCGAACCGACCCACCCCAACCCGGATCGGCTGACCCAACCAAGATCGAGTCGACCCAGCCTGTGGGGTACGCCCCGACCCGCTAGGTTCGGTGGGCCCGACCCGCCGGTGCGGCCTGGCCCGCTGGGCGGCCCACGTCTGGCCCGCGACTGGGGTGGCCCCACGGTGAGGTCTGCCCTAGACGCCACCCAACGGGAGGCACCCCCTGGGTACCCCGAAAGGCTGGACCCTTTGGGTTGGGTGACCGATCAGCTGGCATCACATGGCACCGACAGCTAGCATGTGGGACCCTGTGTACTACTAGGCTCCCCAAAAGGTCAAACGGCCAGCCCACCCACGCAGCGCGGGCGTACTCCGCGCCAACACCGGTGAGAAGTATCGATCTAGATTCACTCCTTCATCGTTGCGGCCTCATGCCACGACCCATACACTCTTGGCGGTGCAGATGCGCACCGCCACCCCCTTCACGAGGCCAGCTAAGCACTGGCCACCACCATTTCTCCACCATGGCCGACAGGCCGCAGCCCTTGTTCTACGGCATCATCGTGCTATTTCCTTCAACACGGATAGACAGAGTTTCGACCGCCACTCCTGAGCCCTTCCAGCGCTGGTCGTTGGAACCGGTTGCTCGCGATGTTCCTCAGGTCACCGGGCGCGCCCCGGTGGCTCGTTCTTCATTCCATAGACTCTTGCACTTGTCTTGGGATGTCTCCATAAATTCAAGACCACCAAAATCCACAAAGTATGTGGAGGGTATGGGATGTGATTGTTTGTCCCACACCCTCCCCATTAGAATGGTAGCAAGTGGCATAGTTGTTATTGATTCAAGAAAAACGACAAGAACGAGGTAAGGGGTATTAAAAAAACAATCCCTACCTCAAATATTTTTTGACGTCGATGAAAAGTGAGAGAGGCATTCGTCAGTTCATCGTCATTGAATAAGTTCCTCATTGGTGATCCTTCAAAGGAGTTCTTCATCGGAGAAAAGTTCGTCGAAGGAGAAGAGTTCTTCTTTGGAGAAACGTTTTTCCTAATTCTCCATGGTTCTCCAAACCCTCATTTGCCAACAATTTTCCCCATGTTAATGAAGAGAAAACATAATAAAAATAAGTCTATCAATTAATTAATGTTTTCAAAATTAATTAATTGATGTTGGAAAAATTACCCATGGGTGGTTGAAATTTTTTCCCACATTAAGAGGGGTTTGTGTGATCCCCACCACAAAATTCAAAATGGGAGGATTTCCAGCTCGAGTGGTCCCCACCTCCATAATTCAAAAAGAATGGTTTCAAAAAGAAAAATAAAATATTAATTTTTTTTTTTTCTTCTTCCATGAAAAACTGAAAAACTAACTTCCACCCTCAACCTACTATGTTCGAGGTGAAGGTCTCCTTAAGAGAATCTTAGCGTTGCACGTTCAACGGTGCCCTCGGATTCCAATTCCGATCACTAGTTCGAAAGTTATAAAATGTCCATTGTGTGTTTACTGAACGTACATTAAAAAAAGTTCAGTTTAATTCTGAGAACACCGAGCATCAGAATCACGTGCCTCCAATTTTCGTAGACTCGTAATATTCAAATATAAATAATAAAAATCAAAAAAAAAATATGAAAAAACAGCGTCTTTACAAATAAAAACACTACGAAAAAAGTAATGTGAACAATTAATTAAGGAAAATAATATTTCTAGGCCCTCAATAAAACATTAAAATTATTTCAATATATAGAATGCACATGAGTGATGATATGGAGAAAATATTCATGATTTGTTTATAAAATTCCACTAAAGACTGTTTATTTTTTATGTACATGCCATAGAATTAAAAGATACATCACAACATAGTAGATTTATCATTTCCATTCAAATTTAAAATCCCTGAGAATTGTATCATGACATCTCAAAAAATAAGTATGATAAAATTAATCAGTACTTTACCTAAATATAGTGTGTTTTAGGAATAGTTGACCTAATCATGTGTCTTAGTGAATATTCCTTTTCATATGACTTCATCAGTACACAACAAGACTCTATACTCTTAGTAAAACATCCTAATATCTAGTATCAGTCATTTTATTCTTGAAAACCCATCATCAAATAACATTAGTCTCCACTGTGTGAATGAATCCAACAGAACCACTAGGATTGTTTGGATAACTTTTAGACCTAAATTTCTTCTAGAAAGATGCATCGTGAATTACTTGGAAAAGGAACAAATGAATCTCATGTATTAAAATATTTCTTTTTAATGATAAGTAAAGATATTATATAAGAATAAATTAAATGTATACACCATGACTTTGAGATAAAAAAATCGTAAATACTAATGGGTAAAAAGTACTATACTTTTCCAAATTTTCTTCTCTACGAAGAGCTTCATTCTTATGTATAAAAGCCTAGTGATGGAATATTCCAAATCCTTAATATAAAGACACATCATAAATCAAGTATCATAGTGTGAGGCATTTATAAATTCAATCATCTTGACCCAGTGAAATATCCCTCATGGCCCATAGATCTAGATCATGGTCCAATTCCTCCAGGATTCCATACTATTGACCTACCTTTAACCCAATCATTTAATAAATACCCAATGATGGTATGAAAAGTTTATAATTTACTATAACTTATCTATTAGCACCATTATCTCTTCTCATACCCAATACTTCATTAAATTGTCAAAATGATTCCATATTATGTAGTATTAAGTCCAAAAAAATTGAAAATAATAATAGAAAATTTCTCATTAATAATGTGTCTTATTTCCCAACACATGAACATTTTATTTTCCTCAAGAAAAAATCATCTCAACATGAATTACAAAGTAAAACCAGTGTCAACCACACGAAAATATACCAAGCATGCCAATAATAAATACTATAAACTAAAACTCATTAAAAATAAACAATAAATCTCTACTAGGGGTAAAATAATATATTATTAATAAATCCACCCTGATATTCCACATCTCATTTATCATTATTTTTAATTTTTTCTAAGAAAAACATTCTCATATTATGATCTATATTTCTATAAACATTTCACTCCACACTCAATAAAATTGTGACATATTTTCTTCTCAAACCTAAGCACATTAACTCTATTCATAAGATTTCAGAACATTCCTTATCACAAAAAAAAATTAAACCCATAAAAATCATGAGGACATTAATTGAGGTTCTAACACATCTAACTCCAATGGAACGTGGGTTATAATAAAAAAATTAAACACATTGGATTAAAATGAATATTTATATTATTTGAGTACAATTAATGATACTCAATACAATTATCAATGTAAAATAATTCCAACATGAACTCTCCATAAAATTTCTTCATCCCAAATCTCTTCTCGTTTTTAATATCAGGTCTATACTAGAAAATTTACTGGTATTTTTGATGTCTCTTTATTTTTCTCTTAGTATTTTCCCAAACATAATTTGTTAGTAGAATGTGTGTAATAACACGTCTCATGCAATTAAAAATAAAAAAAATAAACAACACCAATAACCACTATCAATACCCCACTAGAAATAATTTCAATAGTTAGAATATGAAAGGGGGTGGTGTAGCTAGTCGAAGGTCAATTCAATGCATCATGTTTCATCATTTTTTTACTCTTATTTTTTTCAGAATATATAAGGATAAAAATAGCACAATCATAATATTTTGGGGCTATATTAACAAAATAATCAAGAAAACCAACTTAACTACTCATTTCATCATAGAAATTCTAGCAGCACTATGAAATTACCAAAATCCCATTTTGAGATCAAAAGTATAATCATCCATTTAAAAAATATATATATGGGTGGGAAGGATAATTAGGCTTAAAATATAGCTTCCTATAAGGTATTTAATTGTCTCTAAGGGCTTCACTAATGACTAGACAAATGATAAGTCTCATGATCAAATGGTTTAAAAATACATAAATCAATGGACTCAATCAATTTAATGTGGTTCAAAATTCTAATTATTTGACAATAATATAGTGAAATTTCAAGTAGCGATGCATTTCATGATTTCTCATCAGTTATATGGTTTATGAAAGAACATACATAAGTGATTAAAATAAATCTCAAGAATAAATTTATTAATAGTTTACATTAACTAGATAAATAGATAATAAGTAATCATCCAATCTGAAAAAAATTAGAAAATTAAAACCATAAGAAAGATTTCGTTGAGAAATAATTTTTTATTTAAACCTATAGGTGTAAAAAAATAATTTTAAATCAATTACACACAAAAAGATACACATATTTCAATGGTTATTTAAAATTCTCATGTTAACAGTGGGTATCCTAAAAAATGCGACCTATAAGATAGGTTTCAAGATAAAATACAAGTGTTTTCAAGCATTTCCCCCCAATACTTAATATTGAATAATATCCAAATTGTTCAAAATCAATTTAATAAATAATAAACATTAAATCCAGAATAGAAAAAAGGAATGGTGTAAAAAATAATGAAGAATTCAAGAACTCCCCAAATTATAGTGGACTTGAATTCTCAAACTTTTGGTGGGGTTATATGATTAAAGCATTTTGTGTAGTTGGATGGATGAACTTGTGCCAAAATGGTGAAATATAAATTGAAAAAAAAAATTAATTTAAAATAATTTAAGAAATGAGTCTCATGAATTAATTGTGACAAAATTAATTTCTATTTATTCTTTATAATATTTCAATATAAGTAGACATGATGCTCCAACTAGTAAAGAAAACCTACTTGACACCAAATAAATATATCAAAAAAAGAAAGCCTGATAAAACAATATTGGGAGATGAGAATTACCAATTGAATTTAGATTCAGATCTTCATTCTCCCTACTAGGCTCCTTCTTTGGAGGAGTATTGTGAATTTACTTTGTTGTGTCCACCTCCTTTATACTTCTCAAAACTGTGGTTTCGTTAACCATGTTTTCTTCCACATATGGATCGAAATAATTGTAGCCTTGGGAATAAATAGTAAGATCTAAGGATGATAGTAAAATAGGAAGATAATCTAATGTCATTTAAGTACCCTATGCCCTGAAAGGATATCTAGTAGAGAGAGGGCTCATCTGACGAGTTACTAGATAATTGAATGGAACCATCTCTATAGATTCAGTGGAATAGCCATTTACATTTTGGAAAGCGTAAATATTTTATGACTATTGGGACTCAAAATCATTTTATAATTATGTTATATGATAGATAATTAGGATATGATACAAATATTATCTCTGATAAATATGTCTAAAAGGGGAAAAAGGTTGTGCAGTCTCCTAATTACTGGTGGGATCTTCCCTATAAGATAATTATGATGTCTAAGAAAATAATTGTACTAGAGGGGTAGGTAATCTAATCTCCAAAGAGTTAAATGTAGTATGTTATGTCTTAATTATAAAATAGAGGTCAGATATAAATGATTAATTATAGTATTTTTTATTAGATCATGGTGGAGGTTACTCAGTAGGTATAGTGGTTTCACATCCCCTGGGTTGTGTATTGGTAGATAGAGAGTCAAAGGTAACCCTATAAAAACACTTAGTGTCATAAAACACTTATTTATATTATGTCTACTAATCTTCTCAATAATATTTATTTCCTTCCTTATATAATATCTCCATCTTGAAGAGAAACTGTAAATAAGTAATCTATATCCAACTAGGGTATGATATGGGTTATGAGGTTTTAGACACCATCAATTATTTTATTAATAATTCGATGATATTTCCCCATGAGATAATTCCCATAGAATTATCCCCTTTCCCCTAAAAGTATATTGAAAACTTTTAGGAAATATTAATGACTAGATATTGGCTAGAAATGGTTGATAGAATTAGTACCACAAGCTAGCAGACAACACCTAGGTGTCTCCTTTTGACATCTATTCATATAAATGAGAAATATAGATAAACCTACTGATGACATTAATTATCTAGGATCTCTTAATCTTCATTGGATCATGTTTTCCTTTTTGGTCTTCCAAAATATTTCTCTACATCATTTCCCTACTAAAGATCTAGTATAATCTTATAAAACTCTACTGTCTGGACAAACATAGGGTTATAAATTCCCAATGCCAACTAAAAATTTTTTAGTGAAAATAAATACTACATAGATCATATAAATAATTTAACCTATATTAATTTTTTATTTATGGTATAAATGAACTCCAAAATTATCTGCCTTTATACTTAATCCTATACCTACAGAATTTGATCTTGGTGTATTTCCCGTAGATAATCTAGTACCACCTATTCTATATTTTTCTACTAAATGAGATGAAAATTTTTGGTTTTGTAAGAGTGGATATCCTTCATCTGAAATCGAGACATCCTTTCCTAGATCTTGTTCTTAGTGAAATGAAGGAATGGACAAATTTGTTTTTATGGTCCATTCCCCTATGGGATTAATTTAAAGGGTATTAAATTGGATGGTATGTAGAATATGGGGATGAATGTTGGATAAGTAAAGGTAAGGTAAAGGTGTAGGTTCTATATTCTTTTATCTATTGGTCTATTTAGAAGGTCACTTTACATTGTTTTTGGTTTGTGGTAATTTGAATTTAGAATTCGGTTTGAATATTATAATTTTTTTCATGTAAAGTAAATAGAAATCATGAGGAAAATAATAGGTAGGATAATGAGTATCAAATTTTTGAAATGGCTGGGAATTAGAGAAGGTGACAGTTTGGGAATATTATAAGAGATGTTTAGAAATGAAAGAGAGGATGAGGTGTTTGTGATGTGGGGATGATTCTAAAATCAACCCAAAGAGGATCTAGAATGATTAACATTGTCAAAGTCTAGGGTATTAGTTTGATGGAAGTATAAAATTCACTGATCATGGGAGCCTTAGTCATGGGGAATTTGAAATTTCATGGTGCATTTTTAGGTTTGGGAAAAAATATTATAAAACATGATGGGGCCAGAGGTGATTTTATTTCCTCACACCATGAACATTTAATAAAAAAATCCATCAAAACTATTGTTTAAAACTATGGGAATAGTCACGCCCTGGGATGATCCTTCATAAAGTAGTGATCTGGAACTTTCTCAAGTAAATTATAATAGTACCCTATGATGTTTATTAGTAGTTCTAATAAATAGAAGTGTCAACCTACATTTTAACAAAAAATTAAATCTAAAAGAGTTTTTGGTTTGGTCAAAAGAAATTTCCACATTACCAAATGCTTCCACCTCTAATTAATTGCTCACAACTGTGCATCATATTGTGATACATATTTATTGAAATATAATTCTCAAAATATGATCACTTATTTTCCCCTACATTTGAAGGATTAAACCCACCACACCATGCATTGGATTGGACATTTACACTGTGTAAAAAACCCAAACATTCACTCTCAGATCTGGTGATGAAAATAAGGACATTACATTTACGACATTGAAACTGATAAGGGTTAACCAATATTTTCCATTCAAAACATACAAAATCTAAAGAAAATATTGGATCCCTAACATACCCAAAGACCTTTTTGGTTTTTATTTTTAGTGAATTAGTATAGAGTCCTATATAAACTACACTCATGACTTCAATAGAGTATTTCTTCCACTATTCTCAGGTTTTCATATTCCATATTAATACTTCAATATCTCCCCTAAAATTATTCACATATTTATCATTTATATAATTAAATAATTTTTCATCATTTTTCATAACCTATGGAAAATGAAATAAAAGAATCGTGAGCGCAAATGCTCACGAAGGGTAAACATAAGCTTTAAAAATTGACTTCCCTCACTACGAATAATATGATAATAATGGTGTTTTGACATTATCAATGTTCATAAGGATAAAATATGATAATTTATACCCGACAATACCTAGATCATAAAACATGAAACATGGAATAAATATTTATCAAATCTAAGAGATATAGGAATCAATAATCATGAACTGTGTGCTAAAAATATTGATTAAAGGAAACATTTATAACCCAAAGTAAGCACACAGAAAACATCTTTCTATCTTAGAAAACTTTCTTCTTTTAACCATTACAGTAACTCTTAAAATTGAAATAACTGTTCGGTTGACTTATATACCCAAATCATTAGAGGACTATCATGGACCCGTCCTAGGTTTATAATGTAACCACTCATCATTTTTTTATAATTGAACAATATATAATTAGTTTATAACATAACTAGACGTAATCATAAATAAATTCATAGAAACATAAAAAAAATAAAGTATATAGAGATTTTATTTCATCATAAAATTCATAACAACAATCATCATTCCTTCAATAACTTGATTAAAACATGGAAAAGAAACTAGTTCCCTGATAATATATTTGAAACAATTATAATCAATCCATAGAAATAATACGGATGGTTTTATTGAAACATATCCTTAGTTGATCATATGTGGTATCAAGGGTTGTTTTCATTGATAAATGGAAACATTATTAAATATATCATTAAAAATCATGAGGAAAATACCCTTTTCATTTTGAAAATCACTTTTAAATTATAAATTGTATAAAATATTGTAAAAATAGTTTTCATTGTTAATAAAATGATAAAAATATAAAGTAATAATAAAAAATAACAATCATGGTTGTGGGAAAATATATTCAGGTTGTTGACGTTAAAAATAATCATTATTTTCAAGCATTTTTTGAAAGAGAGTTAAAAGTGACCAATACCGAAAACATGAAGAAGTTTCATTCAAAAAAATTGAATGAAATTAAAATACCATTTAAAATATATTTAAAAAACATTTATTTCTTTAAAATAATATTCTTGAAAACATTTTAGAAAACAAGGATATGAAAGAAAAATATTCTCAGTCCAAAGGAAGATACAAGATCGGTATCACCTACAAACTACTTTCTTGCGGCTTATTTTAATAATAATGGGTGAAATGGAAATTAAAAATGTGAAATAAATTCTTAAACAGGTGAGATTTAATTATATTTGGTTTAATAAAAAATGATCATAAAATTTCCTCCAATGGAACCTTCGACATAAACAGTCTTAGAAGGAAATAATATCGTAAAATAAAGAATTTTATGATTCGGTAATATTTCAAATACAAATTTTTGAAAGAAGGATTAAGATATGTCTCTATTAATACCACCAATTCATGGTGCATAGCGTGAATTGTATCTCATGAAAATGAGATTCAGATAATGAAAACACTTAAAAATTTTATAACATTTGAATCAATACCCCATGAAAGAGAGAACTTAAAAGAAACATAAAATGTCATGATAAAAGATTAATTCATGATATAATATCCCAATATGAATCATATAAACCATATATTATTAAGTAGGTAAAAATAACAATACATTACTAAATGAAAGAGAATTTGAGATGAATAACACATTTAAAGACCATTTCATGGAATTGAGAATTAATAAAGGTAGTTATTATGTGCAAAAAAATTAAATACAAAAAATATAAGAAAAACATAAAACAAAAGTATAAAAAATTTCATTTCACATATAATCATGGAAAAATATATAAAATGAGGAAGGGATATTACCCAATGAAATAAAATTGACTTAAGAACCACTTAACGCTTGGTAACATTCATGTAAAATACAAATGAATGAAATAATTTTAATTGAAACATAAAATACCATGAATTATGAAGTATTCACGATATAACAATAAAACGTTTTAGTATATACACCACATAAAATAAGTTAGGTTCATAACATTATAATATGCCTTAATGAAAGTAAATTAATACAAAATCCCTTACCTCGAGTCAAAACTGGATATATAATCCCACTAACTCCTGTATAATAAACTGATATCAATTACATGATTTATTAATACCATTTTTTAGGTTTAATCCCTTTTCATTAAAATTATTAATTCTAATGTCTATGGTAATTAACTAATTAGTTAAGTCCACATAAGGTATTATGACAACATTTGGTCTAAAATTTTAAAACAAATTTAAAGTGTTGATCGTTGTCAAATTGATAATTCTTACATCATCTTCAGAATAATAAGAATATAATAAATATAATTTCTATTTGTTAGTTATTCCATCAAAAACAACCATTAAATATGGTTGTTAAAAGATAATTATGTTACAATCATGGAGATGTTAGGTCATACATACGCTTGGGTAATGTTTCCATTTTTCAACGATTTTTATAGAAAGAAGGCATGTACTATATTAAATATATATATATATTAATAATATTATAAATACCATATTATTTATTTAAATTAACTTATATATATCATAAAAGTGATGTGGTGAGGAAAAATGAATCTCATTGTCTCATAGTGGGGGCAGTCCACACGTACGTACGAATGATGTTATCATTATTCAGTGTATAGAAAGTAAAGAAAATAGTTAATTTATTAATTCAATGGAATGATAAATATAATATATATATATATATATATTAAATATATCGTTATAAAAATCTTCGATTGATGGAGATAAAAACGAATTACATCGGTCTGTGTGGCGATAGTCTATCGTAAAAACAAATAATAGAGTCCTTTCCCATTTTATGGGGGTTCGAGATGGATATAGGTTATTAGAATAAATTAATAACATCACAATATATTCTATATACTAATTTTATAATCCCATCATAGTTGGAGAATATTTTAATGAGGGTGAAGAATAAATAAAACAAAAATTATTGATTAAGAACTATACCTCTAATTTGGAAAACCACCTTTCCTTTTAGACTTAATCCCTATACGGTTAGTATTATATATAAACTAAAACCTATAAATTATGGGGTGTGATTTTAGGAAGTTATTTGTGTATATATTTTCTGAAATATATTTCTTTTTAAGTATTATTAAAAGAGGATATGAGGTACCCTTTTATAAGAAAGGGGATGCTCATTTTTGGAATTTCATAAAGTATTAAATTATTATAAAATAATTTGGAAGATAAAATAAATCCAAATTGATATAATTAGAATATAATATTATTATGAGTCTAAATAATATCATTCCATAAAAATTATACAATTTTAGGTGATCTTTTCACCCATATCTTTTTGATTTAACCTGTGTTAACCCTTTTCTAAAATTAACGTGATAAAAAATATTTTACTCATCCAGGATCAATATACATACAATAAACGATTAATTACAAAATCAATTGACCATGGTTTATATTTTGAACCATTTCCCAATCACTTGGATGAATATAGTATTTTTTGGTGTTTTTATTCTTTTAATAAAATATTATTCACTATAAAATAATATTAGTGTCAATTCTAAAACAATTCATTTCATTTAACATTTCGAATTACAATACTAAAATTTAATTTGAATATAAGGAATTAATACTTAACTAATAATTTATTTAAAAGAAAAAAATAGGAACATAATAATTCCTTCAAATCTAATTACTTTTATCATTTTGGAAATAATTTATGTTATTTTTCAATTAATTAAATAAATATTGTATCTAAGATGTGTAGGATTCTATTGTAAGTATTTCACAACTAAAATTTACAAATAAATTACCATGATAAAAAAATTAATTTATGTTTAAAATTAATATTTAATGTTGAATGTTCTTTATTTTAGTCTATATGTCAAAATTTAAAATTTAATAAAACAACGAGAATGACACTTTTTACTTTTATTTATAAAAAATATTATAAAGGTACAAATCATGGATAAATAGAAACAAAAGTCATATATTATAACATTTGAAGACTATGGATGAGATATACTCATCCAAAAAAATCAAATAAAGTCCTGGGATTTTTTAGTTCTTATAATATTATTTGTAACATTAATTACCAGATTTACCCAACCAAGGTTACAGAAATATAAAAAGTTTACTATTCATAATGAAAAAAATAAAAGGGGATTATTTAAAAAATTTAAAACACCTGATTAAAAATATGGAATCCTTTTTTATATATTAAAACATATAAGTAGTAAAATTCAATGTAAAATTAAACTAGAAAAATACAATGAAAAAAGGTTTTTCATAAAATTATCTATTAATTATAAAAATATTTTTATACAAAATATAACTTTAAAATTAATTAAAAAGTCTATAAATGGATTATTATTTTTATTAAATTAAATTTTAAATCTAATCTAAAATATAATGTTTCACTGTAAATAATTTAAAATAAAATAGAGTTTTTGATAAAAATTAGTATATTCAATTTTCATTGAAAAATAAAACATTTAAAAAAATTATAATTTTCATCATTGGAGAGTTAAGATATTATGATTTAAAAAAATTATATTAATCTTATCAAATACATTTTATAGATTTCCAAAAAAATAATTATATAATTATCTAATTAAAAACAATGAAACCCCATTTTTTAAAAACATGTCTTTTGAAGAATAAAATGGATTTACTAAGAATTGGGTTCTTATTTCCTAAGAATTAATTAAAAAAATTATATTGATTAGAACTGCTATATATATTTCATAATGTAGTGAACCCAATTAATTCCATGTTCTTTAAATGTTATTTCATAACTATAACAACCCTGACCCCAGTAACCCAGAGATTGAGTCTAATTTATTACATTGGCATAGATACAAGGGATCATATCCCAAGTTACCGATCAGTTTAGTAGTCTTGGAGAGCCACATATATATATGATACAAATGTTATACTAAGGAATAAAATATAAAACAAATTCATGGAAAACATTTGATATCCATGAACTCATTCAAATAATTATTCTTCTTGTCCATGGGAATGGAAATCAAATAAGGTGAGCCCAAATAATCAGTGAGGGTTATCCACAGCCAAATCTATAAAGAATTAATATGGCATATTCAATATAGAAATCTAAATAATTGAACACACATTCCACTTAATCAATAACTTGACTATCATAATTAGATAAGGAATGATCAATAAGGGAAGGTAAATAGTGGAAAAAACATGTCATTTAATAAACCGGGTACAAAATGAATCACTGGATTATATCAATACAAAAATATCATGGAAAATAATAAATAAATTCTCAATTATGTAAATGATTAATTTTATATTTCATGATCTCAGACATCATGATATTTATATTTTCAGGATCATTCACAAGAAATTTTAAAACCATGGGTAAAACCCCATTTAATTTGCTCAACTGATTTTTCTCATTAGACCTACTGATGCATCAAGGGGAAATATAATTCTAGGCCTCACTCATCACCACATGTCCAAATAATTAACCACATATTGAATTAACGATTCAATTCATGATAAATATTCCTTATCCATAAATATATGCATCTTACAAATAAAACACCCTATGTATTAATGGTATACAATTTAGGAAATAACCATATCCCTAGAAAATAAGGATATATAAGATAAAATTAATTTCCAATGATCATAATTAAGTTAATGTTTCTAGATAATTTTAAAAAACAAAAAATTAATCAAAAAATTAGAGGTTCCCAGTAGTTCATTAGAAATATATGATATTCAATAAAACCATGTCCTTTGAAGAATAAATTTAATGAGAGTGAAATATTAAAATAATCATTCATAAATGATTTTCCTTTGTAAAAATATTGGAAGTGTGTATAAGAAGTACTATTTAGTAAAACAGTTATAGTGGTGAGGAAATCCATTATCACAGTAAATTTTAAACAAATTCCTTTTAAATTTCTGAAGAAAACATATCATTCTAAAATTAAAAGAAGGATTCCTTTCATACACTTTGAAAAAGTAAATTATAACATAAAATTACTTTAATAAATCATTTTATTAAGAAAAAGTAATTTTAAAAAGTAATTTTGAATAGTAAGTACATGGAAGAAGAATATATCTGATTAAAAGAGAAATATAATTGATTCTTATTTTAAAATTTTCCTAACTTGGTTCATGTAATAAATATAGGAAAATTTAGAATAAATTATGGAAAATTAATAAATATCCAATGGATAATATAAATAATTGGATCTTATGAAGGTTTAATGATAATATTCATTCAATGAAAGTAAAATCAATCAAAAAATAAAGGTAGATCATAAATTTAATTACTCAAATTTTTTGTGAATTTTTTTTATATATAATATGGATTAATTTTGATACAAATAACTAAGATGGAATGAAATTCTGATTCTCATTATGATAAGAATAAATTTTTAAAATAAATTAAATATATTAAGTAGCACATGTATGCAGGTTTCCAAAAAAATAGAATAACTCCCAAATGGGGGCCTAGATCAAAAATATGAGGGAAATGTTGAATTCTGAATGAGGGTATTACACTAGGCATGACATAATATTTTTCAGTGCCGGCCGTTTGTGAAAAAATTTCACAACTAAGAAATTAACTAAATAATTTATTTTATTTTTGTAAATTTTTTGTTCTTTAAATAAGTCGTTATGTATTTTATCTCTGGGTTGGCCAGTAAACCCAAGATACCTAGAAGCCATTGGAGAAGAGTTTTTTGGGAAAATGAAGACAAATCATGATCAGATCCCGGATCTCTGTGCCAACGGAGTTTGTGGATCTTGTCAATGATTAAAATTGAACTATTCTCAATCAGCTATCGATCCAAACTCTAGGTAGGATGTTTTTATTTTTTAATTTCATCTTCTTTCTGAATCATTGATGAAAATGAATCTATTCCACTAATAGAATTAATATGTGCATTGTTAAAAGAATTAAATTATCAGAATTGTTAATTATTCATTTTCATACATTTCCCTTCATTAATCTTGATCTATGAATATGAATCAAGGATGAATTAACAATGTCTAAGGTTAATTCCTTAAATATTATGGTTTATCCTCCTCAATTGTTCTCTTCTTCATCACAACCATTCCCATTGGCATGTGGTTCACTAAAAAAGAGATATTAGATTATTGCACGACCGTTATTTGAAATAATGAATCAACACAAAGGATATGGATTTTTATGGATGTTTTTATCTAGTTGAGATAATGGTGGTGGAATACCTGGAGTGAAACAAATGGATTTTTGATTTATATTATTCCCAGTTTTAGAGTGTGGCAATGGTTTTTTCTTGACAGGTCATTTTTTGATCATATTTGAGCCTAGATTCTATCCAACGATGATGGAAAGGATTAGGAGACCACTGATATAAAGGTTATGGAAATGGTAGTGGCTCTGAAGAAGCGCAAGACAACAGAGAAGATACCCCAATGGATCTATAAATTCATGAACTACACGGCATGTACTTCAGATTTACACACCATATGGGCCTCCCAAACTATAGTTCTAGGGTTCCAGCCAAAGTAAAATATCACACGCTATGTGACTCGGTCACATGCAGTTTTAACCATTCCATGTGGCTCGATGTGTACTTTGGTAAGCACATGGACGTGGAAAAAAAGTACATGGAAAAGTGTCGTGTCGTGTACTTGGACATGGTCATAGCCTTGTGTAAACGGGCCAATACATAGACATGACCACCATACACAAACATGGCATGGTGACATGGGTAGGGTTTCATGTGTCCCTATATTCCATGTACATATTCTACTCTCCATGTATTTTAGACTTACATGAGTGTGAGGATTTACCACACATGCAGACAAGGGGATCACTGGACACGTCGTGTACCCAATGGTACATGCCATGTACTCCATAGTATACATTGTATACCCCATTCAAAATTGTTTCTAGCTCATCATTTCCTTAGTCTGGAGTAGTACATTCTGATTGTGTCCCATTGGTTATTTACCTTGAGGTTAATATGATACATTACATCCATATCACTATATTATAATCCCCTCTATAGTTCAAGTCACAGATGGAGTTGTGGTGGCCCTCCGTGAGACTCAAGGGAGATTCTCAATCATCCTTGATCCCTAGGTGGGGTTATTGGAATCAATGTGACCTACCTATGTGGGGAGTTGATCCTTAATCTATAATGCCATATTGGTGGGGTTAGTGGTGTCATTTACATACAATATACAATGTATTGGGTTGATCAAGATTGGGTTTTTGGTATCAACCAACAGCTCTGGGCATGACAACTTATCTGTATATTAGGTTCTTCTTAGAACAGTGTGTTTTATTTGGTGGGTCCCAATGATCTAGACCTCCTCATTGAGTGTCTCCTATGATATCATGACTCATGTAATGTACTATCTTGAAACAAGAATTTATTTGAGTATAGTCATGTGGTAGGAAATGGTAATGACCACCTGGTGGTGTGGTGTCTTTATTGAGTATATCTAGGTCGTTCCATTATACATGGATTTTTATATATCATATTGATCTCACTATAATTTGTTCTTATTGTTTAGTGTTTTAGGTTTTTCCTTCTGGTTATTGTTATACTCAACAATGCATGGTTATTTCATACAAGTGTCGTGTCTTATGTAGACGACAACCATTTTGACGATGTTCTTGGAGGACATGGAGTGGGTGGAGAAGAGCATAATCTTTTCAATACTAGATGGTTTCTATGAGATTACATTTGACTTTACTCCTCTCCCTTTGAGCAGGTTGGACTCCTATAGATTTTGGTTGTGATTCTTTTTGGACAATTGTTTTATTAATTAATTTACATTCATAGTCTTCTTTGGTATCTTAGATGTATGCACGCATTATTTTATTTGTTTTACATTTCATCATTATGTGTTTTTAAGATTTGTGTTTTCGTATAGGTACTTTTGGCTAATACTTCCCATTTTTGAGATACATCTATTTGGATTTTGTATTCAACCCTTGGCCTATTGAAGGTAGGCTTGGTGTATTCATGGGTCAGACCTTGGTAGTTCGGGTCATGGTAGAGTGGTATCAGAGCTATGTTCTACCTAAGGATTAGAGTAAGTGATATTGGATTGGGGGAACAATATTTATTATTTCACGTTCAGCTTTTAGGAAGGGGACTCTAGTGTTGTAGTGGTGGCCAACATATCCATACACCAAGACTTTGATCAGTTTATTTTCAACTAACTATATATTAAAATTGGTTTTAGGGACAATTTTTGGCACTTACATCATATAGAAATGGTTTTATTTTCATTTCCATATTGATTCAACTCCTCAAATATACTATTTTAACCGTGGTACAAATTTTGTTATTCAGGATTCCTCCACAAAAACTACATCTAGGATTCCACTGCATGATCCTAAGGGTGATCCACCAAGTAACGAGGAATTTGTATAAGGTCTTGTAATGGGAATAGAACCTCTTGGTTGTTTACTAGCTATACCACCACCCATTCAGTAGAAACTAGAACCGGTAGTACCAGCTGACAATGAATGCAAGTTTAGTTCATTTCATGAGTTTCAATGGTAGCAAACTCCTAGGTTTTAAAGTGATCCAGACCCCCTGGTGGCTAAAAACTGGCTAGAGGTAATAGCTTATGTTTTCCACCTTTTGAGAATGTATACATATCATATGGAAATCCTGGAGTTGAGTGTTATTCAATGATATATTTGGTGATTGTGGAGCTTAGAGACTCACTCAAATGATGGAACTGCTCTCTCCTAGTAAGATATTGATTGCCTCTTTAGGGAGAAGCTCTATTCAGACATATTGAAATCATTATTCACACAAGATATTCGACATCTGTAGAAAATGAAGTATGATTGTGGTAGGGTAATTAGTGAGGTTTACTCATCTATCGTGTTACTCTTTAGATATGGTACATGATCATTTATTCATATCTTGGACCTTTGAGAAGGGATTGTGATGAGATATCAGGGATTTATCGTATCCCTTTTCATTACCACCTATGTTGGGGTTCTTGATGGAGTCCTGGTGGTAGAGATCTTCCTAGTAGAGCAGGAACTGGCAGTGGGAGCAAGTTGTGTTAACCAAGTTATTGATACCTCGGTAGTAGATTGACGAAAACATTTACAGGGATCCAGGAATTTCATAGGCTTCAATAGGTGATCCCAGGACATAGGGTTAGTGGTTTAGGTCTCTCAAGGTGGCTCAAATCAACAAATGGAGAGGCGGTGTTTCTCAAATGACATTATAGGACATTTGTATTTGGATTTTATATCTTGTCATATAGGTGATCATGAGATGGTTGAGGGACAATTGAGGAAGGGAAAAAGACAGGATAGGGGTGGTCTGTAGGGAGGTAAAAATGGTAGAGGGGTCATTAGGGTAATAAGAGGTGGTTAGAGGTCTAACATATTACCACTACCACAACTAGGTGGTCTATGCCAAGCTCTGGGAGCTAGTGGACAATGACTAGGCCAGAAACAATTTATGGAGGCCTATAACCCTAAGGGTCGAGAGATGATACGATTTATAATATGTTTCTTTTATAGTTTTTATTTAGTATTGATGGATATAGGTGTGATTCATTCATTAATTGACACTGCTCTAGTTCAATAAATAAATGTTTTGGTTGATCCATTGGCTCTACCCCTGTGGTTTGAGACTCCAACAGGTGATGGCTCAATAGTTTTTAACAAATGAAAACAGTGTGATAAAATGATTGGAGGTGAGAGATTGGTAAGTTATATCTTTATTTTAGTAATGAGGACTTACGGCATCATCTTATGTATGAAATTTCTATCCACAATTCATGGCCAAATTGACTATTTTAGGTGGAGGATGTGGTGTGTCCATAGTGATGGAATGAGGTTTCCCTTTATGGGTGAAAAGGAGATCTTGGTGAAGCATGATGAACTCAATCATAGGAGAGTGTAGATGATAACACATGAGTTGGATATCAATACTCATGGAGCAATGGATTCTTTAGACAATCAGTTTCATATTGTGTTTGTGTATGAGGATGTCTTTTCTAATGACATATCCGGTTTACCTCCCCACAAAGAGATATACCGCTATATTGTCTTTCACCCTAGGATTGCACTGATATTTATATCATCATATTAGATGGCCCTTTTATAGCTTTGAGAGATGAAGGTGCAGTTGGTGGACTTGTAGGAGAATGGATTTGTAAGACAAAGTGTTTCCCCATAGGAAGTTTCAGTATTGTTCTCTAAGAATGCAGATGGGATCTTGAGGTTATTTGTGCATAATCAGTGATTTAATTAAGTTATTTTGAAGAATAAGTATCCACTAATGATAATAAATTACAACCTTTATTAATTTATATGGGTGCGATGGTTCTCTAAGATTGGATACAAATAATTCTATCACCTACTATGAGTACAGAATGAGGATATATCGATTATGGCATTAAAATTTTACTATGATCAGTTTCAATACATGGGGATGTATTATTCCATGATGAATGGCCTAGTAGTGTTAATAGGATCTGTGAACTGGGTATTTTATCCCTTCTTAGATTAGTTCATGGTAGTCTTGATCGATGAAATGCAAGTGGATTCAGCATCCGAGTAGGAGCATGCGAGACACTTGAGGACTATCCAAGACACACTCCGAGTGAACAATATTTATAGGAAGCTCTCAAAGTGTAAATTTTGGATTTGATAGGTCTACTTTCTAGGACACAATATCTCAAATATAGGATTAGTAGTGGACCTAGTAGAAGTTGAGGCAGTGATTCTTTGGGAACCACCTAAGAGTGTTACTGATGTGCAGAGTTTCCTTTGGTTTGTTGGGTACTATCAGAGGTTTTTACCCTACTTCTCTATAGTGGGATCACACTTTAGAACTTTAAATTGAAAGGTAAATCCTTTCATGTGGATAGAAAGGTTCCATCTGTGCTTTTAGGAGTAAAGATAGAGGTTGTTGAGGGCTCCCATATTGATATTGACCTAGGAGGGTGTCGAGTAGATAGTGTTTTGTGATCCATCAGGGACCGTACATGGTTCAGGTTTGAGGTAGAGGCAAGTGGTTATTTCCTATTGTTCACACTAGTTCACACTAAATGCATAGAACTACAAGACCCATGGTCTTGAGTTAACAATGGTAGTCTTTTCATTGAATACGTGGACATACTACCTGATGGGAGATCATTTTATTTTCTACTCTAACAACAAGAGTCTCAAGTATATCTTCTATTAGAAGGATATTAACATGAGATAGAGGTGAAGGATATAATTCCTCTTAGAATATGAATTTTTGATTTTCAATACTCTTAGGAAGGGGGACGTGGTGGCAGACACTCATAATAGGAAATATTTTTCTCATTTGTTGGATGAGGGGTTATACTAGTTATCCCAATTGCAGTTGTCTTTAATGGACAAGGATAGTACTTTATATCATCTGTTTATGGTTGGTACCCCACATCTTTTACAGAATTTCAAAGATAATCAGTCAAAAGATACCGATTGTTAGGCCTTATGTACTCAAATAACCACTGGATGTGCTCCTTATCGATATCGTAAAGGTCAGGAGCATGCTATCCTTTTCATATGATGTAATATGGTACCTTTTAAGTTAGGGTAATAGATGACATGGGAGTTTCATACATCTCCATTAGTGGTACATCCAGGTGTATAAATTTTAAAGCAAGACCTCTGAAGTTGTTTTTGGTTTCCAGGCATGTAGAAGGGACTCGTAATGTTTCTCTCTTGGTGCCTCACTTGTCAGTAGGAGAAGGAAAAGCACCGGGTTCCAATGGGCTTAGATCAACCTTATAAGGTGCTAGAGTGGAAGTGGGATGAGATATCCCTAGAATTGTTTATAGGCTTTCCACGTATGGTCAGGTGACATGATGCCATATGGGTTATCATAGAATAACTTGTCAATTTATCCCATTTCCTAACCATTCTAGACTACAGTTCCATATAGATCTTGGGGCATCTCTGCATACAAGATATTATCCATCTACATGGTGTTTCCACAATGATAATCTCTAGATATTATGCTTGCATAACAGGTCAGTTATGGAGAATAGTTGAGGAGGCTTTCGTTGCTCAATTATTCTTGAGCATAGTTTTTTCCCCAAAACTGATGACCAGATAGAGAAAACCATCTAGGTCTTACAAGACATGCATTAGGCTTGCATGTTGGCCTTTTTCTGTAGTTGGGAGGATCAACTACCCTTATTTCTGTTTATGTACGAAAACAAATACCATTTTAACATTAGTATAGAACCATTTGAGATTTTTTATAGGCAATCATGTAGGTCACCACATTATTGTAATGATCCTAAGAAGTCTGCACTCGTGGCCCCAGAGTTAAGGTGAGCTACTAAAGAGAAGGTAAAGATCATCTAGGGGTAGATGAGGACTCTGCAAAGCTTTCAGAAGGATTGTGTAAAAAGATAAAGAATATCTCTAGAGTACAATGACGGACACCATGTATTCCTAATGGTATCACCTTGATGATGATTGAGGAGATTTGTCCATCGTGGCATGTTATCTATGACATTAATTTGTCCCTTCTAGATACTCAAAATATTTGGAATGTTGGAATAACTCTTATATCTATAGCCTCTGTTGAACCAAGTATATAAAATCTTTTACAAGTCGCATCTAAGAATATATGTGCACGACATGTTATCAACTGGGGAGAGTTGAACGTCGAGGATAGAGATACCTTTGCAGATTACCTGGTAGATTTTAGGGATCGGTAGGAATGGATCCTTCATGGGAATTTGATTCTTCTAGTGAATATCCTGTGTCATCATGTGAATTTCAGGATAACACTTTGGAGTAGGAGACCTATATGTGAGACAAGTATCCTGACATATTATTTTAGGTTTTCGCTTTTTTTATTAAAATACCTAAGGTGTAGAGAATGTAATGACTCATATTTTCCATGTATTAATTTAAGAATTTATATGGATTAATTTTGATAATAGGTGATGAGACAGTGTGTGATTCTAAGACCCAATGTGCCTGAAATAAATGTTTGAAATATATTGAATGTATTAAATTGGATGTGTGTGGAATTTTCCTAAAGAAGTGGAATAACCCCAAAGCGGGGTCTCATATTAGAAATTTTAGGGCACTATTGAGTTCAAAATATTATTTTTCCTAGGAACAACATAATATTTTTCATAGCGGGCCCTTTTAAAAAAAATTCTAGCGCGAAATTAATAAAATAAATTAATTGAAAATTTTATTTTATTTTTGCGATACAGTGACATGATTACTCTTTAAATATGAATCTATGTATTTTGTCTCAGGGTTGGACCTTAAACCATGGGGACCGAGAAGACAGTGGAGGAGATCATTCTTAAAAAATGATGATGGATCGGGGTTGGATCATTGATCATTATGCCAACAAAGTTCATGGATATCATCAACGATGTCAACACAACTGTTCTTCATCAACGATTGAACCAAACTCCAGGTAGGATGTTTTTATTTATTATTTCGTCCTACTTTTTAATAATAGTTTAACATAGATCAATTCCATGAATATAATTCATAGATGTGTCATCGATAGAATTAAATTGATGGAATTGTTCATTATTCTTTTTAAATACCGAATTTTTTTTATTCATAAATTCTAGGGTTATTTTGTTATTTTATGTTAAAAATTGATATTTATCCAAAAATATTTTAAATTTTATACCCATAAAATTTCAAAATTTCATTCTAGGATTATTTAAAAATGTGAATTTTTTATATTTTCAAAAAAAAATATAATGTTCACCAACTATAATGTAGTCTCAATTTTAACGTATTTACTTGCTATAAAAAAAGTTCATTAAAATATTCATGGGTATTACATTCTAAAAAATGGGTGGTTATCCATACTAAATTCCTCTAGTTCCCTTGTCTCTTCCTCTATTTTATGATTTCTATACAGTTTCTTTACCAATAGATTTAGCTTTTTCCTCAACAATTTATCTAGAGAATCAATAATATGGAAGGAATATTCATAGTAAGATAGGTCATGTTCCATTTGTATTTCATCCAAGGTGAGCACATGTTTAGGGTTTGGAATGTTCTTCCTTAATAATGATATATGGAACACATAATGTTCCTTAGAATGGATTGGTTGAATTTCCTATCAGTATTTCATATCTCCAATCATTTAAAAAAATTTCAAAGTGTATAATGTAACTAGGGCTTATTTTTTCCTTCTTACAGAACCTTATGATTCCCTTTAATGGAGATAATTTCAAAAAACAATACATGAATACCAACTTAAAATTCCAATTCTTTCTTCTGATTATCAGCATAAATATTTTTGTTTCTTTTAGCTTCTTTAATATGAGCCTGAACAATTTTTACATTTTTTATTCTCTCATTAACAAGCTAGGGCCCTAAAAGTTTCCTTTCAGAGAATTCATCTAAACATGTTGTAGTATTATATCTATTATCATATAATGCTTCATACAGCTCAATTTCGATACCTTAATGGAATCTACTATTATTGGAAAATTTAAAAAAAAAGGAAGATAATGATCACATATACCTTGAAATTCAATGATAATGACCTCAACTTTTCTTCCAATGTTTTAATACTTCTATCGAACATTCCATCCATTTGAGTATGGAAGGAAGTGCTTAAATAAAGCTCGATATCAAGATCCATTGGAAGAAACTATCAGAATATTGATGTAAAAATTGGATCAATATCAGACACAATCAATATTATAGATGTGTAAAATATTATAACTTAATTTATATAAATCCTTGTGAGTTTCCCAAGAGGTGAATAGTCTCTTATTGCAAGAAAATGTGTATATTTGGTAAGAAGATCTGTAATAACCATTATTATATCATTCCTTCTAGGAGTTTTATGTAGTCGTGTAAAAAATTCCATATTAGTGTCATTAAATTTCCATATAGGAATAAGGATATGTTTCATGAATCCTCTAGGATGTTGTCTCTCATACTTCACTTATTGGAAAACTAATAATATTGATACATAATCACAAATTTCCCAATTGATGTAATCCTATCAAAAATGTTCCCATAAATTCTTATGTAGCTTGGTTCAAACATTTTTAATATAGTAATTTGAGATATGAGCATCATCCTAAAATTACCATTTCAATTCAGGTATTCATTGAACATATAATCTCTTTCCAAATTTTAGAATTCATACCTCATTAATGAAGTCTTCCAATTTCCCGTCATCCACAAAATTAATTTTCTTCTAAAAACTCCCGTCATTAAATTGAGAAATTTTTATCTTTTCCAATGAATATGGTTTTCCAACCATTTAATAAATTTTTGATTTCATCTCTTTATTAATAATTCTTATACCTATCTTTAGTAGATCCATGACCATAGGATCCATCTCAATCCTCATTTGGGCGTGAACTCCAGAATTATTCATACTAAATTCATCAAAAAAATTATTTTCTTTCACTTGGTGGTAGGGTATTTTGTAATAATAATCATTGTTTAGCTGAATCGATTATCTTTTCCTCATGTTAATCCATTTTTATAAAAAAAAATTATTTTAGGCTCTTATAGTCTGTATATATATCACATAATTCACCATAAAGATAACATCTCCCTATCATCAAATAAAAGATTATAGCTTCTAACTCAAGATCATGGGTAGGATAGTAATGTTCAAGAGTCTTTAGTTGGTTTTGTGCATATGCAATTACTTTATCATTTTTCATAAGGACACAACCAAGTACTTTTTTTGATGCATCACTATATATTAAAACCCCATCATTTCCTAATATAGATTCAAAATTGTAGAATATATTGTTCTCTGCATCAATTATTCAATGAATTATTCACATTCCATTGTTCGTAGGAACATAAACCCATTACGTGTAATCTTTATAAATGGGTTATCCAATCGGTCACAATTCTGGATGAATGGAAAAAAGTATCCTATAAAACTAATGAAACTACATACCTTGGTTATGTTCAATGGCATAGTAAATTCTCTAACTAACTTTATATTATAAAAATCAAAATAGATTACATCCTTTAAGACAATATGGCCAGGAAAACAAAATTCCGAAATCTAGAATTCACCCTTGCTAAACTTCTCATATAACTCTTTTCTTCTAGGAGTCTCAAGTAAAATCACCAAGTCATACTCATAGTCCTCATAACTCTTAGAATATATGAATATTTCATAAATTATTAACAAAACAAAGTCATCATGATATTCCTTGGTTACTCTATTAAAAAAATCCATAAATATAGCCAGTGAATTATTCAAAAAAATGGAATTATTGTAAACTCGTAATTTCCATGAAACATCTGTAATGTTATCATCCAAATTAATTATTTATTTACATGAAATTTATGATACCTAAAATGATTTTAAATCATTGAAAAATATTGAGGACTCTAAAATTGATCGAAAAAGTCATAAATGAAAGGTAGAGGACATATTTTATTTCTTAAATAGAATTAATTTTCCTTTAATCAATAAAAAATCTCATGGGTCTATATTTCTTCTTAATAAAGAGAATTGGGGCTCCCCATGGTGAAAAACAAGGATGAATAAATCCATTATCACACAAATCATCTAAATGATTCTTCAAATAATCTAATTCCAAACTGGCCATTCTTTATAGAATCTTATGATTTCCTTCTCTATCCAACCATATGTATAAAAATAATTTCCATAAATAGAGAAAATTTTATATCATAATGGGAACTGTATGACACATCCTTATTGTAGTGAGACTTAAACTAGGATTTTTAAGAGAAAACTCCCATATTAATATTTTAGGAAAATATTTATTTTTAATGGAAAACATAAAAGATATAAAAGTGTTTCATGAAACCGAATAAAATATATCATTTTTTGTTTCTAAGTCTATGATTAAAGTACATGACACCACATTATTTTCTACATCCTCCACAGATGTAGTGATACGATAAGCTTCTCCTTATCCTCTTAGCCACTTCTGTATATTTTTTCATTGATTCTTATGGAATTGGTGTGAATAATTATCCATTTATTTATTGCTTATAAACTATAAATTATTTATTTTTTTCGTCCCCATGAACTCATGATCCTTATAACCCTTATTATCACACTTATAAATAACTATCATTCCCTTAAAAAATCTTTTATGATTTTTCTTTATATATGATTAACATAATGGAAAATTATTCATCGTCTTCTTATTCCACACATTCCCATTTTCTTGGTGTTAATATGGCCTCTTATTTTATTGATTCACCTTTAATGGATATGATCTTGAGTATTCCTTCTAATTTTTGATGGTGTATAAAACTATTTCATCATATAATGAAATGTTTTGATAAACCAGTTACATTAAGATACATGGATTAATACATTAAAATAAATTATCAAAATTTCATTCATTAATTCATATGTAATATATAGCATACTTGGAAAGTATTGTAAAGGTATCCTCATACTCTAAAACACTTTCTTCTTTATTTACCTTTATGTTAATGAAGTTCTCTTCATTTCATTCCATTTATCATGAGGTGAGTATTCTTAAATGAATGTCTCCTTAAAATATCTACATTTACTCTATCTATTCTCCCTCCCTATAATTTTGGATCAATAACCACCATTGATTAGGGTCTCCCTTGAGAGAGTATAATACCAGTATTAACTTTCTGTTTTCATCGCTTCCCTAGGTTAAAAAAACCTCAAGGGACTTTACCCATTTCTCGGCAACCAATGGATTAGTATCCCCAATAAATAATGAGTGATTATGGAACATAAAGTGATCCAGCATAAGGGAATTGTATTGTGTAATAACATGTTTCTCAATTTGGTAAATGTTATTCATTATAAACTGAGTAAGAAACCCTCATATACTCAGGATCTGATTAGATTCAACACCACCTATATTGGCATACTCAGCAATGAAATTTCTATATTAACTATTAGTGATTATACACTTCTTTCTTTGAGGTTTCATTTCTAAAAAATGGCATATAGTGGATTAGATTATAGAATTATGAATTTAGGATCATATTTTATAATTCTAAATCTCTTATAAGACATAACATAAATAAAAAAATTGCATTTTTAATATGACAAAAAAATGTGTTTATTTTGTGTCATCATTATTTTCAAATCCTTTATAATGGTTTGTAAAGAAAATGTGCAGTATCCTAAGAATATCCCATAGAAGTTTCAAAACTAATTTGCAGTAAGGCCCTTTTTCCCACAATGTGATGATCTAGTCAAATCCCAATGCACCCCATTCATAATAATTACCCCTAGGTATAGCTATTCCAAAACCATGTCTACTTGTAGTATCCATTGTGGGATGGATTGCAGGGAATACCATGTATTGTCTTCCATACAAATAAATAACGATGTTCTTATATACTTATCCCATGTATACCATAGTGTTATGTTCCTAAATCTATTTTTCCCTTAATATAGTTTCCACGGTTTCAACTAAACTTATTCAGATAACAAATGTAAAACTCTGACTCTAGTAACCTGTAGAGGATATATACTTTATTACAATGTCATAGAATAATAGGGTTAAAATCCCAGTGGAATGGTCAGTTTAGTAGTCTTGGAGATATAGATACATACATGAAATCCAATTTACATTAGAGATAAAATATAAAACTAAGTAATAGAACACATTCAACATCCTTGAACTCATTCATTGAATTCTTCTTCATATACTGGGTAAAATAAACAAAATAAGGGTGTGCAGAAATTCTAAATATGGGTTACATACATTAGAAGATATCATGAATTAATAATACATAATCAATATGGAAAGTTAAATGACATAAAACAAACACCAATAAGTCAATAACTTAAATATTATAATTAAATAAGGCACAATCAATATGGAAAGGAAAATAACTACAAACACGCTCCATTTTATAAATTAATCATAAAATGAATCCATGGATAATATCAATGAAAAAATAATGTGGATAATAATAACTGAATTATCAATGAAGGAAATTCTAAAATTTTAATATCATGATCTCATACATCGTGATACCTATACTATCAAGATCTTTCACTAGATAGTTTTAAAAAATGGGTAAAAACACATTTGATTTGGCCAACTAATTTGTCTCATGAGACCTACCGATGCATTTAAAGGCTACATAATTTCAATACCCACTCGTCCTTATACGTCCAAGGAAATCATCATATATAAAATCATTTATTTAATTCATAAAAAATATTAATTATCAAAAAATATCCATATTGGGTAAATAATATATATTTAAAAAGATTTCCCCAATCAATCAAATAACATCCAAAATAAAACAGAGTATATAAAAATGATATAAGTTTTAAGAAATAATAAAGTCCATAAAACAAATAATATGGATATTTGGTATAAATTTAATATCTAATTATCACAATAATTTAAATGTTTCAAGATATATTTAATTATCAAAAAACTAATCAAGAAATCATATGTTACCATCAGTCTATCAGGAATATAGGTTTTTATAAAAAATCATGTCCTTTAGAAGAAAAAGGGAATATATGTGAAATATAAAAAAAAGCACCCACAAAATATTTTTCATTGTAGAACCATTGAAAACTTTTAGAATAATATATATTTCACAAATTGATTATGGTGGTGGGGAATTCTATTGTTTCTGCATATGTTAAAAATCCTTCAATTTTTTTATTTTATGAAAACTCATTCAAAAAAATTATAAATACATATTTCAAGCCCTTTTTAAAATTCATGGATAAAATAAATTTTTCTTAATATATATTAATTAAATTAAATTATTTTTTTTATAATTATTTTGAAAACTAAGTACATGGAAAAAATAATATATCTGATTAAAATAGAAATAAAATCATTTTTCTTTTAAAAATTTCATTGATTGATTAAAGCTACTAATAGAAGAAAAAATTTAATGAAATATGAAAACTCCTTAAATATCTGGTGGATAAGAAAATTATCTTATCTTATGAAGTATAATTGATAAGTTTCTTTCAATGAAAGTAAATGTAATCACAAAAGAAAGGAAGATTAAAAAATATATTCTTACCTCTTCGGTAACATTTAAATTGAAAAACCTTGAAATCATAAACATGGATTGAAAAATTAATTATCATGAATAAATAGTTATTCAAATTAAATATATCCATGTATTGGTATATAATAAACGTAAAAGTGAATATGTGTATATATACATATATGTCCCCATGAAATGAAAATTAAGACGAAATCCATTACATTACGCTTCCTTTTATTTGATCATGATTCAAGATCTTGTACAATGGTTTTTAGAATGTTATAAATTTATTAAATAACCATACTAAAATTTAAAATATCATATATTTTCTTCATAAAACATTTATAACCCAATCGTTAACAATCATTTATTATTACAATTGTTACGAGTGTTAATTGCTTTATTTTCTCAAAAATGTTTTACCATGAAAGATCCATTTCATGTGGATTGTACATATATAAACAATATATATAATTATATATATGTTAAAAATAAATTTTTTATTAATTATATATATTTTTATAACTATTATTTAATTTTTTACATGGAAAATGAATCGCATCACTTCATAGAGATGGTAGGTCGTACATACTCACGAGGGACGATATCATTACCTCAATGGGTTAAAGGGAAAGGGAGTGGAAGATATGTTAATATTAAAGAATTTATATAATTATATATGTATTTTATATATTCATTGTTTCCAACATTATTTCAATCCATGAGATTCAGTCTTGCAAGACTAATTAAATTAGTTCAAAAAGAGGCAGTCCACCACACACACAAGAGATTGATTTGTTTCCCATTAGGTGGAGAAGGATATTGATAAATAATATTCACTCAAAAAAATAAAATATAATTATATGGTAGAAAAATTTTATTATACTATAAGTGTTAATACATAATTTAAGGAGAAAATGAAGAAAGAAAAAGAAAGAGCTTCCCTAAAACAATTACCTTCTCTAAGAGAACCCCACTTTGATCTCATCATAAGGTTCCTAGGGTTAAATTTTTGGGAATACCATCATTTATAAAATGTGGATAAGGATATTGGGGAGATATTTTGGTATTTGTTTCTAGATATTGTTCTTTTTAGGTGTAAATAAGTGAGGGTATGATGTTCCCTTTTATAATTGAGGAGCGGAGGAATTTTTATAAATTCCTAAAACTATTCAATAATGGGAAGTCAATATCACCCAAAGTCCCTAGGAATTTCATAAATAATGGATTTAATGCATGATAATTTCAATAATAACCTCCTAAAAATAAAAATAAACCATTGCTAAACATTTCATTCTCTTATCCTCTACATTTACTTACTTTTACCATTTTATTTTTCAACACGGTAAAAAATTTTATAAACTAGATAATTAATAATTTAATTCTAAAACTTAATGAGACATAATAGATATTTTAAAAACAATTATTATAAATATTAAATCCATGTTTTAAAATAAAAACTCAATATATGTGGAAAATTAATTAACACAAGTGCATGTAACATATAAAAACTCATTTAAACCTTAAACATATTAATTAATTTTCTAATGTTTTTACCAATCAGTACAATAAAAAATTAAGTTAAAAATATTACATATTATAAATTTTTATGACTAAAAATCTGGAATCAATTTAATTAATTTCAAATCATATAATTGGCAGATTTTATTTTAATAATAAACCCAAAAATTGTGTCGAATAAATTTTTTTTCAACAAATGCATTTTCCAGTATAAGATTATCTTATATTAACTATATGACTTAGAATCATAATTATATGGATTTAAATTCTTATAGCTAGGTATATAATCTATAATTTTCTTTTAAATCATTAATCCTTAAATAAAATTTCTATTAATTAAAATGGATATAGATTATGCATTTTTAAACAAAAACAGTTTTCTTAAAAAAATAGTTTTCGAAAAAATAACAATTTTATCTTCTGATGATCATATATTTATTTATATAAATTTAATAGTTAGTAAATTTTTAATTATTACTATTATTATTAATTATTATGAAAAAAAAATTGTAATATTTAAATATGACCTTATTAATTAGTCATAAAATATTATTGCTAAGGGAAAATTTCAAAAAATTCATTCAATTATTTTCTTGTCAAAAAAATTCAAAATTGATATTCATTATATAAAATTAGAAATTATATTAGATAAAATATTAATATTATATTTTTATTATATTTTTATTAAAATAAAAATTCCATCTACAATAATTGAGGCTCGGGTGTTAAAATAATAGTCAAATTTAAATAATAATATTTCATATTTCCTTTAGCGTCAATGTTTTGTATCTTATATGATATTAAAAATAATATTTTAAAAATAATGGGATATTACATTCTCCACCTCACCCCACCACCATCCCTATTTAATAAATTTCAACCTAACAATTTTAACTGATGCTCGGTTACCAGGGTTTTGAAATCTCAAAAATTCATTTATTAAAATCCCACATCATAAAATTATTTAATAAAGCTTTCTATTAGAATGAGGGATAGGTAAATACAAAGGACTTCTATAATAACCCATAACTAGGTTTCCAAAATGTAAAAATTCCATTGTTAAGTAAAAATATGGACATGGAAGAAAATCATAATGTTCAAATAATGATACAAAGTGACAGAGATCATTGATCAAAATAAATTGAATGGTTATTTGAAAGTTACTGACCAAAAAACCATAAAGAAAAGAGGTGTAAACAAGACTTTTGATTCTTCATAAATGAAGGTAATTTAATAATTTTAAAAAATATAATTCTTTTATTGGTGAGAAAAAATATTACAATATACACAATGAACCTAAGTAAATACACATAAATTAAAAGTAGAATTTCATTCTTTAATCAATTTCCACTAAAATTTCATATTTTTTCTCTAAAAGATGTGTATTCGATATGATTTTTTTATTCCAGAATCTCCAAAATAAACTTCCATTGAATCGTATAATTCCACAAAAAGATAAAAATCAATTCCAACTGTCTTTATACATTAACCAAAACTAAAATTGTTAGTGCAAGGTATGATAATTCAAAAAATGAATAAACCTTCATACAAAGAAATAATACATTAGTCTCAAAAATTAAACAGTAATACCAAAAGTACAAAATAAATCATTATATAAATAGATATACATATATTTCATTAATAATTTACTAACCAATCTTGAATCCCAAAAGAATAAGTATTTTATCACATATACTTCCAAGATAAATCTAACATTAATCACAAAATAACATTAGTCACCCAAAAATTCATACACACAACAATGTATATTTCCTAATAATATAATTTCCAAAATATTCTAATCATTTCTATAAATAACATAAATCACCATAAATCCACTTTATGATTTTAGATGCTTCCAAAATAATATTCAACCTTGAATCCCCAAATAATACTTCATGTTACACCAAATATTTACATATAACTCAAAAAAAAAAAAATAGCCCAAAAATTACCATTAGTCACCTTAAAATTATAACAATTTAAACCTCAAAATGGGTTTATAAGACTTTGTACTTATTATAAAACATAAAAAAAAATCCAATAACAGAATCTTTAACTCTCAAAATAACACCTAATGAATAAAACATAATCTCTAAAGTTTTCTAACCCCTACTATGATACTAACAGTAATAGTCTCAAACATTCACTCTTGGATCAGATTCTCAAATCATAAAAATTAAATTTCAAAATTTCATTTTGATAAATGTAACCCCATTTTTTCCATACAAAACATAAAACATAAAACTAAAATATTGGATCAATTACCTATCCTAGGGCTATTTTTTTATAGTTTTACGTAATTTGGTCATTCTCTTATATAAACAATACTCATGAATTCAAGAATGTATTTCTTCCACTATATCTACCTTTTCATACTCCATATTCAGCCTAAAACATCTAATGTAAAGTTCATCACATACTAAACCTTTCTAGACTTGAATACTTTATCATAATTCTTAATAACCAAGGTAAAAGGAAACATATGAAATATGAGCCCAAATTCTCAGTAAGGATTGATATAAGCATTAAAAATTAATGGTCCTCAATGAGGATAAGATAGGAATATGGGTATTTTTACATAATCAAAGTTCACGAGCATAACATAATAGAACTTATACACATTAATAGGTGTACTATAAAACATGATACATAGAGTGGAGCTTTATCAATGGTAATAGATATAAGAATCAATAATAATGGGCATTGTGAAGTCAATCAATATCAAGGGAAACAAATATAACCCATATAAAGCATAAAGAAAACATATTGATATCTTGGAACAATATCTTCATCAAAAACATAATATAAACCCTAAAATTTTAACAAAAATACATTCTATTCTCTGAGCCAATGCATTGTAGGGATATCATGGGCCCACTCTTCCTTGGTTTATAATATAATAGTATTTCCTTTATTTACAATGAAACCAAACATCCTTGTTTTATAATTGAACCACCATTAGTCATTAATAATTTCCATGAATTATAACATGAATAAAGTATATAGAGCTTTCATTTCACCATAAAATTCAAAGTAACAACCATTATTCCATCTTTAATATGATTAACTCGTGGAAAAGAAATGGGATCCATGAAAATATTCATGAAACAATTATAATCTCTCTAAATAAATAATCTAGATGGTTTTTTTTAATATATCCTCAACAAGTAATATGTGACATGAGGGGTTTTTTCATTGATGAATGGAAGCATCATAAAAAATATCCTTCAAATCATTATTGAGTAAAATACTCTTTTCATTTTTAAAATCACATTTAAAAACAAAAAATTTATAAAAAAATTGTAAAAATTCTTGTAATTTAAAATAACCTCTAAAACCTATTAAGGAAGATTAAAAACAAAAAATATTCATTATGGTAGGAAAATTTATTCATATTTCTAAAGTTAAATATAAAATTTCTTTAAAATTTTTTTATAGTGATTAAAAGTAACCAATACTAAAAATTATAAATAATTTACTTTTAAAACCTTTTAAAGAAGGTAAAATATCTTTTACAATATATTTAGGAAATAATTTTTGTTCATAAAATAATTTATTTGGAAACACTTTATAAAACATGGATATGGAAGAGAAAGATTCTTGATCTATAGGGATTCAAGATTAGTATCACTTAAAAAGATATTTATAGATGTTTATTCAATCAATACGGGAGGAAATGGGAATTAAAAATGTGAACCAAATTCATAAACATGGTAGAAGAAAATATATTTTCTGTCCAAAAGAACATTCATTATAAACAATATAGAAAATAAAGGAGATTGCAACATAAATCCTCTACCACTTTTTTAATCATTCAAATCAATATTAGTTAAAATAAAGAATATTATATGAATTTGTAAGTCCTGTGAATTTCAGGAATTAATATTCCAAAATTCATACATGAATAAGTAATTACAGCATACAATGATATCATGGTGCATTACATAAATCAAGTCTCAGGAAAATGAGATTGATACAAATAAGAAACATAAAGATTTTATAACAATTTAATCAATATCCCTTGAAATAAATTAGGAAAACTATACTTAAAACATCATGATAAAATATTAATTTATTATATAAAATCTCAATGGGATGGATATAAACCTTTGAAAAAGATGTATTTTCATATTACAAGACATGTCTCAATGAAATAAAATTTCATATGAATAACCCATATAAATATTGTATCATTGAATTGAGGATTAATCAATGGAAAGATGATGCATAACAAATTTATATCCAAAAAAAGAAGTGAAAATAAAATATATATAATATCGGTAATTTCACAAATAATATTTTCATAACATAATAAATAAAGAAGTGATATAACCCAGTGAAATGAAATTGAGTTAAGAAATAGTTAATGCTTGGTAACATTCTCGTAAAAAACCATTCGATGAAATATTATTAATTATGCCTTAAAATACCATGAATTATGTATTAATAATTTTCTAACATATAAAATAGGAAATATAAACACCTCATAAAATAAATAATGTGCATAATATTAAAATATTCCTCAATGAAAGGAGATTGAGATGAAATCCCTTACCTCAAGTCCAGAATTTCAATATATCTCTTTTAGCACATGTATAATAAACTAATATTAATTATTTAGTTTCTTATGAACATTTTATACATTAAATAATTTATTATTAATCCATTTATTTTAATGACAACATTAATTACTTTATCAGTTAAGTGCATTTTTTGTACTTTGAGAACACTCCAACTATAATTTCAAAAGTACTTTGCTGTATCGGTCATGGTCAAAGGGTTAATTATTACATATTCTTTAAAAAATGATATTGACATAAAAATAATTTTTAAAAATTATTTATACATTTAAAAACCCATTAAATATGTTCCGAAAAATTAAATTAAGTTACAAGTATAAAGATGGTAGGTCGTACGTAAGCATGAGTAACCATTCAATTTTTCAATAATCATTAAATAAAGAAGGTAAGTATTGTTTTATATTTATATAATTATAATAATATCATAAATAAATTTTTTTAAATAAACTTATATAAATCATCCATGTCATGTGGTGATGAAAAATGAATTATATATCTCTGTGGAGGTGGTACACCACACCAACGCACGAGCAACGTTATCATTATTCAATGTATAAAAATTTAATAAAATAGATGATATATTACTTATAAATAATGAAAAATATTTAATTAATATCATATATATATATATATGTTACACTCATCATTATAACCAATCCTGAGATATGGTGTGGGAAAAATATTTCATCAGTCTGTGAGGACGTAGTCAGTCGTACACCTGAACGATGAATTTTCATCACATTTAATAGAGGATAGACATAGATATAGGTTATGAAACTAATATAATAACATAAATATATCTTTAATATACTTATTTTATTATCTCATCATGGTTGAAAAATATTTTAAGGGATGTAACAAGAAATAAAACAGAAATGATTAATTTTGAATTATACCACTTCTTCAGAAAACCTCTATTGTTTTAAACATTAATCCATCTATGGTTGGTATTTTGTCCAAAATAATACCTATAGAATATGGGTAGTGATTTTATGAAAGTATTTGGGTCAATATGATTAGAAATAAATCACTTATGAAGTGTAACTAATGAAGGATAGGAGGTTCCCTTACATAAGAGAGAGGAGGGGGTACTTTTGGAATTTCTTAAAATATTAAATTAATATATATTGATTTTCATAAAAAATAGATTTGAATATATATTATTATCATATAACATTATTAAGATTCTAAATCCTATCATTAAATAAAATATTTACAATTTTTGATGATTTTTTCACCCTTATCATTTTCATTCAACCAGCGTTAACCATTTTTGAAAATTACTAAGATAACAAATTGTTTACTATTTATGGTTCAATGAAGTTACTATAAAATGAAAATAGAATTTTAAATGTGACATGGTTTATATTTTCATCTTTAATCTAATAACTTTTCAGAATATATTATTTTTTGGAGTTTTAATCTTTTAATAAAATATAATTTATCAAAAAAAAACTTCAATATCAATTTTGAAACTATTTATTTAATTAGACTTCTAAAACTAAAATAGAATAATGGAATGAAAATGTAAGGGATTAAAAATTCAATAGTAATTATTTTTAATCTAAAAACATGTAATATAATAATTCATTCATATAATACTACATTTAAATTTTTTAAAAACAATTATTTTATTTTTCTTTTAAATGAATTAATATTGTCTCAAAGTTTCATAGGAATTTAAGGTAATTATTTCATCACAAAAAAATTAAAAATAAAATACCATTTTAAGAAAAAAAAATAATCATTAAATTTAATCTTTATAACTAATCATTCCTTATTTTATCCCTATGTAAGAAAATTAAATATAATGAAACAACGAGAATGACATTTTTTTACTTCTCTTTACATAAAATATTATAAAGGTCAAAATCATGTCCAAACGGAATCAAAATTCATATACTTTAACTGATAATGACTATGTTTGATAGATAATAATAGATTAAAATTATGAAAAGTGTTATCATTTTTTATTACTTATCATATTATTTTTAACCTTAATTAATGGATTTACCAATACCGAGATGAGAAAATAATACTCAGGTTACTATTCGTAATGATCAAAAAATAAATAGGGATTATTTAAACAAAATTACCTCAAATTTCAAAATATGGAATACATTTTTCATTATTCAAATCATAGAATTATTCCAATTTAAATTAAAATTAAATTGGCAAAATGGTTTTTCAAAAAATATGTCTTTTGTATAAAAATACGTTTTTACATAATTTAAGTATAAAATTCATTAAAAATAAAATAATAGGATTTTTTTAGTAAAAATTAAATAGTTAAAATTTAAAACTAATCTGAAATATAGTTTTTAATTGTAAATAATTTAATATAAAATACTGTTTTCAATAATAATCAGTATTTTTCACTATTCATTGAAAAATAAAAATTTTACAAACAGTTTATATATTTTACCATCGGATAATTTTTATATTTTGATTTCAAAATTTATATTTATTTTATCAAATAAATTTTTTAAATTTATTTAAATTAATTAAATTATTATCTCACAAAAATAAGAAAAACCATTTTTTGAAGCAAACATAACTTTGAAAAATAAGATTGGTTTGCTAAAACTTGAATGCTTGTTTCAAAAGAACTAATCAGTAGTTTTTATGGATTAGAAAATTTATATATATTTCATAAATATTTAAAACTTATTCATTATTACCAATTTAATGAATATGTTATAATTGTTATATTTAAATATTAATAATTAATGGTTTGTTTAGGATCCATGTTGTGTATCTTGTATTCTTATGAATATAAACTTATTTAAAACAAAAGGATGTTACACATACCATAGTTTGGGGTTTAATTTTACATTTTTATTTGCTATCTATACTTAATATTACTCTATTTCTTTGTTCAAGTTCCCTTAAGGCTCTTATATTGTAGTAGGGGAGTGTACCCAATGCCTCGACCCTGGGAAAATACCTAACTAAATTTATATTAAATAAAAAATATAAAATGAAAATTCACCTTCGTTTCCTATCATTCAGTAATTCATTTAACTTCTAATTCTATACAAACCTTAAATAACATCAATTAAACATTAAATATACAATGCATCCCAATTGGAATATGTACATGTGAATCTTCAACCACTATTTGTTAACCCTAAATGAGGCCTCGTTATCCCTTTTCATCTCAAAAAATCTGGGAAGAACAATATTAAACACCATGAAAGGTTTCAACCACCATGAATTTAATATCCTCGATAAAAAATTAAATCGTAATTTTAAAAATAATACCATATTGCTAGGTGAAAATGTTTTTTAGGAGATTCATCAAAAATTCCATTGCTTGGTTTTCTCCTTGTAAATACTTAAATTATCATATGAATCCTTTATGAGTAATTTTATCTCCTCCAATTATAAAAATACCTTATTTCCATCTTTTCATGTTTCATTTTTCAACTTTCTCATGATCAAATATGATCATTATTGAATCCCCAAAGTTAAATTAAATAGTTTCCCATATGTGAGATGGAATGGGGTTTACCAATTAGTGTTTTGAAATATATTATTTATTCCCACAATACATCACCCAAATTATTCCTATAGTATTTATATCTTTAGATAACTCTCTTTTCTTGAATTGTTTTTAATTTCTCGGTTTGACTAATCAACATTCCCCTTAGTTTGTGGATGATGAGTGGTACAGGTGTTATATTATACTTGATATTTCCCTATCAATCACCTTAATTTATGGTTTTTTAAAAGTGGTGCCTTGTCACTAATGTATAAATGGGTAATGAAAAAATTATAAATCAGTTTCTTTTTAAAAACAATTAATGAAGACACTAGTTATATAGTGAGAATTAGCTTCAGCTTTGACACAATTTGAAACATAATCCACACAAACTAGAATGTATATGTTACTAAACTAATGGGGGAAAAATAAATTTCACATCCATTTAATATAAAAAATTCTACAATAGGGTTTTTTGTTAATTTTTTTATTGTTCTAATATTCGTTATACATTGGAATCAATCGCAATTTTTCACAAATTCTCTAACATGTGTGTGAAGAGTTGGCCAAAGGTATCTACTTTGTAATATTTTAGCCACTATTAGCTTTTCACCCATGGTGGCCTCTAGTGTAACAATCAAGGTAATGTAAATATAATTTATATTTACATATTATTAATATTAATTATTATATTTATAGATTTATATTCAACACAAGAATAAAAGTTAATTATTAAGTAAAATGAAAAAAGCTCTATTTCAAACCAAAATTTGATTTTCATGCATGGTATGGTTTCATTTAAAATCATGATTTAGAAATTATAGAATATTAATTTGTAAAAATTAACATAGTTTTTTAAATAATAGATTTCAAAATTATATTAGTATGAATTTTGATGAATATTTCTGAAAATATTTATTTTTCAATGAATAGAAAAAAATAATGATTTTATGAAAATTGTCATTTCATTTCAAGTATTCAAAAAAAAAATTCTATTTTGGATTATCTTTAAAAATGAATTACTTAATTTAAATTATAAATAATCAAATAAGTATTATTCTAAAAAATATTATTCTTGAATTTGGTATAAAATATTTGTATACATTAAAAAGAATTTTTTGGAAAAACAAAATTTCATCAAATTTTTCATGATTAATTTTTAATAGAATATTAGAATATCTGTGAATTCAATTTTATAAAATATTTTGAAAAATTCAATCAATGGAATAAATTATTTTTAAATAAGTCTCTTTTATTTTTTTCATTATGTGTAGTAACCCAATTAAATATTTGACACCTTGATAAGGGTAAATGGGACAATCAATGTTAAAAATAATAGGATAAGGAAAAAAATGTCCCTAGAACATTCATTTAAAAAAAATTATGATTTTTTTTAGACAATAATAATCCAATATTTATTTTTATGAAAATTTTCTGCCATTTTTATTTGAAAATTAAGTCTATTATTTTAAGTAAAGAAAAATAAAAAATTTCACTCTCTTGCTTTTAAATATCTATAATATGTTCACATAAAGATATAAATAAGTATTTAATGAAAATTTTATTTTATTTTTAACATAATGAAACAATTTTTTTATGACAATTTATTTTTTAATCTTTAGGGATGAAATAAAAAACTTAAATGATTATGTAGTTATGACATAGTGCTTGTGCGATTAGTTGAGAATTGAAGTCGATTGTTTTAAAATCATCAAATGTAAATTTGTTGGACGAATTATTGTGTCATGTGAATTTTATAGTTGATAATAATTTCATATTCTTGTTGAAAATTAAGATAATATAATTAAATTGATGTAATTTTGTTTTCAATATCAAATTATGTTATTAGTTCTTAAAATGACATTAATAGTATATTATATTAAATATATTTTATTATATCATTTAAAAACCATAGAAATGTTGAAATATGATAAATAGGATTTTAAATGGTTCAAAATTTCATCCCTTTTCTATTTATGACCAAAATTCTAACTTGTAATTAAACTTATAACTATTTAGTATTAAAAAATTAATTACTAAAGTTTAGGTTAAAATGCTTAAAGGAATGGATAATCAAAAAGAAAAGTCATATAATATTACCTAAACCACTAAAAATTTATTATATAATTTTATTAAGACTATATCTTCCTTATCTTCAGATAAATTAAATTCTTAAACCATTTTACCTAATCTAGAAATATATTATATTATATTATTTCATATATTTCCAAAAGTGTCCCTCCCCACACTTATAAAAGGACACACCTTCTCCTATCCTCTGCACACTAAGAGAGCCATTTGGTTCTTCAAATACCAACAAAACGCCATCACTAGTATCACTCCCCATGTTATAATGGACTTATTTTTGGTATAATACCAACATTATGGGGCTTAAGGTGTAATAAAATTGATTTTTTTAAAATAATAAGTATAACTTTTAACAACATGTTTTTATAATATTTCTTTCTATACCTCCTTATAATATTCTTTAACCATGATAAAATAATAACATCTTTATATTAATTATAAATATATATTACTATGTTAATTTAATAACCTATATCAATCTCCTCTCAAATCAAATTGGAAATGAAACTAGTATTATTTTGTATAGCAAACTACCGCCTTGCGAACTAATGTAATTTTTTTCCATCACTACATCTCTTGTATCATTATAATGATGAATTTAATGTATATATATTATATTCATGGAATAATTATCATTTTTTAAAGATAATATTTCATATATTTTCTTAAATTTCTTCCATTGAAAAATTATAATACCATTCGGGTGTGCAAGTGGATTACTGTCTCCACAAATCCATGTAATTCTTTTTTCATAACCATTTCATATGGATTGTGTATATAAGTTTATTTAACTACATAACCGATTATGTAATAAAATATTTCATTATAATAAATGATAAAATGGTTTAATAATAAATTAATAAACTAAGAAAATGTAATTAATAAATTAAATAACTAATATAAGTTTACTATATTGTACTTAAAGGATATACATGGAGAGTCTATACTTGAGGTAAGGGATTTCATCTCAATTTCCATTCAATGAGGTATATTTTAAATGTTATGCACCAAATTTATTTAATATGGTGATTAGAAATACCCTTTTACTTGTAATATAATGAATCATTCATTCTTGATGGTATTTTAATTCATTATTAAAATTTTTCCATTGAAGGGAATTTAACTTAAATAATACAAAGCGGTAAGGAATTTATTAACACAATTTCTATTCATTGGGTTAAACTTATACTACATAGACATTGTTATTCCATGATTATGTCTGAATTTATATCTGAATTTTTTATTATATATTTCTAGTTTATTTATTTTTATGTACATATTTTCACATAATCACAACATAGAATAATTAACGGTTGAAAAGTTATGAACTTTGCAATAGTTTTTTTCCTCAATCTCATTTTCTTGATATGTGAATCATTGTGTGAACCATTATTTCCTAGTATGTTGCAAATAATGAAACATAAATTAATTTTAACATATTAATTAAAGAAATTCCGTCTATTTTTTGATCCACTTCATATTATTTATTTTAATGAATTTTTATTTATAAAGTTACAAATTTGTAAAGACTTTATGTTACAATTTCATTTCTTTTTGCGATATTTTTTGTTCATTGTACCTTTGAGGTAAATTATATACTATTATTTTCATAAACCACATCCCTATTCTTCTCTTGTATTTATGAATTCATTTAACATTTTTAGTCTCCATATTCTCCATTATTTATTAAAGAAACATCAATAAATATTTTTATAAGAGATACTAATTTTGTATTTTTTTAGACCGGGAATCATTTTCTTCTAAATACATGTTTTATAAAATGCATCCATGAGTTTCCAATTATAAAAATAAATTATTTCATAAAATTAATTTAATTTACCATTGAACTTATTTTAAAATTCTTTAAAGGAAATTTCTTAATTCTTTCTGCATGGGTCCCTTTTGACACTCAATAAAAGAATGAAAAGAATATTTATTTTTAAAATTTTATATGTGAATAGATTTTACCCACATTAAATCCATTATTTTCTTTTATGGTTATTTTATAAGTATACTAGTTTATTTCCAAATAAAATTATTTTCAAAATATTTTTTGAATATTTATTTTTTAAAATTTATTTTCAAATTTGAAAGTGTATTTTTCTCAAGAATATTTTAATGATATTTTTATGGTTTTATTCTTCATAAATAAAAACCAACCCTTGATTTAAATTAGCATCCACTAGGAATATTGTAACACCCCAGGCTTTCACGATACGCTTCTCTTTCAATAATGCAATAGCTTGCATTGTACGCAAGTTCGAGGTTCTAACACACCGCGACCAATCAAAGTAGCTATTATGAATAGTAATACCCACTTTTTGAAATTATTTAAATTTAATATTTCAAAATGGACTTCATTTTTGTATTTGAAATATCGACATTATCCTAAGTTGAATTTTTTGTGATTTTCTGAGAGCATCCAATTTTCTATGAATAGAAAAAATACTTAAAAACAACTTTTTTAATCAAAATAATTTATAGTGATAAATTATATTATTTAGTGGTTTTAAAGTATAGTTAGAATATATTTTAAACATTTTATCCAATGGTGGTCATTAGAATTAATTTCACTTTGAAATTGGACGTAAACAATTATCAATCTTTTGATTGATATTGTTTCTTAAAAACACGCTATTTGTTTTGACAGTGGGAATTAATTATAAAATTAATTAATGCAACTTATATGTTTGAATTTAGTAAAATAGAAATCATTTTTGAATTCAGAGTATCAATTATAGCTTAGGGTGAATTTTTGGTATTTTTCTAAAAAACATCAATTTTTTATGAATAGTGAAATCACTAAGTGGTAGTTAAAAAACTAATTTTTGGTTTAAATGAAACTTTACCGCTTCTGTGAATTGAATTTCAAAAATCCGACATACATCATTGACATTAGGAAATAAAATGTGGTTCAATGGGATTAAAATAATTTTTGGTGAATAGTAACTTTTAAGTTCTATTAATTGCGATTAAAGGTAATTAGTGTAATTTAAGGTAAATATAATGGTATAATAATATGAAATTACCTTTACACTTGTCCTACCCTTATTGGATTAGTCATGGCCGACCAATACAATCCATGGGTCAACTTGGGGACCCCATGGAGCCACTTGGGTAAGAAAATGACATTAATAACTTTTTATTTAAAGTAAAAATAAAATTGTCACAAACATGTGTTGTTTTACTAAAACAATTATTACATGGGTTTATATAAGATAGCTTTACGACTATAAATATTCATTGGAAATATAGAACTATTTCCTACATCATGGTATTTTTTTTTTATAATTTTTTCTAACACCATGATGATGCAGCGATTACCTCATTGATTAACGATTTAAATAAAATGAATATATAATGTAAACTCTAAGACATAAACTTGTCAAAAACCTATTGGATGAGTATATTTCTAACCCTTATCACCTTATCCTCTAAATATATAATTTTGGGACCTTTGAAATCCGAAAATCACTTCATAATAATGTAACATTTCATGAATTTCCAAGAGTGCCCCTCCTCTCCTCTTATAAAAGGCCCCCACCTCTACCACCTTATTCACACCTTCAAAGCCATTTGGCTCGGCCAAACTCTACCCAAATACTCTCTCAACTTCCCTCTATTACTCCAAGAATCCTCACTTTGGGAGGAAGTCTTCCCAAGGAAGCCTTTGTCTCAAATCAAAAAGAGTTACCAGATTTTAAGGTAATGTCTTTTCTTATGTTCTTTTGTTTTATTTTTCTTCTCCAACCCCTTAAACTATTATTATTACTTTATTTTGTAAAAACACCAGTATATTCAATATTCTAGGATGTTTTTATGAGAATAATTGTATTTACACTTACACACACCTTCGTCTAATGGTTAAAGAACATATTGTTTCTCTGGGTGGCGAATTACTGCCTTACGAAACGATGATTGTTCAATATTCTTTTAACACCTATCATGGTGGCCATTATTATGACACTATTTTCATATATGATATATATATTAGGTTTATTTTTTCCTTATGCTTCTTTATTTCTCATTTATGTCATACCTTTATGATTTCCATTATGGGTAAACGCGATAATTTCATTTTAGGAAGTGTGTACTACCGCCCCCTCAAAGTGATTTGAATCTTTAATGCCATATGCGGGACGTATAAAGGATGGAGTAAACGATATTATATATTATATTATACTAGAATTTTAATACACCTTTATATCATTATGATTTCATTCCATTAAATATGAAATAGAAATGAAGGTAGCGCTCATGCGTACGTACGACTTACCGTCTCCATGAACGGTGCATTTCATTTCTTACCTCTAAATGATATGTAATATTATAAATGAATGTATATACTAGATTTTTATAATATATATGATATCTAAATCATGAATATAATTCTGTATATAATGGATATTTTTCCACAAGAACAACTTGTAATTATAAGAAGTTTATTTTTGACTCAAGTACCAAAGATCTGCAAAACGACCGTTATTAACTTAAATAATTACATAATGTTAATAACATGGTAAAAAGTGACATGAAAGGAATAATGAACTTGAAAAAGGCTCTTAAGCAAGTAGAAATTAACTCTAGTTTGTTATTCAGGAGGTTAAAGAACGATTGAGTCAAGTCGGACACGATGTAAGGGAACTTCTTAACCCAATTTCTGTTCTTTGGGTTAATATCCCACATTCAAATTATGTCATGATATTATTATGTCCTATCACTTATTTGTAATTTATTTATGTGTACTTATAGTGAATACACATAATAGATCTATTTATTAATAAAATTATATTTGTAAGGGAACTTCTTAACCCAATTCCCATTCTTTGGGTTAATCTCTTACTTTCAAATTATGTCATGATATTATTATGGCATATCATGTATTTGTACTTTATTTATGTTTACTTATAGTGAATACACATAATAGATATATTTTATTTAAAAATGATATTTGTAAGGGAACTTCTTAACCCAATTTCCGTTAGTTGGGTTAATCTCCTACTTTCAAATTATGTCATGATATTATTATTTACTATCTTGTATTTGTACTTTCTTTATGTGTACTTATAGTGAATACACATAATAGATCTATTTTATTTAAAAAATGATCTTTCTAAGGGACTTCGTCTCAATCTCCATTCATTGAGGCGTATTTTGTTTTATACTCAAATTCCTTTTATATGGTGTATAAACCCCTTTGACTTTTAAGTTAATTCAAAAGGAATCTTTGTATATGAATCGTTTTACTAAATGACAAAAATGAATGTTTTTCTTTTCGTACGAATGTGGAAACAGCAACTTCTCCGCCATCATGACCATTATTTGAGTTTCATATTCCTCTACAAGACATAACTTTTTTAAAATGAAAATTAAATACAAAGTTTTAATTTTCTTTCATTTTGGTATTGAAAGTTATTTTGAAAGTGTTTTTATTATATCAATGTGTTGTATTGATATCTTGTGATTGAAATATGGAAATGTCGTGTTTCCTTTAAGCAAGTTTTATGTGATACGATTATGTTATGGTTTATGATATGTTTAAATCTATTCATATGAGGAATTCATTGGACTTAATAAGTGATGGGTGGAGCCCACAATAGCCTCTCGATGCATCGGAAGGTCTCATGAGACAAACTAGTTTCTTGGCACGAGGCCTTGACAAAATATTATTTGTAGTCTTGGCATGAGGCCTTGGCTACGTGGTTATGATAGTCTAGAATTATGCATTCCATCATTATGAAAGTGGTTATTGATATTGCATGTGATTATTCGACCAGTAGAATATCCATGTGAATAAGTAAATGGCATTATCTCATTTTACTTTTTCCATATTATGTTGATGTTCAAGTTTAAAGGCTTTTGTTTTAGTTATACATTGCCTTAAATGTTTATGTTTATTTATGAAAGCTTCCACTATATTGTTATCCTTACTGAGCATATGAGCTCACCCCTTTCAATATTTTAATTTTTCTAGGATGTGAAGAAGTATTTTTTGAATTACCCGTAGGTATAATATCAGGGGATATGAAGACAAGAAGTTGTTGTAGTTTTGTTTTACTTTATGATGTAATGTAAAGTTTATGAATTTATCTAGTGATTCCAAGGCTACTAAACTAATCGGTCTTTCGAGACTTGATCTTTTTTTATCAAGACAATGTTACATAATAATGCACCGACTCTGGGTAACTAGGGTCGGGGCGTTACAGTTGGTATCAGAGGAAGTTTAGTACTAACCTTGGAAGCTAGATTTAGAAAAACTCTGATTAGAACACATAGACCTAAGATACACTTTGAGGATTATTATAGAAGAACATCCTAGAATTTTGGTAAATTATAGATTTTGTGTATTTTCCGAGAAATACATCCTTGTCTAGATACGAGTAGGTAGAGGCGGTTCTGGCACATATGTACCTAGGGGTAAAACCCGAAAACACTGCTTTGAGCTAGACTCGAACGGGAACTAGTGCACGACAACGGGCCTTACTGTACTCTTGGTTACAACACTCCTATAGGATATGCTTAGGATAATTCACGATTTCTTTACAGACCATTATGAAGGGTTTATTAGTATATACTTCCTCAGGGAAAACATTTTTTTAATAATTATATCCATAAATAGTTCAATTTATGTTAAGTGTTATACAAGTATGGAATTATGTATTTTGATTCATAAACTAATCTAGTTTATGACATTGTTTAGAAATGGCACCTAATGTAAGGAATGGAAATCGTATCAATGCACACACTCCATGTAGGGATTACCCTCCTGCTCAAGATAATTATAATGATGTTGGTGATAGAAATGGTTCTGATCATCTTATCACCATCCTGGGACAACCCACTCAGGTTATGAATAATAACCTTACTCATATGGAGAACCCTAATCCATAATGTGGAGGATCAATGTTATGCTTCTTCATGAGGCAACAGTCACCAACATTCAATGGGAGTACAAATCCCTTAGTATCTGAGCAATGGATAAATTCCCTAGAGAAAATATTTCATCATTTGGGTAGTAGTGAAAGGGAAAAGGTTATCATGGATGTTTACCGCCTCACTGGAGATACTGATTAGTGGTGGTCATTGATTCAAAACACAAAAGAAGATGATAAAATATCAAATATGGAATGGAGGGAGTTCAAAGAGATTTTCATAGAAAAATACTTTCCTCGTGACTATCAAGCTAATATGGAAAGGTAATTTCTGAGTCTGAGACAAAATGAGGATGAGAATGTCACAAAATATGAGGCTAACTTTACAAGGTTAGCAAGGTATTTTACAGATTATATACGTAACTGAAAAAGTAAGATTGATCGTTTCTTGGATGGGTTAAAACCATTTCTCCGTCAAGCTTTTTTATCACAATCCTTCTCATCATACGAAGATATTTTCTTGTGTGCTATCAAGATAGAAAAAGAATTATATAAGTCCTATGACAACAAAATAAAGTAAGAGGAGAAGAGAACGGTGGAACAAGAGACAGATAAAGGGAAAAAGGTAAAGTAGGATTTTCCTTTATGTGATAATTGTTGGAATAATCACCTCGGTACTTGCCTAAAGGAAACAGGAGTTTGTTACAAATGTGAAGAAAAAGGTCACCAGGCTTGTGATTGTAAGGGAAAGAAAGAGGCTATCAATGTTGAAAGCTAAAATTGTAGAGAAATGGGGAATTATGGAAATTAATTCCCTAACCGCCAAGGAAGCTTACCTCAGAAAAGGCCAAGGTAGAAAGTCCAAGCTTATGTTGTTACTATAGATGAAGTTGAATAATTATTATATTTGTGTTTTTGGACTCAAGAACAATATTATGGTTATAAGAATAATGTGATATATATAAGGATTGTACTATAGTAATTGTTGTTTTCATTAAGGTTTTAATATGATGAATTTAATCATATTTTTAGTATGTGACAATAAAAGAAACTTTACTTTGTTTGATGAATCTGATGTTACAATTGATTTTGGAATTTAGAGGCCTTTTAGAGAAAGTCTGGACAGAGGTATTTTGGATAACTATAAAGGTTGGAATGGATTAAGGTGAACTTTGGATTTTATTGTTTATGGTTAAAATATTTCTGAAGATTATTTTTGGAATATTATAATACTATAGTTTTAGGAAAAGGACAACCTGTAGGTTGGGGGATAACCCATCGCGTAAGACAAAGCTGTAGGAATCAAACCCACAACCATAGTGCGACAGACCTTTATTACCTACAACTAGCCTAAAGGAAGTCCCTGGTTATTACAAAATAGTTTTCCTAATCTAAATGGTATGTGTTAATATTTGGAACCTTGCACGATTAAGGTAAATATAATATTTTTGAGTTTTATTATATTTTTGGGTGAAAGATGGGTTTTTGGTAAAAATTTATTAAATAATGAAAGTCTAGATGACACGTATTCTTAGTAAATCTCCTAAATAAATTCCTCAACTTTATTAAAGGTAACTTAAAATAAAAACGTTGTCGGTAAACTTTTCCTACTAGGGAATCAATGATCGTTTAACCAATAAAAATTTTGTGATTTTCTTGTAGTTAAACGTTCTCTTAATCCTATTTTCTACAACTCTCCATCACACCTTGATGGTTTGTTTCTCCAACATATCCATATTTTCATAACTTCCTAGTATGGGCTATCTCAGGTGACCTTTGTATTTATCTTTCTTTCTTATAAAGTTATATTTTTATTAACCCTATATCTGATGTGGGATTTCCACAAAGGTATTTTCTACATTGAACCTTTTATTTTAGAAGAACATTTTAAAATTGCGAGGAAACAATTTATTAAAGGAGGGGAGAATGTAACACCCCAAGCATTCATGATACGCTTCTCTTTCAATAATGCAATAGCTTGCATTGTACGCAAGTTTGAGGTTCTAACACACCGCGACCAATCAAAGTAGCCGTTATGAATATTAATACCCACTTTTTGAAATTATATAAATTTTATATTTCAATATGGACTTCATTTTTGTATTCAAAATATAAAAATTATCCTAAGTTGAATTTTTTGTAATTTTCTGAGAAACATCAATTTTTGATGAATAGTGAAACTGCAAAGTGGTAGTTAAAAAACTGATTTTTCATTTAAATGAAACTTTACCACTTCTGTGAATTGAATTTCAAAAATCTGACAAACATCATTTTCATTAATAAGTAAAATGTGGTTCAATGGGATAAAAATGATTTTTGGTGAATAGTAACTTTTAAGTTCTATTAATCATGATTAAAGGTAATTAGTTTAATTTAAGGTAAATATATTGTTATAATAATATGAAATTACCTTTACACTTATCCTATGCTTATTTTATTAGTCATGGCTGACCAATACCATCCATGGGTCAACTTGGGGACCCCATAGAGCCACTTGGGTAAGAAAATGACATTAATAACTTTTTATTTAAAGTAAAATTAAATTGTCACAAACATGTGTTTTTTTACTAAAACAATTATTATATGAGGTTATATAAGTTAAATTTCTGACCATAAATATTCATTTTAAAGCTAAAACTATTTCCTACATCATGGTATTTTTTTTATAATTTATTATAACACCATGATGATGCAGCGATTACCTCATTGATTAACAATTTAAATAAAATGAAAAGACAATGTAAACTCCAAGACATAAACTTGTCAAAAACCTATTGGATGAGTATATTTCGAACCCTTATCAACTTATCCTTGAAATATAAAATTTTGGGACCTTTTAAATCTGAAAATCACTTCATAATAATGTAACATTTCATGACTTTCCAAGAGTGCCCCTCCTCTCCTCTTATAAAAGGCTCCCACCTATACCACCTTATTCACAAGTTCAAAGCCATTTGGCTCGGCCAACCTCTACCCAAATACTCTCTAACCTTCCCTCTATTACTCCTAGAAGCCTCACTTTGGGCAGAAGTCTTCCCAAGGAAGCCTTTGGCTCAAATCAAAAAGAGTTACCCGATTTTTAGGTAATGTATTTTCTTATGTTATTTTGTTTTATTTTGCTTCTCCAACCCCTGAAACTCATTTTATTTATTTCTTTTGTAACAAAACCAGTATATTCAATATTCTAGGATGTTTTTATCAGAAGGATTTTATTTACACTTACACACACCTTCATCTAATGGTTAAAGAACAAACTGTTTTTGTGGGTGGAGAATTACTGCCTCACAAAACGATGATTGTTCAATCTTCTTTTAACACCTCTCATGGTGGACATTATGATGAAACTATTTTCATATATGATATATATATTATGTTTATTTTTCTCTTATTCTTCTGTATTTCTAATTTATGGCATACCTTTATCATTTCCATTATGGCTAAACGCGATAATTTCATTTTAAGAAGTGCGGACTACCGCCCCCTCAAAGTGATTTGAATCGTTAATTCCATATGTGGGACGTAAAAAGGATGGATTAAATGATATTATATATGATATTATACTGGAATTTTAATACACCTTTATATCATTACGATTTCATTCCATTAAATATGAAATAGAAATGAAAGTAGCGTTCATGCATAAATACGGCTTAATGTCTCCATTAACAGTGCATTTCATTTCTTACCTCTAAATGATATGTAATATTATAAATGAATGTATATACTGGATATGTATAATATATATGATATCTACATCATTAATATAATTCTGGATATAATGGATATTTTACCACATGAACAACTTGTAATTAGAAGAAGTTTATTTTTGACTCAAGTACCAAAGATCAACAAAACGACCGTTATTAACTTAAATAATTACATAATGTTCGTAACATAATAATAAGTGATATAAAAGTAATAATTATCTTGAAAAAGGTTCTTAATAAAGTAGAAATTAACTCTAGTTTATTATTCAGGAGGTTAAAGAACGATCGAGTCAAGTCGGACACGAGGTAAGGGAACTTCTTAACCCAATTTCTGTTCTTTGGGTTAATCTTTTACTTTCAAATTATGTCATGATATTATTATGTCCTATCATGTTTTTTTACCTTATTTTTGTGTACTTATAGTTAATACACTTAATAGATCTATTTTATTTAAAAAATGATATTTTTAATGGAACTTCTTAACCCAATTTCTGTTCATTGTGTTAATATCCTACTTTCAAATTATGTCATGATATTATTATATCCTATCATGTATTTCTAATTTCTTTATGTGTACTTATAGTGAATACACATAATAGATCTATTTTATTTAAAAAATTATATTTTTAAGGGAACTTCTTAACCCAATTTCCATTTTTTGTGTTAATCTCATACTTTCAAATTATGTCATGATATTATTATGTCATATCTGGTATTTATACTTTCTTTATGTGTACTTATAGTGAATACAGATAATAGATCTATTTTATTTAAAAAATGATCTTTTTAAGGGAATTCTTCTCAATCTCCATTCATTGAGGCATATTTTTTTTATACTCAAATTTCTTTTATATGGTGTATAAACCCTTTTGACTTTTATTTTTATGCAAAAGGATTCTTTGTATACGAAGCGTTTTACTAAACGACAAAAAGGAATGTTTTTCTTGTCGTACGTGTGCGGCGACAACGACTTCTCCGCCACCGTGACCATTATTTTATTTTTGGATTCCTCTATAAGCCATAACTTTTTTAAAATAAAAATAAATACAAAGTTTTAATTTTCTTTCATTTTGGTATTGAAAATTATTTTTAAAGTGTTTTTATTATATCAATGTGTCGTGTTGATATCTTGTGATTAAAATATGGAAATGTTATTTTCCTTTATGAATGTTTTATGTGATACAATTTTGTTATGGCTTATGAAATGTTTAAACCTATTCATATGAGGAATGCATTGGACTTAATAAGTGACGGGTGGAGCCCTCTATAGCTCCTGATGCATCGGCAGGTCTCATGAGACAAACTAGTGTCTTGGCATGAGGCCTTGACAAAATATTATTTGTAGTCTTGTCACGAGGCCTTAGATACGTGGTTATGATATTCTGGCATTATGAATTCCATCATTGTGAAAGTGGTTATTGATATTGCAAGTGATTATTCAACCAGTAGAATATCCATGTGAAAAAGTAAATGGAATTATCTCATTTTACTTTTGCCATATTATGTTGAATTTCAAGTTTAAAAGGCTTTTAGTTATACATTGCCTTAAATTTTTATGTTTATTTATGAAAGCTTCTGCTATATTTTTATCCTTAATGAGCATCTGATCTCACCCCTTTCAATGTTTTAATTTTTCCAGGATGTGAAGAAGTATTTTTTGAATGACCTATAGGGATAATATGAGGGGATATGAAGACAAGAAGTTCTTGTAGTTTTGTTTTAATTTATGACGTAATGTAATGTTTATGAATGTATCTAGTGATTCCAAGGCTACTAAACTAATTGGTCTTTCGAGACTTGATCTTTTTTGATCATGCCAATGTTACGCAATAATTCACTCACTCTGGGTAACTGGGGTCAGGGCGTTACAATTATGGTATAATTATAAAATAATTTCATTATTTTTATGGATTAGGACTCCTTTGAATATATTTTCATTGAACCCATTTCTCTTCTATAGGTAAATGATGTTTTGGAAGAACAATGATTATAGCCATGTTAAAAAAATACAAAATTTCATATGTTATGTTTATGTTATGGTTATTATAAATTGTTAATGATGGTTAATGAGCTTGATATACCTAATTCGTATCTGATATTTATATATTTCTCAAATTATTTGGGTAAAGGGATAAAGTTAATCTAATATAAATTTATCCTTTGAGATTATTGGAATTTACCTGGAAATGTATTCCATTTATAAGAGTGATTATAAGAGTGAAATTAAAATTATGTTCAATGTTACCGGCATGTTTTCTTTATTCTTACATCATTTTGCAATATATCATTTTCTCAATGATTGTTTTCACATGGCTCAAGATTCTTGACTAATATGAATCATATATTATGTGAATGTTTTATCCCATGTATCATGTTTTATGATCTAGGTTTTAATTTGTATGAATTATCATATGTTATACACATGCACATTGACAATGTCGTTATACCATTATGATCATATTTTGTACATTAATGAAATAAAGTTATAATTTCTCATTTTTAACCAAATTTATAATTTGATCACACACTTGTTATTTTAAACATTCCTTAGGTTGTGAATAAAGGTTTCATGTATTTTATTCCTAAGAAGCTTACTATATGTGAATAAATATTTGGGGGATGATATATATTTTTATAAACTATTTACTTATGTATCCATGTTATTATATAATATTTTATCCTCATTCTATAAAACTATAAAACAAAGAGTTCATTGTGAATGTAAGTGAATGAGTATTTCCTTTTGATTCCATATGTTTTGGATGAATGAAATTTTCTCACATTTATTACTATCAATCTATAAATGTAAAGATGGTAATTTGAGAACTAGATCAGGGAATATGGGTTTATGGATACTATATTTGATATTAGAGTAATGGTTTGAATAACATTGGATATTATAGGTTTCTTTCTTGTGAGGTTATCTTAATGTTTTTGGGTATCGTCATGGGATTAAAATTTTGATGTTGATAGTAAATTCAAAGGTATAGATACTAACATTTGAGGTCTTAAGTGATTGGATTTTAAAGTGATAAATGATATTTGGGGATATATTTCATTGGTTTAAGGTATAAGTAACCTTGAGTTGTGTCATATCAATTAACATCAAGGATTATATGGAGAAAGTACTATTAAAATTTTTGGGATGAAAAATGATATGTTTGATATGACCTTTGTGGTTAAAATAGTCTTTAATTTTTTGGTTGTTGTGGTAAATTGGGATGTAGGGTTATTTTTTTAAGGAATGATCTAAGTTGACCTTTTAATGTTGTTATTGAATTTGGGAGATTGATTTATTTTTTCTTCATGTTTTGGTTTATAAATGTCAGATATTATCTTACCTTGTACAAAAAAAATCTATTTTCATTAGTATATTAAGACAGAAGAAATGTCTTGTTCTCCTTTTGTGAATTATGGTATCCTTTTGAAGTTGATTTTAGAGCTTAAGACTTGAAAATTTTATCTTGATTACTCATTGTTTAGAGAAAAAATATGATACTGTGCTAGAAATTTGTTTAGGATAAAATACTACTTGTTAAGTAAGTATATTACCTTATCTTCTTAGTCTAAATGGTAAATAAATTCCTCTACTCTAGGAAAAAGGTCTTGAAACAAAAATGTTATCATATTACCATTATTTTTAATGGTCAATTTCCCACCATATTCCTTTATAGTATTATAGCCATTAACTTTCACCGGATCATTAACATTATTTTGATCAATTTTCTATGTCACTCTCAATTTTTTTTAAAGGTCGGGGCCAAAGCCTCATTTTATTATTATTTGGACAGTACATTTTTCCACCTTGTTTATTGTTTCACTTCACACTAATGTTCTCCTATTTGGAAGTGTGTTATGTTTTATTCCCAAAGGCATTCCTATTTTCCATTACCACTTTTCAAAAAAAGTTTAATTATTTATTTTTATGATGTATTTTTTTTAAAACATATATTTTGAAATATTAAAATGGGTTTCCTTTCATGTTCATTTGTTTTATCTTCCACACCTTTGAATTGATATTGGAAATGATTTAAACCCTTCCTATCGGGTAGAGATAAAATTCTAAGGAAGAAATTTCCAAAATTGGGGAATAATTTAAAATCCTGTGTAATGTTCAGATAAATAATTTTAATTTTTAACTAATAATTATTAATTATATTTTATATATTTATAATCATTATAATTATATTAGGAAATTTTTCAGGAAAAAGGAAAAGAATTTATTTCTAACAAAATTTCGTTTTCACGAAGTAAATAATTTTTTTAAAATATTTAATTACAAATAATATAATTTTAATTTAGAAAAATGAAATTAATTTCAAAATACATAATTTCAAAAAACATTCTGGTTGAATTTTTTATAATGTTTTTATTTTTTTTATTTTTTAATGAATAGTAAAGAATATTTATTTTTATTGAAAATTGTCTTTTCATTTAATGTAATTACAAAGTCGATATCTACTTTAAATTAGTTTTATAATTTAATTAGTTTATTTTCACTAAAAATTATACAATTAATTTTATTGTAGTCAACATTATACTTCAATTTGGTATAAAATATTTATATGCTTAAAAATTAAATTTTCTAAAATATATTTTTTCATAGTGTTCTGTAGGTTTATTTTTAAATTAAATTCAGCCACTTGTATTAATTTAATTTGATATAATATAACTCATATTTGGAATCATGAATTTTAATATTGATAAATAATTCTATTTTATTTTTGGTCAGTATGAATAGTCCGTAGTAAATATTTATCACCTTGGTAAGTGTATATTTGGTAATTTAGGTTATAAATAATATGAGAAGGATAAAAAATGTCTCTAAAATATTACTTTAATCTAATTTATAAGATTGGTTTGAACTTACTCGTCAAATATTCGATTTTAGGAAAAAAAATTCATTTTTCATTGAATATTTATTATATAATATTTTAAGTAACAAAAAATACAAAAATGAAACTCTATTACTTTTTAATTTCTTTTATATATTAAAGTTGGGATAAAAATAAATTTTTAATCAATATTAAAGATTATTTTTTAAATAATGAAATTATTTTTTATGCTTTTTATTTATTTTTAATTTTCAGTGGTGAAATAATTTCTTTGAAACCTTACAGAATGCTGACATAGTTCTTTTGTAGGTTGTAGAAAATAAAAGTTGTATTTTTAGATAGATTATGGTGCCATAATATTTTTATAGAAAATAATAATTTATTATTTCTTTTTTAGTGTACAATATTGAAATTACATTTATTTTCTTATTATTTTAAAATTTAGATTATGTGTATAGTTCTTAAAATGACATTAAGAGTATTCTATGTTAAATATATTTTATTAAATTATTTAAAAATCATAAAAATATTGAAATCAGAAATGTATGATGATAAATGGTCATATATTCCATACATTGGACATTTAAGATCCAATTTTTCACTAAGAACTGAATTTGTAACCATTTAGTATTAAAAAATTTGTTTCCTTAATTAAGGTTAAAATGGTCAAGGTAAGTATTAATCCAAAAGGTAAGGTTTATAATAATATCCAAACCTATAAAAATTTTATTTTTTGATTATATTAATACCATATAATAATTATCATCAAATACATGTTATTTTTAAACTGTTTTATATGATTTATGTAGAGACTCGTACTTGACATACATAAACAATACATTACTATTGTGGAATACAAAATACATAACAAAAACTGACACTCAAGGACCGTAATAGTTTAGTGTCTTTGGAAACTCAGAACATAATCTTCTAATCATGGTGAAAAATCTTCAACATCTTCCATAAATATCTTCCCCTTTTTGTTTTCTTAACTAAAACCTTTCTTTATATCTTGGGGAAAAGATAACATATAAAGGGTGAGCTCAAATGCTCAATAAGGGTAAGCATGGAGAAAATAAAACAGACCATATACATTTGAACTTAAAAACATGAACATAATGTTTAAACTTCAAAATCTTGAGCAATGACACAAAACATGGAAGTTTATAAGGCATAGATGATATTGGAATATCAATCATGATAAAATAGCATGGAAAACTTTAATTATGTAAAATCATTAAGCACTTGATATGATTTCCGTAGTAGCCAAGGCATTGCTGCCAAGACCATCTTAGTGGACAAATTCCCTTATTGAATCGAGTTCACTCCTTGTTCTAGTCCTGTATCACTGAACCAGATTAACTTGCCATTCCAGCCATGTCTATCTCAGGAGATATAAATCTTTACCCAATGCATTGGAGGTAGATATAGGTCCCACCCATATCATAATGAAATCATTCTTACTTTTGCCACAAAATATAAATCATTCATCATAACCCAAAGAATAAAATGGGTTTCATAAAAATCATCACATCATAACATAATCCATATAAAACAAATAGATATCCTTTCATCAAAAGAAAAATCACTCCATGTAAATAATAGAGACATTATACATGAAACATAAACATATTAAATACTGTCATTTTAGATGGAAAATAGTTTTGATAAAACAATTGAAATGAATTCCTGAGGAAAACATCCTTTCTTCTTCAAAATCATTTTCTTTTCACAAAATTCCATGCAATTTTAATAGAAAATGATTTTTTTGAAAATAGTCATGAAATCTTGTAGAGTGAGCTTTATTAAAATAAGGCGTTATGAAACTGTAAAAATCAGTTCATGCCATATAAGTTAAAAAACATTTTTCTCGTACTTTTTCCGGAAAAGTCAATAAAGTACCACGTATGGTAAACAAAAGAAATATTCCTTACATACCATGTATTAAATTTCAAAAATGGTTTAAATGACATTAAACATACATGAAACCATTTTTAGAAAACAGGTACATGGATGATAAATATTACCCTAGTAAATATTTACAAATAAACAATCTCGGATAAAAACGAGATTGGAAAAGTTATCCCTTACCTTATGTCCGATATGATTCATATGTATTTAAACCTCCTGTATAATTATTTAAAAAATTTCATTGAATTATTATAGAATCATATTCATTTTTATGATATCATATATGGTTCTCTTATGACTTTATATTAACCGTTCTTTTGTAAATTCATGTTAAAGTAGCGTTTTGGGTAAAATAGTTTCATTTATCATCCTTGTTTTGACTTGTAGTTATTAATATGATTACTTATATCATGAATAATTACTCATATAATGTAAAACAAGAACTATATATAATATATTTTCAGAATATACATATATATAATAGATCCATAAATTGAATGAAATACACCGTTCATGGAGACGGTAGGTCGTACGTACACATGAACGTTGTTTTCGTTTCCTTATTAAATTGAAGGGAAGTAATTAAATAAAATATAAATAAGTCCAGTATCATTAATATGTCATATATTTTATGATTATTTAATATATATGTACTTTATAATCTTTCTTGAATGGTTAACTTGGAGAATAAATCTCATTGCGTCGTGGAGACGGTAATTCGTACGTACGCATGAGTGATGATATCATTGCAATAATTATTGAATGGAATTAGAGTGGATGATATAATATCTCATAATTAGTATCATGTTATAATTTCCATATATATATTTATTCTTTACACCATTATACCCATCCAATTAATGTGGTGGTGGAAAAACAGATTACACCACGGCGTGGAGACGGTATTCCATAAGTACGCACGCGCTGTGATTCCGTTTTTTGTAGGATGGATAGAAAGTGAAATGGGGTTGTTTCATATTTATAATAACATATCAGTATATTTTTTATACTGATTTTATTAATTTATAATGAAACAAATAAGTAAGAATATGTTGAAGAAGAATGAAACTTGAAAGAATCGGTAGAAAGGATTACCTCTTCTTCGACGCACCTCTTTTAAGCTTCCTCTTAAGGAACTAGAGTTGGTCTTTTGAGGTGACCAATACCTCTAAAATGTTTCTAGGGAAGTTTATAAGGTAAATGGGTAGGGGTGTCCAAGCTTTAAGGCTCACAATTGTGTAAAGAGAAGAGGGAGGAGGTGCCCTTTTATAAAGAAGGAGAGGGGCACTTTAGGAAAAACTTAAAATATTATTTTATAATAAAGTCATATTCAGTTTATAATGGTTCAAAATTGATTTATTTCTAAGATAAAGTGGTTATGGGTCTAAATCCTTTAAAAAAATGTGTTTTATACAAGTTTAGGTTACTATTTTAACCTTATAATTTAGATTTAACTCTATGTTAAAAAATTTATCTTTTACCATGTCTTCATGTTTTCTTACACTATATGGTTCATAAACTTACTATATCAAGCCAAAAGAACCCCAAGTGGTTCATTATTAATATATATAACCTTATATAAGTCATTTTTCTGAACCTTAGATTTTTAGGAATAAGATAACAATTAATAATATAATATTTTTTTAAAAAACTATTTTATGTCAATTTTGAAACTATTTGGTAATTGATTTTTGTGAAAATCATAACAGAATTATTAGTTCGAAAAAAAATTATTTAAATAAATACTAACATGTCATATTAACCTATTAAATTACTTTAATTTATAAAAATTCTAAAATTACATTTATTTGTGTATTTATAACATCAATTAAGTCAATATTTCATTAATAGGTTTATCACTGCATCATCATTGTGTCATAAATAAATTAAATTATTTAATTTATAAAAATTATAAATAAAATACTATTATATAGGAAATATTTATATCTTTCTAATGAATCTTTATTGTCTAATTTATATTATGTATAACCCTATATTAAAAAAAATTTGTAATTAAACTTTGATTTTAACTATTTTAACTCTTCTTTAAATAAAATAATAATAAATGCCCTAATCTAATAAAAGTTGACCTAAAGGGTAATATTTTATTCCTAAGGTTGTTTTTGGTCGAATTAAACTTATCCAATATAATTAGGACATGTTTTTGGGTAATAATAATATCATTTTTACCCTTAATTTCCCTATTTACTTTTATCTGTGGTAAATAAAAGCAAAAAAGTTACTTTTCACCAAAAATTACTTTTAACTAATTGAACCACATTTTACTACTTAATATTAACTATGCCTCTCGGATTTTCAAAATTCATCTCCTAGAAGCGGTAAAATTATGTTTTATGTACAATTGCAAATGCTCCTAGGAGGTGGGTAAAAGACGGTAAAAAATTCAATAAAACATTTTATATATATAGAACTATTATAAAATGACTCCAATGATTTACATTGAACATATATAAGTATTATGTATCTATTTTGACTAAAAATAAATTTAAATAAAATAAATTATTAGTTAAATAAAAAGTCGGTTTTAACCAATAACTCAGTGTTTTCACTTTTCATCAAAAATTGAATGTTTTCAGAAAAATACCAAAATTTCACCCAAGGATAATTTTGATATTCCAAATCCAAAAATGAATTCAATTTTGAAAGAAAAAATTTATTAAATTTCAAAAAGTGGGTATTACTTTTCATAACGGCTGGTTCATAATAGTATTATAATAATATCTCGTTTAGTGAAACTCAGTATTGCGTATAACACACGCTATTGAGGAAGGTTGCTCTGGCCTGCAACACAAGCCTAGAATAGTGTTTTCATATACTGTAATCTAATATAGTGTTGTGTATAGCACAAGATAATCTTAGTGAAGTGTACAATAGAAGACATCAAAGAAATTAAAATGAATATATCTCATAAAATCTCGGGGTGTTACATTCAACGTCCCTTAAAATGAATTTCGCCCTCGAAATTCATCGGGGTTATAAATCATTTACTACTTGTAAGTTTCATTCATAGAAACCCATATCCTAAAAACAAATTCTAAATCGTCATTTTAAAAAAGGAACATTAGAAAGATAACGGATACCTAAAGTAACTCATCATAGGGTTTCCTCATAAGAGAATATAGGTGAAAATATGGATATGGAAGAGAAATTTAACCATCAAGTTCTGATAGAGAGTGGTAGAGAACATGGCTATGAAAAATCCAACATTCACAAATCCATAAATTTGTGATGATCTAAGGTACCATCTAATTTATTCGATATGAGGACACTAGGACAACATTTTTTGTTTTCAAAATCATTTCCCTAAAGTTGAAGAATATGAATTAGAAGAAATACTTACTTTATTTCGGTACAATCTCACCATTGTTCATGCCTTGAATAATTTCTACTTCATCTATTAAGGAAATAAAGTTTAATTTGTCATTCTTGAAGTTTTAGCAAATCATGTGATAGAATGATGGGTCATTCGATATGTCTCAAACAAAAGGTTAGAAAAAGTTATCGAATATACCTAAGTCCATCTATTGTGAGGTAAATCCTATATGATTCCAAAAATGGACTTATACTTTATCATACCACTTAATAAAATAAAACTATTTTCAACTAACCAAGAACTTCCTGTAGGCCAGTGGTAGAAGATAAAGACTTGTTGCACTTCGATTGTGGGTTCAATTCCCATAGCCTTGTCCGACGCGATGGGTTGTCGCCTGTCCTTCAGGTTTCCCTTTTTCTAAAAATACATTATTATAACATCCCATCAATAATATTGAAAAAAGTTCTATCCTTAAACAATGCTAACTTATGTCCAACATAATCCATTCCAATGTTTAGGCTTATCTAAAATACTTCTGTCCAAGATTATAGTATAAAGAAAACAATTACTAGAAATTTCATCTACAGAACATGTGAATACCATCATTTATCCCCCATATATCTTGTTGTTCACATTCCAAACATGTGAATACCTTAATAATGTATTATTTTGAAACATTAATTACCATATAACATTAGTGAAAACATGAATGCTATCAAAATTTAACTCTTTCCACATACCAAAATACCAAAATTTCTATATACTCAAACCATGATATCAATTTGTCCTTATATCAGTCATGAACTCATGAATACTGTCAAACATTTCCTTTTTCTCCTCATCTCTTCATAATGGGCATATCATCTACTTTCCAAAAATATCTGAATACCCTTTTCTGGTTACCGATACCATTCAACATATACTTTCAAATACTTTAGGAAAAACAATAGTGTAAAAATCATTAGATGTGTCTTTATTCCATAGTACTATTAATATAACTCTTGGTAAACATACAGTCATTCCACTACCTTCTAAAACCATTGACCGATCTTGAACAATTATTTTATCTCACATATCATTTGTAGTCTCTTCATCATCATTAACATAAATAATACCCATACGACCATGCTTATTCTCTTAATAAGACTTTTCCATAGGTAATTAGTTTGAATAATGCCCATACATTCCACATTTAAAATATTTAACCGTTGTTAATGTCTTAGAAATACCATTATCCTTGCCCATGGAGTTAACTGAACCTTTTCATTTTCAATTACTGGCTTTGTGTGCATCTTTTTCACACCCAAAGCATCTTCCAGTTCCTTTGAAACATTCTCCCTGATGCCTCTTACCACATGATTTACATTATGGAAATTGAACTTTCTTTCCTTTGTGATCATCATGAAACTCCATCCTTCTCTTATTAGCTGATTCGGGAAACTTACCAAAGTTTAGATTATTGATAATATTGTGAGATTGCTGATTAGGCATAATAACTATGTTTGGACTTCCAAAACATGTTTTATTTGGTTTCTCATGAAGAATATCATCCCATTGTCCATCATATCCTCTATTGTCGTAAATCTTCCTATTTCCATCGATTTCCTAAAACCCAAAAAGAATAGTGTGAGAGGAAAAAATCATAATCAAGGGGGAGTACCCACAATATATAACATCTTAGGTTAAATTATAAGATCGTTACCATAATTCTATGACTATAACCTATACTTATTCTTAACCTTTGGGACATCCCTAGACATACCTTATAAATATATCTAGGGATATCACTAATGTTTTCGTGTCCTAGTTTCCAAAGGTAAACTAAACCTTTCCTCTGATACCAATAGTAGAGACCCGTACTTGACGTACATGGAAATTACGTTACTTTTGCAGAATACTTAATACATAACAAAAACTGACACTCAAGGACCATAATAGTTTAGTTTCTTTGGAATCTTGGAACATAATCTTCTAACCATGGTGAAAGATCTTCATCATCTCCCATAAAGATCATCCCCTTTTTTTATCTTACCTAATACCTTTCTTTATATCCTGGGGAAAAGATAACATATAAAGGGTGATCTCAAATTCTCATTAAGGGTAAGAATGTAGAAAATAAAACAAACCATATACATTTGAACTTAAAAACATGAACATAATGTTTAAACATAAAAATCTTGAGCAATGACACAAAACATGGATGTTCATAAGGCAAATATCATAATTGAACATCAATCATGATAAAATAGTATGGAAAAATATAATTGTGTCAAACCATTAAGCACATGATATGATTTCCATAGTAGCCAAGGCATTGCTGCCAAGACCATCTTAGTGGACAAAGTCCCTTACTGAATCGAGTTCACTCCTCGTTCCAGTCCTGTATCACTGAACCGGATTAACTAGCCATTCTAGCCATGTTTATCTCATGATATATAAATCTATACCCAATGCATTAGAGGGAGATATAGGTCCCACCCATCTCCTAATGAAATCATTCTTACTTGTGCCACAAAATATAAATCATTCATCATAACCCAAAGAATAAAATGGGTTTCATAAACATCATCCCGTCATAACATAATCCATATAAAACAAATGGATATCATTTCATCATTAGAAAAATCACACCATGTTAATAATAAATACATTATACTTGAAACATAAACATATTTAATACAGTCATTTTAGATGGAAAATAGTTTTGATAAAACAATTGAAATGAATTCTTGAGGAAAATATCCTTTCTTCTTCAAAATCATTTTCATTTCACAAAATGCCAGGCAATTTTAAAAGAAAAGGATTTTGTTGAAAATATCCAGGAAATCTTGTAAATTATGCTTCATGAAAATAAGGCTCTATGAAATTGTAAAAATCCGTTCATGCCATATAAGTTAAAAAAACATTCTTCTCGTACTTTTTCCAGAAAAGTCAAAAAAGTACCTCGTATGGTAAACAAAAGAAAGATTCCTTACATACCATGTAGTAAAATTCAAAAAAGGGTAAAAAGGACTTTAAACATACATGAAACCATTTTTATAAAACATGTACATGGATGAAAAATATACCCCCAGTAAATACTTATGAATAAACAATCTCGGATAAAAAGGAGATTGGAAAAGTTATCCCTTACCTTATGTCCGATATGATTCATATATATCTAAACCTCTTGTATAATGATTCAAATAATGTAATTGACTTATTACAGAATCATATTTATTGCTATGATATCATATATGGTTCACTTATGACTTTATATTAACCGTTCTTTTGTAAATTCATGTTAAAGTAGTGTTGTGGGTAAAATCGTTTCATTTATCGTTCGTGTTTTCACTTGTAGTTATTCATATGATTACTTAGATCATGATTACTTAATTATATAATTTAAATCATCATTTATATATAATATATTTTTATAATATACATATATATAATAGATCGATAAATTGAAAGAAGTGCACCGTTCATGGAGATGGTAGGTCGTACGTACGCATGAATGATGTTTTCGTTTCCTTATTAAATTGAATGGAAGTAAGTAAATAACATATAAACAAGTAAAGTATCATTAATATGTCATATATTAAATTATTATTTAATATATATACTTTATAATCATTTTTTAATGGTTAACTTGGAGAATGAATCTTATCGCGTCGTGGAGACGGTAATTCGTACGTACGCATGAGCGATGATATCGTTCCCATAATTAATGAATGGAATTATAGTGGATGATATAATATCTCAGAATTATTATCATATTATAATTACCATATATATAGTTATTCTTTACACCATTATACCCATCCAAGTAAGGTGTTTGTGGAAAAATAGATTACATCACGGCGTGGAGACGGTATTTCGTGCGTACGCACGTGCGCTGATTTCATTTTCCATAGGATGGATAGAAGATGAAATGGGTTTGTTTCATATTTATAATAACATATCAGTATATTATTTATACTGATTTTATTAATTTATAATGAAACAACTAAAGAAGAATATGTTGAAGAAGAAAGATACTTGAAAGAATCGGTAAAAGAGATTACCTCTTCTTCGACGAACCACTTTTAAGCTTCCTTTTAAGGCACTAGAGTTTGTATTTTGAGGTGATAATAACATCTCCAATGTTTATATGGAATTTGAGAAGGGAAATGGGATGTTTTTGGCTGATATGTAGGGCTCAATATTGTGTAAAGAGAAGAGGGAGGAGGTTCCCTTTTATAAGGGAGGAGAGAGGCACTTTAGGAAAAACATAAAATATTATTTTGTAATAAAGCCAGATTCGGTTTATAATGGTTATAAATTGATTTATTTATAAGCTAAATGGGGGATGGGTCTAAATACTTTCAACCAATAGGTTTTATACAAGTTTAGGTTACTCTTTTAACCTTATCATTTAGATTTAACTCTAAGCTGAATAATTTAACTTTTACCATGTCTTCTTGTTTGCTTACACTCTATGGTTAATAAACATACTATATCAAGCCAAAAGAACCCCAAGTGGTTCATTATTAATATATATAACCTTATATAAGTCATTTGGCCGAACCTTAGAATTTTAGGAATAGAATAACAATTAATAATATAATATTTGTTTTAAAAACTATTTGATGTCAATTTTGACACAATTTGGTAATTGATTTTTTTAAAATCATAACAGCATGATTAGTTCAAATAAAATTAATTAAATCAATACTAACATGTCATATTAACCTAGAAAATTATTTTAATTTATAAAAAGTCTCAAGTTACATTTATTTGGGTATTTATAGCATCAATTATATTAATATTTCATTAATAAGGTAATTACTGCATCATCATTGTGTCATAAATGAATTAAATTATTTAATGTCTAAAAATTATAAATAAACTACCATTATGTAGGAAATATTTTTATCTTTATAAGTAATATTTATAGTCGAATTTATCTTATGTATAACCCCGTATTAAAAAAAATTAGTTATCAATCTTTGATTTTAACTATTTTAACTCTTCTTTAAATAAAATAATAATAAATGTCCTAATCTAGTCCAAGTGTACCTAAAGGGAAATATTTTATTCCTAAGGTTGTTTTTGGTCGAATTACACTTATCAAATAGAATTAGGACATGTTTTAGGGTAATAATAATATCATTTTTACCCTTAATTACCCTATAAATAAAAGTAAAAAAGTTACTATTCACCCAAAATTGTTTTTATCTTATTAAGCCACATTTTACTCCTTGATATTAACAGTGTCTCTTTTTTTCCTAAATTCAACTCATATAAGCGGTTTAATTAAGTTTTATGTAAAATTGCAAATGCTCCAAGGAGGTGGGTAAAAGACAGTGAAAAATTCATTAAACTTTTTTATATATCTAAAATTATTATAAAATGACTCCAATGAATTACATTGAACATATATAAGTATTATGTATATATTTTGACCTAAAATAAATTTAAATAAAATAAATTATTATTTAAATAAAAAGTCGGTTTTAACAAATAACTCAGTGTTTTCACCATTCATCAAAAAATTGAGAGTTTTTAGAAAAATACCAAAATTTCACCCTATGGTAATTTCTATATTATGAATCCAAAAATGAAGTCCATTTTGAAATATAAAATTTATAAAATTTCAAAAAGTGGGTATTACTATTCATAACTGCTAGTTCATAATAATATTATAATAATATCTCTTTTAGTGAAACTTGGTATTGCGTATAACACACGCTATCAAGGAAGGTTTCTCTGGCGTGAAACACAAGCCTAGAATAGTGTCTGCATATACCGTAATCTAATACGGTGTTGCGTATAGTGCAAGAAAATCTTGGAGAAGCATACAATAAAAGACATCAAATAAATTAAAAATAATATATCTCATAAAATCTTGAGGAGTTACAATTTAGACACATATTATAATATAATATTTCATATATTTACAAAAGTTTCCCTCCTCGCACTTATAAAATGACACCCCTTTTCTCCCCTCTACACATTTCAAAAGACTTTTGGTTTAGACTAAACATGGAAAAATAACTTCCAAATATCCCTCCCTAAATTCTAAAGAAATTATTTTTGTTATAATACTGTCTTTAGAGGACTTAAAGTGTAAAGCAATTGAGGTTTTCTGAAAAAGAGGTATAGTTTTTTACCGAATATTTTGGTTTTATTTATTCTTATACCTTGAAAAAAATATTATTCATCCATATAAAATATTGAAATAATTATTTTAAAAATACTTATATGTTATTATTTTAATTTTATAAATTATTTATATCCTCTTCCATCAAATGATAGATTAAAACATCGTTTCTGTATACTGTGGACTACCGCCTCACCAACTAATATAATTATTTTTCCAACAACTCCTATAATGGATGGTTATAATGATGTATTTAACATGTATATATATATATATGTGTGTGTGTGTGTGATATCTGTTATATTACTTTCATTTTTTAAATATATTTTATCATAAATTTTCTTACCTTTCCATCCATTTAAAGAAGATAATATCATTCATGCGTACATATGTATTACCACCTCCACAAAGCGATGTGATTCATTATCTATCACATTATCACAAGGTTGTCATAAATTAGTTAATTTAAAGTGGTTATAAGATATATATGATATAATATTTTTTAATTAGGGTAAAATGATACTTTCTTTCCCTCATACTCATTGAAAAATGAACTTGTTATGCATGCATACATAAGAATTGGTATCTCTGTTATTGTAACATAAATCATTGATCATAACCATATTTAATGGATTATTTTAAAAGTATAATTAATGTAAGAAATATAATTATGAAATGATTATTATTATTTATATTATTAACCAATAACATTTTTTACCACAGTCAACATACTGAATTCATTTTTAAACTTTGAATCGAGTGTCCTCAAAACACTCGATGTTGAAATAACTGATTAAGTAATTAAATAATTCATTGTAATAAATGAAACAAATGGTTTTATGGTAAGTTAATAAACCTATAAAATATTATTAAAAAATTAAATAATTGATATAATTATATTATAAAGGATTTAAAGACAAACATGACAATACTAAAATCACGGTAAGGGATTTCATCTCAATTTCTCTTCATTAAGGCCTATTTTAAATGTTAAGAACAAAATTTATTTTATATGGTGTATATAAAACCATTATTACATTTTATATAATGAATATTTCATAATTCATGATATTTTAAGTTACAATTCAAATTGTTTCATCTGTTGGGATTTGAATTGAATGTTACAAATATGTAAGGGGTTTCTTAACTCTATTTCCATTCATTGGGTTATATTTATAATTCATTAACTATGTTCTTACATGATTACATGTTCATTGATCTATAAATTGATATATTATTTATTTCTAATTTAAAAATCTGTATTTACATATGTGTACATAATTACTAGATTTATTAATAATCACATCAAAAGTTATGTTCTTTTCAAGTGTTTTATTTGTATCAATCTCATTTTCTTAAGACATGTTCCATGCCGTAAAAAATAATTCCTTTGTATGGTTTCCATATATACTCATGGTTTAATTTTAAAATATTAACTAATCAAATAAATTGGATTTATAAATCAATAACATATTCTTTATTTCAATAAATTTTTATTTTTAATGTTACCAAAGGCATAAAGGCTTTCTGTCGCAATCCCATTTATTTTTGGGATTGTTTGGGTTCAAGGTTACATTGGTGGAAATAATTTTCTATTATTTTCATGAAAAACATTTATTTTCTTATCATATGGTTATGAATCTGTTTTGAATTTTGTGTTTCCATTTTCTCCCTTATTTATTAAGCATTGAAAAAGTTGTTGTTAGGTGATACCAATATTCTATATATTTTTAGATCTGTATTATCTCTCTTCCAAATCCATGTTTATTAAATTATTTTAATAATGTCATTTTATAAATATAAATTATTTCCATTATTTATTTTACATGATTATTGACCTTATTTTAAGAAAATTAAAAGGATATTTGTTCCCACTTCCTCCATCAGCTACTTTTGACTCTATTTACAAAAGTACGAAGAGAATGTTTATTTTTATCATTTATGACATAAATTGATTTTATTTCCAACATGACAATTATTTTATTTTAATATTGCATTATAATTTTCCATTTTATTTTAAAAGAAAAATATTTTCACAATGTTTTGAAATTTTTTAGTTTTTAAGGGAAATTTCAAATGGGAAAGTATACATTACATAAGATTGTTTAGATGATTTTTTTATGGTATATTTAGTCATTTAAACCAAAAACACATGATTTCACTTATGCTCCACTGGGAATATTATTCAATTAAACAAACCTTATTCATTATCATGATAGATTATGATTCTTTTAAAGAAATTTTCATATAAATTGTTTCTTTTGAGGGGTAAATCAATTTATGGAATAAAAATTATTATTTTCATATAAAAAATTAAAAATATTTCATGTGTTATGGTTATGTTATAGTTCACGTAAATTGTTTATGATGATGGGTGAGCCCAATATAGATCATGATGATGGTTGAGCCAGATATATCTCCTCAATGCATCGTATAAAGGGATATATCGAATCGGTTATAGGTTTTTTAATAGATTATAGAAATTTACTGGGTATGTTAATCCATTTGTAAGAGTGATTATAAGAGTGATTTGAAAATGAAGTTTCAAGTTACCAATTTGTTTTCATTATTTTTTCATCAATTTCTAAAGTAACATTTTTCTCAAGGATTATTTTCACAAGGTTTGTGATAAATGAATTATATGACTCTTTTGTTATGTTAAATATTAATTATTTATCTATTGTTTAGTGATATAGTTTTTTATGGGTATTAATTCTCTTATGTTATACTCATGCACATTGATTATATCATTGTACCCTTATTCTTATCTTATTCCCACTAATCAAATCCAATTATGAATGTTTTTGTTTTCATTTACTAAGAATTTGAGCTCACCATTCTTGTCTTTCTTTTTACTCAAGTTGTAAATAAAGGTTTCAAATATGTAATTCCTCATAAGGTCTCTCGATGTGACAATTTTAGTGGGATATGATGTATATTTTTATGAACAAGTTGTTAATGTGTCCTAGTTGTTATGTAATAGTTTGTCTAAATTCTTTAAAATTATAAACCTAAAAAGTCCTTGTTCATGTAGGTGACCCAATAATTCCTTTTGATGTTGTACATTTTGAAATATTAAAATTGGGTCACATTTATTCGTATTAAGACATAAATTTGCTGATTTGGTTTTTTCACCAGATCCAGGAGTGCTGGTTTAGGGCTATTATATTTGTTGAGGGAGGAATGATAAAATTTCAAAATGCTTTTAACCTATGATTTGGGAACACTCCCCAATATTAGGCCATATTTGGACTACTTAAATAGAATGATATCTTCCTAGAAATAAAATTATATGTCTTCCAAAAATCTATTTCTCTATATATATAATAAGATTGGATAATGTGTCCCATTAGACAAATAACTTTTTATGCCATCAAACCATGATCAAACATGTAAATAATTATATTGTAAATATTCATCCAATAACTCCTCAATAATTTAAATGTATTATTATTCTTCATAAAATAGATGTCATAGCCCTGATAATTAATCTTCCATCACATGCTATAAAACTTTTTTTCTTTCATCAAAACAACAAACTCTTGGAAAACTAGGATCCACCGAATAATCCTTGTATTTTTATCATTATTATTTAATAACTACACTAATTTAGCATTATTAGTGTATACAATCACTTTGATTATGAATAGATTAGATAAAAATTTATTGAAAGAAAATACTACTATGAGAAGTTCCTTATCTATGGTGGTTTAGTTAATTTGGGTGTCAATAAGTGTGTTTCTTGCATAGTAAATGAGACAAAATATATGGTTTACTCACTTCCCCTACACAAATCCCATAGTGAAATTCATTATATCTCATATTAGCTCAAACATTTTTCTATTTTAGAAAGATAATTAAAGAGGCCATTATATTCCCTTTAAAAGAAGAAAAGGATTATATATAGGATACTTAAAAGTAAAATAAAGCATGATTTTTTATTAAATAATTGAGTGGATGAGTTATCTTGGATAAATCCATGAAAAAGTAGTGATAAAATATTTTTTCCCAAGAATGATTTGAATACCATTGAACGTGATTAACATGGGAAGATTTAATGTTACCCTAATATTTGTGGGATCAAGTTCAATTCCATATTTTAGTATTATTTTTCTTATTACAATACCTTATTTCACTAGGAAGTTCTACTTCTCATAGTTATGCACCAAGAACTTCTCTTTATACCTATTGAGAACCAAGTATAAATTATATAGGCACACCTCAAATGAACTCTCATAAAATTAAAATTCAACCATTGATTTTTCTAAAAAGTATTCATCCATATCCTGAGACATATGTGGATTAGGCCTAAGAAATTTCATTGGCACAATAGGCATTTAAAATGACAAACAACATTATACAAATGTGCTCTATGAATAGTTGAAATTATTCTTTGATAGATCAGATGGGTCCACCAGTATTTTTTGTAATTGGATTATCCAACTAAAATATTGAAGAACTAATATTTGGAAAACCTTTCTATAATTTGATCCATAAATGGAAGTGAAAAGTGATATTTTATTGTAGAAACTTTTTAATTATAATAGACTAGAAAATACTCACCATTCCATAATATTATTTATTGGTTAATCTCATTGTTTTCATTTTTACTAGGGATTAGGCCCCCATTATTGGGAAAAACATTATAGGTTCTATCCCATCAACTCAAAATGGGTACTATAAAGTACTCAGAAATGGTTTCGACTCAAGATTCAATAATTTTATGATTGTAAAAATAAACTCTGGAAAATATATCCTTAACAAATTTTCTTTTGAATGCAAGATTTTAAATATAGTTTTATTTTTACCAGTGATTTATTCTTCTTTTTTCTCTATTATACCATCAATGTGATTAAACTTATTAACCTCATATTTTTGTTATAGGATATTGATTCATGGTCATTATTTAATTGAAAAAATATCCTAAAAATATTCATATTTAAATCTATGCTTCACACTTTCTTCTATATCAATTAAAACTGTATCCTCTCCAACTATAATAATTGGTATTCCATTATTTAGATCAATATGTGCCTTCAAAATTTCTATGAACAGTCTCCCTAAAATGATTGGTAAATCCCCTTCCTATTCTATCTCAAGAAATTAATAAATCAGTAGGGAAAATAAATTTCCTTTATTGTTGAGAATGTATTCAAGGTTTTATCTTGGTTACTTCATTAATTATTATTCTAATTGATGTTTTTATCATTTCAAGTATGGTCCATCCAACCCCAGTTTATATAATACATTTAGTATAATATGTTGATATTTAAGAAATATCGTCAGAAAAAGGGATGTTAATGTCTAACTATTTTAAAATTTCTAATGAAATTAATGACAAGAGTCAACTCTACATTTCCATATTCTCTCTATAAATTTTAGAGAGGGTCATAAAGGTTATATATTCTAATAGAATTATTTATTCAATTATTCTTGAATTTTTTGTTTAGTTATTTTTACATTTTATTCTGTATTCTACTCTGTAATATTCTTTGATTGGTTATTAATTACTTTCTTGCTACTCTCTTTCTTTGGTTGATTCATTTCCATGACATTCTCAACTCTATGTTGCTATATTATTTCTAACTCTTGCATGTTGCATAGCATGACAGCCTTTACCTCATGCCTTAAATCCATCTCTATGTTACCCGAGAATATACCTTTAACCAGTTTTAAATAGTGTTACTGATTTTCCCTAATTGATTCTCAAGGTTTTAGAGACTGAACTGTTAATTTATCATGTTAGTTTTTCAAATAGTCATTTGTTAATCTAATTTTTTGAATTAATGATTTAATTATATCCATAATATAAGATCCTTATATTTATGGTATTACTAATTCAAAGAATGTATATATCTTTGTAAAAATTTAGTTAAATGGTCAGAGGTATGTAAAAGTGGTTTAGGAACGCATAGATTATAAATACAACGTGGTTAGTTTGAGGTTGTAGCATTAAGGTAACAGCAGATCCACCATATCATAGGTAGGCACCCTCGACCAGTGAGTGGATGCATATATAACTATTAAAATGTTGCAAATACCACTAGCTTTCTAGAGGGAATCCACTGAGAAGTTGGTGGGGAAGGGTAGTGGTAAAAAAAACTATATATCCCATCAGACTACTAATGTAATTTTCATGTAGATTCAGTGATATCCCAAGGAAACTAAACAACTGATGGAAGCCATCAGCCAATTGGTGGTTTCCAAAGAATTTATTGTGGAATCATAGTATGTGATATTTGTTCAGGGGTCATATTCTATTTACTTAAAACCCATATTTATTTTAATCCACCTCTCCCTTACCCTCACTCAATTATTACAACACTAGGAATCCCATATATGCGATTTTAGATTCTTAACCACTGACACTTGAAATCAAGAACCACCAATCAATCAGGTGATCCTTATTTAGTGAGTTCCATCCATTCTAAACTAGTTATCTTCATCCACTTTTGAATAAATTTATATCATTTATGTTACCATCATATCTATAAGTCTTAACATGATATAATGATAAATTTCTTTATCATCAGTAGAAATAGAAACTGGAACTAGATAATTTTAACCTTCATCACAATTCGATCTAGACAGATTACAGTGTCATATCGTCTTGGATATTCCTTATTCATCCCTATCCTTTTGGTGTGGTTTCCTCCTTATACTTAGATCCAAGAAATTTCACATTTTTAAATGGTGATGAATATAGGTGTCATCAATGTGTAACATGACTCGGGTGGTGATTTTTAACATCATAACACCATTTAAATTAATGTAGGAAGTCTTGGTAACTTTATGATCTCATATCCAGATGGGTTACTAATTTATAAGGATTTTGAATATTAATTTACTAGATGGGTAAAATTTTTGATCCAGACTCAGAATGAGATTTTGAGAGTAGTCATTCCTCAATGTAATGTTTTGATATGAGTAGTGATGCTTGGTAGTAATCCCGACTGATTAGAAGAGATATGGAGGCTTCGAGTTATGTTTTTGTATGTTTAATCATGTTTTCCCAGGTGCATGGTTTGGTGTGCATGATTTTGGAGAAATTATGTCACTCATTGATACTCATGGGGTTTTTATTTAATTTTGTAGTGAGCACTATTGTTTTACAATGATACTACATGATTGAGGAAAAATCATGCAATGTTCATGGGGAAACCCTGTGAGAATGAGGAGGTTATGATATAGGGTGCAAGGCCAACACATGGTTTAAGAAAAACCATGCAAAAAATTATAGAATTTTTCTAGTGGGGGTATGTATATTTGGTTCACGGTTTGGAAACTATGCGGACATAGGTTTTGGTTTTTCACTTAATTTTTGTGAACATAATGGTATATGTAGAGACCCAAATCTTGATGTACAAGGACATTGCATTACTTTTGTGGAATACATAGTACATAACAAAAACAGACACAAAAGGACCGTAATAGTTTAGCGTCTTTGGAAACTCGGAATATAATCTTCTAATCATGGTGAAAGATCTTCAACATCTCCCATAAAGATCTTCCCCTTTTTTTTCTTACCTAAAACCGTTCTTTATATCCTGGGGAAAAGAAAACATAAAATGGGTGAGCACAAATTTCCAGTAAGGGTAAACATAGAGAACATAAAACAATCCATAAATATTTGAATGCAAAAACTTGAACATAAAATCTAAACATCAAAATCATGAGCAAAGACATGAATCTTGGAAGTACGTAAGGAATATATCATAAAGGAACATCAATCATGATAAAATAGCTTGGAAATAAAACTTGTAATTCTGGAAAAACATTAAGGACATGATATGATTTCCATAGTAGCCAAGGCATTGCTGCCAAGACCATCATAGTGGACAAAGTCCCTTTCTGAATCGCGTTCACTCCTCGTTTCGGTCCTGTAACACTGAACCAGATTGAATTACCATTCCATCCAAGTCTATCTCATGAGATATAAATCTTTACCCAATGCATTGGAGGGAGATATAGGTCCCACCCATCTCATAATGAAATCATTCTTACTTGTGCCACAAAATAAACATACATCATTCATAATAACCCAATAAATAAAATGGGTTTCATAAACATCATCCCATCATCACATAATCCATATAAAAGAAATGGATATCATTTCATAATAAGAAAAGTGAAAACATGTAAATAATAGAGAAATTGAACTTGAAACAGAAACATATGAAATATTTTCATCTTAGATGGAAAATGGTTTTGATAAAACATTTGAAATGAATTCTTGAGGAAAATATCCTTTCTTCTTAAAAATCATTTTATTTTCACAAAATGCCATGCAATTTTAAAATAAAAGTATTTTGTTGAAAATAGTCATAAAATCTTGTAGATTAAGCTTCTTGAAAATGAGGTGTTATGAAACCGTAAAAATCTGTTCACGCTGTATAACTTAAAAATAATATTCTTCTCGTACTTTTGTCGGAAAAGTCAAAAAGTACCTCATATGGTAATCAAAAAAGATTCCTCGCATACCATGTAATAAAATTCAAAAATGGGTAAAAATGACTTTAAACATACATGAAAACATTTTTAGAAAACATGGGCTTGGATGATAAAGATAACCCCAGTAAATACTTACGAATAAACAATCTCGGATAAAAATGAGATCGATAAATTAAACCTTACCTTAGGTCCGATATGCTTCGTACGTATCCAAAACTCCTGTATAATGATTTAAATAATGTCATTGACTTATTTCAGAATCATATTCATTGTTATTACATCATATATGGTTCACTTATGACTTTATATTACCCGTTGTTTTGTAAATTCATGTTAAAGTGGCGTTTTGGGTAAAATCGTTTCATTTGTCGTTCGTGTTTTAACTTGTAATTATTCATACGATTAATTAGATCATGATTACTTACATCCAAAATTTAAAAAATGATTTATATATAATATATATTCAGAATATACATATATATAATGGATCGGTAAATGGAAATAAATACACCGTTCATGGAGACGGTAGGTCGTACGTACGCATGAACGCTGTTTTCATTTCCTTATTGAATTGAATGGAATTAAGTAGATGACATAAATATATACATAAATACAGTAGAATTTTTATTTCATATATTTCATGATTACTTATTATATATACTTAATAATCATTCTTGAATGGTTATCATGGAAAGTGAATCTCATCGCGTCGTGGAGATGATATTCCGTACGTACGCACGAGCGATGATATCATTCCCATGATCGTGGAATTGTATTAAAGTGTATGTATAATATTACAGAATCAATATCACTTTACAATAATCATATTTATTCATTACATTCACCATTATACCCATCCAATTAAGGTAGTGGTGGAAAATAGATTACACCACGGCGTGAAGACGGTATTACGTACGTACGCACGCGTGGTGATTTCGTTTTCCGTAGGATGGATAGATGGTGAAATATGGTTGTTTCATACTTATAATAACAAATAAGTATATGATTGATACTTATGTTATTAATTTATAATTAAACAACTAAAGAATAAGAAGTGGAAGAAGAAATAAAGTTGAAAGAATCGGTAACGGACATTACCTCTTCTTTGAAGCGCCTCTTTGAGACCTCCTCTTAGGGCACTAAAATTGGTCTTTGAAGAAGACCAGGACCTCTAGGATGTTTCTAGGAAAGTTTATAAGGGATTTTGGCAGGGTTTGTCCGAGCCTGAAGGCTCAAAGTGGTGTGAGGAAGAGAGGGAGGAGTTGCCCTTTTATAAGGGAGGAGAGGGGCACCTTTGGAATATCTAAAAATATTATTTTATTATAAAGTCATATTCGGTTTTTAATAGATCCAAATTGAGTTATTTCAAATCTAACGTTGGGATGGGTCAAAATCCTCTCACACAATATAATTTAGACAAGTTTAGGTTTCTATTTTAACCTTATCATTTAGATTTAACTTTAAGTTAAATAATTTTTCATTTACCGTGTCTTCTTGTTTGCTTACACTATAAGGTTAATAAACATACTATAACAAGCCAAAAGAACCCCAAGCTGTTTATTATTAATATATATAACCTTATCTAAGTCATTTGGACGAACCTTAGATTTTTAGGAGTTACATAACAATTAATAATATAATATTTGTTTCAAAATCTATTTTATGTCAATTTTGACCCTATTTGGTAATTGATTTTTGTGAAAATAATAACAGAATGATTAGTTCGAAAAAAGCTAACTAAATCTATACTAACATGTCATATTAACCTATAAAATTATATAAATTCATAATAAGTCTCAAATTACATATATTTGGGTATTTATAACATCAATTATGTCAATATTTCATTAATAAGATAATTACTGCATCATCATTGTGTCATAAATAAATTAAATTATTTAATTTCTAAAAATTATAAATAAATACTCATTATGTATGAAATCGTTTTATATTTCTAATGAATGTTTATAGTCTAATTTATCTTATGTATAACCCTATATTAAAAATGATTTAGTTATTAAACATTGATTTTTACTATTTTAACCCATCTTTAAATAAATTAATAATAAATGTCCTAATCTAATCCAAGTGGACCTAAATGGTCATATTTTATTCCTAAGGTAGTTTTTGGTCGAATTAAAATTATCCAATAGAATTAGGACATGTTTTAGGGTAATAATAATAACATTTTTACCCTTGATTACCCTATTTACTTTTAACCGTAGTAAAAAAAAGTAAAAGGTTACTATTCACCAAAAATTATTTTCATCTCATTGAACCACATTTTAATCCTTGATATTAACCATGACTCTCGGATTTTCGAAATTCCACTCACAGAAGTGGTAAAATTAAGTTCTACGTGAATTTTCAAATTCTCCAAGGAGGTAGGTAAAAGACGGTGAAAAGTTCAATAAAATTTTTATATATCTAAAATTATTATAAAATTCCTCCAATGAATTTCATTGAACATATATAAATATTATGTATCATTTTTTGACCTAAAATAAATTTAAATAAAATAAATAATTATTTAAATAAAAAGTCGGTTGTTAAATAGTAACCGAGAGTTTTCACTATTCATCAAAAATTGAAAGTTTTCAGAAAAATACCAAAATTTTACCCTAGTCTAATTTCGATATTCTGAATCCAAAAATGAAGTCTATTTTGGAAAATAAAATTTCAAAAAGTGGGTATTACTATTCATAACAGCTAGTTCATAATAATATTATAATAATATCTCATTTAGTGAAACTTGGTATTGCGTACAACACTCGCTATCGTGGAAGGTCGCGATTGCGTGTAATGCAAGACAACTAAGGGATGCGTGTAGTGAAATCTGCATTTGGTGTAGCGTACAACACAAGACATCAATAAAATTAAAAAGAATATTTTTCATAAGATCTTGGGGTGTTACATTCTACCCCCCTTAAAATGAATTTCACATTCGATATTCGTCGGGGTTATAAATGGTTTACTACTCAAAAGTTTATTTAATAGAAACCCACATCGTAAAAAGGAATACCAAAACTTTGCTTTAAAAACTAAAGTATGAAACGTAACAGTTACCCAAATTAACTAATCACGGGGTTTCCACATAGTAGAACATAGGTGAAAATATGGATATGGAAGAAAAATCTAACCATCATGTTCTTATGGAGAGAGGTATAGAACATGGCTATGAAAAATCCAAAAATAACAAAGCCATATATTTGTGATGATCTAGGGTACCATCTGATTCATCGGATATAAGGGCACTATGACAACATTTTTGGTTTTCAAGATCATTTCCCTAAAGTTGAAGAATTTGAATTAGAAGAAATACTTGCTTGATTTTGGTACAATCTCATTGTTGTTCGTGATTTGAACCATTTCCACTTCATCTCTTAAAGAAATAAAGTTGAATTTGTTATTTGTGAAGTGCTAACAAATCATGTGATAGAATGATGGGTCATTCCATCTATTTCAAACAAAATGTTATCAAAAGTTATCAAATATACATAAGTCCATCTATGGTGAGGTTAATCGTATACGATTCCAAAAATGAACTTATACTTCATCTATAATGCCGCTTAATAAAATAAAACTATTTTCCACTAACCAGGGACTTCTTGTATGCTAGTGGTAGGCGATAAAGGCCAGTCGCACATCAGTTGTGGGTTCGATTCCCACAGCCTTGTCCGACGCGATGGTTTGTCACCCATCGTGCAGGTTTTCCTTTTTCTAAAACTACATTACTATAACATCCCATAAATAATATCGAAAAAAAAGTTCTATCCTTAAACAATACTAACTTATGTCCAACATAATCCATTCCAATCTTTAGGGTTGTCTAAAATACTTCTGTCCAAGCTCATAGTATAAAGAAAATGATTACTTGAAATGTCATATAGAAATCACGCGAATGATACCATTTATCCCCCATATATCATAAGATATATCTTGTTGGTCAAATTACAAACATGTGAATACCTTAATCATGTATTCTATTGAAGAATGAATACCCATTGAACCTTAGTGAAAACATAAATGTTGTTAAATTTTAACACTTTCCATATACCAAAATCCCAAAAATTCTATATACTCAAACCATAATATCACTTAGTCCTTATATCAGTCAGGAGCTCATGAATACAATCAAACATCTCATTATCTTCTTATCCCTCCATTATGTGCATATCATCTACTTTCCAAAAAAAATATTTCAATCACTTTTTCATGGTTACCAGTACCATATAATAATTGAAAAACAATACATAGATATTCCAAAATTTCACAATACCATAAATGAGAATCCCTGATACTATTTTGAAATCCCATTACATAAACACTTAATCATTACACAACATCATTTTCATACTCAACATCACAAATAGTGATCGCATGAGACTTCCCTTTATCCTTTGCTTTAAGAGGTTGCTCACGTTGATCATCATTAACCCGTGTATTAGGGCATTTATTAGCATAATGCCCCATTTCATTGCACTTGAAGCATTGAAGTGTTGGTGGAGAGTTCTCTGTAGTCTTTTCTCTATTCACATTATTAGAAACCTTTTTCCCATTACTTCGAAAATCAACTGCTCGATGACCTTCTTTTCCAAACTTAAAACATTTTCTAGTACCTTTGAGGAAATCTCCACCATGCTTCTTTCCACACTTTGAGCATAAAGAAACATTCCTCTTCTTTTCCCCATTGTTCTGAGATTTCTCCTTAACCTCCATATTTTGTTTCTTGTCAAAACCGTGAGATGGATATGTAACACCAACTTCCATTTCTACGTTGATAGCACAATGCACAATTTCTTAATAGCTACTGAAGTCTCTTGTAGCTAATTCCCTTTGAAGACTTGGTTTTAATCCACTGAAGAATCAATCAACTTTACTTTCAGGTTGGATGATAAAACAAGATGCATACCTTGCAAGTCTTGTAAAATTCGCTTCATATATAACAACAGATTCATCATCCTTCTGCTTAAGCTCAAGGAACTCTTATTCCATCTTTGTTCGAAGAATACGAGAGAAGTACTTATTGAAAAATAAGTTCTTGAACTCGTCCCATTCCATGGACTCAATTTCATCTCTTGGCCTTGTATTCTTGATAAGATTCCACCATTGATCAGCTTCACCTTCCAAACGATATACTACTAAGATGACATTATCATGTTAAGAACATTGAAGAACTGAAAATATCTTTTCAGTGGTACTAATTTATTGTTCATAAATAAGTGGATTAGAAGACCCACTGATAGAAGGTGGACATTGCCTCATGAAGGACTCAATAGAATATTGTTCCCTTCTCTTCTCATTTGGAAGTCTAGAATGATTCATAGCTTGTGTAAGTATATAAATAATATTTTTCACTCCATCTCTCATAACATTTGTTTGTTCGGGAGGAAAATCATTGCATTGTCTATTACATTGATCAACACGGTTCCTTCGGGCTCCAGCCATCGTCTAAAACCCAAAAAGAATAGTGTGAGCGGCAAAAATCATGCTAGGGAAAACAACCTAATAAAGGGGGAGTACCATCAATATCTAACATCTTAGGTTTATTCTAATATTGTTACCATAATTCTAGGACTATAACCTATAATTATACTTAACCTTAGGGACATCCCTAGACATACCTTAGAAATATCTCTAGGGATCTCACTAAAGTTCTCGCATCCTAATTTCCAAAGGTTGACTAAACCTTTCCTCTGATACCAACTGTAGAGACCCAAAGCTTGATGTACATGGACATTACATTACTTTTGTGGAATACTTAGTACATAACAAAAACAGACACAGAAGGACCGTAATAGTTTAGTGTCTTTGGAAACTCGTAATATAATCTTCTAATCGTGGTGAAAGATCTTCAACATCTCCCATAAAGATCTTCCCCTTTTTTCTTAATTAAAACCTTTCTTTATATCATGGGGAAAAGAAAACATAAAAGGGGTGAGCTCAAATTCCAAGTAAGGGTAAACATAGAGAACATAAAACAATCTAGAAATATTTGAATGCAAATACTTGAACAAAAAATCTAAACATCAAAATCTTGAACAAAGAAATGAATCTTGGAAGTACGTAAGGAATATATCATAAAGGAACATCAATCTTGATAAAATATATTGGAAATAAAACTTTTAATTGTGGCAAAACATTAAGCACGTGATATGATTTCCATAATAGCCAAGGCATTGCTGCCAAGACCATCTTAGGGGACAAAGTCCCTTTCTGAATTGAGTTCACTCCTTTTTTCAGTCCCGTAACACTGAACCGGATTAACTTACCATTCCAGACATGTCTATCTAATGAGATATAAATCTTTACCCAATGCATTGGAGGGAGACATAGGTCCCACCCATCTCATAATGAAATCATTCTTACTTGTGCCACAAAATAAACATACATCATTCATAATAACCCAATAAATAAAATGGGTTTAATAAACATCATCCCATCATCACATAATCTATATAAATGAAATGGATACCATTTCATAATAAGAAAAGTTAAACCATGTAAATCATAGAGACATTAAACTTGAAACAAACACATATGAAATAATGTCATCTTAGATAGAAAATGGTTTTGATAAAACATTTTAAATGAATTCTTGAGGAAAATATCCTTTCTTCTTCAAAATCATTTTCTTTTCACAAAATTCCATGAACTATTAAAATAAAAGTATTTTGTTCAAAATAGTCATAAAATCTTGTAGAGTAAGCTTCAAGAAAATGAGGCATTAGGAAACCATAAAAATCTGTTCACGCCGTATATGTTAAAAATAACATTCTTCTCGTACTTTTGTCGGAAAAGTAAAAAAGTACCTCGTATGGTAAACAAAAAAATATTCCTTACATACCATGTAGTAAAAGCAAAAAATGGGTAAAAGGGAGTTTAAAAATACATGAAAATATTTTTAGAAAACATGGGCTTGGATGATAATGATAAACCTATTAAATACTTACGAATAAACAATCTCGGATAAAAATGAGATTGATAAATTATTCCTTACCTTATATATGATATGCTTCGTATGTATCCAAAAATCCTGTATAATTATTTAAATAATGTCATTGACTTATTACAGAATCATATTCATTGTTATAAATCATATATGGTTCGCTTATGACTTTATATTACTCATTCTTTTGTAAATTCATTTTAAAGTAGCGTTTTGGGTAAAATCGTTTCATTTGTCATTCATGTTTTAACTTGTAATTATTCATATGATTACATAGATCATGATTAATTACATCCATAATGTAAAACATTATTCATATATAATATATATTCAGAATATACATATATAAAATGGATCGTTAAATGGAAAGAAATACATCGTTCATGGAGACGGTAGGTCGTACGTACGCATGAACATTGTTTTCGTTTCCTTATTGAATTGAATGGAATTAAGTAGATGAAAAAAAATATATACATAAATCTAGTATCATTATTATGTCATATATTTCATGATTACTTATTATATATACTTTATAATCATTCTTGAATGGTTATCATGGAAAGTGAATCTCATCACGTCGTGGAGATGGTATTCCGTACGTACGCACGAGCGATGATATCATTACCATGATCGTGGAATTGTATTAAAGTTTATGTATAATATTTAGGAATCAATATAAATCTACAATAATGATATATATTCATTACTTTCACTATTATACCCATCCAAGTAAGGTGGTGGTGGAAAATAGATTACACCACGGCGTGGAGACGGTATTTCGTAGGTACGCACGCGCGGTGATTTCGTTTTCTGTAGGATGGATAGATGGTGAAATATGGTTGTTTCATACTTATAATAACATATCATTATATGATTGATACTGATGTTATTACTTGATAATGAAACAACTAAAGAAGAAGATGTGGAAGAAGAAATAAAGTTGAAAGAATCGGTAGCGGACATTACCTCTTCTTTGAAGCGCCTCTTTGAGACCTTCTCTTAGGGCACTAAAATTGGTCTTTGAAGAATACCAAGACCTCTAGGTTGTTTCTAGGGAAGTGGATAAGATAATTTTTCTGGGTTTTTCCGAGCTTGAAGGCTCAAAGTGGTATGAGGAAGAGAGGGAGGAGGTGCCCTTTTATAAAGGAGGAGAGGGGCTCCTTTGGAATAACAAAAAATATTATTTTATTATAAAGTCCTATTCGGTTTTTAATAGCTCTAAATTGAGTTATTTATAAGCTAAGGTGTGTATGGGTCTAAATCCTCTCATCCAAAATAATTTAGACAATTTTAGGTTTCTATTTTAACCTTATCATTTAGATTTAACTTTAAGTTAAATAATTTTTCTTTTACCGTGTCTTCTTGTTTTCTTACACTATAAGGTTAATAAACTTACTATAACGAGCCAAACAAACCCAAAGTTGTTTATTATTAATATATATAACCGTTTCTAAGCCATTTTTCCGAACCTTAGATTTTTAGGAATAAAATAATAATTAATAATATAATATTTTTTTAAAAACAATTTAATGTCAATTTTGACACTATTTGGTAATTGATTTTTGTGAAAATAATAACAGAATGATTAGTTCAAAAAAAATTACCTAAATCAAAACTAACATGTCCTATTAAACTATAAAATTAGTTAAATTCATAAAAAGTCTCAAATTACATTTATTTGGGTATTCATAACATCAATTATATCACTATTTCATTAATAAGATAATTACGGCATCCTCATTGTGTCATAAATAAATTAAATTATTTAATGTCTAAAAATTATAAATAAAATACCATTATGTATGAAATATTTTTATCTTTCTAATTAATATTTATAGTCGAATTTATCTTATGTATAACCCTATATTAAAAATTATTTAGTTATTAAACTTTGATTTTAACTATTTTAACCCTTCTTTAAATAAATTAATAATAAATGTCCTAATCTAATCCATGTGGACCCAAATGGTCATATGTTATTCCTAAGGTTGTTTTTGGTCGAATTAGACTTATAAAATAGAATTATGACATGTTTTAGGTTAATAATAATAAAATTTTTACCCTTAATTACCCAATTTACTTTTAACCGTAGTAAAAAAAAGTAAAAAGTTACTATTCACCAAAAATTATTTTCATCTCATTGAACCACATTTTGGTCCTTGATATTAACCGTGTCTCTTGGATTTTCTAAATTCCACTCATAGAAGCGGTAAAATTATGTTTTATGTGAATTTTCAAATTCTCCTAGGAGGTAGGTAAAAGACGGTGAAAATTTCAATAAAAGTTTTATATATCTAAAATTATTATAAAATGCCTCCAATGAATTTCATTGAACATATATAGGTATTATGTATCAATTTTTGACCTAAATTAACTTTAAATAAAATAAATAATTATTTAAATAAAAAGTCGGTTTTTAAATAGTTACCTACTGCTTTCACTATTCATCAAAAATTGAAAGTTTTCAGAAAAATACCAAAATTTCAACCTAGGATAATTTCGATATTCCGAATCCAAAAATGAGGTCTATTTTGGAAAATAAAATTTCAAAAAGTGGGTATAACTATTCATAACAGTTAGTTCATAATAATATTATAATAATATCTCGTTTAGTGAAACTTGGTATTACGTTCAACACACACTATCGTGGAAGGTCGCGATTATGTGTAATGAAATCCAAGTCAGGGATGCGTGTAGTGAAATCTTTTTTTGGTGTAGCGTAAAACACAAGACATCAATAAAATTAAAAAGAATATTTTTCATAAAATCTCAGGGTGTTACAGTATATGACTTGAACTCTCAGCACAGCGGGAGTAGGCTTGGTTTATTCGGTGGCCCTATAGAACCAAAATTATTAAAAGGCTTTCGATAAATACATAATGGTGAAACATTTCTATTTTATTGTCTTGTTTATAAAGTGAATCAATAGATATCTATAGACACTATTGTAAAGACTAGTATTTGATTTATACACTATTGGTGGTGTCCTACTAAGTTGTTCTCACACCATACTAGGTCTGCCTGTACACATGGTAACCTGATAATCTTAATCATGTTTATTACAGAAATAGGTTTGGGTTGTGGACTTTGTTGAGTTTTTCATGGTCGGATGGGATATATTAGATAGTTTCAGGTGACTAGATGGGTTCATCTCTGAGATGTTGTGGATCCTTAAAATAATTTATTATATTTTTGGTTGTCATGTAGCTGCCCCAGTGTGTGGTTGCTGGTATGTGTGACATGGTTTTTTGGGAATTTATTGTATTTAATTTTATTATAGCATTCTCTTGTTTCTATGTATTTGTAAATTCTGATTTCTATGATGTGTATGATATATTTTTACTTACTTCTGGTTGTTCACTTTGATGTGGGGGTATAGTCTCCTCACAATACCATCTTTGATGCCCACTACTATTCGGTAGCCTTTGGCATACGAGGAGTCACATTTGAGGTCACATATCACTCTAGCATGGGGTGTTGATTATTATGGAACCTAGGATTGTATGTTACAAATATGCATTATAGTAGTTTAACATCCTATTATTTTACTATTTAGGACTTGGTATACATGAGATATAGGAATGTGTCAGAGCTGGTGATGGATACTAGGATGGTATATCACGAATGGAATAACCCATAATTATATCAATAAACATTTCCTTCTAATAATTATTGTAAAAAAAACTCATTAATAACCTATAGAACCAAAAAAACATTATTTCTCATAAGTGAAGAATCAAATAAGTGGTATTTAAAAAAAATTATGGAAGATATATAGAGGGAATAGTAAACTGACCATTTGAATAGTAACATGACAATTAGGAATAGTAATCTTTCAAATAGAATAGTAACCTCAACTATAAAAGTATAAATAAAATTATGGTATCTTTTACATAAAAATATGATATAATTATATCATGGTATTAGTAAATAAATATTTTATAGATGGAAAATTAAGTGTTGGTATTTTTCGAAAACATAAATGTTTAATTTTAATTTTATAATTAAAATAATTATTTAAAAGGAAATTTATTTTTACAAAATATATTCATAAATTAATTTTTTTATATAAATGTATAATAATTATAAGTGGCTTTAATTATTTTTTCAAATGGTCATAAAATTGGTTATAATATTAAAATTTTTATTTTTCAAATAAATGATTATTTTATTCAAAAATTAAATTCCTTATGTTTATAAAACTATTTTTAAAAATGGAGTCTATTTTTTGAAATATTCAAAATTAAAAATTGTTGGAGGGAATTTAGAATTTTTCTAAAATAGTTGAAATTTTGGTGAGTGAAGTTTATAAATTTATGATATAAGATAAATGCATGAATTTTTTAGTAATGTATGATGTATGGATGATGTAACCACCATTATCTTGAACTCTACATCCCTACTTACTATATTTATTAATGATAATTAACTCCATTAATATTATTGAGCCAAAATAATTAACAAATATCTAAAATAATCAAAAAACACCACTCTCCTACCCTATAAATAGCACCCACCACCACATCTCCTCCTTACACCTCCAAAGCTAGGAACCTTGTCTAAATTGTTATTAATTCCCTTCACAAATATATTTCCTATATCCAATAGGTTCTATTCTAAACAAAATACCAATCTCATATTCCTTAAAATGGTTCTCGCGAAGAATATATTCAAGAGGTAAAATCCCTCGTCTTTCTCTTTTAATTTAGTTTCTTTTCTTATTCTATCTTCACCTCCCCTATCCAAAATGTAATGAAAAATATGTTATCATATATATATAATTTAATTTTATTGTGTTAGTGTATTATCCATCATAAAATCTCTCATCTTCTTCTTTTATTCTGAATATTAATACATTGTTCATGATGTATCGATTCACCTCCTTCATAGACGATGAGTTTTTGTTTTCCATTATCACGATAGATGTGGGTCATAAAACCATTATTATGGTTAAATAATATTTTAATATACATATTATATCTTTTATATTTTTCTAAAATCAGTATAAAAACAAAATATTAAATAAAATAATACAATTTTCTTGTCATAAAAACGACCATGATAAATTAAACATTTTCAATAATGTTTTACCTAATGAATCATTTCGATATCTAAAAAAATGATATATGAGACCATTTAAAATTATGTATGTATATTAATACCATTTCATTCCAATTATTTAGTTTTACTTCCATTTTACAATAACTCATATAAATAAACTTGATGAAAATCGGCAGAAAACCATGAAATGAACACTCTTGGGAAAACGAAACCAAACATTATAACTCATAAAAATCTCCATAAATAATCATAATAAAATTATAATAAATAAATTATATGGGGATATTCTTCATAAGTTTTATATAATTGAATATAATATGATTATACAAGATATAATTTACAAGTGAAAACATATTCAGACATAAGGTAAGGAGATTCTTAGACCCAACTCCCTTTCCTTTGGTTATACCACTTTCATGCCAAATTTCAGTATGCATATTCCTTTAATATTCCTTAAATACAATTTTATTTTTCATACCTCTTAATTTTTAGGATATAAATGTTATAAACATGGTTTTATGACAAATATAAAGATTTTCCCAAATAACTCTTCTTTCCAAAACACCTCTTGAATCATCATGATTTTGTTTCTTCTTCACTCAATATTGATTATTCTTATACCAAGTATGATTTTAAATTTTAATTTTTGGAACCTCAAAGTACATTCATGAATGTATTGTTTTTGACATTATTATGAAACCCATTTCATCCCATGTGTTATTTGAATACTATGATTGTTATACATTCTATGTGGCATGCATGATTATGTAAATGGTATGATGTGATGAGAGGGCCCTGAATTATATTGACATTTACTACATTGTTTAATGTTATTTATCTCATGATATGATTTATTATATTCATGAATATTATAATAGGTATGTTCAAAATGATGATTTTATGAATATTCACATATGTTATGTGTGAACATGATGTTATCTTTGATCCCAACTATGTGTGGTATTTTACAACTAAGACATGATGTTTCATTTTTATGAATTGCCATATTAAATTTCCTTCTATATTTTCCTCTCATGGTTATGATGATTAAACTATGGTAATGTTTTGATGATGATGATTATCATCACCCAGTTTGTATTGATTCATGTTCCTTATTCAACCTCTTAATGGGATTTTAGATCAACCCATTCTTTGATGTATATCCTCAAGTGATTATATTTACTAAGGAACATGTGAGATTTATAAGGATAAAAAATAATATATTAAATAAATTTTTATGTAATATTTTTCATGAGGGATGTATGGCCCAAATTTTTCCAAGATACATAACTATTTGATTCTATATTTGTATCTCTATTGTGTTGTTTATATTGAAATGATCTAATAGTCATGTAAGTAAATTTAAGGTTTCTATAGTTGGAATCTGAGCATGATTTAGTAAATTTTGTAATTGTAATTAAAGAACATTAGTGAAAACCATTAGGTTAAGACTAAGTATAAGTAAATAACCAAGAAAATTTGTTTTAGAAAAAAATGATTAACATAAGGATTCCATATTATATACCTTTATTGTTAATTTCTTAAAGAAATAAATTATTCATGGTTTTTTGACTTACATTTTGTTAAAAACTATTCTATTTTAGAACATGGTGGGAACCAAGAAAAACTAGGTAAAAATAACATGTTAAGGAAAATGTAGATATTTCCCGAGTGACATCCACAATCCCATGAGAGGTGGAGTTAAAACATAACGGTGATGCTTACCTAGCTGTCTTAGGCTATGAATAAAAACCTGAACAAGGCAGAATTTATTCCCTCACACAAAAATGAGAAACTTTCCATTGATTCCTCTATGTGGCAATGACCACCAACATTTAGTGTGTCTTCTTATCCACTTGTTTCGGAACACTAGGTTAACATAATGGAGATGATATTGTATGTGATCCACTATTCTAAGAATGAGAATATTACTCTATCCGTTTATCATTTTTATAGATAGGCTGATGAATGATGTTCATTGATAAAGAAAACTAAATTGAAGGATGAAATAGAAGATATGGAGTGGGAAATACTTTAAGAAAATATTTCCCAAAAACTATTTCCCTCTAACTCTTCGTACAAATATGGAGAGAGAATTCCTAGAGTTGATGGAAAAGGAAGGTAAATCCATCGCGGATTATAAATAAAACACCACAATGATTTCAATATATGCCTCTGTATTTTTTAACAATGTTTAAAGAAAAAATATAAAGAATCTTCAGTGGTTTAAAACCACACATTAAAATTCCTTGATCCATCTAAGACTTTGGGAGTAATGAAGATATTTTTCGATCTGATCACAAAGTGAAGATGTATTTTTAAGAATTGCATCATAAATATGGATATAAACTAAATATTATGTTTTTAGATGGAGGATCTAACGAAAATTGTGGACAAAAATCTCAACTAATCAAATGTCAAAAATGTGGCCAGAAGCATCATAAGAACTACCTAAATGGGAAAGAAAACACTATAAGTGTGGGAGATAAGTCCACCAACCTCATAAATGTTTAAGATACATGAATAATAGGTCTAATTTGATAGAGGAAATAAGAGCACCATCCATGGTTAAATCCATCAAAAGTAGGAAGAAGTGGAATTATGAAATCTAGTGCACAAATCTCAGAGTCCATAAGGGTGATCAGCATTAGCTGCCACCAAATCTAAAGTAGGAATGGAAATATTTTTCCATCACTACTGATGAAGTGGAGAAAGAAAACAAATCCATACAAGGTATACAACACATTGAAAAAATAATGGTAAAATCATTATTTGATTCTAGTTCTACACATTCCTTTATATGCTAAAAGTTTTCTAGAACTACTGAATCTAATCATTGATACCTAAGTAGAGATATCCATAAAAACACATAGTGGTGAAATCATTGAATCCTAATTGTTGTAATCTTCTCCTATTAGAGTATCTGGGAAGATTATTCAATAGAATATCAAAATACTTCCATTGGTGTAATTTGATGCTATACTAGGAATGGATTAACTGTCATTATAAAGAACACACATCAACTTTTCAGAAAAAGAAATATCTTTCCATATTCCAAACCATCCCATGATTCTATATAAATGAAAGGAAGACCATGAATCACCTTTCTAAAACCCATCAATGGTGTGGGTAATGATACCTTGTAAAGAATCATACCTCACTCAAATTTTTGAGTCAAAATATGGTATCAACCTGGAGGAAATACCAATCATTAAGGAATACACTGATGTATTTCACAAAAATTTACCTATAATTATCTCAGATAATGATGTATATTTCTTAATAGAACATATACTCAGATCCACTGCTATCTCAAAATTCCCTAACAAGATATCCCTGAATGAACTGTTGGAGATATAGAAGTTTCTAAAAGATCACCTGGAAAAAGGTTTTATACACCCCTAGTGTATCACCTTGGGGTGTGTCAGTGCTCTTTCTAATGAGAAATAATGTTTCAATGGGTTTGTGCATTGATTATCAGGAGCTCAATAAGATCTCCATAAAGAATAAGTGTCATCTTCTAAAGATGGTTGTCTTGTTCAATGAACATTGAGGAGCTCAGTACTTCTCAAAGGTGGATCTTTGTTCTAGATATCATCAACTAATATTGAAGAAGGAATATATTCAGAATACTACATTATGTACAAGGTATAGGCATTATGAGTTCCATGTGTTTCTACTTAGACTTAATAATTCCCCAGAAATCTTCATGGATATGATTAATAGAGTCTTTAGATACTACCCTGATAATTTTTGATAGTTTTTTTCAATGATATTTTAATCTAATCTAAGAGAAAGGAGGAACATGATGAATATATTAGGATAGTTATTTCAACAATAAAGAAGGATAAATTGTATTCCAAGGTCATCAAGTGTGAATTTTTGTTGTGGTGGGTCACATTCTTTGGGTACATGATCACAAGTGTGGGAATTTCTGTCAACCCTTCAAAATAATGTAACTAAAGAATGGAACAGTCCCACTAGTGTCATAGAAATCCATTGTTTTATTGGATTAAATGGGTTTTAATGATGTTTTGTGAAGCATTTCTCGTGATTTTACAATACTCTAACTATGTTAACATGGAAAAGGGGTAATGTATGACTGTACGGAAGAATGAGAGGAAATATTCAAGGAGCTCAAGAATATTTTAATCATTGTAACTACACTCATACTGTCAACAAGTGGAGAAGTTTCAGTGATATACAGTGATTCTTCAATGAAATACATGGGTTGTGTACTCATGAAGAATGATAAATTGATTGATTATGCCTCACAAAAGATGAATATCCCTGAGAATATTTACCTGATTCATGATCTGGATCTAGAAGATATGAATTTTCCTTGGAAATCTGGTGGCAAATCCGCTATGGTGAGAAGTGTGACATATATACTGATTTCAAGATTATAAAGTATGTATTCACATAAGTAGAGCTCAACATAATTCAAATGAGATAGTTAGAGATAATCAGGGAATATAATTTCTCTATTTAATATCATCCTAGGATATAAAACAAGGTAGTTATTGCTTTGAGAAGAAAAAAACCTCCTTCTTTATCCATGATACAGATTTAGAAATACCCACTCTTCATGGAAATAAAAAGGATGGATCTAGAAATCATAATAGAATGGGATAAACCATACCTTTTTCAAATCATTTCCCAAACATGTATCTAAGAGAAGGTCAAGGAGGTACAAAGGGATAACCTAGAGCTACAAAATAAGGTGAAAGTGGTAAATTAAGGGAAGCTACATGATTTCCACATCGATGATGATGGTGTGATTTGGTTTGGAACTAGGCTTTGAATGCCTTAATATACTGAGATAAAGAAAAAGTTGCTTTATAATTCACATAGATCATCATATCTATCGATATTGGAAGTAACAAGATGTACCAAGATATTCAAGAAAACATTTCAAGGGAAAATATGAAAAAAGAGATTGCGGAGCATATATCTAAGTGTTTAGAATGTTACTAAGTTAAGGAATATAATCAAAAGTATAAAGGGATGATGAAAAAATTACTTATAACCACATGGAAATGGGATAATATCGCTATGTACTTTTTCACTAGTCTCCAAAAAACATCTAAAGGAATCAAGGCAATATGGGTTATGGTGGATCGCCTCACTATAACTACCCAATTCATTTCTATTCAAAAAAAATTCCCACTAGAACAAAATTATAAGATATATGTGAATGAATTATTGAGGCTACATGGGTTTCTACTATCAAACTTTTCAGATCATGATCTAGTGTTCACATCTAAATTCTAGAGAAGCCTTCAAAATGGTTTCAGAACTGAATTTAATTTCAGCACGGCCTATCACCCCCAAAATGATGTCCAATATGGAAGAACTATCCACACAATAAATGAAATGTTAATAGAATACTAAACTGAATTCAAAGGTGAATGGGGTCAACATCTTCCATCATTATAGTTATCTTATAACAATAGCTTCCATTTAAGTATTAAAATGGGTCTATATGAAACTCTATATGGTAATAGATGTATACATACAACTTTTTGGGGGGAATTTGGAGAATGAAAGTTATTTGGACCTAATTTTGTGAAAGTGATGAAATATAGGGTTCAATCTATCCAACAAAAAATCAATGATTACCAGATTCAGAAAAATATTTATGCTAATAATCATCAAAGAGACTTAGGGTTCGATGTTGGAGGAAAAGTCTTCTTTTTAATATCACCTTCGAAGTGATTCATTCGATTTGGAAAGAAAGTGAATATTAGCCCAAGGTACATTGTCCATTTTGAATTCCTTGATTGCATAGAAGCAATAGAATATTGAATTTCACTTCCAAAAAATATGGTTCATGTTTATGACATGTTCCTTGTATCTCTCTTGAAGAAGTACATACCTAACCCCTCATATGTAATGAAACTAGAGGTGGAACAACTAGAAAATGACTTATCATATGAAGAAAAGTTGGAAAATATCAGACCGTAGAAACAAATACCTAATTAACAAGATGAATCAAATTTTATTAGTGCTTTGGAAGAACCATAAGTACGATTTGACGACATTGGAACTATGATAAGTGAGGAAGGAAAAATACCCTCACATGTTTTCATTTTAGTATATAAAATGAAATTTTGAGGGATAAATTTCAAAAGAGGGGGAAGAATGTAATGATCCATAATTTTATAAATGAAATTTTCCTTCATATAATTGTGGTATAAAACACATAAATGAAAAATATAACCTAATAAAACATTATTATCATAAGTTAAGAATAAAATAAGTGGTATTTATAAAACTTAAGGAACCTATACAGATGGAATAGTAACCTCTCTATTGGAAGAGAAATATGACCATCAAGAATAGTAATCCTACCAATAGAATAGTAAACTCACCTATGAAATTATAAATAAAATTTTTGTATCTTATACATGATTATATGATGTGATTATATCATGGTATAAGTAAATAAATATTTTAGAAATGACAAATTAAGTGTTGGTATATTTGTAAATCCTAAATGTATATTTAAAATTTTATAATTAATATAATGATTTAAAAGAAATTTATTTTCATAAAATCGACTAATAAGTTAACACTTTATTGTATTATAATTATCATATGATTTTAAGAGACCATAATTAATTTTTCAAAGGGCTGTAAAATCTACGATAATATTTAAATCGGTGTTTTTTAATAAATGATGATTTTATTTTAAAACTAAATTTATCATATTTAGAAATTTATTTTCATAAAATTGAATCTATATTTTAAATATAAACATCAAAAAATGATTAGGGATGATTTTTGGTATTTTTCTAAATTATTTGAAATTTTGGTGAATAGTGAAATACTTAAATTTGGGATATAAGCTAAATATGTGAATTTCTAAGTCATGGATGATGTATAGATAATTTAAGCACTATTATATCTAACTATTATTCCCTGGTTATTTTATTTATTCATGGGAATCAACACTGTTAATATTCTTGAGCCAAAATAATAAACAAATGAATAAAATAATCAAACTATCCCCCTCTCCACCACTGTAAATACTACCCCTCACCACATCTTCTCCTCGCAACTCAAAGTCCTTGAATATTTCCAAAATTATAACCAATTACCATATCACACCTCTTCCCCATGTAAAAAATCTTCAATAATCAACAAAATACCAATCCTAAGTGCCTTAAAGTTTTTCTCAAAAAGAATATATTCAAGAGGTAAAATCCTCATTCTTTCTCTATTAATTTATTTTCTTTGCTTATTATCTAATAACCTACCAAATTAAAAGTGTATTTATAAATTCAATAACAAATATATACTGGAATATTATTATTTTAATTTATTATTCATCATCAAATCTCTTCTCATCTTTATTTATTCTAAAAATGAAAACATCATCTATGATGTTTTGATTCAAAGCCTTCATGGACGACGAATTTTCATTTCACATTATTGGTAACAAGTATGGTCATATAACCATTGTTATTGTTAAATAATATTTTTATATAAAAATTATAACTTTTATTCTGTTTTGGAACAATTATATAAACATAGTATTAAATAAAATAATACTAGTTTATTATGGTCATAAAATGATCAAGATAAATTTAACACCGTCTATGATGTTTTAACATTTTCATTAAAGTTTTATAATTTAACATTTTCATTAACATTTTATTGGAAAAATGATATATGGTACCATTTAAATTTTGGAAATATAATAATACCATTTCATTCCAATTCTGTATTTTCACTTCCATTTTATGAGAACTCCCATAATTACAATTAAGGAAATCAAATATAAAACCATGAAACGAACATTCTGGGGACAAAGAAACTAAACATCATAAATCCTCAAAATCGATATAAATGAACCTAACAAAATTATAATATATAAAAGATATGTGGATAAGGTTCTTGTTTTTGTAAATAATGAACCTAATTAATTTCTATTTTATATTAAGTATAAGTGGATAACACCTTCATACATAAGGTAAATAAATTCTTGAACCAAACACCCTTTCTTTGGGCTATACAACTTTCATGCCAAATTTCAGTATGTATATTACTTTAGTGTTCCTAAACAATGATTTTATTATTTTTACCACTCTTTTTCTAGGATATTCAGGTTTCTAACTCTGTTTTATGAAAAATATAAATATTTTCCAAAATAACACTTCTTTCCAAAACACATCTTCACTCCTCCTGATATTGTTTCTTCTTCGCATGAGAATGATTATTCATATATCAAGTATTTTTTTCCATTTACATTTTGGAACCTCAAAGTTTATTCATTAATGTATGATTTATGAAATTCCTATGAAACCCAATCCATTCCAAGGGATATTTCAGGACTATGATTGTTATGTGTTCTATGTGGCATGCATGATTTTTTTAATTATTAAGATGTGACAGGTAGGCCAAGAATTATATGTCCCCACAATGCATTGGGTAATATGATGTATCTCACGAGATAATGTGTATTATGTGTGAACAATATTATTTATTTTTCATAATGATTATATTATGATTATGCGTATATGTTATGCATGAACATGATGTTTTGTTTGTTCACAACTATATTTGGTATTTTAACACAAATACAGGATGTTTTATTTCTATGCATTCCAACATTACATGACTTTATCTAAATTTTCCTTTAATGATTACGATTATGATCATATTATTTTTTTATAATGATGTTGATTATTCCCACCCATGTTATATTGATTCATGTTTCTTATTCATCATCATACTGGGCTTTTAGATCACCCCTTTATTTGATGTATATCCTCTTGTGATTACATATACTGAGGATAATGTAATATTTATAAGGATAAAGAATAAGATTTTAAATAAAGGTTTATTTTTTTATTCATGAGTGATTTATTGTCCAAATTTTCAAAGATACTAAATTTTTTTATTCTGAATTTGTATCTCTATTGTGTTTTTTATCTTAGAGAAATGTAATAGTCTGGTAATAAATTTATGGATTACTATAGTGATCCCATGTTCCAGTTGGAGGTCCAGGTTACCAATGGATGGTATTTTTCTTGTTATGTTATGGTTGTATATGATTTTTAATTTGATCAACACACATTTTTTTTATTTGATAACTCATGATGGATTTCTTGTTATTGGCCTTATGGGAAGAAGCATGTGGTTTGGTTTTGACTCTTGGACTATAGTGGAAAAGTGAATTGCATGCATCATGATAGTAATATAGGATACACATGTTATAGGACTAATAGTGTGTGCTTTTATGGATTTCCTTTTGGTAGGTTTTGTGGATCTATAGTGAGATTCTTAACTTTAAGGAAGCTGGTGTTTTCCTCATACACGGTTGGTGAAGTGGCCCTGGTGGGTCAGCATGGTATAATTATTTGAACATTGGACCACTTGTTGTCGATTTTTTTGATATTTATTGCATGTACATATCCTCTAGGGAGAGTTCTACTGTGATGGTTCTCGGAGAGGATGGGAACCCAAGTTATGGGTTGTTTGTTGGTATATGATTCTTTTATGGTGCGATACCCTAAAAGATAGTGTCTTGATAGGTTTATGCCATGTGAAATTTTGGAGGGATAGTGTTTGATTCCAAATGAGTTGTGACCTTATATGACTTGGTAGAGACCAAGGTGGTCGGACATAGTAAAATGTTGTGAGACTTTACCTATGGGGCTTGGTGGAAGAGCCTACTGACCTTCTTGATGCAACTATAGTTTAGGGAGTTAGTTCCATGTAGATTTTATGGATGAACCATGAGAGGGGTAGGCTGATTTTTTAGTTCCTTGTGGTGAATGAGATATGAGTGGATGTTTAGGAACTTTTGATATAATTTTATGATAGTTTAAGACTAGTATGAGGTTTAGGCACATTAGATGTCTTTTGTTTTTGAGAAAGAGTAATTTTGTGCTAGTGATTTAACCTACTGGTTAGTTCTAAGAGGAAAAATTTTGTTCAAGTTCATAACCTAGGTAAAGGATGTGAAAACGTTTCTTCATAGTGGTTATGAGTTGGATTGGGAGTGCAAGAGGTGCTTGACGGTATGTGGTTCCAAGTGTGGAGGTTTTATTTGGGTGTTGACATTATAGGTTAGGTATATTTGGTATACTCACATTGAGAGGCACACAAATATTCCTAGTTTCTTTGAGACGAAAATTCCATTTGTGAGCTGATGCCTCAGTGCGACATGTGGTTTCTGGGGTTAGGAACATATAGTTTCCAAGCATGGTGAGCTTTAGATTTGCCTCCAAGAACATGAACATAGTTTAAATGATCTTAGTATATTTTTTAAATAACACTAAAGTCTTGAGTGGTCATGTATGTTGTTTTGGTTCAATGATTTTCATTTGGTTTTGGGAAGCATCAAGGGTGCTCAATGTTGGGTGAGATAGGCATGTAGAATAGGAATGTCTGGTTGATAGGGATTTTGATCTGAGGTTTTTTAATTCTTGACTCATTATATTTGGAATAAGGTTCTATGGTGGGGTCACACAAGTGTGTGTGATGGATAATTGTTAATGGGATCCTGAGGGCATGATCATGTGAATCCATGAAATTTTATATGGATTGTGGATCAAATTTCATGAGAGAATATTCTCATGGTTCTTTGGTTAAGAAGTCATCCATGAGTAGGATGAGAAAAAAGGTGGTTGTGAATAGATGCTTGTCAGAAGGGAGGATGGGGGCATTTGAATGGGTTTTTTATCCCTGAAATTAGAGGTGACATTATAAATGGGTGATCTATGGTATTATTAATCAATTACATATTAGTGTACTATTAGTTTAGTGAAAATCATGCCAGTATCTTGACAAAACCCTAATTATACTGGGAGAGAAATTTCTATATTAATAACTACTTAAATGTATTTTCTAGATAGATGAGGGTTCTCCATTGAATGTTTTTCATGGGGAAGTGTATGTGGAGATTCATGGTGATAAGAACACCATTGTCCACTGGTGAGTGAGTTCCATTTGATGGATTAGATTTCAATGAATATTGTGGGTTTAATTCTCAGATATTAGGAATGGGTGATAGTTGATGTTCTATTTGGTTACTTGGGTGGAGGAGATATGGCCACATCTGATTCATTGGTTATTATTGGTTGGATTGTGTGGTAAGGTGGTTAAGTTTTATTGGGTGAGTTAGTGATTATGACACTCCTATGGTGAAGAGTGATGAATTGGTTGTAAAGGTTTGACCCTCATGCTAGAAGCATCACTAACATGAGGAACTTTCCATTTATCATTTGTGGTATCATTTTGGTACCAGTGAAAACCCATTGATATGAGTGCTTAAATGTTTTAAAAAATGTAACCAAGAAGTAAGATATAGTGGATGATTATCCCAAATATTAGCTTCATGATCAAAGTGGTTTTAAATAGTATTTACAGGTGATTGTGTTAGAGGTGCATCAGTATTACATCATCCCACAATGATAGTTTTGGGTTAGTGGGGAATCTCGCTATATAACCACATTGGATGTTTTGTATGGACTCTAGTGGGGGTGTTCATATGGTCATGGAATTCCTTTTGGATTGAAGGCATCGTAATTATAAGAGGTAGTGTTGTGAAAGAGATTGAGGCCTGGGGTTTTTAGGGAAAGTTAGCTGAAGACATTCTAACCTAGATTGGTGTATATGGTCAGTGTGATAAGTTGAAAATCAAACCCCACATGTCATTTTGTGAATGATGGGAGCTTTTTGTAAATTTTAATTCGATTCTAAGGAATATATTGTGGTTCATAGTTTTTTTATAGATAGAGAGGGTTTATCCGCTCAGGGTAGTATTTTATGTCGGGGATGAGTGTCGATGATGATTTGTGTTCTTTGGGAGTTAGGGAACGGTAAGTTGATAATCATGTCGGGCACTTGGTGGGAGCATGAGTTTAGGTTCGTTTGTTATTTCTTGAATACAATGGTGTTAACTATTGAAATATGGTGGTTATAATCAAAATATTATTGTGGGGAGAACCATATAATGATAGATAATTAGGTGATATAGTAATCAATGTTTTCTAATAGATTGGATCGGGTAAACTCCATCATCTTGTTTTGGTATTGTAAATGGGTTCTAGATTGGAGTTTTGGTTGGTTGAGGGCCTTGGGTTAAAGGTTATTCCTTGGAACTATTTTAGGCTCTAGAAATATTAATGTTGTTTTTGGATAAAATCTAGTTACCAATGTTGGTCGTACTATCCAAATGAATGACCACCAAATCATCTTGAGAATGAGAAGTGTTATGGTGTGGAGGTTTTAAGATCCACTGTCTAGATGGTTTGGGAATTTAAGAGGGATTATTAATTTTCATTTATGATATGGGGAAAATTTTGGATCAAGACTACAAATTAGATTACGAGAGTTAGGATTCCTCAATGTAATATTTTAAGATGAGGAGGGATGTTTGGCAGGTAGCTCAGGTTTTCATATGAGATTTATAGGATTCGAATTAAGTTTACGTAAGTTTCAGCATATTTTTCCAATGTTCACAGTTTGTTGTGTGTGGTTATGGAAAAATCATGTGACACTTTGATTCTCATGATGTTTTTAGTTCATTTTAAACTCATAATGGTTATGTTCAATGGTCACCACATGGTTATGGAACAACCATGCATGGATCAAGGGAAAACCATTTGAGGAGGAGGTGGGTCTGAGATATGGTGAACAACCAACAGAAAATTTCAGAAAAACCAGGTACCTAATTTCAAAAGTTTTCCTTTGGCTGTTTATGATTTTAGAATGGTTTTTAAAATCATTCATCTTAACCATAAGAGAGTTTTGGATTGGATAGCATAAAATGCATGGTTGGAACATGGTTTGTAAAACCATTGATCCAAACTATGTGGATCCCTAGAATCACTTTAAAATGGTGATTTAACACTTTTCCCATCTAGGTTTCAAAGTTACCCCTCCATTTTCTCTTCCCCTTGCATGCACAAACCAAAGAGAAACTACTCAACCATTATTTAGAACTCATCGATGATGTTTTCTTGGTGGTTTTATTTTTATTTTTTATATAATAATCAACATTTAGTGACTTCATTCCTTAATTTTATAGTTTATCTGTAATTTTGGAGGCCCTAAATGTATTATTTTTTTATGATTCCACCAGAGAATGGAGGAATTTTTATTTCTTATGTGTAATTTTTTTTTCTTGCATAAAGGAGATCCCAAGATGGATTATATGCATCATTTCATGGAGTTTCATTAACGTAAGTGTTTGAGGTTTATTTTATAAATTTTTTCCTTATGAATTAATTAATTTAAGTGTTTAAATGTTATAAACTATTGATGATTTTCTTGGGAATGGTGTCGAGAGTCCATTTTGGATCATCTGTGGTAATTTCATATAGTTTCAATAAGAGTTTGTTGACCTGGTGAGTTTGCTGGAATTATACTGGGTTTGGTTTTGAGAAATTAATTGATTATGATTGTCATTTTTAACTAATTATTTTTTCTTAGGATGAGATTAGAGATTGGGTGTCTGAGGCAAGATCATTTGAGTGTTGAGGGGTTTGGATGATGATTGGATGGGCCTTGTAAAGGATGTTGTGATTGTTAAAGATTTTGGAAGGCTTTTTTTATGAGGTAGGTGGTGTGAGAACATTACCCATAGTATTGTAAATTGATTTGTGTGTGTGTGTAGTATGTACCTTAAATCCCATGTGTGGTGTGTTTTCTTGCTTAGATAAACTATTTTGGTTTTGGTCCGACTATCAATTCCTTAGACCTTCCATAGATCAATTCGATCTGGGGGTGTTTATAAGATAGAACCTATGATCAATTGGGCTCATGGGGTTGAAAATGGATAAGGAGAGTGGGTTACAAGCATAACCTAGTTTCACCTTTTTGGTTGTCTTGATTGAATGGTTAAGGGATACTTTTTAAGTATTGGGAATCAATATTTTTAAAATATTATGAATGGATGATTTGGAATGATTTTAAGTGTTGATATTTTATTAAATTTCCTATGAGGATTTTGAAATGGTTTTAAATGTGTGCATTGGGTTTTGACCAAATTTTTAGTGTCAATTGGGGAAGTAGTGTTTTTTAAATGATTCTTGTTTTTAAATGAGTTTTTGACCACCTAGTGGATTATAAAATGTTTTTTAAATACATTTAAAATGTTTATTTTAAATGAGTGTTTGTTTCCCTTTTAGTGAAAATTATATGATAGATCTTGTGAAGTTTTAAATGAAAATTATGTTCATGTCCCTTATAATGTTTTTAAAAGAGAAATAACTTTGTTATGAGGGTAATTTGTTAAGAACAATTAATGAGGATTTTTTTTAGTATTCTTTGTCATGTGATATGGATTAGGTCCTATTGAGGCATGTTTTTTTTTGAAGTCTCATTGGGACCTTGTTTTTGGTGTAATGATAAAGGGAAGTGAATTTTGATAAATGAATTGTGGCGCATCATAAATGTCAATATTCTAAATATTTTATGCATATTGATCATTGAATAATGCAATTAACTGAAAATGTATTGGATTGTGATATTAGAAACGGCACTCCTCATACATGGTATATGTGCTAGTCTAATTATTGAGGAAACACTAGTATTATAAATGGTTTAGGATATTGTACATGGAATTCCTCATCCACAATTTTGGGCAAGAAAAGATGATTCTCCAAGTTCCACAGTGCACCAATGTTTTTGGAGGATAGACTAATGTTATTTCCTCTAATGGTGTGAAAATTATGTTCCATATTAAGTATTTGATGTTGTAAATGGAGTTCCTCATCCATTTTATGGGAGCTAGATTGATTCTTGAGGAACCACCAGTATTGCACATGATTGGGATGGTTGGACATGGTGTTTTGAATCCCTATTTTGAGTACATTTACTAACACACTGAGGAGAACTGGATTAATTTAATTGAGAATGGAATGTCCCCTTATGACCAAAATATTGAAACCCATATGATATATGACTTGAATTCTTGGCATGGAAGGAGTAAGCTTGGTTGATTGGGTGGAATTATAAAACCCAAATTATTAAAATCCCATTGATAAATGTTTAATGGTGAAACATGTTTATTTTACTATCTTATTTTAGTTTACTTATATATATCTCCATAAACTATTATACTGATTATTATTTTATTTATACATAGTTTTTGGTGGCCTATTGAGTTATACTCACACCCTACTTGGCCCACCACAACACATGGGTACCTGATCATCTCTCGCATGTTTATTGTAGACATATATTTGGGATGACTCCTCTCTTGAGTTTCATATGCATGAGTGGGATAGCTCATATAGTTTTAAGTGACTAGATGGGTTAGTCTCAGAGATGTCATGGAGATTTTTTACAGTTTATTTATTTTTTGTTATGTCATGTAATCGGCCTAGTTGGAAGTTGGTTGTATATAGGACATGGTCCTTTAGAAATTTATTGTATTTTTTTATTATAGAATGATATTTTTTCTCTGCATTTATTCTTTCCCCTTTATGTTATGTGTATGATATTGGGTTACTTATTTCTATTTGTGCACTCTCATATGGGGGTATGTATCCTCATTGTACCATCTCATATCCCCCCAATTAGTTGGTTTCCTTTGGCATATATGGAGGCATGCTTGAGGTCATGTACTATTCTAGATTACGACTCCAATTATTGTGGAACCTAGGATGGGACATTTAAATAATATAGTCCTTACGAATACAATTTTTGGTATGATTGTGTGATTTTCATGTTTATCCCTATAATATCTATTCTCTATATGATTCATATGTAATATCTGTGTGCGTGTTTTCTGCCTCACAAGACCTATTCTTGAAATGATTTGAATTTAGATGTGTGTATGATATGTGACTCTTTCTTTACCTAGCATGATTATAAACTTCCTTATTATATCTTGTGTGTTACATGTGTAGTTTCTCGGCATTTTTAATTAAGTGACCATGTAGGATCATCCAGGTTAGTTTTTCCCTTAGTGGGGGAGTGTGGATAATGTGATGGATTTCTTAAGATCCTTGAGATTGGTTCAACATGTAATTTTATGGATTTTCCTAGATCCATGATATTGGTTCGTCATGTGATCTGAGGGATTTCCCTAGGGCTCTTAATTTAGTTGACATAAGTATTTCCCCTAAATTCGAGTAAAAAAATCTCTTCAAGGGGTATGTTATAGTGATCTGTTGGATGAGTATATTGGGAAAACATATGACTTTCCCTTTAACATGGATCGATAGAAGGAAGATTAAATATTCAATGAACTATAATATGTGTGCAAATATGTGATTACTTTTCTATTTACTTGTGCATTGATTATTTCCCTGGAACACGTATCTGTATATCGTGCACTTATCTTAAGGACTATTGGGAGCATCCTACTGGGTATTACAATCATAGCCTACATGGGAATCATGGTATGTGTGTGTGCAGATTTTATAATTAGTAATATATTAAATGGAAATGGACCTATGGTGGTCAATTGAAAAGGAGTTGTGGGACAGTGTGAGGCGATGTCAAGATGGACTCTGGGACTTAGAAGATTTTATACATGTTACCCAATTGTTTTCCCTTATTTGGTACATCAACCCATTATATGTGGGGATACTTTAATTGGGTTTGGATTATATGGTTAACATTTTATATTTTTATAGAATGGTTTTCATACTCTTGTTCTTATTCTAGTTTTGTTATATTATTGGTTTTCTTATTATTATTCTTATTTTTCACTTTAATGTATTATCTATATGTTTTTTGTTGCCAAGGGAATAGTTTATCCATGATACCTCTTAGTACATTTCCCCTAATAAGCAACCCCTTATGTTTTGGGAGGCACTCATGATGTCATTTGTCACTCTATCACAAACCTAGTGATTTTGGATGTGGTGTTACAAAATGGTATCGGATCCTATTTCCTTTTTTTAAAATTCATTGTGTGAGGGGTAAACAATAGAGGGGATGGTTGGAACTCATGAAAGGGTACTATGTAAATGCATATCTAGAACTACATTATATATCTATGAGTTTCCAAGAAGGTGGCATTGATGTACTTGTTTTTTGTCAAAACTATTGTATTATTTTATATTGAGTGATGCACAGTTTATTGATATTAAGACTTATTGGATTTGGGGTGTGTCCATGCAACATGAATAGTGATATACGTATATATTTCTCATTCATGTTGATTGTATTAGATATGGTTAAATTAATTAAATGCTTATTGTAATTGGGATTTGGGTATTTTTTGTATGTTATTTATTATATTTAATTACCTAATCTTGAGAATACTATGCTTATTGTGTATATATGGTTGTGACTAATGTGTAGGTATGGGAGACTAGGATTGGAATTGGGTAGTTTAAAGGGGGATCTACCTAGTTTTTTTGGGTGGAATCTCAGTATAAGTCTCTTATTGTATGTTCCTTGAGGGTGCATGTAGAATATTAATTAGTATTCTTGGTCTAATAGTTTCAGATTTTATACAATTTTTCATTATCATTTTAGAAAAAACCACATGGGGGAATTCCCCTATAACATCACCTAATGTATAAGAGTGTATATGTGGGCATTCTCTACTAGATTATTCATCATTTTGGGTAGCATAACTGATCCAATACGGACTCCTCTAGCTAGTTTGTGCTCCAGGAAGATGAAATCAAAGGTTAATGGTATACTACACTTTTGAATTTTAGATCCAATATAACCTAGACATTAAGGGAACTCAGGTCCCCCAAGATTCTAAAGACTGGATAGACATTATTTAGAGGATATTGGAATTGGTAGAGACTCTGGAGGATTAGAATGTGAATCTTACTACTTTTATACACCAAAGACCAACTAAGAGGTGGTGGCTCATTTTGAACCATGAAGGATGACATGACGGAAAGACATGGGTAACATTCAAGGAATTATTCCTCAAGGAATTTACCCTGGATACACTAAAGCTAGATCATGATCAAAATTTTATGGATCTTTAGCAGAGGCAATTTCAGTTTCTTTTGATTATATATAATTTAACAATCTTCTTTATTTTTCTACTTTTTTAGCTGGTAAAGAGGCATATAATGCTAAGAAATTTTATTTTACAACTTATGTTTTTGTTATTAATAAATATAAAAAAAAATTAGAATTTATTGCAAGAATAAAATATTTGGAGCCTTCGTTTAGGTTTTAGTGGACTAAATGTTGAATTTTTCACTGCAGTCACAACTACATATTTCAGAAATAGAAAGAGGAAATCGAAGGACATGAACCAGGATGGTGGGTGATAATCAAAACATAAAAACTTTTATTTATCTCACTCTATGGGATATAGTTCTTCCTGGTTCTGAAATTTTGTATAGATGGGGAATTATCCAAAATACGTTCCCAACCCTCCAATTAATTGTTACTGGTGTGGTAAGGAAGGACATCTAAAGTGGTTTTTTGTGAAGGCCTCCAAAATGGGAACAGTGATGTCAGCCTAAGATATGGTCTGAGATATTTTTAATTAGTTGTAGACATTATATAGTTATATGAATCAAGTTACTCATGAATATTTGGGGGAAGATTTAGAAATAAAAAATACAGATTTTATGTGGTTGGACTAGTTATAAAAAATTACTGAGATGGTCCTTTAATGGATTGAGGTGTGGTTATCATTACATCTATAGTTTGTTACTACTTTTGACACAAAAATTTTACATTCAATAATTTCTAACAAATTCATTCTTCGGTTATACTTTATATTTAAATTATATATTGAATTACTTTCTATTTATATACACCTTTGAAAAAGAATAGTGGATCATCTCTATATTTTAAAAGTGTCTCTCATAGTGGTTTTCAGCTATGAGCATGTTTGATATTTCAAAATTCTAGATATTTCTAGATTCAAGTGGATCTTTGGTATCGAATAGTTGGATAGTTACAATTCAACCACCAATTATTATTAGAGATGGGTATCCTTTATAACTCCTAATAGTGATAAGTGTGAGTTAATAGGTGAGTAGTTCAATGTAAAATGAATAGGGGGACCAAAATCTAGTCATACTAGATCAATTATAGGGTAGGTGGATTGAATGATCCTTATGTTAAATTAGATAGTTACTTTATCCTCTTTTCCTTCTATAGTGGACTATACCAAGATATATTTCCAGAATATTTATCAGGATTACATTTGAATATGGTCATTGAGTTTGAATCTAAACTCATGCCTAGTGTGTTTCCTATATCTATTCCACCTGAATGAATCGTACTTATAGAGTTAAAATAGATTAAGGTGTAACATTAAGATCTAAATGTGAAGGGATATATTGGACCCACAACTTCTCCTTGGGGTGCCCCAATATTTTTAGCTAAGATGGTGGATGGCAGTTTTCTACTCAGCGTGGACTATAAGAAGTTGAATCAAATTACAGTGAGAAATAAGTTCCCATTAACAAGGATTGATGACTTTCTAGATCATTTAATAGGATCTTAGTAGTTCAAAGAGATTGATCTATAGACTGCATACCATTATCTTCAATTTAGGGAGGGGAATATGCTGAAGAAAATGTTTTAGAGTCATAAGGGTTTTATTAGCATCTCATTATAACTTTTCAGCTAAATAATCTTCTAGTGGTATTAATAAAACTCATGAATATTATTTTTCACCCATACTTAGACTCATATGTCATTGTGTTCATTGAAAAAATCATGGTATATTCAAAATCCTTAAAATCACATGCTAAACAAATTGAGATTGGTTTGAGTGTACATAGAGTGCATCAATTTTATTCCAATCCCTAAAAATATCACTCTTAGATTTACAAGGTTAATTTCCTTAGCCATGAGATTTTTTAGCTATGATTTGTTGTTATATCGTAAATGGTAGAGGTAGTGATGTTTTGGGAAAGGACTAGAAATGTTATTGATATTTATATTTTTCTTGGAATTTTTTTGTAATACAGGCGGTTCATTTATAAATTTTCCCATTTGGAAGTTCCCATGGCTACTCTTACAAAAAAAAGTGTATAATATGAATGCATGGATCAGTGTGGAAAATATTTACTAAAAATAAATAGTAGATTGAAATCAGCTCCAATTCTGGTTTTTCCAGAACCATAAACTAGGTACGTAGTGTATTGAGATACCTTTGGGGTTATCTTGGGAAAAATCACGATATAGACTGATTAGGCAGCTACCTAGGGTTCTCCCTAATTTCAACCTCATGATTGGAACTACCCTACTCATGACCTGGATTTATCTTTTTTGGTTCATGCATTGAAGCGTTAGTGACAATACCTCTTCTCTAATAGATTTATTCAACATATGAATTGTAATATCTTGTGGTACATATTCTCTTAGCGAGACATGAATATTCATCAAAGGTATTGGATATAGTAAATGTGTAAATTATTCTTTTAAATGGTTTATTCTCTTATAAAATTTAATTCCATTCATAGATGCCCTTAGAAATTAGACTCAAGAACTTTGAGATAGAATATTAGATGTTTAGTTGAAGTTGTTAGCTTTTCTTGAAGAATAAAATGTGGGTATGATTGGGGATTAAGGAGTAGGGTCTTTTGAACCCTAAGTGATCACATCCTCATTGGTGGATCAAATAAGTTCCATTAAAGAGAGATATAAAATATGTAGTGATTCGAGGAATTTTGGTAGTAGATGACTTCATTTCAAGATTGACCATAAACAGAGGCGGTGTGTTTATATTCATGGAAGAGTAGTGGTTCTTTCTTCTATGAGAGTATATCTGATGAGGGAATCTCATAATTCATAGTGATTAGTGCACCCATGGTCAACCAAGATGTATCATGATATCATATGAGGATTTCGGTATCTCAGAATGATGAGGGATATTATAGGCTTTGTCTCTCTCTCTCTCTCATTAACCTATTAGAGGATCATTGTTGAACACCAGTGACCTCGTGGGTTGCTTCATCAACTTCAAATTCGAGAGTCAAATTGGGATGAATTAATAGTTGAATTAATCATAGGATTTCATAAGATCCCAATCAGAAGAGATGTTTTATGGGTTATAGTTGACCAGTTTACTATGGTTGTTCATTTTATAATGATTCAAGAAACTCATTCAGTATATGTGTGAGTAAAGATCGATGTTCGAGATATTTTATACTTGTATGGTGTTACATTGAGCATATTTTCATATATAAATTCTTCTTCTAATTCACATTTTTATTAGGTATAACAAAAGTTGATGGGGACTTAGTTAAAGTTATGTATATATTTTCATCTTTAGACTCATGGGTAATCAGAGAGAATGATCAAAAACTTAAAGGATGTGTTCGTGTTATGTATTTTAGATTTTAGTTGATTTTTTGATAATCATTTATCCTTGACCAAATTATACTAAAAATAAATTTTAGTCTTTGATTTAGACGTCTTTTTTGAGTCTATATATGCTCAAATGTTTCTTTCAACACAATATTGGAATCAGGTAGGTTATTTTTCAGTTTCTTGCCATGTTTTTTACAAGAGACCAAGAAATTTGTAAAATTGATTCAGAAGATGGTGGTTTCTTCTTGGAGTAGATAGTGATCAGATTTTAAATAAAATATTTTTACTTTGGAGGTCATTGTGAGTGACTGAGTCCTATTTAAAGTGTCCCCTCAGTTAGGACATTAACGATTATGGAGATAAAAGAAACTTGAACCATAGTCTATTAGACTATTTAAGATTGTCCAACACATCTAAATGGTTTCCTATCAATTGGACCTAACTCCATGTAATTGAGGTATGAATAATATGTTCCAGATGTCTCAACTTCAAAAGTATAATTTCGATCCTCTATTTGTGACAGATTTTAAGGATGATGAGTTAGAAAAAGATGCATTGTATGTAGAGTGGCCAATTCACATTTTCGACCAAAGAGAGAGGTTGTTGTGAGGAATAGAAGTTCCTCTTGTTTGGATTCTACAAAAGAATAGTTTTATCCAAGATGAGACTAGGTAAATGGAATTAGATGTTCAGATTCAGCGGACTAAGTTGTTCAAACAAGCCACAAAGGCAATTCTCTTGGATGAGAAGTCATTAGAGGAGGAGATTTGTAACATCCACAATTTTATGTTATGCCTTGTTTTTCACTTTCAAATATATTTTAAAATTTTATTTAAATGGGTTGAGGTGTGTTAGATGTTTTCAAGAAGAAAGAGATAAAAAATCCAAGGTGGGTATCTTGAGAATGTACAATTAAGGCTTCAATGGTGCTACCAGATCACCAGTACAGACCACTAACCAGTATGTGTATAAAGATAGATTTGTATTGAGGGTGTAGATCCCACCTTCTAGATGATCAAGAAGGGAGATGGTGTAGAAAATCTACAGATCATACTAGCCAACCAGGGGGGATCCACATACTAGACAATGGTATCTATGGGTAGATTTAGTTTTGTCCTAAGACCATCATCCAACTAGTGGTGGCCACTATCTCATCACTATCATCATAGTAGGAAATATTTGGTCAGGGTTTGTATTACATTTTTTAGAAACAATTTTTTATTTTCCTCCACCTCTCCCGTGACCCTCACTCGATTTTGGAAGCCCTAAGAAATTATTTATTAAAATTTTACATTCTTCCCTCCCGATTCATATACTTATGAACCGTCAATAGATCAGGTGATCCAAATTTGGTAAGTATCAACTGTTCTAGAATAATTATATCCTTCCTCTTGGTGTGAACATTAGATCTTTATTTTTATGATGAAATCGAAGAGTTTCAGTATGATCTAACAAGATAAATGATGTTCACTGATTGAAACCAAAATTAGATCTTGGGAATTGGCATGAACTTCTAAATTTGATGTATACCATTGACGGATTTGGATATTATTGAGGATGTATAATTTATCCCTACCCTTTTTTGTGGTTTAATCCTTAGACATTAATCTTAGTGTTCCCATGTGATGGAAATGGGATGAATTTAGTGATCATAGACATGAAACTTAACTTGGGTGGTGATTTTTTAAATAAAAATATTGTTTCTACTATACAAGGAATGTATTTTCTTATAATCCCTATATATACTAGTGTTGGAATGATTGTGTAGTGGGAATGTGTAGCCTTATGATACCTATTCATAATATAATTTACATGTAGTTTTTGTGTAGCCTCGTATGACCTATGATTAATATGATTATCATATAGATGTGTATTGGATATGTAGATTTTTCTTGACATAACATGATTATGAACGATATTATTGTATCTTGTGTGTTACATGTAAAATTTCATGGTTTTTGCAATTGAGTGACCAGGATGATCCATATGAGCTAGTTTCACCCTCCGAGGGGGATTATATATGATGTGGTGGATTTTCACATATTTGTGATTTTGGGTTAACATGTGATGTGATGGGTTTCTCAAGAGACGTGATATTGAGTTGAAATGTGACATGAAGGCTTTCCCAAGGGCCTTGAATTTGGTCAACATAACTATTCCCCTTAGATGTGTTCATGACTATCATTTCAAGGGGGTATAGAATGGTGATTGGTAGTAAGTTAAGAAACCATAATAATTTCCCTCTAGTATGGATCTAAAATAGGAAAATACATTATTCAATGACAAAGTATATGTGTGAACATGGGTGATTACTATCTGTTTACTTATGCACTGATTATTTTAAGGGCACACAATTGTGTATATTATGCTCTTATGTTAAAGACCATTTGTGGTTTCCAACGATATTTTATACTAACACCTTGCATAGTAAAATTGGTGCATGTGTATATTTTAGGATCTGGGATTTGGAAAATGGAAAAAACCCCTACAGTGGGCAGCTGAGCAGAAGCGTTAGATGATACAAGAAGATGCCAGGATAGATAATGGGACATTATATGTTTTTTTATGTTACCTAGTTGGTTTACTTTCTTTATTATATTGAATAACCATATGTGTGGAAATTTTACTTTAGTTTTGATACTAAAATTAAAATGTCATATTATTATCGCATGATTTTGGTTGTCTTTTTATTATACTACTATTTGTGGATTATTGGTCTCCTTTCTATTATTATTATTGATCCTTCTATGTGTTCTCTACAGATTTTCTTTTACTGAGGTCATAGTCTCCTCTCAAAACATCTTATTCCCATACCATGAGCCGACATACTTGTTCATACGGTGATCTGTGCAAGAGGTCATGTGGAACTCCTGCTCAGACCTAGTGATTTCATCTTGGATATTATACATATGGGGATAGTCCAGTTGTTGTGATGTGGCCTAGAATTATTGTTGAGTTTGAAATTTCATAGCTCAAGTGGGTGATAATAGTTATAAAATCATTTGAGCTTGTGGGTGAGGAGAGTATCCGGGTGTTTATTGGTTTTTATTGATGTTTTAAACTTCTTTCAGTTTATTCTACCCTATATGTGGTAGTTGTTTTTGTTTCACTAGTAACAAGTAATTTTTATAATTATTGTATTTTAAGAACCTCAATTACATATAATATAATTGAAATGAAATGATTGGTTTAAATATTATCTACACAAGAAAAATTGAAAAGAATTATTCCTTCCCTATATCTTGTAATATTATACTTCAAGTGGTGGTTTGGATGGTGAGGGATACTTTGAATGAGTAGGTGCCACATAAAATTGGAACTTATCCAATTATTCTTCTAATTATTCCATATATGTGGCCAATATGGTTATCACATCCACTTAATTCAAGCCCCTTATCAGTGGACCTCTATCATTATTCTATAGATAATTGGTGTAAGAGATCTCATTAAAGACTGTTATAAAATTTGAAGTCTTTATCATTAATCCACCATTAGTGAAAGCATAAACCATGGCTCGAGATATGGGTTGTAATATATAGTAAAACATTTTCATCTATAACCAAACATAGAGATTGTGTTGTTTTCATTTCCCCCAGAAACTCCTTGAATAATCCCCATGTTTCCAAATCCGAATCACTATCTAGTTATGTGATATTTCAGATATCTCTCGTCTGCTTTCGTTCTTGTGTTGGTGGTAAGTATTTATCAATAATTCATTTCTCAAGCTCATTCTAATAGGTAATAGACCATATGAGTTGACCCTTTAGAAGTTATTTTTTCCAATATCAAAGAGAGGATGGAAATAATGTTAGGAAAATGGAAACTAAAGAGACACTATTATGCCTAAATGTATTGAAAATATCCAAAAAGTTTGGGAGATGGTTGTGTGAATCTTATCTTTATAGTCTACTGAATTACCAAATATTTTTGAATTAACTGTATAATATTAGGATTAATATTGAATTTATTCCCTGATATTAGAGGTTGTACAATTCTTGAGGTAGCCCCATGAATAGACAGTAAACCGTGATCTATTTTGGTTCACTCCAAACACACAAATTTCACTCCATTATACGGGTCTAGATAGGATAATTATTTATGGAATCCATTAGGTGAGTCTGGGTTGTATCACTCTTCAATGATAAGATTTTGATATGAAAATAGGGGCCACTCTATCTCTAGGTTGTATTCAGGTTTCTCCTGATAGATCAAACTCTTTGATTGAGTCATGGTTATCCCTCTCATGCACTGATCATCCAGTATTAATAAAAAAATATTATGCACAAAAAAATAATAAAGACAAAAAAATAGAGGATAAAAATGATGAGTGATTCAATAGAAATTTTTTAATCTTGAGATCATCATGCCTCCATGGAAACACTATCAAACCATGGAATGAACCCCTAGTATCATTACTTCAAATGGAATGTGAGATTTTAGAAATTTCTAAATTGATTTATCTATTACTAACTCAAAAAATAATATAATAATGGATTATAAGGTCAATCCTATGATGAATTAAAGAGATCCCAGTGATTTTTCAAAAACATTATGTCAACCCAATTACATAACAAAAATTTGGATCAAAACAAGTTAAAAATTAACTTATAAGAGTGAAAATAATCATCTAACATAGGGTCTTAGTGTAACAATCCAAAATTTTATTAATGAAAATCTCTTCTTATAACAATGACACACATTATAAATCACAAAAAAAACAAATGGACAACACTATAAATACTTTATAATTGAATAATTTATAAATTAAGATGTATTTCTATTAGTTAAGGAACTAATACTGATTAAATAGTAACATGACCCTTAGAATAGTAACATTACCATTAGGAATAGTAATCCGGCAAATAGAATAGTAACATCACTTATAAAAGTATAAATAAAATTTAGGCATCTTATAAAGGAAAATATGATAGGATTATATCATAGTATAACTAAATAAATGTTTTATAAATGAAAAAATTAATTGTTGGTATTTTTGTAAGTCATAAATATTTAATTACAATTTTATAATTAATATAATGATATAAAATAAAATTTATTTATATAAATTTTATTCATAGAGTATTTTTTTTTGTCTTATGATTATAGTATAATTTCTGAGGACTTAATTAATTTTTCAAAGTGTAATAAAATTCTTTATAATTTTAAAATTCCTACTTTTCAAATAAATGATGATTTCAATTAAATATTAAATTTATATTATCTATAAAATTGATTTCACAAAATGGCATTAATTTTTGAATTATATATATAAAATAATGGTTATGGTGTATTTATTGTATTTTTCTAAAATAGTTGAATTTTTGGGGAGTAGTGAAATATGTTAATTTATGGTACTTAAAAATTCAATGAATTAATGATTCATGAATGATTTATGGTCGATTTAATCCCATAATCTCATAATATACTTCATTATTTTAATATAAGAAGTGATTTGGTTCAAAATATTCATAAACTTGAGCCAAAATAATAAAATAATGAAAAAACCCCTATCCTCCCCTATAAATACCGCCTCTCAACACCTCATCTATTCAAAGCTTTCAAATCTTGGCTAATATATTCCAGATACTCTTCCAGAGACCCTCTCTGATGTCTATGAGAATTTGGTATCAACAAAATATTAATACCAATTTCCCTATGGAGGTTCTCAATGAGAATAATTTAAGAGTTAAAATCCTCTTTCTTTTTATATTAATTTCTTTTCAATTTCTTTTATTTTCTAATTATCTCCTCATACCCCCACTTCTAAATGTAATGATAAATACATTATCCTATACATACTTTAATTTTATTATATTAATGGAATAAACTGTAAGAAAACCTCTTATCCTCTCCCTTTTATTCTATAAATGAAAACATCATCAATGATGCGTTGATTTATCGTCTTTGAGGATGACATGTTTTCATTTTCATTTTCCACCTTCAAATATGGTCCAAAAATCATTATAATGGTTGAAACATATTTTAAAATGAATTTTTTAAACTTTTTCTGTTCTTTAACTAACATATATACATAATAATAAATAATAATTAAAAATAAGTTCGATGTGATCAAAAACTGCCAAAATAAATATAAATGATTATCATTAACATTTTATATAATGAATCATACTCATATCTAGAAATAAAATAACATAAAAGACAAAAAAAATTTTTACTTCACTAATCTATACAATTATTCTCATTATACATGATCTTCCATACACATACACAAGTGAACTGATATTGAAAAGCCAGAAAATGAACACTCACGAATGATGAAATTGAACAATATAACTCATCATAATAGCCATAAAATAACTTGATAAAGTTATAATAAATAAAATACATGTATAAAATGTTCTTCTTTTATTAATTAATGAATCTAATTTTAATTTCCATGATATTAAAGTGAATAAATCATTCGTACCTATGGTAAGGGGATTCTAAAACCCAATTTCCTTTATTTAGGTTATTCATATTTCATTCCAATTTTTAATGTGGATTCTCATTTAATAATCCTAAAATATAATTTCATTTTTATTACCTTTTATTTTCTGGGATATTCAGGTTTCGAATCTTGATTTATAAATAATACAAATATTTTCCAAAAGAACTCTTCTTTATAAAAACACATCTTTTACTTATCTTGAGATTATTTCCTCTTCACCAAAGATTAATAATTATTATATTGATATGTTATTCCATTTTTGTAACCCCAACGTTTTTTCATGAATGTATGATTTATGAAATGAAATCCATTCCTTTCCAGGTGTTATTTCTTGTCTAAGATTCTTATATGTTCTTTGTGGCATGCATGATTGTATAAATGTTTAGATGTAACGGGTGTTCCTGTAATTATATAGTGATCTAATGCATTAGGTAATATAATGTATCTCAATGGATAATGTGAAATATGCATGAAAATGATTCTATCTTCATTCACAACAATGTTTTGTATTTGACCACTAAGACTCGATGTTTTATTTTTAGGCATTTCTACATTCCAGGCCTTTACCTAATGCTACCTCTCGTGATTATGATGATTATCCCTTGATTATGTTATGATGATAATTAAATTTATCACCCATGTTATATTTATTCATTTCCTTATTTGTTCACTTATTAGGCTTTTAGATCACCACTTTCATTAATTTAAATCCTTTGGTGATTAATTATTCTAAAGAGTACATTAAGTCCCCTAAGAATATATATAAGAAGGAATTAAATAATATTTATGTTTTATAATGTAAATTTTGTATTTGGTACTAATTTTACCAAGACACTAAAACTTTGAATCCTTTTTTTGTAATGCTATTATATTATTTATATTTAAAATGATTTAATAGTAATGTAAGAAAAATCAGGGTCTCTATAGTTTCTATCAGAGCATAGTTTAGTTAAATTGGGAATTAGTATTAGAGACCATTATTTAAAACCCTTATTATGAGGCTTAGTATATGTAAGCATCTAAGAATATCTATTTTAGAGTAATTATAAATATAGGGACCCAATAAGATATTAATTTAGAGTTAATTTCATAATGGAATAAATTATTTATTGATGACTTGTTGAATTATTCATTGTTCAAACATTTTCTATTTTAGAAAATGGTGGGAACCCGGACAAATGAGGCCAACAATACATGTGAGGGACAATTTAGAGAACGTCCAAATGATATCCCCAATGCCTTGGGAGGTGGAGGTCAAAATTTCATGGTGATACTTACCCATTTTTATGAGGCTATAAACAATAACCTGAATAACATAAAATGTAATCTTTTACCTAAGTGGGAGAAGTTAACTATCAAGTATTTTATGTGGAAATGGCCATATATGATTTTTGGATCATTTGATAAACTAGTCATATAAAATGGGGTCAACTCAATGAAGAAGGTATTTATTATACTTCACTATTCAAAGACTGAGAAGGTGACTCTATCCGTTTATTGTTTAGATAGAGAGGACGATCAATGGTGGGAATTTTTTAAGAACACTAATCCAAAGGAATATATTGAAGAGATATAGTGCAAAGACTTTACGGAAATATTTCTTAACAAGTATTTACCACAAAATTTTCATACAAAAATGGAGATAGAATTATTAGACGTCACGAAAATTTAAGGTAAATCTATCACAACATATGAAAAAAAAATCACAATGAGTTAAAGGTATGCCTTAGGTTTTGTTATCATCAATGGTTAAAAAATAGATATATTCTATAGTAGTTTAAAACCAGACCTTCGAAAGTCTCAAGAAATTGGAGACATTGGGGGTCATGAATAAGTTGTTTGATGTTATCTCAAAGTGTATATGGAATTAGGAGAGTGGTCACATGTCTATGGTGATTATAAATTAAATATGTAGTTTCAAGATGGAGGATCTAATGAAAAAGGCAAAAAGAAAATGAAACCACTCCTATGTCAAATATTTCGGTAGAAGAACCATGGGAATAGCCTCAAGAGGATGGGTAAATGATTTAAGTGTGGGAGAGAAGGCCACAAATCTCATGAATCTTGAAGAGGCATGAGGAATCTGGAGAACATGGTGGAATAAAGGAGATCGCCACCTATGGTTCAATGCTTCTATTGTAGGGATCCAGGCCAAAATGAAAGCTAGTGCACTAAAACTAGAGTCCTCTAGGGTAATCAGTGTCAGCATCCACCAAATCCAAAGGATCTACGGAATTCATATACCATCACTACTACTGATGTGGATGCCGACAATTATATGGTGATAGGTACACAGGTTATTCGTTCAAGAATAGTGAACGTAATATTTTATTCTGGTTCTATGCATTCTTTCATATCTTGAAAGTCTAGTAAAACTATTCAAATACCACTATAAAACCTAGAAATTTCGTGGAACTTTTTTTCTTAAATTTTTAGGAATTTTACAAGTCTTCAGTTTCTGACGGAACCTTTTTCCGATGCCCGGGGTGCCTGAAATAATTTTCTAAAGTTTTGTCACGGTATGCTCAGTGATTGTAAGTGCATGATTTTATATCTTTTGAACCGGTGCTCGGAATTTTAATCTGAGGACACTGATGAACTCGCAGTGTCGGTATTCTCTTAAGGGTACCTTTACCACAGTTGCATTTTGTACAGGATGGAAGTTATAATTTAGGTATACTATTTAAAATTAAAAATTAAATAAAAATGTGTGAGTAACACATTTTTATTTAGTTGCTGGTTTTTATCTCCAAAGGGAGGTTGGTGGTGGGGCCCACCGCCACGTAACCTCTCATGAGAGGAAAATGTGTGGTGGGGCCCACATGAATTCAAACTCTTCACATCCCCTTTAAACTCCCATTAACCCCCTTAAACTCTTAAAACTTTCACCTCCTTCCACTAAAGATGCCAACACTCAATTAATAATCAATTAATTAATGGGCTCACCAAATTTGAATTATTTTGAAATTCATGTCAAGGATAAAAAAAATAGCAAAGCTATTATTTTTGGGTTGGTACTTTTTGTTTTGGTGGATCTTTGAAGAATAGGGAGAACATTCTTCCCTAAAGAACATGAAGAACACCTTTCTCTCGATGAAGAACGCGAAAAACGCTCCACGTCTCGAAGAACATGAAGTAACTACTTCTACTATCTTCAACCGGGTCAAGGACGTGAGGCAACACCCACAAGTAATGAAATCTTCTTTCCTCTTCCTCTGCGTCAAGGGAGAAGACGCCACCCGCAAAGAACGTTTCCAACAATGACACTTCCTCCTCGGACACACCCCGACGTCAGCGAATCGACGCTGTCGACAAGGAACAAACTTCGAATTGAGGTAGGTATTTTTGTATATTTTTATTTAGTGAATTATACCCCGATACTTGGGTAATTATATGTTGGATAATTGTTGAGCCTCTAACGTGGAGGGCACGGGCTAACGAACAAGTCCGGACCCTCTGTCAATTTTTTTGTGATGCGCTGTTTGTTGGGCGATGGGGGAACGGAAGGGAAACAACGTTTTGAGGTCGTCTCAGTGAAGAGAATGACCCGAGGAGGCCGTAGGCATAGACGAGAGACAAAATGGACCACCGGAATGACTCCAGTGGCCCGCGGAAGAGCGCAGCGGTGTGAGTCGCCGGCACGGCGGTGCCGGCGACCGGAGGTGGCGACCAGCACCGGTCAGCTTCCTGGGGGTAGCGGCACCCCTCGCGCGCTGCTGGTGGAAGGCCATCGCGACATCAGCTCTGGAGGTGGTGTGGAATCTGCCTCGGGGGTTCCAAGAGGCACGGGAAGTGCCAACTGGCGCCGCCATTTTAGAGAACCCACCCCCCCCCCCTGCCACCGCTTCGCGCTCGACCAGTGGGTCGAGCCGCAGCCGGCAATCAGGCGGGGCCGCCATCGCGCAGGCCGGTCTGCCCTCGCGAGGGCCGGGCCACAGTCATCAGGTCGGGCCACGCCCTACCAGGCCGACCCAGGGTGGGTTGGATCGGGTCGGACCGGACCCAGACCCCCCTCTTCGGATTACATTTGGTTTTTCTCCCATAACATGAGCTACGGACCTCCGATCGATGCACGGTCTGTTTCGTTGGATTCCTTGGATGGAGATGGTCATTTAGGTATATCACACTCAAGTTTTTGGCAAATTTTGAGTATGGAAGGGTTGGTTCGATCCCGAAACCAGCCGGGCCCTCGGAGCAGAAACACTTATAACTCATAGAGCGGGTGTCCGATTGGCCCGCCGTCTGTCGCGTTGGGTTTATTTTGATAAGACCAAACTTCGGGATACATCAAATTAGAACTTAGTTATAGTTGATGTATCAAACCCACTTTTCTCGAGGAGTGTACCCCCTGGAATCGAGGGAGCTGTGTGCGGGAACCCTAGAGCTGACTGCGACTACGACGATGACTACCATATTGGAATCCTCCGTGGGTTTGACGACGACGAAAACTGTATCGGAATCCTGTGTGGGTTTGATAGTTATGATAGAGTAGCTGGTCCTGTATCATGTGTGGGTCCGACAGCTTAGATGAATTAGTAACTATATCTGATCATCTCTATTAATCTAGAATAGCGGGATTGTATCCTATGTGGGTCTGACAGCTTAGACGAGATATCTGGACTGTATCCTGTGTGGGTCCAACAGCTTAAACGAGATAGCTAGACTGTATCTATTGTGGGTCTCACAGCTTAGCTGGATTGTATCCTGTGTGGTTCTGACAGCTTAGATCATCTAGTGGCCACATCTGATCATCTATATCTCTCTACAAATGTGGCATACCTGTGTGAGCTGAGTCATGTCTTTCAACCATTATCATCATGGTGATTGACTTACTTCCTGTGTGGACTGGGTTGCGTTTGGGCTCGAGAGTTGGATCCGGGCTGTGATTGATAATTAGGTATATGTTTGGGCATATAACTAAGTAGGGTTGGTTAATACTTCATGTTTTTATCTTTCTAATGTGGTTTATCCTTTGTGGATTTTTTTGAGACCTTGAGGGTCTCGAGGTCCCTACTGAGTATTTTTATACTCACCCCCTGGACGGGCTATGCCCACACCTCATTGTGTTGGATGCAGATGACGGACAGCGTAGACCGAGGCGGAGTGTACGAGGACTGAGCGGTACCCAGAGGTGGACCTCACGAAGAGTCAATACCCGGAGGAGACGGAAGGACGTGGAGCACTGAGGAGGCTATTTGTACCTAACCTTCAGGTAGGATCTGTGGTGGATGATCCAAGATCTGTTATGAATCTTAAAACTGTTTGTCTTTTTAGATGTTCTTGTTTGTCCTTTCCTTGTACTTTACTGTTAGGCTTTTATTTTTGACCCCTTTCCTTTCAGCACTTTCTTTTGTATACAGCTTTACTTAGTGTTTAATTCCAGTTGTGTACTCTGTTGTTTTTGTTTAATTTTTAAATTTAATGCCTTCCCTTACAATCAGTATTACACCTTTGGTGCTAGTCACCATCCCCTGGCCTATGGAAGGCGGGGTTGGGGTAGTCACAGCACAGACCCTGAGGACGGGTCGTGAAAAATTGGTATCAGAGGAGTCAGTTCTACCACATAACTCAGGACTCTGATCATTCTTTTCTGTGAAGCAATAGTGTTAAGAGTATTGAGTGTGGTTTTCAGTCTAGGGAGTCTAGTGTTGGGGTGGCGGCCGACGTATCCATACACCAGGACCTTGACCTCTGAATTTGGACTCAGTCCACGGAAACACTGATTGCGTGTGTATTTCAAGAGTTTTCTTTGTGATTACTTGTGTCAGCTCACCATGTATACTGTTCTAACTATGGAGCACCTGTTTCTTTTCAGGATGGCCCCATGAAGGCAGCCTGCTGGGGTTCCGAGTTATATATGAGATGTTAGCCCACTGAGCGACGAGGCCTCAGTGCAGGTCCCCATCACAGGGGACGTACCAGTGGTACCACTACCCGCTGGACCTCTGAAACTACCAGCTTCTGCATCAGAGAGTGCATGCCATCGGAGTGCGTTGCATGAGTTCCAGTTCCAGAAGCTTCCTAGGTTTCAGGGAGAGACGGACCCACAGGCAGCTGAGGATTGGATGGAGGTTGTAGTCAGAGTTTTTAGATTGGTGGGGACACCAGCCGACCTCATGGTGATCCTTGTCACGAGTCTCTGGCATGCGGTGGCAGGCAGATGGTGGAGCCTGTTGCTCTAGGTGCATGACGAGACATCTTTACCTTGGACATACTACGAGAGTCTCTTTCACTCAGAGTTTGGTCTATCCAGCCTTCGTGTGGTGTGGATACAAGTGTTACTTCATCTACAGTAGGGAATCATGACAGTAGCTCAGTACTCAGTGAGGCTTATCGACCTTTCAGGCTACTCCACGGATATGGTACGAGACCCATTCTTCAGGGCCAGGACCTTCGAGCAGGGACTCAGGCATGAGATCAGGGCATTGACAATTCCCCTCATCATTCGGTCACAGGCGGGGGTGCTGGAGCGAGCCCTTCTAGTGGAGAGTTTTCTCGTTGATCAGTCACCAGTGGCGAGACCCACCACATGGCGACATGTAGCAGAGTCTTCTACAGCTGGAAGTAGACAGTTGACGTAGTGGTCCAAGTGGACCAGGCCATCAGGTGGGAGACCCCCAAGATACGGGTTCGGTTGTGAGAGGCACACGATATAGACTCAGCTATACGAGGAGGAGGAAGTTATATGCATGCGGTGGGCAAGGCCACATGGCTCGTGACTGCCCGAACCGCCATGAAAATGAGCAGAAGATAGTAGAGGGACCTCCCAAGAATAGGCAGAGGTTTGAACATGGTGGTCAACCGGGAGCAGGCGGACGAGGCAGAGGAGCTGGCCAAGCAGCGGGTGGTGGATGACGTTTCGAGACACTACCACCACCACCACCAGAAGGTCCTCCCTGACCACAGGGAGTTGGCGGACAGAGGCGGGCTCAGCTCCAGGAAGTTGAGGCCTACGACCACGGCATGCCTAAGATGATTCGAGGTACTATCTGTGTCTACTCCACCCTTTCTGCAGTACTCATAGACACATGAGCGAGTAATTATGTTATTGTTTCTACCCTTGTTCGGAGCTCAGAGATTTTGGTGGAGCTGTCTACTCGAACCTTACAGCAAGATACCTCAATGAGAGAAAACCCAACGATTACACACTGGTTCCAGTAGTGTGAGCTTACTCTAGGAGGAGAGAGCTTTGGATGGGATCTTCTTGAAGAGGCGTCGAGGCCTTACGACGTCATCTTGGGTATGGACTGGTTATCTATATTTCATGCCCATATTGACTGTATTAGGCGCAAATTGCAGTGTATCCACACGGATGGGACTAGGTTCACCTTCACTGGTGATAAGGGATCCTTTGCAATGAAGGAGGGACATAGATAGAGGATGGGGCATCCAATCACAGATCAGTTGGCTAGTCTCATCCTTGGAGCATTTGATGCGTGGAGTCTTAGTTTTCCTGTTGTGGTGGATCAGTATGTGGATGTTTTTCCTGACGATGTTCCCAGACTACCTCCTCGCAGAGAGGAAGACATCAACATTGACCTGTACCCCGAGACAGCACTGATATCTACTCCAGCATATTGGATGGCTCTCGCCGAGCTTTGTGAGATGAGGATACAACTAAAGGACTTGAAGGGGAAGGGATTTTTCTGACCCAGTGTTTAACCCTGGGCATCTCCGATTTTGTTCGCCAAGAAGGCGGATGGGAGTTTGCGACTATGTGTCGACTACTGTCGCCTGAATCATGTGACTATGAAGAACAAGTACCCACTCCCGAGGATTGATGACCTCTTCGATAATCTCAAGGGAGCATGATGGTTCTCGAAGATAGACCTCAGGTCAGGCTATCACTAGCTTAGTGTTTGAGATGAGTATGTGCAGAAGACGAACATCAGGTGTCGATATGCCCACTATGAGTTCTTGGTTATTCCCTTTGGAGTAACCAATACTTCAGTAGTGTTCATGAGTCTCATTAACAGGATATTCCAACCTTATCTAGATCGCTTTGTCGTAGTCTTCATCAACGATATAATGATTTCCTCGACTACTAAGGAGGAACACGCCTACCATTTGCGGGTAGTACTGGACATAATCCAAGATTACCAGCTTTATGGTAATCTCTCAAAGTGCCAGTTCTAGATTCGAGAGGTTCACTTATTGGGTCACATCATCTCGGAGGCTAGAGTTTCTGTTGATCCAGCGAAGATCAAGAAAGTACTTTCTTGGGATCCACCTAGGAGTGTGATGGAGGTATAGAGTTTCCTGGGTCTGGCTGGATACTATCAGAGATTTGTGACAGACTTCTCCAGATTTGTAGCACCACTTTTAGCTTTGACGAAGAAGGGGAACCCCTTTTGTGGCCAGAGAGATGCCTGCAGAGATTTCAAGAGCTGAGATAGAGGTTGAGAAGTGCGCCCATCTTGAGGCTTCCGGAGGAGGGCATAGGTTACGTAGTTTTATGTGATGCATCAAGGATCGGACTCAGGTGTCTCTTGATGCCGGAGCGAGCAGTGATCACCTATGGTTCACGGTAGTTGAGATAGCATGAGAAGAACTATTCTACCCATGACCTGGAGTTAGTAATAGTGGTCTTTACCTTGAAAATTTTGTGGAACTATCATATGGGTGAGTGTTTTACAGTCTACTCTGACCACCAGAGTCTCAGGTACATCTTCTCGCAGAAGGACCTGAACCTGCGACAGCGGCGATGGCTCGAGTTCCTCCAGAACTATGAATTTGAGATATTCTATACTCCTGGGAAAGGGAATGTTGTAGTAGATGCTGTCAGAAGGAGATAGGGCATTCAGTTGCTAGGAGAGGTGATAGAGCAGCTGGCCACATAGCAAATATCCTTTGTGGATAGAGATAGAGCAGGATTTCTTCAGTCTCTCACAGTCACTCCTCCACTTCTTTAGCGAGTCGGAGAGGCACAGCGTGGGTACATTTACTATGAGATGTGACGTGCTCAGATATCCACAAGGTAGGCGCCAGATGGATTTTCTAAATGAGGGGATCACGTCATCCTCTTCAAGGGACGTACCATGGTACTAGTTGAACTACAGGAGGAGGTGTTGAGGGAGTTCCACACTTCCCCTTTAGTGGTACATCTAGGAGTGGTGAAGATGTATCAGGACCTCAGATGACAGCACTGGTGACCAGGTATAAGGAAAGTAGTTGTAGAGTTTTTCTCCCGACTCCTCACTTGTTAGTAAGTGGAGGCAGAGCACCAGGTTCTAGTATGCTTGCTTCATCCCTTAAAGTTCCCAGTGTGGAAGTGGGATGGGATATCCACGGATTTTGTGATGGGAATTCCACATACATCTAGAGGACATGAATCTATCTTGGTGATAATAGACCAACTCACCAAGTCATCCCAATTCATACCAATCAAAGATCAGGGCTCAATAGAGAGCTTGGGATACCTCTATAATCAGGAGATTGTACGGCTTCATGGTGTGACATCGACTATCGTCTCCGATCGAGATGATCGTTTCACTTCTCGGCTATGGAAGGGATTACGGGAGTATTTTGGGATGTAGCTTCACTTGAGCACCGCCTTCCATCCTTAGATGGAGGGTCAGACTGAGAGGCACATTCAGACTCTCGAGGACATTCTATGTGCATGTTTCCTCGAATTTGGTCACAGCAGGGAGGATCACTTACCCTTGGTGGGGTCTGTGTACAACAACAGCTACCACTCCACCATCGTGATGGCCCCTTATGAGGCACTGTGCGGCCGACCTTACAGATCACCACTTTGCTAGAATGACTCAGGGGTGTCAGTACTTGTAGGACTAGGGATGGTGTAGGCTATGATGGAGAAGGTACAGATCATCTAGGAGCATATGAAGACTACACAGAGCAGACATAAGTCTCATGCTGATAGGAGACGGATACCACTGGAGTTCGAGGATGACAAACACATCTTCCTACTAGTCTCACCTCGATGAGTTCTATGGAGATTTGGTCAGGGCGGCAAGTTATCTCCCCAATTTATCAGGCCTTTCCAAGTCCTCATCAAAATAGGCAAGGTGTCTTACCACCTGGCCCATCCACCTCAGTTGCACCGGGTGCATGATATTTTCCACATATCTCAGTTGAGGAGATACATGAATGACCCATCCCACATCATCGACCATGGGGAGCTAGACATTGATGATGAGGTGACTTCCACAGAGGTTCCAGTGGAGATTGAGGATCAACAGGAGCGGGTCCTGCGTGGATGGTCGATTCCTCTGGTACGTGTTCACTGGCAGCATGGGAACCTTAAGGAGAGCACATGGGAGCAGGAGGCTCAGATGCGTGCTCAGTACCCCCATTTTTTTCCCTAGTGTGTTTTGTATCTTTTCGGGGACGTAAAGCCCTGAGGTAGGGGTAATTTAAACACATGGAAATTTCAGGGAAATTGTTTTTTTCTTAAATTCTTTGGAATTTTATGAGTCTGCAGTTTCTGAAGGCACCTGATTCTGAGGCCCGGTGTGCTCGGACTAATTTTCTGAAGTTTGGTTTGGGTACGTTCAGTGAACGTATGAGTGGGATTTTATATCTTTTGAACTGGTGCTCGAAATTGAAATCTGAGGACACCGATGAACTTGCAGCGCCGGTATTCGCTTAAGGGGAACTTTACCGCAGTATCTTTTTATACAGGATAGAAGTTAAAATTTGGGGTTACTACTTAAAATTAAAAATTAAATAAAAATGTGTGAGTAACACATTTTTATTTAGTTGGTGGTTTTTATCTCCAAATAGAGGTTGGTAGTAGGCACCACCCCCACATAACCTCTCATGAGAGGATAATGTGTGGTGGGGTCCACATGAACTCAAACTCTTCACCTCACCTTTAAACTCCCATGAACCCCCTTTAACTCTTAAACCTTTCACCTCCTTACATTAAAGATGCCAAAACTCACTTAATTAATTAGTAATTAATTAATTGGATCCCCAAATTTGACTTATTTATAAATTCATGTCAAGGATAAAAATAATATCCTAGCTATTATTTTTGGGTTGGGATATTTTGTTTTGGTGGAGATTTGGAAAATAAGGAGAACATTCTTCCCTGAATAACATGAACAATACCTTTCTCTCGACGAAGAATGCAAAGAACACTCCACATCTCAAAGAACGTGAAGCAACTCCTTCTACTTTCTTCAACTGGGGCAAGGACATGAGGCGACGCCCATGAGGAATGTCCTCTTCCTTCCACTTCCTCCATGTCAAGGGAGAAGATGTTGCCCCTGAAGAACGTCTCCAACAAAGACGCTTCCTCCTCGGACACACCCCGACATCAACGAATCAAAACCTATGACAACAAACGAATTTCTAATCTATGTAGGGGGTTTTTGTATATTTTTATTTATGTGAATTATACACTCATACTTGGGCGATTATATGATGGATAATTGTTCAGCCTCTAACACTGAGGGAACAGGCTAATAAACAAGTCCGGACCCTCCACCAATTTGTTCGTGATGCGCGGTTTGTTGGGTGATGGGTGAACGGAAGGGCAATGATGTTTTGAGGTCATTGCAGTGAAGATCAAGACCCAAGGCGCCATAGAAACAGACAGGAGACAAAATGGTCTACCAGAATGACTTCGGTGACCCACGAAAGAGTGCGGCGGCGACCGGAAGCGGCGGGCGGCACAGGGTGGCCGCCAGGGGGCAGCGGCGCCCCTCGTGCGCCCCTGGCAGAAGGTCGTCGGGGCATCAGCTACGGCAGTGGAGCGGATCCCGCTTCACGTGGTCTAGGAGTCACAGGTGGCACCAACTGGTGTCGTGGTTTTAGAGAATCAGGGGGCCACCCCCCTGATCCATGCTCAGCCAGCTGGCCGAGCCGCGGCAGGCCACTGGGCCGGGCCGCCTACGCGTGGGTCGAGCCCCTGCACGTGGGCCGCGCCACCTGCCGCACGGGCCGGGCTGCCGGCCACGCGGGCCTAGCCTCCTGTCATGCGGGACGGGCCAACCTCGCATGGTCCGGGCCACAGCCGCCGGGCCGAGCCGACCTAGGGCGGGTTGGACCGGGTCGGACCGGACCCAGACCCCCCCCCCCCCCCTCTTTGGATTATATTTGGTTTTGCACCCATAACCTGATCAGCGGACCTCTGATAGATGCAATGTCACTTGTGTTGGGTTTCTATGATCGAGATGGTCGTTTTAGTATATCACACTCAAGATTTTGGTGAAGTTTGGGTATGGACGGGTTGGATCGATCCGGAAACCAATCAGGCCCTCAAAGTGGAAACATTTATATGTCATAGACCGAGCGTCCGATTGACGCACCGTCTGTCGCATTTGCTTTCTTTTGATGAGATGGAACTTCGGGATACACCAACTCAGGACTTAGTGGTATTTGATGTATCTACCCCCCTTTTCTCTTAGAGCGAACCCTCCCAGAATCAAGCGAGGTATGTGTGGGAACCCTAGAGCTGTCTGCGACTGCGACGATGACTACCGTACTAGAATCCCCCGTGGGTTCGATGATGACGAAAACTGTACCAGAATCCTATGTGGGTTCGACAGTTCTAACAGAGTAGCTGGTCATGTATCTTGTATGGGTCCAATGGATTAGATGAATTAGTAACTACATATTATCATCTCTATTACTCAAGAATAGCTGGACGGTATCATGTGTTGGTCTGACAGCTTAGACGAGATATCTAGACTATATCCTTTTTGGGTCTGACAGCTTAGACGAGATAGCTGGACTGTATCCTATGTGGGTCCAATATCTTAGCTGGATTGTATCTTGTGTGGGTCTATCAGCTTAGATGATCCAGTGGCTACATCTGATCATCTATATCTCTCTACAAATGTGGCATACATGTGTGAGTTGAGTCATGTCTTTCAACCATTATCATCGTGGTGATTGACTTACTTCCTGTGTGGACTGGGTTGCGTTTGGGCTTGATAGTTAGAGTAGGGTTGTGATTGATAACTTAGGTATATGTATGAGCATATACCTAAGTAGGGATGGATGATACTTAGAGTTTGTATCTTTCTACTTTGGTTTATCCATTGGGCATTTTTGTGAGACCTTGAGGGTCTCGGGGTCCCTACTGAGTATCTTTATACTCACCCCTACATAGGCTATGCCCACACCTCGTTGTGTTGGATGCAGACGATGGACAACGCTGACTGAGGTTGAGTGTACGAGGACTGGATGGTACCCAGAGGTGGACCTCACGATGAGTCAGTACCCAGATGATACGGAAGGACATGGAGCACTGAGGAGGATATCTGTACCTACCCTTCAGGTAGGATCTATGGTGGATGATCCAGTAGCTGTTAGGAATCTTCCATCTATTTTTCTTTCTAGTTGTTCATGTTTGTCCTTTACTTGTACTTTACTGTTGGGAATGTATTTCTGGCCCCTTTCCTTTCATCACTTTCTTTTGTATACATCTTTACTTAGTGTTTACTTGCAGTTGCTTACTCTGCTGTTTTTTAAATTTTTAATGGAAATACCTTCCCTTACTATCATAATTACTCCTTTGGTGCTAGTCACCAGCTCCTGGCCTATCGAAGGCGGTCTTGGGGTAGTAACAGCATGGGCCCTGAGGACGGGTCGTGACAACCACCACAAAATATAAAGGTTGATTTATCTCTGAAAATAAATATATATATATATTATTGTACCAAAAATATATAACCCCTCCCTAGTAAATATTTATGGACTGAACCTCCCAGAAAATATTGTCTAACTTCTTTTGGTGGAGTTTGATGTTATATTGGGCATGGATTGGCTATCTATGTACAAAGAAAACATCAACTATCCAGAAAGGGAGATCACTCTTTATATCCTGAGACATACTCTAATTCTGTAAAAGTTTTTGGATGAGGATGAATCTCTTTTTGATTCATCATCTAAAGTATGGATATTATTTCCATATGAAGAAACATATCTAGCTCAAATTATTGAGATGAAGGATAGATTCATGGTCAAAGACATTCTCATCAACAGGGAATACACAGATGTGTTCCCTGAATAGTTTTCCAGTTTTACTCTTGACAAGGATATTGAGTTCTCAATTGAACTTATTTTTGGATCTCAACCTATATCAAAGACACCTTATAGAATGGACACCATTGATTTGGAAGAACTGAAGACTCAGATACAATAGAATCTGGGCACGGGTTTTATATGCCAGAGTTCTTCACCATGGGGTGCATGATTCCCCTTTATCAAGAAGAAGGATGGATCAGTGCACCTATGCATTGATTATAATAAGATCAATAAATTCTGGGTAAAGACCATGTATCCCCTACCATGGGTAGAGTAGTTTTTAGATCAATTACGTGCAGCAAAGTATTTCTCTAAGGTGGACCTTCGGTCGGGATATAACCAGTTAAATGTGAGGAAGGAACATATTCTCAAGATTGAATTTCAAATGATGTATGAACACTATGAGTTTATAGTGATACCTTCTAGACACACTAATGATCCATCAACATTCATGGACTTAATGAATAGAAACTTTAGATATTACTTCCACAATTTTCTATTAGTCTTCATTGATGACATTCTCATATACTTTATGTGCAAGGGGGACATTTTGGGAATTTAATATCATGCTAAAGACATTGAGAATGGAGTAACAATATGAAAATTATTGTAAATTTGAGTTATGTATGGATTAATTATCATTCTTAGAGAATTTTATCACCATCAAAGGAATATATGTGGACCTTTCCATGACAATGGAAATCAAATTGTGGCCTAGGCCAACATCTATAATGGTGATCTGTAGTTTCCTTGGTCCAGATGGGTATTAAAAGCAATTTTTGAAGATAGTCTCATCATTTTCAAACTCACAAACCAATATCACTTAGAAGGGAGAAATATTTTTCTGGACTAGTGAATGGGACTAATGCTTCAAATAGTTGAAAAAAGGGTCTATCACTACACCAATAATTACACTTAAAAAAAGTGGGGAGCCTTTTATGGTATACAACAATGCTTCAAATAAGGGCATAGCCTATGTACTAAAGAAAAATAATAAATTGATATCATTAACCTCAAGGCATGTAAAAATTCATGAGAAAAACTATCCCACGCATGATCTTTGCCTTGAAAATATTGTTAAATTATCTCTATGGGGAGAAGTATGAAATATATACTGATCATAATAGCTTTAAATATATATTTAAATAGAATAATATTAATATAAACTAGTGAAGATGCTTAGATATCACTAAGGATTATGACTACTCGATCCACTAAAAACTGAGAAAAGAGAATAAAGTGGTGGATTCTCAAAGTATAAAGGATTTTGCAACATTATCAATTATGAGAATTGAGAAGGATCCAATGTTCACTGATTTCCAAAGGATGGACATCTGAATCATTAAAGAAAAAAATCTCCAATAATTTCTAAAATTATTACTCAAACATCCTTCATGGAGAAAATAAAGGATGTGAAAAGAAATGATGTGGAAATTTAGAAGAAGATGAAAGCTATGACAGAGGGTGAATACTTAGAGTTTAAAATTGATGAGAAAGGATTTTTATGATTTGGGTCATGAATATGTGTACCATCAAATATAGAGATAAAGGAAGTGCTTTTGAATTATTTGCATAGCTCAGTATTCTCTATTCACCTAGGGAGAATAAATTTGTATCAAGATATCCAAGATAACTATAATAGGGACAATATAAAAAATGGGATATTTTAATAGACATCAATGTTCTGCATAGGTCATCAAGTGTAGGAAGAAAGAAAAAATTCTAAGGGGATTATGCAACCATTACAAATAGCGACATGTAAATGGTAAAACAAGACCGATAAATTTGTCACCAAACTTCTAAGGGAATCTATAAGAAAAAATTATATATGGGTTATTGTGGATAATCTTAGAAATATAGCTCAATTTATCAAACTTTTAGAGTAATTCCCAGTGCATTAACATTTATGGATAAATATAGGAGATGTTGAAGGGCCGCATGGAGTACCACTATCGATTGTATCTGAATGAGATATGAGATTCACCTCTAAGTTATGGAAAAGCCTCAGACATGATCTAAACAAAGAGATGAACTTTAGTAAGGCTTATCATCCCCAAAATAATGGCCAATATTGGGGGACTATTTTGAAACTGGAATACATGTTGAGAGCAGATTCTATGGACTTTAAAAGAGGATGGGACCAACATCTACCTCTGGTCAAGTTCTTTTACAACAACAATTTCCACTTGAGTATCCAAATGGCCCCATATGAAGCCCTTTATGGGAAAATATTTGTAACATCATAACGTTGGGATGAAGATGGTAAAATTAGGTTGTTAGGACCTTAAATGGTCAAATAAATTCTCTAAAAGGTGAAAACCATTGTGTGGAACATCAAGGAAGCCCAAAGTCGATAGAAGAGCTATGGAGAAAATCATCAACAGGATATAGAGTTTATGTTTGGAGACACGGTATTCCTCCACATATCTCCATGAAATAGGATCATTAGACTTGGGAATAATGGAGAGATCAGTCCCTAATACATCATCCCCTTCGAGATTCTTCATCAATTCAGAGATATAGATAATAGACTAGAAAATACACCTACCATGTCCCAAGATTATGATTTATTCCATGTTTCCATCTTGAGGAAGTGCATACCAGATCCCTCACCTGTACTGAATCCAGAGGTGGTGTACTTGGAAAATGATCTCTCTTATGAGGAGGATCCTATGAAGATCTTAGACTATACAGATAAAGTTAAATGTAACAAGACAAATCACCTAGTCAAAGAACTATAGGACAACCATAAGTACAAAGAGACAACCTGGGAACTAAAGAAAGCGATGAAGGAGAAGTACCCTCACTTTTTTCCACCGTAGTATGTAAAACAAAATTTTGAGTGTGAAATTTCATAAGGAGGAAAGAATGTAAAAATCCATAATTTTATCAACGAAAACTCCCTTATTATAATTATTACACGTATTATAAATAACATAAAATCAAATTGAGAACACAATAAAAACACTTTAAATGAATAATGAATTAAATAATGGTATTTCAAGAAGTTAAGGAACTAATACCATTGAAATAGTTACTTGACCCTTCGAATAGTAACATGACCATTAGGAATAGTAATATGGCCAACAGAATAGCAACCCCACCTATGAAAATATAAATAAAATTTAGGTATCTAATAATGGAAAAATTATATAATTCTATCATAGTTATAAGTAAATAAATGTTTTGGAAATTCAAAATTAAGTGTTGATATTTTTGTAAGTCATAAAAATTTAATAGCAACTTTATAATTAATATAATTATATAAAAGAAAATTTATTTACATAAAATGTATTCTTAAATTAATATTTTTTTGTCTTATGATTATAATATAATTTTCGGATACCTTAATTAATTTTTCAAAGAGTCATAAAATAAATTATAATTTTATAATTTTTATTTTTTAAATAAATTATGGTTTAACTTAAAAATTAAATTTCTCAAATTTAGAAAATTATTTTCATAAAATGGAGTTCATTTTTTGAATTATACACATAAAAAATGGTTAGGGTTAGGTTTTCATATTTTTATAAGATAGATGATTTTTTCATGACTAGTGAAATACAGTAATTGAAGGTATTTAAAAAATAAATTAATTATTGAGTCATAGATGATGTATGGTTGAGGTAAGAACATAATCTCTAACTCTCCACAATTATTTTAATATATTTAGTGATAAGAGTAACACCGTGATTTTTTGTGCACCTTTTCTTCAAAATAAGTAATTTTCATTGATGGAATTCAGTTCACTAAGTGAAACATTACTTTCATATGGAACGAAATTGGATGGGGCTATAGAAAACAGTGACTTGGCATACGTTACACAGAACACCAAGTTTCGATGAAACATAATTGTATTGTTTTACTTATTTAAACGATATAGTTATATCTTAGTCTTTAAACATAGTAATATGAATATTAAAAAACTTTTTCAAATATTATTAATAATGGTTTTATTTTAATATAACATATTTATAATGAAAATATAATTATCGTTAAAGTCTTTATATGTTTAAAAATATTATTTTCTTAAGTAAACTAATTTTCATGTCCTTATTTGAAAAACAATAATGTTAATTTTAGACACATTCAAATATTTAACTTGGTAAAATAAACTTCATTTTTGAATTTATTCTTTTTAAATTAGCTTAAGGTGAATTTTTGGGATTTTTCTAAGAAACTTCATTTTTTAATGAATTGTGAAAAAAATGAATTTTAATTCATAACTAATTTTTAATAAAATTTATTTATATGGTTAAATTATATTATAAAAAGTTTTATATTTTTAATTAGATTATATTTTTTTGATTAATACAATTTAGGTCCTTGGAATGAATTTCACATTGAAATTAGATATAAAAACATTGAAAACTTTAATCATTTTTACTTTTAAAAACCTAAAGTGTCGTCCTGTCTGCAGGATTAGTTTTAAATTAATTTATCCCACATCAGTCGTATGAATTTAGAAAACTTTATTCCATATTTTGAATAAGAATAATTTATAATGTCTAATAATGTCAACGTATTTTTTACCGAAAATATTAGTGAATGTAATTTAAATTAATTACAACAATTAAGAGAAAACTTAGCTTAACAAAGGGAAAAACCTTTTACTTAAGGCCCAAAAAGTCCTATGCACTTGTAAAAAATCATTTTAATGCATATATATAGACCATATCCCTACCATTATAAACATTTTTACAATTATTGGATCCAATTTTCATGGGAAAAATGTGGGTGGAATTCCTTTTCCAATGTTTTTAAAGAATGTCACTCCTCCTCTGCTATAAAATGGCCTTCTCTCTTCCCACTTACTCACGCCTCTAAAACCACTTAGTTTCAACAAATATCTAATAAAAAAACTTCCCAAAATACCTCAATTACTCATTTATTCCTCCTATTCTTAATAAATCCAACCAAGGAATCAATTTGGTGAAAAAAAGGAGTACCCAAAATAGAGGTAACATCCTTCCTCAAACTCCTTTATTTGATTTTCCTGCTCCACACTCTTGAATATATTTATTATATTATTATAAAATATAACTATTATAATCAATATACTGAGATTTTTTATTCTATGTTTTCTACCTACACTTACACACACTTCCATCTAATGGGTAACGATCATTTTGTTTATGTGTATAGCGAACAACCACCTCATGAAATGATGATTGTTAATTTTTACTTTACCCCCTTTAATGGTTTGGAATTATGATGAATAGTATATATATATGATATATATTATAAATATTATGTCTTTAATATTCTGTAGTTATTTTATAACTCATATCTTAATCCTTTCCATTTTGTGTAAATACTATAATTTTGTTTGAGAAGTCTGGACTACCGCCTCGTCAAAGCGATGGGATTCATTCAAACACTACATGGAATGTATTAAAGATGTGTTTAGTGAAATTATATGATATATCTGACAGAATAATTCAAATTTAAATATTTTATATACATATATTCCATTTTATTTCTTTCTTTCTTTCAAAACAACACTAAAATGGAAACAACATTCAAGCATGTGCACGGCCTACCGTCTCCATGAATGGTGTATTCTATTTAATACTTCTATATTATATATATTATTATAATAATAATCTATTGAATATCAATGAAATATATATCATGGTTTACATTTTTTAAATCATGATATTTTTATGAGGACTAAAGATATAACAAATGAATAAACATATGAAAAAACAAAGTGAATATTACTCGAAGCGTAAACATAACCTGAAATTGTTAACAAGTAGGTAATATACAGTCATAATAAAACCATATATGGAATTAGATATAATTATAAGGTTTTTATATAGATTTATAATAAAAATATATTTATTATACATAAGTTTTTAATGAGTACGACAAGAGTCAAGACACAACATAAGGGAATTTCATATCACTATTTATTTCCATGAGATGCATGTATTATTCACCACTCATTAATTATGTGTGGTTTTTATACTTACCATGGATGTATTATTTTATTATTATAGTTAAATTTATACTAATATAAATATCCTTTTCATTCTCTTTATCTCATGGGTTTTATGTTTTAAAAGTTACTAAATCCGTAAAGTAATTTTGTCTCAATTTTCCTTCTTTGAGACCCATGTTGTGTAATGAACCTATAACATCCCATTAGGTGTATATAATACCTTTTAGATATTATTTTTTTAATATCATCCATTTCATGATATTTTAATCTTTATATAATTTTAATCTTTCCATTGTGTTTGGATTCAATGTTACCAAATTGGTAACAGTTTATTGTTATTATCTCACTATTTATAATGATTATTTATGATTATACTACCAATAATGAAATATTATGATCCATGTTTAAATAAAATTCTTTAATTTTCTTAAATTCATTTTATTCATGTTATATTCCAGTAATGGTACCATTTTTCACTCTTTAGAATATAAGATGATCAAGATCATTTTTTAGAACGTCCGACTTTACCACTCCCTTCAGTCAGAAATTTGTGTTCCTTCAAAATAATGTTTCTGAAATGGTTTACAAGAATATTATAATATTATCATATAATATTTGAAATAAATTTTTACCAATTTTTATTCTTTTAAACAAACGGGCTTTTTTAAAAAAGAATCTTTTATTCATTTTCAGGTCGAGGAACTTTTTTTAAAATTTTGGGATGTGAAAGAAATGTTCAGAATGTACAAATTTATCCACTGTCATTCCCTTGATGTTTTCTTTAAAATATTTTAAAGTATTTTAAAAAAACCCTAATATTATTTAAATTCATTTTTTTAATGTAGTTTTCAATTAAAAAATATTCATAAAAATTATTTCTAAAAACTCTTTTTAATGGTTTTAAAAAAATACATTTATATGTTTTTCAAAAGGTTGTTTTTAAATAAAAGGTTTTCAATGATATAAAGATTAATTTATATGTTTCCAAAGTATTTTCATGGAAAACGGTGTTTGTAATGTTTTAAATATTCTTTTAAAAAATTCTAGGAAAAATGTTTTCAGAATGATTTTAAGCCTTCTTTCTATGTTTTCAAAGAATTTTCAATGAAAATGGTTTTCAAAAGGTTTTATGTTTCAAAAGAATTTTTCAAATAAGAAAGGATATTTTCCTACAGAAATTTTTTTAGAGCATATCTCAAAATTATTTTCCATCTAAGATGATATCCACTGATATTAATCATTCCTTTTTGAAAAATTATCTAATTTTTCTATTCATATTCTTTCTATAAATGGTTTTTGTTTTGGTGGCACGATGTTTATGAAAACTCATTCATCTTACATAGGTTATATGTTTATTAAAACCCATTCCTCTTCCATGGGTTATAAGTTTATGAAACTCTTTATTCTTCTATGGGATATATTCTAATGAAACCCATATCTCTTCAATTAGTTATACCGTGATAAATGATTATGAAACTCACTTCCTTTAGTCGGTTATTATAGGATGAAATTATTGTGAAAATTATATATTTCCCATTTTTTGTGACCTGATTAAATGATTATGATAACTATTTCATTTCATGGGTTTTTATATGATCTATTTTTATGGGTCATGATATGATGTACGTTTTATTATCTTGTGCCACATGTATGTATGAGTCATTATGTGATGGGTGGGACCTATATCTTCGTCTAATTAATTGGGTAACTATGGATGTATCATGAGTATAAATGTTATGTGTGAACCTGATTACATTTTCACCATATTATGCCTGGACCTGGTTACATTTACATAAATTTATTCATAAACCAGATTACATGTTAAAATGTTATGAGGGAACTATATTATGTGTTCCTAATGTTATGCATGAACCTAATTACATGTTCACAATGTTATGCATGGACCTGGTACATTTCCATAAGTTTATGAGTGAACCTGATTACATGCTCACAATATTATGAGTGAACCTTATTATGTGTTCATAATTTTATGCATGAAACCAATTACATGTTCAAAATATTTTTAATAGACCTTGTTTCATGTCCATAAGTTTATGCATGAAATGAATTACATATTCACAATGTTATGAGTGAAACTGATTTCATGTTCACAAAATCGTGTGTAGACCTGGTTTCATGTTCATAAATATATGTATGGGTCTTATTTATGGTGCTTAACTTAATGTGTGAACCAGTTTCTACTTATACATGTTCACAATGTTATACGTTGATGTTTATTACATAACTCCATCCCTTATTCATGTGTCACGTTTTAATATATTATGTTCCTGACTATCTTATTATTCATGTATTATGACCTGCTAATATTGATTCCATGATTCATTTTTACAACTGTTGATATGAAGGGTATGATATTATTATAATACAATCATGTCCTTGTATGATTATGTTCATGTTATTCTTATGTATTTCTTTTATTTACCCTTTCTGAGAGTTCGAGCTCACCCCTTTCTTAAGTTTTCTTTTCCCAGGTAATGAAGAAATTATTTCAAGTATAATTGCTAAGGGGGGATCGTTGAGGGAATCATTGAAGTTATTTCATTGAGTTATAGTATTTTTTCTCCAAGATTCAAAATGGACTAAAATAATACAGCATTTGGGTGTCTATTATTATAATGTATTATGTATTCAAAAAAATGATGAAATTTCTATGTACATTAACACTAGGTTATTACAACTAGTATCAGAGTGAATTTTTACTCAACCATTGAAAATGAGGATGATAAATCTTTAGTGAGATCCCTAGGAATACTTATAAGGATATTTCTAGGGATATGTATATGGATAAGTATGAGGATGAGTTAACATTTAGGAAAATGTCCTCGAATTTTATTAAAGGATATAGTAAGTGGTTTCCTGACATTGCATCCCTATCTGGATACTACAAATGGATTTGGTTATCACATAGATCTACCTAGGGTTGACAACTTTTACAAGGTACATCTGGCTTGACTCAGTGTAACCTGGTACACAACAATGGGTCTTATTGTACACCAAATTTGGCACTCCCAGAGGATATGTTTTCAGAATTCACAAACTATTCATGAACCATCATGAAGTATTTAAATAGAATTGGCTATGAATAACCAAGGATAAACTTGGGGGTCATATATAAAAGTAGGTTTCATATTTTAAACATCCTATAAGTAACTTTTCGTGACTATGTGCTTCCTCTATATGATAATTATTTCTTACTCGATTCTTTTTAGTTTTAGTCAATGGATGGAACCCAAAGGAACCTCATAAATAGTGATTATAACGGATAATGAAATGATATTTCTCCTAAGAACTCAAATGCTATGGGATATGGAATGAAAAAACTCATTTTTAATTTCACACAGCTTTCTCAATCTATAAATGCTGATGAGATTATAAACAAGGAAAACAGGTAACATCATTATATTGAGTTCTTAATGGGGTGACGTCCACCTTCTTTTAGAAAGTATTTTGATCTACTTGTTTTTGAACACTGGATTAGTACAACTAAAATGACATTCTCCTTTCTCCAATGTTCGAATCCCGATAAATTCATTCTGGCAGTTTATCAGATGGAAGGTGAAGTAGACCAGTGGTGGAATCTAATCAAGAAAATTAGGAAGTAAGTTGAAAATGAATTCGTGGATTGGGAGGAGTTCAAGAACTTATTCTTTAGTAAATAATTTGCTCATGTTATTCATTTGAATATACAAAATAGTTCCTTGATTTAAATAAACAAATATAATGAATATATCAGTACCTATGAGGAAAATTTCACAGGTCTTCTGAGGTATGCTTCAAGTATTATAATCCAACCTAGAATTAAACGTGATAGTTTCTTTAGTGGCCTATATCCAAGTCCCTGAAGGGAGATGTCCATAAGATACATTATTATCTATGAATATATAGTGTGTTGTGAAATAAAAGATGAAATGGAGGTTAGAGTTATGTATCAATCTCATGGTTTTAACAAGAATAGAAAGATGGAGTTCGAAGGAATATCTAAAAACCATGGAGATAAGAAAAATTCTCAAACTAATATGTTCCAAAAATATGGGAAAGAACACTTATAAGAGCTCCTAAAAATAATAAGAAGGTGTTTCAAGTGTGGTAAGCCTTGTCACCAAGAAAAATAATGTATAATTGATGTACATAGTAAATTAAATGAAATTATTAGAGAGAAATATCAACAGAATGAACCACACACACTTCAGTGTTTCGAGTGCATGGAGTTTAGTCATTATGAAAATCAATTCCCCAATCGAAGGGATAGTATATATGATAAGACATATCAACCTTTGAAGAAAATAGATAAAGGTAAATCCTATGTAATCACAATTGATGATGTGAATGTTGATAATTAGGTAAAACTTATTATTTTCTCCCTTTTAGGAAGTTCATGTCTGCTTTTTTATGAATAAACACAATGATAATCTTATTTTTCATCATTTAATGAAGTTTAATGTTATTATATCCCTCTACATTGATTTTTATTGATAAAATCACATTTAATGTTATATTAGTGAAAACATGCACCCAAGTATCCAATAAATATGTTTTTTGGTATAAGATAAGAGTTTATTTTAGGAATAATGGGTGAATTATTTTTTTTAAGGGTTATAAGGTTATCTATTTATGGAAATTTTATGTTAAAATTCAACTAAATTTATTGATATTAAATTATTATCTCACCACATGAGGATTTATGCATATTGGATAACATTTTCTAACCATTTTTTGTTGATGGTAACCAAAGACAGATGGGATTTCTTATCATGGATCTCAAGATTTCTTAGTACATCAGGAAGGAAAGACTCTCCTTCATTTCTTATGGAAACATATGAAGTGGAAATCAATCAAGGCACAACCAAAGTTTGATATTGTGCATAAGAAAATGAATAAAATCATATGATTATATTTTTTTGAATAAGTTATTCAACTTTAGGAAAATGATCTAGAAGTAAAATTTTGTCCTAATACCTTAATTTTTGTTGAAATGGTGGCCTATTTGTTCATCATAGATTTATGAATTCTAGGTCCGCAACTTTACATTTATCATATGCTTTTTTCATTTATGGCCATAATCACTCCTTAAAAATATTTACTCTTTTTATCCAAGTCCAATCTTCACACCCAACCTATGTTATCCTATGTGGAAACCCGGTTATGTGTTACATTGGGTGACAGCTATGCTTCTAACATTCCTTTTTAAAGGAATTTTTAGTGTTTATTTTTACAATTTGGGTTCTATTATAACATCATAAAAGTATTAAATAATTGATAAGCTAGATGAATTTCATGGGTGAAATTCATTTTAAGGGGGGTATAATGTAACACCCTGAGTTTTTATAGACCTTTTTTTGAATCAATTAATTTCCATTTATTTAATTCATTTCACTATGTCAATCATTCCTTTAATATGGAACCAACTTCACTTGTGCTACATGCAAAACCAACTTGACGCACGTTAAATGAAACACTAAGTTTTGTAGAAATGTGAATTTTAATAAATGATTATAAAATATATTTTATAATGTTTTTAAGTTAATACAATATATTCATAATTAATAATATAATTATTGGGAAATTCTTTATATGTTTAAAAGTAAAATTTTTCCAAATAAACTACTTTTCATGTCCTTCTGTGAACACCAATAAAATTAACTTCAAACACATTTAGAAATTTAATTTTATAAAATTAAAATAATTTTTTAATTTATAAAGTCAAAATTATCATAGGGTGAATTTTTGGTATTTTTCTGAGCAACGTCATTTTTTGAAGAATATTGAAAAATAATGAATTTTAATTAAAAACACTTTTCTTATTACTTATTTATAAGCCTAAATTATATTTTTAAATTTTTTAAAGTTTAATAAGATTAAATTTTTATAAATTAATTCAATTTAGGTCACTGGAACCAATTTCACATTGAAATTTGATATAAAAACATGGAAATGTTTTGATTGTTTTTACTTTAAAAACTCACAGTATACTCACTTTTGTGGGAATAATTTTAAATTAATTTATATCAAATATGTAACTATAATTTGGAAAAATTGATTCCATATTTTTTATTAGGATCATTTATAATTTCTAGTGAGTTCAACATATTTTTTGACCAAAAATATTAGTGAATGTAATTATAATTAATTACAATGATTAAGAGAAAATTGGATTAAAAAGATAAAAACCTTAAATATAAGAGCCAAAAAACCTATAAACTTTTCCAAAATCCATTGGATAACCATATTTAGTACCTATACTCACTTAGATATACTTGTTACCATTATTTGATCCACTTGACATGGGAAAAATTTAGGTGGAATTACTTTTCCAATGATTTACAGGAGTGTCGCTCCTCCTCCAATATAAAAGGTTGCATCTCCTCCTACATTCTCACACCTATCAGACCAATTAGGTTTGTAAATTATATTCCTAATACACTTAATAACATTCCTCCATTACTCCTTGAATCCAAAATATACAAATATTTTTTTATGATAATCTTTTTACATACACCTACAAACACTTCCATCTAATGGGTAACGAAAATATTGTTTACGTGTACGGAGAACTACCGCCACAAAAAATGATGATTGTTCATTTTACATAACCCCATTTCATGGTTGGGATTTGTTATATACATGATGTATATATATTAAATATATTATACATATTATGTCTATAATCTTCTGTAATTATTTTATAATGCATATATGTATACTATCCATTTTGTGTAAATATGATAATTGTGTTTGAAAAAGTGCGCACAACCACCCCCTCAAAGCTATATGATTTATTAACACACTACCTGGAATGTATAAAGTATGTTTTTATTAAACTTATATGATATACATGACATAATAATTCTAATGTTATTATACAATATACATATATAGAAATATTTAATTTTTATTCTTTCTTTGAATACGATAATAAAATGGAAACAACATTCATTCCAACGTACAACCTATTGTATCGAAGAACGGTGCATTACATTTCATACATATATATTCTATATATTATAATAATAAAAATATATTCAATATAATGTTATTTATGTTTTGGTTTACATTGGAAAAGCCATTATATATGAATAAGGACCAAAGATATAAAAAATCAAGACACGTGAGAAAAACAAAGAGAATATTATCTGAAGCCTAACCTTAAAATAAAATTTTTAACAAGAGTATAATATAAAGAAATAATAAAACCATATATCATATTAGATATAAGAACATTATTATCTAAAATATTTATAAAAAACATATATTTATAATACAGGAGTACGATGAGAGTAATGATATAAGGTAACAGAATTTCATCTCACTTTTTTTCATGAGATACATGTATTATTAACCAATAATTTATTTTATGTGGTGTGTATAATTACCACGGATTTATTCTATGATTGTTATTCAAAAATTCATGGGTATATACATATCCATTTTATAGTCTTCTTTTAATGGTGTTTATGTTTCAAAAGTTATTATATAGGAAAAGTAATTTTGTCTCAATTTACCATCATCGAAACACATGCCATGTTGCAGCATGATCAAAACGTTGCTGGTCAGTGTGAGGTAGGAAGGGTTGTCAGTGAGATTATCAGTATTGGGACTGCTGAACATAAGGGGGATGAGATGGCTTTGTGCCTAGCCGATGGGCAAGCACATGGTGCACTTTTTGTTGGCATGCCCCTCAATATGTGGGCTGGTACTCGGTCTGGAAGTGGGGGAGTGTTGGATGCATCTGCTAAGGCAGGGCTTGCATCACTGCATGGGAACACCTTTTCTAGTCAGAATGTTGCAGCAAGTGATGTTTGCAGATTGATCAAAGCTGAGGAAGTTAGACCACAGGAGGGAGAGTTGGTGTGGAGTTTAGAGCAACAGGCCCCTATTGCCCCCACTGGTTGTTCAGCTGGTAAAGACTCTCAGTTGCATCTGGCTTCCATTGGTGGTCTGCAGATCACAGTGGACACCAGCAACCGTTTTCAGGAATTGGGTCATGATGAGGTGAATGAATGCACGCCAATGAAGGATAGTTACTTCTTGAAGACTGGAAAAGAGAATATTGTGGGGCAGGAGCTTGATATCAATGGGAAATATGAGCAGAGTCAGACTCTGACTGATGTTTGTCAAAAAGTTGTAACTGCTGTAAAATGGGGAGATGTCTTAGACAGTGGCAAGGAAACTTTTGGTGGCTTGGATAGGCCTTCCTTTAGTGATGTAGTCAAATATGGAAAGAAAAAATCTGAAAATGAGGAATATCCCCCAGAAAAAAGAAGAACGAGGAAAGCTTACTCTGACTTGCCAAAGCCGGTGTCAACTAGATCTGCTGTTAGGCAATCATCTAAGGAGTTGTTGTCCTTAGAGAAGCTGAATCTTAGACAGAAATATGCGAAGGTCCTAAAACATTATGACAGCTCTGAATGGGAATCTGCTACTGCAGAGGAAGTCTTATATCACGGGTATGGTGAGGGGTATGAATTCTATGACATGTAACTGGTTCTCTTGTGGTTGCTTGTTCCATGTACTTTTCTTTTCTTAATAAATGGGCAGAGGCTTTACCTATGACTGGGCTTTCCGGGTATTATACATATCTAAATAACTCTCACTAATTTTATAAACTTATAGTTATTCATGTTATATCTAGGTAATTGTACCATTTTTTCACTCTTTGGTACATAATTTGTTCAAGAACTATTTTTAAAAAAAGTCCGACATTACCTCACCCTTCGGTCAGAAATCTATAGTCCTTTAATACCATGCTTTCTAAAGTGTTTCCAAGAATATTCTATTGTTATCCTATGATATTTAAAATTAATTTTTACCTATTTTTTCGTTTTAAACAAAATTTTATCTTAAAAAGGAATATTCTTGTCATTTTTCACCCAAGGCACTTTTCTAAAAATTATATAATGCATAATGAATATTGTGCATGTACATATTTACCCATCATCATTCCCCTAAAGCTTCCTTTACAATATTTCAAAATTATTTTTTTTTAAAAAATTATTTACCTTATATTTTTAAACTTTTTTGGTTTTAATGTTCTTTTTATTGAAAAAAAATATCAAATTTTTTTTCTATTTAAAAGGTGTTTTTAATGATTTTAAAAACATCCATTATAATTTTTTCAAAATCTTGTTTTCAATGAAAAGGTTTTAGATGATCTCGAAGTTAATTTTATATGTTTTCAAATTATTTACAAGGAAAAAATTCTTCAATAAAATTAATATTATTGTAAAAAGTTTCAAGGAAAAATGTTTTCATAATGATTTCAATCCTTCTTTCTATATATTCATATTATTTTCAAATAAAATGGTTTTAAAAAGAATTTACATTTTAAAAGAATTTTTCATAGAAGAAAGGGTATTTTCTAAAAGAATTTTTTCAAAAGGATATTAAAAAATTATTTTCCATAAAATAATATATCTTTTGATATTATTCATGCCTTTCTATGAAATAATCCAAAGGTTCAATTCATATTCTTTCTATGAATGGTTTTTATTTTGATGGTATGACATTTATGAGAACTCGTTCCTATTTCACGGGTTATATATTAATGAAAAATCCTTCCTCTTGTAGGGGTTATATGTTTATGAAACCCATTCTTCTACCATGATATATATTCTTATGAAAAGTATTTCTCTCCAATAGCTTATACGATGATAAATTCTTGTGAAACCGTCTTCATTTCATGGGTTATTCTATGATAAAATTATTGTGAAACTTATATTTTTTCCATAGGTTATGATATAATTAAATGATTATGATACCTATTGAATTTAATGGGTTATTATATTACATATTTTTAAGGGACATGATCTGTGGTAGGTTTTATTATCTGCTAGAACACGTATGTATGAGTTATTTTGTGAATGGTGGGATCAATATCTCTCTCCATTTCATTGGGTAATGATGGATGACTCATGAGTATAAATATTATGTGCCAACATGATCACATGTTCAAAATGTTATGCATGGACTCAGTTACATGACAATAATTGTATGAGTAAACCTAATTACATGTTCACAATGTTATGATTGAACCTTATTATGTGTTAATAATGTTATGTGTGTACCTGATTACATGTTCACAATGTTATGCATGGACCTGGTCACATGTCCATATGTTTATCCGTGAACCTAATAACATATTCACAATGTTATGGGTGAACCTGATTTCATATTCACAACATCATGTGTGGAACTATTTTCATTTATTATGAACTACTAATATTTATTCCATGATTCATGTCTATGATCTTTGAAATGGAAGGTATGATATTTTAATGATATGATCATGCCCATGTACCCTTATGTTCATGTTATGCTTGTGTATTTTTTTTATTTACCCTTACTAAGAATTCAAACTCACCCCTTTCTCAATTTTTCTTTCCTCAGGTAATAAAGAAAGCTTTTCAAGTAGAATTAAAAATGGAGGAGATATTTTTATGAAACATTTAGGATCTTTCATTGAGTTAGAAGATTCTTGTTCCAAGTTTCCAAAGGGACTAAACTAATATGGTTTTTAGGTATCTGTTTGTATAATGTATTAAGTATTCTAAAAAATGATATAAATTATATGTAATTTAATATTTATTAATTATAATAAGGTTCAAACTATTTATATTATTGAGCAAAAAATAATACAATAATTAATAAAATTATGAAAAAACTCCCCTCCCCTCCCCTAAAAATACCACCTCTCACCAAATCTTCTCCTTACACATTACAAGCATTGAATATTTTCCAATTTCTTACCAATAATCTTAAAAATCTCATCACCCAAAAATAGGATCATTTAGCCTCAACAAAATATTAAAACCAATTTACCTAAATATTTTCTTAAGGAGAAGAATTCAAGTGGTAAAATCCTCTTTCTTTTTTTTAATTTCTTTTCAATTTCTTTTCTTTTCTTATTCTCTCCTCAACTCCCTTTATCCTAGTTAAATGATAACTATAGTATATTATATATAATTTAATGTTATTATTTTAATTTAATAATCCTTCATCAAACCTCTTCTTCTATCCCTTTTATTCTAAAAAATAAAATCTCATCCATAAGGTGTTGATTTATTGCCTTCAATGACAACATGTTTTCATTTTCCTTTATTATATTCAAATCAAGTCCTAAAATAAATGTAATGGTTGAAAGGGGTTTTAATATTTATGTTATAATATTTTTTATGTTCTAGAGATAACATATATACATAATATTGAATAAAAAACATAAAGAGTTTATTCTGATCGAACCCCACTGAAATTAATCTAAATGATTATCGTTGACATTTTCACTAATGAATCATCCTCATATCTGGAAAAATAATATAAAACCAATTAAATTCTAAGAGTACACTAATAACAAATAATTTCAACTCTAGAAAATTATTCTCATTTTACATGATCTTTCATACATGTATACAAGTGAACCGAACATGAAAACCCAGAAAATGAACACTCCTGAATGACGAGGATAAACTCTAAAACCCATAATAATGGCCATAAATAAAATTAATAAAGTTATAATAAATAAAATAAATGTATAATAGGTTTTGGATATTTTAATTAGTGAATCTAATTTTATTTTCCAGGATATTAAAATGAATAAATAATTGATACATAATGTGAGGGGATTCTCGAACACAATTTCCTTTCTTTAGGTTATTACTATTTCATGCCAAATTTCAGTGTGGATGTTCATTTAATACTCCTAAAATATAATTTCATTTTTCTTAAATTTTATTTTTTTGGATATACATGTTTTTAATATGTTTTTTTAAAAAATACAAATATTTTTCAAAATAACTCTTCTTTCTAAAAACACATATTTTACTTCAGTTGAGATTGTTTCTTCCCCACTAAAGATTGATGATTATTATTACATTATGTTATTCCATTTTTGGAACCCAAAATCTTTTACAAAAAATTATGATTTATTAAATTAAAATCATTCATTTCCATGGGTTATTTCATTTATAATACTGAAATATGTTCTATGTGGCTTGTATGATTATGTAAAATTTATGATGTGACAGGTGTGACCAGAATTATATAGTGCTTCAATACATTGGGTAATGTGATGTATATAATGGTATAATAGGAAATATGAATGAAAATTATGATATAATATTTCACAATGAAGTTGTTATGATTATTCACATATGGTATTCATGAACATGATATAATATTTTTTCACAAATATGTGTGGAATTTGGCCATTAAGACATGATATTTCATTTTTATGCATTTCCACTTTCCATGAAATTATATAATTATTCCTCTCTAAATTATGATGATGATACCCTTCTTGTTTTGTGATGATAATTATTATACTCACCCATGTTTTATTGGTACATGTTCTTACATATCCTCTTACTGGGATTTTATCTTACCCCTTTCATTGATGTATATCCTCAGGTGATTACTTATACTAAGGACTACATGAGGGACCATGAAAATCTAGTTAAGAGGTAAATAAATAATATTTATGTTTTATTATGTAAATATTAGGTTGGTTCCTAGTTATACCAAGACACCAAACTTTTGGATCTTGGTTTCGTAACACTATTAAATTTTATATCTTTAAAATGATTTAATAGTAATGTAAGAAAGAGTAAGTTAGATATACTTTAGTTAAATTTCAATGGATGATATCTAAGGATATTAAATATCTCTCTAATGGGTTAGTAATTAGATTGGTTAAAAATTAATTCAAAATTCATCAATTCCTTATGGTAAATCTCATTAATTATATCTACCTAAATATAAATAAATAGGTCGAAATTTTTCATACACTAGATGGATTTGTTTAGATCTTTTGAGAAGGATATGAATATGAGATATTGGTAATATATCAACTCACTCAAAAACTTTGGGGTTCTTTCCTCCACACCAATATTGGTCAAGTGTATGGGAAATAATATGATTCTGTTAAATTCTATTCCAATTAGTAATCAAAATGACTTTCCATGAATAAAATTACTATCAAATTTTATGCACACATCCTTCTACCCATGATCACTCATAGAATAAGGGAATTGTCCATACATGGTACTAGATAATAACATCACATGTGAGTAGTTTATCCAAACAATAAAATTTAACAAATAAAGAAAGAAATTGAGAATGAGGAAAATACTAGAATTAATTATTGTAATGCTAAAGACAATATACTATAATGTAAATGAAAATAAATTAGAAAAAGAAGTACAAATAAGAATTAAAGGAAAATAAAATATCAACCCCCCATCTAAAACATTATATATCTTGATATATATAAAATTAAAATGAGTCATAGTGTGGAATAGTGATTCAATACATGTAATGGAATGGACCATATTAAAAGATATTATTTCTTCTCCTGATCTAGACATGCGTCTATGTAGATAGATTTATTTAAGCATGAAAAATTTGTATTCACAATAAAAAATATGAAGCCATCAAGAATCATGGAATAATATCTAAACAAATCAATTAGATTTCATTCATATAACCATGACTCATATGGGATTCAATGTGTTGGAAAATTTTCTACTTTGTTTGTCTTAGAAAATTTCATGTCTTGACCAGCTTCATTAGCTCGTGAAACAAATCAATACTCCAAAGTGCAGTATCCTATGATATTCTCCCAATAATTTTCTTCTAAAACTCCCCAAATGGAATGACTTTAGTCTCCATGGTGTGAATGAATCCCACATATCCTTTAGTATTTTTGTATGAATTCTACACATGATCTGATTTTGGGGAACAATAACATGATTTCTTTAGATGAGACATAAATGAATCTCATGCATCACTATGTACCATTTTAAATATAAGTAAAAAAACATACATGGTTATAAATCCTGCATATACATCATACCTCTTAGATAATGAATAATAATAAACTCAGGGAACCACAGTGCAGGGATTTTCCAAATTTACATCTCCTTCTTGAAAATCATTTGTATTTATAAATCCCATAGGAGAGACTTTACCAAATCCTCATTCAGAGACCACATTATGGTTTAGGTTTCATGGAATGAATAATTTTTTACTTCAATCATTCTCACCTACTCACACCTCACTCGCGATGTGTTATTCTTGGTCACAGTGTACTTCAACAATTCCTGGATCTTGGTCTTCTTTCCAATCAACCACACCAGGAATTCCTTCTCCCAAAAAGAAAAATATGGTATTTCTAGAATTTAACCCAAAAAATAAGTTTCTATTCTCATCACTAATCCTTTAATAAATCTTTAAAATGACCCAAGATTATGCATTATTAAGACTAGAAATCATTTAATTTTACACTAAAGTCATATTCATAGTTAGAATGTATCAGATAAATCACCATAAATATAACATGGGTTGATATAGATATATAAATATATAAATACACATACAAATATATATATATATATACTCAACAAAATAATACTAAACGAGAGATAAAGGATATCTTCATCTCATTGCCCCAACCAATAAAGAGTTACAACAGTTCCAATGGTCCATTAATGATGCCCAACATCTCACACATCTATCCAAAGAGACATAAAATTCAAGGCACACCATGCCACTATAATATATAGCCAAGGGGAATAATCGCTAGATAGAGTAACCATACCCTGACTCCATAAGAGGTTTCCCTTCTGATGGTTGAGGATATAGGTCTTGAATCCACAGGACGGTGCCACTCAATAGTCGATAAAGGATCAATGAAATGTCCTAGTAGGGAGGTTCCACTCTATTAATTGGAAGAGTGTCCATTAAAATCACATCTAGAGGGTGATAGTATAATATTCCAAGACCCATACCCGGACTCCATAGGAGAGTGCCACTATGATGGATAGGTAGAGGACCCATACTCCATCCTGGAAGGAGGGTTCTACTTGTAGAACAAGTCAACGACCCATCTCAATTCCTAGAATGAGGGTTCCACTATAATGTTCTATTAAGTACCCATTCCAGGATCAGTGGGATGGTGACACTCAGATAGTCGATTGAGGATTCATGCAGTGTCCTAACAAGGGTCCCACTATAATCTCTCAGATGATCCTGCAAGATCATTATCATCATCGAACATCACCTAAAGAAGAATCATGCTTGGAATATCTTTTATCATATCTAAAAATACAAAACAAAGTCTATCATCACATTCTACATAGAAAATAACTTAGGATATGTTACTCATAGGCCAAAATATGAGCGCAAACAAAGGAGATATGAGAGGTAGGAGTTTCCTCAAAAATGAAAATATGGTGCACGACATGTAAGGGGACCCACATGACATGTGGTCCCACCCTACTTCCAAGAAATTTCTCTGATAGTACATTTATCACTACTCATGTATCCCTAACTGGAATGTAAGGTTACTACACAGTGTGCCTCAGCGACCCAAGGTCATGCTCGTTCTCTTGGTTGTGTTCGTGTAACCTTGCACGTGCCTGTATACTATTGTACATGGTGTTTCCTCCCATGTGGGGTCCTACCCATGTGCTTCACCACATGTTATATTAACAGAAGTAGTTCCAAAAGGAATGTGATCTAATCACATGGAACATGATCCTTACCTTTTTTTCCAAAACCCAAGTTTCACAACCATAGGGGTGCTACATGGTGTTTGTTCATCCCACTGAATTCAGTATAGTCTACATTTTTATAGAAATATAAATATGTTCCAAAGAACCTAGATCTACCTTAAATAATTTAAAACCAACCTCTAGGATACTCTAATTTGAAATTTAAGCCTTCGTTCATCATTTTTGTCTATTAATTGGCTGAAAATGGGAATTCTATTGATCAATATGAATCCTTCACAGGGCCACCTCGCACCGCCAAGCCTCCAGTCATATCTCGTTGCCTCACTAGTATTACGATCCTTAGTGGAATCACCTAAATGACTCAAATAATCTCATTCCATCCTCTGATCACTAATCTATTCATAAAACATGAATCCATTATGAATCCAGAGGTTTGATCGGCCTTGATCCAGCCAGGAAATGTCGAAACATGTCCACATTTCTCAATGGAGATGAATGTGAAGTATGTGTGCGGAAAAAGCACCAAAACAAAGGTGTAAAAAAATTAGAAAATAATTCATGGACAATGAATATGGATTTGGAAATGTTGGTTTATAAAAATAAAAAATCATGGAATAATTTAATAATCAATTTGAAACCTATTCATAGACGCATGAAAAGGATTGATTTAATAAAAATCAAGAGATATTTTAAATAATGATCAATATATTTAATAAAATGGAACAAAATCCATAAATTAAAAGTCTTACCTCAATTTGGATCATTTGATGAGGAATAACACACTCTCTAATGAATGAGATAACTCATTTCATTTTTTGTGCCTCGATTTTCCTAGATTTGTAGTCTCGTTGTCGTCTGATCTTGATTTTACAATGAAGAGTGAAAGTAAAACTTCTCAATGATCCAAGGGTTATGAAGATAAGTTGGGTGATCTTACATAATAGTTAATTTACAAAGAATTTCTATTTTTAGGTAATTTAATTTAATTAAATAATTTAATTAATTATTTAACTAAACACACCAGCCAACAGCCGCTTTATCCGAACACACCGCGCCAACCAACATCAGGTTGACGCTAAGGTAAACCTCATATTATGGACTCAATCGCAGTCTCAGATTTTTTATCAGAGATTCCATTTAAGATTTATCATTTTTCTAATGATTCATGCATATGTGATGTAAATTATATTTAATATTTTTATAAAATTAATTATTTGCATAACGGGCCTTAGAATCGCATTTCGTCTCAGCACCTAACTCCAAAAATATTTCTATATATATTATGAAGCCGTATATAGAAAAAATAGGGTCTCTATATTATTACATAATTTAATATATTTATCACTGAAAAGAAAAAATAAAGAAAAATATTATGATACTTAGCCTTTATCTAGATCTTTTTCTCCCAGGCGCTCTCCTTCATGCTCCCATTCTACCAAAACACATGAACCAAAGGGATCATCTTTCCATGCAAGGTACTCTCCTACTAATCCTCAATATCCCCTAGGTGATCTGAAAAATCATCTCCATACATGATATCAATCTCACCTCATTCAATAACATGCATAGGATCATGCAAGTATCTCTTCAACTGCAACAAATGGAAGTCATCACGAACCCACTCCAACAATGGGGGTAGGTCAAGCCAGTAATCAACCCTTCCAAACCTATACAAGATCACAAATTTCCGGATGAACCTTTGGGATTTCATTCCACCCCAGTAGAATCTCTGTAATCATCATTTTGGGAAGGCTCTCAGGGAAATTTGGTCTCCTTACTCAAACTCTAAGGGCCTATGAAATCAATTTTTTTAAGATTTATTCCTGCTCTGGGTTTTCCTCATCCATTCATGGATAACCTGGATCTTATCCATCATCACCTACACCATATATATTTCCATAAGAGATGCCTCAATGATCCCATTCCTACAGAAGTGTGACCTGAAGGTTCTCCTATATATGTCCTCAAAATGTTTCATGTCGATAGTGGAGTGATAGATATTATTGTATGAAATATATGATAAGGTTCATCAATGATTCCCAACATCTCACACATATATCCAAAGAGACCTACAAGTTCAGACTCACCATGACACTATAATACACAGTTGAGGGGAATAATCACTAGATAGAGGACCCATACCCTAACTCCATTAGGGGGTTCTCCTCTGATGGTTGAGGATACATGTCCGGAATTCACAGGACGGTGCCACTCAGTAGTCGATAAAGGATCCATGACATGTCCTAAAAGGGATGTTCCAATCAAGTAATTGGAAGAGTATCCATTCACATCACATTTAGAGGGTGACAGTCTAATATTCTAGGACCCATACACTGAATCCATAGGAGAGTTCCACTCAGATGGACAGGTATAAGACCCATAATCCATCCTGGAAGGAGGGGTCCACTCATTGGACAAGTTGAGGACTCATCTCCTTTCCTAGAAGGAGGGTGACACTATAATGGTCTATCAAGGACCTTTCCATGATCAGTGAGAGGGTTACACTCAGATAGTAAATAGAGTAATCATGCACTTTCCCAACAATAGGGTTCCACTATAATCTTTCATATAGTCATGCCTGATCATAATCATCATCGAGCATCGCCTAAAGAAGAATCACACTAGGAATATCTTTCATAATATCTAAATATACCACACAAAGGATATCATCGCATTCTACTGAAAAAAAACATAGGATATTCTACTCTCATGAAAAAATATGAGTGAAAACTAAGGAGATATAAGAGGTTGAAATTTCTTTAAAAGATAAAATATGGTGCACGACATGTAAGGGGACCCACACGACATGTGGTCCCACCCTACTACCTAGCCATTTCCATGATAGTACATTTATCCCTACTCATGTATCCTTAAATGGAATGTAAGGTGACTACATAGTGTGCCTCAACCACCTAAGGTCATGATCATGCTCTTGGTCATGTCTGTATAACCTTGCTCGTGCTTGTATACTTTTGTACATGGTGTGTCCTCTCGTGTGGTGTCCTACCCATGTGCTTCGCTACATGTTCTATTAACCCAAAAAGTTTCAAAAGGTATGTGACCTAGTCACATGGTATATGATCTTTAACTTTTTTTTCAATACCCTAGTTCCACATCCATAGGGGTACTACATGGTGTTTGTTCATCCCAGTGAATTCTCTATAGTCTATATTTTTACAAAAATCTGAATATATTCCAAAGAAACTAGCTCTACCTTCAACAATTTAAAACTCACCTCTAGGACACTCTAATTTGAAATAGAACCCTTAATTCATCATTTATGGCCATTCATTGTCCGAAAAAATGGGAATTTTGTTGATCAATGCGAAGCCCACAAAGGGCCACCTCGCACCGCCACACCTCCAGTCATATCTCATTACCTCAACAGTATTATGATCCTTATTGGAATAAAATAAATCACTTAAATAATGTCAAACCATCCTATGATAATTAACCTATTCAACAAACATGAATCAATAATGAATCTAGAGGTTTGATTGGGCTTGATCCTGCCCGGAAATGTCGAAACATGGCCCCATTTCCCAATAGAGAAGAATGTGAAGAATGTGTGGTGTAAAAGCACCAAAACAAAGGTGTAAACAAATTATAAAATAATTAATGGACAATGAATATTGATTAATAAATATTGGTTTATAAACATAGAAAAACATTAATTAATTTAACTATCAATTTGAAACTCATACATAAGCGCATGAAAATGATTTATTTAATGAAAATCAAGAGATAAGTTCAATAATGCTAAATATATTTAATAAAATGGCACAAAAATCCATAAATGAAAAAGTCTTACCTAGATTAGGATCATTTGATGAGGAAGAAAAAACTCTATAATGAATGAGAAAACCCGTTTCATTTATTGCGACTTGATTTTCCTAGATCTAAAGTCTCATTGTCGTCTGATCTTGATTCACCTACGAAGGCTGGAAGTAAATCCTCTCAACGATCCAAGGGTTATAAAGATAACCCTAGTGATCCTACATAATAGTTAATTTACAAATAATATATATTTTTAGTTCATTTAATTTAAATAAATAATTTAATTAATTATTTAACAATACACACCGGCCAATAGTCGCCTTATTCGAATGCACTGTGCCAACCAATGTTAGGTTGAGCCTAAGGTAAACCTCATATTCTGGACTCAAACACAGCCTCAGAATTTTTATCAGAGATTCCTTTTAAGAGTTATACTTTTTTCTTTATGGAATCATGCATAAGTTATGTAAATTATATTTAATATTTTTATAAAATTAATTACAAACATAACGGGCCTTAGAATCTCAGGTCATCTCAGCACCTAACTCCAAAAATATTTCTATATATATTATGAAGTATTATAAAGAAAAAATAGGTTCTATATATTATTCCATCATTTAATCACTTTATCACTGAAAAGAACAAACTAAACAAAAATATTAGGATACTTATCCCGTATCTATATCTTTTTCTCCCAGGTGCTCTCCTTTATGTTCTCATTCTACCAAAACCCATGAACCAAATGGATGGTATATCTAAGAAAGGTCCTCTCCTATTGATCCTCAATCTCCACTGGGTGATCTAAAAAATCATCTACATCCTTGATGTCTATCTCACCCTATTCAATAACATGCATAGGGTCACGCAAGTATCTCTTCAATTGAGACACATGGAATTCATCATGCACCCACTCCAATGGTGGGGGTAGGTCAAGCCGGTATGAAACCTTTCCAACCCTCTACAAGATCACAAATTTATTGATAAACCTTGGGAATATCTTACCACCCTAGTATAATCTCCGCAATCCTCATCGTGGGGAGACTCTCAGGGAATTTTGGTCTCCTTACTCAAACTCTAAGGGCCTTTAGCATCAATCTGTGTAAGATTTCTTCCTGCTATGGGTATTCCTCATCCATTCAAAAATAACCTAGATCTTCTTCATCATCACCTGCTCCACATCTGTCCCAATAAGAGATGCCTTGCTGATCTCATTCCTACACAAGTGTGACCCGAGGGGACTCCCATAGAGGACCTCCATTGTTTTCTTGCTGATAGTATAGTGGTAGATGTTATTGTATGAAAACTCTACCATGGTCAAATGATCCTCCAAACTCTAGAATAATTCTAACACATAATCCTTTAGAACATCCTCCATCACATAGATAGTTGGATTTGTCTGACCATATTTTTTAGGTGTGGAAGCTTTCCTCATCTCTGTCTCGAATTCCTTCTACATGCATCTCCATAATAGTTATGTGAACCAGGAATCATAGTAAAAAACAATAGTTGAGGGTACCCCATGAAGGTGAACAAGATCTCATTAATTCAACTACCACAAACTCTCTACTAAACACTACTCTATGATAGTGAGGAAGTACATTGACTTTGTAATTCAATCAATTATCACCTAAATGGTGCCATGGCCTCTCATTTTCCATGGAAGCCATATCATGAAGTCCATGGATCTTCTATCCTATTTCTTCTTTGGAATACAAAGAGGCTACCAAAAACTATCAAAACCTCACGCTTAGTCTTCACCTACTGATTGGTAATGCACTGAGAGATGAAATTAGCCACGCTCTATCTTATTCCTTCCCACCAAAACTATTGCTAAAGCTCTCTTTACATCTTCTGTACACCAAGATGTTGATAAGTGTTTTTAATTAATATATTTTAGAGTGTTTTAATGTCTTGATTTTTGTAATTAAATGATAAATTTTTTCACATTTGGTATTATCCGACTTGTTTTATGATTTATGGAAGTAAACAACAAATATTTGAAAAAGTAATGAAAAGTGGAGGAAATATGAGTTAAGGACACTTCGCGCCGTGAGTGAAGCGAAGAAGCATGATACCAGATTTATGAAGATTAAGAATGATTGAAAACTGTAAAAAGACTGGTTAAACATCGTGTAATACAATTACCTGTCATGTACCTTTTAAATACGACTATCGGAGCTAGAACAAGTTGTGATGAGCATACATTTTGTGAAAGAACATTACACGTCATGTAACCACATTACATGAAGTGACCATTTTCAGGACATGATTCTAGAGAATAAATACACCAAGGTTCATCGGATATAAATAATTAATGGTTACATGTCTTGAATCATGATTACACATAATGAAATCAGTTAAAATTTCAAATCTGTGTTCAAGATTTGCAAACATTCAAAATACATGGAGGAAAACACAGATCAATATTACACGACATGTAATCTAATTACATGTCATGTAATGTGTCAGGAAGATCCCAATAAGTGCCTATAAATAGGGGACCTACCTACTTCTATGAGGGAATTCTAGAGGGTTCCTCAGTAAGGGGTGACTTTGGATGAGGGAACACCTTCTACTTTTTCACTCTCTTTAGGATTTTTTATTTATTTTTTTTCTATACCTACTCAGGGTTAGCATAAGTAGGTGATTTCATTATGTTGGGGAATTTGTGTTGAAGGGGAATTGAATGAATGAGGTATTTTATATTTTAATGAAATTCATTTTCGGATTCCATATTTTTTTCATCAATTCTACCTCTTCTCTATTTCTTCTTGCATTACCATTGTAAGCGGGGTTAGGAAAAGGGTATAAATTCTTTCTTTCTATGTACATGACCATTTCATAGATTGATTGAATGCATCTCTTCAATATGTGGTCTAGGGTTTAGAATTCCATCATGACCATTGGGTTTATACATTCCCTATGATTAAATAACGTTTTGGGTTACCCATTCTTTTTAATCCAAAGTACCTAAAAATTAAAAAAGAATAACGTGGGATAGAGAGCATTTTTCATGACCATTGTACTCTCTTGGAACTAATTCTGATGACTGCATGATTTTTAATTGATTATTTTATAATTCTTCATCCCATGAACCTGGAATCATTGCTACCTGACTCCCATTTTATATTTTCTTCTCCCAATTTAACCACCATTCAAATGCTCGATAGTTTAGATTTATTTTCTGCAAATTCAAAATGAGTGTAAGATTATTTTATTTAATTAGTATTTTCTCCAATACTATCTTGGTGGGTTAGACATCATAATTACATTTCTTATACTACCCTATAGTTTAGTGCTTTGTTTGTTTTCTGTTTTAAATTTTAAAATTCGGTAACCCGATAGGAAATAATGATGCCTATAGGGCTATCCAATGTACAGCCAAAGGAGATGTGTGAAACTCTTTCATCGCCTCCCTTCACATCATAACTAAGACCACTATCCATACCTGGAAAATGATGACATGATTCCCTCCGTAAAATCAATTAGGTGAATGTCCTAAGTACATCAAATCACATAAGACCTCACAGTCGATGTCTTCTAACTGGGACTCGCCCTCATTTTTAGGGAGTGGATTCAACACCATCAAATATAGAAAATATACACCCTCCAACTCAACTAGGGTCAGCTACAAGGAAACCAACTACTAAGATTCCTCTAACACTAATCGAGCCTTGGAATTTCTACTAAGGGAATATTCTACCACGTTTCCCTTCCCTAAAGTATATACTATCTCAATGTAATAATCCTTAAAAAACTCTAACTAGCACCTCTATCTCAAGATCAAGTCTCTCTACTTGAATACATACCAGAGGCTCTAAGGGTATGTGTGAATATAAAGAATTATATAAAATATAGTACCTCCACATCCTTAGAGCAAATACTATAGCTACAAGCACTAGGTCATGATCCACATAATTTTCTCATGGGGTCTCAACTTCTTCAACACATATGTGATAACTATCAGCCTCTACATCAACACATGGCTCATCCAAGCTCTAGATTCATATAAATGCACTTATTAATCAACAATACACTCCAGTAGTCTCAACACAGGAGAACTCATCAACCTCAGCCTCAAATATTCAAATAACCTCAAGCACTGCTCATTCTGGGTAAACAGCTTCCGTTTTCATTTTAGAGTGGCCTAGGTGGCCATAATCCTAGATAAATCTTCCACAAACCTCTTATAGTACCATTTAAATCAGAGGAAACTCCCAACCACTAACAAACTATTGGGTGGATACGATGAAGGAACTGCATCAATCTTCATAAGGTCAACAAATAATCCAATCTTTGAAATTAAATTCCCCAAATAGCTAACATCTGGAATCTAGGATTGTAACTTTGATAGATTACAATAAATCTAGTTCTCCTGAAGAAAATCTTGGACCATCCGCAAGGGTTCTACATGGTACTCCTATGATAGATATTATACGATTATGTAATCGATAAAGATGATAATGAATCAATCCAAGTAAGGCTAAAATATCTGGTTCATCAAATCAATGAACACAATGGGGGAATTCGTCACACTGAAAGTGTCTATAGAGACATCGGAATGCCTACTTCAAAATATTATCCATTCAAACTCTCAACTTATGGTATCCAAACATGAGATCTATATTCAAGAACCATATCGATCTGCAAAATAGATCAAATAGGTAATCAATCCATGGAAAGGGGTACTTATTTATTATTATGGTCAGGTTCAAGTGATGATATCCACACAAATTCACAATCCCTTGTCTACCATCTTCATGAAAAACAACAGATCATATATGGGGGACACATTGGGCCTGATAAAACACTTGTCTTTATGGTCCTACAACTATAACCAAAACATCCAATATAGTGACCCTATCCTTTTACACATAACATTACATGATTTTAATCATAATTATACATCATAGTAAAATCCAAGGATCATGAAGTCTAGTTTCTTTCAAGACCAGGTACATAAAAATAAAAACATGGGACGAAAAACAACACTTATTTATTTAGTCATCAAAAATAGCCCCTAAATTACATTGTATTCATACATATTCATAGGAAAACCTAGTTATAACATGAAAAAAGGGATGAGATAAAAATCTCAATAAGGGAACAAACATAAGAATAAAGCCTTAGCACCTGGGTTAAAAAGCCTAACATGATGACATAAAAAGTTATGTAACATATATAATCATAACATATAAACATGGAATCACATAAACATGGAGTCATAGTAATGCAGAAGTAGCATAAACATGACTTTATAATGATTCAATGCTAACTGCCATGACCATTGCACATGGTATCACAAGCCAAGGCTAACTGCTAAGATCGTCGCACATGGTGGCACAAGCCAAAGCTAACCGCTAAGACTATTGCACATAACGCCTCATGAGACTAAACTTACCAAATTAATTGGAGTGATATCTGGGTGCAACCATTTTAACCTTTCATAAAAAAATCCACATTAATAATCATACATAAATATAAGGGTACCCATGGAAAGAAATGGGTATCATAAACATGTCATAAAGCATAATGAATGGGTTTATCATAAAAGTGTACATGAGAGAAAGAAATTAAACCATACATGGAAAATAATAAGGTAAAATAATAATATATCATGGTAAGTTATTTCAAATATAATTTACAACATGAAATACGACTATTTAAGAAATTTTAGCATTAAAACATTTTTGTGTAGTATTAAAGAAAATAGTATAGATCCTTTAAAATAGAAAAGTGAACAATATTTCATATCAAAATAGAAGTGAAATAAGAAGTTTTTCAAAATAAAAATATTGATAAAGAAAATGGTGGCTTAAAATAGAAAACAGGGTGCACTTGAAATTGGGTAAGAATTTGGGAATTTCCCTTGAAACAAGTTTCCTTATTGAGAAGTATAGAGGAGAGAATCACTTAAAACCATGTATATCCCTAAAAGATAATGATGAAGGGTCTTGATAAAATAATTCTGTACATGTAAACATAATTTATAATATTAACATTAAAATAAAAGATAAATTCATTTTGTTAATAAGAAAGATGAAGCAAATCGAAGGAATAAATGAGAATTTTGTAGAATCCCTTACGGATTATTGGCATGGAATATGGTGTACATAATAGGGATTAATGTGCGGGAAAGGGGTTTCTCATCACTTATAAATCATGAGGGAATCATGGGGGAGGCCATAAATTATATCCCGTCACTATGTATTATACTTAAATGGGCATAACATAGAGGACCTTCTTGAATAAGAATGAAATACCGAGGATCCCTTACCATAAGTGTGATGGTGTTCTCCACTTTATATTAATGACCTGCAAAAAAATAGGTTCATTAATTAAAAATTAAAGAACCTATTATATATGTTAAATATTTATTATAACATGTGTTTGTTCATTACCTTTTTGATTTGTTATGAGATTCATTTTCACTGTTTGAGTCTGTTTTCGTCCTTTATTTTAATGATCGGTTCACTAATTCTTATTCATACCCACGTGTATGATGAGAGTGGTTTTCCAGAATTAGAGTTATATGTTATTATTTAACATTAAAAAGGTTACATGGTTTTAAATTTAATTTGTTTACTTGTAGTGAAGTTAAATCATTATATAAAACTTTAGTGACAACCTTTTCGATTAATTGGCGATTTTTTACCACAATGAGCATGTTTTATTTTATAAATCAAAACCAGGTGTTAAAAAGGATTACAGAAGAATATATGGGACATAATACATATTTTAAGGTCTAGTTCATCCATGCAAAGGGTTTCATGACCATAATTGAATATGATAATGGAAACTTAAGACCCATCGTCCTTGAATGTGGAAAATTAACAGATCTCGGATGGTGACTTTACTACTAGTATAAAATAAGAGTAAAGGAGAGATGATAATAAAGTACTCCATTATCATAAAAAATTAGTGTAAATTTAAATTATTGGAGTTTTAATAACATTTTTGTGGGGATATATAAGGATGGAAAATAAAACAAATGAACTTGAAAAGAAAGTAAAAGAATTGAATAGTGGAATTTACATCTTGAATCAATATTCCTTGAGAGCCTATTTAGGGGAGAGGATTTGGTCTTTTGAGGAGGCCAATTGATTTTGAACAAGGGGGAGGATCTTTCGGAGAGATTTTGATAGAATTTATAGGTGGAACAAGGCTTGAGAGGATTGAAGAGAATAGGGGAGTGTGGGTGGTTTTTATAGTGGAGGGGAGGAGGGTTTTCATAATATTTAATTCATCAATTTATTAATTTCCCACAAGACCAAAAATAGTGATTATTCCAGAAGAAAAGATAAAATTAGTCCATGTTAATTATAAATAAGGTTTTTACATCATCCAGGATGCTAGGAATAGTCCATTTAGCTTATAATGTATAAACACGGTAAATTACCCTATTTCCCAATTCATTAAAAAACCAAGTAGTTTAGAAAAATACAAAAAATTTACCTTAACTATTTATCAAAGTGTAGAATCATAAAATGAACTCCATTTTTCAAAAATAATTTTATAAATATGATTAATTTAATTTTTAACTAAAATCATAATTTACATGAAAAATACATATTTTTAAACTATAACATATTTTACAATGCATTCAAAAATTAAAAAAGGTCTTATTAAATTATCTTAAAACCAAAATAAAAAAATAATAATTTATGAACACCATTTGTGAAAATACATTTTATTTTAAATTCATTAATTAATTGTAACTAATTATTTATGACATACAAAAATATCAATAATTTTACTATAATCATATTATCACTTATAAAATTCCTACGTTTTATTTATACATTCATGGGTGAGTTCACTATTATTTTGGTTGATTTATTATTCATAAGGGTCGCATTACTATTCATGAGGGTAGGTTACTATTCACCAAAAATTAATTTTGTTCTATCGAACTCTAAACATCTTATTGATCACAACCATGTATATCAGATTTTCAAAATTCAAATCATAGAAGTGACAATATTATGTTTAAAGGTCACATAGTACTTATTAGTTCGTTATGTTGTGATTTTATGTGATTATATGACATAACTATAAGAAGAAAATTTCCATCAATAAAACATTGGGTCATTACGTTATTCCCCCTTGTAAAATTTCTCCCTCAAAATTTCATTTTACATTCTACGCCATAAATGGGTGCAGGTACTTTTACTACATTACCTCCCCCATAACCATGTTGCCTCTTCATACTTATGGTTCCACCACACTACTTTGACCAGGTTAGTAGTTTTATTACATAGAAATTTATCTCTACAATCCAAGATCCTCACAGGCTTCTCCCCATAAGAAATATCATCCTCCAACTATACCACCTCTAGAGAGAGTACATGTGAATGATTTGGTATGAACTTTCATAAGAGGGATACATTGAAGACATCATGTACTTTGGCCATGGTAGGTGGAAGTTCTAGTAAATAGTCCATAGACCCGACACGATCAAAAATCTTGAAGGTGCCAATGTACTTAGGACTTAACTTCCCTTTCTTACCAAACCTTATAACCTTCTTCTATGAGGATATGCGTAGAAATAATATGTCTCTAACTTTGAACTCAATGTCTTTTCGAATATTTTCTACATAACTCTTCTGTCAACATTAGGAAGACTTGATGTGATACTAAATGGTTTTAACCTTCTCCGCTATTTCTTCGACCATTTCAGGTCCTAAAAACTATGCTCACCGACTTCATCCCAACACGCCAGTGTTCTGTAGCTTTTCCCATAGAGGTCTTTGTATAGTGAAATTCAGATGATCGAGGGAAAACAATTATTGTATGAGAATTAAACCAATGGAATATGTTGGTCTTATACCCCTTTTAAGTCCATTGAACAAACTCTCAACATATCTTTCAGTTTATGAATAGTTCAGCCAAAGAGGCCATCAGTTTGATGATGACAGGCCGTACTAAAATTCAGTTCAGTGCTTAGATAAAGTTGTAGAATTTTCCATAACTTTGAGGTGAGTCTCGGATCTCTATTAGATATAATATATAATGATTCTCCATGGATCCTTACCACTTCATTGATATATATCTATGGAAGTTGATCCAATGAGAAATCCTCTCAAATTGTAAAAAAATGATTTGTCTTTGTAAGATGATCCACAATGACCCATATAGCATTGTTTCCTATGGATATCCTTATAAGTATAGTGACAAGGTCCATGGTGATGTTCTCCCACTTTTATGTTGTTATGGACAGTGGTTGCAATGTCCCCTTAGAATTTTGTCTTTCAACCTTCACTTTTTTACATACGAGGAACATTGTTGTATACTCAAAAATATCCTTCTTCATATTGTCCCACCAAAAGTTATCTCAAATATATTGATACATCTTTGTGCTCCCTGGGTGGATAGATAAGGTTGATCTATGTGAATCATTTAGAAGAACCGTATTTATCTCTAGATCATATGGTACATATAATCGTGAACCAAATCTTACAACTCCTTCCTCATCAATCATGAACTTAGAAGATTTCCCATTTTTAATGGCTTCCACCCTTTTCAGAATTTTGACATATTTTTTTTAGCATCCTTTATCTTCTCCAATTGGGATAGTTGAGAAATAATTTGATAAATTATTTTTGATGTTATTCCCTTAATGATTCACATTTCCATCCTCTGTAAATATAATAAGATCATGTACATTTCAATTCACATCATTTATTATGATGCATGATCCTTTCTATTCCGAGCATGTGCCACCTTATTTTCCTTACCAAGATGGTAGTGGATTGAGAATTCATACTCCTTGATGATATCTATCCATATTTTCTGAATCACATTAATATCCTTCTATGTGAATTTATATTTGAGACTCTTGTGATCAATATATATCTCACACTTCTCTCCATAGAGATAATGCCGCCATATTTTTAATGCAAAGATCAAAGATGCCAACTCTACATCATGCATAGGATTGTTTTTCTTATGGATTTTTAGCTTCCTTGGTGTAGGCTATCACATTATCATTTTTCATCAGCACACAACCTAATCCCTTTTTTGAATCATCATTGTACACCATAGAGAGTTCTCTACTTATTGAGAGAGTGAGTATTGGTGCAGTGATTATCCTATTTTTCAACTCCTTAAAATAGTCTTCACATTCCCGAGTCTAGAAAAAAATTACTACCTTCCATTTAAGCTTGTCCATTGGGTTCACAAATCGTGAAAATTTCTTCAAAAATTGTCAACAATACCCAGCTAGACCCAGAAAGCTACAGATCTCTATTACAGATGTTGGCCTAGGACAATCTTCGATTGTCTTTGTCTTGGAAGGGTCTGTAGATATCCCATTGTTGGTGATAATATTCCCCAAGAATGATACTTCTTCTATCCAGCAATCACATTTACTATAATTTTAATACATCTTCTACCTTTTAAAAATCCTCAACATAGAATTCAAATGCTCCTCGTTTTCTTCCTTTCTCTTAGATTATATCAGAATATCATTAATAAATACTACAACAAATTTTTCGAGGTAATACATAAAGACACTATTAATTAAATCCATGAAAATTGATGGAGCATTAGTGAGTCTTAAGGGAATCACTATGAACTCATAGTTTCGATACCTCGTTTGAAAGGCAGTCTTGGTAATATCTTCCTTCCTCACCACTAATTGGTGATATCCCGACTAAAGGTCCACCAAAGAGGATTAACTGGCCCCATGAAGTTGATTAATCAATTATTCTATATGAGGTAGGGGATACTTGTTCTTTATAATAATTTTATTGAGTTCATGATAATCAATGCAAATGCACATTGAACCATCCTTCTTCTTGATGAAGAGGAATGGCGCTCCCCGCGTGAAGCACTTGGGCATATAATACCCTTCTATAGATTCTCCTATAACTGCTTCTTCAGCTCTTCCATACAAACAGTGGCAATTCTATAATGTTTCTTTTATATAGGGAGAGATCCAAGAAAAAGTTCAATTGAGAACTCAACCTCTCGGTCAGGAGAAAGACTGGGCAACTCTTTGAGAAATACATCAGTGTAATCCCTTGCGATGGGCATGTGTTCAAGCATGATTCTACATTTTTTCTCAATCATTATAGATAGATATGATTACCCATAAGGTAGAAATATCCAAACTTGAGATGATGATTCAAATGTAGATTCAACTTCCTCCTTACACTTCTAAAGAATTAGAGGATGCTTCGAGATATTAAGGGTGATATTCATTTCCTGAAGGTCGATGTTGGCTTTGTATAATGATAGTCAATCCATACCAAATATAACATCAAACTCCACTAAAGGAAGTATGGAAAGATTTTTTGGTAGGTTCAGTCCACAAACATTTACCGGGGAGGAGTTACAAACCCTTGACATAATAATTTCCCCATTCACTATTCTCACATATATCTTTTCCTCAAAATTTTGAGGTGGTATTTGAATACTTATACTAAACATTCAAGATATGATAGAATGTTTAGAACCAGAATCAAATATGACATTAACTATTCTTGAAAGAATAACTAGAGTACATGTTTCCACATCATTGTCTGTCTCCCCCACAGTAGTAGTGATTCTATAATCCCTTCCTTATTGCCTTGGAGGTTGTTGTTGATTGCCTTTGACAACCCTCGGCTTAGGGAAATTGTTCTCATAATGCTCATGATATTTATTGTATTAACACTGCACTACAGGCTGAGTTTTGTTCCGAACCTTCCTTTATTCTTTCACATTAGTAGGATTCTTCATATCTCATCAGCAGTTTTAAGCTAGATGTCCCAAAATTCTACATTTGAAGCTATTACCGGTTCCCTTTAGATAGTTCCCAAGATGCTTCTTCCCGCAATTTTTACACATGGGAAAATCGAGCTTCTTTCCATCATGTAATTTATTTGCAGAACCCCCCACATTAAATTCCATTTTCCTATTTTTTTTTCATTGGGCCCATGATACCACTGAGAGTATCTGATCTCCATTATAACCTTAAGGGCACAACGGACAATCTCCTCATAGCTGTCAAACTCTCGAATCTCCAACGTTTTTCATTGACTCGGCTTTAGTCCACTAAAAAAGATGTCCACCATGCATTCAGTGTTCATGGAAAATTCTGAGCCGTACCTTAAAAGCCTATAAAGTTGGCCTCATATGCCCAGATTGACTCATCTTCCTTCTACCTGAGTCTGAAGAAATCTATTTTCATATTGAGATGGAGGGTTCGGTAAAAATATTTATCAAAAAACATTCTCTTTAATTCCTCCCAATCCATGGAATCAATTTCCTCCTGGAACTTTTTATTATTGATCAATGTCCACCACTAAACATCTTCCCCATCAAAATGATAGACCATCAGCACAAATTTATCTTCTTCTAATAATTGGAGGATAGAGAATATCTTTTCAATGGAGCTAATCGACTGATCTGTGAGGATAGGATCATAAGATCAACTAAACATGGGAGGCCTTTTCCGCATAAAGGATTCAATAGAAACTTGATCTTTCCATGGAAGAGGAGGGTTTTCCACATGATTCAATTTATTATTCATAACTTGATCCATCTGAGCAAGTACTATCATGTATTAGTGAGAACCCATTCCCATCATATCAAGCATATCCTTAGGGAAATATTTACATTCCTTATCACATTTATTATTGGAAAGTTTTCTTCTATTTCCCACCATTATCTAAGAAAAAGAACATACAATTAGAGGGCTTGAATACTTAGCTATTGAGAAAAAAGGAAACTTTGAAAATAAAATGATAAACTTGTAATGGATAAGTAAATTATAACTTATAAGTATGCCCTAACTTGTGATTCCATATGATTAAATCTAGTTTATCCTTGATATATTTCTTAGAATATAATCTTATGGGATTTTTTTCATTCCCATAATAATGGTTTGTACCAAGATCTAGAATTTACCAAAGAATATCCCCTGGGAGATTCAAACCAAGAGTGCGTCAAGGCCCATTTATGTTCACAAGTTCCCATTCAACTCTAGGTCAAAGTGGTGTTTTCAGGTTATACCCCTAGATACATCTATGCCAAATCTACCTATAATTGTTTGTATCCAGACAGGGATGTATTTTCTAGATAAACCACTTACTCTATACTTACCAAAATTTAGGGGGTGATTTGTTATACTCAGTATCATCTTTAAGGTTCTTACTAAAGTTCTCTATTCATAATCTCCAAAAATAACTAGATCATACTCTGATACTAACTATAGTGACCCTATAATTTTACACATCACATCACATGATTTTACTCATAATTATACATTAGATTACAAGTAAAGGATCATGAATTTTAGTGTCTTTGATGACAAAGTACATAAAACTAGAAACATGGGACTAAAAAACAATTCTTTATTTAATCTTAAAAAATATCCCCTAACTTCCATGGTACTCATACATCTTCATAGGATAACATGGGGATAACATAAACAAAGGGATGAGCTAAAAATCCAATCAAGGGAATAAACATAATAATAAAGCTTTAGCACATGGGTTAGAAGTAATAACATGATGACATAAAAAGGCATATAACATATGGAATCATAACATACAAACATGGAATCATATAAACATGGAGTCATATTAATGTGGAAGAAACATAAAACATGACTTTATCATGATTCAAGGCTAACTTCCAAGACCATTTCACATGGTAGAACAAGCCAAGGCTAACCTCCAGGACTGTCACACATGGTAGCACAAGACAAGGCTTACAGCCAAGACCATCACACATAACACCTCATGAGACTATAATTTACCAAATGCATTGGAGTGATATCTAGGTGCACCCATATTAACTTTTCATTAATATTTTTTCCACGTTAATAATCTTACCTAAACATAATGGTGCCCATAGAAATAAATGGGTATCATAATCATGTCATAAAGCATGATGAATGGGTGTATCATACAAGTGTCCATGAAATAATGGAATTAAAACATACATGGAAATTAATAATTTAAAATAATAATATATCATGGTAATTGATTTCTAATAGAATTGACATCATGAAAGAAGAGTATTTAATAAATTTTAGGATTAAAATGTTTTTGTGCAGTTTTAAGAAAAATACTAGTGCCCTTAAAATGGAAAAGGGAAACATATTTTATATAAAACCAGAAGTGAAATAAAAAATATTTTCATAATAAAATTATTGACAAAGACAACTATGGACTAAAATATAAGATAGAGTGCACTTTAAATTGGGTAACAATTCTGGAAGTTCCCTTAAAATATGTTTTCTTATTGGGAAGTATTGAGGAGGGAATCACTTAAAAACATGTATATCTTAAAAAGAGAATGATGAAGGTTATTGATAAATGAATTTTTAACATTTAAACAGAATTTATAATATGAACATAAAAAATATTGGTTAACTTCATTTTATTAATATGAAAGATGAAGCAACCGGAAGGAATAAAGGAGGTTCGGGTAGAATCCCTTACAGATTATCAGCATAGTATTGGGAGTAATTAAGAGGGATTAATGAAAGAAAAAGGGGTTTATAATCACTTATAAATAATGATGGAATAATGGGGGAGGTTATATATCATACCCCATCCTAATTTATTATACATAAAATGTCATATCTTAGAGGAAATTCTTGAATAAGAGTGAAATAGAGAGGATCACTTACATTAAGTGTGATGGTGTTCTCTACTGGATATTAAAGACCTAAAAATAAAATTAGGTTCATTAATTAATAATTAAAAAACCTATTGTATATGTAAAATATTTATTACAAACTTTTTAAGTCCATTCATGACCTTTTTATTGGTTATGAGGTTCAATTTCATAGTTCGAGTTCGTTTGCTTCCTTGGTTTTAATGATCGGTTTAGTTATTCATGTTCAGACACACATGTATGACGAGAGTGGTTTTCCAGAATTGGAGTTATATTTTATAGTTGAACATCCAGAAGGATACATGGTTTTAAATTTAATTTTGTTACTTTGAGTGAAGTTGAATTATTATATAAAACTGTATTGACAACCTTTTGTGTTAATTGGCAGTTTTTTACCACAATGAACACATTTTGTTTTATAAATCAAAACTATGTTTAAAAAAGGATTCAAGAACCATAGATGAGATATAATACAAATTTTATAGTCTGGTTAAACCCTATAAATGGTTTCATAAACAAAATTGAAGATGTTAATAGAAATTGAAAACCTGTCGTCCTTGAATGTCGTAAATTAAGACATCTCGGATGGTGTCTTTACTACAAGTATAAAAGAAGAGTAAAGAGATATGATAATAACACATTCCATTATCATAAAAATATCCACTATAGGTAATGTATTTAATTTATAAAAAATTTGGATGGGGAGAGGTGATAATAGAAAAGAAAATAAATGAACTTGAAAAGAAAGTAAAATAATTGAAAAGAGGAATTTACTTCTTGAACAAATCTTCCACGAGAGCCTATTTAGAGGAGAGGATTTGGTATTTTGAGGAGACCAAGGGATATTGGAATTAGGGGATGATATTGGGGGGATATTTGGGAATAATTTAGGTAAGGAATAAGTCTTTAGATGAGTGAAGAGGAGAGGGGAGTGTGGGTAGTTTTCATAGTGGAGGGGAGGTGGGTTTTCATAATATTTAATTCCTTAGTTTATTAATTTCCCTCAAGAGAAAAAGTAGTGATGATTCCATAACCAAAAATAATAATTAGTGCATGTGAAATATGAAAAATGTTTTTTACATCTTCTATGATGTAATGAATAGTCCATTTTGACTATAATGTGTATATACGGTAAATTATCATATTTCGCTATTCATCACAAATTTGAGTATTTTAAAAAAATCCCTAAAATTTACCCTAACCATTTTTTGATGTATAAAATCCAAAAATAAATTCCATTTTTCAAAAATAATTTTCTAAATATGATTAAATTAATTTTTAACTAAAATCATACTTTTCTTGAAAATTCATATTTTTAAACTATAACTGATTTTATAATGCTTTCAAAAATTACATAAGATCTTATAAAATTATCTCAAAACCAGAAGAAATAAAATTATTTATTTATGAAAACATTTTAGAAAAAAAAAATCTTTTAAATTAATTAATCAATTGTAACTAATTATTTATGACTTAAAAAAATACAAATAATTTCACTAGGGTCATATTGTCATTCATAAAATTCCTAAATTGTATTTACACATTCATTGGTGAATTTACTATTCTTTTTCATGATTTATTATTCATAAGGGTCATGTAACTATTCATATGGGTAGGTTACTATTCTTAAGGGTAGAATATATTCACAAAAAATTATTTTTGATCTATCAGACTGCAGCATCTTACTGATCGCAATCGTGTATGTCAGATTTTCTAAATTCAAATCATAGAAGTGACAATATTATATTTAAAGGTCATATAGTAATTATTAGTTAATTATGTTGTGATTTCATGTGATTATATGAAATAATTATAAGAATCAAATTTCCATCGATAAAACATGGGTTCGTTACACCCAAAGCTTGTTTGGGTCCATCTGTTATGCCATATAAGATATTGAAGTGATCTCAGGGTGTAATTCAATGAAAAAGTCCATCTACCACCTTAGAGGTAGTCCTAGAACATCCTAGGGGAAGTCACCCATGAAATAATCAATGAATGAAGTAATATTTATTCATTAAGATCTTATTACCCCAAGGGATACACTCACAAATTCATGGGTAATTGGAAGCAGCCTCCTACCCACAAAAACCCCACATCCAACCATAAGATCTCTCTCACCCGAAATGGGGAAACTCATACCATCAGTGTAAAAGGAATCTAAATAATCTATGCTTAAAATGGATCTAGGATGGAACAATGAACAACTAATCCTTACCCAAGATGATGTCATAGGTTTCCATCATGATGGTAAAAATATCGCATGATAACGTATCTCCTCCAAGTGATAGCTCTCACTTCCAGTAGATAAAAGATACAGAAAAAGTGTTCCTAGTTTGAACCTAAAGAAAAATTTCTAGGATAAAGTCTCATTTGGGATCTCTATATCTGTATCCATAATTAAAGAGATGAAGGAATGGATTGAACCAATATTTACTAAAACATATAAAAGAGTTTAATAAAAACATATCATATCTCTAATCATCTCATGTGTCATTGGGTCATATGCCTCTCTTTCCTATAGTTGTCTGTGGCCTCGACTTCTATCTTTGTGATATAGAAATGGGTTTCCTAGTGGTGGTGGTTGAAGGATCACATAGATTTATCCGCTATCTACATACCCACCTTAGCACATTTGCTAGGGTTGTCATGATCCATGTGGCCTTGCCTGTTACACGCATAGCATCACCCCTATCAAGGCTTCCCTAGTCCTTTGTGTTGTCCCTGATCATGTGCTTGAGTCTAATCATGGTAATATCTCTTGCGTTGAGATCCTATTGACTAGCGCATGCTAGATACTACAAATGTATCACCCTTACATTTCACATTTCCATATCCAACTACATGACATCCCTTTGACAATAATATCTCTATCATCAATTCCCCCTCCAACACACTTTCATATATCGAAATGACAGGGGGACCACACTAGAATGGATATCTCTATGGAGACCCTACTCAAACTTTTGTACCCATAAGTAGCCACCCATAATCATATAGAGGGAGTACCATGTAAGTTATGTGAAACTCTTAGAATACTTAACCACTAACATCCCTCCCTACTTTAGCACCAGAATCTCTTGAATCCAAATTAATCAAAATCATGAGTGGTAGTATTCCTCACAAAACAGTAGCTGGAATTCAGGTCATGAGAGGTTCGACTCATCACCATCTACATAACTAGAACACACCAACACTCATATAATCCATTAAAAAGGATAGCTACTAGCACAACCACCAGATCAATCGGTGTCCATATAATCCAAAAAACATGCATCACTGACTTTATCTAATCCTTTCCTTCTTGGAGATTTGGCTCAAAATAGAACCACATCAGCCTATAGTGTTGGAACTCACAGAGTGGGATAAGCGTGCACATATACTAATACTGATCATCTAGTATGATATGTTACTTAACAGGTGGGGATGCTTCCAAATGACCACCTGGGGAAGAACCTCACTCGATGGCCCCTGAATTGATGCCTCATCACTCATCATATCATCATCAAAATATGGAATTGGTAACCTAGTTGGCTCTCTTCACAGAGGAATCCTGAAAATTTAATCCAGATGTACCACTATTATATGATCATATATATCAAGGGAGATTACTCAAAAAGGATAGTAAAATACTCAATCTTATACGATTCAAGTACCATTGATCATTATAATTAATGTCTCAGTATGACAAGTCAAAAATAAGGTAGTTAAAGTCTTTGTGGACATTTATGTCGATCACCCACACCGACACTGAGTTCCCTAGCCTAAAATACAGACGAGGGAAACATTTAAACTATTTTCCTAAATCCCCATAAAATCCTTATAAGGGTACTACTCCAAATACTAACCCACATAAATAACTCTCTAATGCCAATCGGTCATGACATGACCCAATAGTGCTCGAACCATAACTACCCCAAGCCCACCTCTATAGGTCAGGGACTGGTGACAAGCTCCAAAATCCATAACTATTATGGGATGTCATTGCCTAATGTACCTGTATTCACACACCTAGTCATATCCATCTAAAAGTGTAGAGGAATAATAAAAAGATACAATATCTAGATAAAAAACCACTCATGTAAAAACTCTAGGGTGTATAAGAGTATGATTGTGTAATACTGAAAAGTAAAAAGTTAAAAATACATTCCCCACCAAAAAGATGTCCCATCATAAGAAAACTTCAAAAGTAAAGTGATGAGAGATTCCAGTAATAGATATCCAAGACCTGACCACCATACACAGTCTAATGCACTAGGTATCTCAATGATTCTATGTAATCGTCATCGAACTATTCATTATCTACATAAGACGTGACATGTGTGGGAAAATCCCATACAAGGGGTGAATATATACATACCCAATTGGACACACTAAAATATAAAGGGTGCAGTAAGAGATACAATAGGAATAGACATTTCAATGCAAAGAAACTGAGTAACAAAATCCAATTCCATGGATATAGATTTATATACTCTACTAAATAATCCCACATTATTGATAAAGGGGCTATCCATCTAATAGCCTGGCCCAATAAATAGTTCCAATAGTTTCAAATGTACATCAATGATGCTGAGAGTCTTTCACATCTATCTGAAGAGGCATCTAAGTTAATCCACACCTTGATATTGTGATATATAGTCGATGGGAATAATATCATGATAGAGGTCCCATACCCTGACATTACAGGAGGGTACCACTTTAATGGTTGAGGACCCATGCCCTAACTATTCAAGAGGCTGCCACTCAATAGATGATCGAGGACTCATAACCTATCTGAATATTAGGGTTCCACTCTCGTAATTGTTAGAGGACCCATGCCTAGCCCTACTGGAGGGTTCCTCTCTAATATTTGAGGATCCATACTCAGACTCCATAGCAGGGTGCCACTCAATAGTCGATAGAGGACTCATACCCAATCCCAATATGAGGGTGTCACCCTATTAATTGTTAGATGACCCATGCCCAGTTGAGCTGGAGGGTTCCACTCTAATATTTGAGGATATATACCCCAACTCCATAGGAGGGCTCCACTAGGATGGATAGTAAGAGGACTCATACCAAGTCTCAATAGTATGGTGTCACTCAATGGATAAGTACATAACCCATTCCCTATCTCAACTAGATGGTGCAACTCTAATTTTTGATCAATGACCCATTCCTCGCCCAGTATGAGGGTGCAACTCAGATAGAACGTAGAGGACCCAAGCCCTATCCCAATAGGAGGTCACAACTCTAATATCTCTGAAGGTCCTACCCTATCACTACTATCATTGAGTGTCACCTAAATAAGCATCATACTCGTAATATCTAGTATAATATCTCAAAATATACCACAAAGGATACCATTATGTTCTATATAGAAACACACACAGGATAGGATACTTACAGGTCAATATATGGGTCCAAACAAAGGATATATAAGAGGTCGAAGTTTCCTCAAAATGGAAAAGAGTCTACACGATGTCTAAGGGGACCCACACAACATGTTTCTCCACATCGATTCCATGACATTTCACTACGAGTACATAGATCACTACCTATGTAGCCCTACTTGAAATTTATTGGGACTACATGACATTCCCCATCCACCTAGGGTCATTCTTGTCCTCTTGTTAGTGTCCTTGTAACATTTCCCCTGGCCCGGTACTTTGGAACATGGAATTTCCTTTTATACGGGGTACTACTAGTGTGATATATCACATGATATTTCTACTTAGGGAGGTTCAAACAGTGTGTGACTGAGACATATGACATGTGATCATTATCTTTTTTCAAAACCCTATCATTGCATCCATATGTGTACTAAATGGTGTATGTTCATCACAGTACATGAAGTGTAGTTGTGATTTTCATAGAAACTCATATCCATTCTAGGAATCCCAGATCTGTCATCCCCAATTTGAACCTAACCTCCAAGACACCAAAAAAAATGCAAATACTTTATTCATCAATTTAATCCATCCACTTTCTAGAAAATTGGATTTTTATTGATCCGTACAAAGCCCGCATGGGGCCACCTAACGCCACCATGCCTCCAACCACCTCACATTGCCTCATCTATATTTCAATCCTCTGTCTAATAACCAGCATCAGAAAAATAATCCCAAACCATCCTCTGATTGATTACCCATTTTTCTCATGTGAATTTATCACAAATCTAGGGGTTCGATCAGGATCGATTCTGCCTATAAATGTCAAACCATGGCCCCATTGAACAATGGATTAGATTACGAAGAACGAGTGGGGGAAAGGAACCAAAAAAGGTATAACTACTATTATCCAATTTTTCCGGGCCAAAAAATATATATTAAATAATATTGGGTAAAAAAACATGGAATATCAGGGATTAATTTGATAATCAATTTAAAATCAATACATAGGTTCATGAAAAGGATTGATTTAACGCATATTCGTAGATAGATATGATTATGATCAATCTATTTAATCCAATGGGGTGGAAATACAAAAATGATGAGTACTAAATCAATTAAAGACATTTAATGATTAATAATGCACTCACCAATTAATGAGAAAATTCATTGCATTTGTTGTTCCTCGATTCGCCTGGATTCGGAGTTTCGTTGTCTTCTAATCTTGATCTGCCATCAAAGGGTGGAAGTAAATACTATCAATGATTCAAGGATTATATGGATAACACTAGTGAACTTCCATAATTGTAAATTTATGGATAATTTATATTTTTATGTCATTTAATTGAAATAAATAATTTCATTATTTATTTAACTAAATGCACCCTCCAAACACTTATTTATCCAAAACCCATGCGCCGAACAACTCTACATAGTTCCTGGGGTAATCCTCACATTACGGACTCAACCGTGGTCTCATAATTTCAATATGAGAGTCCTTTTAAGATTTATCCCATTTTATTTAAAAAAATAATGTGTGCGTGATATAAAATATTTTTAATATTTTTATAAATTTAATTTTGAGAACACCGGGCCTCAGAATCACACGCCATATTAGTGAATAGATATAAAACTATTTGCAGATATATTCCAAAATATTACAATAAAAAAATATGGTATCTATAATTACATAAAAGTCTCAATAATTCAATTCATAAGTGAGGTCAAACCCCATTAGTTTCATATTTCTATATATCATTCTAGTTTCCAAATAAAGTATTGTTTAGTGAATCCTTACCACTTTACGTAATCATTTTTTGATAATTATAAAATTCTATTTTTATTCCCACTAACATGAGTGAATAAATATATTTTATTCTTACACTTCATTTAGAAGAAATGAATAATTTTAAAAAATAATTATTAAGGATTATTCCTTATTTAAATTGTTATTTAATGATTTAATTCATATTCTTGTTGTTTTGTTATTCAGATAAAAAAAAATTATGAAGATTTTAATGTATTTGATAGACTATTTTTTCCCATTTGTAATTTATTTTCACCATTAGGTAAATTATTTTTCTATAAAAATATATTACCCTGACATGAAAACATTATTTCCTTTATGTGAAGTGCATGTTAAATTAAAAGTGATTGAAAATAACATGAAATTCCTTTACACAATGTGGTAACATTTTTCTTATACTTTCAAATAAATGTAAAAACATTACATAGAAATCAAAATTCCACTTTCATAGGTCACCAATATGTGAAAGGATTTTATTTCATTTACACAACATATATAATTTAAAAAAATCATAGCTTGGGAAAATTATGTTTTTCTGGATTAATATTATGTAGATTTCATGGAAATTAGAATGACATAAACATGGTCTATAAATAATAAATACATTACTCTCTTTACTTGAACTTTTATGAGTGTGGAATGAATCTTAGGTGAAATCACCCAAAAATAAAATGACTCTTACATAAAATTACAAATATATGGAATGAATAATATTCAGAATAAAATGTATGGATTTTTTATAATTCAATTATTTGTTTTTATAAAACTAGAAATATGATCATTTTTTCTTATTTTTTATATTTTTATTTGCTTTATATTTTAAAATTATGATATTTAAATTTAAACTGATTTAAATGGGATGATTCAGTCTTACAAAATTTATAACTGATCTTTAAGGGATTTTATATTGATTTTTATTAGTGTATATATTATTGTGTTAAATATTTACTAATGATAATTATTTTAGTTATACGAAACTTTTTATTTTATATAATATTAAATACAATTTAAAATCAATCCAAAAGAATATTGTTATTGTTATTTATATAGAAATACTCATGAATAATTATCTAGAAAATAAGAATTCAATAACTCTGTAGTAGTTTGTTTGTTTCACTTGCATGACTTCTACTTCAATGAAAGATAAAATACATTGGTTATACGTGAAATTATACTTTTCTAAGGTTCTTATGCGTGAAGAAACTCTATATATAGATGTTAGTAGAACCTATTTAAGATACAGAGAACTATTGAGGATAATTGAATAGTGTGTATATAGATCACTTCTGTAATCATATTTGGTTGGGATTAATTGTTCAATTAATATATTCTCTAATGAGATACAGGCCACCTATGAATTTAAATATTTCATTTTTTTTTAGTTTATTTTAAATTGTAGAAAATTATTATTATATTTTCTATATGAATGATTTTTGGCTTACACTTTTTGTTCAAAAATAGACCTTATAGTTGAGTAATACCTCCCCATCAAAAGGTAAATGTGGTGTATATTTTTCTGGTAAAAAGCAGGGGTTTTAGTTTTACATTGATCTAGATAATGAAATGGTTTGTTCTTCAACTACTTCAAAACGAATGTTCTAGGTTATGCCTTCAAGTGGGAAAAAGTACGGTCATTAGCTTGTTCCCCTGTCTGAGTAAAAGGAAGGATATTCGGTTGTGAATATAGGGGTACAAAATGTATGTTATAAGAGTTAAAAAACTCCTGAAAATTTGGTATACCATATCATATGTTCTATATTATCATATTGAGAGTATGGAGAGTAGACGTAGGATCAGTTTGATATAAAATTCTATAAAAATACTTGTTTTTATATTGTATTTTACAGTAAAAATTATATAAACTATGATAAGTATTTAAAATTTTATATATAGGTCAATAAACCCCCCCACCCCCCTCACGACTATTCAACAATCATATAATTTTGATAACGTAATTGGTGTCACAATAGTACCTTACAAGAATTATTATCTCTATTTTATACATATATATATCTATATTTTTTAACTATATTCTTGAACTAACCATCAATAGGAAAGTTCAATTTTAGATGGAGATTTATATAAATCATTGTACAACACATAGACCTCTATTTTTTATGGTAAAAATTATGGATATTGGAAAGAAAGGATGGAATCTTACCAAAAGTAGCTAAGCATTCATCAATGGACCAAAAATGTAAAACCCAATGAATTACATGAAACTGATCTAGTGATTTTTAATGGTGATTATGTTGTTATTTTTTTAACTATAAGGTATTGAATATTTTATATTTTTCAGTTCGATTAAATATATTTAGTCATATAATGGGATGAAAATTTTCAAATTGTATTTGGAGGATACTGCAAGTCATTCTTTATGGAATTTATAAATTAAAATGAACTAAACATTGTATTCTTAGAGATGAATATCTAGACATTAAAACTGGTTAAATGAAATATTTTAATAAAATATTTCACTACTTTACTATTATTGTATATGGCATGAGTATCGTAGGAGAATAATTAGACAATGTAGTTCTTATAGAATTAGTTTTTAGGTCTCTAACTAACAAGTGGCATACTAAGAAAGTGGGTATTGATGAAATTAAGAACTTTAAAAAATACATGATTCATAAATATATTAGATTAGTATTGTAATATGAATTGGAAAATAAAAATATATCTAAATAACAAGTGAATAGAAGAAAAAAATGCCATTAAATCAAAAATTGAACACTACTTCTTACTCTTGATATTCAAATCTTTAATTAAATTAAAGTGATGTGGTTCCTAAAGTTAAAAAAAGAGTTAATAGAAGGAAAATAAGATACTTGACAATAATTAGAAATTATTATCCTTGAAAGTATTATAAAAGTCAAAAAATAATAATATTGTATCAAATAATACACCTAAAGTTATCTATTTGGAATATAGGGGGTGAATTATTTAAAACACAAATGATCAATAATGAAAAAAAATTATAACAAGAATTAAATAAGATAAAATGTAACTAGAAGGATATATTATAATAATTAGATTAGTGTATCTGATTATGAATCCTTTAAATCGGATTATAACAATTCTTCACTTGATGACTTATATGATGAAATTGAAATATTTTTAAAATAATTTTTTTAATATTTTCAAAACAAACAAATAATTCAATATAAGCATAATAATTTTGTTAAAAAAATATTGAATGTAAATTCGAAAAATGCTACTTCTATAAGTATTAATAATTTATATATATTTTTTGAATTTTTTTTCAAAAATAAAACTTTAAAATTGAATATTATCATTCATAAAATTATGAATTTAGATAAATAAATTTTAATGTTTCTCATTATGAAAATAAATATTCATAAATTAAGTTAGTTGTTTAAAGACTTTTTTATCCAAATTTATTCAATGAAGGAAAATTTATGAAAAAATTGTAAGAATTAACAAGATAAATAAATAAATTAGTGACCTTGATTATGGAAATAAATTATCTAAAATTTATAAGTCGGTATACATAAAAAGCTCAACAGTAAATGTATCCAAGGATTCTTCTTTTATATGTATGATGAAAGTACATTACGCAAGTGAGTGTTCTTTGAGATTTTCAGAATATCTTAATTACACTAAATCATATATTTATAAATCATTTTCATCTAAATTTCCTATAAATAAAAAATTGAAATCAATATTGGTTTCTAAGATTTATTTTACTAACCATATTGGACCAAAGTATGTATGGGTACTAAAAAGGCCCTAAATTTTTCTTTGTAGTATTTTTTGGATTTTGAAAAGGAAACTTGGTTAATGGATAATTTCTATTCCTGAAACATGATAATTAATTATTTAAGTTTCATTCAACAAGTTAGGATTTAATGTTACTTATCGAGATAATTCTAAAAGTAATGTTAATGTTTTTTGAGAGGTTGAAATTTTAAAATCTTTTTTCATTTCAAATGGTTTATAAATTTAAGTCTCGAAAAATATTTGATAAGTGTTTCTCAATTATTTTATGGTTTAATTCATGTAAAGTTTATAAATTATAAGTTTTCGGTTTTTAAAAATTAATTTATCATATTTTAAGAAAACTTAATATATAATATTTATTCAAAAAATCTTTTCAACTTGCAGATCAAAATGTTAATTGTTAGTTTTTTATAGTCATATAAAAATTTATAACATTGTATAATTGGGCATGATAATTTTAGGATGTTAGATAGTATTTCCAAACACTATAAATTTATAGTGATTTCTTATTTAAAGCAGTATAGAATCGGTATTTGGGAATAATTCAGGAAAGGTAAACATCATGAAAATAGTTTTGGATATATCAAAAAATTTCACATAGTAATTCCTTTGTAACCTTTTCATTATGATTTATTTGAAATTTTTTTTAATACTATTATCGATGGTAAAATATTTGTATTTGTAATTCTTGATTATTTTTCAAGATATATATAGGTCTATTTACTATCTCGTAAATATGAAACTATTTCAAATATTTCAGCTTATTATAAATTATTATAAAATCAAAATTGTTACTTAATCCTAATCATTTGAAGTTATATAGGTAGAAATTTTTAAATCTAAAATTTGAAAAATCTATTAGGATATAGGATATTCACAAAATCTATAATCCCCTAAGACAACATAAAAAATAGTGTTATTTAAATTAATAAAGAAAACTTTTACGAAATGGATAGAACCATAACATATTTTTTTAAACAACTATAAATTTTTAGGAATAAGATACAAATATAATTTTATTTGTGCTTAATATAATTCTTTTAAGACCTACTTAAAAGAAGACACCATATAAACTTTGGAAATTTAGAAATCCTAAGGTTAGTTATTTTAGATTATTCAGAAAAAAAATTTATATTCTTTATGTAAATATTCATTATATAAGTTTGATTAAATTTATATGGAAGGTTTACTTTTGGGTTATTCAAATTCAGGTAAGGTATACAGAGTTTATAATAAAATTACTATGATGTTTTAAGATTATATTGATGTAAAAATTGATATAAAATTATTTAAAAGATAATAATTATAATATTTACCATCTACAATATTAGATTATAGAAATTAATATTGAAGAGAATATAGCCAAAAATGAAAATGAATATGTTGAGTGGGAGAGTTTCACTCATGAAAGAACTAGGAAATCACATAGAGATAACCCTTTAGATTTAGTTATTAGAAATAGTGATTCAAGAATTCAAACAAATAATTACTTAAGGAATTTTTTGTGCTCATTATTCATTCATTTATGATTTTTTTCATAATAATATTATTTAATCATTGAAATATTAAAATTGTATACTTTCTATTAAAGAGGAATTTAATCAAGTTTTATAAAATAATTTTTCGATTTTAGTTGATCCTCCAAAAGTATAAGATGTAATTTATACTAAATATATTTTTAAAAACAAATATGTTTAATATATAAATATTAAGAATATTAAGGTCATAATAATTTCATTGGGTTATTCACAAGAATTGGGAATTTTTTATTATATAATATTTTCTTCTCTTTCAATATTAAAGGATATAATAATTTTGTTGTTATATGTTTATTTTCAAGGAATTAAATTATTTTAAATAGATAACAAATTTTCTTTTCTAAGTAGATTTATTTCTAAATATGTATATTTAGGATAGCTCTATTGTTTTGAAAATGAAAGTTTTTCAAATCATGTTTTATAACATTTTAAACTTCTTATGGACTTAAAAAATCTCTAAGATCATGGTATGAAGAATTACATAATTTCACTTTTTAAAATGCTTCCATAGATGGAAAATTTTATCTTATATCGTACATTAATAAAAAAAATATATTGATATATTTAATTTGAAAATTTATTTGGATGGTATTATTTTTGGATCTTTAAATGATACATTATGTAATGAATTTTTAGATTTAATGACAAGTAAATTTGATATAATCCTTATGAGAAAATTAAAATTATTATTTGTATTTCATGTTTTTCAAAGGGATGATGTAATTTTTCTTAATAAATATAAGTATGAAAAGGAACATATTAAAATATTTAGGCTTGAAAATTGTAAAATTTAAAACACCCACATGGGTGCTTCATGTAAACTGGATATTGATAAATATGGAAAATCAAAGGATAATAAACTTTTTGAGGTATGATTATTAGTTCATTATTTATTATAAATTTTAAAACTAATTTGATATTTAAGGTTTTTATTTATACTATTTTTCATAGTTATCCAAAGGAAATCTATGTAAAATTATTTAATGGAATCATAAAATAAGTTAAAAGTTTTTTTAACCTTGTTTTATTCTATCCTAGAAAGACTTATTTTGAATTAAAAATCTATTCAGATTCTTAATTTGGGGGATGTAAAATAGATATAAAAAGAACAAGTGTAATATGTCACATTCTAGAAAAATGCTTTATTTATTGGAGCTCTAAAAAACAACTTTCGGTTACATTATCTATTAAAGAAACATAGTACATAGGTGTAGAACTTTTTTGTTATCAATCCTTATATATTAAAAAAACATTGGCTAATTTTTCTATTTACTTTGATAAGATACCTATTTTATGTAATAATTCGTCAGCTATATTAATTTACAATAATAATTTACATCATTAATGACTAAAACCTATTAAACATTGATATCATTTTATTAGATTCCATTTTCAAAAAGTTGTCATTTTTTGGAATATGTTCCAAAAAATGATTAATTAGCTGAAATCTTTACTAAAACCTTTAGATTCAACAATGTTTAAAAAAATTATATTTTTTCCTAGAATGATATAAGTTTAAAAAGAAATTTTAAGTTGAATAATTTTGAACAACAAATTCATGTCCAATGTTATTTTATACATACTTCATCGTTCATATTGAATGCTAAAACCATTTCTCCTTCACAATACTACTTTATGTAAACTTTATTAGTTAGAAATTCATCATTATAATGATATATTATTATCTTTAAACAATAAAAAATATTAATATGATATAATATTATGGTTTACTAACATGTACATAAAGTTACTTTATTTTCTAAAAATCATGTAAATCAATTTCATTATTTGGTTTATTGGGATGTTCATAAAAAATCGGTTACTTTAAACTCATTGAAAATATATTATACAATCATTGATAATCATTTACCATGTTTTTTGGCTCCTAGTTTATTTAAAAATTCTTATACAGGTGAAACTAACCACTATTTCCAAATTTCATTTTTGAATTCCCTACTTTCATTCTCTAATATCCTTATTTTTATAATAATTTCTTTAATTTTAGTTTGTATCTATTTTTAGAATTCAAAATTTTAGGGGAATATATCTTTTTTCATTTGGAATATAATTTCATGCATGTTGATGAAAAAGTGGAGTTGAATTTTTTTTCTTTATGTAATATTCTCAATAAGTTTCAAAAAATGGAGAGAAATATTTTCAGGTTAAAAAAATTATTTCCAATAATTTGGTGAGATTTTGGGTTATGCTTTTTAATAATTTAAAAAGAGAGAGAATTTTATAAAATTATATTTGGTTTTATAATTATTAAAAAATGGTGATATTGTTAAGTGGTTATTTAAAACTTCACTTAATCATATTTTGATAATTAATAAAAAAAATTTATTTCCTCAAACATGAGTAAGATATGTGTTTAAAGATATCACTTTGCATATAAGAAAATAATGTTGTCAAAAAAATTTAATATTAAATGTTTATTCTATGATTAGATTTTTCATTAATTATTTATTCCATACTTTTGTTTTTGTATTTATTTTGATTAACACTTGTTTTATGATGAATTTTATGTTTTTTAAAAATTATTTTTAACATTATGTAATTAATTTTTACCCTTACAAAAATTAGTTTTCCATGAAAAATTTATAACCTTATGTGAAATCTATATTACATATACAATAAATACTTATTACCATTAAAAATCTTACAGAACCTACTAATGGCCTTTACACATCAAGTGAATATGATTTTTATCATTATTATTAATATCATGTCCTTAATATAAAACTTGAAATTGAATTTTCATAGATCACCCATACATGGAGTTTTGGTGTTACATTTACACATTATATATGATCTGAAAAAAGACCTTTACATAACCTAGTTAAATTATCCATATTTTTTCCCTTATATATATTGTATGGAAACCAAAATGACTCATATTTTGGATAGAAATTATTCATATGTGAGTCTATTTATATGAATTTTTCTTAGTATAGAATGACTCTTATATGGAATCACTCATACATCAAATAAATCTTACATAAAATCGATCATTTATGGAATTAGAATTATATAGGATGAATCATACATGATTCAAATTATTGAATGGTTTTTTCAGAAAACACAAAACATACATTATTTTAGGTATCATTTTATATTTTGAGTTTCTATTTATTTGAAAATTATGATATTTTAATTTAAACTGATTAAAATACGAATAGTTCTTGTTATATAATTTTTAAGAGATATTGAAGGACTTTTATATTTATTATTATTAGTGTATTTACTATTTTATTAAATATTTACACATTCTAATGCGTGGAGTTGTATAGACTTTTTTTTACAAAATATGGTAGAAAATTTAAATTTAATACACATGAATAATATTATTATTATCTAGATATAAATACAACTAAATAATTATCTTAGAAATAAGCATAAAAAAATTATTTATTTTTTTGATTCGCATGTGTGCAAACGACTTTGAGAAAAGATAAAGTAGAACTAAAATCCATACAGTTGTCATTTCTGAAGTTATTGTTCCTGAAGGAACTTTATATATAAAATTTTATAGAAATAGTACAAAAAATATATGACCATCAAGGATACTTTAAATGATATTATTATGATCATTTTTTGATAGTGTTTATCATTTAACACTCATCTTTTCTAATAAGATAATGGAAACAACAATTTTTAGAGATTTCATTTTTTTATTCTTGTTTTTTTCATACAGAATTTATTCTATATTTTATGTGTTCATGGTTTTTTCTTTATCCATTTGAATTCAGAAGTAGGACCTTAGTTTCAGTTTATACCCCCCCCCCCCTTAAAATGTACTCTCAGTTGTGATTTATTCAGTAAAAGGTTGGGATTTTTATTGGGCCTTTCTTCTAATAAAGGATAGATTGGTTATTTATCCAAATCAAAGGTAGGTTATCTATTGTGAATCTATGTGAGAAAAAGGTAGGGTAATAATGTTTTCCATTAAGCTGAGAAAAATTCAAGATATAGGGTTATGACTCCAGATGCGAAAAAGGTCATTTGTTTGATTTATCACTTTCCTTAAAAAAGTGATATAACAAAAAGTGTGTTTCATAATCTCAGTTTTAGAGTTAAAAGAGTATACATAGGATCACTCTTATCTAAACTAGTAAAAAAATATTTTTTTCATATTTCATTTCCACTATAAATTACATTAACTATCATTAGGATTCAAATTTTTATAAACAGGTAAAGTCACCCCCCCCCCAACTGTTCGTCCATATTATCATATAGGTTGAAAAAAAATGGCCATAAGTGATCGTATTTTCAAACTATTGGGTTAAAAGAACCTGCTATGAGATTTATAGTTTATACACATCACTCAACTAGAAAGTAACCCACACTGAGTTCCATTTTTAGTTATCCATGATAACCCACCTTCACTCATATATTACATGACACATGAAACTTATATAAAATAAAAAAAGAGTAATTTGGAATAAACTAATTTATAGGCATAGTATCTCACTCATCCAATATCATGAATTAATTTAATATCAATAATTAGGAATCCTAAAATCAAAAAAAACCCATTTATGTGATTTAAATGGGGATAAAAGAAATATTAAAGAAAATATTAGATATAAGGAAATGGAAAGTTAGAATTGAATCCTAAAATATATTGGGAGAATGGTGATTAAATCAAATTATGAATGAAAGTGATTTCCCAGATAGATGTGAGGAAGTGGGAAAGAGAGAAAATTCAGGTCATGTGCTTATAATAAAGGAGGTAAATTTGATAACTTTTATCATTTAATTAAAACATTAAAAAAAATTGTGGCTTCCAAGCACTTAGTGTACCTACACCAGGTACCCATTAGCCACCAGATACCTATCCAGGGGTAACCATCTAGTCAGTGGTCCAACTGATCCTTACCACTTCTTCTTTATCCACCAAGTACTTAATATAATGTCATTGAGTACTTGATGTAATCTTTGAACATTGAAAGATTGTTTTCTTTAAATGATCCAATTTTCTCAATTTCTAAATATTTTTCTTCTTATAACCATTATAGCAGTCATAAATTACCAACATACACATGTAATTACTTAATTTTTATTGACTTCATACCTCAATATGTTCACATATTTACATAAATCATCAAACAAAAAATTTTCCATTACCCCGTAGGATATAACTAAGATTTTGTCACTTTTTCACAAAAAATCTATGGATTTAACAAACTCATGGTATATAATAATCTCATATTCCACTCTAAGATTAATTACTATATTTCTATATCATGATGTCTCATAACATAGTGCGTTGAATGAATCAATATCCCCCCAAAGTTGATAATAGTTTTGAAGATCTAAAATACTTCAAAAAATCTAATATTGAATCACATGTTAGCCAATGAAATATCTACCTATAGTTATATGATAGAAAAAATATTTAATAAACATGATAAATAAATAATTAATCGTTCATTATTTATAAAATAATCATATAAAAATTATTTAAACACAGATCATAATGCTTTGAAATCCTAACATTTCACTGTAATTGTTCCTATAATTCAACTTCTTTTTTGGAATCTAAATTTCACAATTAGACATTGGATTTCACCCAATAAATCATTATATCATTAATATAAATTCTTGGGAAAACTTATTACTTTTGAAAAAAAAATCCAAAGTGAGATATTCAAGATCCATTGTCTCACTTCACAGTTTAAGGTTTTTCAATTAAAATGATTATTTTATCATGATGACTCTCCGGAGATGAGTTTATAGCTCAAATCTTATCCTATGACACCCCCCGATCCATGATTAATTTATAATGTGAATCATAATCGATATTCTAGAATCCAAGGATATCTTTTTATCTATCACCCTCACTCTATCGCCTACACAAATTCAACAAAACAAATTTTTTATTTTACTAAACAGAACACAAAATCCATGTTTTCATGTCACCAACATAACACCCCAATATTCTAATAATACCTGATGAACACCCAAATAAAAAAATAAATATGATTATTTTCCTCTGATTTTTTTCATAAATGATAGAAAAATTCTACATAATCATATTTTGGTGAGGTTTCTTGTTCATAACAAAGAGAAAGATGGAATTTTGATTATGGATTATTCATTTCACTAGGAAAACTCTCATTAGGTATAATAATTAATTAAACCTAAAGTTTCCTATTATCACAAATTTTTATTTATAAACTTACCATCCAACAATCAATTTCTCAGATAACTATTCCTTAAATAAAAGCAATACACGTAAAATAAAATCTCAATGGTGGATATCAATGATTCACAATCATTTTATTTTCTATAAAAACTAAAATTTAATGCTCATTTGGATGTTTTTTTATAAAAAATGTCTTATTTAAATCTCATAATCATTCCAAAGGAAATTTGAAAGAAATTTATATTTATTATAAATTAATATTTTTTTAATTTATTCATTCCCCATGAATGTAGATTAATAATTCCAAACTCCAGTCTTTTATATCTCAACACATTATATTCAAACCATTAGTTATATTCTATTAAAAAAGAAATAACTATTTCCATTGGATTTGAAATGGAATATAGGGACTAATATAAATCATTAATTATAATCTCTTGTATCCCATATATATATAATAATAATAATGGGATAATAAAATAAAAATTTTGACCAACATATGTTCTTCTTGACACTAGTACACTTAATTTACTTTTTAATGACATTAAATTCTCATTATCTGTCATTCACATATATTAAAAATTATATTTAAACATATATCACTATTGAAATTTTTTTGAAATTGAAAATAGGGTCTCAATTTATATATGCTTTATCTTGTCCCAACTGGGCTACTCTAAAAATAAGAATCAATCTAGTTGGTGGATATGTCTCAATAATGCCTCCCCACACAACAAAGTATGTCAACTAGTAGTGAGGACCTAAGTTCCATTAGTGGGGAGGTGATACCCTCAAATTAGAGTAAGTGAAATAGTAGAAATAACCAAACATTATCCATAATAGTATATAATCAGGGTGAAGAAGTAATAAAAACAAACAAAGATGTAATAAATGAGTGGAATGCAGTAAGAGCCTGATAACCTATATCATCCATATAGAGTTGATCACTCACTAGGGAGATCACATGTAAAAGAGTAAATAAAAGAAATGAAAATAAAATTACATAGATCTACTGCTAACTTCAAGCTAAACCACATACCCGGACCCCATGAACCTAGTGATCTACTCCTACCCAATCATAAGAATCCACATGAGCATATCCACTTATTCATGCAACCCTTGGCTTCAACCTAATTCATTATACATCCATTCTCAACCTAAAAATAAAATATAAGGTATCCATACACACTAATGTGTATGTATAGGGGGTCAAAAATAAATCTTAGTAGTCCACCCCCATCGATGAACCTACAATCTTCTTCCATAAGTGAACTATTATACAATTTACTCATCCTTGATGAGATGTTACGAAAATAAATAATTAAAAGAAATACATTTTCTATCCTTGGGTTTATGATATTAATCAATAATAAATGCTTTATCTGGTTCTTTAATGTCTCTAAGCAAGCTACGTCACTATAGGGGGATACATGTATTACCCTTAGGTTCACCCAAACTCCCCTAAAATCACTATAATGAGGGATTCTAGGTAATATCTGGACATCCAAAAAATATGGATTAAAGATAGATTTCAGCCATATGAGCTATGTAAATCTAGTACAATGTATGAGTCCTAGGTCTTGATCTATAGGCAATCATCACCTTGCGTATTAAAAAATAGAAAAGTGGGATTACCCTTTAGAAATATGTAAGGGTTTCTCTCTTGATCCAAGTTAATAACTAGTGGCCAATTTAATAAATGGATTAACACCCTCATCCCTTGGAAAGTCTGTGAAATTAAATAATGGTGTTTACGCCATGACTCTAAAGATTATATCCAGAGTCTCTCAAGGATATCATCATCTATCCTCAAGATTATCATAATACCCAAATCCTAGGTGAACTATTTCCACCCAAAAATATCATCTTTGGAACATGATGCCCACTAATCTCAATCATAACTATGGAATTTCATGTCTACTGGGGAATATAATTTCGACTAATTTTAGTAGTGATGAAGGGAACCATGTCCATCATCTTGATAATATAACATTTAATAATTATTCCTCAAAATATGGATCCTAGTAAGTATGTTTGGGAATCCCAATAAAGTAATAGTCAATCAAAAAGGTTCAGAATATGGACCCCATAAAGAACCTCTAGGAATCCCCATTATAGCATCACATCATATTAGGCACCATGGTATATGTTATTGGAAGAATTTTTGGAACCATAGAAACATCACTATTAACTGATTGGATGAATAAAAAAGTGTGAGGGAAGTTGAATTCATAAACCTATCACTATTACCACATCTCCTTGGGTTGAAAAGTTCAATACATGTTCTAAGGGGACACCTGCTACCATCTCTACCCAAACCCAATTCCTACGATTAGGGTCACTCAAACACAGGGGAACCCACTAGGTCCCCTACTAAAATAATGGAGAGGTATCCTACCCTGGATATTTGAGGTACACACATAATTGATGGAATCCCTCTTGGCATCCTTGGAAATGAAAACAAGCACGGGCATCCAACATGGGATCCTATAAGCCAGTAGGCAAGTAGATGAATCCAATTTGGGAAACTTTTACACTACTAAGATATTGGGGAAACACATCCCATAACCCATATCTAACATCTCATGTCCTTCTGCCCTAAAATGACACATCTCATAAGGGATATGTCCAAAAGGGAAAAGATACTAAAACATCAGCCTGGGGAGATGGTTCATGGATCATCTCAATTTGTGGTCTCAATAAATACTATCTGAAACACCCAACCATAGACTCTTGGAGTCCCACTAAAAATTCATTTTTGAGTCTAACTAACTAAATACACTCTGAGATACATAATAATGGGACCTTGGACAACCCATTCCAAAACTATTAACCATTTTTCATGACCCTCAACTAGGTCTCTTTCAAAGACATGCTCAAATAAAATAACTGAATTTATATACTGAAGGAAGAACCTATCCATTGGTTCTATTACAAAAAAATCCTCTTAAAAGTTCTAAAAACACTCTAAGGGTTCCACCATTATGATATATGTGTAAGAACACTCAATACAGACTACTCATGTGTCAAATTCTGACTATGATGCATCAAAACATGAAAACCCCTCAAAGGGGTAACAATGGAGAGGTACATAAAGTATATAACCAAGTACATGGAATGTACTCTCAAATACACACTAGGGAGTTTACACTAGCTACATTTGTCATATAAAACCAAATTACACAGTTTGTAAGTCATGTACATAGCATGGACCCTTCATAGGGTGCCATCCCATATACCTCACATGGCATGGCCATGTGTCTTTTCTTCAGTCATGTACTTCTACACAGTGTGTAACCCACATGGGGACTATATGTGTACACTATATGGTCATGTGTTCCTAAATGGGTTGTCAGTCCATCTACTTATAAAAATGGCCAAGTGCGACTACACGACATGTACCCCTGGTAAACGGAATGAATTTCCAAAAACTACATCTTTCCATGTACATGAAAACATGGACAAATACTCATATATGATGTGTAATTAAAATACTTATATTATAAATCCAAAAATTAATATTCCCAAAATATTAATATTTCATGGATTTTTTCCATAACACCACGCGCCATGTGATTGGGATTTATGGGATGTGAAGCCCTAAAATCATCCCAAAACACTCGTTCTCTCTCGAGTAATCATAGACCTACCCCTAGGGATATTTAGAAATTATATTGGGAAGATAAACCTAGAATGTGGTAAATATATGTCGATTTATGGAATAAACATAAAAACATCCTACCATTGGGATAAATCCATCAAAGATTTTCTTGTTTCAATGATATGAAGTTACTGCAAAATGATTTGGCACCTCTTGAGCTCTACGATGGTACCTCATTTCTCCCTCTATATTTCTCTCAGTAACTACCCCTCCATTTTCTATATAGTTCATCATGAAGGAGATATACCTTGGGGAATATACAAGAAGTCAGGTCAAGGAGAAAAAAGAAAATAGTAAAAGAAAAGGAAGAAAAATAAATGAAAAATGAAAAAAGGGGCATGTTCTTACCCCAACGCCCAGTATGAGTTTATACCTCCCCTAGAAAAATACCATAATTATAGACTCGATGGTGGAGACAAAATCTCAATCAGAAACTCCATTAAAAAAATATTTTAATGAACATGTTTGAATAAATTAATATTTAATTAATTAATTATCAATTATTAATTATTAATTATTTCGCAAAAAATAAAATGGATAATATTTCCACAAAACTATTTTACTATGGTAAATACCATATTCCAAGATCAACATAGTGGTCATAAAAATTATCTAAGATTATATTCTTGGGGTAAAAGAAAATTTTATACCTCCTGATCATTAGAAATCAAATAAAAATCAAATTTCTTCTAGATTTCACAATCCTATAAAATGTGGTTCTTTATAACCTCCCCAACATAGACCGTCTTAATCCCCAGGAAGCCTTGGGGACAAAATAGTATCCATGACCTCATCCCGATCATCTTCAAAGCTATTCTATCTTGACCACCCAATGACCAGCCTGATAGTGTGTATAACTTTTTCATTATGAAAGACTTTAAACCATGACTAGTCTCATACTCCCCACCATAGAAGTACCCTTATTGTCCTATCAAAATATAAATTTATGCTCAAATTCCCAAAAACCATCCATCACCAAATATATGGACTAGCAGACCCAATAATTCTAATCCCCAAGCTCCAACCTATAATGACAAAATGTTATCTGTTCATGCTTCCCAAGAACAGTTCCCATGTAAAATGATAAAATTCAACTCATAATGAGGGTCACTACACTTAAATGGCCAATGGTGGACTCCCCGCTATAAGTATTACCTTATACTGCTCCTTGAGAATATCCTTAATGGTTCCATCACCAAAATTGTGTTGATCCTCTCAAGACACACTTCTAATCCAATCAAAAATTGACTATGATTTATCCACATCAATCATTCCAAATAACCTGATCCATTCTCGCTGTCTCTTATACCATGGAAGGACATTAATTATTTTATCACAAATCATATGTGACCATGCTCGAGTAAATACGTTTAAACCATTTTTCCTTATCTTTCATATGACGACACACTGATTAATGATTTAAATGATACCATGCATAATCAACATGATCCTTTACCATCTCTCCTAGCACAATGAGTGTATTATCCCATACCACCCAACTCAAAACCCGACTCATGTTCTAGAAATCCATCTATCTCAATGCCAATTTTACCATTATACTCATCACTTTAGTCTCATTAATCCAAAATTTTCCTTGAAATTCCACCTTATATTTGAGAACCACACTTGATACATAGTTTATTCCATGGTTTATCATAAAATAATGTATTTTTTCCAGATTAAAACATTAAATCCACAATAATTGGTTAACAGGGATAAGAACCCAAACAAACCAACCAATGGAAGCTGATATTGATATCCTTGCACCCTTGGGGATTCCTCAAATCCAAGATCATTATCATGAAAATATTTAAATACTTGATCACCTTATGTTCATTGGTCTTTATAGAAGTAAATAACCAGGATCACTTCCTAAAAAGGAAAGAAAAATCTAAGGAAACCCATATCATAATTTTCCCTTGATCTAACTAAATTTTAACCAATAATGGTCTGAGTCAAAAATATGGGCCTCTAGGTATCCCAACTATCCCTACTAATCAAGTTTCATAATAGGTTCACTAGGTTATACAATTTATCCCATAAGTCAAACCTCTTTCCTTTTTCACATCTAAGGGGAATCATTCAAACACCCATCTCAACATAAGCCATCTAACAAACCTTTCAACGCTCTCTAATGGAGGTAAGGATAATATAAACCAACTAAGGTCAAAACCAATCAACATTGGTACAATTAAATAGTTTTTCAATTAAATTTTATAGAGGAGAACACAATTTAAGTTGAAATTGTAAACCCATTTAATTGTAACCCATTGGTAACTACTAACTTATAGAAAGAAATTTAATGGAATCACCAGCCCAGAATTGGAATAATAAACCTTGGTACTCTCTGAGCATCCTCATAACAAACTTATCCCAAGGGACTCACAAAATAAGTAGAGAAATGATAATGAACACAAATTCACCAGGCTAATACAGAAAGTAATACCTCCTTGTGGACCTCGTTCACTATTAACATTCAGGTACCTATCAACATTACACTAGTTGATTCAACTAGATAACCATAAATGAAGGTCAATTAAGTAATATATTGAATCAATATAGATGGAAAAACCCCATGTATTCTGTTAAAACACTTTAGTCGATTGAACTTGAAAAGGAAACTCCCACAATGGTTCTACTAAAAAGTCAATGATTGCCAACGTTGACCTATAAGGGTCAGTAGTATACACATATAATTTTCCCTATGATCTATGTCTTACTTCTCTCACATGGTTCGGTTAATTATAATTTCATACCAAGCTATGTGCGAAAACACTATATAGGTTCTTACTAACACATTAAATAACCAAACCAAGTAACAACACCTTACAAGTGGTCCAACACTTGGGTACCATGTACACTATCAAGCCACTATATTCACTACACCTCATACGCCAAAGGATTGAGTCATCACATTTACAATCAATCATCTCATCGTATATCCGCATGACCTACCAGCAGAAGGAAATATATATATTTATATATATTGGTATAACTAATTAGAATGATAAGAATAACATATATGATGAAACATCATTTAGGTTTTTTTTAACACTTTAAACAGTTAGCCTCATCATAAGTAGTAAAATAAAACACTAGAAGATTTATAACATGTGGACCCTATGTGCCAAATATGATGCACGAGACACCTCTTTCATCAATCATATAAGAGTTAAAATCAATCATGGGCCTCTTTCCAATGGAATTAAAGACATAAATCCATAATGAATAAAAAAATCCACATCACATTTTCATCCCTCAAAGCGAAAATTGTATACAATTGTGACATCGCATATTAAGAACAGTAATCCCATAACCCTAGTAATTAAGAATAATTTCCAAAATAAGTGTTATCAATGCACTAGTATCATATCCATCTTGGATTCTAACACATTATTTACCCTCCTTTCTACCATATCCAAAATAGTAATACAACAAGAAAAAAATTATCTAATACCACTTTTCCACATCCCAACTCAACTCACTCTATAAATACTAACACTATTGGTTGGTGACTAGGCCTCAAACACATCACCATGTACACTATAGGCTACTAAAAATTAGTAAGAGACAATGGTGTGGAAGTTGGGAGACTATTACCTCATATTAAACTAAAAAAATAGTAGAAATAACAAAACATTATCCATAGTATTAAATGATCATTGTGTCGAAGAAATAAATATAAGCAAGTTTGTAACAAATGAATCGAATTCAATAATAGATTGATTAGTTATTCCATATATACAACAATAATCACCCAATGGGTCGATCACATATAAAACCATAAATAAAATAAGCAAAAATAAAAGTAAATGGATCCACTAATAACTCTAAGTTGAACCACATACCTGATCTCAGTAACCATATTGGGATACTCTAGCCCAATAATAATAATCCGTATGAGTATCTATACTTGTTCATACAGCCTTGGGCCTTATCCATATCAATCATATATCTCTTATAAACCTAAAATTATACCTAAGGTTTGCACACACACCAAGGTGTATTTATAGCGGGTTGTAAATAAATCTCAGTAGGTCATCCCCAATGGTGAACCCACAATTCGCTACCATAAGTGAATTATCATGAAATATTAACATCCTAACTGAGATATAATGTAAATAAATTAATAAAAAATCAATTTTCAATACTTTTTTCCATGATCCTGATTGATAATATCTACTTTAGTCAGTGCTTAAATGTCCCTAAGAAAGCAATGTCGCCATAAGAGGATGCATTCCTTAGCTCTAGGATCACCTGTACTCTGCTCTAATCACTATAATTAAAGGGTTACAAGTATTATATAGAAATGTTTTAAATATAGTATTGATCTAGATTCCATGACACTCAATCCAAGTAAATCAATTTCAATGATTGAGACTTAGGTCTTGGTCTTTAGGAAATCCTAAAATTATGACATGGAAAATACATAAGGGGGATGAACCCTATGAGACAAGTAAGGGATTATCTCTTGATCTGAGGTAATAAATCATGATCTATTCAATATGTGTATCAACACCCCCATGATTAGGAAAGTCTAGGAAATGAAATAATAGTTCATCCAACCCAACCCTATAGAGATTATATGGAATCAATCGAGGAGATCAACATCATCCCTCAAAAATATTACAATATCTAAAGTTTAGGGAAGTGAAACCACCTAGAAATAACATAAGAGGAACTCCATATCCACTAATATCAACCATAACTATGGAATTTCATTTCCTCTATGGAATTCCACATCCACAAATTTTATCAGCGATTAAGAGCGCCATTTCTATCATCCTGATAATATAAAATTCTATCAGTAGGGTTAAAAATCTATATCCCTATATGTGCCTTTGGGAAGCCTAATAAAGTAATGGTTAGTTAAAAAGGATCATAACAAGGATTACAAGAAGAGCCTCTGGGAATCCCCATTATATCATCAAATTGTATCAGACCCTAAGGGATGAGTTCTAGGAAGTATGTATGCAATCATAGGAGAATGAACAATAACTAATTGAATGAAAAAATAAATATTTAGAGTATTAGAATGCCTAATACCATTGCTACTTCCATATCCCTTCAGGGTTAAAAGTTCAATATAGATTCTAATGTGACCCGTGCTAACATCTATACAAAACCCACTGCACTATCTCAGGGTCGGTCAAAGAATGAGGCACCCACTGAGTCCCATAAACCAAACAAAGGAAAGGAATCCAAATTGGGATCCTCAAGTTCCACACTTAATAAAATTCATCCCTCTTGGGATAATTGGAAAGGAATTAAAGCAGAGGCATCCCATGGGGGATCCTATAAGTCAAAAACTAATAATAGACATCCTACATGAGATTCTTGACCACAACTAATATCTTGGGGTAAACACATCCCATAACCCCCCCCCCCCAAATGGCCTGAAGGTCTTATTTTTTATTTTATTATGGATAATCCCCCTTTTAAGGGTTGAAGGGGAACTCGTACATGACTCATAGGCAAAAGGCACAAGGCCTGACTGACCCGCAATACATGACTCAAAGGCCCAGAGGCATACCATGCCCAATACATGACCCATATGCCCATCCCACTTGAACTACCCCTCCCCAGCTTTTGCATCATTGATCACCTAGCTCCCCGCCTTGTATTTTCTGATCGGATAGCATTACCCCATACAAAGTTGCATGGTTCCTGGTCCCAATGGCGGCTTCCATACCCTCTTATTCATACAACCATGTTAGCTCTACTTTTGGCGGATTCTACTCTTGTTTCTCGGAACCTCTTTTGGGGCCTTTTATGTTCTAGGGAGATGGAATGTGCTCCATCTCAGTTCAAGGTCTCACTCTAGGTTGGCATGAATACCCAACAAAATTGTCTCAACAAGTCACATATCAGTCCTTCTAACCATAGAATCTCTAAGATACATCAAATGAGGACCTTGGAGAACCCATTCCAAGTCTATTAACCATTTATCATGACCCTCAAATGGGTCTTATTCTAATTGTCACTCATAGGAGATAGAACAATTCATCTACTGGAGTAATAACATCTTTATGGAGTCTGTAACCCCCAAAATCATCTTAAAAGTTCTCAAAACACCCTAAAGATTCAAACATTATGATATATACAGAAAAATGATGAAAATGGACAACCCATGTTTCCAATTCTGTCTCTGAGGCATCAAAACATGAAAAGCCCTCAAAAAGTATCAAGGGAGAGGAACACAGCTTATATACCTATGTATACAGAATAAACTCTCAAAGCCCTATTTGGGAATGTACTCCAGCTGGACCTGGTGAGTGAAACCCAAGTGAACTACATGAAATTCATTTATATAATGTGTGACATACATGGGGTTCCTACTCATGTACCTCACATGTATTGGTCAAGTAACTTTTTCTTGGTCATGTACTTCTACATGGGGGAGCCCACACAGGTTCTTGCCATGTAAACTACATGGACATGTTCCCTGGCATAGGCTTCATATCCATGTACTCATCTACGTGACCCTATATAACTACACAGTGTGTACACATGTTACATGGTGTGTAGTTCCAAAATCTACATCAACCTATGTACTCTACCACATACATAAGTAGTAATACATGGAGTGTACTCCAAGTACACCAAATATACTTCCAAAAAATAACTATCCCCAAATAAGAAGAGTTAAATTCATGTTTTCATATAACCTCCCACCATTTTATTATGATTTTTCAAATGGTAACCGTTATAATCAGCCTAAAACACTTGTTTTCCCCTAAATAAGTATAGATCGACAACATAGGGTCCAAAGAAATCTTAATAGACCACTAAAACTATAAAGAATTAAATATATAAATATTTATGGAATAAAAATAAAAATGGTTTACCTTTGGGAATAATTCACTGAATCTTCTCCCATTTCCATGATCTGCAACTATCGCACAATGATTTGGCTCTTTCCAAGCTTCGTAGCAGCACCACCCTTCTTCCCTATCTCTCTCACTCACACTATACCTTTTTCCCCAAATTCAATGAGAATGATATCACAAAGTGGGTATATGTGATAAGATAGGGTGAGGAGAATAATAAAAATAGGAAAAGAAAAGGAAGAAAATAAAAAAACAGAAATGAGGCCTAGGCTAGCCCTGATACCCAACATGAGTTTATAGATCAACGAGGAAAAAATAATCATTCTTGACTCAATAGATAAGATGGAATTGCAATATGATGTTATCCTCAAAAGATATTTATGAATGATAATGAATGAATAAATTAATATTTAATTAAATAATTATTAATTATTAATTATTCCACAAAAATATGAATGGCTCAAATTTCCACGAAACTCCTATCATAGGTTAAACATCTTATTATGGGAAATATTAAGTGGTCATAAAACCTATTTGAGATCATATGAGAGGTTAAAAACAAAATTTTACCACTTATAATCATCTTAAAGAAAAAAAATAAATTTCTACTAAATTTCACATTGTCAAAAAATGCAAAACTTTTCCTGATTTGGGATTTAAATTGGAGTCCATATCTTATTTCATAACAAATTATTAGGATTTTCATCTTCTTTACATTGTGTGTCATGAATCCATATATCCCTCCCTATCATTGTTGTAATAAAATTAATACATGAAAAAGGTATATCTCATGTCATTCCAAACATTTTTTTTGGGTTCTCCATCATGTGCGAAGTTGCTTCACTCATTCAGATATCTATATCACTATATAAGTCTTATTTTTTACATCATATCATTTTATATTTATTTTTCTCCCTCTTTATAACAATGAAAAAAATATGAATATTTTTATTAATATGTTATTATAGGAAAATATAATAAGGTCTAGAAAAGTTTTTTCTATCCATGTTTGTTGTTGGATTTTGGTTTTTGTATTATAGGGGACAAGAAAGAATTTTTGGAAGTTTTATGGTTGATATTTGGCATAAAATAATAATTATAAATAATTGGAGAAGACATGGTATAAGTTAAAGGATATAAAGATATGGTTTTGTCTATAGGAGTAAAATCACAATTCAATGTTACTACATACATTATAAAGGGTTTTTCGATTAGATTAAATAGTCATTTCTTAAGAGCAACTCAATTTTTTGATATATATGTCAAATTAAATCAAGGATACAATAGAGTATATCACATAATAAGAATATATGACACGTCATGAATGAAATTATAGATGAATGCACTAATATAGAGTGGCAAGGGAACTATTATATGGAGAATGATTTCATCTCACAATCTATTTCACATAAGAGTAATAGATCAATGATTCTCGGGATGGTTCTATGAAAGAAAGTACAATCACATCGGAATAAAATAGAATGTGCTATGAAGTTGGAGATTTAACCTTAGTAATGATATTATGAATAATTAATTTAGGGATATAAAGACTAATATTATTTTAATTATACTTTATAAATATTGTATCCCCCCAATACCTTACCATGTTTTCCTTATAGAATAAATTTAATACAAACCACGCCTGATTTAAACAAAACAATACAAAGACACATTTTTCATAGTCAATTAAATTTTAACAATTTTAGAGAGTATATGTAGAAAATTTATATATTATATATCCAACCAAATATTTTTTAACTCATATAATAAATTTTATATAGGAATAATATAAGAACAACCCCAATATTATGTACAAAATACTATATTTTTATAATGGTAGTTTTACTGCATTTTAATGGAGAACCTATTTTAAATGTTAATTTTAAAAAATTTATTTGTCTAATACATAAAAATAAACATAATTTTTGAATTATAAACAACAAAATTAATTTTGGGTGAATGTTTGGTAATCTTTCATGAATTTTTATTTTTTAGTGAATAGTTAAAAATACTGAATTTTAATTCAAAGCTTCTTTTTTGTCTAATTTATTTATAGGGTTAAATTATATTTGGAAAAAGTTTTAAAGTAAAATTATATAAAATAAATAAAAATTAACCCAATTAAGGTCATTGGGACCAATTTCACTTTGAAATTGAATGTAAAAAACTTATCAAACATTTGAACATTTTTACTTTAAAAAATTGCATTGTTATCCCGCCTATAGGATGAATTTTAAATTAATTTTTGTCTATTATGTGATTATAATTTGTAAAAATAGATTCAATATTTGGAATAATAATAATTTATAAAACCTAATAATACCAAAATAAATTACCAAAAAAATATTAGTGAAAGTAGTTAAAATTAATTACAATTATTAAGGTAAAATTAGGCATAATAATGGAGTAACCATTATCTTAAGGGAAAAATGACCTAAAAACTTGTCCAAAACTCATTTTATGGCCATAATAAATCCATAAAACTTACCGCATTGAGTTTTTTTGTTTTTTAATACCTTTATTAGGAATAAACATTGATACACCAAACTTCTTTTCAAAAATAAAAAAGTGAGTCCTCCTCCCTTATAAAAGGCCACCACCTCTCTCCATTCCTCACACCTCTAAAAAACATAGTTTCATCTAATATCCTCCCATATATATTCCTAAAATCCCTCAAATTTACCATTAATCCACCCTTTGGGTAGAAATACTTCCAAATAATCTCTTTGGTATAAACCAAACACAGTTACGTGATTTTTAAGGTAACGCTTCCCAACTATCTCATTTGTTTCATTAACTCCTAAACCCCTTATATTATTTTTAAATCATGCTTATATAATTAAACTAGTATCCTAAATATTCTATGATGTTTTTTATTAAGTATTATACATACACTTACACACACCTCCATCTAATGGGTGACGAACATACTATTTTGTGAACGGTGAACTACTGCCACACAAAACGATGACTGTTCATTCTTCCTTTACCACCTCACATGGTAGTCATTATGATGGAAAATAATATTATATAATATATATATGATATTTATAATATATTTATACTTTTTTAATTATTTTATAATACATACCACTACATATTTCATTTTTTTTTAATACGAGAACATCGTCTGTGGAAGTGTGGACTACCGCCCCCTCAATGTGATTTGATTCACTTACGTTTTACATGAAATGTATTAAGGATGATATTAAAAGAAATATATATAATATATATAATATATATGATACTAGAATTATAATATAAATGTGTATACATGTCATTTAATTTTCATTCTTTTAAAATATTTTAATGAAATGAAAGTTGTGTTCATGCATACGTACAACCTTCCATCTCCTGGAATGGTGCATTAAATTTCCTATCTCCAATTATTATAGATTATTAAAAAATACATAATAATTATATATGATAATTAATTAATCATTTAAATTCTATAGATTTTGAAACCATGATCTAATTAATGATAACAAAAAAGAAGTTAAAACTCACTCGATAATACTAGGCAATAAACCCCCGAAATAGTGAAATTAATAAAAAGTTTGTTAATAAATAGGAAATGAGATATTATAAGATGTTAATGTATGGTATTATAAAAATAAGTATGTATATTATATTAGTTATTAAAATATTTTAAACCATTATACAGGAGGATAAGTACCACACAAAAAAAGGAAGGATAAGGTAAGGGAATTTATTCTTAATTTACATTTCATTGAGTCTTATTTGTTATTATGCACTACTTCACTTTAATTTGGTATATTTTTCATGTTATATCACAAATACACTTTTTATAATGATATTATAATTTTCATTTAATGTAATACCTTTCTGGATATTATGATTCAAATGTTTCAAAGAAGAATGGGAAAATTTGTAATGTTAAAATATTATTCTACCCAAGATAGTTATTAATGATTATTTTTGCATTCTCACTTACTTTTGGGATTGTTAAACGTCTCTTGAAAAAATAAATTTATTTTAATCTTTTTTTATTGTAAATTTTATTAAATATGTATATTCTCATTCAATGGATAATAGTATTTCTTAACTATATACCATTTTACATATGGTCTCTAATTTGACATGTATTTGATTATTTTGGGGAAATATTAATAATTCCATATTATTAATTCAATTCATATATTTGATAAGGTATGTTATTTATTTTGACTATTCATTATAAAAAAAAAATTGGACATGAAATTAATGGAGGATCCTAGAATTTATATCGATCATCGATGCATTGACGTGTTCTCATGAGACCAATAAGTTGGCCAAATTAAACGGGTTTCAATTTATAGTTTTAAACCATATAGTGAAAGGTCTTAATAGTATAGGTTTTTATGTTCATTATACATGATTTACATTAAGAAATCATTTCCCACATTTAGTTTCATTAATTATTTCTCCATGAGATTTTGGGTCGGCATATCTATGGATGTAATTCATTCTCAATTTATTGATTTAAGCCACGTGTTTCAGTTTATTACCCTGCCATATTAATTATTCATTATCTAGTTTTCAAAATGGAAATTTTTTTCATCTATTTACATTTCCATATATATTGATTCGTTATTTATTCCATTGAATTTACGCTTGTGGATTATTCGAGCTCATGGTGTTGGAAAGGAGAAAATTAAGGCGGTGCTAGGGAAACTTAATTAGGAAATAAAAAATTACCTTTGCTGAATTGAGAAAACTATTCCATGGAGAGAATATCCAATGTTGGATAGCTTAATGTGGAATAATGCCATATTAATTAGTGGGAATACTAATCCAATTTTAGCTAATAAATGGACTAAGTCTCTATAGAAGATATTTACGGCCTCAGAATATAGTGAAAAGGAAAAGGTTAAACTTATGGTCTATTATATCCAAGGTTATGTTGATCAGTGGTGGTATCTGATCCAAAATACAATGGAGGAAGAATAAATTTAACTCATGTAATAGAGGAATTTTTAGGATACACTCTCTGATAAATAATTCCCTTATCCTCAATAAATTGAGTTGAATAGGAAGTTCCATAGCTTAAATCAAAAGGAATAAGTAAGTGTTGTGGATTATGAAGCTATATTTACAAGGTTATATAGGTATGTAATGGATTATATATGAAACACTTTGTGCAATACTGACCACATATTTTAAGGTATTAAGCCTGAAATCCTCAGGGAACTGGTCTCACAAAATTTTTCTTCATATGAATAGATAGTTTTATGGGCCATCAATATGAAAAAGGAATTTTCAAGAATCAATATATTCAAAGGAAACCAAGACAGTAAGAGGTCATATAAAATCCATGAAAAGGGTAATTAATCAAAACAATAATAAGAAGTTTGAGTGATTTCCATCATGTGAAAACTATGGTAAAAATCACCTTGGAAAATGTTTTAAGATATTGGGTGTTTGCAATAAATGTAGAGTTAAGGGTCACCAAGCTCATGAATGCAAGGGGAAGAAGATGATTAATGATTTATAGTGCAAAAATTTTAATGATATGGGGCACTACATAATATAATGACCTAAACATCAAAGAAATTATCCACAGAAGAGGCTAAGGGGAGATGGATAAGCATATTCGATCACTAAAATGGAGGTGGAAGTATCAAATAACGTGGTGTATAGTACATTAATACTATTTTAAAATTTATATAATAAATTATTTTATTCTGTATCATCCCACTCTTTTATATCCACTCATTTTTTCAATATTATTATACATTTCCCATCTGATTTAATAAGGGAGTTGTCAGTAAAAAATCATATGGGAAGTATCATTTAAAAAAAGATGTGTTGGGTAGTCCCCATTATGACACATGAATGTGATTTCTGTTTTGACCATACAATCATACCTCTGGTTGACTTTGATATAATCCTCAGTATGTTCTGGATCAAAAAACATGATTTCAAAATTTATTTCAAGAGAATGAAAGATGTTGTTTTTGAGGGAAATGTTGAATCCCTCATCTTTAGAGAAGAGGTTTCCTCACCTGATGCTTAACGAGTTTACTCCCAATAGCTCTACAAAATTAAATTCTTGTGGAATAATTGAAAACAACCTCTAATAATGAGGAAGGTTATATTTAAATTGATCATGTACCTATTTTGTAGGAATACATTAATGTATTTCCTAAGGATTTACATAGACATCCCCCTAGAACCTTAGGCTCAATTCTCTGTTGATTTAATACCTAGTGCAAGGACAATATCAAAGACTCCCTATAGAATGTCCATAGTGAAATTAGTGGATCTAAATAAACAACTAGAAAATTTTGGTAAAAAGGTATTTATTCGACCAAGTGTTTCACCATGGGAAACCCCTGCCCTCTACGTTAAAAAAAATATGGATCCAGTAGGTTGTGCATTGATTATTGGGAAATAAATTCTATTATAATAAATAACAAGTATCATATACATTTCATTCATGACATGTTCGATCAAATTCATGGAGAAAAATATTTCTAAAAGATTGATCTTCATTATGTATATCACCAATAGTGGGTGAAGAAGGAAAACATTCTAAAGAAATATTTCAGACGAGGTATAGACATTAAGATTTTATAGAAATTCTATTTGGATTAACTTGCACCCTCTATTTTTATGGACCTAATGAATAGAGTATTCAAGTAATATCTTTATGATTGTGTTGCAGTATTCATTAATGATATTTTTTGTGAATTCCAAAATCTATAAGGAATATGAGAATCACTTTCCTATCATTCTTAATACTCTTATAAGGGAAGATTTATATGGTGATTTTTGAATGTGTCATTACTCACTTCAAGAAGTTTATTTTCTTGTCCATATTGTCTCCGAGGAATTAATATCATTTGATTATGCAAAGAAAAATGCATCGAGAGAATGTCCTACACCAAAAAAAATAACCAAGGTATATAGTTTCATTAGTTTGGTAGGTTACAATCAGTGATTCGTTAATAATTTTTCCTAATTGGAAAACCCACAAACCTAGCTTATACAAGAAGGGGATAATTTTTTTCGGATGATGGAATGTGAATAATCATTTTATGAGCTGAAGAAAATATTATTTAAGGCTCTAATTTTGATACTATCATCTAGAAGTGATTGTTTTTATAATATATAGTGACGCATTGAAGAAGATACTATGTTGTGTCCTAATACAAAATGATAAATTCATTACATATGAATCAAGGTAATTAAAAACACATGAATATAATTATCCAACTCATGATCTTGATTTAACGGTTGTAATCATTACTTTGAATATATTGAGACGTTATCTATATGTTGAGAAATCTGAGATATATACGGATCCTAAAATCCTGTAATACATCTTCCCAGAGAAAGAGCTCAACATGATAAAAAGGTGATGGATCCAAAAACTAAATGATTATGATTGATCAATACACTACCACCTAGGTAAATCAAATAAAGTAGCATATTCTTTGAGTAGGAAGGATTAGGGAGTTATAACACAAATGAGGATTGAGTAGGATCCTCTGTTCATGGATCTAGTAAATATGGGTATTGGAATTTCGAAACCCTAATACAAAACACACCTATAATAGTGCTGGAATTTATTAGAGCTAGAAAAATTCACTGATAAAATTCATCTTTATTGGTGCTAAAATAATCCCTCATAAAGGCAACCCTTTATCTATGCTAAAACAAAGCAATGATAAAGGGAACCCTTTATCACTGCTTTTTTAGCGCTGATAAAAGGTAACCTTTATCAGTGCTTTATTTTAGCGCTGATAAGAGTTTCCCTTTACCAGCACTTTTTTAGCACTAAAAAAGGTCCAGAATAAAATGAAAAATTCAAGAAATAAAAAAAATGAGTAAATTAAGAAAAATATAAATCATTTTATTAATTTCATAATTATTGATAAAAGTGAAAAAATTTAAATAAATACATATATATTAAAATATTAATAAATAATATAAATTAAAAATTGATATATATAATTACTAAGTATAATATATATAAATTGTTAATTAAAAACTTATTAATGTATTATTCATTTTTAATGTTATTTGATTTTTCAATTTACCCTATATCAAATGTTGTGTGTTGCATTTATTTCATGTGCATATATATATATATATATATATATATTAATGCATTTTTGTACATAAATGCACACAAAAATATATTTATGCAATATATAGAAACACATACACCTAATATTTATGTAATTTACTCAAATTTTAGTATATTTATTAATTTCATATTACATGATACATTTAAAATATATTATGTTTTTAATCGGTCAATTTTATTTTTTATTTTTTTTATACTACATTTAGGGTATTCATTTTTAATGTATTTTATTTTTTATTTTATTTGTTTAATTTGATCATTTTCTATTTCTTATTTATATATATTTATATACTATGTTTATTTCTTTTAATATGTATTTATCCACTACAATGTATATATGTATACCCATATTTTTTAATAACATATATTTAATTAATAAAACTAATCCATTTTTTCAATATTTTAAAATTGTACTCATTTTAAATTATTAAATTTCACTCAATATTAAAATTCCCGTATTAAATATTATATATCAATTAAACGATTAAAAATATATTTGTAAATAAAGATTTATTAATAAATATTTATAAATAAATATATCTATAAATGTATATTTACTATATTTATCATTATTATAAATAAATAATTATTATTTTTTAAATATGTATTTATATATTTATAAATAAATAATTATATATATTAAAATAATTATAAAATTTTAAAAAAAAATTATCTAAATAATCATAAAATTATAATAAAGTTATTTCAATAATTATAATATTATAATAAATTTACATAAACATTTATAAAATATTAATAAAGTTATTTAAATAATTATAATTATAAAACTTTTATCAACACTTTTTTAGCGTTGATAAATATCAATCTTCATCAGCAATAAAAAAGAAAATTAAAATATATATTTATCAGTGCTAAAATGTTAGCACTAATAAATATGTCTTTTATCAGTGCATTTCTAGCACTGATAAAGCACAATATTTAGCAGCACTAAAAAAGCGCTGATAATTATCTATTTGATCAATTCTTATAAATTTAGCCCTCATAAAAGGGGTCTTTGCCAGTAATTTTCTGAAATCCCTATTAAAAGTGTCCCTGAACTACTTGAAAACCCCTAACCACGACTCAGTCACTCACGATTCTCAAGATCACATGGAACTCCTTTTCATCCGACATGACTCCTCTATGTTCCTTGAAATTAATCTAGGCTAGAATTCATTGCATTTTATTTTCTACTCTTCCTCTATCCTTGTTTGATGTTTTGGGTTCTGCATTTTGTGTTTTCTCATTGTTCTTAAATATGACGAACCTTAGATCTCTTCTTATCACTACTGAAATTGAACAAGTGTGTTCTATTTCATCATTTTTCTCCTTTCATATGTATTTGAGTGTCCAAACCATTTTTCCCTAGATACACACATAGATGGTTTACTCTGTCCTCGGAATTAACAAGGAAACCTATCATCCCCCCCTTGAGTTTGGCATCATTTGAATAATATAGGGTTCTGAAATCTATGTAGTTTCTCAAATTGAATTCATCATATATACTAGATTATATATTCTAAAGGCTTAATTATTAGTGTTTTTAAGCATTAGGGGATACCAAATTATGTCCCTCATTTATGGGTGATGAACACATAGGGACCAATTTAAGTGTAAAAATCATTAAAACATGTTTTATGGATTTTGGTTATTCATGTAAATTTTTAAACCATGAAATGGGTAATTTAAATTTATGATTTTGATGAATAATTTTTTATACAATTCAGAAAAAAATTCTAATTAATTAGTCACCATGTAAAAATAATTTTAGTGACGCATATTGTGGGATTTTTTTAATTAATTCAAGATTATTATTTAATTTTAACCATGGGTTATAAAGAGTTATGCAGAATTGCTTTTGTGAGAAAATTATACTAAATTTTTTTAAAAAAATTCCTAGATTAGATAGAGTTGAGAAATCAACAGGTAAATAGACTTAGAAATACAAAACAACATATAAAGATTGTATTCTCAAAAAGTAAGTGAGTTATCCAGTGTTGGATAGTTGATCAAGAAGACTATGAGATGTGATTTATTAATAGATTTACTATTCAAAATATAGAGATAATTAATTCATAGGATAAAAATTTAATTTCAAGATTCATCTAACATGGTGAATAACCATAGAGAGAACAAAAATTGATTAAAATATACTTTTGATGGTTTGTATCTTTATGTCCAATAAGTCATGTAATTTTTTATCCATGTCTAAAAGGAAAAAACATAGATATCGTATTTGATGATATCTTTGCATCATAAATTGAAATTTAAGCTTATATATACTTTTATCAGAGGCTATGACATATGACCGATACAGATTTTGGTGGGGCATTAAATATATGATATTTTATGAATGAATTTGGATGATTCTCCCAAATTGTTTCTCAAAAATTATAAATCAAAATCAGAATCACATATGTCTTGAAACATTTATTGAAACACTCAATGAAATAAGTACTCTAATGTGATGAAATTATCAGTTTCTATGAGATTTCTGTCATTTCTCTTGGAACTATTTATCAAATTTAAAGTCCCTATAAATGGATATGATCCCCCTATTTTAATTAACTCTTTATTTCATTCCATAACGAAACCTATATTCTCCTTTTATCACTACTTATCACTAGGTTAACGTGCTAGCACTCCTTTGGTGATCGAGGGTCCTCAAGAATTTTTCTATGATTGAAGTCTAGTGTAATCTCTTCAAAGTATAGAATACTTTTTTGTTGTGATAGCTCTCTCTGATATTATAATTTACAACCAATAATATAATTATCAGTCATAATGTAGGACATTCCTAGAGGTAATTGTAGATCTAATTCATGTTATGTGGTATAATTTTCAATGATGGGAAGAATCTATGGTTCATATAAGACATTATGGTAATATTACATAATAATAAATTTAGGATTACATTGAATATATTCATTTCATTAATAAGAGTAAAAAAATTCTAGATTAATAACAATACAAAGTAGAAAACTTCACCCTTTAAAAAGGTGTATGTTATTGGAAGGATCTTATTGTGGATTAAAAAAATATCCAAAATTGGAAGGTGAGGAATCCTTGAGTAGATAAAAGTGATTTACAATGTAGGTGGGGTGAGATTCATTTTTTCAAGACCATTTGAGTTGATGTATTCCAATTCCTCTTCAATTAAGGATAATTTTTGAATGATTATATAAGTGTAGGTACCTAGGACACTTTAATACTTAGACACTTGATTGTCTTACATCTCTTGATGACGGATTGGACTCCCTCTTTCGAATAGTCCTTCCCCCCATCATTGTGGTTCTGAATTTCATTTATGACATACCTCCCAAACAATTGTGGGAGGAAGGTTGGTTTGAAGATGGAATGAGTAGCCTCAAATCCATCATCAAGAGATGGAAGGAAATCAAGAATCTGAGGATATATTAAACAAAGCTAGTGAAGGTTGGTTATACTATTTTAATGAAGTATTATTTCTCTGTTCAAGACAGTAACAATTTTCATGCAATATGCATTAAATTGTGGAAATTTATGTGTGGATTGTATTGTATTGTTTTAATTCAATACAAATTAAATGCTTGACTAGTCATGAAGACAATGTCTTCTGAAAATGATGATATTTCCAATCCTGAGCAAGAACAAGTTGTTGATAAGGAAATTGTGGAATTATTAGTGGATCAATAACATGTTGATGGAAAAAATAAAAAAATGACATAGCATCACTTTTTTTTAATAAAATTATTAAAGCAAGTAGTCAAGGTATAAAATTTGAGGTCGGTTTGCATCAATGAGTCTAACCTATTGACCCCAACAAGTCAACATTAATTAGTTTTATTAGGGTCACAATGAGGATTAATGTGTAGATTGATATTGACTCATGGCATCGCGTCCAACCTGTAATGAAAGAAATCCTTTGTAAAGATATAATAGTAATGTTACAATGTACTTTCTCTAGTTTACTGAAAATTTATATAATGAAATATTGATTTAGTTTTCATTATTCCTTACATAATTTGATTATTTTAGAATATTTCCATGATAAATTTGTCATTAGGCCACTGGAAAATTATGTAGAGGATATTGGAATCTTCTAACAATGTTACATCTTAGGGATGTTGAGGGGAAAATATATACCCACCCACCACTTAGTTATTCCTGCATTATAAAGTATGAAACACGGAAAATTTTAGCAATTATCACAATAAGAAATCATTTCTAGTACATTTTGGCTGAAAATATATTATTTCACATTATTTATTTTATCCAACTTGATTTAAAATTGTTAATTTATGAAATAGGAAAAGAGTGATGAAAATAAAGAGAATGCATCAAAACTAAAGTACCCCTATCGTAAAGAAAGGATGGGGTATGCTTATTTAGAGAATAAATTGGTATGTATTTTAAATCAAAAAATAAAAGTTTAATTGTGTGATAAAAAAACATATATTACTTTATTTATATACAGATTTTTGAATCAAAATTTGAATCCACTTTCATCCTACATCATGCACTATAAAAGGAGGATCGTGTAAATAAGGATATTATATTAGTAAATGAAAACAAAAAAGCAGTATGGGAAGCATGTGTAAGTATGAAATAATTGTAATTTGTTATGATTTATAAAAATTTTACATAAAAATTAATAGGTTCATATTTTTTATATGTTTTACACATAAGAATCTGTAATGGTTATACTATAAGATAAATTACTTTTAGTAGCTTTGTATCGGCCTAAACAATATGGTTGTGTTACAGGATTAGGTTTTGGAATCTCTCCTAGAACATATTTTGAGAACATAAAACCACATGAAAATATTTATAATATAATGAGATGAATTAAAAAACAAATAGACTCACTTCAATATATTATTTTGTAGTCCAGTTTGGAAGACCAATGAATAAAAAACATCAATGTGAACCGGCAGTGCAAAAAATATCCACACATGAACCTAATGATCCCACTATGTTTGAGGTTAGTCATTATCCCAAACTACAAACTATACCTAAGGTAATCAATTTTTTCATTACTTTTTCTCCTAAATGTGAACCTAACAACTTCCAATAACATTATATTACTAAAATTCAATAGGGTAAAGTTCTATGTGATTTTTATCTATCAACACCAGTGTTCCACAGTATTGTGATAGGTACCATGTATAATATATCGGGAGACCTACTACCTAATCAAACCCTCCCAAGAAAATAACATGATAGTGGGGATATAGGTTTCTTATGAGATAAATACTAAGTTTCATATTCCACTTGATGGTCCAGATATTACAATGGTTGAATCACCTGTTGGAGCTTTCATAGCATGGATATCAAATCTTATAAAGATACATGAGGTACTTCTTCAACAAATTTTTTCATATGAAAAACAAGTAATAGTTGATGTTAAAAGTTATTAAGTGGGGTATGATATTATATATGGATACATCAGCGTAGAAATGAAAGGTCAAATCAAGAAAATCTAGGGAATCGACCAAGAAAACAAAACAATATTCGGAGACTACCTTCACCCCGCCAGTTCTAGAGTAATATTTATTATCATTACAACTTCATATAGAGACCACATTTATAGATAAAAATATGTATTACATTGAATTTGAAGAATACATATATGGGGTTTCCTTCACATATGTAATTGGTCTCGAGACTCTAACTGAGATTATCAAGCATGAATGATCGGGTGTCCCAGTTGTGAATACATACATAAGGTATATTTTCATAATACATCTGTCCAAATAGTGAGATAAATATGTTTATTAAAGTTAATGAATATTCATATTTTTATAGGATATTATATTACAACTATATAATGGTATGATCATGCGGAGCATGATTTGGATTCATTAATTGTTATATCATTTCTATGCTAAAAATTACTTTGAATGAGGAATAATTAAGAGGAAATAAACAAGTTACCCAAATAATTTAATAAAAAATCATTAGACGACAGAGTCTTTTTGATCCCTATAATGAAAGGGTAAAACTCTATGATTTAATTATATAAAATATATTTTTAATTTTTTTTCATTACTTAGTTGTTTTTTTAGGACGCACTAGATACTCATAGTAGTCAACATAGATACCCCAAATATTTATTTTTTGGATTCAATTCATGGATTTCCAACCAAATGACCACACATGATGTGTATTGGGAATATATAATACACTAAAATCAGTATTTTATTGATAAAATTTGAATTATATGTTTGGTTTGTGTTTTAATGAGAATTTTGTTATGATAGGGTGGTCACTAAATACAGGCTAGATCATGGCATAAAGTTGGTGTCCGAAAAGATAAAGCCCATGGATTACTATAAATGGAAACAAATTAAGGTATATATAGAAATATTTAAGTATCAAAAAATTTAAAAACAATTTAATTATTTTGGTAAATGTGTCTATTGTGTCTGAAACAAGATAATGAAAATGATTTTGGATATTATGTTTGAAAATTTATGATATAAATCATAAAGAATGAAAATAAAAGCATACCCAAACATGTAATTTCCAAAGGTAATTACAATTTAATTAAATACATTTCATAATAATTTATTTGTCTATATTTTCTCAATACTATCAAGATTGGCGACAACATATTTACTCAAAATAAGAAAACAATTTGTCTAGAGATGAGTGGGTAGTGTAATTTTTGTCAGAATGTATGCCAATAACAAATTTAGGTGATTAGCTACTGTTTTCTATCTAGTATGAGTTATGAACTTTGAAATATATTTGGGGTGCGAAAAATTAGTGTCAGAATGATTAAATATTATTTTTTATCTCTTTCTCAAGGAGAATAGTAACATATGAAATCAATTCATTTAGAAGCGCTAACCTAAAAAAATAAAATTGTTTGGAAATCCACACATGATGCATCCTTTATGGCCCAAAGTCTCTGTTTCTACTTTAAAATTAAATTTTAATAAAAACACATGTGGCGTACTCAAAACTAAGTAAATGAATTATGATTGTTTTGATACATTCGGAAAATGATCCATGATTCATTTGGAATGTGTATAATTTACTTTTGCCTCAATATGACACACAGTGTGACCGGTATGACTCCAATTGTGTATTTTTTATTCAAAAGTGACAATAATTTTTGTGAATAAAATAACTAAGATACTCAAAATAGAAGAAAAAAACACATTCATATTGTTTTGATACATTAGTAAAATGATATACATGTCATTTCTGATATGTAGGGATTAGCCTCATCTCAATATGATGCACGGTGTGACCGGTATGACACCAAGTGTCTGTTATCAGTTTAAAATTGACATTTTAATACAAGAAGTTGCAATCAATGAAAACTAGGCAAAAATGCTTAGATTGTATTGATAATTTGTTATAATGATTCATAATTTATTTATGACATATATAAATTAGTTTCATTACAAAACCACACATGATGCCACCTGTATGGATCAAAGTGTGTGTTTCTTGTTTAAAATGGCATATTAGAAAAAACAACATGTGGCGTACTCAAAATGAAGGAAACACTTTCTAATAGTTTTAAAACATTATTAAAATGATCCATGAGTCACTTTAATTTTCTAGAATCCATTTTTCACTCAATAAAATGCATGGTGTAACTGGTTTGAATCTAAGTGCACCTTTTTTATTCAAAATTGCAATTATTTTTAGTGAAAAAAAACAACTGATATACTCAGAACTAAGAAAATACATTCGTATTGTTTGGTTAATTTAGTAAAATGATCCATACATAATTTTTTATGTGTATAGATCAACCTTGCCTCAATCTGATTCATGGTGTGATGGGTATAACTCCAAGTGTATGTTATCATTTTAAAATTGACATTTTAAAAAAAAAGTGTCACCCACTAAAAACCGATGAAACATGCTCAAATTGGATTAATAATTTTTAAAATGATTCATAATTCATTTTTTAGTTGTATGAATTAGTCTCATGTCAAACCCACACACGATACAAGTTATACGGCTCAATGTGTGTCTTTCTAGTTTGAAATAACATTTTAATAAAAAAAACACGTGGCATACTCACAACTGAGGAAATGATTTTTGAATATGTCAATAATTTAGTAAAAAAATAATTAGTCATTTGGGACATGTGTAATTCAATCGTGCCTCAATCTGACACATGGTGTGATCGGTATGACTACAAGTGCGTCATTTTTATTCAAAAATGACATTATTTTTAGTGGAAAAAAACAACTAACGTACTCAAAACTGAGAAAACACATTTACATTATTTTGGTACTTTAGTAAAAATATCTACATGTCATTTCTATCATGTAAGGATCATCCACACCTCAATTTTATGCAAGGTGTGAGAGATATAACTCCAAGTGTGTGTTATCTATTTAAATTTTACATTATAATAGAAAACAAATTCACTCACTAAAAATCAAGAAAATGAACTCATATTGTATTGATAATTTGTTAAAATGAATCATAATTCATTTATGACATGTATGAATCAGTATCATGTCAAAACCACACATGATTCCTCCTATATAGCTCAAAGTGCATGTTTTTAGTTTAAAATGACATTTTAGTAAAAAACACATGTCGTGTACTCAAAATTGAAGAAATGCAATCTTATTATTTTTATACATTAGGAAAATGATCCATGAGTCATTTAGTCTGTGTAGAATTCATTTGATCCTCAATAAGATGCACATTGAGAGAGGTATGAATTTTGGTGTGTCTTTTTTATTCAAAATTGACATTAATTCTAGTGAAAAAGAAATATCTAACATGCTCAAAACTAAGCAAACACATTCATATTGTTTTGGTACTTTATTAAAATGATACATACATCATTTGTGACGTTTAGTAATAATCCATATCTAAATATAATGCTCTGTGTGACCTGTAGGATTCCAAGTGCATCTTTTTATTCAAAACTAACATTAATTTTAATAAAAAAAATAACTAGCAACCTCAAAACTGAAAAAACAAACTCACATTGTTTTGGTACTTTAGTAAAATGATCCATAAGTCATTTTTAATGTTTTGAAATTATTAATACCTCAATTAATCTCTTTTTGTGACTAGTATGACTATGACTACGCATTTTTATTCAAATTTTATATCAATTCTGATAAAAAAAATACCATACTCTATAATAGGGTCTGTTTTTCTTGTATTTGTGAGAGAAATTTTATTTAATATAAATTCAGTATTTTTATATTATTTTGGTAATTTTTATTATTGTATCTACTGATACAATGTATTGTAATATTGCACTACATCTATTTTTGGTGATGTAGTGTGTAGAATCATTACATTGTTGTTTTCACCATTATCAGTGCTACTAAATGTGTTGATAATGGACACATTTATAGGCCATTACACAGGCACTGATAAATTATATCTTTATCATCACATTAAAAAAGCACAGATAAATCATACTTTTATCAGTGGAAATTAAAGTGATAATAACTCATACTTTTATCTGCGTGAATAAAAGTGGTGATAAAAGAGACAATTTTTCACCACTTTTATAACCACATATATAGGGTCTATTTATCAGCGCTAAATGAAAGCATTGATAAATTGGGTCCTTTATCCATGATTTTAAGATTTCTGATAAAATAATGAATTATCGATGCTTTTATTTTCACTGATAAATATACCCTTTATGTGTGTTTTTTAGCATTAATAAAATCCATGGACTTTTAACCACTCTAAGGTACTCAACGCTTTTCTAGTGCTCATAAAGGCCAATTCTAGCACTATTAAAGGAATTTTTTGTATTACTTAGGGAATTTTATATACAAATAATTTATCCAATTTTTGAAAAACCATATTTATTAGAAAGTATAAATAATTCTCAATCTGATAATGAAAAATTTTTGAAGAAAATTGAAGGCCTTAATGATGGGAAATTAATAGACTTTGTGAATATGGTGTTATAAAATTTGGAAAGAGGTTATGTTTCCCATATATACCTAATCTAAAAATTAAATTTATGGATGGTGCTAAAAGATCAAATTTCTCTATAAACCCTAATAGCATAAATATGTGTATGGACTTGAAGGATCCATTTTGGTGAGATAACATGACCCGGGAAATTGCAGATTATTTGTCTAGATGCATGGTTTACAAACAGGTGAAAGTTGTGATGTAGCTTCCAAAATTATTCCAACAACCTATTCCTATTCTTGTCTGTAAATGGGATTCAATTACTATGTAATTTTTCATGATACTCACAAATAATCCTAGAAGGAATGATGCAATATTTGTTATCATTGATCGCCTAGCCAAATCTGGTCATTTCCTTGCTATAAGAGAAAACCTACATCTCGAGTGCCTCTCAAGGCTCTATATTAATTAAGTTTTATTAATTCATGGTGAAACTATATCAATTGTTTCTTTTCGAGGCCCTCCATTACATAGAAATTATAGAAAAGTATTCATAAGGATCTTAACATTGAGCTTCATTTGATCAAAACATATCATCCTCAAACATGTAAATAATTTGAAAGAAGAATTCAAACAATGGGAGGCAATTTGAGGTCATGCTCACTTGACATTCAAGGTATGTGGGATCACTACTTACATTTGGTATAGTTTTCCTATAATAATAGTTTCCATTCAAGTATTAAAATGGCGTTGTATAAAGCATTATATGGAAATAGATTTCATATTCCAACTTGCTGGGATGAATTTGGTGAAAGGAAACTCATATGGCCAGAACTTGTTTAAGAGATTATGAAAAAAGTAAAGGCTATGCATGCTCATATTAAATCATCGCAATGTAAGAAAAATATATTTATAAATAATCAAAGGAAAGATTTAGAGTTCCTAGTGGGTGATCCTGTTTTCTTGAGAGTGTCTTGATGGAAGGATATTATCAAATTTGGTAAGAAGGGAAAATTGAATCCTACATACATTGGACCCTTTAAAATTCCTGGAAGGGTTGGAGTCATTGCTTATAATTTTGGATTGTCACCAAATTTCTCAAAGGTACACGATGTGTTACATATATATATGGTAATGAAGTACATGCCAGGCCTAATGAATGTGATCATTTATGATGAGATAGAGTTGTAACCTGGCCTTTCATATTGTGAAGAACCCATCTGGATTCTTGATATAAAAGAAAAATATTTGGGGAATCGGATGACTCGCCTGGTAAAGGTTCTCTGGAAAAATTAGAAAAAGAAAGAAGCAACATGGGAACCAGAGGATTCTATGAAGGAAAACTAAATAAATATTTTTGAAGTTAATAACCCTGAAATTTCAAGGAATAAATTTTTTTAGGATTAAACAATTTATCACCCCAATACTTTTCCATATTTTTCAATTAGAATTAATTTAAAACACATAACACGAGATTTAAAGAAAACAATATTTAGTCAAATTTTGCATATTTAGTAAAATTATAACACTTTTAGAGATTATATATATTCAATATATATATTATATATCTATCCAAATATTTCTACACTCATCTAATAAATTTTAGATAGACATAAGATGAGAATAAACCAAATATTACCTACAAAATACTATATTTTTATAAAGGTAGTTTTATTAACTTTTAATGGAAAACCTATTTTAAATATTAATTTTGACACTTTTATTGATTTAATATGACAAAATGAACTTAATTTTTAAAATAGAAACATTGAAATTTGGTTTGGGTTAATTTTTGGTAATTTTCCATAAAGATTCATTTTTTAGTGAATAGTTAAAAATACAAAATTTGAATTCAAAACTACTTTTTATAGAATTTTTTTATTGGGTAAAATTACATTTGGAAAAGGTTTTAAAGCCAAATTATATGAAATATATATCAATTAACTCTATTCAGTTCTTTAGGATGAATTTCACTTTGAAATTGAATATAAAAACTTATCAAAATATTGGATGTTTTTACTTTAAAACCCCACATTTTCGTCCTACCTGTGGTGTGAATTTTAAATTAATTTCTACCAATTATGTGATTGGAATTTTTAAAAATGGATTACATGTTTGGAATCATCATAATTTATAATGTATATTAATACCAACTTTTTTGACTGATATTATTAGTGAAAGTAATTAAAATTAATTACAATTATTAAGGTAAAATTAAGCTTAATAAAAGAATAAAACCTAAAATTAATAACCCAAATTAACTATAAACTTTTCCAAAACCAATTTTCTATCCATAATTCGTCTATTAGCCTTCCATTATTGAGTTTTTCTATATTTTTAATACTTTTTTAGGTAAAAATATGGGTACACCTAACTTCTTCTCGGAAATACCAAGGGAGTTGTTTTCCTCCTTTATAAAAGGTCACCACCTCTCCTGATTACTCACACCTCTCAAACCACTTAGGTTCAGCCATGATATACCTATATAGATTCCCAATGAGGATATCCTTGTTTGGGAACCTACTCATAATGTCCTGTTAGACTCTAAAAAATTTTATCGCTACCACTTCCCTAATGAGGATGAAAATTTTAATTGGGTGTCCAAATTCAATAAAGCTTGGATCAATCCTTCTCGTCTTACTCTTATGTGGTGTATTGCACATCAAAAAATTCCAACAGATGTTTGCCTGCAATCTTATGGCTTTAATCTTTGCTCTAAATATAGATTATGCAATCATCATCACGAGGACATCAATCATCTTTTTTTATCTTGTGATACTGTTATGGCCCTTTGGCATTACATCTTTGACCCTTTTGGATGCATATGGCTTTTAGATACTTTTGTTTTCTCTCAACTGAAAAGAACGTTGGAATTCTCAAGATCTCCCCAAATCAAGAATATCTTTCTTACTATTGTTGCGAAGCTTCTGCATAAACTATGGTATGGTAGAAATGATTCTTTTTTCAACAATAACTCTTTTAATATTAATACATGTAAAATGAGGATTATGCTGGCTATAAAGGAAGCAGCTACGATCCAAAAAGAATGTTGTGACAATTCTGTCATATATTTTGAAACCCTTCTCCGAATTGGTGTAAAAGATATCTTCCTGAATCCATGCTACACTATTGAAGTTTTCTGGCAGGCACCTCCTCCTGGATGGATTAAGGTAAATGTGGATGGAGCTTCAAAAGGCAATCCTGGACTTGCTGGATGCGGAGGAATTTTCAGAGACCATCAGGACCGGATCCTCGGATGTTTCTTTGGAAGCTGCGGAAATGCTTCTGCGCTGGAGGCAGAAATGCTTGCTACCATTCATGCCATCTCCTATGAAAAGCTTTTCAACTGGAAGAATATCTGGATCGAGAGAGACTCCACTACTATTGTGCAAGCCATCTGGAAGGGTGATGTCCATCTTGCATAGTCTCTCACCCCCAGATGGATGTACTCCCTCGCTGCGCTCAATGACATCAACTTTATTTCCACTCATACCTATCGGGAGGCTAATATGATCACTGATGGGATTTCCAACATGGGAGTCTCACAAGAGATCACTTGGAAGAATGAACTCCTGTCAGAGTTGATTCCTTCTTTTATTAAGGACTCTAGAAAATTTCCCTCTTTCCGTCTATTGTAACTTGCTTATGCCTCTTTCTATTTGAATAAAGCTCTAAGTTCTGTTCTTTTGACCAGAACCCACTTTTAAAAAAAATACTATTATGTTGTTTCATTAAGGGTTTTACCTAAACATACACACACATCCATCTAATGGGTGACGAACATATTGTTTATGTGAATAGTGAACTACCGCTACATGATATGATAATTGTTCAATCTTTCTTTACCTCCTCTCACGGTGGTCATTATGATGTAAACTCTTATTAAATATGATATATATGATATTTAAAATATATTTGTTCTTCTTTAATTATTTTATAATGCAAACCTATAAAAATTCCAATTTTTGTAAATACAATGACATCATTTGTGAAAATGTGGACTACTGCCCCCTCAATGTGATGTGATTCACTCATGTTATACATGGAATGTATTAATAATGATATTAATAAAAATATATGAAATATATTACATATACATTATACTGAAATTATGATATAAATTATTATACATATCATTTAATTTTCATTCTTTTAGAATATGACAATGACATAAAAGTAGCATTCATGCATACGTAAGGCCTACCATCTCCATGAACGGTGTATTCCATTTCCTATATCCAATTATTATAGATTATTATAAATACATATATTCATATTATATATGATAATTAATACATGTTTGACATTCTAGAGATGATAAAACAATGAAATAATTAATGATAACAACAAACAACAAGTTAAATGTTACTCTAGAAAACTAGGCAATTAACTCCTAAAATGGTGAAATTAATGAATTTTTATTAATAGAAGAGTAATGAGATGTTTTAAGAAGATAATATATGGTATTATAACCATGATTATGGTTATAATATTAATTAGTAACATATTTTAAACCACTATAAACGATGATAAATATCAAACAACAAAAAGGAAGGGTAAGGTAAGGGAATTTTGTCTCAATTTCCAATTCATTGAGACTTATTTGTTATTATGGGCCAATTGACTTTTATTTGTTGTATATAATACCTTTTTCAAGTTATATCATGAATCCAATTATTCTCATGATTTTATAAGTTTCATTTAATGTCATACCATTCTATATGATATGATTAAATTGCTTCAAAGTGGAATGGGACTGTCATGATCCATCCCCCGGGTCCCGTTTCATGACTACCCCAAGCCCACCTTCCATAGGACAGGGGCTAGAGACTAACACCAAAAAAGGCATATCCCAAAAAGGGAAGGCATTACCTTTAAAATTGTACACACACACACAGCCCATACTATGGAAAGTAAAGCTGAAACTTGAATACCAACAACAAGTATATCACAAGAGGAAGCAACCACCAAAGTAAAGGTGAAAATGAAAGGAAAAAAGGGGTCGTAATACAAACTCAACTGAAAAGTAAGGTTTTATAAAAGGAATAAAAATCTCTAGATGTCATCCACCGAGTATCCTGCCTGAAGTGTAGGTGTAGCTCACTTTCGGATATCACTGAAGCGTTATGCGCCTATAGATCCACCTACAAACACCACCTGGCTTGGGCTCTCTAGGATCCCACTAAAAGTTATCTATTGCATAAATAAGACACTAAAGGTGTGGGAAAATACCATGCAGGTGTGAGAATAACAGTAATCAGTAGGGACCACAAAACCAACTCGGGTTTCATATAAATCCACAAAGCAAATCACAAAAAAAATGCACAAAGATTGGAGAAACTAGAGTCTCCTCGACATAGGTATAACATAAAGTGATGATAGTAAAACAAACATTTGAAACCACTGAACATCAGTCACTTCAAAGGCACTTGTTTCCAATGAGTCCTTTAGGCTATCTAGGTCTCCTTGACCTATTCAGTAGCTGAGTTATGAATACTCACAGATAGCTGAGTCATGGAGCCTCATACGGTAGCTAAGTCACAGAGTCTCACTTATAGCTAAGTCACAGAGTCTCACTAGGTATATGAGTCATGAAGTCTCACTGATATCTAAGTCATAGAGTCTTTTAGGGAAGAAAAATCATGAATCCTCGATGGGTAATTGAGTCATGGAGTCTCGCTGGGTAGCTGAGTCACAAAGTATCGCTCGTAACTACGTCACAGAGGCTTGCTGGGTAGATGAGTCATGAATCCTCACTTGGTCAACATCCATGAAATCTTACATAGAGGATTTTATAATGACCTCCCTATCATTTGGGTCCCGACGTCGTAGTCGGCGTGTCAATTGGACACACAGTATGGGAGATACGTCCCATTCTGTATACAGGGGCCAGTTGTGTCTGGGCCCGGTCTGACTGGTTCGGACCGACCCGACCAACCCAACCCGAGGTCATGCATGACCCAATCATGTTAATCTAACCCATTTTACAAGACTATTGGGCCTCACTGAACCCGGCTGAGGCTGTCCATGGGTCCAGTCTACTTGGTCACCCAGTGACCCGAATTTACACGGCCAGTCCCGCACTGGCGGGCCGGTCTCTTTTCCTAGCCAAGGACATCGTGCAGACCATCTTTATCCTATTGTATCAGTACGCTAAAGAGGATTGGCTCGAAGAAATTTTGGGGCCACTTGGATGGGCCGATTAGGGCATGTGCATCCGGTCAGCTGGCGGCCCCCCTTGTCAGCACACGGCCTATAGGGAGCGGGCCACTCCTCATACGCAGTGCCAGGCTGGGGCATTGTCAAAATAGAGGCCATAGCCCACCTTTTCTGTAGATTGCACTGAGAACACCACCTCCTACATCATGGATGGCATGGGATGGATGCTTCATCCCACACACGGCATCGATTGGCACCACCTCCCACATACGGCCACCGATGTCGCACCGGAGACAACTTCTATGGGCCACCGAGTCCGCTCCAGTGGTACGAAATTAAATCCATCTACACCATCAGGCCTCTTGAATCACCTCCATCACTGTCACAGCCTCAGATCCATTTTTCCACCATTTCGAGGATGTGGCAACAATGAACACACAAGCAGAGGAGCTTGGGCCTTGTTCCTGTTGGCCCGCGCACTCCACTTTAGAATTCTTAAAAAATAGGGGAGGATTGGGATCATAGTTATATCATATAATCATTAATCCCAGTTTAAAAACCCCGAGGTAAACACCATCATGAAAGAACACATGATCTGTGGATCAGACTCTTCATGTGTTGATCCACGTTCGTTGTTTTAGAATAAGAATGGGGAAAACAAAAAAAAATAGACCGGTAACAGGATTGAGCATCCGTCACTGAAGAGGGATGAAGATCTAACCCATCATATATCCTCAATCCATTAGGGTTCCTCTTTGTTCATAATATCTTGAATGAGTCCAAATGGCGTTCTTCGATCCTTGATTTGATGACATTCGTCGATGGCGTTCGATGTTGTAGAGAGAAAGAGACAGGGGTTCCTCATTCGTTAGAGGATTTCCTAAGGTTTTTCTTAAACTATGGAACTTTAATTAATTAAAGGAATGTGATTTGATGTGTATTTCCATGGTGCATCATTAATGAGGTCTATTAACAATTCAACGTCACCTCGTCACTGCACTGCAACACTGACTGGTTATTTCACCACAATGAAAAATACTTTGTAAAAAACAAACATTGAATTTCTTTTAAGTTTATTTTATTTTTTTCACTAAAATTCCAAATTTTATCTTTTTTGTTTAACCTGCAGTAGTTGAGGGTTGGCCCTTTAGAGGTGAATCCCAGCATTCTGAATTCAATGGTAACCTTGGATTTTCGATTTGGGCACTGGTTCAAAGGATAGAAAAACCCTCTCACACGATTACTTAACGTACTTTTAAAAAAGTTCTAAAATACGTTCTAGCCTCTCTGGGACTTGGAATCATGTGCCATATCAAATACTAGTTTTGAATTAATTCCATATAATTAAAAACATTACAAGGAAATTTTAGGACACTACAACACTTCTGCTTTTAGGTTTTACATCCTCATAAACCAAAACGAGGCTAAACAAACAAATGGAGGTACTGAGCAAGAATATGAGTCTCCCACTCCCATGTGATCTTCTAGAGTTTCATGTGCTGCCACTGAATGTGCACTAGAGTAATCGACCGTCCATGAAGGACCCACTCCTATCAATCCTCTATCTCCATTGGAAACTTTGAAAACGTCACCCCGTCATCAATGACTAACTTTCCCTAGTCGATGGCATGTGATGGATCATGAACTTACCTCATCATCTGTGACATGTGGAAAACATCAGGCACCTGGTGCATCTGAGGGGGAATATCTAGGTGTTAATCCTCCTCTCCAACTCTGCTAAGAATCTAAAAAAGGTACAATGAACCTCGAAGATAACTTCCCACCCTTTCCAAATCTCCACAAACCCCTTTGGGTGAGACTCATAGGAACACATGGTATCACTCCTTAAACATCAGGGGTCTTTGTCTCCTGTACACATATGATTTCTATATGCTCTGTGTAGTCCTCATCCACTCCTAGATGATTTTCACCTTCTCAATGGTAGCTCATACAAACTTTGGTCCCATGAGTGATGACTCCCCTAGGTCTTCCCAGCATAGAGGTGATCTTCATGGCCTCCAATACAAGACCTCAAATGGTGCCATGCCAATGGTGAAGCCATATCTATTGTTGTATGCAAACTACACCAATGGTAGGTGTTCCTCCCATCTATGAAAAAAATCAAGTACACAAGAAGGAATAATTTCCTACAAGTTTTGTATGGTCCTCTCTGTCTGACCATATTTCTGGGAGTGAAAAGATGTGATCAAGTGCATTTGAGTCCCGAATTCCTCCTACAATCCCATCCACAACTAGGATGTAAAGGGTGAATCACGGTCTGAGATGGTCATCGAAGGCACCCCATGTAGCCAAACTATCTTCTGGACTTAGAGGTGTCCTAGGACCTATACCAATCCCTGCTCTTGGATGGGTAGTAAGTGAGCTGACTTGGTGAATCGGTCAACGATCACCCAGACAGAATCATAGCCCCTGGACGTTCGTGGAAACCCCATCATGAATTCCATCAAGATACTATCCCACTTTCATTCGGGTAGCTCAAGTGGTTGGGCCAAGCCTGCTGGGACCTGATGATTGGCCTTCACTTGCTTACAAGTGAGGCATCCTAAAATGAACTCGACCACTGATTTCTTCATCCCTGTATACTTTTAATACGGTTCATCCTATGAAAAGGATGATGTTCTCCCTACCTATCGGAAATATATTAGGAGCTTGTACTAAGGATAACAGGGAATTTTGGGCCTTACAATAAACATCCACAAGTTTTTCCTACCTTAATCACTATAATATGTAATGAGTGATAGTCATCTACTGAAGGTAAGCTCCTCCACCATCATCCAAAAAGGATATTTTCATCGCAGCTAGCTACTTCGTCACCTCACTCAACAGTTGTAAACCAAAACTCTTATTGTGTGCATCGTCCACCACATTCACCTTCCTGTAGTATAGACTAGTTCAATATCATAGTCCTGGAGGAACTCCATCCATCACCATTGTCTCAATTTCAGGTCCTTCTTTGATAATATATACCTGAGACTCTTGGGGTTGAGTAGACAGTGAACCGTTCACCCATCAAGTAGTATCAACACACCTTCAAGGAAAATACCACTACTGCTAACTCCAGGTAATGGGTCACATAGTTATTCTCATACTGCCTCAATTTCTGTGAAACATAGGTGATCACTGGTCATTATTTCTTCAAGACACAACCCAGTCTGGTCCCTAATGTGTCACAAAAGACCACATATCTAATTTCCTCTTATAGTAGTCTCAATATAGGGCCACTCGTCAGTCTTTTCCTCAGCTCCTATAAATTATTTTTTAACTTATCCATCCACACGAAGGGTTTTCCCTTTTGTTTCAAGGCTGATAATGGTGCTTCTACTCTAGAATGTTTTGGAACAAACATCTGGTAGTATCCATCCAACCTAGTAAAGTCCTCACCACAGTCACACTCCTAGGTGGATCCAGAGTAAGTAATACTTCTATCATCATCGGATCCACTGCAACTCCAGCCTCTGAGATGCTGTGTCCTAGAAATTAGACCTTCCAAATCCAAAACTGGAACTTTGGAAGCTTACTGTAAATTAATTGCTCTATGAGTGTTCTAGGACTCTTTGTAGGTGTGTAGAGTGCTCCTCCTATGACACCAAATACACCAATAAGTCATCAATGAAGAATACAATGAACCAGTAAAGTTAAGGCTATATGATCCTATTCATGAGTCACATGAACACTGTTGGGGAATTGGTCAGGCCAAAAGGCATCACTAAAAACTCATAGTGGTCATACCAGCATCTAAAAGATGTCTTCGGTACGTCCTCATTCTGTACATGAAGCTAATGATAGCCTGATCTAAGGTCGATCTTTGAGAACCACCTTGCTCCCTTCAGATTGTCTAAGAGGTCATTAATCCTCAGTAGTAGATACTTTTTCATTATGGTCACCTCGTTTAGGCATCATAATCCCATGCATAGCCTCAAGATCTCATCTACCTTATTTTAAAACAGCACTAGGGTTGTGCATGGTGAAACGTTGGGCCTCACGAAACCCTTCTCCAGAAAGTCCTCCAACTATACCCTCAACTCATGAAACTACACAGAGGTCATTCGATATGCCAATATGAATATCATTATCATTTCGAGGTAGAGGCCGATGCCAAAGTCTACCTCCCTACAAGGAGGTAGTCCCAGAACATCCTCCAGAAAGAAATCCTCATACTCATCTGCTACTATTGGAAATCTCGAACTCCTCTCATCCACTACACTAAGGGTGAGGCTCTCCAACTGGTGAGTGATCAGCTATACCCTCCTCCTAGAAAGTCCATCATGTGCTTCAAAAGTTCCCTTCTCATCGGTGAAGGAAAACCTGGTCCCATACTCATGGTCACACAGCACTTTGCACCTAATACATTCAATCTGATCATGGACTGTAGATAACCAATCCATACCAAAGATGAAGTTGTAAGGCCTCAACACCGCTACTAAGAGATTCCAGCCGAAGCTATCACCTATTAGTGTAATCTCAAACTATCAGTTTCATTGAGTGATCATTGAATCCCTTCTTGTTGGAGTCTCTATTCATAAGGATTGAGCCAACAGCTCCAATGGAAACTTTGATCCTCAAACGAGGCCTGTGGAAAGTAAATACTGACTGGAACCTATGTCTATAAGAACTACGTCTAATGTGAAGTATAAATATGTCATACCTCTTATTATCTATAGAGTTCCATGGTCGTAAGCCTCTATCTCTTGAATTTAGCCCTGCCCTTGTCCACCTACTCTCGGAGCACGTGGTGGATTTCCTCGGGGTGGTGTTGGTAGTACCTCATATCTCCTCCCACCATTTTTCACTCTACCAACTCCCCTGCCAGTTCTGCCTCTTTGTATACTACTCTTTTTGACTCTCTGCCTCTGCCTGGGTGGTCCCTCAACCGCCTACTAATCGGATGTACGGTGGGTCGGGCAATCTCGAGCTATATGCCCCTACCCACCGCACGTGAAGAAGAACCTGCCCCTCTACTAGTGTCCACTGCCTGTGGGGCCTTGCACTGCTAATCTAGAATGATGGAGCTAACCCCTAGAGGTTCTAGTCCTCTTGGACCCCTGTGTCAACTGTCATTTTCCGCTGCAGAGGACTCTGCTACCTGTCGTCTGATGGTATCTCTCACAATCAGTGTATGTTATTCTAGGAATTTCACAACTATAAGAGCTCACTCCAGTACCATAGCATGCATAGGGATATTAAAAGAGATCATTGATGCTCTAATATCTAGTTTCATCCTCTGCTAAAAGTTATGGTCCCTGAAGAAAGGGTCCATCACTATATCAAAATAGTATTGGGAGAGGCCTTTGAACCTCGTAGAGTACTCATACATAGTCACACTACCCTGTTATAAGTGGATAATCTCATGTATGCATGTTGAGCACAAGGTCGCAGGAAAAAACGCGTCCCTGAAAAGGTTCTCGATGTCTTCCTAGGTGAGGTTTTCCTCCTTGTATGTCTGTAGTGTCAAGCTCTACCATGCCCGACCACGCCCTACAGGAGGCTAACTACTAGAACCACCATCTTGACTGAAGGTTTCTTCACTAAGTGGAAAACTCACATCATTATTTATATCCAATCCTCAGCTACCTGAGGATTTTATCACCTACAAAACTTAGAGGACTCTCCCTCTAAAACTCAAGAAACGTGCTCAGTCGACATGCATCCTCTACTGATAAAGTTAGTAGAAAATACTATTTGATAGGTGGTGGTGCCTCATATACACCACCCGGGGGTGCCATCTCTGGAACCAGTCCCAAAACTAATGGCTCGTCGCCCAGTGGACCATCTTCGTGATCCTGTACTTGGATCCTGGATGGTTGTCTATGTGGATGCATCCTAAGAGAAATCAAGATGAATCATGGTTAGTAAATTATACCAAGTGAGCTGACTCTGACACAAATAGATCATGAAAATCATTTTAAATATACAAGAAACCAATTTTTTCATGCACTGAGTTGGAATGTAGAGTTCAGGGTCCTGGTGTACAGATAAGTTTGTCGCCGCACTAACATTCGAATCCCTGAATCTGAAAGTAGAACTCGAAACATTTTACATTGTTTCCCAAAAACAAAACAACCGACTCTCAGTCTTTGAGGTGGAACTGATCACCTCTAATACAACTCTGTCACGATCCTTCCCCTGGGGCTTGTGTTGTGACTTCCCCAAGCCACCATCCATAGGCTAGGGGATAGAAACTAGAACCAAAAAGGCATATCCCAAAAATGGAAGGCATTTTCCTTAAACCTATACACACACAGCCCATACTATGAAAAGTAAAGATGAAACTGCAAGACCAACAACAAGTATGTCACACAAGGAAGAAACCACACAAGTAAAGGTGAAACTGAAAAGAAAACAGGGCTAGAATTAAAACCCAACTAAAAAGGAAATTATAGTAAAAGGAAATACAAGCACCATAGGTCATCCACCAAGGATCCTACATGAAGGGTAGGTGTTGCTCACCGTTAGATGACTCTAAATTGTACTTCATATGTAGATCCACATTCGAGCACCACCTATCCTTTGATCTCCAAGAATCCAATAAAATTTTTCTATCATCTTCACAAGACACAACAGGAGCATTTGAAGCCTGTGCAGGGGTGAGCATAACAACACTAAGTAGGGACCTCAAAACAAACTCAGGTCTCACTGAAATCCACAATGGAAATCACAAAAGAATTCACAAATATTTGAGTCACTGGAGTTAGCTCGACACAATGTATAACTTAAAGTGTTGATAGAAAAACCAATGGTTTCAACCACTGAACATCAATCACTACAAATGAACTCATTCCTGATGAGTCCTTTAGGATAGCTAGGTTTCTTGGACCTATTCAACAGCTGAGTCACGAAGCCTCATTGATAGAAAAGTCATGAAGCCTTGTTGGGTAGCTGAGTCACGGAGTCTCACTAATAGTTGAGTCATGAAGTCTTGATGGGTAGTTGAGTCACGAATTCTCACTGATAGTGGATTCACCAATTCTCACTGGGTAGCTGAGTCATGAAGCCTCACTGGGTAGTTGAGTCATGGAGTCTCATTGGGTAGATGAGTCATGAAGTCTCGCTGAAATCAGATTCACGGAGTCTCACTGGGTAGCTGGGTCATGAATCCTTGTTGAGCCAACATATATGAAATATTACTTAGTGTATTTCATAAGTACTTACCCATCACGTGGGTCCCAACACCACAACTGTCACTTTGATCGGAAACACGGTCTAGGAGATAAGTCCCTTTTTGTAAACAGGGGTCGGTTGCATCTAGGCCCAGTCCGACAGCTTCAGACCGACCCGACCAACCCAACCTGGGGTACCGCATGACCCGATCCTATTTGTCTGGTCCATTGGGCCTCACTAGACTTGGTCAAGATTGGATGAGAGTCCAGTCTGCTTGGTCACCCCGTGACCCGAATTTACCCTGCCCAGCCTGCACTGGCAGGCCGGTCTCTTTTCCTAGTCTGGCCCGCCGTGCAGCTTGCCTTTATCCCATCATCCCAATCCGATAAAGTGGACCGGATCAAAAATTTATTTGGGACGCTTGGGTGGCCTAGTCCACTGGCCCAGCTCGCCAGTCCAATTCATCTCATACTGGCTCACCCAGTCCGATTCATCCCCGACCAGCTTGGCCAGTCTGGTTGGAGCGTGCGTGGATGGTCATTCGATCGCCCCCCTTGTCAGCAGGTGACCCGCAGGGAGTGGGCCGCTCCTCCTAGACGGTTCCAAGTTGTCACCGTGTCCAACCAACCACCACGCCCTCCTTCCCCATGGTGCTCACCGAGCACACCGTCTCTACCATTGTGGTCGGCATGGGTCAGCCGCTTCATCCCACATGCGACACCAGTCGGTGAGGCCTCCCCCCTGTGGACGCCAGCGGCACCTTCCACATGCCACTGATTTCGCTCCAGTGGTCCGATCTCAAATTTTCCTACTTCCTTGGGCCACTCGGTTCACCACCATCACTGTCACAGCCTCGAATCCACATTTCCACCATTTTGAGGATGTGACCGTGAAGCACGAACAAGAAGAGGGGCCCGGGCCTTGTTCATTTCAGCCTGCACACTCCGTGTTACATGTCTAAAAAAATCAGGGGAAGCTTAGGATCATGGTTCTATCAGATAATCACTAATATCGATACAAAAAAAAACAAGGTAAACACCCTTTCTCAAGAACACTGGATCCCTAGATCATCCTGTTCGTGGGTTGATCCGTGTTCATTTTTATAAAATACGAATGGGGAAAACATAAAACAATTAGACCCCTACCTGTATTGAGGATCTGTCTCTAATGAGTGATGAATCTCAGAGCAGTTATGGATCCTAAGCCTTTTATTGTTCCTCTTCATTCTTTGTCTCTTGAATCCATCCCATCAACATTCGCCGATCCTTGATTTGATGGCGTTCTTCAATGGAGTTCGTCATTGGAGAGAGATAGAGAGGTTCCACATTCATCAGAGGATTTCCCAGGGTTTTTATTTAACATTGGATCCGTGATTAATTAAAAGAAGGATATATGTTTTCCATTGCCACACTGTCCCATTAATAAGTTTCATTAATTATTCAGCGTCACCTCGTCGCTGGACTACAATGCTGACTGGTCATTGCACTACAGCAGAAAAAGTTTGAATAAACTAAACATAGAATTTATTTTAAGTTTATTTTATTTTTTTCACTAAAAGTCCGAACTTTATCTTTTTCGGTTGACTTGAGCCAGTCGAGGTTAGACACTTCTTAGTTGAATCTTGGATTTCTAAATTCAATGGTGCCCACATATTTTTGATCTGAGAACCGGTTCAAAAGATATAAAACCTCTCTTCCACAATTACTTAAAGTACTTTTAAAAAAGTTCTAAAATACATTCCAGCCTCTTTGGGCCTCAGAATCACGTGCCATCTCAGAACCTAGTTCATAAATAATTCCATGTAATTAAAAAAAATTAAACGGAAATTTTGGGTCATTACAGGGAAACTTTGTAATGTTTAAATATTATTTTCCTCAAGATTTTTCTTAATTACTATCTTTGTAATCTCACTCCATTTTTTGATTGTTATCCTTCTATTGAAACAATAACTTTATTATAATCATTTTCGTTGTAAATTTACTTAAATATCAATATTCTTATACCATGGATATTAGTATTTCCAAAATTTTATATCATTTTAAATGTGGTGTTTATTTTGATAGTTATTAAATTATTTTAGGGAAATATTGATAATTTTGTATTCTTTATTCAATATGAATATTTGATAAGACATATTATTTATTTCAACTATTAATTATGCGGAATCATTTTGATTGGTAATGACGGGAGGATCCTATACTTTATATAGCTCATCGATGCATCATCAGGTTCTCATGAGACAAATAAGTTGTCCAAATTAAATTAGTTTATATCTATAGTTTTAAACCATATTGTAAAATTTATTGATGGTATATTTTTTTATGTGCCTTAGACAAGAAATCCATTAATAAATAATTTCACTCATTTATTTTCAGTTATTATTTATCCATGCTATTTTATGTTCACATATCTATGGATGCAATTCATTCTCAGTATATTAATTTATGGAATGTGTTTCATTTTATTACCTTTATATATTAATTATGTATTATCTAGTTGTGTAAATTGAATGTGTGTCTAGTTATTTACATTTCCATATAAATTGATTCATTATTTATTCTATTGTATTTACCCTTAATAATCATTCGAGCACACCCATATTTTTTTTCTTTCCCCAGGTTATGAAGAAGACAACTTTCAATAAGCTTTCAAGTATACCTCTTAGTTTAGTTTATTGTGTAGCATGTTTTGTTTTTTTTCAATGTATTGTGGGTATCATGTTTATAATCTGCCTTTCTAAGACTGCTAAACTAATAGTTACTTGGGGACTTTTTTCTGGGTAAACATTCCAATGTAATAAAATAATGAACTGGAACAGGACTTTTGGGATCCGGTTGTTACAAATATAGCTAGGATGTGGAGGGAAAATCATATTAGAATGACCTAAAAACCTTTATGGTGTTTAAATATAAAGTAACAATACAATTATATGATCGTGCCAAAAAAAGGTTTGGTTATGGGATAATTACAAATATCACATCATGATATTTTAGGGAGTTAAATAAGAGATTCCACTTGGATTTTATAGATATTTATATTAAATGAGGATCGCATTATAGTATATATAATCACACTACAATCTATGAATATTGATGATTTTTACACCACAATGATGGAAATCACCCCATGAAGTAGGTAATTCCATAAATATTGTTGAATTAAAATCCATCTTGAATTTGATGGTGTCTGGATTGATTTTAGAAAACTTAATTAATATTTAATAAGTGTTTTGAAGGCCCAATTATGGGGTGGTATGTGGGGAATATTTTGAGAACAATTTTGGAGTTTGAACTCTTTATATTAGGGAGATCAAGGAATAAATTTCTAAAACAATTGAGCTTAAAATTGATACATCTTGATATTAGAGAGAATCATTTCTAGTAAAATGAATTTCAATAAAGATATAGTGTTAATTATAATAATATAATCAAAAATATAAAAACTTTTATGGTTTGTTGTGAATATCATGTGAATATTTATTGTAAACAACTAATGTGTTAAATGTTCTTTTAAAACTCTCATTTGAAGTAGTGAGTGTATACATAGAAAGAAGTAGTGACCCTAGAATAAATAGTGTGTTATTACTAAATATTATAATCATCTATATTAAGTAGTGAAATAACCTATTACATCGACACAATGTTGAAACATGCTCCTCAGAGTATCCCTTAGTGGTGAAACAAGTAACATCATCATTTTAATGTAACTCCTTTTACTTGGACAGTATGTTTGCATGAAACTAATAGATTCAAAGAGTTCATTCCAAAATGAGAGTAAGATATGATTAATGAAAACATTACACCATAATTAAACCCCAACTTATTGTGCTTTAGGCCTACGGTATTAATTAGTTTTATTAGATCCATAAAATTCAATGTAGTTAATCTTTCAATTATGAATATCTATCATGGAAAATGTTCTCAACAAAAAATTACTTCCTTTATTTGATGGATACAATCACAAAATATGGAAGAACTAGATGATATACTAAAAGGGGAAATTATAAGATGATAAACACTAAGAGGGGGTGAATTGATGATTTTATATTTTTTAAATTTCAAACTCAATTGTTCTTGTTCATGTTCTATAGCTCTCTTAAAATAACAATGATGCTGAAATAAAATCAAACACAACACATTTTTTGACCTGGTTCACCTTCTGAAAGTTGGAATACCTCTTGGGTGTGTTTTTGTTTTTATCCCATGAATATAAAACACTTCTAATATTATCAAGAAGTATCTACATGAAAGTACATTGCCTTGAATAAGTTACAAATGTTGGATCAATCAACACTCTAAAAATTTCACAAACAAAATAAAAGAATTTATTTTTATGAATGATCACCAGAATATATAAAAACCACTAGAATTATATAAAAATATCTCATACTCTTCCTCCATCCTCAATAAAATAATTCCTTGGATATTCTTAAAAGGATACTCATAATCCTTATCTTTAAGATATTATGATTTTTTATCCTTTAATTAAAAATATCTTCAATAAACTATGTCACATGAGACACTAAATTAATTCAACACATGACTAAAATGAAACAAAAAATAAAAAAAATACTAGAATAATATCATTATCTATATATAAAATAATAATAACAATTTTAAAAAATTATATATTATTATTAAATTTTATTACTCTTTCAAAAAAGGATGCCTTTCGAAGAACCACTTTAAAAATGGTATAGTATATTACCTTAAAAAATTAAATTTATCTCATTTAAAAGTTTATTATAATATATAATATTTCAATATTAAAGTTTTTAAAAATTTATATGAAATAATATTAAAGACACTTGTAGTTTAAGAAGTCATTTTTCAATAAAAAACATATTGATCTATTTTGTATATTCATTTAAATAACTAAATATATATATTACCCTTTTAATTTGATAAAAATAAATTTATTTTTTAATTTATAATTTCAAAATTATCTTATGATTTATTTTTGATATTTTTCTAAAATGATTTATTATTAGGGGAATAATGGAAAATAATATTTTTACAAACACCGTGACTCTTATCACATTATTAGTATATAAGTATGAATTAGAAATTCATGACACCTTTTTCTAAAAATAAATATATGTGAATTAATAATATAAAAAAATGGTTTTAATTTATTAACGTATATTTGATTTTTTATAATTAAAATTATATTTTTCAAATAAAATGTTTTTAATAAAATATTATTTTAGTATTTTAAAATTAATTTTTATCACTTTTAAATTTTGAATAAAAAATATTTTTAAGATGTTGAATCATTAGGTATAAATTATATAATAAGTACCATTTTATTTTTGTGCATAAAGGAAAAATTTCCTATGTTGAAAACTAGTTCCACTATAAAAGCTAAAATGGTAAAAGTAAGTAATATAAGTGTAAAAGGCCACAAACATGTCTAAAACATGTGTGGGAATAGTTTCATGGGGATTATATAGACCTAATATGTTCCCCAATACATTATTCTATAATTTTAGAGTAACTTTACATGTTAAACATGGGCTCCCTTTATATAAAGTTGACATTTTTATAAAAAATACACCTCTAACCACTTATAAAAGGGACCTCTCACCAGCACTTCAAGTAACTCAAAAAAATTAGGTTTCCCCTTTAAAATATTCCCTTTTTCTTCCTATAAAATAATATTTCACTATATTGAGATTCCAAACTAAATATATTACCATATTCCATCCATTTCCAAAGGATATTCCAAGTAAATCTCCAAGTGTTAACCATGAGAAATTATTTTCACTTAACTTAATTATTTAATATTTTTTCATTTCCAATTATAATTTTTAAATACATATGTAATTAAATTATTATTTTTTATATAAATAATTTTATTATTATGTGGTGAAAATAATTAATCATATTTTTACATTTTTATTAAGAAAAATGAGACCATAATTTGTGTGTTGTGCAGACTACTGCCTCCATGGCGGAACATGTTTTGTCTTCCTTCACCTCCATAAAATGATCCTATAAAATTTTAATATAATAAATAATTATGTTATTTATATCAGGTTTATGATTATTAATCAATAAAATATATTACTCCTTTTTCCTATTATATGGAAAATTAAAATGACAATCATGTGTTTGTGTGGACTGCTGCATCTGTGGAATGATTGGTTTTTGTTTTTATATTAATAACAAAATTATATAGTTAATCATGTGAATGGGATAAATGGATAAATATTATTTTTATAATATTATTAAGTTTCTAGATGAAATATTTTATAGCCCGGCATTGATATGATCAATAGAGGACTATTGTATATTTAATCATTTAAAACAAGCATATAAAGAATAACATCGTTAATTAAAATTATGTAATATTTTCATATCCATTATTTATTCTTATAATTAATTTATATTTATGCTATATCAAACTAATAAAAAATAAATTATATAATTATACTACTAGTTTGATTATATTGTAACTAAATCGCTTCTTAATCATTCATTAAGGATGCTCTGTTCATGTTTGGGTTAGTTTGATCACCTATGTGAACAATGATATCAAATTATATCATGGATGATTATGAAAAAATAATTTTTGGTATAATATGATATAAATATTTAATTATTTTTTTTGTAAAATATACATCAATATTTAACTCGTTAATTAAGAAAACACCCATAATATGTTGAAAATCACTAAAAATGTTTGTTTTCATTATCATATTCTAGAATAAAGACTAAATTACTCATTAAAGGAAATATAATATTCATAAATAATTATAATTAATACATAATAGTTACTATAATTAACCTTTAGAAATTAAATTCATGGGAATAAGGAACGATAACACCGTTATTACAAAACTAGTTCAAAATGATCAAGATTACCAACATATGACATCAGAAATAAGGAATAACTAACTAATATAAATATAGATAATAAATATAAATTATGTTTATAAAAGGTTATGTATATGAAAAAATTATTTTATTATGATATTTTTTTATAGGAGCTTTAAGTTCATTCGACTAAGAATATAAATAGGGTAAGGGTTTTTATCTCAAATTCCTCTATTTGAAACATGTTTGGTATTATGCCTATAATTTCATTTTTTTAGTATTCAAACTTAATTTTTTAGATATCATATCTATAATTATATTTTACTCTTGAAATTTTATGTTCAATTACATGGCCACTATTTTAATGGGTTATGATTAAAGTGTTACTCAAGTCTTAAGGATTTTCATAGTCTCAATTATGATAGATTGAGACATGTTACATATTATGAGACAGGTTTCCTTTGCATAGTATTCTATTTATTTATTATCCCATGAATGTTATATATTTTATTTCATTATAATTATTTGTATATACTAATCTAAATCAAGTTCTTTTCATCAAACATATTTTGACTCAAGGGTTGCCTAAGTCGTAAGAGTTTTGGGTTATTCAATTACCATTAATTGAGTTATGATAGTTCTCTTAAATTATTTTCATATATTTTGGTAATATTCTACCCTTTGATTTTATTTTGTGATATTCTATTATTTATTAATTTTTTACCACATAAAACCCTTTTCAAAAATTTCCCACTTCATGGAGTATATTTACCATAAGGGATATTAATAACTCAAATATCTTTTCATTGAGTAATAAAGTATTATCTTAAACTTTTTTATGATATTCTTGAGTTATCATAGCATAATATTCTATTACATGGTATTTTATAATCCTATTTAGTAAAATGATGTTTTAATACAAAGAGGGTTTTGTTACTTTTTTACAATGTGGGTTTTCAACAAAGGTATTTTTAATATAGTAAAATGGCTCTTTTCATTTCACTATAAAATGTTTTAAATTTGGATATATATTTAATAAAGAAAAAATTATTTAATTTTCAAGGCTCCATTATAGTGGATTATTTTAAAAAATATTATTTTTAAAAAATCTGTCACTTCACTTTTTCAAAATTCACCTTTGAAAGTGGCATGTATGTTTTTATTTTACATCAATATTGAAAATGTTTTCTAAGTTACCTTTTAAGACATCACCTCTATTTTAATTTTCATTTAAAAAAAGATTTAAACTCATTATATTTATGTTAAATTATTTATTCTCTGATATATATATATATATATATTTATTTATAATTTAGGTTATTTAACTTTCAATATAAAATAATTAGATTCCTGATCCCTTCTTGGGTGATATTGTTCCAAACATTATTTTAAAATATATTTCCTCTAGGAACACCTTATTCTTATCTTATTTGATTAAAATGTGTTAACATATAGTAAACATTGGTTGATTTTGGAGAATAATTATCTTAATTGTATATCCAATATCTATATATTGTGAATACCATATAGTTTATTATCTTGGTTGAATGGTATTTTCTTACAAAGTAACTCGATATTAATGAAACCAATTTTATTTCCATGGATTATTTAAGACATATTGAGTGAAACCCATTTTCATTCAATGGGTTCTCTATGATTTGTTAAATGAAACCCATTTTATTTCTATGGGTTCTTTTTTTATAAAAGTTAAATATTACAATTTGGAAAGTTATATGAAACCCATTTTCTTTCAATGGGTTATCTATGATGTGATAGGTGATTAATTTCAAGTGTCACTCATAGGTATTCATGATGATGGGCTGGTTTCTATATCTCCCTCCAATAAATTGGTTTAAATTTTATGTAATGACCCAAAATTTTATTAATGAAAATTCATCTTGATCTAATTAAATTTCTTATTATGTAAAATGGTTGTATAAAACACATGAACTTACATGGTTTTATGTTTTTGGATTTTAAAATAACGTTAGGAATTGTTACCATTGCTAATATAGCTATTGAAAAGAGATCACTTGATTAGTATAAAAATATGGCTTCAACATGTTAATCTTTAACGGAACCGCCTATGGGAGAATTGTAAGTTGATATATATTTCCACCTGAGCGATGTTATCCAAGCCACCCCCAAGAGTATGTCACCATAGCACACCTTACCCTTAAGTATTATACATATGTTATAAGGGGTTATGTAACAATACCCTATCCCAATGAATATGTTCAATTTTTATAAAGAATATACATTCATTTTATTGTTGTTACTTTGTAAATGCTTTTCAAATAATAAATAGTATTTTTATTTAATATTCAATTAAGAAAGCTATTTTGATGAATTAATTGATTTTTTAATTAAATAATATTTTAATGAAATCTTATTAGTAAATCACTTTTAATTAAACATAAATTATCATATATTTTTTTATGAATACAATTGAAATTTTTATTAAAGTTTGGAAACTGTTTTTTTTTTCAAAACCCAGGAAATTTCAATAAATGTCGGGTTTTTTATAATTTTAAATTCACATATAAATAAAATTATTTATATAAAATGAATATCATTTTTTGATTCCATATGTCTAAATTTTCTAACCGTGAATTTTTCATAATTTTCTGAGACAATCGATTTTTTGGGTAAAAATTAAATATCGTTTAAATATAGAATGTGTTTTATGACAAAATAATGACACAATAGTGATGTGATAAAATGCTATAAACATTATTTTCGGACAATATATGCTTTACCCCTAAAATCATGTGATTTTTTATTTGTTTTATTAATTTATTGTTCCTTAGTGGACCCTCTAAGACTTATAAAATATTTTAACTTTTTAAAATGATTTACTTGAGAATGTGACTCACCTCCACATAAGGGAGCCCAATATTTTAATAATTTCTCTCATTGGCCTTATAAAATAATTTTTTATAGTCAAAATTGTAAAAACCCATGATTAAAAACCATGGAATGGTTTTTTGTTTTGATAAGTTTAATATGTAGTGTCCAAAACATAAATGATAAAGAATTCCCTCTCCATTCCTATATAAAACCACTCAATTTCCCATTATTATTCACTCAAAACCTTTGGATATCCACCAAAATCTATCCTCCTCTCTCTAGAACACTCTCAATTCACCTCAATCTCCCTATAATCCTCTATCAAGCCTCTCTCAAGCCAATGGGATCACACTTCCAAGTAAGGGATTTCATTCTTTCTATATTTTTTTGTCCAAATTTCATTATAATCTTATAACCTTTAATTTTCAATTTCAAATGATGGGGTATGATTTTCCACCTCCCCATAATTTTATAATTATGTTTTAATAATTATATACATTTTCTCTCTCATTAATGCCTCCCATGACCACCCATTACCATGCTGAAATTCCGTAAGGAATTTCTCTCTTATCATTTACATTCAGGAAATTATTTTAAATTAAGAATACGAATTCCATTATATATATTGGGAAATGTATATATATGACTCCATTACTATAAATTTAATTTAAATATGATTATATACCAATTTATATCTCATCACCCATTTTTATAAATTCTTATGTCACGTCGGTCTGCTGCCGAAATTGCACCGCGGTTCTCCAAGATGAATTCATTGTGTAGTGAATACCTTGACCATTTCTCTATCAAGGGTATTCACGTTAATTCACATTTAATTATTTATTAAATAGTTTCAAGTATTAATTCCACATTCCTTTATCTTGTAATAAATTATGATTTTTAATTAATCTATGTTGTATGATCTATGTGGCACACATAGGCATGAAAAGAAATGATTAAGATGGGTGCACCCTGATAGCGCTCCAATGAATTGAGTAAAGATTAGTATCATGATAAGTCGATTAAAACAAGGATTTAATAATGATAAATCAAGTGTAATGATATTTTACTCAATCTCCATGTGAAATGAGCCTTGGATCAGTCCAATATCATGTTTAATGTTGTTATTGCATTTCCTAGCTATGATAATCATGCTATATCGTGCCTCTATGTTTATGTTTATATTGTGCTCCATTGATATTCCTATTGTATAACTTCTACTATATTCTTCATGTTATGCCTTATTTACTCCCTTACTGAGCTTTATAGCTCACCTTTTTCTTATGCATGCCATCAGGTTATCCCATGCAATACTAAGTACGAAGGAATGTTGTGCTCATGTAAAAGAAGTTTTCAATAAAGATGTTGTGTTTTATGTTCTAAGTTGTTATGTAATGTTCCTAATTTCCCAAGACACTAGACCTGTTGATCCTTATAGTTTTCTTAAGTGAAATTTTAGGTAATAAATCATGTTTATATTTGTAATAAAGAGCAGGGTTTTTATAGTTGATATCATATGATAGGTTTAGTTATTATTTGGATTAGGATTAAAAACCCTAGTGAAAGCCTTTGGGATAAGACTAAGTATAATAAAACCATACCTAAGTTTGGGTGAGTATTTAGTAAGTGGTTTATCAATAAAATTCATCCCTTTCTCGATACGAGCAGGTAGAGGCAATGTTGGCACAGATGTATCTAGGGTTAAAACCCAAAAACACTGCTTTGAGCAAGACTCGAATGGGAACGGGTGCATGACAAAGGTCATTATTGCACTTTTGGTTACGACACTCCCAAGGGATTTTATTTGGTAAATTAATAAGCTTAGTATGAACTATTATTAGGGGAATAAAAAATTCCCCTAAGAATATAAGTTGGGAAGTAGATCATGGATAACATATATTGAATCCTATAAATTCATAAGTTAAGGAAATAAATGTAATTTATAAGTTGTCGTTTCTTTTCATTTGATTCCACATTATGTTTTTAATAGTTTAATAGTACTCATATATAAGTCTATATTGGATAAAGTAGAACTAGAATCAAAAAGTTAAAGGGTTATCACCCATAGTTCTATGATTTCTTTTATAAACCGAAAGTTTAGTAGAAAAATCCCAACACCACCACAAATCATGGAACTAAAGATGTCGCTAAGAATAGAAAATGGGGAAATCCTTGAAACCCATGAATATAAAACCTCCCCAGTCACAATTTGTGGTTTAAACTTCTCAAAGAACCTCTTCATACTCCCTTTGCTGTAATTTAAGGAAATTATTGACCTGGATTCTATTTACTTAGATAGAGCCAACATTTATTGTCGTGAGAGGGAAATCACTCTCCATATGGATAATCAACCCCCAATTATTTACAAGTGAAAGGATGAGGATGAATCTTTTTTAGCATCATCATCTCAAGAGTGGATATTACTACTCTATGAGCATGTGTATCTTTCTCATATTATTGAGTCTAAGGATGCAACCGCCCTTAAAGACATACCTATTTTTATAGAATTCGCTGAAGTTTTTTCTGAAGAATTTTTTGTTCTTCCTCCTAGAATAGATATTGAATTATCGATTGATCTTATACCTTTGGAATTTCCAATATCCAAGACACATTATTGAATGGATTTTGTGGAGCTTGAGGAGATAAAAAAACAGCTATACGAGAATGTTGATAAAGGTTTTATCCGCCCAAGTGCTTCACCATGGGGTGCACCAGTCCTCTTCATTAGGAAGAAGGATGGGTCAATGCGCCTTTGCATTGATTATTTTGACCTCAACAAAATCACAATAAAGAACATGTATCCTCTAGCCCTAATTGATGACTTATTCGATCAGATATGTGGATCATAATACTTCTTAAAGGTGGATTTGCGGTCATGATATTACCAACTATGGGTGAAGAAGGTGGATATCCCCAACACTACTTTTTTTACAACGTGCAGGCACTATTAATTCATAGTAATTCCTTTCGGACTCACTAATGCTCCAGAAATCTATATGGACTTGATTAATAGAGTCTTTATAGATTACCTTGAAAATTTTGTAGTAGTTTTTATAGACGAAATTCTAATATACTTCAAAACCAAGGAGGAGAATAAAAACTATCTAAGTATTGTACTAGTGACCTTGTGAAATGAGAATCTATATGAAAAGTATAGAAAGTGTGAGTTATGGTTGAATGAAGTCCCATTCTTGAGTCATATCATCACAAGTAATGAGATATCTATGTATCCATCCAAGATATCTACAATTGAGGGATGTCTGTGGCCAAAATCAGAGATGGATATCTGTATATTATTGGGGTTAGCTAGATATTATCACTGATTTGTGAGAAATTTCTCACGATTGTCAAACCCTATTACCAAGCTAACTTAGAAGGGAGTCAAGTTTACATGGAATGACGAATGAAAAGATAGATTCAAGGAGTTCAAAAAGAGTCTTATCACTTTGCATGTTCTCACATTACCCATAAGTGGAGAACTTTTTGTGGTCTTTAGTGATTCTTCGAAGAAGGGCATGTGTTGTGTGTTGATGAAAAATGAAAAATTCATTGATTATGCATCAAGGAAATTGAAATTTCATGATAAAAACTAACCAACACATGATTTGGAGTTGGCTATAGTGATCTTTGCTTTAAAAATTTAGCGGCATTACCTCTTAGGGGAAAAGTGTGAAATGTATATGGATCACAAAAGCCTCCAGTATACATTCACACAGAAAGAGTTAAACATGTGACAATGAATATGGTTAGAACTGATAAAATACTACAATTGATCAATCCATTACCACCCAGTGAAAGCAAAAAAAGTGGCGGATGCTCTAAGTAGAAAGTACCCAGTGATTCTATCACTAAGGAGAATTGAAAGGGATCCAATATTCTTAGATTTGACGAAGACAGACATGGGAATCATAAATAAGGGAACATCGTTAATCCTTTTGCAAATTATTTCTCAACCATATATTTTGGAAAGGTTAAAGGATGCTCAAATGGATGATTTGGGAATTTATAAGCAAGTAGAAACTATTAGTAAAAGGAAATCCCCATAGTTATATGTTAATGGAGAAGTAATTGTGATACTTGGGTCACGAATATGAATTATATCAAATCCAAAGTTAAAGAAAGAACTTTTGGATGATGCTCATAGTTTAAATTTCTCCATTCACCCAGAAAACATAATGATGTATCGAGATCTCTGAAAGCATTATTGTTGGGATAACATGCAGAAGGATATCATTGAGTATACATCAAAGTTCCCGGTATGTCAGCAAGTGAAGTATGAGAGGCATAAGTCTAAGGGGATGATGAAACCATTACCTATATCAACATGAAAATGGAATAATATCACCATAGACTTTGTCACCAGACTTTTGAACACATCGAAATGGAAAAATTCTATCTGGATTGTTGTGGATCGTCTTACAAAGACTACACACTTCATTGAAATTCGAGAGTATTTCCCATTGGATCAACAAGAACAGATATATATCATAGAAGTGGTAAGGATTAATGGAGTACCACTATATATTTTATCTAATCAAGATCCAAGATTCACCTCTAAGTTCTGGAAGAGTCTTTAAAATTCTCTGAATACTTAGCAGAAATTCAATACGGCTTATCATCCTCAAACGGATGGCCAATCTAAGCAGACTATCCTAACACTTGAGGACAGTTTGAGAGCATGTTCAATGGAATTCAAAGTAGGATGGAATCAAAATCTTCCTATGGTTGTGTTCTCCTAAAATAACAGTTTCCGCTCCAGTATCCAAGTGGCTCCTTATGAAGCCCTTTATGGGTAGAGGTGAAGAACACTGGCATGTTGGGATGAATTTGGGGACCAAAAACTCTTAGGTCCATAAATGGTCGAAGAAATAGTAGAGAAGTTTAATACCATCCAACAGCACATTAAAGCTACTTAGAGTCAACAAAAGATCTATGTTTATAATCTTCAATGAGACCTAGAGTTTAATGTTGGAGACATGGTATTCCTCCACATATCACCATGTAAGAGAGTTATGATATTGGGGAAGACGGGAAAGCTTATACCAAGGTATATCATCCCATTTGATATCCTTGATTGCATTGGATCAGTGGCCTATCAACTAGTAATGATCAACCATTTTGATGAATTCTTATTTCAATCCATTGTGTTGCCGAAATTGAATCGTGATTATCCAAGACAATGTCATTGTTTAGTGAATACCATGTCCATTTCTATATCAAGGTTATTCACCTTTATGCACATTTGATTACTTATTAAAGAGTTTCATGTATGATTTACACATTCCTTTATCGTGTAATAAATGATGATTTTTAATTAATCCTTGTTGCATGATATATGTGGAACACTTATTCATTAAATTAAATGATTAAGAAGGGTGTTCCCTGATAGCGCCGCAATGCATTTGATAAAGATTAGTATCGTGATACGTCAAGTGAAATAAGGGTTTACTCATGATAATTCAAGTGCAATGAAGTTTTACTCATGCTCCATTTTCAATGAGACTTGGCTCATTTTAATATCATGTTAAATGTGGTTTCCACATTTCCAAGCTAGTATAATGTTACTATATGATTCATTTATGTTTCTGTTTCTCTTGTGCACTATTGATATGCCAATTTTCTAACATGTACTGTATTTTTTATGTTATTCCTTATTTACTCCTTTACTGGGATTTATAGATCACCCTATTCTTATGCATCTCTTCAGGTTGATCCATGAAATTCTAAGTATGATGGAATGTTGTGGTTATGTAAAATAATTTTTCAATAAAGTTGTTGTGTTTTATGTTCTAAGTTGTTATGTAATGTTCTTAATTTCCCAAGACACTAGACCTGTCAATCCTAAGAGTTGACTTAAGTGAAATTTTATGTAATAAATCATTTTTATGTGTGTAATAAAGAGTAGGGTTGTTATAGTTTATGTCTCTTGATATAATGTATTCACAAGTACCTTTTTATTTTCTTATAAGAATGGTCGCTGAAGGTGTGGATTATGAATGTTATGTTCCCTATAATAATTTATATTCCATATTTGAAATATGTATCAAATTTTTATGATTATTTCTTTTACTATGTTATTCTCTCATGGATCATGTTTATTTACTCATGTTTCCACACACATTTTGTTTTAATCTTATGTTATGCTAAGTCATATTATAGGATTTATGACCTGGGATTTTTTTAGGTATAGTTTTCTTATGTACTTGGTTATACCCATATGATCATCTTATGCTAACTTATTATATTTTATTGTTATAACTTATGTATACCCTTGCTAATAATATTATCTCACCCCTTTTATATATTTCCATTTCCCTAGGGTATAAAGAACATTTATAATATAGATAAGTCTAGAATGTAATATTATGAGAAGAATTTGTGGGATATGTTAAAGACTTATTTTCAACTAAGAAGTTGTTTTTGTAATGTGAAAATTTCCACCAGCTGTGAAGGAAATGAGTTTTTTTAGTTAATGGTTTATCCTAATTCTATAAAACTAAAAGGTTTTTGGAATTTATTGTAATGAAATATTTACATTAATTCATTTAATTACAAGATTATTAGGTCTGAGTTATCATAATTGGTATCATATTAGGGTTTAGATAACTTTTGAGATTAGGATTATATTATTTTAGGATAAAATAAGATTTATAAATGTCATAAAATGTTGATATGTTATGGTTGATTATAGTATCGAAGTTATAGATAAGACTTTAGATTAGTTGTGGAAATATTCTAAGGATTAAGATAAGATATAATTAGGGAAAACCCTCAGGATAAGTCTAAGGGTTATTTTTATATATAGCAAAATGTCTTGAAATTTTTGAAAAGTAGAGATTATGTGGTTTTCCAATAAATAACATCCATTTATGGATATTAAAAGTGGATAAAGACCCTGTAATAGATTTACCTAGGGGTGATAAACCTAAAAATGGTGTATTGCATATAATCTCAATCATCACTTAGTGCACAATAAATATTCCTACCTACACACATGGTTTAATACACCTGGGGTATATGCTTTTCTCAATTAAATTCTATTTACAAAAAATTGTGGAGGATTTATTTTCTAATTACCTTAATGTATTTGGTTAATAAGTATGAGAGAATATATCTTAAGTTAAAAAAGGTAGAACAAAAATATTTATAGGATTAACCAAGTATGATAGAGTTTAAATGATATTATATTAAGATGAAAGTATGGTATTATTGGAGAAAAAATATTAGGATTTAGCTTTTATATTAATTTACTTTGATTCCTTTGGATATTATGATAATAATTTTAGTTTTAGTATTTGGTTGAAATATGATCAAGAAGATGAAATGGAGAAAGGTATGCAACTAAAAACTACTATTTCTTATAAATAAGTAAGGGAGCATACTCAAATGGTTGAGGACCAAATTAAATTCTTATTATGATAGAAAATGTGAGTTTCATAGTCTTATGTAATTTAGTGAGGTTGATACCATAATAAAAATTAGTATTTGATAATCATAGCTATTTTCGTTAGTGATTGATATTTATATATGGTATTTTTGGTATATTCTATAAGGTTTTAGGGTTATGTGAAACATATAATGATTTTTCTTTAGTATTTTTACTTTATAAAGGTTTTGAAACATATATTAAATATATTCAAAAACTTTGAAAAGTAATTTTTTAAAAAGGTTATATTATTTGGGATAACTATTGAACAACACGTGATTAATGAATGTATAACTGTTAGGTTTAATATAAGATATATGTTGTGGTAATAATAGGATGATTTAATTTTGGAAAATTGTGTTAGATAGTATTAGAATTTATTATTTATTTATTGAAAAAGTAATCCACTATATTTTTTTTAAGTTCATATGGTTTTTCAGGTTGTGATAAATATAAAATCCCTAAACTCGCTCTCCTAGAACTAATGCTTAAAATAATATTTACATTTATGGATTTGATACAGATAAATTTAATCCAATTTTTTCCATCAAAAACATAAAACATCAAATGAAATATTGGATCACTTATATACCCAAGTACATTTTAGGTTTAGAGTTTTATATATTTATAACAATATCATACACAACAATACACACATCATAAAGTGGGACTTTTTTCCACTATACCAAGATTTTATTATTTTGAATTAAGTCCTTAAAATCTCCAATAAAATTCATCACACATGAAACATTTATAAACTTAATTCATTTAACTTTATTCTTCATAACCTAGGGAAATGGAAAACATAAGAAGCATGAGAACAAATGCTCAGTAAGGGTAAACATAAGAATTAACAGTTGAATATCATCAGTGAGCATAAGATTATCATAAGGGTATAATGACATAATCAAAGTGAGTGATCCTAATATAAAATAATTAATACACGTAAAAAGAAATATCATTAAACAGAATACATGGCATAAATATTTAAAAAAGGTAATATCCAAAAGAATCAATAATTATGGGCCATGTGATGTCAATATTGATCAAATGGACCTTTAAAAACTCATGGAAATCATAGATAAAATGTGTTGGTATCTTCAAACAATATCTTCAACACCTATTTTTATTCATTTCATAAATAAGTGGACCCCAGTTGAATCAATAGGACTGGTTAACTCTCTCCTTTTGGCCTTTGAAGACAAGGAACATTACCCAATGCTTTGGAAATCTATATTAAACTCTTCCATTATATTAGCTATATCATTTTCAAAGATCATCTTGAGTTATATCAGGGTCACCCATAATTATAAACAATTTAAAATTAACTTAAATTAAAAAACACCTGAAATATTTTCTTTTCATTATCAAAATTTTAAAAACTGTTTGTATTCCATTATTGCTTTATTTACTGGTGGAAAAGAAACGAATTAGAAGAAAATCTCTTTGAAATAATCAAAATCCATCTAGAGAAAGAATAAGGAAAAAATCATTATAAACAATCCAAAATTTTGAATAATTAACATCAAGTATTATTATATTTAATTAATATAAATTTAATAAAAGTATCATTAAAATAATTCTTGAATAAAATAACCTTACCACTTTAAAAATCACTATAAAAAACTAAAAAAATATTGAATATTAGGAAAAATATTTTATTTGAAAAAAACCTTGGAAACATTCAAGGGACGCTTAAAAGAAAAAAATAATCATCAAGTCAAAAAAATGAGGTTAACCTATATATGTTAAAAAACATTTCATTCACGTATTGGTAATGAAATTCAAAATGTGTCATTCAAACAATGTTAAAAGATTAAATTTTAGAACCATTGTAAAAAAAAGTAAAAGTTACTTGAAAATAAAATTATGAAATCATTGAATTTTAAATACAAATATTATTGAAAATTTTTGGGAAAACATGGATATATAAGTAAAATTTTCCACTTCTAAAAAAAATTACATGATCAATATCACTTACAAATAAATTTCCTAATGTTTATTTAATCTGAAAGGGTGGAAATTTAAATTGAACATGTAAACCAAATTTAAAAATAGAGTAGAATAAAATATACTTGGTTTATGAAAATAAGTGCTAACAATCCCTCCCAAAGAAACATTGAACGTAGACAATCCTTAAATATGATGAGAATGTATAATAAAAAACCTTACTATTTTGGAAACTTTTGGATCTTAGGACTATAAAGGAAATTAATTAAAATGAAACTTTAAATTTTATGAATATAAGAATATCAATTATATAACATGTTAATACACTAAATATACATCTCATATAAGAATACAGGTGCATATCATAAACATAATCCCTAAAGAAGGAGAGTTTGAGAGGAATAACCCTTAGTAAGATCATATCATTGAATTGAGAATAAATAAATGGGAGATTGTATGTAACAAATATAAATCTATAAAAATCTAGAAGAAATATATAATAAATCAAAAAAATATATCATTTTACACATAATCTTGGCATACTATAATCAACGAAAAAACCCAATGGAAGGAAGTTGAGTAAAGAAACCCCATACCATAAGTACATACTTTCCAGGTATGTACTTTAACTCCTATATAATAAAAATATATCAATTATTTACTTGATTAAAAAAATTAGGTTTATTAATTTATAATTAAACCATTTTTTTCATTTATTTCAATTAAATATTTAATTACGTAGTTGGTTAAGTCTGCGTTATGTGTTTTGAGGACATTAGGTTCATAATTACCAAATGAATTTGGTATATTGATAGTATCCAAAGTTTAAATTATTCTATCATCTCCAAAATAATAATCATGAAATAATTTTAATTTACATAAATTAAATATGAATATATAAACATCCATGAAATCCATACATGGAAAAAAATCACATCGCTTTGTGGAGGTGGTAATCCATACGTACGCACAAACGATGTTATCATTTTCCAACTAAGGGAAGGGTAAGGATAGATATGATATATTATATTTCCAGAATGATAATTATGAAATTAATATCATAAATATATATATATATATATATTAAATACATAATTATAAAAATACATTAGATATAGTGATCTAAAAAAACAAATCTTTTTCTGATGGTGCTCATCTATATGTATGCACGAATGATATTTTAATTCCACGTTTCATGGAAAAGTGATGAAAAGGGGTTGTCCCATTTTTATAAAAAAATATTAAAGTTTAGATAATAAAATTATTATATCATGATGGTTTGAGAATATTTTAAGGATATATAATAAAAATTGAAATTGAAATTCCTAGGGAAGAGTTATACCCCTTCTTCAGAAAACCACCCTTGACTTGCATATTAAACCTTCTAGTTTGGTCTTTTAATGAGATCACAGCCTTTAGTTCATGGAGAGGAAGTTTGTTAAGTAATTCTTTTTGGGTTTTACAAGATATAGTGCTCAAATTATGTTAGTAAGAGAGGAGAGATGGTTCCCTTTTGTAAGTGGGGGGAGGAAAACACTTAGAAACAATTAAAGTATTAAATCAAAATAAATTAATTTTCAAGCAAATATGTTGCCAAATTTATATGTTTAAAATAAAAAATATGATATGTCATCCAATAAAATTTAGACAATTTTAGGTTATTTTTTAACGCTCATCTCACAGTTTTAACACCTCATTAACCCTTTTGATAATTATCAGAATATTAATGTTTTTTACTATATAGAGGTCAAAGAAGTTACTATAAAAGGAAAAGAGACCCAAAAATGGAATAATGTTGATATTCTTGAGAATATTTCATTAATAGAGACTAATATAATGTTTTTAAGGATTTTAAATCATTAAATAAAATATTATTCAACATAATATTCCACTATCATTTTTTTCGAGACAACTCACATAATTTGGATTTATTGACATCAAGACTATAATAGAATTCAAATAGAAAAATTTAATACTTAACTAATATGTTATAATTATTTAGAAATTTTTTGTAACACAATAATTCATCAAAATTTTATAACTTGATATGTTTTAATAAATCATTTACTTGATTATTTTTAATTATTATACAAGCCTTATATTGGTGTTACGTAAGAATTTAATGTAATTATATCATCACTAGAAAATAAAAAAAATTAAAATGATAAAAATTTAATTAATATTTAAAATAAACAATCATAACCAAACATAACCACTTTTTATCCTTATAAAAAAATATTAAATGTATTAAAACAGAGTGACTAACATTTTGTTTTTTTTTTCTATATTTAAAATCATAATAAGGTCATTGTCAAATAATAGTGGCAAGAAATTTTAAAATTAAAAAAATGATGGAAATGGTCAAAAAACTTATAAGATAAAATCATAACATTTTTTGTGGAGATTTTTAGGCATTATAAAATTATTTTAACCTTAATGACCTGAGTTTCCCTTACTTAGGTAGCAAATATTTACAACAATTAATATTCATAATGACCAAAAATAAAGGGAAACTATTTACCAAATTAGAATATACTGATTAAAAATATGGAATACAATTTATGAGATTAAATTTATAGAATTAAAAGTTGTCAATTTTTATATAAATTCATAAAATTCAATTAGAAATAGATTTTAGAAAAATACATTTTAAGTGAAAAAATGAACTTATACCCAGATCAAGTATAAATATGATGCATGTTTAATTAATTTTATTATTTATAAATAAACTAAGATTATGTTAATTTAATATTCAATTCAAATTATAATGGTACTTTCTAATGAAAATATATGACAATTTTATAAATAAATAAGTATTTTCTACTATTCACTAGGAAAAAAATTTCTGAAAAATAAAAAAAATTACCCGAAGCTAATTATGATATAATAACTTCAAAAATTATATAATTTTATTGAATAATATTTATTAAATTCGTATTAAAATATTATATTTTTTTCTAAAAAAAATCAATAAAAACACATTTTTAAGAAATCATATTTTGAAAGAAAAATAACTTTAATAAAAATTGAGTGCTTTTTTCCTAAGAATTAATCAATAAATTTTTATTGAGTTGGATTATTTTCTATATATTTCATAATTCGGTTACTATTATTTATATCAAGAAATTCAATTGGTAGGTTATATCAGTCATTTTTGTGAAATAATATTTTTTTGTTCAATTAAGCTCAATGTTGTGTGTCATATATGCTATCAAAAATAGTGTTCCATTAAAATCTCAGGGTGTTACAATATATGTTAACTAGTGTTTGAATTTATAAACTAGTCGTTAATATCATTTAAGGTTTAAGTATAGAGTTAATTTTTAGTGTAATAAGTGATTTCCCTTGAGTTTCATGTATTAGAGATTCAAATGGTTTTAGGAAAGGTATGTAATGAAGAATATATAATTGGGTTATATAAATATTGGTGTAAATCCTTATATTAATGATCATTGTTATTTGAATAAAGTTAAGTAACATGGTATAACCTACTAAGGTAACATAGATTTTATATAATAAGTTATATCTTGAATAATGAAAATGTTAAGAATACCCATAACTACATTCTATAATGAGTAATAATTAGAATTATAAAGATCAAATTTTTTTAAGGCTAAGATAATGTAACGAACTAAAATTTTGGATCCCTTAAATTAATATTTTCTTCAATAGATTATGTCACATGAAATACTGAAGTAACACAATACCCTACTATTACGAACCAAATAATATTAAAAATACATGAATAATATAATCATTAATATATAAAAGCATAATAAAAAATTAAAAGAAATATATATTATTATTCTATTTGATTAATATTTTAAAAAGCATGTATTTCAATGAATCGTTAAAAAGGGTATAGTATAATACCTTAATAATTAAATTTATCTCATTTATGATTTTATTATAATATGTAATATTTGAATTTTAGAAACTACTATTTCAGTATTCAATTATTTAGAAATTTACTTGAAATAATATTTAAAACACTTGAAGTTTGAGAAGTTGTTTTTTTTTAAATATTTTTTCTTCATATTTTTTATTTTTCTTAAAATAATTAAATTTATAGATTTAACAATTTTAATTTGATAAAAAAATAAATTTTTAATTTTTAATTCCAAAATTATATTAGGGTTAATCTTTTTAGATTTTTATAAAAAGAATAAATTTTATTTCAATAGTGTACAATACCATTTTTACTAATACCATGACTTTTATGACATTATTTTTATGTAAGTATTAATTGGAAATTTATGAAAAAAAAAATTAATTCAAAATATTTATTTTATAAGTGACTTTATAATTTTTAAAAAATAATAATTTATGATCCCATATCTGTTATTTTAGAATTTAAACAATATTTTTCAATAAAATTGTTTTTAATACAATATACATTTTGTATTTTAAAATTAATTTTTATCACTTTTAAAAATTGAGTCAACAAAAATTATTTCAAATTTCAAATCAATTGGTCCAAATTATATAATAAGAAACATTTTATTTTTGGGTATAAATTATTAATTACCTAATTAAAAACAATTTGGCAAGTGAAATAGAAAATGGTATAAATAAATCATCTAAGAGTAAAATACCTAAAACATATTTAAAACATGTGTGGGGATGAGTGGATGCATTATGTATGTACCTTATATATTCACCACTATATTAATTCTGAGTTTTTGATCTACTTGATATGTTTTACATGTTCTACCTTTATATAATGTTGAAATATTAACAAAAATAAAATTATCACCACTTTCAAAAGGGGATTCTCACCACCACTTCAAGGAACTCAAAAAAAATGGTTCCCTCCTAATAAACTACCATTTTTACTTCCCCTATAATTATCTCCCACTCTATTGGGATTCTGGTCACAATAGATTATCATATTCCATCCATTTCCAAGGGACCTTCTAAGGAAATATCAAATTCCTCAACCTGAGTAATTATTTTTACTTAACTTTGTTCTTTTATATTTTTTCAATTCCAATTATAATTTAAAGATACATATATAATGACATATTTATTTTTTATATAATTAATTTTATTATTCTATAGGAATAATCCTTAATCATCTTTTCCATTTTCTATAAAGAAAAATGAAACTGTAATTCATGCCATTTGCAGACTACCACCTCCACAACAAAACGTATTTCATTTTACTTCACCAACTTATAGGTCTAGTATAAAAGGTTAAATGTATAAATAATTATTATATTCATATGATTTTATTATTCAATTATAAAAATACATATTACACTTTTCTCCCACTCTATGGAAAATAAAACTATCAACCATGCATTTGTGTGGACTACGGCCTCTGTGGAATGATTGATTGTCATTTTTATTTCCATAACCACCTTAAATGATTGGTAATGATAATTGGTTAAAATGAAAATATTAGTTTTGTTATATCATTAAGTTTATGGTTAATAGATTATAGAAACTATTAATGATATGATTAATAAACGATAATTATTAACTCATTAATTTAAAACAAGCATACTAAGAAAAAACTCTTAAATTAAAATTATCTAATATATTAATATCCATTAATTCTTATTTAATTTCTTTATAATTACTATATATAACACTAATAAAATCTAAATTATATCATTATGATATTGTAACTAAATCGACTCATAATTATCCATTAAGCATGGTATGTTCAGGTTTGGGCCAGTTTTACCCCCTAATTGAACAATGATATGAAATTATATCAAGGATGATTATGAAAATTTATTTACTAGTATAATATGATATACATATAAAAATAATTTTTTGGTTTTTGTTTTTTGAAAATATATATAAATATTTAACTCATTAATTAAAAAACACCAATCATAGGTTGAAAATCACATAAAAACGTTTTTTGTTGATTTTATATTCTTGAGTAAATACAAAATTAATCATAAAAATAAATATAAAATCAAAAATAATTATAATTCATCAATTAAAATAATTATAACTAACTTTTAATGATTAAATTTTTTCGAATAATGAATAACAACACTTTTATTATGAAACTAGTACAAAATGATCAAGATTACCCACACCTAACATTAACAGTAGGTAATAACTAACTAATATAATTTGTGAGAATAATTATAAATAAATTTATAAAAGGATATTTATATGAAAAATTTTCTAAAATAAGATATTAATATATTTATGATTTTTATATAGGATCTTAGTGTGGATTTCACTAATTGTCCAAACAAGTTTAGGGTTTTCATCTCAAATTCCTCTCTTTGAGACATGTTTGGTATTATGAACATAATAACATTTATGTGGGGTATATAATTCATATTTGAGATATTATATCATGAATTATATTTTAATCATGGTATTTGAAATTCAATTATAATCCCACTCTTTTAATGGGCTTTGATTTGAGTATTACTCAAGTTATAATGATTTTCTTAGTCTCAATTCTAATTCTTTGAGACATGTAACATGATATGCACCTTGTTTCCTTTGTGTGGTATTATATTGATTTAATATCCCCTGAATGTTCTATAAATTATTTTCTAGTGATTATTGGGATATACTAATCCAAATAATTTTATTTTCTTTAAACATAACTTAACTCAAGTGTTAACCCAGTCGTATGAGTTTTTGGTAACTCAAATTTCATTCTTTAAGATATCATCCTTCTCTTGAACTTATTTCATATATGTTTGGAACATTATGAAATTCGATAATATTATTTGGTATTCTCTCATTGTTTAAATTTTTAACACATAAACCCCTTTTCAAAAACTTCATGCTTTATAAAGTATGTTTCTTATAAGGGATACTGGAAACCCAAATCTTCTTTGTTTGATTTATAAATTTTTATCTTAAACCTTATTCTTACATGCTTGGGTTCTCTATAATTAATATTATATTATAATATATTTTATAACCCACTTTCAAAAAAAATATGTCTTATTATAAATAATGTTTTGTTTCTCTTTTTAAAATGTGGTTTTTCAATAAAGGTATTTTAAAGGTATTAAAAAGTTTCATTTATTTTCCTTATCAAATAGTTTATATTTGGCTACACATTTCCTATATAAAACATTATTTCATTTTCCGTGATCCATTATTATAGATTCTTATTTTAAAATAAAAAAAATTCATAATATTTCACTTTACCATTTCAAAATTTATATTTAAATTAACATTAAATTTTTCATTTTACGCTAAGGTTAAAAAAATTCTGAAATCTATTTTAATTATTCACCTCTATTGTTCATATTAAAAATGATTTACACTCATGGTATTTATGATATATGATTTATTCTCTATTTTTAAAATATTGGTTTTTCTTCGCGGTGTATATACAATTCCTTTCAGTCTAAAACTTTCTCTTTAACTATAATGAAATGCCAAAGGTGGTTATGGGGGTATCGAGATATTTCAGGCCTAGCTTGGATCTAAGGGGTTATGATTTTTAAAAGAAATATTCATAGGCCCATTATTGGTACATGGTTAGTAGTAATAGTGTAGATCAAATTTGTGGCCCAAAAATTGAGGTGCAATGTTAGTTTAATAGTGTAAAAGGAGACTCACAATTGGTAAAAACTGTTAATAAACTATAGGTTCAAAGGGCATGGTGTGCGCATGATTTGCATAAACCATGAACCTATCCAATGTGAGGTATGGCATGTCGGATAGTGTAGATTGCATACCTGACACGTGATTTGGCCAACCATGAGCCCAAATCATATGCTTCATTAAAAACATTGGAAAATTACCATTTTCCCTTTTTATCTTAAAATTAAAACCTCCTTCCTCCTTTCTATTTTACATTGTATTGGTTATGCAAAGACAGATCTCTCAATCCCCAACATAGGCTTTGAGGTATCTCTTTAATTTGAACTCAAAATAAACATTAATTCGTCACTTTGGATAGACAATGTAAAGTATATGATTCCTCTTACTTATTTTCTTAGTTTATCTCTCTAACTCGTATTTTATTTCTATGTGATGTCATATTACCTATTTTCTATGTGTTTTTATATTTCTCTAATTTTTTCCATTATAGCCTAAATTAAAGTTTGTTACTAGATGAGGAGTTGAATATCGGTATATGGTATGTGGTACTGTATTTTTTCCCAAATGTTTTATTGTTTATATTATGTGGTCATTATTCCACATTCCAAACTATCTGGGTCCTGCACCTAATATATATAAACCCTTACATTAATTGTTTAAACCTTGATATGGAAATACAATGACAACATTTTAATTATTTAGAGTCTTATGACATCAACTTAAATGGCCCCTTGGATGGGTTCGATCATATACCTTAATGACTTATGCTCCCTTTTGACCCAAAACACCACTAAGATATATTTGGATTGGAATTTTCAAGTGAAATGTTATAAATTGAGTTATTAAAATTTTATGTTGAATTGAAATACCCATGGGCCACTTTATCAATTATAAATGTTTTAACTGAATGGTGACTAGTATGACCATTTCTCTTTAACCTCATTAAATTGTGATGTATGCTTTGGACTATATTTTTTCTATGAGTGAAATTTATGTTTGAAAAGGATGTTATTTCTTGTCCTTGAGTTGTGATAATACATGGATTTGATCACATTATCAGTTATTTTTTATAAATAACATGACATTCCTCATTATTTATTTAGAATTAAAGGAAATAATGTTCCTCATTAATTTTTTTAATTAAAGGAAATTACATTCCTCAATGATAGTTATAGTTAAAGTACATTTCCTTATTGTTCATGGTTACTAAATAATGTGACATTCCTCACTATTTATTTAGAATCAAATGGAATTCCAATCCTCATTTATTATTTCAATTAAAGGTTAATATATTCTTCATATTTCATTATAAATAAAGGAGATGACATTTCTCTTTGTTTATTGTAATTAAATGACATGATGTTTCTCATTATTTATTGGAATTAATGGAAATAATGACCTATATTAGTCGTAAAATATTAAATGGTCAGTGAAATTTCTGATTAGTCTCAAGCGGTTAATTTCATATGTGTTTTCCATGAGGAACCCGAGCCAATATGGGTTGATTTAGTTCATTTAATGCTATTTTTATTATTACTTACACACAAATTAATGACATATTCACAGATTAGATAGTAAAATGCTTCATTGGTGGTGGTTATAAAGTTTTAATCAAACTCTATTAAAGATATTGATTGGTACCAGGACAGAATTCATGGGTATAGGTTGGGACAAGGGGAATCACCCTACTATAGATGCTTGATCTCCTATACTATGATGGTTTTAGCAGCATAGGACCGAACTAGTTATAATGATTGTATTAGAGTTTAACTTTTTTAAATTTTTTTATAGCATGTACTAATTAAGTTTGTTTCCTATTCCCTTACACCCCATTTTTGTATAAAATGATGACATCGTAATTTTATTTATGATATTGATTACCAGTTATTATTTATGCTTGATCAGTGTTATTTATGCATGTTTTCCTTATATTTTTTTCATTTTTATGTTTCCGCTACTTATTGATCGTTTACCATTGTGATCCAATTTGATAATGAGGGTATTGGCTCCCCACCATACCACTTGTACACTTTGTACTAGTCATCAACCTCCCCTATATTAGGAGGAACGCTTACAGCCAGGTGGCCATCATTTCAAGTTACTTATCAGTGAACCGGGCTTGGGGCATCACAATGTGGTATCAGAGACTCTTTTACTTTGACTTACAAATTTTGGAAGGTAGGAAGGATATTATAGGGTTTTAGAATTTAGTAATTATCATGTTCCCAAAAGTAGCTAGCCCATGTACAAGGAGAAGATAAGTTTCCATGGAGGGGACTTATTATTTAGGATTTTTCCTATTATAATTGTATTAATTTTACCAATGGGTGATGCACAAGTTATTTGACTTTTGTTCTGATTGGGTATTTTTACCCTTGACTCAGTATGGTAAGGAGTTATTATCTCATTCATAATTATAAGAACTAGAGGATTTATATTTCATTAATATTTCATTCCATGATTATTTTATGGTGTCAATTTCAAATATAATTCCATTGTCACACCCCAACCCCAGTTACCCAGAGTCGGTGCATTATTACGTAACATTTGCATGATCACAAAAGATCAAGTCTCGAAAGACCGATTAGTTTAGTATCCTTGGAAACACTAGATATATTCATAAGTCTTACATTACATCATAAAGTAAAACAAAACTAAAACAACATCTCATCTTCATATCCCCTCATCTTATCCCTACAGGTCATTCATAAAATACTTCTTCACATCCTGGAAAAATTAAAAAATTGAAAGGGGTGAGATCAGATGCTCAGTAAGGATAACAAGATAGCGGAAACTTTCATAAATAAACATAAACATTTAAGGCAATGTATAACAGAAACAACAGTCTTTTAAACTTGAACTTCACCATAATACAGAAAAAATAAAATAAAATAATTTCATTTACTTATTCACATGGATATTCTACTAGTCAAATAATCACATGCAATATCAATAACCAAATTCATAATGATGGAATACATAATTCTAGACTATCATCACCACATAGCCAAAATCTCATGCCAAGACTACAAATAAGATTTTGTCAAGACCTCGTTCCAAGACACTAGTTTGTCTCATGAGACCTACAGATGCATCAAGGAGATATAGCGGGCTCCACCCGTCACTTATTAAGTCCAATGCATTCCTTATATAAAAATGTTTAAACATATCATAAACCATAACATAATCGTATCAAATAAAACATGCATAAAGGAAACATAAAATTTCCACATTTCAATCACAAGATATCAATACAACACATTGATATAATAAAAACACTTTCAAAACCATTTTCAATACCAAAATAAAATAGAATTAAAACTTGTTATTTATTTTTCATTTTTAAAAAAAGTTACAGCTTGTAGAGGAAGACGAAACTCAAATAATGGTCACAGCGGCGGAGAAGTCGTTGTCGCCGCATACGAAAGACAAAACATTTCTTTTTTAATTTAGTAAAAATGATTCCTATAAAAATATTCCTTTTGACTAAAATTAAAGGGGTTTTATACACCGTATAAAGGAAAGTTTTGTATAAAACAAAATATGCCTCAATGAAAAAAGATTGAGACGAAATCCCTTACCTCGTGTCAGACTTGAATCGGCCGTTATTTAACCTCCTAAATAATAAACTAGATTTAATTTTTAATTGGTTAAGAACCTTTTTCATGTTCATTATTCCTTTTATATCACTTATTACCATGTTATGAACATTATGTAATTATTTATGTTAATAACGGTTATTTTGTCGATCTTTGGTACTTGAGTCAAAAATAAACTTCTTATAATTACAAGTTGTTCAAGTGGTAAAATATCCATTATATCTAGAATTATATTAATTATTTAGATATCATATATATCATATATATCCAGTATATACATTCATTCATAATATTACATAACATTTAGAGGTATGAAATGAAATGCATCGTTTTTGGAGACGGTAAGTCGTACGTACGCATGAATGCTACTTTAATTTCTATTTCATATTTAATGGAATGAAATCATAATGATATAAAGTTTTATTATAATTCCAGTATAATATAATATATAATATTATTTACTCTATCCTTTATACGTCCCACATATGGCATTAACGATTCAAATCACTTTGAGGGGGCGGTAGTCCGCACTTCCTAAAATGAAATTATCGCGTTTACCCATAGTGGAAATCATGAAGGTATGCCATAAATGAAAAATAAAGAAGAAAAAAAGAAAAAATAAACATAATATATATCATATATATAAATAGTTTCATCATAACAGCCACCATGAGAGGTGTTAAAAGATTATTGAACAATCATCGTTTCGTGAGGCAGTAATTCGCCACCCACAGAAACAGTATGTTCTTAAACCATTAGACGAAGGTGTGTATAAGTGTAAATAAAATAATTCTCATAACAACATCCTATTATATTGAAGATACTGGTTTTGTCACAAAATAATGGAATAAAAATAATTTAAGGGGTTAGAGAAGCAAAATAAAACAAAAGAATATAAGAGAAGACATTCCCTTAAAATCGGGTAACTCTTTTTGATTTGAGACAAAGGCTTCCATGGAAAGAATTACTCCCAAAGTGAGGCTACTAGGAGTAAGAGAGGAAAGTTGAGAGAGTATTTGGGCAGAGTTTTTCCAAGCCAAATGGCTTTAATGTTGTGAATAAGGTGGTAGAGGTGGGGGCCTTTTATAAGAGGAGAGGAGGGGCACTCTTGGAAAGTCCTGAAATGTTACATTATTATGAAGTTCTTTTCGGATTTCAAAGGTCCCAAAATTATATATTTATAGTATAAGGTGATAAGGGTTATAAATATATTCATACAATAGGTTTTTGACAAGTGTAAGTCTTATATTTTACATTATATTTTCATTTTATTTAAATCGTTAATTAATGAGGTAATTGTTGCATCATCATGGTGTCCTAAAAAATTTAATTTATTTAATCTCTAAAAATTATAAAAAAATTACCATGATGTAGGAAATCTTTTTATCTTTCAAATGAATATTTATAGTCGAATTTTTAACTTATATCACCCCGTGTAATAATTGTTTTAGTAAAACAACACATGTTTGTGACAATTTTATTTTTACTTTAAATAAAACGTTATTAATGTAATTTTCTTACCCAAGTGGCTCCATGGGGTCCCCAAGTTGACCCATGGATTTTATTGGTCGTCCATGACTCATCCAATAATTTTACGACTAGTTTAAAGGTAATTTCATATTATTATATCATTATATTTACCTTAAATTACACTAATTTCCTTTGATCGTGATTCATAAAATATAAAAGTTACTATTCACCAAAAAATATTTATATCTCATTGAAACCCATTTTACTTCCTAATGAAAATTATGTATGTTGGATTTTTGAAATTCAAATCACAGAGGTGGTAAATTTTCATTTAAACGAAAAATCAGTTTTTTAACTACCACCTAGTGGTTTCACTATTCATCAAAAATTGATGGTTTTCAGAAAAATACCAAAAATTCACCCTAAGCTATAATTGATATTATGAATTCAAAAATGGTGTCTATTTTACAAAATTCCAAACATATAAGTTGCATTAATTAATTTTATAATTAATTCCCGGTGTCAAAATAAATAGCGTGTTTTTAAGAAACAATATCAATCAAAAGATTGACAATTGTTTATGTCCAATTTCAAAGTGAAATTAATTCTAATGTCCACCATTGGATAAAATGGTAAAATTATATTCTAATTATACTTTAAAACCAATCAATAGTATAATTTATCACTATAATTTTTTTTATTAAAAAAGTTGTTTTTAAGTATTTTTCAATATTCATCGAAAATTGGAAGTTCTCAGAATAACACCAATAATTTAACATAGGATAATTTAGATATTAAAAATCCAAAAATGAAGTCCATTTTGAAATATAAAATTTATATAATTTGAAAAATTGGGTATTACTATTCATAACGGCTACTTTGACAGGTCAATGTGTGTTAGAATCTCAAACTAGCGTACAATGCAAGCAATTGCATTATTGAAAGAGAAGCGTATCGTGGAAGCTTAGGGTGTTACATTCTCTTATCCTTCAATAAATTGCATCCTCACAATTTGAAAATGTTCTTTGAAAATAAAAGGATGAAAATATAAAATACCTTTGTGGAAAACTCACATCAGAAATAAGGTTAATAAAATCTAGCCTTAATAAGAGGGAAAGGGAAATGAAAAAGTCACCACCAAGTTATGATCTCGATAAGAATAACATTGGTGGAAATTAGAGAAATATAATTGTAGGAAAAACATAAATATTTGTAGGGAGTGATTAAGTTCATCAATCACAAACAAGTGTAAAATTGAAGGCCTCAAAGCCTTCAATCTATGTTGATTTAAAATATCATCAGTTCAACAAAACATAAGGTATTAGGATAACACATTTTTTGTTTTAATATCCCTTTTCTAATGTTTAAGAATTAATTTATTCATAGAATAAGAGATAGGTATATATATATATATCCTTGACAAGTAGAGTTTCAACCTTCAACTAATTTCTACCACAAACTCATCTTTCACTAAAAAAGATAATAGAACTCAAAAATATTATATTTATCCTAATCGTACAAGGTTCAAAATATTAACACATACCATTTAGATTAGGAAAACTATTTTGTAATAACCAGGGACTTATGGTAGTCTAGTGGTAGGTAATAAAGGCATGTCGCACTATGGTTGTGGGTTCGAATACTGCAGCTTTGTCCGACGCGACGGGTTATCCCCCAACCTGCAGGTTGTCCTTTTCCTAAAACTATAATATTATAATATTCCAAAAATAGTCTTCAGAAATGTTTTAACCTTAAAAAATATTATCCAAAGTTAATCTTAATCCATTCCAACCTTTATAGTTATCCAAAATACCTCTATCCAGACTTTCTCTAAAAGGTCTATAAATTCCAAAATCAATTGTAACATCAGATTCCCCAAACAAAGTAAAGTTTCTCTTGTTGTCACATACTAAAAATATGATTACCTTCATCGTATTAAAACCTTTATGAGAACAACAAGTACTACAGTACAATCCTTATATATATCACATTATTATTATAACCAGAATATAATCCTTGAGTCCAAAAGCACCAATACATTAATTATTCCACTTCAACTATAGTAACAGCATAAGATTGGCCTTGATCCCTTGGCCTTTTCTGAGTTAAGTTTCCCTGATGCTTAGGACATTCATTTTCATAATTCCCCATTTCCCTACAATTGTCGCATTCAACATTGATAGCCTCTTTCTTTCCCTTGTAATCACGAGCCCGGTGACCTTTTTCTCCACATTTATAACAAACTCTCATTCCTTTTACACAAGTACTGGGGTGATTCTTCCCATAATTATCGCATAACGTAAAATCCTTCTTTCCCTTTTTCCCTTTATTTGTCTCTTGTTCTACCATTATCTTCTTCTCTTACTTTACTTTACTGTCATAAGATTTAGAGAATTCTTTTTCTGTCTTGATAGCACACGAGACTATATCATCATATGTTGAGAAAGATTTTGATATTAATGCTCGACGGAGAAATGGTTTTAACCTATCAATGAAACGATTGATCTTACTTCTTGGGTTACGTATATAATCTGCAGCATACCTTGCTAACCTTGTAAAGTTTGCCTCATACATTACGACATTCTCATCCTCCTATTGTCTTAGACTCAGAAATTGACTTTCCATATCTGCTCGATGGTCATGAGGAATGTATTTTTCCAAGAAAAGCTCCTTGAACTCCCACCATTCCATATTTGTTACTTCATCATCTTCCTTTGTGTTTTGAATCAATGACCACCATTGATCAGCATCTCTAGTGAGGCGGTAAGCTGTCATGATAACCTTTTCCCTTTCACTACTCCCCAAGAAATGGAATATTTTCTCTAAGGAATTTATCCTTTTCTCAGCTACTAAGGGATTTGTACTCCCATTGAATGTTGGTGGTTGTTGCCTCATGAAGTTGTCTAACATTGATCCTCCAAGTTGCAGATCAGGGTGCTCCATACGAGTAAGGTTATTATTAATAACCTGAGTGAGTTGTCCCAGTATGGTGATAAGTTGATCAGCACCAGTTGTATCACCAGCTCCACTATAATTATCTTGAGCCGGAGGGTGATCCCTACATGGAGTGCGTGCATTGACACGGTTTCCATTCCTCCCACTAGGCACCATTTCTAAACAATGGCATAAATTAGACTAGTTTATGAATCAAAATACATAATTCCATACTTGTAAAACACTTAACATAAATTGAACTATAATCATAAAAATGTTTTCTTTGAGTAATTATATACTCATAAACCCTTCATAATGGTTTGTAAAGAAAATGAGAATCATACTAAGCATATCCCCTGGGAGTGTCGTAACCAAGAGTGCAGCAAGGCCCGTTGTCGTGCACCAGTTCCTGTTCGAGTCTATCTCAAAGTGGTGTTTTTGGGTTTTACCCTTAGGTACATCTGTTCCAGAGCTGCCTCTACCTGCTCATATCTAGACAGGGATGTATTTCTTGGAAAACTCACAAAATCTCTATAATACCAAAATTCTAGGAAATTCTTCTATACTAATCCTCAAATTCTATCTTAGGACTATGTGCTATAATTAGAGTTTATCTAAATCTAGGTTCCAAGGTTAGTACTAAACTACCTTTGATACCAACTGTAACACCCCGACCCCAGTTACCCAGAGTCGGTGCATTATTACGTAACATTGTCATGATCACAAAAGATCAAGTCTCGATAGACCGATTAGTTTAGTAGCCTTGGAAACACAAGATATATTTATAAGTCTTACATTACATAATAAAGTAAAACAAAACTACAAAAACATCTCGTCTTTATATCCCCTCATACTATCCCTGCGGGTCATTCATAAAATACTTCTTCACATCCTGGAAAAATTAAAACACTGAAAGGGGTGAGCTCAGATGCTCAGTAAGGATAACAATATAGCCGAAACTTTCATAAATAAACATAAACATTTAAGGCAATGTACAACTGAAACAAAAGTCTTTTAAACTTGAACTTGAGAATAATATGGAAAAAATGAAATGAAATAATTCCATTTACTTATTCACATGGATATTCTACTAGTCAAATAATCACACGCAATATCAATAACCACTTTCATAATAATGGAATGCATAATGCCATACTATCATCACCACGTAGCCAAGGCCTCGTGCCAAGACAACAAATAAGATTTTGTCAAGGCATCATGCCAAGACACTAGTTTGTCTCGTGAGACATACCGATGCATCGAGGAGCTATATCGGGCTCCACCCGTCACTTATTAAGTCCAATTCATTCCTTATATGAAAAGGTTTAAACATATCATAAACCATAACATAATCGTATCAAATAAAACATGCATAAAGGAAAAATAACATTTACACATTTCAATCACAAGATATCAATACAACACATTGATATAATAAAAACACTTTCAAAACCATTTTCAATACCAAAATAAAACAGAATTAAAACTTGTTATTTATTTTTCATTTTTAAAAAAATTTATGGCTTGTAGAGGAAGCCGAAACTCAAATAATGGTCACGGCGGCGGAGAAGTCGTTGTCGCCGCATACGAAAGACAAAACATTTCTTCTGTAATTTAGTAAAAATGATTCGTATAAAAAGATTCCTTTTGAGTAAAATTCAATGGGGTTTATACACCATATAAAGGAAAGTTGTGTATAAAACAAAATATGCCTCAATGAAAGGAGATTGATACTAAATCCCTTACCTCGTGTCCGACTTGACTCGACCGTCATTTAACCTCCTGAATAATAAACTAGAGTTAATTTATAATTGGTTAAGAACCTTTTTCAAGTTCATTATTCCTTTTATATCACTTATTACCATGTTATGAACATTATGTAATTATTTATGTTAAATACGGTCATTTTGTCGATCTTTGGTACTTGAGTCAAAAATAAACTTCTTATAATTACAAGTTTTCATGTGCTAAAATATTAATTATATCCAGAATTATATTAATTATTTATATATCCTATATATCATATATATCTTGTATATAAATTCATTCATAATATTACATAACATTTAGAGCTAAGACATGAAATGCACCGTTCATGGAGACGATAAGTCGTACGTACGCATGAACGCTACTTTCATTTCTATTTCATATTTAATGGAATGAAATCATAATGATATAAAGTTGAATTATAATTCCATTATAATATCATATATAATATCATTTAATCCATCCTTTATACTTCCCACATATGGCATTAACGATTCAAATCACTTTGAGGGGCGGTAGTCCACACTTCCTAAAATGAAATTATCTTGTTTACCTATAATGGAAATCATAAAGGTATGCCGTGAATGAAAAATACAGAAGAAAAAAATAAAACATAAAAATAATATATATCATATATAGAAATAGTTTCATAATAATGGCCACCATGAGAGATGTTAAAATAATATTGAACAATCATCATTTCGTGAGGCAGTAATTCACCACCCACAGAAACAGTACGTTCTTTAACCATTAGACAAAGGTGTGTGTAAGTGTAAATCAAATAATTATCATAAAAACATCTTAGTATATTTAATATACTGGTATTGTAACAAAATAATGGAATAAAAATAATTTAAGGGGTTGGAGAAGCAAAATAAAACAAAAGAACATAAGAGAAGACATTAACTTAAAATTGGGTAACTCTTTTTGATTTGAGACAAAGGATTCCTTGGAAAGACTTCTTCCCAAATTGAGGCTTCTAGGATTAATAGAGGGAAGTTAAGAGAGTATTGGGGAAGAGGTTGGCTGATCCAAATGGATTTGATGGTGTGAATAAGGTGGTAGAGGTGGGGGCCTTTTATAAGAGGAGAGGAGGGGCACTCTTGGAAAGTCATGAAATGTTACATTATTATGAAGTGATTTTCGGATTTAAAATGTCCCAAAATTATATATTTAGAGGATAAGGTGATAAGGGTTCTAAATATACTCATCCTATAGGTTTTTGACAAGTTTAAGTATATATATTTTACATTATCTTTTCATTTTATTTAAATCGTTAATTAATGAGGTAATCATTGCATCATCATGGTGTAATAAAACATTTAATTTATTTAATCTCTAAAAATTATAAAAAAATTACCATGATGTAGGAAATATTTTTATCTTTCAAATTAATATTTATAGTCTAAAAGTTAACTTATGTGACCCCATGAAATAATTGTTTTAGTAAAACAACACATGTTTGTGACAATTTTATTTTTACTTTAAATAAAAAGTTATTAATGTCATTTTCTTACCCAAGTGGCTCTATGGGGTCCCCAAGTTGATCCATTGATTTTCATGGTCGGTCATGACTAATCCAATAAGTTTAGGACAATTTTAAAGTAAATTTCATATTATTATATCATTATATTTACCTTAAATTACACTAATTAACTTTATTCGCGATTAATAAAACTTAAAAGTTACTATTCACCAAAAATTATTTTCATCTCATTGAACCACATTTTAATTCCTAATGAAAATTATGTATGTTGGATTTTTGAAATTCAAATCACAGAGGTGGTAAAATTTCATTTAAACGAAAAATCAGTTTTTTAACTACCACTTAGTGGTTTCACAATTCATCAAAAATTGATGTTTTTTAGAAAAATACCAAAAATTATCTCTAATCTATAATTTATATTCTGAATTAAAAAATGGTGTCTATTTTACAAAATTCCAAACATATAATTTTCATTAATTAATTTTATAATTAATTCTCGTTGTTAAAACAAATAGCGTGTTTTTAAGAAACAATATCAATCAAAAGATTGACAATTGTTTTTGTCCAATTTCAAAATGAATTTAATTCTAATGACCACCATTGGATAAAATGGAAAAATTATATTCTAATTATACTTTAAAATCACTCAATAGTATAATTTATCAATATAAATTATTTTTATTAAAAAAATTGTTTTTAAGTATTTTTCACTATTCATCGAAAATTGGAAGTTCTCAGAAAAACACCAAAAATTCAACATAGGGTAATTTCGATATTCCAAATCCAAAAATGAAGCCCATTTTGGAATATAAAATTTACATAATTTCAAAAAGTGTGTATTACTATTCGTAACGGTTACTTTGATTGGTCGCGGTGTGTTAGAATCTCAAACTAGCGTACAATGCAAGCTATTGCATTATTGAAAGAGAAGCATATCATGGAAGCTTGGGGTGTTATATCCATATATTCCTTGATTTATATTCTTGTGATTATAAAAAAAATTACTGGAAGATAATAAAATAATTGGTTGTTTTAAGTGTATCTATCATAAAAAACTGTGATTTCTCATAGAGCCTGATGTTGTCACCTTAACTAACCAATTATATCATGTTCGATTCATAGACCATTGTTTACATGGGAAGAAACATTAGTGGTTGAAATTAAATGGCTTCCAATTACAATTTATAAATTTTATAGACCTATAATAATTTGGAATGATGATCCATGTAATTAAAACATCATAAAAGTATGGTTTCATTTACATGAAAATCCAATTGAAAATTATAAAGTATATGAATTTACAACTTAATAATGGAAGAAGTGTCTAACTAAACCATGATATATATATATAACTAATGAATTATAATTCTTAAGGGGAGTGGTTTATGTTAAATGGGGATATCGATGGAAACTTAGTTATTATTTTCCTCAATAACTTGGAATTTAAACTCTATATAATGGGGCCTGATGATTAAAAATATTAATTATACCCTCTCTTATCTATATTAGTGGGTAGTTGGGTTGGTGTTTTATAGAATAGTGAAGGCCTTGTACCTATCACTTTCTCCTTTTAGTGACCTTTCGATTTGTATTCCATTTTGGGGAATGTTTTTGCCATTATATAGTTTAAATTCCATGATTCCCTCATGTTAAACGTCAGGAAGGTGATGAAAACCATGATATTGAGGTTATAGAACCTAAACAACCTATAGTACCACCTATGGTACCTCCTATTATAGATGATATAGTCACTGATGTTCTATTTTGAGAGGGTTCCCTATTGTTTTTGAAAACCATATAAGGAGCCTCATGACCTTCCCCTACTATGGTAGAGTTGAAGTGATAATTTTAGCAGCATAACCCACTTAATTTTTCAAGGGATGGTGGCCCACAAGAAACTATGTCTCAGATAGAGGTTGTTATTTTAATTTTTGAGCATATGGAGACACCACCAGAGAGAAGGGTGAAACTCATAACTTACATACTTTGTAGATCTTCCAAGAATTAGTGGGATGTTATTACCCAGGTAGACAATCAACATGATATAGTTTAGAGATATTTATAATATACCTTCAATGATTACTTCTTTTTTGAAAATTTGAGAGCTAGATGAGCTAGTTAGTTTATGCACCAGCATCTGGGTTCAATGTTCATCATCCGGATCACTTTACAAAGCTCCAATGGTTTAAAACAACTCATTCTAGTTGTGGATAAACTAGAGTGAGGAAATTTTGGGATTCGTTTAAGTATTTCATCCATTCTTAGATGAACATTTTTTATTTGATGACTATTTCTTAGATATTAAACCAATCCCTAATATCTAAGTGTATCATGACGGAAGATAGAGGTGTGGGGTAAGGTGGTTCAGTACCAAGATAGGTAGGTAGTTCATCTAGTGGTAGAAAGTGTTATTTTTTATATCCTTGTGTGGGAATTAGTACTCTTTTTGTGAGTCCACGTAGCTAGGTTGCATTTCATTTGTAGGGGAAGTCAAATCACATGAAGCCTCAGTGTGATAGAGACCCAGTTGCGTATTGTGCCTACTACATAGTGGATCATCTTCAGTGATTTTTCCATACCTTCCTACCAGTTCCTAGTGGGAGTGGATCCGCACTATCCCCAAGTTATAAATAAGGATAATTATCTCCACATTAGGCTGGGAGCTGGAGTACTGCAGAAAAATCATGCTGATAAAGTGGTTGCAGTCAAGAAATCCAGACTTCTAATATGTAACACCAATAGAGAAATCCCGCTCATGGTAGTCAAAATTGTATCCCATGTTCATGGGTCAGGATAGATATATTTTTTTTAGATTACACATGAGAATTATATTTCTAGTTCATCTATAGTTTGAGGTAAAATTTTAGTATCCATGAATTTAGTAAATACTTTATTGGAAAATTGAATCTTGAATTTTTTTCGTATTTATTGTTTTAGTCAGTATCCTTGGTTTTGAGATCGATTACTTCTTTGGAGTTATGAGTTTAGATACTCTATTGGGATTTGGATCAGTAAGTTTTCATCAATAAATAGAATGTCCTTTTGATATAGGTGGCTATCAATTATTTTGGTATCATTCATTCCTCATTTTGAAAGGCTTTAAAATCATTCTTGGGATGGACTAGTTAGTGCCTTGTTAATGATATGTTGATAATTATCACCAAAGGGTGTCGTTTTTATCACCAGATTGGGTATATATATTCATAAATGAGAATGGTATTTCAATGAAATTTAAGATGGACCTAAGCAGTGATGGCTCGATGGGGTTTCATCCCATATTTATAACCTTTTGGGTGATCAGCGAACACATCAGATAGAAATTTCTCCAGTGGTGTATCATTTCAATGATTTTTTCCATGATGAATTTTATAGAAAACCTTCTGAGAGTGAGGTATAGTTCAACATTGATCTTATTCTAGGAGTAACACCAGTATATATTCCTCTTTACAAGATAGATCCTTCTGATCTTCAATAACTTAGGAGATATTTATAGGGACTAGAATCCAAAGGGCTTGTATAACCCCGTACTTATCCTTAGGGGTTACCCATAAATTTTACAAAGGAGGATGTGACCCTTAGTATTTGTGTGGATTACCAATTATTCAATAATATTATGATTAAGAACTAATATCTATTACCACATATAGACTACCAATTGGATCAACTCCAAGGATCTTTGGTTTTCTCAAAGTTTGATTTGAGGTCGGGATATCATTAGGTTCGAGTTAGACCATCAGATATACCATATACAGCATTCCATGGTATATATGGATTGTATGAGTATTTGTTCATGTCACCCGGTCTCACAAGAAAGCCTTCTATCTTTATGACTTTGAAGAAATAGATTTTCCACCCATACGTAGATTCTTTTATAGTGGTTTTCAAGGATGATGTCTTAGTATATTCTCAAACTTGACATGATCAAGACAAACACCATGATGTCATATTGAATACACTAAGAGAGAAGAAAATATATTTTAAGATCATATACTTATGTATTAATAAATTTCACTTCTTGGGTTACATTATATCAAAATCAGGAGTTTATGTGGATACAAAGAAGGTGGGAGATATGGTTTCCTAGGAGTATCCCAAGAACATCTGTGATATTTATAGTTTCTTGTGGATAGTTTGTTATTATCAAAGTATCATTAAAGATTTATCAGACCTTAAATCTCCTCTTATGAGATTAAAAGAGGAGGGTGATAAATTCTCATGGTATTAATCCTGTGAAAAATCTATTCAAGAGGTGAAAGAAAGACTTAACTCAATACCGATCATGATTCTTCTTGAACTTGGTAGATTCTATAATGTTTATTTTAATGAATTGGGCATCGGTATCAAATCTACTTTTATTAATGGGGATTGATTTGTGGCATATAAGTTTCTAAAATTAAGGCCACATGAAAACAATTACCTGAAAATGACCTTGAGTTAGTAGCAGTAGTCTGTGATTTAATTTTTTGGAGACATTACTTGTTAGGGTATCAGTTTTTTTATAACCTGACCACAAAAGTAACAAATCCATATTCAAATAGCATGATTTTGAAATTATATAATATATATGGGTCAATAACTTCAATAATTATATTTTTAGATCACCTATATTCATGTTAAAGTCACTTTATTCACTGATTCTCTGAGTCAAATAACTCAAACATAAGAAGTTCAGGAGGCTTATAGTGAGTGGAAGTTCATGGAGGTATTTCTTGAGATGTATCTGGAATTTTAGTAGTTTCATGGGATGTATAATATTATGGATTTTCCAATGAACTAATCCCTTCAATATTTAGTGAATAAGAGTTAATTTCAAATACCAAAGGATTAGACCTAAGGGAAACTATTTCAGGTGGGGACATGCCACCTAGTTGGGTTGTTGGTGAGGATGAGAACTTTTTTATTCATGGGTATGTCAAGGTATCTATAGAAATGTGAGAGGAGATGATGAAAGTGTCTCACACCTAGAAATATGTAGTGCATCCAAAACTTACTAAGATTTATGTGGTCAAGGATAAATAAGATGATATCAGGTTTTTGTTGACGCTCCTTTCGTCACAGAATCTAAAGATCGGAAAAGGGGAATATCTGAGCTCAAAGTGATTCAACCTTTGAAGAAAACATCAAAAATCGACAAAGGCATGAACAAAGGATCAAAAGAAACTTCACCGTGTAAGTTATATCACTGTCGCGCAAGTACACTTGCGCGACCTAAGTGATAACCGCCCGGTAACCGCCCGGGGTCTTCTCCTGCCTATAAATAGACCCTGTGGGCCCCCCATTCGAGAGGATTTTTTTCCAGAAACTCGGATTGAAGCTCCCGACGCCCAAGTCTCTTCTCAAAGCTTCCGGAACACTTCTAAGGTAATTTCTTACCTAGAACGGAAGATCTAAAGAGAAGAAGGAAGGCCTAAGTGTTGAAACTCATCAACACTTGCGCACCGCCTTATTCCTTCAATAGAACTTGCACGTCCCTTTTCTGGAAGAACCTCAAGAGGATTCTAAAGGGATTTATAAAGAGTCGCTCAAATATTCTAATGATGTTTGAGAATCGTGCAAGTATCCCACATGTCGTGCACGTATACCTGCGCGACCAATACTTGCGCGCCGCCGCAATACTTGTGCGCCTTTCAAGACTTGCGCGCCCCTACCTTTTTGGGTGCCCATCTTGCCCATTTTACCCATCTTAAGCCATTACACCTTTCCTTTTCAAGATTCAGTCTTCAAGACACTCTTTAAAGCCATTTATGGCATGATTTCTTGATTTGACTTCCTTATCTGAAAGGAATTTTGTGGAATATCACTCAAAACCTAGTGATTTAAATATCCTTATATCACTAAATATGGAGAGTTCATTCATTCAACCTCATCCTTGAAGATGAGAGAATCCTTAACTTGGGTCTCCTTTTCAGGAATAATCCCCAGTTATAAGTCCTTTAATCTGGGCATCTTCTTCAGGGGTAAGTCCCAAATTCTTAAAGTTCCCAAACATGGGAATCCTCCTCAGGAGTAAGCCCCAAACCTTGATTCCTTAACTTGGGCATCCTCCTCAGGAGTAAGCCCCAATCATAATCCTTTAATCTAGGCATCCATCATAGGAGTAAGCCCCGAGTCCCTTAATTTGGGCATCCTTATTAGGAGTAAGCCCCAACCTCAAATATGGGCATCCTCCTCAGGAGTAATCCCCAAACCTTAACCCCTAACCTGGGCTTCCTTTTCAGGAATAATTCCCAATTATAATTTTGGGCTTCCTTTTCAGGAATAAGCCCCAAGTCCCCTAAATTCTCTTTAACCAGTCCTAATTTACCCTTGATTTGGGTTTCCTTTTCAGGAGTAAAACCCAATCATAAGTCCCCTCCTAACTTGGGAATCCTCCTTAGGAGTAAGCCCCAAGATTAGAGTATTCAAAATCTCCATGAAGCACATATACCTTTATGGACCCTGTTCATGGATTTTCTCCCTAAAAATGAATCCTAAATCTTCATCTATCTGGGAAGTCATACATACATAAGCCCCAAACCATTTCTTATGATTACATCTTTCATGGCACAATTGTCTAAGTTTTACTAATACCTCTTGTTTCTCACACCAAGCATGACTCACGTGAGCTTAGAGTGTAAAAGTAATTGTGACATCCAGATTTGAGCCATCAATCATAAACATCATACCCTTATACGAACTACGTGGGTTCTGATTCCTTTTTCAAAACAAAGGATACGTAGGTAGCCCATCTATGGGTTCGATCCCAACTCTGAAGTAATTCATTGTCCTTCTGAATGACGATAAACTTCAAGTGCCCCACTGAGTGGCTTTAAAACCAGCCTGGTCATCATAATGACCAAGAGACTTTTATATAAATGTTTTGAAGGATACCATTGACCAAGAATCTCTAAATAGATACAGATGATTCTCTATTGATGAAGAAGCTCGAATACATATAAAAGATTCTCTAAATTTCTTACATATTTAATCATTGATTGTTAAACTGAAGGAAAGCTAATTTTATACTTGGTAATGTAATAAGGATTCACGAACATAACTTAAATCTATAAAGAGAGTCCCGGAGTAGACAATAATTCCCCTCAAAAAGGTGTGATGAGTCTGACCTCCCATCCTCTCGACCAATGCAAATTCCTAAGCCTCATTAGCCCACAAGCTAATGAGCGCCTACCTTTGGAAAGTAGGTCAAACGGATGTGGAATCATTGGATGTTTTCGGTTCTACGAACAAACCCGTTAGAAACCGATCGGAACGTTTGAATCTCCCATCCAGGAGGTCATCCTCGGATTCCGTGCGAAACAAAAAATGGTGAACCCGACGTGAATCCTTAACCAAGTTAAAGTGATATTCTTCTTATTTGTTAGGCCCCTTGGGCCAAAAAAGCAATCATTGACATGTGCTCATCCAAAAGATGCAGTGGCCGGATTTAACTTGATTATGTCTGTTATATGGAATAGGCACTCTTTTCTCAAGATCTTCTGCAAACCGGCTTTCCTTAAATTCACCCCTGTGAATACTACTGCTGTAAACACCTCTACTGTGAGGTCTACTGCTGTGAAAACCAATGTTACTACTCCTGTTGGAACGTCATCCGCTCTGAGGATGACATCACCAACTCAGCGTCTTCAATGTTGGGTTTCTAATGCACTGGTTAAGGATTACCGTCGCAACGGTACTATCCCAACTCTGGAGGCTTCTCGTCAAGCCCTCCAAGTTAACAACTCTACTTGGTCGTCCGGACAACGGCAGCCAGCGATCAAGAAGCAGACGGTGCTGACTACTGTCTCCAACCGTTTCGGGTCGTTATCCCCGGAACGCAATTTCCATTCACTCCCTTACTCTGAGGAAGTGAATGAGCAGGTCCCGCCGGGCCTTAATTCAAAAAGACAGGAGTCCTTCCCGGGGGCTCCCATCAACAATCTTCGCCAGACTCGTGTGGTAGTGCACCCTCAACATGATGAGGGTACCGAATCCAGGAATTCAGCTCATGTTCCTCGAACCCGAGCAGGCAAGATGAACCGCCAGAGACGGAATCCGGTTAACAATGGGCAGGTTGTCATCCCTGCCATCTCCAGAGAAGTCCACCAACCTAACTTGGTGGCAAATAACGAGCAGACACAATCGCCTGTCCGTTTTAATTCCGTTGTCCAACAGACTCGTCTGGCAGCATCACGCCAATCCCGCCAGGCAATTCCGGCGGAGTACTATAGGCAGGAACATACACCTGCTTATACATCACCAGTTAGTCAGCAGGCTCGTCTGACTACATATGATGGATCTCATCAACCATGTTTGGAGAAGTGTAATCAGCAGGCAGATACACCTGCTAATACTAATCAAGCCTACCAACAGTCTCGCTTAGTAGCACACGGAGAAGTCAGTCGGAAAGCCCCGACGACAAACAGGAGGCAGACTCAACTCTCTACCTCCACACTTGAGTACTGTCAGGATTCACTGACAGGAAAAGGAGGACAGGAGCAGGCACATACACCTACTCCAAACCCGGAATGGATGTATATCCCCGTTCCGGCAGCTGAAGTCACCAAACATATTTTATCAATGGTGAAAGAGCAGAAGCAAATTCCTGCTCATATTCTGGATGCTTTCCAGGATATCATAACAGCTTCAGCATCATCTCAGGGACAGACACATAAATCTATCCCTAGAAGTGGAGTGACACATCAATGATTCACTCCGGAACAGACACACACATCTGTTCCAGTCCAAGAGGGTTATGGGGCATACTCCCCCATATCATACGGACAACCAAGTCAGGCACATACACCTGATTTGAGTGAAGATCGTCAGCCTAACCTGACCATCTTTCCTGATCAGGCACATACACCTGCTCAGAGTAACCAATTTCATCAACAAGTGGTTTCCAAAGCGATTAAGAAGGCATCTAAGAAAAATATCTGCCTAGCACAGTCAGGAGATCAAAGGCCAATCTATAACAAGGCCTTGCTCGATGCTGGAGCTCTTGAAGCCCTCAGACATTTATCTGTCGGAATTCAAGATTCTACTCCCTCAGTTCCCAATAATGGGAACATTAATTCTGAAGGTCTTCAACAGACACTTCCTCATGAAGACTTGCTTCATGAAAATTTGGTCAATCTTGAAGTTTCTTCTTCAGATGAGAGCCACAGGAACCCTCTGTGTGGTCAGAAGACCAAGGATCAAGAGATCTCATCTTTTGCTGTAACCCATTATGGTGGTCCTCCCCATGATGAGGAATTTCACTGCGAAAGTACTCTCCGCAGTAGTGATTCACATTGCCTGGAAAATACTCCAGTGGACAATGTAGTGTCGAGAAAGACCTCTTATCTTGAGGCACTTGCAAATGCGAAACCAGTCATGTCTGATGCTTTATCGCTAACAAGTGAAATATTTTCTCAATCAGAAGATAGCCCATGGTGTAGTTCATTCTCCGAACCACCCCTAAGTCATGCATCTTTTAGTTTGACCAATGATCTCTCTACCAATCTTGTTCAATCCGATGAAGCAACAAGGAAACACCAACTTTGGTCAAAACAGGTAGAAGAATCTTCATTTAATGATAAAGAGGAAATGCTGAACATGAGAAAAAACTGGCAAAAGGTGAAGTACCAGTCATGTTTTGGCCTTTGGCTGACTCCCAGTACGACATTCCAAAGATGTTAACGGATGATGGAATCCATGATATTCGTCTCAACATATGGAAAACTCTTTGACAATTAAAGAAGAAGGTATTATCTTATGATGAATATGAAAATCATTTTAAGATAATAGAAGGGCTACAACGTCAGATTGATTTGGCATCTCTATCAGCCTCTCGGTATCCGAAGGCTGAAAAACAATAGAGAACCCTTCAACGTTCATGCCTTGGCGCACTAAGAAAATTGCGTCAGTTAATTGCCAATGCTCCGTCTCATGTTCATATCAGAGGATGGGGTGTTCACGGAGCACTACATTTCACAGTGCTTTTCAGTCAGCAAAGCCCGCCGAAAATGGTCTCATGCAATGTTATTACCCATGGCCGGCCACATTCAATGGGCTTTGTTCATAATCAAAAGCTTGCTCAAGAACATGCTTCAACTAATTCTCAAAATCAAGCATATAGAGAACAAGTTGTTGAATTTCTCCAACATCAAGCAGGCAAGAATATTGCACAAGCCTCTCGTATGGATCAAACACATCATCAAATGACAGAAGTCTCGGAAATCATCCAACGGTCTGTTGAACCAGGTGATAAAAGTGGATACAGGTTAATGCATCCAGCAAATTTCCGAACTAAGATTCGCAAGATCAAGAGATCTTTTAAGAATATCTCAGACGTAGCATGTCAAGAGCCACCCCAGTTTGTCAGACTAGGGACTTCTCTAACCCAACCCTCAGATTCAACAAATGGGATTCTAGGAGTTGAGCGGAATCAGCAGGAACATCCCCAGTTCACGAGACTGGGGACTCTTTCAAATCATCAATCCCCTTCTCAGATAATGTCGGTCTTTTCTCGATTGGGGAAGAATCCCCAAGAGGAAGGAAGAGCCAAATTATCAGGAGATTCCCTCCAAGTTATAACTCATCAAGAAGTTCCTAAAAGATTGAATCAATAAAAGGCAATGTCTCATCAAAGATATGAAAGAAGACAATAACACAGAAATGTTGATAGAAGGGATGCGATGCATTATACATCAATCAATGTCATCAATGCCATTGTTGTTAATCCACCAGAAGAGACTCACTCAGGGGACTCAGATGAAGAGCGTCCTGCTCAAGAAAATGTACGCACTGATACAAATGAAGAAGGTGTACGTACACGAAGTCAAAGGTTTACTCAGAACCTAGGTAATCCACTTCCCTCCCTCCAAAAGGTATCCAAAAAAGGGAAGAGAAAGAATCAGGTTACATATCCTTCCTATGGAGAAGGTCAATCGCTCTCATTAGAGAAAAGGTTTTCACAACAAGAGGAATAAATGAACGAATTAAGAAGGTTGAATGCAGAACTACTTCAGAGTAGTCTTCTTCTTAAGAATGATGAAGTCCGACAGCTGAAGGAATTTGTTGCAGTTACTGAGATGGATCAAGAATATCCTCCTTTATCAGTACACCCTCAGAGGTCTAATCCTACGGGTCAAGCGCAACAACGGTTGGCAGTGCTACCATCAGTTGCAGCACCAACCACCACGTCTTTCCAAGCTCCATTCATTGAACCTACCCAAAACCAAGTTCAACCTGATGTTTCTCAAAAGTTAATAACTACTATTGAGTCATTAAATGCTCGATTAGAAACTATGGAAGGGAAATGGGTGCAAGTTCAACCTGAAAAGAAAGTTTAACCTGAATGGGTAGATTCAATTTCTCCTCCATCCAGTTTTGGAAACCCTATTTTCCCTACTTTCAATGGATCAGGCAACCCTGAACAACATTTGACGCATTACGTGTCTTGTTGTGATCCTATGATGGGAACTCCAGAGCAGCAAGAAGCAGTGAAACTCAGATTCTTCATGGGAACCTTGCACGGACCATCTTTTGTCTGGTATACAAGCTTTCAATCCCGGTCAATCATCGGATAGGAGGATCTTCGTCAAAAATTCCTTCTTCAGTTCAGCTCAACTTTGCCAAAAACAAGAGTTTTCGATCTTACAAACTGCAAGCAAAGGGAGAATGAAAGAGTCTCTGATTTCATTGCTCGCTGGAAGGGATTAACGTATTCCCTGAGTTTAGCACTCCCTCAGGAAGAGTTGTTGCCAATCTGTGTGGCAATTTGCGTGATGAATTACGCACGCCATTGATCCATGTGAAATACACAGGAGGGTTTCGATACCTTACTTCAATCGCTCAGTAGATTGAAGATTCCCTTATACAGGCTAAGGTTAAATCTCGTGTAATTTCATCAGCTCTAGGAAGAAGAATGGGTAAAGCATAAACTACTACATTTATGCTTAAACAAGCACCTGTACCTATTTCTACTTCAAAACCTTCATCTTCTCGAAGGACTCCACCTCCTGAACGCCAACAACAAAGTCTATTTCGTCCAAATGATCAAAGAGATAAACGACGAAAACAATTTGAGGATATGAAGAGTAAAACATACTCTTTCCGAAATGAGCAAGTTCCTGGTTACTTCATTTCAGCTCTGGAAAATAATTTGGTTCAATTACCAGTGCTCAAGAGGCCAAACAGGGAAGGAGATGAAGACCGCCCCAATTATTGTCCCTTTCATCAAATGTTGGGGCATCCCATCAAGGAGTGTTTTGTCTTTAAAGACCTCCTACAAAAGATGGTCGACTTGGGACAAGTCAAATTGAAGGGTTCTTCAGCTCATGTAGCGTGTGTTACCGCTATAGATCCAGAGGAAGGAGGAAAGTGGCAGGAAGTCAGAAGCAAAACTGCACAAAAATATGATGATTGGATGGTCAGAAAGACAATCAATCGGACCCATGCCATTTTGCGAACACAATTGAAGAAGCCAGTTGTGTCTCCTACAAAATCTACAGTGAAGCCTCCATCAAAAGACAAATCCTCAAAAGCGCAGCGCAATTCAAAGAAGAAAGAGGAATCAGAAAAAGATGAGTATGTATCAGGGCATAAGTTGTCTTTGACTATGGTAGATTTCATGCCATCTACTTCAAAGCCACGGGCACCGCCCCATCAAACGGCACAGCCTAAACAGGCTAGTCAGGCAGGGTCTTTATCAGACAAAGAGTTAATCTTCGGTTCTGTTAATATGATTCAATTAACAGATCCATATTCCAGTCTTGATGAGCCTGAATTCCCTGTATCAAATAAGGGAATCCGTGGAAGTTCCAGAGGTTCAGGATACAGAGGAAGACGTGGATCTTTCCGAAGCCACTACTCCAATTCTACCCCCGCTAGCACTGTGTATGCAGCAAAAACTCGTGGTAGAGCCCTTCAGTGAGCTCAAAAAGAACAAGCAAGTTCTTCTGCCAATGGCCAACTCAGTTTTGGCACAGTAATTTTGGAAGACTGATTAAAGGTTCCATATTCTTTATCTCAGCAAGTAAATGGATCTAATCAATCTAATCTTCCAAAACCAAGGATGTTGACAACTTCTATCCCAATACAAGATGCATCAGTTTCCAAAGCATCTGCTTCCAAGGTACCTGCTAAACCTCATATTCCTGTTGGGAAACGCAGACCTCTAGATCAAAAGTATGATATATTGAAACACTTGGCCCAAGTACCAGCCAAGTTATCAATTTTGGATGCTTTGAATCTGTCAAAAGATCTTCAGGAAGCACTCATCGAAGCTTTGTCAAGTCCTCAGGACTTTGAAGCTGAAATTGATGTAGCTGAAGCCTATCCCATAGAGAATAATCCTGCAGAATGCCATGCAGTGATATATTTTACTAATAAAGATGAAGATGATGTTGTGCATGGGCACATAAAACCTCTCTACTTATCTGGCAAAGTCAATGGTGTAGATATCCGAAGATTTTTCATTGACAATGGTTCAGGAGTCAACCTCATGACCATTCGTACACTTCGTCGATTGGGCCTCATGGAATCTGATTTATCTCCTTCTACCATGATGTTACAAGGATATGATAAAAATTAACAAGAACCATTGGGCGAAGTTACACTCAGAACCCAGTTTGGAGATCTTGTATCCAATTCGGATTTCATGATTGTTGATCAAGACTCAGCTTTCAACGTCTTGCTTGGAAGACCCTGGCTACATCAGCATGCAGCTATTCCTTCATCATACCATCAATGTCTCAAATACTATTTCAATGGTCAAGTTGGAACATTGTATGGTGATAAGGCCCCGTTCAATACATGTGAGTCTCAATACATTGAGGCAGAATTTTATCACATGAAGGGAAGAGAAAAATCTACAATGAAGGAAATTACCAAAATTAATGCTCCATATGGTTTGGATAAAATTCCAATAAATACATTTACACATGTGAGTACAGATTATGTGTTACCTATCAGTAAAATTGAAAAAATAGGCCCAAATCAAAATACTCTTATGGAAAGATCCATAATGTCAGTTACGGAAATCGAGCCAGACAACATGGGAGAAATTGGTAACCTACCAAACAGTGATGAAAGCCTAAGTGGTGATGTTTTCATTTCATCTGTTGAATTATAACAAGTCTATACTTCTCCAATCAGTCCATAAGAAGTTATAACAACACTAGAGGTGAATAATGATGTCGATTCTCAATCCATCATCTCCTCTTTATTTCCCAAAGAAGGCCCTTTATCATCAATAGGGTCGGAAATGGAAGCTTCTTCTTCAAAATGTGAAAATTTTGATATCTCTTATGATCATGAAAATTTCGTTTTGTCATCTACTATGCAAGTAGAAATGGAAGAAATAGCACATGATGAAGAGGAAGAGGAAGATCTTAGAGATTCTCCTCCAGCATTTGAAGAGGGTATCTCTACCACTATGGATGAACTCAGAGAAATAAATCTGGGTACAGAGAAAGATCCACGCCCCACTTTAATTAGTGCGGCCATGATCCTTGAAGAGCAAGAGATATATTTCTTTTCTAAAGCAAAATAAAGATATTTTTTCTTGGAATTATACAGAAATGCCTGGGCTTGATCCTGATATTGCTACTCATCATTTGGGTTTACCAAAAGAACATCGAGGATTTAAGCAAGCCGCGAGAAGAACACACCCAACCTATGCTTCCAAAATTGAAGCTGAAGTGGATAAGCTGATCAAAGCTAACTTCGTCAAAGAAGTTCAATATCCCAATTGGTTGGCTAATATTGTCCCTATAAAGAAAAATAACGAACAAATTAGGGTTTGCATCGATTTCAGAGATCTTAATCGGTATTGTCCTAAAGATGATTTCCTAGTTCTGATTACAGAACTCTTAATTGATGCGACGGATGGTTATGAAGTACTTTCCTTCATGGATAGATATTCCAGATATAATCAGATCCGAATGGCCCCAGAAGATGAGGAATCCATAGCCTTCAGAGCCCCTCAAGGTGTGTTTTGTTACCGGGTGATGCCCTTTGGGTTAAAGAATGCAGGTGCAACATATCAATGCGCCAAGCATCGTATCTTCAAACCTTTCTTAGGGAAATTTGTTGAATTATATGTAGACAATTTGGTGGTTAAATCCAAACAACGTTCTAATCACTTGGCTGATTTGGAAGTCATATTCCACAAGCTTCGACAACATAATTTGAAGATGAACCCCTTAAAATGTGCTTTTGGGGTAACATCAGGAAAATTCCTCGGCTTTGTTGTACGCCATCGTGGTATTGAAGTCGATCCTGAGAAGACCAAATCAATCCTTGGTATGTCACCTCCTCAGAATTTGAAAGAATTAAGAGGACTTCAAGGACACTTAGCCTATATTTGGCGTTTCATTGCCAATTTGGCGGGTAAAATTTTACCCTTTACCAAATTATTAAAGAAAGGAGTCACTTACCAGTGGACTGAAGAATGTCAAGAAGCATTTGATGTTCTCAAGAAATTCCTCCTGAGTCCACCAGTACTCATGCCACCTGTTGAAGGAAGACCACTTATCCTCTATGTGACAGCTCTAGAGCGATCATTGGGGGCCTTTCTTGCTCAAAAGAATGATGCTGGGAATGAAAATAGACTCTACTATCTCAGTAGAACTATGCTTGAAGCAGAAACCCGGTATTCAAGTATTGAGAAGTGCTGCCTGGCATTAATCTTTGCAGTTCAGAAATTGAGACACTACTTGCAAAATCACGAGGTCCAATTAGTATCTCGCAATAATCCGCTCAAATTCATCCTTAGTCTTCCAATACTTACAGGACGTCTAGCAAGGTGGGCAGTTATTTTGCAACAGTTCGACATTCAGTATGTGTCTCAAAAGGAAATAAAGGGTCATGCCCTGGCTGATTTCCTGGCTGAACATCCTTCCATGGAAGACACGTCTTCAGATATTGAACTCCCTGATGAGGAAGTTTTCTCTATTCAAGAGAATCCTCAAACATGGGAAATGTATTTTGATGGTGCTTCCAGAAGTCCAACAGAGAAGAAAATGGAAAATCCTAAATTCAACAAAGTTGGTTTAGGAATTGTACTCATTTCTCCAGATAATGAATTTTAACCTTATTCCTTTCTATTGTGGGAAGGTGGTACTAATAATGAAGCTGAATACCAAGCTCTCATTACAGGCTTAGAGTTAGCACTCCAAGCACAAGTGAATCACTTAAAGGTGAAAGGTGATTCAGACCTGGTAATCAAACAAGTCAATGGGGATTATGCCATCAGAAAAGAAGAATTAATCCCTTTGTATGATTACGTCAGAGAGTTAATGGCGGAATTATTTTCAGAACTGACATTTTCTTATGTCCCAAGATCACAAAATGCTCAAGCTGATGCACTAGCTAATATAGCCATAGCTCTAGCAGATCCAAATCGGGACGAGACAACCATCAGTATTGCCCACCGTCGTACAATTTCACCTTATGTTCAAGCCAGAACAGAGGAAATTAATGAAATTAGTCCCATTCCTGAACCGTATGGTCATACTACAGGATGGATGTCACCTATCAGGGAATACCTTCAAAATGGAACACTTCCACCTGATAGATCCGAGAAAGAACAAATCTGGTGACGTGTGGTCAATTTTACTCTTTATGATAGCCCAAACCACCTAGAGAAAATTCTCTACAAACGTGGTTTTGATGGAGTTCTCTTCAGATGCATTGATGGTGAAGAGACAATAGCTGTCATGAAAGAAGTGCATGCAAGAGTATGTGGTGCCCACCAGTCTGGACATAGATTGTCTGATCAAATTTGAAGGCTTGGATACTTTTGGCCTTCAATGATACAAGATTGTGTTGATTTCACAAAGAAGTGTAATTCATGTCAAGTATATGCCAACTTCATTCATCAACCTCCAGAGTTGCTTCATACAGCTAAATACTCATGGCCATTTGCCACATGGGGAATGGATGTGGTGGGACCTTACCCTTCAGCTACGGCCAAGCAGTTTAAGTACATTCTTACTGCTACTGATTTCTTTTCCAAATGGGCAGAAGCAGTACCTCTCAAAGAAGTCAGTTCTAAATGCATTGTTAACTTCATAAAGTCCAACATCATTACTAGATTTGGTGTCCCTCATACCATATTGACGGACAACGGCACCAACTTTTGTTCTTCTGAGGTGAAGAAATTGTATCAAGAATACAACATTAAATCCAACCATTCATCTAAGTATCATGCGGCAGCCAATGGCCAAATAGAAGCCTTTAACAAGACTCTTTCAAATATACTGCAAAAGATAGTGGATAAAGATAAGAGGTCATGGCCTGATAAACTCGTTCATGCTTTATGGGCTTATCGGACTACCACCCGCAATGCAACGCGGTCAATTCCATATTCGTTGGTATATGGAACAGAAGCAGTCTTGCCAATTGAAGTTCAATTGCCCTCACTCAGAGTAGCCATTTTTGATCAGTTATCTACATTTGAGCAATCCCAAAAGCGATTGAATGAATTGGAACAGTTAGATGAGAAAAGATTGTGCACTTTTCACCACTTGGAAATCTATCAGAATCGAATAGCACGAGCTTTTAACAAAAATGTTCGTCTTCGTTCATTCATTCAGGTAGAATTGGTATTAGTTCTCAGAACACCAATGATACCAGGAAAGAAGCCTCCCAAGCTTGAACCAAAATGGGAAGGACCTTATTCAATACATAGGGTTTACTCCAATGGAGCTTATTCATTAATCTCAATGGATGGAGAACTCATCACGACTCCAACCAATGCCAGATTTCTGAAGAAATATTTTTTATAAACACAAAATATGGTCCCCAGAACCAAGATTCTTACAAGTGGTTCATACAACCTTTAGTCCAGTATGACTTTAAACTGCATCAGTAATAGTCCAGTATGACTTTAAACTGCATCAGTAATGGTCCAGTATGACCTTAAACTGCAACTTTCGTCCAACATGATGTTAAACTGTAGGAAAGTCCCTTACGTCTGGAAAGACGTTAAACTACATAAGCACTTAATAGTCCAGTATGACTTTAAACTGCATCATCATCCATGGTCCAGTATGACCTTAAACTGCAACTTTCATCCAACATGACGTTAAACTGTAGGAAAGTCCCTTACGTCCGGAAAGATGTTAAACTACATAAGCACTTAATAGTCCAGTATGACTTTAAACTGCATCATCATCCATGGTCTAGTATGACCTTAAACTGCAACTTTGTCCCACACGATGTTAAACTGTGAAAGAGTTCCCTAAACCGTCCAGCGTGACCTTAAACTGCATCATCATTGGTCCATGCATATGACCTTAAACTATTCGCACTTTCGTCCAACATGACATAAATGGTGTGTTATTTTGTCCTTACTTCATGACATTAAACTGCACAGTCCCCCTTTCGTCCAATATGACGTTAAACTGTATTGTCCCCATCGTCCTAACTACATGACGTTAAACTGTACAGAAAGTCCTTGATATGTCTTACATGACATTAAACTGTTATTTTGTCCCTGCTACATGACACTAAACTGTGCAGCACCAATAGTCCAAATTGCAAGACTTTAAACTGCATAGTCCCTTTTTTATGTCCTACATGACATTAAACTATGCATCGTTAAAGTTGTTGTTACCTCTTGTTTCTCACACCGAGTATGAATCACGTGAGCTTAGAGAAAACCTCAACCGTTACACTCTCTTTGGGCCGCTAACCATGTATAAGTCCCAACAACATTTTTTTAGATCATTGTCCCCAAGAACAACTTGATCATTAATTCATTCTTTAATTGAACTACACGGAATTTGATCCTTGCCCTCCAGGCTGGGTATGTAGGCAACCTCCCAGGGTTGAATCCCGAAAACAATCTCTTCACATCGGTTCACCACCATCTAATATGATGTTGATTCGTGAAACCGCACCTAGAATCAATATCTTTACATTGATTCACTTTCGTCCTTGTTATATGACGTTAAACAATGCAACACTTTTGTCCAGTACGACAATAAACTACAATATTCTTTGATTTCCTCATTTGAGAGAGAACTATTATTAACATTGATTTTTCAATCATGGTTTTCATTTTCAAAAGACTACGTGCATACATGGTAATGCCTAAACTTTTTATCTTAGGTTAAACCATCATTGCACTAAAGTCCCCTTTCACCCTTCACATGTACGAACCAAATTTGTACAAAGGGTAGTTCTATAACTACGTGGACTTGATTCCCATCCCTATGGGATACGTAGGAACATTCGAGTATCCCTCGAATCCAGTCCCAAGCCTTTTGGGCCTAACCCCAAATTTCACTTTCAGTCCCTTGGCTGAAAAGTCCTCATGAAAACACACACTGTGTATTCATTATTATGGTCCGAATTCTATGAACCTAAACTAAGATCACTCATACTTTCGTCCTGCACAATGTTAAACTGCATTTCAAGAACTACGTATGGCTTGATTCTCATTCTTATGAGATACGTAGTGAAGTCCAAGATTTCAATTCAAGACCCAGCCACAACATGATTATGGTTATCATTGACCTATGTATCTCTATATACATTAGAAAATACCCATATTTATGTGTTATAATCCTAACCTTAAATATTTTCAGATCTTCATAACCCTTTTCATGACTTCTAGTCACAAAAATGTCAAACTTCTGAGAATTCTTTTGCCTAACTATGCAGCACGTGCCCATAGGTGGCCTTGCATAAACAGTCCACATAACAGACTTGTTAGCCAAAAGATACTATTTTATTTAACTATGCAGCCAATGCCCTTAGGTGGCCCTGCATAAATCAACCCCCTAACGGGTTTGTTAAATGATGGTAACTTCATTCTTGGGAAGAATGCCTCTTTTGTCCTTATTTGTCTTAAACTACAGTATGTAGGGATCCGCAAAAAAATAGCCATCCTTAACATATTTCTCCCATATCCTTTTTCATGATCTGAAAGTATTTAAGTCTATGGTTTATTCTTCTTCCCTATGTTTGGGTCAGACCTTCGTAGGAGAGATATTCATCCAGTTCTTCGATATTCTTGTTCGGAAATATCTTCTCCATATTCAAGTACCTCTTTCCATACAAAAAACTCTATACTTTAGAAAATTTGAATCTCCATAAACTTTCACTGGCTTTCAGCACTAGGAAAGTAAATTTTTGAGAGTTCTTTTCGCCTGACTATGCAGCACGTGCCCATAGGTGGCCTTGCATAAACAGTCCACATAACAGACTTGTCAGCCGAAAGATACTATTTATTTGACCATGCAGCCAATGCCCATGGTGGCCCTGCATATTTCAACCCCCTAACAGGTTTTGTTAAATAATAGTAACTTCATTCTTGGAAACTACTTCTTCTAATGCCTTTTAGCTCTTTTTCATATCATTCCTCAGATTCAAATATTCTTAAGCCATAGTTTACATATTTTCTCTCATACTTGAGTATGGTAATATGTTTTCAGATAAATTGTCAAGTAATTGAATCAATTTTAATCCATTTTGGTCAAAGATATTTCGACCTTAAACATTAGCCCCTTTATGTCCGGCGTGCATGACTTCAAACTGCCCACAAAAAGACAAAGGAACTCTGAATAAAAGTCAAGTTCCAGCTCACTAAACATACATTCTGTATGATTTAGGTAATATTGAGCAATTAAAAGATTCAAAGTTTGTAGGGTTATCTGTAATAATCCAAGTAAAAATCAAACTATGCTTACTAGGCCCATTGGCTTAAGTAAATTTGAAGTAGGTAATGAAAGAATGCAGGTACAAATGATTGAAGACAAAAATGTTTTTCATTGATACACAAGATTTAGAAGGACATCCATAGACTGGAGTCTCTTCTCTTTTTCAATAATTACAAGAGGCTTTCAACATAACACTTAATTTTATTTACGGCATCACGAGCTTCATCAGAAACCACATGGAATTCATTCATTCAACTGGATACAATAATAGATGCAGTGATACCAGCTCTTCTTGGAACAATTGTAAAAGGATGTTCTTGAGTGCGGTTTGAGAAAATTTTCTGCTGATCAAACAGTGACTTTGTTGCTGTCCAAGAGACTTGGAAGATGGATACATGGATTTGAGAATGGAGCATTGGAAGTAAAGAGCCATTTGGAGAGAGTACTCTTTTCAGATATTTCTCTAATACCATGTTTGTCTTCTCTCCACCAACCATTAGTGGAAAACATTTTAGCCCATGGGTTTGCCATTTTCATATCTGCAAGGAAATGACATGGAGGAAGAATCTGAAAGTTCACACCATTGTTGTTTCTCTTAATGCACAGCATAACCGAAATAGAGGAGTAGCAGTGCAGCTTCATCTCAGGTGTATAATTGTTTGCATTTGGAACATTGACTCTTTGCAGATGACCATGACCACACAAAGGCAGATGGATGGTCTGTGGAAAATTAGGATGATATTTCTTCAAGTACTTAGCCAAATCTGAGAGAGTTCTATTGCAGATATCATAGTAATCATGGCCAATAATGTTCATCATGTCATCAATCCGCTTGCTATCCAGTTCATCAGCCGTTCCAATTCCCTTGGGAACCACTGAATCTGCACAAAAGAGGAGTGAACTAACTCTTAAATAGGTTTATTTTTCATAAAATTTGTGAAATATTTCAAAAAAAATGGCTAAGGCATTAAGGCGCACAAGTCTAAAACATGGCGCGCAAGTATTCGTGTGCCGCGCTAGTTTTTGACGTGCAAGTGTAAACCGCGCAAGTACAAATACCTTTACAATAGTGCAACATCAAGGAAAACATTGGAAAACAGAGCACCTTGTGCGGCTAAGATAACCTGCGCGACGAGAGCTCGAGAAGGTATGAAGTCCGGAAATCCGGATGCTTGTACGGAGGTGAGGCCATGTATTTATAGGCCAGAAGGCCTATCTGTGCGCCGTACCCAGTGTGCTCAAGGCCTGCGTGGAGAGAACTTGCGCGCCGCCCTCTATGCCCTGAAGACCTGCACGCCCCTTTTCCTTTGGATGGATTCGATTTCCTCAGATTCAAATCCTCATTTCTCTCCGGATCCAACTCTGAGGGGGGACTTTTGTTGATTCTCATTTCGTCATAGAATCTAAAGATCGGAAAAGGGGAATATCTGAGCTCAAAGTGATTCAACCTTTGAAGAAAACATCAAAAATCGACAAAGGCATGAACAAAGGATCAAAAGCAACTTCATCGCGTAAGTTATATCATTGTCGCGCAAGTACACTTGCGCGACCTAAGTGATAACCGCCCGGGGTCTTCTCCTGCCTATAAATAGACCCTGTGGGCACCCCATTCGAGAGGATTTTTTTCCTGAAACTCGGATTGAAGCTCCCGACGCCCAAGTCTCTTCTCAAAGCTTCTGGAACACTTCTAAGGTAATTTATTACCTAAAACGGAAGATCTAAAGAGAAGAAGGAAGGCCTAAGTGTTGAAACTCATCAACACTTGCGTGCCGCCTTATTCCTTCAATAGAACTTGCGCGTCCCTTTTCTGGAAGAACCTAAAGAGGATTCTAAAGGGATTTATAAAGAGTCGCTCAAATATTCTAATGATGTTTGAGAATCGCGCAAGTATCCCACATGTCGCGCAAGTATACCTGTGCGACCAATACTTGCGCGCCGCCGCAATACTTGCGCGCCTTTCAAGACTTGCGCGCCCCTACCTTTTTGGGTGCCCATCTTGCCCATTTTACACCTCTTAAGGCATTACACCTTTCCTTTTCAAGATTCAATCTTCAAGACACTCTTCAAAGCCATTTATGGCATGATTTCTTGATTTGACTTCCTTATCTGAAAGGAATTCTGTGGAATATCTCTCAAAACCTAGTGATTTAAATATCCGTATGTCACTAAATATGGAGACTTCATTCATTCAACCTCATCCTTTAAGATGAGAGAATCCTTAACTTGGGTCTCCTTTTCAGGAATAATCCCCAGTTATAAGTCCGTTAATCTGGGCATCTTCCTCAGGAGTAAGTCCCAAATTCTTAAAGTTCCCAAACTTGGGCATCCTTCTCAGGAGTAAGCCCCAAACCTTAATTCCTTAACTTGAGCATCCTCCTCAGGAGTAATCCCCAATCATAATCCTTTAATCTGGGTATCCTTCTTAGGAGTATGACCCGAGTCCCTTAATTTGGGCATCCTTCTTAGGAGTGAGCCCCAACCTCAAATATGGGCATCCACCTCAGGAGTAAGCCCCAAACCTTAACCCCTAACCTCGGCTTCCTTTTCAGGAATAAGTCCCAGTTATAATTTTGGGATTCCTTTTCAGGAATAAGCCCCAAGTCCCCTAAATTCTCTTTAACCAGTCCTAATTTACCCTTGATTTGGGTTTCCTTTTCAGGAGTAAAATCCAATCATAAGTCCCCTCCTAACTTGGGCATCCTCCTTAGGAGTAAGCCCCAAGATTAGGTTATTCAAAATCTCCATGAAGCACATATACCTTTATGGACCCTGTTCATGGATTTTCTCCCTAAAAATGAATCCTAAATCTTCATCTATTTGGGCAGTCATACATACATAAGCCCCAAACCATTTTTTATGATTGCATCTTTCATGGCACAATTGTCTAAGTTTTATTAATACCTCTTGTTTCTCACACCGAGCATGACTCACGTGAGCTTAGAGTGTAAAAGTAATTGTGACATCCTGCTTTGAGCCATCAATCATAAACATCATACCCTTATACGAACTACGTGGGTTCTGATTCCTTTTTCAAAACAAAGGATACGTAGGTAGCCCATCTATGGGTTCGATCCCAACTCTGAAGTAATTCATTGTCCTTCTAAATGACGATAAACTTCAAGTGCCCCACTGAGTGGCTTTAAACCCAGCCTGGTCATCATAATGACCATGATACTTTTATATAAATGTTTTGAAGGATACCATTGACCAAGAATCTCTAAATAGATACAGATGATTCTCTATTGATGAAGAACCTCGAATACATATAAAAGATTCTCTAAATTTCTTACATATTTAATCATTGATTGTTAAACTGAAGGAAATATCATTTTATACTTGGTAATGTAATAAGGATTCACGAACATAACTTAAATCTATAAAGAGAGTCCCGGAGTAGACAATAATTCCCCTCAAAAATGTGTGATGAGTCTGACCTCCCATCCTCTCGACCAATGCAAATTCCTAAGCCTCATTAGCCCACAAGCTAATGAGCGCCTACCTTTGGAAAGTAGGTCCAAATAGATGTGGAATCATTGGATGTTTCCGGTTCTACGAACAAACCCGTTAGAAACCGATCGGAACGTTTGAATCTCCCATCCAGGAGGTCATCCCCGGATTCCGTGCGAAATAGTTTTGTTACTCAGTGTTCTACCTGTTAGTAGGTGAAGACAAAACACAAGTGACATGTTGATCTTTTATAGTCATTACCCATCTTGGAGTAGAAATGGGATGAAATCATCTGGTCCTCTTTGATGGTGTCATCAAGATAACCTAGAGCTAATGACTTTTATGGTTTATAATAGACCGTCTAATGATCACCATCCACTTATTACCTATTGGGAGACCTTCTCAGCAGATGATATTGGGATGCTTAACATCTAATAGATTATACACTTTCATGGTGTTCCACAGACCATTGTATCATATAGGGATTCTCATTTTACTTCATTATTTTAGAAGGGGTACCAAAATGCTCTAGTTTTATGGGTGATTTTGAGAATAGCCTACCACCCAAAGGCCAGCTGTTAGTCCAAGCAAACTATATAGGTATTAAAGGACAGGATTCAAAAATGGGTACTTCATTTTGGAAGTTCTTAGTAGAATCATATATCTATTGATGAATTCTCTTATAATAATATTTTTAAAATAATATACAGATGTCTCCATAATAGGCCCTATATGGTAGGTTATGTAGATCACCTATGTGCTAGTTGGTGGTATAGGAGGTAGTTTTATCTGTTCCTCATCTCATTTAGAAGACATAAAAGTAGTTACAACTTATCCGAAATCTTATAGATATAGATCAGTCTAGGAACAGGTCTTATACCGATCATCACAACCAACCTCTAGAGTTCGAGGTGGGATATCAGTTCTTCTTACATATTTCTCCTAGATTGGTTCATAAGTGGATTTAGAGACAAAGGAATCTAGAACCTATGATCATTGGCTCCTTTTTATTTCAGGGAGATTCATGCTGATAGCCTTCTAGATAGCTCTTCCTTAAAAGTAATAATTCATTCACAATGTCTTTTATATTTAATATCTTTTCTATTATCATTATGAAATATCTCATGATTTTTATCCTAAGGATGTTGAGTTATAAGTTGATTCTTATTTTGAGGAGTTTCCAATTTTTATAGTCGATCATATCATGAAGGATCTTTAAGGTGGGTCAGTTCCTTGGGTTCAGGTTATATGGAAGTATGGTCATGTATAAGATGATACCTAGGAGTGAGAGGTCAATATATGTGCTCAATGACCATAGTTATTCTCAAATGTAGATCTACCGCTCTTAAAGAAACTTAGGGATTATTTTTTTAAATAGGGGAGGTTGTAGGATCCTGGTTTTTCTATGAGGTATAGATCATTTTTTTTTTCTAAACCATTATTTTTATGAATATTGATATTTATAAGGATTTCATACAGGTATATGGAAAATTTGGGCTTAGTTTGGAGCACATGGGTTATGGTTCTTGGAGAAATAGGTAGAGGCACACTATTGGTGCACAGTTAGTAATAATAGTGAGGACCAACAGTGCATCCCAAAAAATGGAGGTGAAAAGTTAGTTTAACCTTGTGATGTGACATTCACAACCACGAAAAATATAAAATAAACTTCATGTGTAAATCACTTGGTGTGTTCATGGTTTATCTAAATAGGGCACCTACATCAAGTGAGTTGTGCTCTCTAAGACAATGGAGACTACATGGTTGACACATATTTTTTCCAACCATAAGGCCAAAACCTATACTTCATTAATTACACTAAAAATGAGCATTTTTTCATTTTTCTCTTAAAATTAAAACATCCTTCCTCTTTTCTCTTTTATACAGTAGGGGCCACATGTGGATAACTCTCTTCAAATACCACCTAGGATTTGAGGAATCTGTTTCTTTTAATCTTCTAATCACCTATCATTAGTCATGTTGGATAACCAATGGTAAGTCTATAATTCCTCATACTTAATTTCTTGGTTTATCTCACCTTCTTAGAGGTTATTTTCATGAAATCTTATTTGAACTATTTTTGTGTTGTTTATCTATTTCTTGGAGTTTTCCCATTCTAGCCAAAATTAAAGGTTGATTATGGATGGGGAGTTTACTACTGATATAAGGTAGGTGGTATTATTATTTTCCATAAAATTTTGGGTGGTTATATTATTTCATCATCATGTCATATGCCATAATTTCTAGTAATTAATCCTAAAATTGATAAACCATTAAATTAATTATTTAATATTTTATATAGACATGATAAGACACTCATATACTTGGTTGTAGGTTTATGACCTCATCCAAAAAACCCCTTGGGTGAGATTGATCATATTCCTTATTGAATTCTGTTATTTTATGACCCAAAACACCACTAAGGTATATTTTTATCGAAATTTTATAGTGAAATGTTATAAATTGAGTTAATAAAATGTTATGTGTTATGGAAATACCCATATACCACTTGATCACTAGTAAATGAGTTAAATGAAGGGTTAATGGTAAGTCCATGTCACTTTCCCCTAATTAAATTATGATGTGCCCAGTTAAATTTTTCCTATAAGTGAAATTGATGGTTGGTATGGAATTTATTACTTATCCTTGAGTTATAATATGACATGGGTGTGATTACATTATTGCATATTTTTTGTACCGGAAAAGATGTATATCACTGTTTATTTAGAATTAAAGGAAATGATGTTCCTTATTGAGTATTGTAACTAAACGACATAACGTTCCCCATTGATTATTATAGTTAAAGGACGTGATTTTTATCATTGTTCATGGTAATTAAATGGAATGAAGTTCCTCACTATTTATTTCAAATTAAAATACATGTCATTCCTCATTGATTATTATAATTAAAAAACATCACATTACTCACTATTAATTGAAATTAAAGTACATAACATTCCTATTTGATTATTTGAATGAAAGGACATGACGTTCCCCATTAGTTATTGGAATTAATACGATTTATGAAACTTTTTTAATAAAATATTAATTTTTTATAGACATTCTGGATTAGTCCAAAGTAGGTAATATCAGATGGGTGTCCCATGAGGAACCTGATCCAATATGGTTTTTTTTAGTTTATTTTTATCTTTGGTTATTAATACCTTCAAACTGTTTAATAATATATTCACATATTAGATAGTATTAGACACTGTTGGTGTTGGTATACTAATTTTACTCAAAAACTGTTCAATCTGCCGATTGGTACCAGGATAAAATTTGTGAAAGATGGTTAGTACAAGAGTAATCACAATGTTATGGATACTTGATGTCCTATACTATGATAGAGTTCAATAGTAGAGAACTAATCTAGTGCTCATTATGATATTGTATTTAATATTTTTCTTTTTTATATATATTTTTGTACAATGTGTATTGTGTATTCGTAAATCATGTTCCCTTACTCCCCATTTTAGTATATAATCATGAAATCATCATTTTTTAAATTATACTAATTATTGGTTATTGATAATGTATGATCATTATTATCAACTGGATAATTTACTTCTATTGTTTCCATTATTATATTTCATCTACATATTGATTATTTACCACAGTTCTCTAATCTAAAAATGAGGTTATAGTGTTCCCACCAAACAACCTTCAACTCTCATTGCTAGTTGATAGCCTCTATCATACAGGGAGACATTATTGAGGCAATGTGGCTAATGGGTTATGTCACTTATCGTTCAACCGGGATTAGGACATCAGAACCATGAATATATATATTTTAATTTGGGGGATTGAAATTAGAATATAAAACCATTCGATTATCAATCCCCAATTGGGTAATACCATATAAATAATTCTTTTACATGGTTTTTTTATTATATATAAACATCCTTCTGAGTTTTATTTGTTATATCTGGGATATGTTCTTTTATAACCATCCACCTTATTTATCTAGATACACTATGTAATGTTCCTCTCTTTTGGAGAAATGATATATTATTACCTTTTCTTTTTCTAATCATTTTCAGTGTATAACTATAATTTTTCTCCTAATTCATTTCCTCTAGGAATAACATATTCATAATTACTTTGATTAATGGGTTTTTACTTTTTCATACACTAATTGATTAGGGAGAGTCATTGTATTAATCGTATATCATTTATTTATATGGTGTAAATACTATATGCTTTATTATCTTAACTAAATAGTATTTTAATAGAAAGTTACTCGATTTTATTAAAACCCGTTTTATTTCCATGGTTTCTTTATGATATATTCTGTGAAACCCATTTTATTACCATGGGTTGTTTAATATATGTGGAATGAAATCTATTTTATTTCTATGGGTTCTTTATACTATAAATGTGAAATATTTTCACTTGTAAAGTTATCTGAAATACATTTTCTTTCCATGGGTTCTTTATGATGTGATAAGTGATTGATTTGAAGAGGCACTCAAAATTATGGATAATGATGGATGGGGTCATATATCCCCCTCCATTACATTGTTTTAAAAATCATATCACATGAGATAATTTTTTCACAAGTACCTTTTTATTTGATTATATGTATGGGAATTGATGGCGTGGATCATGAAAGTTATGATCTCTATACTAATGTATATGCCATATTTGAAAGATGTTTCATAGTTTTATGTTTTTTCTCTTGACTATGTTATGATCTCTGGGATCATGTTTATTGAATCATTTTTATAAAAAAAATTATTCATGTCTTATTTCAGACCAAGTCATATGTCGTGATTTATGACCTAATATTTTTTTGGTATGATTTTATGATATATCTTTATTATACCCATATGCTCATTTTATGTTCTCCTATGATCTTTTATTGTTATCACATATTTTTACCCTTACTAAGCATCAATGATCACCTCATTATTATTTTTCCATTTCCTCGGGTTATAAAGTAAAGTAATACATAAGATGAGTCTAGAAGGGTATCTTATGTGAATAATTTGCGGGAGATGTTAAAGACTTATTACATATCAATTAGTTTTTTCTATAGTGGGAAAATATCCATTAGTTAAAAAGGATATGAGTTTTGTTAGTTAATGTTTTTTCCTATTTATCAAAAAAACTAAACCAAAAAGGTATTAGGAATGAGTGGAAATGAAATTTTCTACTTTAATCTATGTAATTAATGAATTATTAGGTCTAGGTATTTATACTCTTTCATAGATTCATCAATTTTAAAAATATATCATCTTCCCTATTAAAAATCATAGATTATCTAAATCGCGTGAATATAAATTCTATAAATCATAGAACATTGACTTACATGAAATATCATCCTTACAAAACCACCAGATTCTTCATTATTCTATTTTTTAAAAGTAATCACAAATAAAAACCTTTTAATTCACCAAAATACATAGACTTCAACCCTTCATGATAATAAAAATTTATCATATTCTTATCTATATTATTAAATTATTCCAAAAATTTGGATACAACTTAGCCTTCATGACTGTATGAAGGAATGCATCAAAACTATCTTCGTTGAGGATCTTTATATTGAAACATAAAGCTTTTTCATAGTATTATCTTCATTAGTCATTGTAGTATAAAAGACACATCATGGCATGACTACGTCCCAAACCTCAGAACCAATTCATATTCCTTTATCACTAAAAAATAGCTTGGATCAAGGATAATCATCGTTAACATCATGAAATTTAACATCTTAAGAATAGTATATAATTATTTGGTTAACTTCACTCTTCATAAAAATAAATTATACATATCTTAGATATTTCATTCTTCATAAATATCACATTTTTCTGTAAGTGAAGAAACTTCGGGAACATAATTAATATCTTATGTATCATAAAGTGAAACTTTACCTTTGAAATAATCAGTGACTAATTCATATTCTGTTGTTCTCTATACATATCACTTAATATTTTCACTACTAATATTCAAAGGGATGTTTAAAAAAATCCTAGGTATCCATTAAAAATCATGTATATGCCTCGAGTACTTCATATATATACACTAAACATATTTCGTATTATTTGATATATTATGTATACATGGAGACATAATTAAATTTTAAAATTTGTGATATGAGGAAAAAACATACATTATATATGAATTTATTTGAAATATTTTCAAAAACCTTGAATCCATAATCATATATTATACTGAAGTATTCAAAATACCTATCCAAACACTCTAAATCACCTATAATAAATTCAACCCTCAGTAATCAAATTTATGAATCAACATCATCAATGTTAAATTATTGAAAAACAATTCAACAACATCCTCAAGTAGGTTTTAAAATCTCCCCTTCTGGATCAGTTTTTAATACTGCAACTATAAATTTTTTCCCTTATCAAATCTGAATCCCTCTCACCCTCAATCTAGGTGGACAAAAAATGTAAAATATATTTTTATACCCTTATTAAAAATAAATTAAAATTCAATTTGAATTAGGTGGTATTAATTTTTTAAATGAAATAAGCCATAGACAAATCAATACTATTTCTACATGAGCTATCTCAGTATAGAAAACAATATTGATTAATTCTGACATCAAATCTATCAATGAGTAGTTCAAAAACTAATACCAACTTAGATAATTCAATTAGGATAAGATAAACTAATAATTTTAAGAAATTTTCTACACTCACTCAAAAAACATATTAAAATATATCATAAATAAGAAGGTCTGGTATCTCCCCCTACACATTAAATCTCCTATTATTTTAAATATTTAAACACAGTAAAATAGAGGATAAAATCCATTGAAAAACGTACCTCAGTGTTAATAAGGGAGATAAACTCCCATTTATAACCTCATCTTATCAAAATATTAATTTATAAGTGGAAAAGTAAGTTTTTCAGCAATAACTTCCTTTGATAGATGAAATTATAGGTTTGAATGCATTCAAAACCTTCTATTTAAAAAATTGATACTTTTTACCAAAGCATATACATATGGAATTTTGTAATGGATTCCAGAATAGATTTATATAAATTTTATTATATTAACCAGTAATTAGGGTAAATTATTCAATAACATTAAAATATTCAAGTAATTTATTCATTCAAATATTTTTTTTGATACTTTTGATATAACCAAGTACTCAAACTCAATGGATCTCAATGTGACTAATGTTTTTTCCTAATTTCATTCCACACACCTTTTACTAATAAATCATTCTCCACTTAATGTATATATTTTATCATCAACACCACCTACCCAGTATGCATTTGGAAATCCATTCAAATCTAGCTCATTTTTTCATAAAATAGTCCAAAAGTATAAGTTTTTTAGACATATCTTTAAATACTTTAGAATACTAGGATATATAACTGTTTGGGTTGTATTATCACCTAACACATAGAGAAAAAATATTCACTATGTATGGCCTTGATGCAATCAAATATAAAATATTTCCAATAAAATTTATAAATTATATTGCATTAACATTCATTCCCCCATCATCATAGGTTAGTTTTATGCTTACTTGAATTGGTATAGACACTCCTCTAAATTCATCCAAGACAAAACTTTTCAACAATTCCTTACATATATTTCTTAAGTTATGATGACATAAAAGGTTTCATGAGAAATTTCAAAACCAAATAAAAATTATGTTTCCCTAGGTATATACATCTCAAACTTGATCTTCATATGAGTAGAAAAATATTTAAAAAAAATATTTTCATCAATAGAAAAAATAATATCATCAACCCAAAAATCAAAATTATTTTTGTAATGGTGATAATGATTACATATAATTATCTGTCCACCTACCCAATCCTAAAATACATGATTTAAATACATTTTTCAAACTTAAAATGCCAACACCTTGGAGCCTTTTTTCTTGAAATATTGGGCCTTTTTAAATTTATACATTTTACTGTCATCAAGATCTAGTATAAATCCTTTAATTTATTCCCTTTATAAATTTTATTTCAATTCACCATTTAGAAATGTAGATTATATATCCATATAAAAAGCATTAAATATTCCTTTTAATATAATATTAAAAAAATATTAGTAGTTTCACATCGATAAAAAGGAGAAAAATTTCCATTAAAGTCTATAAATTTTATTTTTGAGTACTCATTACATACATGTTTAACTTTGTTTTCATAAATCTCACCATTTTTATTTAGTTTTATTTTGAACACCCATTTAAACCTAGGGATATTATTTTCATTATTACTATATAAAATCACCCAGGCCTCAATCTTTTAAATTTCATCGAATTCATTATTTATGGCTATGATATTTTATTTTTTCTCAAATGCTTCCTTAATAGTTTGAGGATTATTATTAGAGTGTAAACTAGTGTGGTTGATTACACCAATTTTCCTTATACTTTTCACACCAAAATTTAGATCCCAAAAAATATTATCAATGCCAACATGTTTCTTTAGTCTTGAATTTTGTTTCAAGGATATTAATATCCTCATCATCATCACGTGAGTATACAAAATCTACATTTTTACTTTGAATAAATATGAATTATTCAATATATTTAGTTGGTTCATCTCTAAAAACATCACTCTCATCATTTCCCATAGTAGAATCCCTGAACATTTCTTCATTTTCAATGATTGTAACACGATCATTATCCACAATTAACTCATATTTTTTATTGTTACATCTATAAGAACTTTCATTCAGTGAGTAACATACAAAAATTTCATTCTTATATTTTTTCATCAAACTAAGCACCACTATTTCCTTTCCTCTTGATCAAACATGAACTCAAAAACACTATAAAATGATTCAAATTTGGATTATTATTGATCCAAATTTCATAAGGATTCATATCTAAGTTTTTACTAAAAAGACATATGTTCTAACTAATTCCAAAATCATTACATTCCTATAACCATAAATATCATAAGGTTTCATGCTCAGGAAGCACTATTCTAGCCATATCCATAAGTCTTTTATTATTTCTTTTATCCACCCCATTCTATTAAAAAGTATAGGCTGCACTAAAATTATATCATATTCCATATTTATCTAGGTATTCTAAAAACTACTTGTAATCACGTTTAGTAAAATTATTAGATCTTAGTATCTTTGAAATAAAACTAGCTTGTTTTTATACAAGTCTTCTGAAACTTTAAAACAAATTCAAGTATTTTGATTTGTGAGTCATAAACATGATGCATATAATTATGGTGAAATCTTCAACTAAAATGATTAAATATATGTCTTTGTTTACTGACTTATTTATCATCATCCCAAAAACATCATAGTAGATTAACTATAATGCTTTATTTATTTTAAAGTCAACTCCTTCATTTTCTTTTGTTCATTGTTTCTCATTTATTACATGTTTTGATAATAGTAACAATGTATTATTTTAGAATAGTAAAATATCTTACTACCACATATCTAATTAATTTTCTCATTTTCTTTTATCGGTGATGAATGGGCCATTTATACTATAAATCATTATCATATTTCAAGCTCAAGTAACAAGCTATCATGGCTTCTCCAACATGAAATAAGTTACCTTAGAAAATCAAACCAATATTTATCATAGCATTATCAACTAAAATATTCATAATAAAACCATTATTTTTTACCATTAATTCACTTAAGTCATCTCAATGTTATGATACACTCAATGGGTTATATTCTAACCCTTTTATAAACAAAACATTGTTCGAAAAAATCTAATTTATCCCACTATTATCCTTTCCAAATCATTTATTTTTTAAAGTTATATCATTAAAAAATTTAATATCTTGTCCATCAAAAAATTTAATATTATTCAAGTTATTTAAATCACTTATCATATGAAAAGGACAACCACTATATATAATATTGGGATTTTCAAATTATCATGCCTTAAATATAAACTCAACCACATTAGCATTTTGTTGGTTCTGGTTCTTATTCTAAAAATTATCAAATTTTTTAAAAATATTTAGTAGAGATGGAATCAATGTTACATATTCATTTGAGAGAGGTCCCCCATTATCACACCTATCAAATAATCCTTAAATAATAACTAAATTTTTTATGCTTTAATATTCTTATGAGTTCATTTAAATCTTTTATTGATTCTCACCTACTATTTTTGTCTCCCCCTTAATTCATACTCCAACCCTAGTCACAGTAAAGACCATTTATAACATAAGATGTAATCGTTATGAATTAAAATACCACAATACCAAAAGTAACACTAAAACCACCATCTTTGATAAAAAAATGTTTTTTTCATTGTTTATTGTCTAACCTTAACCTTTTAACTCCAATGAGTTGCCATGATAAAATAATTTTGATTTATTCACCCTAATATTTTTGGAAATTATAAATAAAATTATCCCTAATCATTATCATTCAAAATATGAGAATAATTTTCCTTTTCTTATACCTTTCTAGTCATACTAAATAGTTTTAAATCATTGGAACCTTCTCTAGAAATGATTTTATTTTCAAATAATACACATATATACTTCACCATTTTTTCTCAAACTTCTTGAACATATAATACAGTTGTTTTTTTTTCTTGGAACATTCTCCTTCTACAGTTGTAGCCCTATAAAAATCACATTTGCACTTTCCATTTTGCTTTTTAGTTTCCCTAATTGTTATTTCTACTTTTTATATCTATTTATCACCAATGATGATTATAGAATTCATTTCCTCTATAATCACCCCTTTATTAAAACTATAAAGATTTAATATTTCAATTTATATAATCATATTATCTTTCTCAATATAGATTTCATAGTTCTTATTTGAGTACTTTTTGAGATTTGATTTCTTATTTCCTAGCCTTCCTATTTTCTACGAACACATTTTGATTTCTATTCTCACAGTATACTCCTTTTACGATCATTATTTCCTCAGTGTAAAACTTATTTTTGATTTGATATTCAACTTATGATGAATCACTTTGTTCTTCATTTTGATCCATGAGAACCATTTGAGAAGCTTCTTTAATATTCACTTCATCATCAACCCTTTACTCAGTATCAGAAATGCCCAATTTATATATTTTAAAATTTATTTTGAATAACTTGGGTGACATTTTATTCTTATATTTTGATTAATTTTTTAAATAATAACATTCTTTTTTATTGACCTTTCTTATTGCTTCATCGTCCTACTCTCACCTCTGATTTTAATAGTAAAATTAATAGAAAAATGAGAAACTTTTCCCAAATTAATGAATTGTAAAGTAATTATTCCACCATACTAACCTCTAACATGTGTGAAGTGTAACACCATGAGTTTTTATGAAATATTTTTTTCGAATAAATTAGAATTCTTTAATGGATTTCATTCCACACTACACCAATTTAAGTTTGCTTTAAATGAAACACCAAGTTAATCTTGTGATATACACAACATTATGTTTAGCTTATGCTATACACAAAACCAAGTATGGCATGTGTTACATGCAATAACTAATTGATATTGTGTTACACACAACACCGAGATTATCTCATGTTACACACAATAGTGAGTTTAAAGAAAACGTGATATATTATTAAAATATTATTATAGTTACCCGGTAGTGGTTGGAATGGAGGGTATTAAAAGAATTAATTAAATTATAAAAATATGGTTTATCCATGTTTATAAAATGAATTATTTTTTAACCAATTAATTATAAATTAAAGTAAGAACTATTTGAAAATAACGAAATTCCTTTTCTGAAAAAATTATTTATCTATGCACAAGAACATTTTATCTCAATAAATTAAACAAACTACTTTTGATGAATTATTTTAATGAAATATGTATATTATATATTTAATAAACTATTTAAAAATCATATTATGTGGTTTCAAGACAAGATATAAGAATAAGTTCAATTTTATGCGTAAAAATGTGGAATTTTTCTAAAAGGTAGTTTTATCGCCTTTCAATGATGCGGTTATTATAAAATTAGTTTTTGAAAATTTAAAAAATTATATTTTATAAAATAAAATTAATTTTTTAATTATTAATTTCAAAATAATATAAGGGTGAATGTTTTATATTATTCGGAGAAGTTTCATTTTTTATGAATAGAAAAAATACTGAATTTTAATTAAAAAAATTATTTTTTGTATAAATTATTCATATATTTAAATTAAATTATAAATTAGTTTTAAGTTATAATTATTTAAATTTTTATCAATTAATTCAATATAGTACATTTTAGTCAATTTCACATTGAAATTGGATATAAAAACATTTCAAACTTTTTAAATGTTTCTCTTTACAAATACGCTTTCTGATCATGTCTGGAGGAGAAATTTTAAATTAAATTTTTAAACTTATATGAAATTAATTTTAAAAAAATTATTACATAATTGAAATCATCATAATTTTTAATTTATAACAATTCGAACTTAATTTTTTCCTAAATTTATTAGTGAAATCTATTTAAATTAATCACAACGATTAAGAAAAAACAAGTTTTCCAAGGAACTAAACTAAACTGAAGGAAAAAAATGATCTAAACATAAGGCCAACATCCATTGTCTAGAAATATTTGGAACTTATACCCTCTATTATAAATTTTTTTTGCTTATTTGATCCTTCTAGTAGCTAAAAAATCAGTTCACCTAACTTTCTCTGGAAAAATACCATGTGTGTCCTCTCCCCTACTTATAAAAGGCCTCCCCCACACCTCATCTCTCAACACCTTCAAAACTAATTGGTTCTGGAAATAAATACCCAAATAACTTCTCCAATTATTCCTTCCCCACCTAAAATTCTTATTTTTTGCATAAATTCATCCAAGGAAGTCCTTTTATGCAAACCAAAAGGAGATACCCAAAGAAGAGGTAGCGGTCATCAATGAACGTTTTTGTTTTATTTATTTCTTAAAAACATAAAATTATTTTTATATAATTATTATATAAAAACAAAAGTAATCTAAATATAATATAATGTTTTCATTTTAATTTTACATCCTACAACCACACTCACTTCCATCATATGGGTTATTAAATCCTTGTTCGTGTGTACGACACACTACTACCTCATGAACCGATGTCGATCTTTTTTCATTACCACCTTTCAAGGTTATGAATAATGATGGTAATTATATTTATATATTGTTTTTATTAATTTTATGACTTTATTATGATTCTATAATTTTATATCACACATACCTTCATGCTTTCCATTTTATGGTAATATAATAACATTGTTCGTGTGTACGGAGGACAACCGCCTGGTGAAGCGATGTGATTCAGTCACGCTTTACATGGAGTGTATTATGGATGAGTTTAATAGAAATATGTAGAATATATATCATAAAAATTATATTATAAATATTATATATATATATATAATTTTATTTTATTTCTTTCAATATGGAAATAAAATGGAAACAGTGTTCATGCGTACGCACGGCCTACCGTCTCCATGAATGCAATATTTTAATTCCTATCAATAAATTTTATGGATTAAAATAAAAATTTATATAATAAATACATATTATTTTTATATAATTTTTATATTTCTTTAGATTATTAAATCATTATCTAAGTAAAAATACCAATAACAACAAGTCAGAACATGTACAAAAAAACAAAGTCGTTATTACCAGAAACATAACATTAACATGGATTTGTTAAAAAATGGGTCATAATTAAATTGTATGTGGTATGTTATATACAATTATGGTTTTTTTATAAGTATAATAAACTTATATTTATTATATAGTAGGTTAGAACATATAATTATGAATTCAATACATAAGATAAGGTATTTTTTCTTCACTTTTTACTTTTGTGAGACACATGTTATATTCACCACCTCTTTATTCTATGTGATGTATATACTACCCATGAAATTATTTTATGATTATTCTCATAAGATTTATTGGTATTTAGATATAAATTTTAGGATCTATCTTTCATGGGGTTTAGTGTTTCAGGTTACCATGGTGGTAAGTATTTTTTGTTACAATCTCAACATGTATCGAGATTGACTATGATTAAGTATAAAATATTGATATCTTATGATATACCTCTCAATAATTCTTATGAATATTATTATACTATGGTTATTAATGATATTTTTAGGTAATGTTACAATTTTTTCACTCTTTGGTACTTAATAAAATTAAGAAAAAATTACAAAATTCATCTTTATTTCTCTCTTCGATTGGAAATATGTTTTCTTCCAAAACAATGTTCTCTGAAAATGATTTTAAATGATATTTTGGCCTCACTTTCAAAGAAAATTATTTTTAAAATGTTTTATTTTTAAAAAAAAATTAAATGATTTTCAAATATTACTGTATAAGTTTTCATGTTTATTTATAAAGAAAAATATTTTCAAAATGTTTTATGTTTTGAAAAGTGATTTTCTAAGAAGAAAGGGTATTTTCCTTAAGAAATGTTATATATGATCCTTTAAAAATTATTTTCCACATAAGATGACATCTTTTTGTGTTACCAATACCTTAACGTGTATATTATCCAAGGATACCATTCATATTATTTCTCTAAATGCTTTATTTTATGATGGTATGATGTTTATGGAACCCATTTCATTTTCATGGGTCAATCATGTTTAAAATAGATTATTATGAAACCCATTTATTTTACATGGTTTAATCATGATCCAAATAGATTTACATAAATCCCATTAATTTTCCATGGGTTAATCAGGTTATGAAATTATAATGATTTTATTTATAAGTTTTATTTTGATATGTAGTTTATTTTTACTTGGTTTGTGTTGTGGTTCTTGGAAATAGCTTATACAATGGGGTGGATCAGATGGCATCGGGTAAACCCATTGTAGATTATATTATAGGGAATCTCAGATAGCACCAGGTGATCCTGTTATATCTTACATGACGGTTTTTCCTAGATATAACTTCAATGCATTTGGTAAAGATAAATTCCAAATGATATTAGAGGGTACATGGGTGTTTCGACCAAACCCAAAGATGAGGGTACATGGATGTCTAGAACAAGACCAAATATGGGGTTACATGAGTGTGTGGCCCAATCATAAAGATTAGTGTATACGATTTTTTATCCCAAACCCAAAAAGGAGGGTGCACAGGTGGTCAGCCCAAGCCCAAAAATGAGGGTGCACGGATGGTCATCCCAAGAAAAAAGTATGTGCATGGGTGGTTATCCTAATTCTAGAAAGTTATAAATATCTTGGTGGGTAGCCTTTACATAAAAGTTTCTATATTTATATGAATGCTAAAAAATCCATGTCTCATTCTCTCATGGATAATATTATTTTATTTCCTTTTAACTCATGTCTTATGAACTACCAATATTTATTCCATGACTCATGATTATGATCTCTGGTCTTCAAGGTATGGTTTTCAAATGTTATTATCATGTTATCATAGCCATATGTCCATGTTGGGTTTACGTATCTCCCTTTTTTTTTAATTTTAGAGTATTTGATCTCACCCTTTCTTATGTTTTTTTTACCCAAGTTATGAGGTTATGTATTTTTTATGATATATCTAAGAAGGGTTCTAGTTGTGAAGATCATAGTCGGAGATGAAGTAAGTCACTTATGGTTAAGTGTTTTTGTTTCCAACCTTTCAAATTCACTAAACTAATATGGTTCTTAGGTGTGTTGTTATGTAATGAAATAATTATTCCCCAAAAATGGTGTAATATCTATGTATGAAAATCTTTGGTTGTTATAGCTTGTATCAAAACAAATGTTTAGTTAATATTTAGAAACTAGGATGATAAAACCTTAGTGATATCACTAAGTATATGTCTAAGGATAAGTCTAATGATGAGTGAATTTATAGGAAAATGTCCGAGAATTATGGTAAAGGATAAAGGGAGTGGCTTCCTAGAAATACATCTATGACTGGATACTACAAGTGGATGTGGATCTATCACTGATGTACCAAGGGGAAACAAAAATGAAAACATAGTATTGAGCCCGACTTGATTGAAAACTAGTGCAAAATAATGGACTCTGTTGCACACATATTTTTACACTCATAGGGGATACGCTTAAGGAATTTATAAAATCTCTACGAACAATCATGAAGGATTTAAATAGAATATGACAATAAAAAACCTATGATAAACAAAATGTTTCATATAATAAAGAAGAATGATTCATGATTTATACACCCTATAAGTAATTTTACATGATTATGTGGTTCGCCTCTATGAGTAGTGTTGCTCACACTATGTTTTTGGTCTTATTCAAGGGATACAACCTAAATGAACCATATTAATGAGGAATAAAATGGAAAATGAAAGGATTTTCCTCATCAGCAACTGAATGTTATGAATTCTAAAATGAAAAACCACATTGTTAGGCTCTCACAAATTTCTAAAGATACAAATCATGTTGAACATCCAAATAAGAAAAGGGGGGAAATGATCTTTTAAGTCCTTTATGAGGTATCTCCCACCATCTATCAGTGGTTCCATTGATCTATTAGTTTTTGATAAGTTGATCAGTATTACTGAAAATATTTTTTTTCTCTAGTGTTTAGAGAAACAAAAACTCACTTTGGTTGTCTATCATATGGAATGTGAGTTGGATCAAGGGTGGAATCTTATCAAGAATATAAGGTTAAAATATGAAATTGAATCCATGGAATGGGATGTTTTCCAGAACTTATTTTTCAATAAGTACATTCCTCATATACTTTGTATGAACATGGAGATGGAATCCCTAGATATTAAGAAAAAGTATTATGATTCTTTTGGTTCCTATGAATCTAATTTTACAAGACTAGTGAGGTTATATTAAGGTATTATCATTCAGCCAAAAATTAAGATAGACATATTCTTTAGTATCATAAAACAAAATCTCTAACGGGTGTTAGAAAAACGAGACTCCATTTTCTGTAAAGAGATTATTCGATGTATTGTCAAAGTGGAAAGGGAAGTTAGAGTTATGTATCAGTCTAATATTTTTTGATGAAAAGATAAAGAAATGAATTCAAATGAAAATTCAAGAACCATGGAGAGAATAATATGAGATTTTATTTATTCTCAATGTGTGGGAAGAAACATGGAGGTAATTCACTTAATTTCACTAGTAAATGTTTTATGTGTGGAAAAGAAGGACATCGAGTGAATTAAAGATGAGGTTATCTGAAAATTTTAGTTAATGATGTCAATAATGAGAAATCCTAATAAAATACACCTCTCACAATTTAGTGTTTCAATGATTGTGAGTTTGGGAATTATGCTAACAAGTGCCCTAGTCGAAGGATTTATGAGGATGATAGGACAAAACCACCTCTAAAGATAAATAATAAAGTAAAATATTATACCATCATAATGGATCGATTGAACCATGATAAATCTGTAACACATATCCTCCCTTACTTAGTTGGGAATTTTATGTTTGATTTTGTATGAATGAGACCCCTATGGAAATATTATTATTAATATTTTAGTTAAATTTCATGTGAATATCAACATGGATTGTAGAATAATTAAATGACATATTATATCATTATAAGGATGAACTTAAGATTTAAATGAATTTTTTTTTGTATAAGATAAGATCTTATATAAGGAATAAATGGTGAATTAATATCCGGAAGTATATATATCTCCATGTAATACAAACTTAATATTTATGGACTCTATCATGGGTTTATAATTTTAAGGTTGAAAATATGTAAAAAAAAATTAGAAACCAAATCTTAGGGTTTTATGTAATGAGATTTTATCAAGATTAAGGATATTTTAAGAGACATTTATGGTAATTTTGGTTATTACCAAGCATCAGGAGAATATATAACCATTGTATTTACATATTTGGCATGTGACTATTAAGATCTACTTAATGATATTTAGAGGATTAACTTTATGATTATTTTGATAAATTAAGTTACATTCTTTATAAATTATGAATTTTGAAAGGTTTTTTGTTTAACTGTTTATGCAATGGTTTAATTTTAACTTCATATGAGGTTTTAAATATTAATATATTACTTCACCACATGTAGATTTATTCATAATCTGCACTAACAATTTTATTCTAAATATAATTAATGATATAATGAATGAATCATCATTCTATATATGAGTATTATGATCGTTTAGTACTTCAGGCATAACATATTCACATTTATTTCTTGGAGTAACAGATAAAGAGGAAATTGGTCGAGGAAAAACCACAGGGTGATATTGTGCTTATGAAATGGAAGGAAATAAATTAAGTATATCTTACTATGAAAATTATTCAACTTTAGTAAAATGGTCTTGAAACAAAATTGTGTCATATTGGAACCTTTTTTATTATATCAATGACTTTTTCAGACCTATTTGGGTTATGGTTTTTTGGTCATTAACTTTCTTTGGATCGCCCACTTTCTTATCATTGGTGATCTTTATCACACTCTATAATTATTTGTACATTTATTATATATCCAAATATTAACTTAAAAATTATTTTATTCTATATGGAAACATTATGAATTAATTTGGGTTACTTTTATGTTTCCAACTTTTCCTTTTTTTCTAAAGTAAATATAAGTATTCATTTTATGAAGTGGACTTCTATGAAAGGAACATTCAATTGTTAAGACTTTGATGACCCAAAAAAATTTAATATGTGAAAATAATTTAAGTGTGGTTAGAATAAAAAACCCTAAGATTTTATGTATTATTATTTTTGAATAATTTAAAATTCTTCTATGGATTTCATTACACGCTACACCAATTTAAGAATACTTTATACACAACACTAAGTTAAGATTACGCAAAACATAACACCAATTTTAGCTAGTGGTATATGAAAAATTGAGTTTTTCTTGTGTTAAATGAAGTAAAAAGTTGATATTAAGTTATAAACATCACTAATCTTATCTTTCATTACACACAACCCTGAGTTTAAAAAAACGTAACATATTATTAAAATATTATTATATTTATCACCTAGCCATTGGAAAGGAGGGTTTTTAAAGGATTAAATAAATTATGACATATGTTTTATGAATGTTTATAAAAATAATTATTTTGTAACCAATTAATTATAAATTAATGTAAGAACTATTTTAAAATAATGAAATTCCTTTTTTGAAAAAAAAAATTGTCTATGCACAGACACGTTTTATTTCAATAAATTAAACAAACCACTTTTTATGAATTATTTAAATGAAAATTATATATTATTTATTAAATAAAATATTTAAAATTCATATTATGTATTTTCTAAAAAATATAAAAGAAAAAATATAATTATATGTAAAAACGAAATATTTTTCTAAAAAGTAGTTTTACCGCCTTTAATTGGAACACTTATTTTAAAAATATTTTTTGACAATTTTATGATTTATATATGAAATAATAAACATAATTTTAGAAATAATAAATTACTAATTATTTTATTTTTAATTTTGTGAATTTTTTTGAGAACTTTCATTTTTTTATGAATAGTGAAAAATACTAAATTTTAATTAAAAACTGCCATTTCAAATAAATATTTTCTATAGTTAAATTAAATTTTAAATTGGTTTAAATTATAATTTCTTAAATTATAAATTAATTAATCCAATTTATTTCATTTTAATCAATTTCACATTAAAATTGGATATAAAAACATTTTTAACTTCTGAACTTTTTCTCTTTAAAAACCCGCTTTCTCATCGCATCTGTGGGATTAATTTGAACTTAAATTTGGAAAATTATGTAAATTTAATTTTAAAAAATTTATTCCATATTTTTAATCATCATAATTTATAACATCTATTAATTACTAAACTTATTTGTGAAAGCGATTAGAATTAATTTCGGTGATTAATAGAAAATCAAGTTTACCAGGGGACTATAATTAACTTATGGAGAAAAATGTCCTAAAAAGACGCCAAAAACACATTTTATATACTTATTTAGACCTCATCCCTTTTGTTATCTATTTTTTTGCATTATTTGAGACTTTTGGTAGGTAAAAATATGGGTTCACCAAACATTCTTTTGAAAAATACCAAGTGGGTCCTCTCCCTAACTTATAAAAGTCCACCCCTCTATTCACACATTCCAAACCAATTGGTTCATCCAAGACCTACCCAAATCACTTTTATAATTCCATCATCACAACCTATAATACTTATTTTTATCATAAATCCAACCATGTAAGTCCTTGGGTGCAAACCAAAAGGAGATACCCATTGAAGTGATAATGTTCACCAACTAACCTTTTTGTTTTATTTCTTCCTCAAAAAACATAAATTATTTTTATATTAGTATTATATAATAAAATAAGTATCATAAATATATTTATATGTTTTAATTTTATGGTTACATCCTACAACCACATACACTTCCATCAAATGGGTCAAAAAATCAACGTTTGTGTTTATGGCGGACTACTGCTTTGTGAACTGATGTCATTCGTTTTTCCATTACCACCTCCCAAGGTTGGTAATAATGATGTACATACTATTTATATATTATTTTTATGATTTTTATTATTTTATTATTATTCTAGGTTTTTTATATCACACATACCTTCATGATTACCATTTTATGGGAATATGATAATGTCATTCATGTGTAAGTCAAACTACCGCCTCGTGAAGCGATGTGATTCATTCATGATTTAAATAGAATGTATTGGGGATGATGTCAATAGAAATATGTTATATATATAATATAAAAATTATACTATAATTAAAATATATATTTATATCTTTTAATTTTCTTTCTTTTAATATGATAATAAAATGGAAACAACATTCTTGTGTATGTACGACATATCGTCTCAATGAATAGTGTATTTAATTTCTTTTAACTAAATTTTATGGATTACTCTAAATACATATATAATGAATATATATTACTTTTATATCTTTTTAATCATTTTATATATGATTAAATCATGATCAAAGTAAGCGGATCAAGAATAAAAAGTCAAAACATGCACGTAAAACAAAGCAGTTAATAACTGAAAGATAATCATAACATGGAACAGTTAATAAATGGGTAATATAAAGTTATAATAACACAATATATGGTATGATATATATGATTATGTTTCTATGGAAGATTTATAATAAACTTATATTTATTATATAGGATTTTTTAGCATGTATAAACCAATTTAACACTTAAGGTAAGGAACATATGTCTCACTTTTGACTTTTGTGAGACAGGTGAAATATTCACCACCTATTTCTTATATATAGTGTATATACTAACCATGAAATTATATTAATATTTTTATCAAAAAAATTATTTGTATTTACGTATAAATTTTTGGATCTATCTTCTAGGAGTTTTATGGTTCCAGGTTTCTAAACTGGTAATTATTTTATGTTTCAATCTCATCATTTATTGAGGTTGTTTATGATTAAGTCCTCAATTTTGATATCTCATTATCTACCTCTCAATAATTATTGTTAATTTTATTATACTATGGTCATTCATGATATTTTTAAGTAATGTTACAATTTATTCACTCTTTGGTACTTAAGATAATAAAAAAAATAATAAAATTTGAATTTATACCCCTAGGGTGTTAGTTGAGTGGTTCACCGGTTTGGCCATTTCATTGTTTGGGGGAACTGGCATAGGCTCGAGTCCCACCAAGCTCGGACACTGTTCATATTATGAACAGGGCTATTCAATACCATTTCTTATCTGGGGAACATGTATCTCCCTTGGTTATCGGACCCACCATATGGGTAAAGAGGGGGACTTAATTGACAACTGATTTTTTATTATGAACAAGGATATTCAACACCACTGCTTAGTTGGGGAACATGTATCTCCATGGGTTGGCGGACCCACCATACGAGTAAAGAGGGGGACTTTATTGATAACCAAAATTTTTAATGTGTTGATAATGATCAGGAAGATCCCGTAATTGGCTCTACCCACTAGGGTTTTTCTATATCACTTCCTCACTCCTTTTACCATGGGTTGGCATTTCTTCACTTCAGCTTGTGCTCGCTGTGACTATGGTGGTGGTTCTATTTCGCGGAAATATCGTGTGACCTCATGGGTTCGTCTGGCTCGGCATTTCTCATCGTTGTTGGCCGGCTCCGGCCTCACTCCATCGTCTCTATATAGGGATTATCCTGGCGGTGCGATGATGCTCCAGTGGCTGAAACCCAGCTCTCGCAACTTAGGGTTTGAGCTCGTCCCTATGGTGTGCTTTGGGTGGTTTGTTGTGGTCTCCGAGTGTGTTTTGGATGGCGGTGATGGGACTTGTATCTAGTTCTATCACTTGGGTGGTTGTCGATTTGGTGATGTTTTCTTGACCTTTTCTTGTCACCTTCTTTTTTGGTTTTTGGGTTTTCGTTTCTGATGCTCGTGTGGTCGATTTGGATGTTTTGGTGTTGTTTTCTGTTGTTCTTGTTATGGATTTGGCTTATATGCAGTGTGAACCTGAGGTGTGATTTTAAGAGTTAAGGCTTATTGGTCGAACATCTTTCAAATTGTTTTTTTGCTAAATCTTTTTGTTGTGGTTTTTTCTGTTTCTCGTGAAGTTTGGTGTAGGAAGATTTATTTTGAGAATATCTGGAGGAGTGTGTGATGGTGTTTTGGTTTCTGAGGTTTTGATTTAACATATTTTGGTATGGAATATTTGGATTTGTGGATTTTTTCTTCGATTATCTATTGTTTGGTTCTGTCATTGACTTCGGTGGAGGAGAATATGTGGTGTTTGTGTTGGTGTTGGTTTGGATTATACAGCTATTTTTGGTTGATCTTATTTTGATGCGCCTCTATTTTTTGTTGAAGTTCGAAGTTCGCTGTGAAATTTTGGTGTGTTTTCAACCAACACACTACTTGGATCTATTTCAGATGTGGTTCAAATCAAGAAGGTTTCACCTTCGCATGTCATTCAGATTTTGAAGTTCGAGAGGGTATGAATTTTCCTGTAAATAGCTTATACAATGGGATAACCCAGATAGTATTGTTTGATCACATAACATATTATATGATGGGGTGGACCAGATAATTTCGAGTGATCCCATTATAACTAACATTATGGGTTCTACTAGATAGTGCTTCAATTCATTAGGTAATGATAAATTCAATATGATATCAAAGGTTGCATGGGTGATTATCCCAATGCCCAAAGATGGGGTTACAAGGGTGTCTAGACCAAGCCCAAAGTGTGGGTACATATGTGTTTATCCAAATCCAAAAAATGAGTGTATATGGGTGTTTATCCCAATCCCAAAAATGAGGGTGCATGGGTGGTGAGTCCAAGCCCAAAAAGGAGGGTGTAAGGGTGGTCAGTCAAATCCCAAATTTGGTATACTGGTGGTTAACACAAATCAATTATTTTATGAACATCTTGGTGGGTTTCCTTGACAAAATATTTGTTATGCTTATTTTTATTCCACAAATTCCATGTCTTACGCTCTCATGGATCATGTTCTTTTGTTTCCTTATGAATCAGGTATTATTAACTAACAATCATCATTCCATGACTCATGATTATAATTTTTGATATGTAGGGTGTGGTTTTCAAATGTTATACCCATGTTCTCATAAAATTATGTTCATGTTATGCCAACATGTCTCCCCTGATATCCCTTACTATGCATCAAATCTCACCCTTTTTTATGTTTCTTTACCCAAGGTTATGAGGTTATGTATGATATATGATATGTATAATATGGGTTCTAGTTATGAAGAATGTAGTGGTACATGATTTAGCACAATTATGGTCTAGTGTTTTTATTTCCAAGTTTCACAAGCTACTAAACTATTACGTTTCTCAGGTGAGTAACAAATGTGATGGGGTTTTTATCCTATAGACACACAAATCATATAATATTATCAATAACCAGCTATAAACCTAAACCAATTATAAATGATGGAACCAATTAGATTTTAACAATATTACCAATAAAAAAATTATTAGTTTTAAAGAATAATCACAAAAACAGGTTCAAGCCTCAAAAATGGACTAAACTAAATTTAATCCTCTTCCTTTATCATCAGAACAATAATATTTTTGGTTTTTATTGAAAGGATACTCATAATCATTCTATAATAGTTTCAGAAATTTCAAACACCTTTATTCTTATTTATCAAAAATAATATACTCTATAAACATCAGGAATGAATATTTTGAAAGCCTTGACATTTTTATTCTCATGAAATATGGACCTCCAAAAACCTCTAACTTCTTTGGAATTTTATTTTTTAAAACTGGCCATAGTTAATATCATTTTAAATTATATAAAGAATCAGCCTTTAAACCCTCATAATCATAAAAATTTATTATTTACTTCTTTATATTTTTTAAATATCCATCAAATTTGTATGCATATAAACCATCATAAATGTATGAATACATGCATAAAAATTATTAAATCATGGATTTTTTGTTATGGAACAAATGTTTTCTGAAACATTCTCCTCATCATACACTGTGGTGTGGAAAGATCTACACGTTAAAATAGCCTCCCAAACTCTAGAACTAGTTTGTCACCATTTTTTACAAAAATAAATAGCTTAAATAATCACTAATCATCATTAGTATCGTAAAATGTATTCTTTTATGAATGGTACATCATCCTATAGTTAATTTCACTCTTCAAAACATTGAATTATGGATATCTTAGATATTTCATTCTTTACAAGTCTCAAATTTTTATATAATTGGATAAAATTTTATATAATATGATGAATATAATACATTTCATAGTGTAAAACTTTACCTATTACATATTTCTCAAACCGTTGACCCATGCATCCGATATTGTTTTTATTATATATTATAAAAGATTTCTCACCATCAATTTTTTTTGGGATCCTTAAAAAACTTCTTAAGAATTCACTAGAAATCATTTGTATGCCTTAAAAATTTCCTATATATACACTGAACATCTTCCAAATTAATATATGTGTTATCTATAAGATAAACTTCCTTCCTTTTTCAAATTTTTGATCTAAGGGAGAAACAAACAAATTAAATATGTGTTACTTTGATATATTTTCAATAGATTCCAATCTAGAATTGCATAACTATACTCCATACATTATAAGACATCTCTAAGCATTCCAAATCACCTCTAATAAACTCAACCCTCATTCCTTATCATTATGAATCAACCTCAAACATCCTAAATTATTGAAAATAAATACAACATCATACTTAATTGGGTTCAATAGATCCCAACTATAATCTCTTGGACACAAACATTTCTCAGTAATGATGCATGGAATTCATGTAGGTGATGATACATATTTTTCAATGAATGAAGTGGACAGGGAACTTATCAATGCTAATAAAAAGGATCAAAAATATTTTTCCAAAGATCAATAAAATGAAATATATATATATATATATATATATATATTAAGGTGATGGATTTTAATTTAATAAATAAACTTATGGATGAACTTTTCAACATTTATGAAAGAGATGTAAACTTAAAGGAAGAAAAGTTACAAATTCTATAAAATAGGTTCAATGATTTTATAATTTTCCCAAGGGAATACATAGATGGATTATTCAAAAATATCATTGAGGTTTTATGAGATATATATGATCTTGGTAAAGAAACAAAAGACAAAGAATTTGTAAAAAATATTATAAGGAGGTTTCCACTATTATATGATCCAAAAGTATCATCTCTTAAAGAAAATGATGTTTTTAAATTCCCACATCATGATATTAATATAAATATGGTATCCTATGAAAAAAGGTTAAAATTAAAAGGTATATTTAGTTAATAACCAAAGGATACCACATTTAAATCCATAGAGAATCTTGATATACCTCATGCTGGAAAGAAGCAAGAAGATGTTAGTAAAGTAAAATTATCACAGATTGCATGTAATTGTAGGTACTAGGCACATCAGAAGCATATTGGTGGGTGTACCCAACTTTAACTTTTTTCGTTAATGACGTTTAATCCTAGATCAGTCATGATAATAAAATTTCAGATCTTTAGAATAGAATGAATAATGAAAGAAACGAAGGGAGTCCCGGAACCACGGATAGGATCATCATAGGTTGGTTATAATTAATTTAATTAAAAGACTGGAATTACCTTGATGGAATTATCTCTCTGTTGATGTTTCCGACCACGATCGGATTTGATCCATCATTGTTTCATATAATCCAAGTGTAAGATTCCTCTATCATTGATCCACACATGCTCCACATATCTCTAGGCATCGCCGAAGGGATCTTTGGGTGCTAGAGTGGAAGAGACTTTGCTTGCGATGTCTGCCTTCGGTCACCTTGATCCTGTGGAGAAGGATCTCTCTCTCTTAGCTTGAGAGAATTCTTAGTAGAAAAGAATTCTCTATTGGAATGAGAGATTTATCTATATCCGTTCTGCGAAACCCCTTAAAATGGCTAGGCTAATGAGAATTATATAATTGTGTTTTTAATTACTTAGAATAATAAAAGGGATTAACTACCCAAAATCATTTATTCATTTCATTTAATTATTAGTAATACCCCATGTCTAATAATAATAGTTGACTATTATAATTACTTAACATGTGCCCAGAAAATTACACCTAATATTATATAATTAAATAAATAATATTATTTCTCATAAATTCACAAAAAAAAAATACACAGTGTGTATCTTAATATATATAGTGTGTACTTTTTTTCCCATTTTATTTATTTCATCCACCACATTTATTAGACCTTTAATAATGGATATTTATTTCTCAAATAAATATCACTGCATTACTTAGTAATAAATATATTATTTCACCCACAATATATTCTCTTGAACAACTAATTTCGAAATAAATAAGATCATACATCCTTGAATAATTGTTAAACCACAATCGAGAATAATATTTATTCAACTTCTTAAAATAATATTTAATTGAGATATTAGGACACACTTAGTGTGTGACCCTATAGGCCACTTTATTAGTGGAATTAGGTGAAACCTTCCAAAACTCCAAGGTTAGCATCTAGAAACACTCCAAGATGCCCATAGAGAAAGAAGTTAACGCCGCAATGACGTGTCACCCCCTACGAACGCTTACCGTGTAATGTAATCTCTTTCTATCGGTATCTCAAATCAAGAAGGTTGCATGCTGGCGCCATCAACCCATGTGATCGATTATTCTTTCATCGAATTCTCTGTAACTCCCCAAGAATTTTATAGTATGTTTTCTCGTCAAAGTAATTCAATAACTTGCGCTACACATAATAACAAGTTCAAACACAACACAAATTACCAAACTAGCCATTCAAAAAGAGATTATGAATAGTATTAACTGCATTTTAAATTTTATTTATACTCTATATAATTTTAACATTCATTATTTTTTTTCTTAGACATAATATAAAGACAAATTCAATTTTTCAAATAAAAGAAGTATTTTTCAAAAAATGTGATTTTACCATCCATTTAATGGAAATTCCTTTTCAAAAAAAATATTTGAAACATTTATATATTCAATTTAATGAAATTACCTTCTTCTTTAGAATCAAGACATAAAATTTTAGTTAAGATAAATTTTTGGTACTTTTCTGATAACTTTCATATTTTGATGAATAATGAAAAAACTAAATTTTAATTAAAAACAACTTTTTTAATCGAAATAATTTAGAGTGTTAAATTATGCATTTGAATGTCTTGGAAGTATAATTATATTATATATCTATCATTTAATAAAATATAGGTCATTATAAGTAATTTCACATTTAAATTTGACATAAACACATATCAATCTTTTGATAGTTTTTACTTTTTAAAAACTTGTTTTTGGTTTTGACAATGGGAATTAATTTTAAATTAACTAGTGCAACCTATATGTATTAAATTTGGTAAAATATAATTTATTTTTGAATTAATAATATCAAAATTAACTTAGGGTGAATTTTTGGTATTTTTCAGAAAACATTCAATTTTTTATGAATAGTGAAAAACACTGCGTTATTGTTTAAAACTGAATTTTTATTTAAATAATTATTTATTTTATTTAAATTAATTTAAGTAAATATATATATATAATACCTATATAAGTTCATTTTAATTTATTTAAGTCATTTTATAATAAAATTAGATGTATAAATTGTTATTGAACTTTTTAACGTCTTTTACCCACCTTCTAGGAGCATTTGCAAATTTGCATAAAAAATGATTTTACCACATACGTGGGTTGGATTTCAAAAATCTGAGAGACACGACTGACATAAGTAACTAAAATTCGGTTCAATAAAATGAAAATAATTTTCTGGTGAACAGTAACTTTTGACTTTTATTTACCATAGTTAAATGTAAATAGGGAAATTAAAGGTAAAAATGATATTGTAATTACCCTAAAAATGTCCTAATTTTATTGACTAAGTTTAATTCGACCAGAAACAATATTAGGAATAAAATATGATTCTTTTGTTCCACTTGTATTAGATTGGGACATTTATTATTATTTTATTTAAAGAAGAGTTAAAAGTGTAAAATTCAAAGTTTAATAACTAAACCATTTTTAATATAGGGTTATAAATAAGATAAATTACACTATAAATATTAATTAGAAATCTAAAAATATTTCCAACATCATGGTATTTTATTTATAATTTTTAGACATTAAATAATTAAATTTATTTATGAAACCATGATGATGGAGTAATTACCTTATTAATGAAAGAATCAAATAAATGGTATTAAAAATATTAAAATAAATATAATTTCAAAGTTTTTATGACATAAAAGTATTTTCTAGGTGAATATTACATGTTAGGGTTGATTCTATTTATCTTGATTGAAGTAACCAAGTTGTGATGACTTTCAAGAAAACTAAATACTAAATAGTGTCAAAATTGACATAAATGAGTTTTTAAAACAAATATTATATTATTAAATTATATAATACTCCTAAAAATCTAAGGTTCTTCTAAATAGATTAAATAATATGATATATGTTATTGATTAACCACTTGAGGTTCTCTTGGAAGTTTAGAGTAAGTTTATTAAGCATATAGTGTAAGAATATAAGAAGACACAGTAAAAGTTAAACTATTTAACTAATAGTTAAATCTAAAAGATAAGGTAAATATGGTATCCTAAACTTGTCTAAAACCTATTGGTTGAGATTATTTAGACCCATAACCACCTAAGTCTAGAAATAAATTCATTAGGATCCATTGTAATCAGAATACTATTAAATAGTAAAATAATAATTCAAGCTTTTCCTAAAGTGACCATCACCCCTCTTATAAAAGGGTACTTCCCCTTCTCTCAAAATCACAACTCCAAAGTCAATTGGCTCAGACAAACCCTGCTCAAATCTCCTCCCAACACCTATCACTTCATCCTATAGGACTTCCCTTGAGCAAAAATTCAACCTAAAGAGCCCTTTTGTTCAAATCAAAAGGAAACACCCAAAGAAGAGATTATTATTTTATCACCTCTTTAAAAGCTCTTTTTTTCACTTTCTCTTTATTTGTTATTTCCATAAAAAATAATAAATCTAGTGCCTTTTACATACTATGATGTTATTATAAATATGGTACAACCATATTCATTATTCTATCCATCCTATTAATGATAATGTCGCCATGTGTGTGTACGTACGGCTTACTATCTCGAGGTCGTGGTGTAATTGTTTATTCAACACTATGTTATTTGGAAGGATATAATGATGAGTAATATGTATATAAATAATGAAAATAACATTATAATGTCTCTGTAAAATGAATATACCATCCAATTCCACACCTTTTAATCATTAAGGAAATGATATTGTCGCTCGTGTGTAGGTACGGCTTACCGTCTCCACGACGTGATGAGATTCATTTCCACATTCACCATTAAAGGATGATTATAAAAATATATATTGTTAATAAGTATATAATATATGACATAATAATTCTATTTAAAATATATATATATTTAAATATATCTTATTCACTTAGTTTTGTTCAATAGGATATGAAAATGGAAACAGCGTTTATACGTGCGTATGGCCTATCATCTCCATAAACTGTGTTTTTCATTTTATATATCTGTCTATTATAAATATTTATATTCAAAATATATATGATATATAAATAATGTTTTATATTCTAGAGTTATTTTAATCATGATCTAAGTGATATGATCAAGAATAAAAAGTTAAAACATATACGATAAAGGAAGCAATTATTACCCAAAATGTTAATTTAACATAGAAATAATTATTAAATAGGTATCATAAAGTAATAAATGAATAATATATGATATATTTAATATGAATATGGTTCTGGTATAATTTAATAACATACTATGGTCATTATATAGGAGGTTAAACGTACCCCCAGCCAAAGGAAAGTGCAAGGTAAGGGTTATTTCCTCAATCTCATTATTATCCAAGATTGTTTATGTGTAAGTATTTACTGGGAAATATTTATCATCGATACCCATATTTAATAAAAAAAAATCAAAAGGAATATTTTAAGGTTATATGGTAGGGTCTATGTAACTATATCATCAATTTAAATGTTTTAAAGATTTATCTTTCTAAATCTTATTAATTAATGTCCATGTTTTAAAAATGATTTTAAGGATTTATTTATATGAACATGAATGTTTGGAAATGATAATTCTTTTCAAAAGTTTCAAGGTTATATGTGACACTTTGATTCAAAAATCGCTTTTAAATTACTTCAGTTATAAATGTGTTACCTTTAAATTATTTCACAAAAAGGGATATTTCTCTCAAAAAGTTTTACTGATCATTTTCAACTATGTCAACATCCTTTACTGGATATTATTCTTGATTGAGATTGATTTATTATAATACAATATTCCATATTGTATTGAATGATTTATGATATGTTTTAATGTGTATGTTCTATTTTTATACCATTCAGGGTTTATGGTTAATGTATTGACATTTTGTATGCCAGTTTTAATACGAATGTTTATATTATGTTTCATCTTTTTCATATGAGGAATGTAGAGGACTTAGTAAATGATGGGTGGAGTCTATTATAGCTCCTCGATGCATTGGTAGGTCTCATGATAAAAACTAGTGTCTTGGCACAAGGCCTTGCTAAAAATTTTATTTGTAGTCTTGGCATATGTCCTTGATTATATGGTAATGATGTCTGGTGTTAGGCATTCCCTCATTATGAAATTAGTTATTAAATGTGATTATTCGACTAGTAGAATATCCATGTGCATGTTTATATGGTTATTTTTTATTTATTTTTTCCATATTAGGTTCAATATTTTGTTTAAAAAGGCTTTTTTTTTATTATACATCTTTCCTTAAAATTTTATAGCTTATGTTAAATTATTTACCCTTACTGAGCATCTGAGTTCACCCCTTTCTTATTTTTTTCTTCCCAGGATTCCAAGAAGTGTATTATGATTAATATGTAGGGTTAAACTAAAGGGAATAATGGATATCTCAAAGAACTATTTACGCTATATTTTATGTTTGAAATTGTAATGTAAAGCTAATGTATGTAATCTATTTTCCAAGATTCCTAAACTGATCGGTCCTTCGGGACTTGATTCCTTGTAATCTTGCCAATGTATTAAAATAATGTGTCGGCTCTGGGTAATTGAGGTTGGGGCGTAACATTCCTAGAATTGTAATTGACCATTCCTTACCATGGACATGGATTTATTTAGGTAATATCAATTACATCAAAGGGACTGAGATATCTATTTCTGTTATGGAACAAAAGGTATAAATCCATTATCGCATTATCTATTAATGCGTTATTACTTGTGACACACCCAACATATCCTACCTCACTGCAAACAGTGTGTCATCATAGTTTTTTTCAATACATCTAAATGTGATATTTTTGATACCCAATAATAATATTCTTAAATTCTAAGGACCCATACACATGTCCGCGGATAGGAACATCCAATTACACTATAAAATGTGGATTTCCTGTTGGCGGGTCTCGTTCATATAATATACTCCTAGATATTTCCAAGGGAACACACCATGATAAGGTGACTCAAAGTTTTATGAGTCCTCACCCCTAATGGAATGTATTATTTGTGTCCCTCAAATAACATAATCCGGCCATATAACATATATTCCTGAATAGTGTTATGGAACTTACAATTTCTCATCATAGTAGGGATCCGTTATGACCCTTTAATGCAACAGTTATCCTTAGGAAATTATCACAAGTATTGTCACACAGAAGAACAATCAAGATGTGATAAGGCATTTATTAATGAATAAAGTACAAATTAGTTTATTCTAGTCCACCAACTCCAATATACTCCCACTTAGACTAGAACCAAATACTAACAACCTTTAACCCACTAAATCTCACATGATATTCATGATTATGCTGACATAGTCCTTTAGTCATGGGGTACGCCATGTTCTCTTTTGTGGATACTCTGCTCCTTACAATTTCAACCCTTTGATAGAAATCCCTCAAGAAGTGATACTTTTGGAGAATGTACTTTTTCCGTTGATGTGACCATGGTTCTTTTGCAAGATCCACCACTATAGTATTATCACAATACAAAGTGATAGGATCTTTACTGCTAGGCACCACATCAATTTCTTAGACAACATTCTGAATCCAGATGGATTGCTTGGCTATATCAGAAGCCTCTATATATTCGGAATCCACTGTCAAATTGGTGAAAACTGGTTTCTTTGAACTCTTCGAGATCACAACTCCTCCATTAAGATAGAAAACATATCCAGATTACGATTTCAGATCATTCTAATCTGTCTGAAAACTGCGTTAGTATACCCTTTGATGACAAGCTCCTCATCTCATCTATACACTAGGAACATATCCTTAGTTCTTCCCAGATACATAAGGATGGTCTTAAAATAAGTCTAATGTTTTTCTCCTTCATATTCTTGATATATTCCTACCATACTAAGTGCATAGGAAACATCATGCCTAGTACATAACATGGCATACATGATGGAGCCTATAGCCGAAGGGTATGGAATATTACTCATTATATCTTTCTCCTATTATGTCTGAGGACACATTTTCTTAGAAATATGTAGGTCATGTGACACTAGAACTATTCCACTCTTGTATTGTTCCACAATAAATTTCTTTAGTATCTGGTCAATGTATGTACCCTAACTTAGTCCAAGAAACCTCTTGGATCTATCACGAATGATCTTGATCCCTAGAATATTGGATGCTTCACCCAAGTATTTCATGGAGAAACACTTGTTCAAACAGTCCTTAAATGATTGTAATACTGGTACATAATTTCCAATAAGAAATATGTCAAGAACATATACTACTAGGATAATGATTGAATTCCATTAAACCGCTTATAAACACATGGCTCACATTCATTCTTAATGAAACCAAATTATTTTATGGCTTCATCAAATCGAATGTTCCATGACCTGGATGATTTATTTAATCCATAAATGTATTTCTGAATCATGAAAACCCATTTGGATTCACATGGTGTCACAAACCCTTCTAGTTGATTCATATAGACATATTCCAGAAGGTTCCTATTAATAAATGCTATTTTGACATCATTTTTCTAAATCTCATAGTCATGGCAAGAAGCTATGTAAAGTATTATTCTTATGGATTTAAACATGGAAACTGGTTAGAATACTTCATCATAGTCAATTCCTTGACGTTGTCTGAATCCTTTAGCCACTAGCCTTGTTTTATAGGAGCTAACTTTACCTTCCATTTCCAGTTTTCTCTTGAATACCCATTTTCATCCAACTGGATTTACATCAACTACTCATCGACCAGAACCCAGACTTGGTTCTGATACATGGAATCCATCTCATAATTCATAGCCTATAGCCATCTTGCAGCTTCTGATCTTTCTAATGCTTCCTTTTAATAGATTGGTTCATCATTGTTCAACAATAATGATTCACCATCCTCAATGACTAAGAAACTAAATCTCTCTTTTTTCCTTACCTCTCTTGATCTTCTACACAGTCCTTGTGTTTCTGGAACCTCTTCCATGGGAACATGTGGAACTTTTTCTTGTACCAACTCATGTGTATCTTGATCATCAACTTCATCGAAGTAAATATTTCTCCCACTATCCTTTTTGAGGATGTGATCCCTCTCAAGAAAGACGGCTTTTTTGGTAATAGTGACTTTCTTGTCTGAAATGTTATATAGGTTATATCCTTTTGTTTCCTTGAGATATCCTATAAAGATAAACTTCATGACTAGGGGTGCTAGTTTGTTTCCAGAAAAGTCCTTAAAAAATACCTCACATCCCCACACACGTGTGTGCGACAAAAATTGGTTTCTTTCCATTCCATATCTCAGAGATAATTTCATTTTCCACCTTATTTGGTTCCCAGTTTAATGTGTATGTTGTAGTTTGTAATGCATATCCCTAAAAGAATAATGGAATATCTACATGACTCGTCATCAACCTCACCATGTCCAACAAGGTGAGGTTCCTCCTTTCACTAACACAATTCCACTATAGTGTATAGGGAGGAGTGAGCTGAGATAGAATCCCAGACTCCCAAAGAAGATCGATAAACTCTTGGTTCAAATATTCTCCACCTCGATCTGATCAATGATTCTTTATCTTCTTACCAAGATTATTCTCTATTACATTCTTGAATTCCTTAAATTTATCTAAGGCTTCTGACATATACCTCATTAAGTATACATATCCATATCTAATCAAATCGTCAGTAGAAGTAATGAAGTAATAATATCCACCTCAAGCTTCTACTAGGAATGGTCCACACACATCTGTGTGCACTAATCCTAGAATCTCGGTGGCCCTTTCACCCTGTCCACTGAAAGGAAACTTGGTCATTTTACCTTGTAAACAAGTATGACATATATCAAGTGGTTTAATCTCAGTAGAGTCTAAATAGCCATCTTGGTGGAGCCTTGTTAAGCGCTTCTCGTTTACATGATTGAGACGGTGATGCCACGAATGGGTGATGTATGAGTCATGTGAGTTTGTTTCATTATCGATTTCCAACACTTGGTTTTCAAAAATTAATACATACAAACCATTATTTAAATGTGACATACCATAACATATGTTTTTCTTATAAAAGAAGAAACCCTTATTTCCAAACCTAAAAATAAATCCATCCACATCCAAACATGATACAGAAAATATGTTTTTGGTAACACTAGGAACAAAATAAAAATTATGTAAAACCAAAATCATCCCAGTTGGAAATGAGAGGTGGTAATCACTGATGGATAATGCAGCCAGCCTCACGCCATTGGAAGCTCTAAGATCCACCTCACTTCTGGAAACTTTTTTAAATCTACTTGGTTCCTCCATTTGAATACAGATGTGATACCCAAAAGCTATATCTAATACCCAATGTATAGAAATGGAAATATTACACTCGATAATGAACGCACCTTCAGCATCCCCATGCTTCTGGGTGTAGTTCCTTTTCCAGTATCCTTTGTTTCCACATGAAAAGCATACCTCCTCCTTTTCCTTTCCCTGCCTCTGGATCTTCCCCTTCTTGGAGGGATGGTTATTGGGGGGCTTCATACCGTTCAAAAGTCCTTGTCACCTTTACCTTTTCCTTCCTTTTCTTATTCACTATAAGAACTGCGGGTTTTCCACACCCCATGTCTTTATATACCTGTTGAATTGAGTTCATAAGTTTCGATATACTCTTCTCATTGTTTATCATGTTATAGTTGATAGTAAAGCTAGATAAGGTCTTGGGAAATGATGATAGGATGAGATCTGTATGCAACTCTTCTGGGAACTTAATACTTAAGTTGTCTAGGCATTCAATTTAGACATTAAGATTAACTACATGAGTCCATGCTGGCACAGACTCTCCAAGATTAGTGGTAAACAAAGCATTGGAGATCTCATATCTCTCCTACCTCGCCTTATCTTGATAGAGATCCTTAAGGTGAGACATAATTCTATATTCATCCATGTTTTAATGTTAATTCAAGAGCTCATTAAACATGGATAATAGCATGAAACATTGGACATATATGGAATCATACATAGGTTCCATATAGAGAGATAGTTCCTCATCACTGACCTCTTTTCCAGACACAACTGGAACAGGCTCTTCCAGCACATACAATTTCCTCTTGTGGAGAAGGATGATGCGTAAAAGCTTCTTCCATTCCTAGAAATTAGTGCTAGTGAGAAGGTTTTCCTTCTAAAGTATGGTTCACAATGATATTTTTGAAGTCATTTTTCTTTTTGTTTCTAAAAATTAAGATTAGAAAAGGTTTAGTACTTTATCATGATAAAACTGAGACAAATAAATAAATTAATACTTATTAGTCTCCCACTATTTTATCGAAATCCAAAATCCCTCGCCATTGAATTAGGAGTATTCTATTGACATAATATTCTAGTGGAAAGGATCCACATTTCCCTTCACATTACCCCAACTAGGGTTGGTCAAGAAACTTGAAGGGTTTTAGGTAGGCATTTCAAATTCCAACTGCATTAACTCGCAACTCCTTGATCCGCTGAGTGGACTCCCCAATCTAGAAACCCTTTTATTTTGGTTTTCCTCATCCTTTGCCTCTTGGTCACACCAAGTCCAACTGTGGCAGTTAACCCTTGATGTTAACCCAGTCAAGTCAACCCAAAAATATAATTATAATTCCTCGATAATTGAAATCACCCCAACTAGGGTTGGTCAAAAACAATAAAATATAGTTCGATTCTAACCAAGATTGTGGAAGGCTATACCAACTTAATATTTCTCTGAGCTATTTTATCCTTATACGTAAATTGCCATTTTATTATCGTTGATTAAATGATTTTTAATATTAAGTGGGATATACTTAAGTGATTAACCATGTATAAGATAATATTTACAGATAATCCGGTCTTATTTTAGATCCATGTTGCATGATTTTTTAATTTCTCCAATGGCCTGAAGGCCTAAAATTTTTTTATTATATGATAAGATAAACCCACTTTTAGGGGAAAAAGGGGGGAAACCCGAACAAACTTCATGGACTAAAAATATACCATGACCTGAAGATCAGGAAAATAAAACTCAGGCTAACACATTGAATATTCCTCTCCCCAGCATAAAAACATGTAAAGCTCTCCATCATTGCAACACTGTACGGTCAGCAAATGTCTTGTGTCAAAGAACAGTCCTGATCCGATGGCTGACGCCATACCCTCTCAAACATCCAATTCCATGCAGCCTGTATAGGTGAAATAAAATAAATGGTATGATCATGAGATTTTTATATTGGTTAGTTTATCTAGAAGTTGATAAACTAACCCAAGACCAAGGGGGAAACACCTTGAACCTTTTGGGTTTGTGTTTGCAACTTTCCACCTTTCCACCTTTGTATCTCCTCGGATTGGTTTCACCTTGGCTCCTAACTTCAGCCACCTCCACTAGATTGGGAGCTCCATCCATTACATATTATTTTATATCACATGAAAGTGAGTGGTAAAACAGGGTTTTACATAAAAGAAACCTTGGGCACGCAGGCCCTACATATTAATTTGGAGAAGGCCCACAGGCCAAAAATTTATGCATAAATAAAACTAGCATTAAATTCTTTAATCTTTATTGTTTGAAATAAATCACACTCGAGTTAATTAATTATCTTTAATTAATCAATAATTTTATCTTAAACACTTTTCTGAATTTCCATGAGATTCTCATCCATCATAAATTCATTTATAATTATCTTTGTACATAACTTGTACTTTTGAGGCAACCCGGTGAATTCCCATTCATAACTACCCAACGAGTAGAAAGGAACATTACGAATATGTTAAATTAAACACACATATATATAAAACCTATCACATTTTGTGCCTCATATTTATTGTAACACCCCAAGCTTTCACGATATGCTTCTCTTTTAATAATGCAATAGATTTCATTGTACGCAAGTTCGAGGTTCTAACACACCGCGACCAATCAAAGTAGCCGTTATGAATAGTAATACCCACTTTTTTAAATTATATAAATTTGATATTTCAAAATGGAATTCATATTTATATTCGGAATATCGAAATTATCCTAAGTTGAATTTTTTGTAATTTTCTGAGAACTTCCAATTTTCTACGAATAGAAAAAATAATTAAAAAGAACTTTTTTAATAAAAATAATTTATAGTGAAAAATTATACTATTGATTGGTTTTAAAGTATAATTAGAATATGTTTTTACCATTTTATCCAATGTTGGTCATTATAATTAATTTCATTTTGAAATTGGACGTAAACAGTTGTCAATATTTTGATTGATATTGTTTCTTAAAAACACGTTATTTGTTTTGACAACGGGAATTAATTATAAAATTAATTAATGCAACTTATATGTTTGTAATTTTTTAAAATAGAAATAATTTTTGAATTCATAGTCTCAATTATAACTTAGGGTGAATTTTTGATATTTTTCTGAAAAACTTCAATTTTTGATGAATAGTGAAACCACTAAGTGGTAGTTAAAAAACTGATTTTTCGTTTAAATGAAACTTTACCACTTCTGCGAATTGAATTTCAAAAATATGACATTAATAATTTTCATTAGGAAGTAAAATGTGGTTCAATAGGAATAAAATATTTTTTGGTGAATAGTAACTTTTAAGTTCTATTAATCGCGATTAAAGGTAATTAGTGTAATTTAAGGTAAATATATTGTTATAATAATATGAAATTACCTTTACACTTGTCGTACCCTTATTTTATGAGTCATGGCCGACCAATACAATCCATGGGTCAACTTGGGGACCCCATGGAGCTACTTGGGAATGAAAATGAGATTTATAACTTTTTATTTAAAGTAAAAATAAAATTGTCACAAACATGTGTTGCTTTACTAAAACAATTATTACATGGGGTTATATAAGTTAAATTTTAGACTATAAATATTCATTGGAAATATAAAAATATTTCCTACATCTTGGTATTTTTTTATAATTTTTAGACATTAAATAAATGAAATTTATCATAACACCATAATGATGCAGCGATTACCTCATTGATTAACGATTTATATAAAATGAAAAGATAATGTAAACTCTAAGACATAAACATTTCAAAAACCTATTGGATGAGTATATTTAGAACCCTTATCACCTTATCCTCAAAATATATAATTGTGGGACCTTTTAAAGCCGAAAAGCACTTCATAATAATGTAACATTTCATGACTTTCCAAGAGTGCCCCTCCTCTCCTTTTATAAAAGGCCCCCACCTCCACCACCTTATTCACACATTAAAAGCCATTTGGCTTGGCAAAAAGCTACCCAAATACTCTCTCAACTTCCCTATATTACTCCTAGATGCCTCACTTTGGGCATAAGTCTTCCCAAGGAATCCTTTGGCTCAAATCAAAAAGAGTTACCCGGTTTTAAGGTAATGTCTTTTCTTATGTTCTTTTGTTTTATTTTTCTTCTCCAACCCCTTAAACTCTTTTTATTCCTTTATTTTGTAACAAACTGGTATATTAAATATTCTAGGATGTTTTTTTGAGAACTATTTGATTTACACTTACACACACCTTCGTCTAATGGTTAAAGAACATATTGTTTCTGTGGATGGTGAATTACTGCCTCACGAAACGATAATTGTTCACTCTTCTTTTAACACCTCTCATGGGGGCCAATATGATGAAACTATTTTCATATATGATATATATATTATGTTTATGTTTTCCTTATGCTTCTATATTTCTCATTTATGGCATACCTTTATGATTTCCATTATGGGTAAACGTGATAATTTCATTTTAGGAAGTGCGGACTACCGCCCCCTCAAAGTGATTTGAATCGTTAATGCCATATGTGGGACGTATTAAGGATGGATTAAATGATATTATATATGATATTATACTGGAATTATAATACACCTTTATATCATTACGATTTCATTCCATTTAATATGAAATAGAAATGAAAGTAGCATTCATGCGTACGTACGGCTTACCATCTCCATGAACGGTGCATTTCATTTCTTACCTCTAAATGATATGTAATATTATAAATGATTGTATATACTGGATATGTATAATATATATTATATATACATCACGAATATAATTCTGGATATAATGGATATTTTACCACATGAACAACTTGTAATTATAAGAAGTCTATTTTTGACTCAAGTACCAAAGATCGAAAAAATGAACGTTATTAACTTAAATAATTAAATAATGTTCATAACTTGGTTATAAGTGATATAAAAGGAATAATGAACTTGAAAAATGTTCTTAATCAAGTATAAATTAACTCTAGTTTATTATTCATGAGGTTAAAGAATGATCGAGTCAAGTCGGACACGAGGTAAGGGAACTTTTTAACCCAATTTCCATTCTTTGGGTTAATCTCTTACTTTCAAATTTTGTCATGATATTATTATGTACTATCATGTATTTGTACTTTATTTATGTGTAATTGTAGTGAATACACATAATAGATCTATTTTATTTAAAAATGATATTTGTAAGGGAACTTCTTAACCCAATTTCCGTTCTTTGGGTTAATCTCCTACTTTCAAATTATGTCATGATATTATTATGTAATATCATGTATTTGTACTTTCTTTATGTGTACTTATAGTGAATACACATAATAGATCTATTTTATTTAAAAAATGATATTTGCAAGAGAACCACTTAACCCAATTTCTGTTCTTTGGGTTAATATCCTACTTTCAAATTATGTCATGATATTATTATGTCTTATCCTGTATTTGTACTTTATTTATGTGTACTTATAGTGAATACACATAATAGATCTACTTTATTTAAGAAAATGATCTTTGTAAGGGACTTTGTCTCAATCTCCATTCATTGAGGCATATTTTGTTTTATGCTCAAATTTCTTTTATATGGTGTATAAACCCCTTTGACTTTTACATTTATTCAAAAGGAATCTTTTTATACATAGCGTTTTACTAAACGACAAAAAGGAATGTTTTTGTTGTCGTATGTTTGCGGTGAAAACGACTTCTCCGCCGTCATGACCCTTATTTGAGTTTTGGCTTCCTCTAGAAGCCATAACTTTTTTTAAATGAAAAGTAAATACAAAGTTTTAATTTTCTTTCATTTTGGTGTTGAAAATTATTTTGAAAGTGTTTTTATTATATCAATGTGTTGTATTTATATCTTGTGATTGAAATATGGAAATGTTATGTTTCCTTTATGCGTGTTTTATGTGATACGATTATGTTATGGTTTACGATATGTTTAAACCTATTCATCTGAGGAATGAATTGGACTTAATAAATGACGGGTGGAGCCCGCTATAGCTCCTCGATTCATCGGCAGCTCTCATGAGACAAACTAGTATCTTGGCACGAGGCCTTGACAAAATATTATTTGTAGTCTTAGCACGAGGCCTTGGCTACGTGGTTATGATAGTCTGAAATTATACATTCCATTATTGTGAAAGTGGTTATTGATATTGCATGTGATTATTTGACCAGTAGAATATGCATGTGAATAAGTAAATGGAATTATCTCATTTTACTTTTGCCATATTATTTTGAAGTTCAAGTTTAAAAGGCTTTTGTTTTAGTTATACATTGCCTTAAATGTTTATGTTTATTTATGAAAGCTTCCCCTATATTGTTATCCTTACTGAACATCTAAGCTCACCCCTTTCAATGTTTTAATTTTTCCAGGATGTGAAGAAGTATTTTATGAATGACCTGTAGGGATAATATGAGGGGATATGAAGACAAGAAGTTGTAGTTTTGTTTTACTTTATGATTTAATGTAATTTTTATGAATGTATCTAGTGATTCCAAGGCTACTAAACAAATCGGTCTTTCGGAACTTGATCTTTTGTGATCATTCCAATGTTACGCAATAATGCACTGATTCTAGGTAACTGGGGTCGGTGCGTTACAGTTCGTATCAGAGGCATTTTAGTACTAACCTTGGAATCTAGATTTAGATAAACTCTGATTAGAGTACATAGACCTAAGATAGACTTTGAGGATTAGTATAGAAGAACTTCCTAGAATTTTGGTAAAGTATAGATTTTGTGTATTTTCCGAGAAATACATCCCTGTCTGGATACGAGTAGGTAGAGGCAGCTCTGGCTCAGATGTTCCTAGGGGCAAAACCCGAAAACACCGCTTTGATCTAGACTCGATCGGGAACTGGTGCACGACAACGGGCCTTACTGCACTCTTGGTTACGACACTCCCGAGGGATATGCTTAGGATAATTCACGATTTCTTTACAAACCATTATGAAGGGTTTATTAGTATATACTTCCTCAAAGAAAATATTTTTTTAATGATTATATCCATAAATAGTTCAATTTATGTTAAGTGTTTTACAAGAATGGAATTATGTATTTCGATTCATAAACTAATCTAGTTTATGACATTGTTTAGAAATGGAGCCTAGTGGAAGGAATGGAAATTGTATCAATGCACACACTACGTGTAGGGATTTCCCTCCTGCTCAAGATAATTATAATGAAGTTGGTGATACAACTGGTTCTAATCATCTTATCACCATACTGGGACAACTCACTCAGGTTATGAATAATAACCATACTCCTATGGAGCACCCTGATCTACAATGTGGAGGATCAATGTTATACCACTTCATGAGGAAACAACCACCAACATTCAATGGGAGTAAAAATCCCTTAGTAGCCGAGCAATGGAAAAATTCCCTAGAGAAAATATTTCATGCTTTGGGTAGTAGTGAAAGGGAAAATGTTATCATGGCAGTTTACCGCCTCACTAGAGACGCTGATCAATGGTGGTCATTGATTCAAAACACAAAGGAAGGAGATGAAGTATCAAATATGGAATAGAGGGAGTTAAAAGAGATTTTCTTAGAAAAATACTTTCCTTTTGACCATCGAGCTGATAGGGAAAGGTAATTTCTGAGTCTGAGACAAAAGGAGGATGAGAATGTCAAAAATATGAGGCCAACTTTACAAGGTTAGCGAGATATTTTACAGATTATATACGTAACCTAAGAAATAAGATTTATCGTTCCTTTAATGGGATAAAACCATTTCTTCATCGAGATTTAGTATCACAATCCTTATCATCATACGAAGATATTGTCTCGTGTGCTATCAAGATAGAAAAGTAATTCTATAAGTCCAACGACAACAAAATAAAGCAAGAGGAGAATAGAATGGTGGAAGAAGAGACAGATAAAGGGAAAAAGGGAAAGAAGTATTTTACATTATGTGATAATTGTGGGAAGAATCACCCAGGTACTTGCCTAAAAGGAATCGGAGTTTGTTAAAAATGTGGAGAAAAAGGTCACCAGGCTCGTGATAGCAAGGGAAAGAAAGAGGCTATCAATGTTGAATGCTACAATTGTATAGAAATGGGGCATTATACAAATGAATTCCCTAAGCGACAAGGAAAATTACCTCAGAAAAGGCAAAGGGATCAAGGCCAAGCTTATGCTGTTACTACAGATGAAGTTGAATAATTATTGTATTTGTGTTTTTGAACACAAGAACAATATTATGTTTATAAGAATAATGTGATATATATAATGATTGTACTATATTACTTGTTATTTTCATTAAGGTTTTCATATAATTAAGGTAATCATATTTTTAGTATGTGACAATAAGAGAAAAATTACTATGTTTGGGGAATCTGATGTTACAATTGATTTTGGAATTTAGAGACCTTTTAGAGAAAGTCTGGACAGAGGTATTTTGGATAACTATAAAGGTTGGAATGGATTAATTTGAACTTTGGATATTATTGTTTAAGGTAAAAACATTTCTGAAGATTATTTTTGGAATATTATAATACTATAGTTTTAGGAAAAGGACAACATGCAGGTTGGGGGATAACCCGTCACGTCGGACAAAGCTGTAGGAATCAAACCCACAACCATAGTGCGATAGGACTTTATTACCTACCACTAGCCTACAGGAAGTCCCTGGTTATTACAAAAGAGTTTTCCTAATCTAAATGTTATGTGTTAATATTTGGAACCTTGCACGATTAAGATAAATATAATATTTTTGAGCTCTATTATCTTTTTGGGTGAAAGATGGGTTTGTGGGAAAAATTTATTAAAGAATGAAAGTCTACATGACAAGTATTCTTAGTAAATCTCCTAAATAAATTCCTCAACTTTATCAAAAGTAGCTTAAAACAAAAACGTTGTCGGTTAACTTCTCCTACTGTGAAATCAATGATCGTTTAACCAATCACAAGTTTGTGATTTTCTTGTTGTTAAACGTTCTCCTAATCCTATTTTCTAAAACTCTCCATCAGACCTTGATGGTTTGTTTCTCCTCCATATCCATATTTTCATATAATCCTATTATGGTCTATCTCAGATGACCTTTGTACTTCTCTTTATTTATTTTAAAGTTAAATTTTTATTAACCCTATTTCTGATGTGGGTTTTCCACAGAGGTATTTTCTACTTTGAACCTTTTACATTAGAAGAACATTCTCAAACTACGAGGACTAAATTTATTGAAGGAGAGGAGAATGTAACACCCCAATCTTTCACGATACGCTTCTCTTTAAATAATTCAATAGCTTGCATTGTACGCAAGTTTGAGGTTCTAACACACCGCGAATAATCAAAGTAGCCGTTATGAATAGTAATACCCACTTTTTGAAATTATATAAATTTTATATTTCAAAATGGACTTCATTTTTGTATTCAAAATATGGAAATTATCCTAAGTTAAATTTTTTATAATTTTTTGAGAACTTCCAATTTTCTATGAATAGAAAAAAATACTTAAAAACAACTTTTTTAATAAAAATAATTTATAGTGATAAATTATACTATTGAGTATTTTTAAAGTATAATTAGAATATATTTTTACCATTTTATCCAATGGTGGTCATTATAATTAATTTCACTTTGAAATTGGACGTAAAGAGTTGTCAATCTTTTGATTGGTATTGTTTCTTAAAAACACGCTATTTGTTTTGACAGTGGGAATTAATTATAAAATTAATTAATGAAACTTATATGCTTGTAATTTTTAAAAATAGACATCATTTTTGAATTCAGAGTATCAATTACAGCTTAGGGTGAATTTTTGGTATTTTTCTGAAAAACTTCAATTTTTGATGAATAGTGAAACCACTAAGTGGTAGTTTAAAAACTGATTTTTCATTTAAATGAAACTTTACAGCTTCTGTGAATTGAATTTCAAAAATCCGGCATACATCATTTTCACTATGAAGTAAAATGTGGTTCAATGGTATTAAAATAATTTTTGGTGAATAGTAACTTTTAAGTTCTATTAATCGCGATTAAAGGTAATTAGTGTAATTTAAGGTAAATATAATGTTATAATAATATGAAATTACCTTTACACTTGTCCTAACCCTATTGGATGAGTCATGGCAGACCAATACAATCCATGGGTGAACTTGGGGACCCCATGGAGCCACTTGGGTAAGAAAATGACATTAATAACTTTATATTTAATGTAAAAATAAAATTGTCACAAACATGTGTTGTTTTACTAAAATAATTATTACATGGTGTTATATAAGTTAAATTTTAGACTATAAATATTCATTTGAAATCTAAAAATATTTCCTAAATCTTGGTATTTTTTTTATAATTTTTAGACATTAAATAAATTAAATTTATTATAACACCATGATGATGCAGTGATTACCTCATTGATTAACGATTTAAATAAAATGAAAAGATAATGTAAACTCTAAGACATAAACTTATAAAAAACCTATTGGATGAGTAGATTTAGAACCCTTATCACCTTATCCTAGAAATATATAATTTTTGGACCTTTGAAATCCTAAAAGCACTTCATAATAATGTAACATTTCATGACTTTCCAAGAGTGCCCCTCCTCTCCTCTTATAAAAGGCCCCCAACTCTACCACCTTATTCACACCATCAAAGCCATTTCGATCAGACAAACTCTTCCCAAATACTCTCTCAACTTCCCTCTCTTAATCCTATAATCCTCACATTGAGCATAAGGCTTCCCAAGGAAGCCTTTGGGTCAAATAAAAAAGAGTTACCCAATTTTAAGGTAATGTCTTTTCTTTTGTTCTTTTGTTTTATTTTGCTTCTCCAACACCTTAAACAGTTTTTATTCCTTTCTTTTGTAAAAACACCAGTATATTAAATACTCTAGGATGTTTTTATGAGAATTATTTGATTTACACTTACACACACCTTTGTCTAATGGTTAAAGAACATACTGTTTCTATGGGTGGCGAATTACTTCCTCACGAAACGATGATTGTTCAGTCTTCTTTTAACACCTCTCATGGTGGCCATTATGATGAAACTATTTTCATATATGATATATATATATTATGTTTATGTTTTCCTTATGCTTCTGTATTTCTCATTTATGGCATACCTTTATGATTCCCATTATGGGTAAACGCGATAATTTCATTTTAGGAAGTGCGGACTACCGCCCCCTCAAAGTGATTTGAATCGTTAATGCCATATGTGGGAGCTATAAAGGATGGATTAAATGATATTATATATGATATTATAATGTAATTATAATACACCTTTATATCATTACAATTTCATTCCATTAAATATTAAATAAAAATGAAAGTAGCGTTCATGCGTACGTACGGCTTACCGTCTCCATGAACGGTGCATTTCATTTCTTACCTCTAAATGATATGTAAAATTATAAATTAATGTATATAATGGATATTTATAATATATATGATATCAACATCATGAATATAATTCTGAATATAATATATATTTTACCACATGAGCAACTTGTAATTATAAGAAGTTTATTTTTGACTCAAGTACCAAAGATCGACAAAACAATCGTTATTAACTTAAATAATTACATAATGTTTATAATATGGTAATAAGTGATATAAAAGGAATAATGAACTTGAAAAATTTTCTTAAGAAATTATAAATTAACTCTAGTTTATTAATCAGGAGGTTAAAGAACAATCGAGTCAAGTGAGACACGAGGTAAGGGAACTTCTTAACCCAATTTCTGTTCTTTGGGTTAATCTCCTACTTTCAAATTATGTCATGATATTATTATGTCCTATCATGTTTTTGTACTTTCTTTATGTGTACTTATATTGAATACACATAATAGATCTATTTTATTTAAAAAATGATATTTGTAAGGGAACTTCTTAACCCAATTTCCTTTATTTGGGTTAATCTCCTACTTTCAAATTATGTCATGATATTATTATGTCCTATCATGTATTTGTACTTTCTTTATGTGTACTTATAGTGAATACACATAATAGATCTATTTTATTTAAAAAATTATATTTGAAAGTGAACTTCTTAACCTAATTTCGGTTCTTTGGGTTAATCTCCTACTTTCAAATTATGTCATGATATTATTATGTCTTATCTTGTATTTTTACTTTCTTTATGTGTACTTATAGTGAATATACTTAATAGATCTATTTTATTTAAAAATGATCTTTGTAAGGGACTTCATCTCAATCTCCATTCATTGAGGCATATTTTGTTTTATACTCAAATTTCTTTTATATGGTGTATAAACCCCTTTGACTTTTACGTTTATTAGAAAGGAATCTTTGTAAACGAAGTGTTTTACTAAACGAAAAAAAGGGATTTTTTTCTTGTCGTACGTATGTGGTGACAATGACTTCTCCGCCGCCGTGACCATTATTTGAGTTTCGGCTTCCTCTACAAGCCATAACTTTTCTTAAATAAAAATTAAATACAAAGTTTTAATTTTCTTTCATTTTGGTATTGAAAATTATTTTGAAAGTGTTTTTATTATATCAATGTGTTGTATTGATATCTTGTGATTGAAATATAGAAATTTTATGTTTCCTTTATGCCCGTTTTATGTGATACGATTATGTTATGGTTTATGATATGTTTAAACCTATTCATATGAGGAATGCATTGGACTTAATAAGTGACGGGTGGAGCCCACTATAGCTCCTCGATGCATCAGCAGGTCTCATGAGACAAACTAGTGTCTTGGCACGAGGCCTTGACAAAATATTATTTGTAGTCTTGGCACGAGGCCTTGGCTATGTGTTTATTATAGTCTGACATTATGCATTCCATCATTGTGAAAGTGGTTATTGATATTGCATGTGATTATTCGATCAGTAGAATATCCATGTGAATAAGTAAATGGAATTATCTCATTTTACCTTTTCCATATTATGTTTAAGTTCAAGTTTAAAAGGCTTTTGTTTTAGTTATACATTGCCTTAAATGTTTATGTTTATTTATGAAAGCTTCCGCTATATTGTTATCCTTACTGAGCATCTGAGCTCACCCCTTTCAATGTTTTAATTTTTCCAAGATGTGAAGAAGTATTTTATGAATGACCTAAAGGGATAATATGAGGGGATATGAAGACAAGAAGTTGTTGTAGTTTTGTTTTACTTTATGATGTAATGTAATGTTTATGAATGTATCTAGTGATTCCAAGGCTACTAAACTAATCGGTCTTTCGCGACTTTATTTTTTGTGATCATTCCAATGTTACGCAATAATGCACCGACTCTAGGTAACTGGGGTCGGGGTGTTACATTTATGCCTCCACTAGGGTACACGTCACAAGTGTTTGTATAATATAATAATAAATTTTAATAAATCTGCGTTATTTGGATGAGTACACGACATGTAGTTCTAACTACACGATATGGAATTTTGTTCACCGTCCATCCAAAGTACATTCCTAGGGACATGGCGTGTATATGTATTTTGGAAATCTTCAGAGTACATGGCGTGTTCAGGGGGACACATGCCGTGTAGTATCCATGTTTCATGGTTTCCATCTGGGAAAGCCATGTATGGGGTATATGGTCCAACCCTAACCCGGAGGGACTACATTCCATGTTCAGTGGGCCACATGATGTGTAATTTGGAAACTGTGTGCCGCCTGTTCCAAGTCAACAAACAGAGTCTAAAGAATTATATAGGATTCATTGACATGGTCTGGTTTGGTAAACCAGTTTGATGCATTGAACATAGACTACACGGTGTGTACTGCCAAATACATTTTGTGTGTTCTGGTGTTGTACAGCCAGGAATTTTTGGCATCTCCGGATGAGATCCTATGATTTATTTTAATCAAAATTAATAGAAAAAAAATGTTTCTGTAAGGTGAATAAGAAACAACAGAGGAGGAACATATCTTGAGATTCATATTTTCAGAACAATTAACTTGAATTGAAACAAATAAATTCTCAAATATGTAAATCATCAACAAAAAACTAAATAATTATAATCAACGATATGACCCCTCAAATACCACTTGTAGGTTCTGGGCGCAGCGGAAGTTCAATGGTGGGCATAGCCAACTTTAATTTTCATCGTTAACGACATTTAATCTGAGATCCATCATGATAATAAAATTCTAGATGGAACGAAGAATGAGAGAAAATAAGGGAGTCCTAGAACCATAGAGAGTATCATCATATGTTGGTTATATGAAATTTATTTAAAAGGCCAGTATTTTCTTGATGGAATTCTCTCTCTATTGATGTTTCCAGTCACGATCCAATGTGATCTGTCATTGGTCATAGAATCCAAGTGTAGTATTCCTCTATTGGTGATCCACATGTGCTCCACGTATCTCTGGATGTCGCCAAAGGGATCTATGGGTGCTATCATGGATGAGCCTTCACTTACGATATCCTCCTTCGATCGCCTTGATCCTGTGGAGAAGGATCTCTCTCTTGTAGCTTGAGAGCGTTATTGGAATAAAATAATTCTCTCCTCCCTTGAGATCATTCTCTAGATCTGTTGTTCACAACCCCAAAAAATGGCTAGACTAATGAGATTTATATAATTGGGATTTTAATTACTTACAATAATAAAATGAATTAATTACCCAAAATCATTTATTCATTTTATTTAATTCCTAGTAATACCCCATGTCTAATAATAACACTTGACTGTTATTATTACTTGACATGCACCCAAACAATTACACCTAATATTATTTAATTAAATAAATAATATTATTACTCATAAATTCCAAGAAAAATACACGGTGTGTGCTTTTGTTTTTTTCATTTTATTTATTTCTTCCACCACATTTATTAGACCTTGAATAATGGTTATTTGTTTCTCAAATAAATATCACTAAATTACTCTCTAATAAATATATTATTTCCCCCACAATATATTCTCTCGAATAACTAGTGTCGAAATAAATGTGATCATACATCCTTGAATAATTATTAAACCACAATTGAGAATAATATTTATTCAACTTGTTAAATTAATATTTAACTAAGATACTTAGACACACTTAGTGTGTGACCCTCTAGGCCTCTTTCTTAGTGGCATTAGGCGGACCTTGCCTAAAGTCCAAAGTTAGCATCTAGAAACACGCTAAGGCACCCATGGAGAAAGTAGTTAAATCGGCAATGATGTCTCACCTCCTATGAATGCTTACCCTGTAATGCAATCACTTTGTCTTGATATCTCGAATCAAGTGGGATGCATACTGGTGCCATCAACCCATATTCTTAATTATTCTTTCTTTGACTTCCCAGAATTGAACATTCCCATTCCGTACCATGGACATGGATTTATTTAGGCTATATCAATTCCATAAAAGGGCCTGAGATATCTACTTTAATTATGGAACAGAAGAGACAAATCCTTTCTCGCGTTATCTATTAATGTTGTATTACTTGTGACGCACCCAACATATCCTACCTCGCAGGGAATAGTGTGTCCTCATATTTTTATTCAATGCACCTATGTGTGTGATTTGTAATACCCATTAATAATAATCATAAAGTCTAAGGACCAATACACACGTCCGTAGAACAGTGTTATGGCAATTCCGGGTTCTCATCATAGTAGGGGTTTTCAATGACCATATAATGAAACAGTTATCCTTACAACATTATCACATGTATTTTCATGCAGAAGAACAATCAATATGTGATAAGGTATTTATTAATGAATAAAGTAAAAAGTATTTAGTTTTAGGCCATAAACTCCAGCTGTAATTTTAAACAAGGAAAAAGGAGGTATAAAGTTAAGCTCTTATTAGATTTCTTTAACTATGGAAAATTTAGTTATATAGTTGTTTTTCTAAAAGAAAGCATTAAAGCCTCAGTCAAACAAAAAAAATTACAAGAGTCTAAAGATATTCCAAGGGTGATTATCACTCATCCATACATCGTTTGGAGTGTCATCGGTTGGGGATATAAGATCAGGGAAAGTCTAATCTCCTCCTTTCTTCCTTTTCACAGTTAGGGTTTTTATATTTCTCTCTTATCCTTATGAAGCTTTAAACCCTTATTTTCTAGTGAGACCTAGGTTAAGGATTCAAAGGGTGGTTAAATTGGGATCTAAGGATTTTTTTGGGGGGCATTCATCACTAGATCTATGGTAGGTGGTCTAAAATTTATATCCCATAGTTTATACATAGATTGGTGCATGTAGGGTTTTATGCTTGTTCTCTTATTGATGTGTTATTGGTGTTGTTAGAAATATGTGGTGTATTGGGTGTATAAATAACCAATTAAACCCCACATGATTCCCATAGAATGTTGGAGGATGACTTGACCAATCTATGACCACCCAAGGGGTGTGTTGACCCTCCCAAAGCAAGATAATGAAAACACTTGGTGTGAAATGTGCTTGTAAATTTGTAAATGTTGGGAAAAAATCCCTCAAGGCATCATTGAAGAATTTTTGAGGTGATTGTGTTTGTTGACAAAGTGGACATCTGAGTGGTGATTGTTGACAAAGCAAAGCAATGACATACAAATTTGTTGACAAAGAGGATTTCATGATGGAATGTCGAGTTCAAGAGCTGAGGTCAATGATCCATGTTTGATTCAATAACGTCGACAAAAGTAATGGATGATTTTGAGGCGGTACAAAAAGAACAGATACAAGGTGGCACCGTTTTCCAGGGTTTGCCAAATTTTTAGGCCTGAAAATCGACAAATGAAGAAAAGTGTTTTTGGAAAAGGGACTTGTGTGCCGAGGACTTGGAGTATAGGAAACTTGAGCGCCATATGTTTTTCAATATCAGAAGATCAAAATATGTCTAAGGAAATAGGTTCGCGAAAGTCTGGGAGTTGGTCACACAAGTGTCTAAAAGGACAGAATACTTGCGTGCTGAGACTGGGTCGTGTAGGTGACATGCGCGTCGTCGCGCAGGGTGGTGAATTTGCCTATAAATACTGGACCACCCCTCTTCATTACTTACCGGAGTTCAACAATTTGAGAAATCAGAGCTCCCATCACGCAGGTGTGGTGGTCGCGCAAGTGGTGTGTGTGGTCGCGCAGGTGGGACTTGCGTGCCAGGGTGATAGTTGCGAGCTAGTGTTTGAAGCTGCGCACCAGTGTGGAGTTGCGTACCAATATTGGATTGGGCGTAAAAGGAAGTGAGTCGTGCAGTGTAAAGACCCGGAAATTTCGAGGAAAATTTTTTCTTAATTTTCTTTGAAATTTTACAAGAACGCAGTTTCTGACAGCGCCTGATTCTGAGGCCCGGTGTGCCCGGAATCATTTTCCGAAGTTTGGATCGGGTACGTTTAGTGAACGGACGAGTGGGTTTTTCTAACTTTTGAACCGGTTCTCGGAATCGAATTCTGAGGGCACCGATGGAACCGTAGCCCCGGTAATTGCTTAGGAACGCCATTTCCGGAGTTGCGTTTTCACGAGAGAAGATGATAAAAATTGTGAAAGTTTAATTTATAAGTTAACTACAATTTTTATTTTCTTTTAGTGGTTTAAGGCTTTGGGTGGAAGTTGGGTAACTACCCAACTTCCCAAGAGAGTTTATGAGGGTGGTGGGGCCCACACGAACCCCACCCCTTCATATTCTTCAACCCCCCTCAACTCACCATTAACTCTTGATAACTTAAGCATTAATAACTTATGTTATTAATTAAGTGAGTTAAGTGTGGCTTTTTAAATTTCAAACTCTTGAAATTCAAAAGTTTTGTTATGTTAATAAAATAAGAGGTGAACTTATTTTATTTTGGGGTTAGTTTTCTTGTGGTGGATTCTTGGGGAGAAAAAGGCTAAGGAATGACGAGTTTCTTCATCTCCTTCGTCGAAGAACACGAAGAACGCGAAAAACGTGAAGAACCCTGGATTCCTCGGAGGTCGACGTCTCCTTCCGCGACGTCTCCTTCCGCGACGCCTCTTACCGAGATGCCGACGATGCCTTCTTTCGTGACGTCTCATTCTGCGACGAATCCTCGTTCGACGAGCCTCCATTCAAGAAACGTCGAGGTGGGGAATTGTTTTGTGAATATTAATGAACCTCATGTTACTTCCTTCTAAATCAAAGAACGCGGATCAACTAAACATCGAGTTGATCCGCGAAGAATATGTTGCGAGTTGGGAATTCTTGTTTGCGGGAAAACTGTAGGGGTTTATTTATTTAATTTGCTCGTGATTATTACCTTGACGTTCTTCGTGAAATATGACCAATTGTTATCAATTAAAGAGAGGGGGCCGGACCGCACAAACACGGCCGACCCTCCTCCTTATCCATGTTGGTTTCTTTTGTGGATTGAAATGGGAATAGCATGGTGACGTCCCGTCGCGCGGAATCGTGCGGCAAGGAATGCGCGGCGGCATCGCGCCGCGCCATGAAAACGAACAAGGACGCAACGCCGTCGCGCCGCGTCGGAGAAACCTGAAGACATCCGCGGATGGAGTCAGGCCACGGTGAAGGGGCGTGGTGCCATCGCGTCGCGCCGGAGAACCACGAGGATGGAGTGATTTGTTGATTAACGTGCGGATTGACGGGTGATGAGAAACGGTGCCGCAAGGTTATTTTGAAGCTTCCAGAGTAAATTTCGAGACCTGAGATGAACTCTGGCACATACGGTTTTGAAAACGGACCACCGGAGCAACTCCGGTGGCCCGCTGAAAACCAGGAGGCACGGGTCAACGGCGCGGCGCCGCCGGCGACCGAGGGCGGCGGCCGGAGCCGTCCGGCCTCCACGAGCGGCGGCGCCCGAGCGCGCCGCCGGAGGAATCAACCACCGCGGCTTGCTGCGGCAGTGCGGCACAGGGGATCCTGCGGCCATCCGGGATCCCGGAGGATTGGCGGCGGTGCAGACCGCCGCTGGCTTCAATCAACGACGAGGGGGGTCGCGCACCCTCCCACTCCGCGGCTTCCGCTCGACCACGCTGGCCGAGCCGCGACTGGCCGGTCGGGCCGGACCGAGCCGGCTAGGCCGGGCCGCGCCCGGACGGTCCAGACCCAGACTCGGGTCGGTTCGCCCCGGTTCGGGCCGACCCAGGGGGGATTGGGTCGGGCCGGGCCAGGCCCAGATCCCCCATTTTGGTTTTTTTCTAATCGAACACCCATAACTTGTGTTACGGACCTCCGATCGACACACCGTCAGTGGATATGCGATCCTTGGACCGAGACGGTCATTTTGACATATCTCACTTAAGGTTTCGGAATACTTTGGGTTTGGCCAGGTTGGTTCGGATACAAAACCAACCGGGCCCTCGGAGCGAAAACACTTATATCTTGAGCTCCAGACGTCCGATTGACGTGTCGTCGACTTTGATGGATTCCTCTAAGTGAGACGGATCTTTTGGTTTACTCCGCTCGAGGTTCGGATGTCGTCGGAGTGCGGTTGGGTTGGTTCGCTCACGAAACCAACCGGGCCCCTGGAACGAAAATGCCAATAACTCACAGACCGGGCGTCCGATTGACGCACCGTCTGTCTCGTTGAATTCCTCTTGATGAGACGGAACTTTTGGAATTCTTCGCCCGAGTTTTGGTTGCTGTTGGATAGTGGCCGGGTTGGATTGTACCCGAAATCCAACTAGGCCCTTGGAACGGAAAAGTTGTTATCTTTCAGACCAGACGTCCGTTTAACGAACCGTCAGCGACGTTGGTGATCACGTTGAGAAACGGTCCCTATGAGTATACCCTATGAGAGTTCGGGGTACAGTTGAGATACGGACGGTTTGGTTCACACACGAAACCAACCGGGCCCCGGGGACAAAAAGGCTAGTAACTCACAGACCGGGCGTCCGATTAACGCGTCGACTGTTGCGTTGAGACCCCTATGACGAGGAGGTCCCTTGAGATACTTCTTCGTGGGACTTTGAGATACTTGGAGTATCGACCTGTAGCTCATGGAGCGGACCCTCCCAGAGACGAGCGTGCGGAGTACGGAGACCGTGTAGCCGACTGAGACCTAACGACTGCCTGACCGACTCAACTTGGAGTGAGTCGACTAGCCCAGTGGATGGAGCACTACTTTGTTTGGGTGCAGACCCATGTCGGACAGAGAACTACCTGTGTGACAGTGCAGACCCGCGGTACTCGTCCGGAGAGTACCTCAGCAGGCTACTAAGGGGTGTGCACTACTGTGTTTGGGTGACGTACCCCAGCGGGAAGCACTACTGTGTTTGGGTGGCTGACCCACGGTACTCGACAGTAGGAGTACCTCAGTAGTCTTAGGTTAGTGAGCAGTACCTCGGAGTCGTGACAGGACCACTGTACACTCCAGAGACGGAGCTCTTCAGCAGTTACGGTTTCGATAATGAAAATCCTGGTTTGAGCTGAGTCTATGACCTTTGTGTTTACCTCTTGATTGAGATGGGTTACTTGATAACTTAGGTATATGTATGGGCATATACCTGGGTGGTGGTTTTCCGTTGACTTCATGATCTTGGTGTTTCCCTCATGATTGAGATGGGTTACTTGATAACTTAGGTATATGCAAGGGCCTATACCTAAGTAGAGGTTATCTGTTGAGATCTTCTTTGTGGTTATCCATGTTGGTTTTAGTGAGACCTTGAGGGTATCGGGGTCCCTTCTGAGTATCGTTATACTCACCCCTGCACGGGCTATGCCTGCACCTTGTTGTGTTGGTTGCAGACGACGGACAGTGCTGACGGAGGCCGACTGTTCGAGGACTGGATGGTACCCGGAGGTGGACCACACGACGAGTCAGTATCCGGAGGTGGACTTCGCGATGAGACAACACACGGAGGAGGTTGACGGGCGAGAGCGTTGTGGAGGCTATCTGTACCTACCCTTCAGGTAGGATCTGTGGTGGACGATCCAGGAGTTGCGCCATTTGTACCTACCCTTCAGGTAGGATCCGAGGAGGACGACCCAGGAGCCGCTTCCGTTCTTCCAGCTGTTGTATTTTTCTGTTGTACTTTGTTCAGTTGTAGTTGTACTTTCATTTGGGTTTGTATTCTGGCCCATTTACCTTTCAGCACTTCTCTTTATACTTAGTGTTTTACTTACGCTTGTACTCTATGGTGTTTTTTTTACTTTTATAAAGGCAATGCCTTCCCAGTTATCGGGATTTATGCCTTTGGTGCTAGTCGCCATCCCCTGGCCTATGGAAGGAGGGCTTGGGGTAGTCATGGCACGGGCCCCGAGGACGAGCCGTGAAAACTTGGTATCAGAGGAGTCGGTTCTACCGTAGAACTTATAACTCTGATATTTTCTTTCTGTGAAGCAATAGTATTAATGGTACTGAGTGTGGTCTTCAGTTCAGGGAGTCCAGTGTTGGTGCGGGCGGCCGACGTATCCATACACCAGGACCCTGACAACTGAATTCCGACTTTGTGCACGAAAACACTGATTGCATGTGTGTTTCCAGAAGTTTTATTTAAGTATCAGCTCAAACCAGGTCAGCTCACCAGGTATAATCGTTTGACTGTGTCACGTTTTTTCTTTCAGGATGTCTTTTCTCGGACGACCAGCTAGAGCCCAAAGGGATGTGCGTACTGACAGCCTGCCGATCGACGAGGCTTCGTTATAGGGCCCTCTTGTAGTTGAGGCACCAGCGGTACTACCATACGTTGGGCCACCGATACCACCAGCCCCAGCGGTAGGCGATGCATGCCACTTGAGTGCACTTCATGAGTTCCAGCGCCAGAGGCCACCCAGGTTCCGGGGAGAGACAGACCCACAGGCGGCTGAGGCTTGGCTGGAGGCTGTGGTGAGAGTCTTCATGCTAGTGGGGACGCCTGCAGACTTCATGGTGATTTTTGCTGCCAGCCTTCTTCAGGAAGTAGCAGGCAGGTGGTGGAGACACTTGTTCCAGTTTTGCGACGGGATGACCTTCGCATGGGAAGACTTCGAGACCTTCTTCAGGGTGGAGTTTGTGCCAGTAGCTCTACACCCCGAGCGTGTTCAGGAGCTGCTGCCTTTGTCGCGTGTTATTCGATCAGTAGTCGAGTCATCTGTGGGCAGTAGACAGATGATGTAGAGGTCCAGGAGGACCAGACCAGCAGTTGTGCGATCTCGGGTTTTAGGATCGGTGGTGTGGGGCACTGTAACGAACCGTTTTTTTTAGAGTGGATAAAATTCAAAGGTTTTTGAACTTTTTCATTTATCATCTGGTCGGTTTTAAAACCGAGCATCGGAACGAGGTCCCGAGTTCTGGAGCCGTCTTCAGCGGTGATATCGGACTGCGCACGGTAGGTCCAACCGTGTGGGTCAGCCATGTGGGTTACCCTATGTATCTAGTAGCAGGCGTGTGGGTTGCGCACGGTGTTTCAGACGATGCGGGTAAAACCGTGCGGGTTGGGTGTGTTTTAGTTTTTGATTAAAATTAAAATTAAATAAAATAAATAAATAAAAAAAATTAAAACCTAAGCTAACCTCCCTCCCCTTCTCTCAGCCAGGACCCCCGCGCACCCCCTCCTCTCCCCTTAGTTGCACGCGTGACCCCCCCCCCCCCTCTGCGGCGCCGCCTCCTTCCCCGATTTCTCCTGGTTTTTGGGCGATTTCACTCTCTGAATCATCATGGTGAGTCCTTATCCCCCTTCTCCTCCCTGTTTTTGGCTTCATTTCGACCTAATCGGCGCCCGGTGAGGTGCGGCCTAACCCTAGGGCTTCGAGGTGATCCGGTTTTTCGGTTTCTTCTTGTTTTAGGTCAATGCGAAGGTTCTCTTGGGGTCCCATGAGGTGCGTTCCGGCAACCGTCGTCGAAGGCGAAGAGGTTTGGGTAGTTTCGGACCGTCAGTATGGTTTCGGGGTAAGGATTTCAGCCCTTTCCTTGTTTCGTACTTGTTAAATTTGGGGCTTTTGATGTTTATGAGTCCCTGGTTTGTCGTTGGCAGTGCGTTGAGCTTCGCGGTGTGGTTCGCCTTCGTTTTGCTCTGTCGCCAGCACCTGAGGTAACGGTTTATTTTTTTTTTGGTTGGTTTTTCCTTGCCTAAATTGGTTTATATTTGTGTCTTAAGGTTCATAGTGGTTGTCTTATAGTGCGTTGGAGGTTTCGGTATGGTTTTGGGTTGCCGAAGCTTAGGCGACTCACCTGCGCAGGCATAGGTACGTATTTATATGTATGTGGGTTCCCCTGGCGTGCGTGTATTTTTCCATGGCAGCAAATATAAATGTACGGGGCTAGTTGTCCCCATTATATATATAAAAAGTGCATGTGCAGGTGAGCGGAGACAGGCTTATGTGTATAAGAATATGTGTAAGGATCCTCTTGCGCACGCTCATGGCCATGCGGAGCATGTGCATAGAGGCTAGGTGTCCTTATACGTATGTAAAATCACATATGCCTCGTGGGGGAGCAGCTGCGGCAGCTTTAGTTAGAAAGCACCAAGAGCTGGAGTGGATGGATGGATCCACCTGGAGGTAGGGTACCTCTCCATGCCCTTTAAATTTAAGTAAAGTAATAGTGAGTTTAATATTTCACCTAGTATTTTAATTATGAAAGTTTAGTTCCGATTAAATGCTTCTATGCAAATCGTGTGAATTGCAGGAATAAGATAAAAGAGGTTGTTTGGTCACTAAACTAACGATTTAATAATAAAGCCCCTCTTTCGAGGTGCGCTGCCTTCAATCTAAAAATCTAGCAATAGAATTTCATGATTTCCTTCCTTATTGTTTGGATTCTTAACTTTGTTAAGTGTTGAATGAGTTTTAAAGTAAATGTTAAATATCACTAAATGAATTGTTTGATAAAGTAATGACATGTTTTCTAATAAAACTCCTCCAATGGAGGTGAGCTACCTTCAAAATAAACGTGTAGTAGTAGATTTTTTTTTTTTGAGATTGCTTGCTTAAATGTCTTATGACTCTTTATGCTTGACAATATACTTGATAAATGACGTTGCTTCTTGAAAAATAATAAATGAGCTATGAAACCTCCTAAGTTCATGGCTTAACATGTAATTAGAACTTTTAGGGTAGGGTGTTTACCCTCTTCCCTTTACTTCGGTGCTTATGTCATGCCACGTCTTGTGTCGCTTGTTGCAGCCTTCTGGCGATGCCTCTTTATTTATTATTGAAATGCTTGGGTGGTTTGGTCATGCCCATTGTGGCCTTCGTTATGGTGAAGCCCACCCTAGGTACTCGCCTTGCCTCTTGTCCACCCCTTTGGGTGTGCCTCGCCTAAATGCCCCTTTTTCCTTGTTCTTTAAGTTATAAATTTAATGTAATAGTTTGAATTGAATGTCTTGCTTGAGAAAGTTTGTTAGCTTGTACCATTTAATGTCATTAATCACCTAATATAGAGGCATGTTGATGCCATACGCTTTTGTTTACCTTCTATTTCTCGTGCAAGTTCCAGAATGTTGAACAAGGACAATTAATTATGAGAATTGATTATAAAAATTTGAGATCTGATTTGGATAACTAAATGTGAAGAATTAATCATGAAATGAGAATTGTGTCGACTGATTAATTAATCGATAAATGGTAATAAATAAATGAGATTATGGGTCCTAGATATGGCGTTCTAGACCGATTTAAACGTTGGGTTTTGGACATGGCATTCCTTCCCAATGGTTATCCAAGCTTGTGATATAAGGTGTTAGACATGGAAATCTACACCAACTGTGATACGGGGTGTTAGAAATGGTGATCTACACCGAACGATTATCGAGGTGTTAGACATGGTGATCTACACCAAATGTGATTCGAGGTGTTAGACATGGCGATCTACACCAAATGTGATACGGGGTGTTAGACATGGCGACCTACACTGAACAAATGATAATAATGATTTATGAAAAGAATGAGAGATGTGGGTAAAACCTGAGTGAATTGTGATCAAATAAAGAAAGGTAAGAATGAATGGATTTCCAGTCTGAGTTGAAATGATAAGTGAATAAATAGAGTAAGTGAGAAAAATGATAAAAAGTGTTTTTATGCTTTAACCAAATTTACTTGTGTTGTTTTAAACAGGTTCTTTTCCCGGCTATGGGCCGAAGCAGGTATTGCCATCAGGCGTGCTTTTTGGAACCTGGACGGGCATTTATTGTTTGTATTGTGTCGTTATTGTTCGAAAATACCAGCACTTTGTTTAATTATATTTCATGGCCTAGAGTGGGCTAGACCCCGGTGGTTCTGGCCTACTGAGATATATATCTCACACCCTACTCGGGCCGCCATTGCACTGGGGTACCCGAGTAGATTCCATTTGGTTGCAGGACCTTGTTGTTGTTGTTTCTTGTACTTGGAGTTAGGAGCAAAGGACCGAGTTGGGGCTCGGGATGCTCATGGAGATCGCCCTCGGGGCTTGAGACTTTTGTGCATTTACTTCTGCATTGATGTGTAAGTATGTCGCGTGATTTAATGCTTCCATTGTATCATTAGCATGTCATGCATGCATCTCTTATATAAACTTCCATTCGCTAATTTTATTCAAACCTTATAAATGAAAAATATTTTCCGCTGCTTTCTTATTATTATTTACACTACTTCCCTTGATGTATTTTTTGTCCCTTTGATCCACTTTGATAAGAGGGTATAGTCTCCCCCCTAACTTACCTTACACCCTCGCCGCTAGTCGGCAACCTCTGGCGTAAGGGGAGACGCGCTTGAGGCCATTTCGTGGGCCGACTCAAGTGACTCGGGTGTCCGGTTTAGGGTCGAATTGGGTTGGTTCGTGACAGGAACCCAGGGTGGGGACAGAGCTAGGCGTGCCAGAAGTAGACAGTGTTACTCATGCGGCGGAAAGGGTCACCTGTCACACGACTGTCTGACTCCTTGTACAGTTGATCCGCAAGCTTTGGAGGAGCCACCAAGGTAGAAGCAGTGGCGTGTGCTTGAGCAACAGCCGAGCAGTGGACAAGGCAGTAGAGCTCCGGGAGCAGGTAGACAGGAGCAAAACTATTGGATACGTCCCTTGTACTTCTAGTTCCATGTTGCTGTTGTATTCGTGTCTTTGTACTATGAGCTGCAATAATAAAAAGACACTTATATTTGTTTTCTTTCCTGTCCTTTTGTTTGGTTGATACTGAGTGGTCCCGGTTTAAATTGTTGACTTGACCCTCACTTTCTAGATTTATACTGGAGGAGACCCAGTGACCTCACACTGATGTCGAAAATGTTACTTTACCCTTTGAGGAGAGAGTGACAGTTGGATCTCTTAGTAGTTACGTTGAGGCCTTACGACGTCATCCATGGCGTGAATGCATCATTCATGTCAGGATTGACTGTATTAGGCAATGGGTGTGGTTCATCCAGGGGATGAGACCGAGTTTCTCTTTTTGTCAAAGGAGAAATTTTAGCAGCTCCTTCATATCATATGAAAAGAAGGTACAAATCATCCAGGAGCAGATGAAGACTGCACCGTGCAGTAAGAAACAAGAAACCGGCTCCAGTCTTAGAGACTCGAGCGTGTTAAATGTTTAAAGAAGAGGAAGCTTTAAGGAGAGATGAGTCTGCGGAGCAGCAGACATGGAGGCAGAGCTAGGAGAGTAGCATGAGGTGGTGTACATCTTAACATGCTACAACCACCCACATTAGTTATCCCCGCCAGGCTCAGGGAGCTGGAGGGCGGAGGAAGAGTGTGGCTGCATGCGGTCAAGGAGTGTGATCCAATGTCTCTAAAAATGATTCAAGGGATAGTCTGTGTCCACTACTAGCTTCTGTAGTAATAGACATCGATATGAACCATTCCCTGCTTTCACAAATCTTGTTCTAGACCTAGAGTTTCTGGAAGTCGAGGGCTTGACCCTCACATCTAGAGATACCTTGGGAGGGGACTCGATAATCACACTTACGCCGACGGTGTGGTCAGACCCTATAGGCGAGAGTTTCGGTTGGAATTTCTTGGTGGCAGCGTCGAGGCCTTACGACGTTAGTTTGAGTATGGAATGTGCAATAACTGTTCATACTCAAATTGATGGTTTTAGGCAAACGTCGGGATGGGTTTTCCTTGGTAGGTGAAAAGGAAACCCCAAGCAGCATAGGATAAACTATTTCACAGGAGGGTGTGACCGATCACTCTTGAGTCGGTCAACCATACCCACGTGGCAGCAGTCATTTGATTTTCAGTTCTAACAGGAATTGGAGACCTCTAGAGTTCGAGGATAACGATCACGTCCTTATACGTGTCTCACCTCGATGAGGTTTACAGGGATGTGGCCAAAGCGGCAAGTTATCTCCGAGGTTCAATGGACCTTTCTAGGTCCTCAGCTGGGTAGGCGAGGTGGTTAACCACTTGACCCATCCACCTACGTTGCACCAGGTGCACGACGTTTTCCTGGTATCTCAACTGAGGAGATACGTGCTCAACCCTTCGCATATCATCGACCATGAGGAGCAGGACGATGGCGATGGGGTTACTTCCACGGAGGATCCAGTAGGGATCGAGGATCGACATGAGTGGATCCTATGAGGACGTTCGATTCCTCGGGTAAGCTTTCTTTGGCAGTACAGAATCTCCAGGTAAGCACATGGGAGCGGAAGGCTCAGATGCGTTCTCAATACCGCTTTTGTGACCCTAGTTTGTGTTGAAGCTTTACGGGGACGTAAATCCTTGAAGTGGGAGTAATGTAAAGACCCGGAAATTTCAAGGAAAATTTTTTCTTAATTTTCTTTGAAATTTTACAAGAACACAGTTTCTGACGGCGCCTGATTCCGAGGCCCGGTGTGCCCGGAATCATTTTCCGAAGTTTGGCTCGGGTACGTTCAGTGAACGGATGAGCGGGTTTTTCTAACTTTTGAACTGGTGCTCGGAATCGAATTCTGAGGGCACCGATGGAACCGTAGCGCCGGTAATTGCTTAGGAACGCCATTTTCCGGAGTTGTGTTTTCATGAGAGAAGATGATAAAATTTGTGGAAGTTTAATTTATAAATTAACTAAAAATTTTATTTTCTTTTAGTGGTTTAAGGCTTTGGGTGGAAGTTGGGTAACTACCCAACTTCCCAAGAGAGGTTATGAGGGTGGTGGGGGCCACATGAACCCCACCCCTTCATATTCTTCAACCCCCCTCAACTCACCATTAACTCTTGATAACATAAACATTAATAACTTATGTTATTAATTAAGTGAGTTAAGTGTGTCTTTTTAAATTTCAAACTCTTGAAATTCAAAAGTTTTGTTATGTTAATAAAATAAGAGGTGAACTTATTTTATTTTGGGGTTAGTTTTCTTGTGGTGGAGTCTTGGGGAGAAAAAGGATAAGGATTGAAGAGTTTCTTCATCTCCTTCGTCGAAGAACACGAAGAACGCGAAGAACATGAAGAACACCGGATTCCTCGGAGGTCAACGTCTCCTTCCGCGACGTCTCCTTCCGCGACGCCTCTTACTGCAACGCCGCCGACGTCTTCTTTCACGACGTCTCTTTCCGCGATGAATCCTCGTTCGACGAGCCTCCGTTCAAGCAACTTCGAGGTAGGGAATTGTTTTGTGAATATTAATGAACCCCATGTTACTTCCTTCTAAATCAAAGAACGTGGATCAACTAAACATCGAGTTGATCCGTGAAGAATATGTTGCGGGTTCGGAATTCTTGTTTGCGGGAAAACTGTAGGGGTTTATTTATTTAATTTGTTCGTGATTATTACCTTGACGTTCTTCATGAAATATGACCAATTGTTATCAATTAACGAGAGGGGGCCGGACCGCACAAACACGGCCGACCCTCCTCCTTATCCATGTTGGTTTCTTTTATGGATTGAAACGGGAATAGCGCGGTGCCGTCGCAGCGCGCGGAATCGTGCGGCAAGGAATGCGCGGTGGCGTCGTGCCGCACCGTGAAAACGAACAAGGACGCGACGTCGTCGCGCCGCGTCGGAGAAACCTGAAGACATCCGCGGATGGAGTCGGGCCACGGCAAAGGGGCGCGGCGCCATCGCGTCGCGCAGGAGAACCACGAGGACGGCGCAATTTTTTGATTGAAGTTCGTATTGACAAGCGATGACAAACGGGGCCGAAAGGTTATTTTGAAGCTTCTGCAGTAAAGTTCGAGACCCGAGATGAACGCCGGCACAGATGGTTTTGAAAACGGACCACCGGAGCAACTCCAGGGGCCCACGGAAAACCAGAAGAAACGGGTCGTCGGCGCGGCGCCGCCGGCGACCGGGGGTGGCGGCGCCTGAGCGCGCCGCAGGAGGAATCAACCGTCGTGGCTTGCCACGGCCATGCGGGATCCCGGAGGATTGGCGGCGGCGCAGACCGCCGCCGGCTTCAATCAACGGTGAGGGGGGCCACGCACCCTCCCGCTCCGCGGCTTCGGCTCGGCCATGCTGGTCGAGCCGCGGCTGGCCAGTCGGGCCGGACCGAGCCGGCCGGGCCGCGCCCGGATGGGCCGGACCCGGACCCGGGTCGGGTTCACCCGGTTCGGGCAGACCCAGTGGGGGATTGGGCTGAGTCGGGCCCAGATCCCCCATTTCGGTTTGTTTCCGATGGAACACCCATAACTTGTGCTACGGACCTCCGATCGACACACCGTCAGCAGCGATGCGATCCTTGGACCGAGATGGTCGTTTTGACATATTTCACTCAAGGTTTCGGAATACTTTGGGTTCGGCGGGGTTGGTTCGGATACGAAACCAACCGGGCCCTCGGAGCGGAAACACTTATATCTTGAGCTCCGAACGTCCGATTGACGTGCCGTCGACTTTGATGGATTCCTCTAAGTGAGACGGATCTTTTGGCTTACTCCGCTCGAGGTTCGAATGTTGTCGGAGTGCGGTCGGGTTGGTTCGCTCACGAAACCAACCGGGCAGCTGGAACAAAAAAGCCAATAACTCAAAGATCGTGCGTCCGATTGACGTGACGTCTGTCTCGTTGAATTCCTCTTGAAGAGACGGAACTTTTAGCATTCTTCACCCGAGTTTTGGTTGCTATTGTATAGTGGCTGGGTTGGATTGTACCTGAAATCCAACCGGGCCCTTGGAACGGAAAAGCTGTTATCTTTCAGACCAGATGTCTGTTTGACAAACCGTCAACAGAATTGGTTATCACGTTGAGAAATGGTCCCTATGAGTATACCCTATGAGAGTTCGGGGTACAGTTGAGATACGTCCGGTTTGGTTCACACACGAAAACAAGCGGGCCCCAGGGACAAAAAGGCTAGTAACTCACAGACCGGGCGTCCGATTGACGCGCCGTCTATTGCGTTGAGACCCCTATGACGAGGAGGTCCCTTGAGATACTTATTCATGGGTTTTTGAGATACTTGAATTATCGACCTATAGCTTGTGGAGCGGACCCTCCCAAAGACGAGCCTACTGAGTACGGAGACCGTGTAGCCGACTAGGACCCGATGACTGCTTGATTTACTCGACTTGGAGTGACTCGACTAGCCCAGTGGACGGAGCACTAATTTGTTTGGGTGCAGACCCATGGCGGACAGAGCACTACCTGTGTGAGAGTGCAGACCCGCGGTACTCGTCCGGAGAGTACCTCAGCAGGCTACTAGGGGGTGTGCACTACTATGTTTGGGTGACATACCCCGGCGGGAAGCACTACTGTGTTTGGGTGGCTGACCCGAGGTACTCGACAGGAGGAGTACCTCAGTAGTCTTAGGTTAGTGAGCAGTACCTCAGAGTCGTGACAGGACCACTGTACACTCCAGAGACGAAGCTCTTCAGCAGTTACGGTTTCGATAATGAAAATCCTGGTTTGAGCTGAGTCTATGACCTTTGTGTTTACCTCTTGATTGAGATGGGTTACTTGATAACTTAGGTATTTGTATGGGCATATACTTGGGTGGTGGTTTTCCGTTCACTTCATGATCTTGGTGTTTCCCTCATGATTGAGATGGGTTACTTGATAACTTAGGTATATGCATGGGTCCATACCTAAGTAGAGGTTATCTATTGAGATCTTCTTTGTGGTTATCCATGTTGGTTTTAGTGAGACCTTGAGGGTCTCGGGGTCCCTACTGAGTGTCATTATACTCACCCCTGCATGGACTATGCCCGCACCTTGTTGTGTTGGTTGCAGACGACGGATAGTGCTGACGGAGGCCAAGTGTTCGAGGACTGGACTGTACCCGGAGGTGGACCACACGACGAGTCAGTATCCGGAGGTGGACTTCGCGACGAGACGACACACGGAGGAGGTTGACGGGCGAGAGCGTTGTGGAGGCTATCTATACCTACCCTTCAGGTAGGATCCGTGGTGGACGATCCAAGAGCTGCACCATCTGTACCTACCCTTCAGGTAGGATCCGAGGAGGATGACCCAGGAGCCGCTTCCGTTCTTCCAGCTGTTGTCTTTTTCTTTTGTACTTTGTTCAGTTGTAGTTGTACTTTCATTTGGGTTTGTATTCTGGCTCATTTACCTTTCAGCACTTCTCTTTGTACTTAGTGTTTTACTTCTGCTTGTACTCTGTGGTGTTTTGTTTACTTTTATAAAGGCAATGCCTTCCCAGTTATCAGGATTTACGCCTTTGGTGCTAGTCACCAGCCCCTGGCCTATGGAAGGCGGGCTTGGGGTAGTCACGACACGGGCCCCGAGGACGGGTCGTGACATCAATCTCGGCGTGCAAGTCACAACTGGCGCTCAAGTCCTCCTCAGACACTTGCGCGACTCAATCTTCCTCAACTCTAAACCTGCGTGTAACATCCCCAAATGATAAAGGGTTAAATGACTAAATGATATGACTCATGTGAGGAAGGTGCACCTTCCTTTTTGGGAGCCTGTCCAATTAGAACTCCACAGTTAAGCATGCTTGGCTTGGAGTAGTGATCAGGATGGGTGACCTCCTGGGAAGTTTCTTAGGGTGTGTGTGAGTGAGGACAAAACACACTGGAAAGGACATGTGTTGGCCTGTGGGGACTATCATTAGTCAGATGACTCATTCGGGCATGTGGGTGGACACTGGGGTGGGCCCCACGTGTCTCCGGGGCAACTGGTGGTACTTGGTGGGCAAGGACTCGACGACCATGTTAAGGCAGGGTGTTTGTTCTGTCACCGGGACCCGGTTGTCACATTTGGTATCAAAGGAGGAACCCAGCCTTAAGTGTGGTGCACTGCCTGGGTTGATATGTAGGGCCCACAACGAGGGCGTTGTGCTCTAAAGGGGGGGGGGGGTGATTGTAACATCCCCAAATGATAAAGGGTTAAATGACTAAATGATATGACTCATGTCAACAAGGTGCACCTTCCTTTTCGGGAGCTTGTCTGATTAGAACTCCATAGTTAAGCGTGTTTGGCCTGGAGTAGTGATCAGGATGGGTGACCTTCTGGTAATTTTCACAGGGTGTGTGTGAGTGGGGACAAAGCACACTGGAAAGGACTTGTGTTGGCCTGTGGGGACTTTCATTAGTCGTATGACCCATACGGGCACGTGGGTGGACCCTGGGGTGGGCCCCACGTGTCTGCGGGGCAACTGCTGGTACCCTGTGGGCCAGGACCCAACGACCATGTTAAGGTGGGGTGGCTATGTTGTCACCGGGACCCAGTTGTCACATTTGGTATCAGAGGAGGAACCCAGCCTTAAGTGCGCGGTGCACTGCCTGGGTTGAGATGTAGGGCCCACAACGAGGGTGTTGTGCTCTAAAGGGGGGTGATTGTAACATCCCCAAATCATAAAGGGTTAAATGACTAAATTATATGACTCATGTCAGCAAGTTGCACCTTCCTTTTCGGGAGCCTGTCCGATTAGAACTCCACAGTTAAGCGTGCTTGGCTTGGAGTAGTGATCAGGATGGGTGACCTCCTAGGAAGTTTCTCAGGGTGTGTGTGAGTGAGGACAAAACACACTGGAAAGGGCATGTGTTGGCATGTGGGGACTATCATTATTCAGATGACTCGTTCGGGCATGTGGGTGGACCCTGGGGTGGGCCCCACGTGTTTGTGGGGCAACTGGTGGTACCTGGTGGGACAGGACTTGACGACCATGATAAAGCGGGGTGGTTGGGCAGTTATCGGGACCCATTTTTCACAATAGACTTGCGCACCAAGTAAGGTTTGGTTCTAGCAGTGATTTTCGGGCTACGTGGAAGCTGGAAGTTTGCCCGATACATTCGGGGCGAAGAGAGATTCATCTACTGGTGAAAATTGGGCTTCAACAGACCATCTACTTACAGAGTAAGATGCATTCTTCAATGAAAATGAAGAGACCTACAGGTCTATAAACTATGAGTGGATTCCTTCCAAGAGCAGTGAGCAAAGGAAGAGAAAGAAGGTGATCCTCTCCACCGGCAGTGAGCTAGAGAGAGAGAAATAGGGAGTGACCCTTGGGAAAGTAGTGAACTGACCCTAAACTTTGTAAAGGCAGTGAGCCTGGGCATAGAAGTGATCTAGCCCGAACATTGTATCCACATCTAGTGAAGAATAGTGGAATTCGGTACGACCGACAACATGTCGGCGTATTCTCCTTGGACGTAGCCCAGTGAGGGTGAACCAAGTAAAAATCTTTGTGTCTGCCTGTTTTCTTCCCTGCATTGCATTCAAAGCATCGTCATTAGATAAATAAGTAAAGAAGTGATCATAGTTTACACACAAGAGCAAACAAAGTGACCCTCGTAATAAAGAGGTCAAGATCCAGTGGGGTAGGAAGAACTTTGAAAAAGAATATTCATACCCTGATTCACCCCCCCCCCCCCCCTCAGGGTATATAGGTCCCTATTGGTCCTAACATTAAATCCCATGTTAAATAAGTAAATCGGTAAATATATTGACTAAGAAGCGATTATGGGAAGATATGTCAGGTTTGGAATATGGATAAGGGGTCATTTGGTTGAGAATATAAATTATAAAAATGGGATTAATGGAAATGTGACAATGAATTATGTTATGTACTTGAATATGCTTAGGGAGTTAGGATTGGGAAATGGGAATTGGGTAAAATGGTTATGGGATATAAATGATAAATTTGTTAATGGATTTCGGTATAAAAATGATTCCAACATTAAATTGTCAATATTTTATGTTTCAAATATTATTGGCTATGCTTGGTTTTTATTATGGTTATGTGTGTTGAACGGATAAATAAGCATGTTCACGTGGCTTGGTAGAGTGGGGTATAGACATGAGGTTTTATGCCCATGGTTTGAGTTAGACTAAGTCTCTAAAATCCACCCCTCAAAGCATGGGTTAGGAAGAAGATGTAGTTTTATTCCCCTAACAGTTTCATTCCACCTGAACTAAGGCTTCGAGGTTAGGATAATGAGATTTCTATGATGTGTTTCTTTACGGAGGTAGAAAATGATTTATTCCCACATTACTTGTAATTATTGAACATTCCTAATCCATTGAACACATTAAAAAGGTAAAATAGGCACATAGTCTTTATAAGTATTGAACCTGAATTTGATAATGGATTAACTTAAGGGAAACATTATTACTAATGGAAACTTAAATTTTATTTTATTCATTTGTCGTTATTTAGTTCTTGAATTCACTATATATTGAACTAGATATTTTTTATACATTTTTGGTGGTGGCCTAATGAGTTATACTCACACCCTACTCAAGCCGTCATTGGGTACCTGAGTAGATTTAATGGTTTTAGGTAAAGCAAATGGTAAGGGGATAGTTCTTAGGGTTGAGTTGTTGTGGGATGTGAGTGGAGGAGGTTCTAGACTTATAATCGATACCATTTTGGGGATTCCTATGTTTTCCATTATTTTCAGTCTTTTTCACTTGGCATAGTAGTATGACATGACATCTTTACTTTTTGTTGTGGTTTATACCCAGTTTGGGAGATGGTTATTTATACAGGTTCACTTTTTAGTTTCTATTATTTATGCTATTTTATAATGTTTTTTGTTGTGAATTACTCTATTAAAGTGGTTATACTCTCTCGATATGACCTTTAGACACTCGTTTCTTGTTGGAACCCTCAGAAGTACAGGGAAGCGCACTGGAGGCCATGTGATGACTCGGGTCGGGGCACCAGTTTAGTGGCTTTCGGGTCAGGGATGTTACAAAGTGGTATTAGAGGAGGTATATTCTATGAATTACTATTTGGTATCATAGACAGAAGGTTAATAAAGTGTCAGTAATTGGTAATGAGCTCATTCTTAGGAGTATCTAACACAATTATTGGGGAAACCCAAGTTAACTTGAGTGGAATTATTGTTCTTATTATGTGATATTACGATTTATGAAATTTCACCATTGGGTGATTCAAATGTTGTTTTATGTGACTATTTTATAATTTTTTTATTAGGGCCACAATGGTATGGGGTTTTGAATTCATGTATCATTATAGACACCTACCTGTATAAGATAAATGCAATATTGTAGGCACACACGAGACGGATGTGAGGAACATAAAGGTTAGGATGAATTCAGTTTTCTTAAAAGTAATTTAAATGATGTCTAATTAGATGATGAAAATGGTTAAAATGTTAATTAAAAACTAACGAATGATTCTTGATAAGGTAAATGGATGAACTAATGGTTTGTTATAATAGATTTACAAATATAAACTATTTTAAAATGTTTTAAAAGGTAAGGCTTGTAACCGTGTGAGTTAGTTACCCCTTGTTTTCCATGGCCTCAGTGGGGGTGGTTGAGATTAGTGTTATGGATATGATGAGGTCACTTGGGTGGCATAAGTTAAATGTCTTGTTTTTATCTAATGATGAACCGTCCTTTATTATTAATAAATTTTTATGGTTTACTTTCTAAAACTTTTGCTTGGTATTATAGAAAAAGATGCAACCATGAAGATGTGTGCCAATAGGGAGATAAGAGGATGTTTCCAAGAACAATCCTCTCATGGTGGAGCAAGAGAATGTGGTGATTTTGGAAAATAGAAAATAGGGGTTTTGTAAGAACTTTTCTCTTTTTATGTAGATAATGGAGAGAGACCCAGGGAAAGTTTCACCTAGTATGTTCTAGTTGACCTAGGAATTCTAATTGCAGTACCCTCCAACATTTATAGTATAGGTTGTTCTAGAGGTAGCATAGTTCTAGATAGAGTATATTTAGACTATTATTTATTAGCTGGAGACTCCTCCTGAAATTTTATTCATGTTATCTGCCTATATGCTGAGAGTTAAAGAAAATCATCAGTGGGACACCATGGTTCAAACGGAGAAGGTCGAAGGAATGACGTGGAAATATTTCCAGGAGAAGTTCCTTGAAGTCTTATATCTGTAATCTTTGAGTAAAGAGAAGGCTTTGGACTTTATGAGTTTGACCCAAGGATAAATGTCTGATATGGATTATTCTACTCGCTTCACCGATTTGTGATGCTTTGTCCCAGCATTGGAAGGAGATGAGGTGGTGATGGCCAAACATTTTCGGGATGGTCTTAGACACTAGGTTAGGTCCCAAGTAAACATCTTTGGTCTAAAAAGGGTTATATAGGTATTAGATCAAGCCCTTATATAGGATGGGAACTTGAAGGAAGCTTCTAGTAGTGAACTTGTGGTGCGACATGGGCGGTAAAGTTGTGCAGCCTCCAAAAGCATGAAGCTCCATTTTGGAAGTTTCCATCAGGTGGAAATACACATAGAAGTTAGAATAGAGGGTTAGTCTCTCAAGGTGGTGAACAGGTATTCTGTTATCAGAGTGGTAGGCCTAGGTGCATGCGTCATCAGTGTCCTCGACCGCCAGTTTAGTGTCGATCGTGTGGTAGGTTGGGCCACGTATAGATGTTCTGTAAGAACCTTCTGTAGTTAGGGAATAATGAAGGCCAGAGACAGATGAAAATTATAGGTAGAGGGTTGGTGACTCCATACCAAGAAGTAAGTGGGAGCTCCACTAGTCGTACCAGTAGGGGTGATGGACATGGAACTATTATGTCAGACCATTCACACTAGGAAGGATGTGCAATGTATGTTACTCAACTTGGGCCTAGGGTAGAGGGGTAGGTCATCTTCAGATAGTTAAAACTATACCTAAAGGTGGCAAGGCAGGATCATCTACCATTCGAGGTATGATTCATGTAGCTTCCACACAAACTAGTGATTTATTTCATATGGGTGCTATGAATTCTTTCATTTCTTCTAAGTATGTGGTTGTGTTGGGATTAATAGTGGAAAATGTTTGTGGAGAAATGTCACTTGATAATCAGTTATGGGTATGAGTTGAGGATGGAAGTAATTTTAAGGACTATGCTTTAGAGGTGGGTGTATATCATATTCTGTGGAACTTTTTTTCCAAGAGATTTCAGGTTTTGACCTAACTCTGGGAATGGATTGGCTGGTGTCGTATCAAGCCCATATCTATTGTTGATGGTGTAGGGTGACTCCCACATATCTGGAGGGAAGAACCTATGTCTTTCTTGGTTAGTTGGATGTTCAAGCGGGCCATGTAGAACTGGTTTATCAATAGTTGGGAGAACTCATAGCCCATGTAGTATGCCTTATTTAAGATGATGGGGCAAAAGAGCATCCATTATTCCTAATCATTGTTGACTGATTTAAGTATTTGTTTCCTAGGTATTTATAGGCGTTACCACCTGAGAGATATATTGAGTTTATGATTGAACTTTTTCTAAGGTCGGCTCCAGTTTCCATTCTTCCATACCAAATGGAACCAAAATAACTCCAAGAACATAAAGTTCAGCAAGAGGAGTCGGAGCATAATGGGTTTATCCATCCTAGGAAATCACATTGGGGATCTCATGTATTATTTTCTAAAAGGAAGAAAAGTCCTTGAGGCCATGTATTGACGATAAGAAGTTGAACCAGATAAGGGTTAAGAACTGATACCCTCTTCATAGATTTTATGACATGTTTGTTCAACTGAGGTGTACCGTAGTATTCTATAAGACCGATTTAAGATCAGATTACCATCAGTTGAGGTTGAAACCATCTTATGCACCATGGACATCTTTCTGGAGCAGGTACGGATTGTATGAGTTTGTGGTTATGTCATTCGGGTTGACTAATGCACTAGATGGGTTCATGGATTTCATGAACCCGATATTTCACCCATATCTAGATCGGTTCATATTTTTCTATGTCGATGGCATCTTGGTGTACTCCATAACTCATGAATATCATTCCAAACACCATGACATCATCCTGAGTACACTAAGTGGGAATAGGCTCTACACCAAGATATCAAAATGTCAGTTCTGGATTGATAAGGTGCATTTCTGGGGTCACATCATTTCTAAATCATGTGTTTTAGTGGATCCTGATAAAGTGTTGGTTGTGGTGTTTTGGGAGTATCCCAAGAACATTTCTGATGTTCAGTGTTTTTTGGGTTTGGACAGTTATCACCAAATATTAATTAGAGATTTATTATATTTTTTAGAACCACTCTCTATCTTAACCAAGAAGGGATTTAATTTTGAGTGGTCAGGGTCATGTGAAAGTGATTTTCAAGAGCTGAAGAAGTGGTTGAATACCATGCTGATTCTAACCAAACTCAAACCAAACAAGGGGTAAATATTGTTTTGTGATGTGTTTGGTATCGGACTTGGGGAATTATTGATACAGGATGAGTAGGTTATAGCTTATGGTTCAAGACATTTGAAGCCTCGTGAAATAAATACCCTACTCATAATCTTGAGTTGGCTGATGTGGTTTAAAAATTAAAGTGCTGGAGGCATTACTTGTAAGGAGAACAGTTCACAATTTTTACTAATCACAATATTCTAAAATACATATTTTCTCACTGGTGTTTGAATATTTGGTAGAGAAGGTGGCTTTATTACCTTCAATCATTTTATTTTGAGTTAGTTTATACACCTAGAAAATGTAATTGTGTGACGGGTTCTCTTAGCCAGGAGACTCAAAATCATATGGTTCTCGAATCTACCTCAAAATGGAGATTTATGGCCTTGTTTTCTAAGATGCACCTATATATACAATATAGGAATTAGAAGATGACCCTTGAATCAATAATAATGGAATCCTCACTACTAAGCTGGGTCAGGGAGAGTCAATTGGTGGACCTGAAGTGTTTGGCTATAAAGGAAAGTCTTAAAGTTGGGGAGTCACCTTCAATTTGGGATATTGGTGATGATGGAAATTTTAATGTTTGTGGTTGTGGGGTTGTACTAGGGTGTATGCGGGAAGATTTGAGGAATGAGTTCTACACATCTATGTTGGAAGTGCACCCTGGTTTAACTAATATGTAGTGTGATCTTTATAGGCAGTAATGGTGGCCGACAATGAAGAAAGAGGTTGTAGGTTTTCTAGTATGATTTCTTACCTATAAATAGGTAAAGGTGTACCATCAGCACCCAAGTGGTTTGTTACAGTCATTTCCTATCTCAGAGTGGAATTGGAATGATGTAACAATAGAATTTATAGTGGTTCTTCCGAGGATTCCTCACGAGAATGACGTAATCTGGGTGGTTTTGCAACGGCTGACCAAAGTGGCTCATTTATTACTGATCCAAGAGACTTATACAGTTCATTAGTTGGGGAGTTATATGTTTTAGAGATAGTGCGGTTGTACGGAATTCCAAGAACCATAGTTTCGGATAGTGACCTGCATTTCACCTCACGCTTCTGGAAGTGGTTATAGAAGGCACTTGGAACCCAGATGTTTTTGAGTTTGTCTTATCACCCATAAATGGATGGTCAATATGATGGGATACAGTTATTAGAAGATATGATGAGCTCTTGTATTCTTTATTTTGGTGGTTTGTGGGAAAAACATTTTCCACTTATTGATTTTTCCTATAGAAACTTTTTTTGGTAGTGATGCAGATGACACATTTTGAAGCACTTTATGGTAGCCCATGTAAATATCTATTATGCCGGATAAAAGCTGGGTAATCTGAGCTGTTGGGGCCGAGTCTCGTACAGGAGACGTCAGAAAAGGTTTGGTTGTTTTAAAAGAGTATGGAAATGGATCAGAGTATGAATAATTCATATGTATATTGGAATCATAGACCCATTGATTTTTTGGTGGGTGATACTATGTTTCTTTGGGTTTCACCAAGGTAGGGTCAGCGTCAAATTCAAAAATAGGGAAAGTTAGTGCCCAGGTATATAGAACTGTTTGAGATCGTGGAGAGGATCAGACCGAGGGCTTACTAAATGGATCTTCCACAATGATATAGTGTAATGTATGATTTTTTTCATGTCTCACAACTCCAACAATATCATCCCAACCCATCTCACATGATAAACATTGAGGCTGTAGAGCTAGAGGATGATGCGTCTTTTAAAAATCATCAGGTGAGTATTTTGGACCATAGTGAGAATGTATTGTGAGTAAATACTATACCATTGGTTCGAGTTTTATGGAATCATGTAAATGTTCAAGAAGAAACTTGGGAGAGGGAATCGAATATGCATCCTCAGTGTCCTGATCTCTTTTATTTAAAGACTCAATGATTCTTAAGATGAACATTCATAAGGTGGGGAGGTTGTAAGATCCCAGATTCTTCCTTAAGGTATTTTTTTGTTTAAGTTTCTCTTTAGGTCCCTGATTTTGAATTTAATAAGTGTTTCATAAGACCATGTTAAGTGTCATGGGTGTTCCAGGGTTTTACGGCATGAAAGATGATGAAAAATGGGTTTTTTAGGTATGTTTCATGGATTGTACACGGTAAACGCAAACCGTAGAGAGCATCCTAGGTAATTGTCAAGCCATGGATAGAGACTTACGCATGGTTGGCGCATGGTTAATCTAACTATGTGGAATTCCTAGGTAACCATATTAACTATACCTCTAAAATAGAATCATGCGCACTGTTTGGAAAACCGTGCAGGTAAACAATGCAGCCCAATAAAGTTGATAAATTTACCAAAAATGCCATTACAGTATTTTTAACTGCAACTCAGGATCTTCCTAACCTCCTACTCTTGTAACCCTAGTGATGAACAAGATCTCTTGAGAACTTCCAAGGGTTATTATCACTCGTCCCTAGGTCATTTGAAGTGTCTTCAGTTGCGGATCAAAGATCTGGGTAAGTCTAACATCCTCCTTGCATCCTTTTCCCAGTTATGGTTTGTATCTTTCTCTCCTCTCCTTCTGAAGCTCTAAACCCCTTCTTTTCGAGTCAGATCTAAGTCGAGTATTTAAAGGGTGGTTGAATTGGGATCTAAGGATTCGATTCGTAGGTTGTTCGTCAATGGATATAAGGTAGGTGGTCTATAAGTTTTATCTCATTGTTTGTACATAGATTTGTGCTTGTAGGGTTTTATTCTTGTTCTCTTATTGATGTGTTCTTGGTGAAATTTTCAAGATGTGGTCTATTGGGTGTATAAATAACCAATTTAACCCCTTATTATTCTCATGAAATTCATATAGGATGACTCGACTAATCCAGGACCTCACAAGGGGTGCCGACCCTCCTGAACATGGATAATGAAAACACTCAGAGTGAAATGTGCTTGTAAAAATGTAAATCCCATTTTTAATAAGTAAAATGGTAATAGTATTAACTAATAAGTTATTATGGTAAGATGTGTCAAGTTGATAATATGGATATGGGATTATTTTTCTTTGTATATAAATGGATAAAATGACATTAATGGGAATGTGATAATGAATTATGTATTGTACTTGAATATTCTTCGTGAGTTAGGCTTGGTAATTGGGAATTGGGTTAAATGGTTATGGGATGTAAATTATAAATTTATTAATGGATTGTGTCATAATAATTATTCCCATTTTAAATTATCAATGTTTGATGTTTCTAATGTTATTGGCTATGCTTGGTTTGCATTATTGTTATGTGTGGTGAACGGATAAATAAGAATGTTCAAATGGCTTAGTAGAGTGGGGTATAGACATGGGGTTCTACACCCAAGGTTTGAGTTGGACCGAGGATCTAAAATTCACCTCTCAATGCATGAGTTAGGGAAGAGGATGGTGTTATATTCCCCTAATGATTGTATTCTACTCAGACAGAGGTTCCAATGTGAGGATAATGAGATTGTTGTGATGTGTTTCTTTATGGAGGTTAAATATGATTTATTCACATATTCCTTGCATTTATTGAGCATTAATAATCCATTGAACACATGAAAAGGTGAACTAGGAACATAGTCTTTATAAGTATTGAATCTAAATTTGATAATGGATTAATTTAAGTGAAACACTATTACAAATGGCTATTTGAATTGTATTTTATTTATTTTTCATTATTTATTTATTTCATGAACTATCTATTGAACTAGATATTTTATAGAAACTATTGGTGGTGGCCTACTGGGTTATACTCACACCCTTCTCGGGCTATCGTAGGGTACCTGAGTTGATTTCAGGGTTACAGGTCAAAAAAAGGGCAAGGGCCCAGTTCTTAGGGGTTGATTCATTGTAGGATGTGTGTGGAGGAGGTTCCAAACATGAAGTTAAGACCATTTTGGGGATTGATGTTTTTTTCCTTTATATTGAAATTTCTCACTTGGAATTGTAGTATGACATGACATCTTTGTTGTTTGTTCTGGTTTGTAACCATTTTGGGAGATGGTTATTTATTCAAGTTCACTATTTAGTTTCTAGTGTTTATGTTATTTTATAATTCTTTTTGTTGTGGCTTACTCTGGTAAAATGGGTATAGTCTCCCCACGTGACATTTAGACCTTTACTGCTAGTCAACAACCTTTGGTGTACGAGGCGGTGTGCTTGAGGTCATGTGATGACCTAGCTCAGGGAACCAGGTAAGTGGATTCTAGGTTGGGTATGTTATAGTGATGAAGTTTCACTAAAAAAATAAATAAATTTTCCCATAAAAATAAACATTAAAACAAAAAATTTATAGGGTAGAAGGTTTCAACAAAAAAATTATTAAGAAAAGAGGAAGATAAAGAAGTGGCATATTTTGAAAATGGTTATGCAGAATTAATTTCTAATATAGAATATATAATGATGGAAATATTTGATAAAAATAAATTTTAAATTAAAAAAGTTTATCAACCAAAAGGATTTATCAAATTGAATTTATAACATGAAGTATCATAAGAGGAGTTGGATAATAAAGGTAAAAAAATGAAAAATTTGGGGTTTTCTGAATAAATCATCTGAATATTTTGAACAAATTAAATATGAAATCACTCTTTTAGTGAATTAGTGAAAGAAAAAGTGTTTTATTTGATTACATCCAAATAATTTATAGATTTCAAGGTGAAATTTTAAGAACAAACGAAAATTATTGATGAAATTTATACAGAGATCGAATAGAGAACAAAAATAAATGAATTCATTAAAGAATTGTTGGTTACTCTAAGAAATGAATTTGAATTTTAAATAAAATAAATTGACGTAAAGAATATATTTTTATTTAGAAATGTATTAGATGAATATTTATCAGAATGGTTCATGTGATGCTTAAGAGCTATTGAGAAATTGATGAATGGTCTAAGACCCAATTACATGTGTAAAAGTAGAGTTAGATTTAACATTAAGATGGTAAAATAATAGAAAAACTAATTTATACAATGGGAAATATAAGGTTGGAGATATTCTAAAATCATTGAGGGTTTATTAACAGCTAATGACCTATTCAAATGATGGATAATTTTGGAGATATGGTAAGAAGATATTTCCTATGATGAAGTTTCAATTTTGAGGCTATTTGAATCATATAATGTCTTATTACAAGGAGTAAAATGATTTTTTAAAGGATAATTAAGAGGGATTCAATATATTATGATAAGAACATATCTAATATCACATCAAAGTAACACTTTTTATGGGTATTTTTATCATTACTCAAACTTTTTCCACAATATTGTGAACTATAAAAAACAAAGGAATAAAAATTAATCTTATAGAAATCAATAGTGAATGGATAAAATACAACCAAATTCGATTCCATTAAAAAAATATTTTTACACATGGGAGTAAGAAGAGTTTGGATTTACTACCTATACTGAAGTAAATAATGAAATACCAGACCATGCCTCAACTCAAATAAAAATAAAATGATTTTTAAGGGAGTATTGGTTGAAATTTCACTCAAAGAGACAAACAATAACCACACTTAGATCCTTGATAGTGGTTTCTCATTCCAAATAACTAAAAAAATGAATCACTTAAAAAAATTTATGGATCATGCAGATGAAATGATTCACATTGGTAATGATTAAAATTTAAAAAATAAAGTGGAAAGAAAATACTAGATAAATATGAGATGAATATTATGAAATTTTACTCTTTGGGTAGTATTTCATATAATATATTTAGAGTTAGTTAACTTTGTTACTTATATATTGAAATTTCATTTATTAGGAGGGAAAATTTGATTAAAGGAAGGGTCGAAAACTCATTGTTAAAAGGTTGGTGGAAAAATAGAAACTTATACCAACTAGACAGCAAGGATAAATTTTATTTATTTATGGTGGAATGAAAATACAAACTGTTTCATCACAGGCTCAAAAATATTCATAAAAAATCATGGATAATTTGTTAATTTTGAAGGTTGTGATTGAAATTTCAAATCTGATATGTAATTTAGTGAAGACTTCTAATGCATGTGTATGAAACAAGATGGTCAGAAATATCTATAAGATAAAGAAGAAAGGTCTTGAATGATATTGGACCCAATTCACATTGATGTTTTTGGTCTCATGAAGGTTCCTAGAACATATGTTGAGAAATAATTAATATTTTTTATTAATGAAAATATTGGAATGGGGTTAATCATTTTTATGTAGGAAAAAATGGAGATAATTTAAATATCAACCAATATTAAAGGAAATCTGAAAATGAAATTGGGGGAATAATTGAAACTATAAGAACTAACAATGTCCTAGAATACACCACCCATGAGGTGTAAAGTAATATATAGAAGCATGGAATCAAGCAAAAAAGTCTCTTCAGTGAGAACAAAAAAACAAAACAATATTATGGAAAGCTGTAACTGGATGGTAGATAATATGGCTAAAACACTCCTTTTTTAGAGTAACATGTCTCAATACTATTGTAAATAGGCGGTGATGGTAGAAGTGCTCATGAAGAACAGGGATTTGTTCATCCTCAAAGATAATAAGATATAATATGAAATTTTTCATGGGAGGAAACTCTCACTAAGACATTTCAAACTATATTAGAGAAATTGTTGCATCCATAATAGAGGGAAATTAAGGATAGTGTAGAGATGTAGTGGATAAATATATATTCTTAGGTTACTCATTCTAGAGTAAATCATACAAATACTTTAAAAAATAGTGTAACAAGATCACAAAAATAAAAAATATTATATTTATTGAATAAAATGTTGTAATAAATTACAGAATTATATATTTTCGTGAATGTTGCAAAGAACTGGATGAAACCATTGTAAAGACTAGTTTTTTACACAATCCCATTTATGAAGAGGATTCTGAGATTGAATTAGTAGATGGGGAAGTTGCAGAAGAATATAAACCAATGAAAAAAACAAGGAATAAGTGATAAAAATTTAATGAAACAGAAATAATTGGTGATAAAACATCCCTTACACAAACTTAGAGAATGAATAATATTGATAACACTATTTTATTATCTTAGGTAGAACCATTATCATTTTAAGAAGTGAAAAAATATGAATCATGGGTCAATACCATGAATGGGGAATTGGAATAAATATAAAAGAATAAAACTTGGGATCTTTTGAAGGGGGAAATAGATCACTACATCATTAAAACAAAGTGGGTTTATAAAACTAAACATGATGAGAATATAAAAGATATTTAAAATAAGGAGATAATGATGTGTATAGTTTATCCACCAGTTAAAGGTGTTAATATGGAAAAAATTACACATGTATCAAGACTTGAATGAATATGACTCTTCCAAGTTGTGTCTATTAAAATGAATTTCATAACTTATCAAATGGATATTAGGATGTTATTTTTGAAAATACTAATCAAGGAGGATGTATATATAGAACAATATATGGGGTTTTTTATTGGTAATAATGTATCGTAGATGTGTAGGCAAAGAAAAATTGTATGCATATTAGAAAATGTCCTTAGATATTGGTATGATCAATTGGATTATTTCATGAAGAGGTTGAAATCTAAAATATGTGATGTATATCATAATTTGTATATAAATTTTATCAAGGAAGAAAAATTCATGGATCTTATCTATACTCACAACGTCAGATTTAGTGATAGTAAATTGAATTCAATGGAATGTTTTTTATAATTAATATTTTTATAATTTGAAATGTATTTTGTTGGGGAGATTAATTGTTTTATTATGCTGTAAGTGAATCCAAATGAGGAATACAATTTTGGTTCTGAAGATAAATATGCAAGATTTCTACTAAAGATGTTTGAAATTCATGATAAAAAACAAATTTCAAAACCAATTATAGTTGGGACCAAGTTTTAAAAATAAAAACATTGAAATTTAGTAGATCCCACATTTTATCTAAAAATGAATAGAAGTTATATTTAACTCAAAACGAATATAACACCCCAATATTTGAATATATATACTTTTCTTCAAATAAAAAAATGATATCTTACGATACACCCAACTCCGAGTCAAAATGAACCAAAATATAGTATACCATTATAACATAGCCATTAAATTGGTATGTATGAATATGACTCTAACTAACTTATGAAAAATTTTATGTATACACTAAATTAATTTAATATCAATTAATTATAAATGTAAATAAAAATCATTTGAATGTAAATTAAATGTTTTCTTAAAAAAATATTTTTATGCATGCAATGTGTTTTTATCTTAATAAATTAAATTAATCATTACTAGTGAATGAATTTTAATGAAATTTATAAATTATATATTTAATAAAAAAAATTAACATTAATAAATTGTTTTTTTAGTCATGGGATAAGAATAAATCCAGTTTTATGCTTATAAACTGTGTTTTCCAGAAAACATTTTTTGCCCCATTTGGTATACTCATTTTAAAATTAATTTCTACCATATATAAAAATTGAATCCTAAAAAATGGAAACCATATTTTATATCTATAGGTTCAAGTTTGGTAAATATATCCCTTTTATTTTTTATCAATATGAATAGTAAATTGGAAAAAATTTATCACCTCGATAAAGGGTAAATCATGTTAATCAAGGTAAATAGTAAGTGTTAAGGTCACCATTTTTCATCTAAATTACTATTATATGAAATGAATTTGACCTTTCTCACCTTATTATTGAAATTTAATAGTTTAATGGAAATTTTTCAATGAAAATTAACTATATAATATTTAACGGAAAGAAAAATACAAAACGTCACCCTCTTACTTTTAAATATATCTTATGTTTCTCCATTGTGAAAAAAAATTGAATATATATTGTTATTTTGAGAATAATAAAATTATTTTCATTATGTTAATTTATTTCTAATTTTTAGGTGATATATAATTACCTTAAATATTTACACAACAACGACACAGTATTTATTTAATTAATGGATAAATAAAATAAATGATTTTAAAAATATAAAAAGTAATACAATTTTGGTGATTTTTTATGATCCATGTATTTTTTAGAAAAATATAAAATATTAGGGATATTTTAAATATTTATATTATAATTTAAAATTTTATTGATATATTTGAAGTCAAATTAAATGAATTGTGTCAAAAAATGACAATAATAAAATTTTATGAAAACAATATTTTTTTAAATTATTTAAAAAACATTAAAATATTTAAAGAGGAAAAGAGGGATTATATATTTTCTAAAATTTTATCCCTTTCCCATTTATGATCCAATTTTAAACTTATAAGTAAAATTATAACTCCTTAAGAGAGAAAAATATGTTATTATGGTTAAAGTTAAATAGGTTAACTAAGGGATTAAATCAAAAGATATGGTTTAAAATACCACTTAAACCTATCTTTTTTTTAGTATATTTAAACCATATAATACATTTATTTTAAAATATATCCATTTTTAATCATTTTTGTTGATAATGAATTAGTTATATTTTAATCAATTTAATAATTCCAAGTGTGTCTTTTCCCTCCCTTAAAAAAGGATACTTCTTCCTTCACAAATTTGCACCATTTTTAGGAACCTAAAATGAAAAATACCTTCCCATTTATCTTTTATAAATCCTTATCCATTTTATATAGTTTTTTATATCCATAAAATACCAAGCTTATTTTTCGTAATGAAGGATCTAAAGGAGGTCTCTAGAAGAAGAGGTAATTGTCTTACCCGATGTAACACCCCGACCCTAGTTACCCAGAGTCGGTGCATTATTACATAACATTGGCATGATCACAAGAAAGATCAAATCTCGAAAGACCGATTGGTTTAGTAGCCTTAGAAACACTAGATATATTCATAAGTTTTACATTACATCATAAAATGAAAAACTACTACAACAACATAATGTCTCCATAATCCACACTCATATCCCCACATAATATCCCTGCAGGTCATTCATAATTTACTTCTTCACTTCCTGGGAAAAATAAAACATAGAAAAGGGGTGAGCTCAAATGCCCAGTAAGGATAACAATATAGCGGAAACCTTCATAAATAAGAATAAACATTTAAGACAACGTATAACTAAAACAACAGCCTCTCAAACTTGAACTTTCAACATTGTATGGCATAAATAAAATGAAATAATGCCATTTACTCATTCACATGGATATTCTACTAATCGAATAATCACATGCAAAATCACTAACCACTTTCATAATGTTGGAATGCATAATGCCAGACTATCATAACCACATAGCCATGGCCTCGTGCCAAGACTACAAATAAGATTTTGTCAAGGCCTTGTGCCAAGACACTAGTTTATCTCATGAGACCTACCGATGCATCGAGGAGCTATAGCGGGATCCACCCATCACATATTAAGTCCAATGCATTCCCATATGAAAAGGTTTAAACATAACATAAACATTCGTATTAAAACTAGCATACGAAATGTCATTAATTTCACCATAAACTATGAATGGTATAAAAATAGCACATCCACAGTCAAACATATCACAAAACCTTCAATACAATATAGAAGTTTTGTATCACAATAAATCAACTTCAAATAAGCGTAAAATCTATCAAAGGATGTTGACATAGATGAAATCAAAACACTTTTTAGAGAAATATCTCTTTCTCTTTTTGAAATCATTTAAGAGCCATATAAAATAAAACATTTTCTTGAAAATATTCTTATAAGCTTGTAAGGAAAGCTTTGAATATTTTATAACGGCGGAAAATAACCGTACACTTCGTATAAGTTAAAAAAACATTCTTACCTAAATTCTGTCGAAAAGGTTAAAAAGGACCTTGTTTTGAAAATGACAGAAAGATTCCTCTTATAAAAAGTAAAACAAGGGTATAAATGACTTTAACCCATATTCTTGTAATAATGTTTTGAAATACATTTTGAAGAAACATGGATGTGGATGATAACGAGATCCCAGTAGATTATTACGTATAAACAACCTCAGATAATGAAGAGATTGTCAAATAACCCTTACCTTGTACTTTTCCTTGGTTGGGGTAGGTTAACCTCCTGTATAATGGTGAAATAATTGTTATTAAATAATACAGGAATCATATACATTAATATGATATCATATATGATCTTTTAATATTGATTTGATAATAATATCTTAGTATTATCGTTGTTTCGGGTGTTAACTTACTTGTTTTCTTTTATATGTTTTGTTACGTAAGACATGTTTATAAAGGATAGGTTGTATATTATTCATATCCAGAATGATATCAAGTTCTTAAACATCATTTTTTAAATCATCAAATGATAATTATACTTGAATGGATACGATGGAGAATGAATCTCATCGCGTTCGTGGAGACGGTAGTCCGTACGTACGCACGAGCGACAATATCATTCTTTTGATATTAAAATAATATATAAATGGATGGTATATAATATACACAAAATCATTAACATGTTATATTTATTATTTACATGAGTTAAACATCATTATTATACCCATCCAAATAATATTATATTGAATAACAATTACACCACGACGTGGAGACGGTAAGCCGTACGTACGCACGTATGGTGACATGTTATTCAAAGGTTGGATAGAATACTGAATATGGTTGTACCATATTTATAATAAAATCACAGTATATATATGATACTGGAGTTATTATTTTAGAATGGTAACAACAAAGGAAGAAGAAGTGGAAGAAGAAATGAACTTGGAAAAGGGTGGTGAAATCATTACCTCTTCTTCGGGTTCTTCCTATTGATTTGATCAAAAGGGCTCCTTAGGTTGGCTTTCTGATCAAACTAAGGACCCTAGGTTGTATTGAGGGAATTTGGGAGAGTATGTGGGCAGATTTTGGCCGAACCAAAAGGCTTTGAAGGTGTGAATAAATGAGAAGGAGGAGTTCCCTTTTATAAGAGGGGTGAGGGGCACCTTTGGAAAAGCTAGAAATATTAATTTATAATAAATTCATATTCGGTTTATAATGGTTCCAAAGTTGATTATTTAAATTTTAAGGTGGTTATGGGTCGAAAACAACTCAACCAATTGAATTTAGACAGGTTTGGGTACTTATATTAACCTTATCTTTAAGTATTAACTCTAAGTTAATTAGTTTCACTTTTACAATGTCTCTTTGTATTTTTATATAATATGGTTAATAAACTTACTACACAGATCCAATAGACCCCCAAGTGGTCCATTAATGATGAACCTATCATGATATAAGTCTCTTGGACGAACCTTAGATTTTTAGGAATTTAATATCAATTAATAATATAATATTTGTTTTAAGAACTCTTTTATGTCAATTTTGACACTATTCAATAGTTGATTTTTGTGAAACTCATAAAAGATTGATTACTTCGAAAAAAGTCAATTAAATCAATCCTAATATATCATATTATCCTAGAAAATTAGTTTAATTCATTAAAAGTTTCATATTATATTTATTTGGGTATTTATAATATCAATTAGTTTAATTTTTCACTATTATAGTAATTACTACATCATCATTGTGTTATAAATAAATTAAATCATTTAATGTCTAAAAATTATAAATAAAATATCATTATGTAGGAAATCTTTTTATCTTTCTAATGAATATTTATAATCTAAAATCCAACATATATAACCCTATGTAATAATTGTTTTTCTAAACGATATATGCTTGTGTCATTTTTGTATTCCTTTTAACTTAATTAAAAAAAATGTCCATATCACCTACAAGTGGCACCATGGGGTCCCAAAATCGACCCAAAGATGCCTATGGTCGAACATGTATCAACCAATAAGGCTAGGACACGTTTTAGGGTAATTTAGTATTATTATAATATTATTTTTTTCACCCTTATTTACCAGATTTACCCTTAACCATGGTAAATAAAATATTTACCACAGTAATTATTCAAAATGTCTAAAAATAAAAGTTACCTATTTAAACAATTTGGAAATCCTGATTCCAAATATGGAATCCATTTTTCTAAATTCAAAACATAGAAGTAGCAGAAATTAATTTAAAATTAATTCCCGCTGTCAAAACAAAAAGCGTGTTTTTAAGAGATAATAACTATCAAAAGATTGACACTTGTTTATGTTCGGTTTAATTGTAAAATTATGTCCAATGACCAAAATTATATTAAATGGTAAAAATATATTCTAAATATACTTTAAAACCACTAAAATTCATAATTTATCACTATTAATTATTTTGATTAAAAAAGTTGTTTTTAATTAAAATTTAGTAATTTTCACTATTCATCAAAATATTAAAGTTATCCGAAAAGTACCAAAATTTCATCTTAGGCTAAATTAGATATTCCAAATCCAAAAATTAAGTCCATTTTGAAATATAAGATATATATATAATTTCAAAAAGTATGTATTACTATTCATAACGGCTAGTTTGATTGGTTGTTAGAACTCGGTGTTGCGTAAAACACACGTTGTCGCATTATTCAAAGAGAAGCGTACCGTAGAAGCTTGGGGTGTTACATTCTCTCCTCCTTCAAATAATTTCGTCCTTGAAATTTCTAGAATACTACCGCATGAAAAGACTCGGGTGGTTCTTCATCATAAGTTCCTCGGGTTCCCACGTTGCCTCTTCCATCTTATGGTTTCTCCACAAAACTTTTACCAGACGCGTCGTCCGGTTTCTCAGTACTTGTTCTCTCGTATCAAGAATCCTGACGGGCTCTTAACAATAGGAAAGATCAGGTTCTAGTTCTAATTCCTCATAGGTGAGTACATGCGTTGGGTCAGACATGTATTTCCTCAACAGAGATACGTGGAACACATCGTGAACTTTGGAGAGACTTGGCGGCATTGCCAGTCGGTAAGCTACAGCCCCAATTCGTTCTAGAATTTCGAAAGGTCCGATGTACCTGGGACTCAATTTACCTTTCTTACCAAAACGTATGACTCCCTTCCATGTAGATACCTTCAGGAAAACATGATCACCGACTTGAAATTCCAAATCCTTCCTTCTATTATCGGCATAGCTCTTCTGCCTACTTTGAGCTTCTTTGATGTGATTTTTGATTACTTTCACCTTTTCCACCATTTCCTCCACCAGTTCTGGGCCTACAAGTTTTCTTTCACCAACGTCATCCCAACAGGTTGGTGTACGACATCTCTTTTTGTATAACTCTTCATATGGTGCCATCTGAATACTCGAATGGAAGCTATTATTATAGGAAAATTCTACCAGTGGTAAATATTGATCCCACATTCCCTGAAAATCAACTGAGCAAGATCTCAACATGTCTTCTACGGTCTGAATAGTCCGTTTTGATTTTCCATCTGTCTGAGGGTGGTAAGCAGTGCTCAAATGAAGTTCAGTATCCAGGGATTTCTGAAGACTTTTCCAAAATCTTGAAGTAAAACGGGGATCACGATCAGAAACAATTGATAAGGGTACTCCATGAAGTCTCACAACTTCATTAATATATAGTCTTTCTAGACGTTCCAGGGTTAGATCTTCTCTTATAGCAAGAAAATGTGCTGACTTTGTAAGACGATCAACAATAACCCATATTGCATCGTTCCTTCTAGGAGTCTTTGGTAGCCCCATGACAAAGTCCATCGTAATATTGTCCCATTTCCACTCCGGTAAGGGAAGAGGTTGCATGAATCCTCCAGGTCGTTGCCTTCTAGCTTTCACTTGTTGACAAACCATATATCTTGACACAAAATCAGCAATCTCCCTCTTCATGTTGTCCCACCAAAAATGTTCCTTCAAATCTCTATACATTTTGGTGCTCCCAGGGTGTATAGAGAAATTGGAACTATGATAATCATCCAGAAATTCCCTTTTTAGATCAGGTATATCGGGAACACAAATTCTCTTCCCGAATTTCAAAATTCCATCTTCATACACAAAGTCTCTCAATCTCCCATCATTCACAGCTTTAATTTTCTTTTGGAATTATTCATCATCGGTCTGAGAACTCTTAATCCTTTCTAGTAAAGATGGTTTGGCAACCATTTGAAAAAGCATTGATTTTTCACCTTCCCTGGTTATACCCATGTCCATATTTACTAGATCCATGAAAATTGGATCCCTTTCCATTCTCATCATGTTCAAAACTCCATGGTCTTTTCTACTCAAAGCATCTGCCACCTTGTTTGCTTTCCCCGGGTGGTAGAGTATCGTGCAATCATAATCCTTGAGTAATTCAAGCCATCTCCTTTGCCTCATGTTGAGTTCTTTTTGTGAGAAAATATACTTCAAACTCTTGTGATCAGTATAAATATCACATTTTTCACCATAGAGGTAGTGCCTCTATATCTTAAAAGCAAAGATCACAGCTGCTAACTCAAGATCATGAGTAGGATAGTTTTGTTCATGAATTTTCAACTGTCGTGATGCATAGGAAATAACTCTATCATTCTGCATAAGGACACAACCAAGTCCTTTCTTTGATGCATCACTATAAATAACGAACCCATCATTCCCCGATGGTAGAGTCAATATAGGAGCATTGACTAATCTTCTCTTCAGTTCTTCAAAACATTCTTCACACTCTTTTGTCCAAACAAATTTAACCCCTTTACGTGTGAGCTTCGTTAATGGGTTAGCCAATCGGGCAAAATTCTGGACGAAACATCGATAATAACCTGCCAAACCAATAAAACTACGTACCTCAGTTATACTCGTAGGTGCTGGCCATTCTTGGATTGCCTTGGTCTTAGAAGGATCAACAGAGATTCCACCTTTAGAGAAAATATGGCCAAGAAAAAAAATCTCCTGAAGCCAGAATTCACACTTGCTAAACTTCCCATATAATTCATGCCTCCTCAGAGTCTTCAAGATAATCCGCAAGTGATTTTCATGATATTCGTAGGTTTTGGAGTATACCAAGATATCATTAATAAATACCACCACAAATTCATCAAGATACTCCTTGAAAACTCTATTCATCAGATCCATGAATACAGATGGTGCATTAGTCAATCCAAACGGCATTACAGTAAACTCGTAATTCCCGTACCTGGTTCAAAATGTTGTTTTCGAAATGTCTTCCTTCTTCACACACAACTGATGGTATCCAGATCGAAGTCCAATCTTTGAAAAGTATTGAGCTCCATGCATTTTTTCAAATAAATCATCAATACGAGGTAGGGGATACTTGATCTTTATCGTTATAGCATTGATCTCCATGTAGTCGATACATAACCTCATAGATCCATCTTTCTTTTTAACAAAAAGAACAGGGGCTCCCCATGGAGAAACACTAGGGCGAATAAATCCCTTATTACTCAATTCCTCTAGTTGTTTCTTTAGTTCAACTAATTCTACAGTGGTCATTCTATAAGGGGTCTTCGATATAGGCCTTGATCCAGGAATCAAATCAATGGAAAACTCAACTTCTCGTTCTGGAGGATGTCCAGGTAAATCTTCCGGAAATACATCTACAAATTCTTTCACAACAGGTACATCCTCTATTTGAACATTCCTTTCCTCACCGACAGTTATTTCATTCTCTTCCTCCCCAATAATTGAATTAAGTTGAGATACTGGGGGTAGATCTAAATAAGAATTAGGTGGTGACGATTCTGATCTAAAGATAAGGTGTTCCTTATCATTATCATCAAGAATCGTAACCTCTTTATTCTTACAATAAATCTTCGCATCATAGTCCGAAATCCAATCCATACCGAGGATTATATCAAACTCAATCATAGGTATGACGACGAGATCAGCAGATAACGAACATTTATGTGCTCTAATGGGGACTGATTCACAAAACTTTGTTGCAATGATACTTCCCTTAGGAGTTTTAACTGACAACTCCCTTATTAAATCAAATTGGAAATATCTAATTTTCTTAGAAAACTGGGAAGATATGAAACAATGCGATGATCTAGAATCAAATAATGCATTTTCTAAACTTGAGGAAACCATTAAATTACCTGCCACCATGTCTTTCGGAGCTTCTACCTCAGCAGTAGTGATAGCATAAGCCTGGCCTTGATCCCTTGGCCTTTTCTGAGGTAAGTTCTCCTGACGCTTAGGACATGCATTTTCATAATTCCCCATCTCCCTGCAATTGTAGCACTGAACGTTGGTAGCTCCCTTCTTCCCCTTGCAATCACGAGCTTGGTGGCCTTTTTCACCACACTTGTAACAGACTCCCATTCCCTTCAAGCAAGTACCAGGATGTTTCTTCCCGCATTTACCACAAGATGGATATTCAACCTTTCCCTTCTTCCCCTTATTTCCATTTCCAGATTGATCAGCAGGTCTCTTCTTCTCTTGCTTTGCTTTAAAGTCATAAGACTTAGAGAATTCCTTTTCGGTCTTGATAGCACATGAGACAATGTCTTCGTACGATGAAAAGGATTGTGAGACTAATGCTCGACGGAGAAATGGTTTTAACCCATCAAAGAAACGATCAATCTTACTTCTTGGGTTGCGAATATAATCTCCATCATTACTCGCTAACCTTGTAAAGTTAGCCTCATACTTTGTGACATTCTCATCCTCCTTTTGTCTCAGACTCAGAAATTGCCTTTCCATATCTGCTCGATGGTCGCAAGGAAAGTATTTTTCTAAAAACAGATATTTGAACTCCCTCCATTCCATATTTGATACTTCATCATCTTCCTTCATGTTTTGAATCAATGACCACCATTGATCAGCATCTCCAGTGAGGCGGTAAACTACCATGATAACTTTTTCCCTTTCACTGCTCCCCAAAGACTGAAATATTTTCTCTAGGGAATTTATCCATTGATCGGCTACTAAGGGATTTGTACTCCCATTGAACGTTGGTGGTTTTTGCCTCATGAATCGATCTAACATTGATCCTCCACGTTTTGGATCAGGGTGCTCCATACGGGTAAGGTTATTATTCATAACCTGAGTAAGTTGTCCCAGAATGGTGATTACCTGATCGGCACCAGTTGCATCACCAGCCCCACTATAATTATCTTGAGAAGGAGGGAAATCTCTACATGGAGTGCGTGCATTGATACGGTTTCCATTTCTTCCACTAGGCACCATTTCTAAACAATGGCATAAACTAGATCAGTTTATGAATCAAAATACATAATCCCATACTTATAAAACACTTAACATAAATTGAACTATTTATGGATATAATCCATAATCATAAAAATGTTTTCTTTGAGAAATTATATACTCATAAACCCTTCATAATGATTTGTAAAGAAAATGAGAGTTATCCTAAGCATATCCCCCAGGAGTGTCGTAACCAAGAGTGCAGCAAGGCCCATTGTCGTGCACCAGTTCCCATTCGAGTCTAGCTCAAAGCGGTGTTTTCGGGTTTTACCCCTAGGTACATCTGTGCCAGAGCCGCCTCTACCTGCTCATATCCAGACAGGGATGTATTGCTCGGAAAACTCACAAAATCTCTACAATACCAAAATTCTAGGAAGTTCTTCTATACTAATCCTCAAAGTTCATCTTAGGTCTACGTGCTCTAATCAGAGTTTATCTAAATCTAGCTTCCAAGGTTTGTACTAAACTTCCACTGATACCAACTGTAACGCCCTGACCCTAGTTACCCAGAGTTGGTGCATTATTACATAACATTGGCATGATCACAAGAAAGATCAAATCTTGAAAGACCAATTGGTTTAGTATCCTTGGAAACACTAGATATATTCATAAGTTTTACATTACATCATAAATTGAAAAACTACTACAACAACATAATGTCTCTATAATCCACACTCATATCCCCACATAATATCCCTGCAGGTCATTCATAATTTACTTCTTCACTTCCTGGGAAAAATAAAACATAGAAAAGGGGTGAGCTCAAATGCCCAGTAAGGATAACAATATAGCGGAAACTTTTATAAATAAGAATAAACATTTAAGGAAATGTATAACTAAAACAACAGCCTTTCAAACTTGAACTTTCAACATTGTATGGCATAAATAAAATGAAATAATTCCATTTACTCATTCACATGGATATTCTACTAATCGAATAATCACATGCAAAATCACTAACAACTTTCATAATGTTGGAATGCATAATGCCAGACTATCATAACCATATAGCCAAGGCCTCGTGCCAAGACTACAAATAAGATTTTGTCAAGGCCTTGTGCCAAGACACTAGTTTGTCTCATGAGACCTACCGATGCATCAAGGAGCTATAACGGGCTCCACCCGTCACATATTAAGTCCAATGCATTCCCATATGAAAAGGTTTAAACATAACATAAAAATTCGTATTAAAACTAGCATACGAAATGTCATTAATTTCACCATAAACTATGAATGGTATAAAAATAGCACATCCACAGTCAAACATATCACAAAACCTTCAATACAATATAGAAGTTTTGTATCATAATAAATCAACTTCAAATAAGCGTAAAATCCATCAAAGGATGTTGACATAGATGAAATCAAAACACTTTTTAGAGAAATATCTCTTTCTATTTTTGAAATCATTTAAGAGCCATATAAAATAAAACATTTTCTTTAAAATATTATTATAAGCTTGTAAGGAAAGCTTTGAATATTTTATAACGGCGGAAAATAACCGCACCCACCGTATAAGTTAAAAAAACATTCTTACCTTAATTCTGTCGAAAAGGTTAAAAAGGACCTTGTTTTGAAAACGATGGAAAGATTCCTCTTATAAAAAGTAAAACAAGGGTATAAATGACTTTAACCCATATTCTTGTAAAAATGTTTTGAAATACATTTTGAAGAAACATGGATGTGGATGATAACGAGATCCCAGTAGATTATTACATATAAACAACCTCGGATAATGAAGAGATTGTGAAATAACCCTTACCTTGTACTTTTCCTTGGTTGGGATAGGTTAACCTCCTGTATAATGGTGAAATAATTGTTATTAAATTATACAGGAATCATATACATTAATATGATATCATATATGATCTTTTAATATTGATTTGATAATAATATCTTAGTATTATCGTTGTTTCGGGTGTTAACTTACTTGTTTTCTTTTATATGTTTTGTTACGTAAGACATGTTTATAAAGGATAGGTTGTATATTATTCATATCCATAATGATATAAAGTCCTTAAACATAATTTTTTAAATCATCAAATGATAATTATACTTTAATGGATACGATGGAGAATGAATCTCATCGCGTTCGTGGAGACGGTAGTCCGTACGTACGCACGAGCGACAATATCATTCTTTTGATATTAAAATAATATATAAATGGATGGTATATCATATATACAGAATCATTAACATGTTATATTTATTATTTAAATGAGTTAAACATCATTATTATACCCATCCAAATAATATTATATTGAATAACAATTACACCACGACGTGGAGATGGTAAGCCGTACGTACGCACGTATAGTGACATGTTATTCAAAGGTTGGATAGAATACTAAATAAGGTTGTACCATATTTATAATAACATCGCAGTATATATATGATACTGGAGTTATTATTTTAGAATGGTAACAACAAAGGAAGAAGAAGTGGAAGAAGAAATGAACTTGGAAAAGGGTGGTGAAATCATTACCTCTTCTTCGGGTTCTTCCTTTTGATTTGATCAAAATGGCTCATTATGTTGGATTTCTGATCAAACTAAGGCCCCTAGGTTGTATTGAGGGAATTTGGGAGAGTATTTGGGCAGAGTTTGGCCGAACCAAAAGTCTTTGAAGGTGTGAAGAAATGAGAAGGAGGAGTTCCCTTTTATAAGAGGGGTGAGGGGCACCTTTGGAAAAGCTAGAAATATTAATTTATAATAAATTTATATTCGGTTTCTAATGGTTCCAAAGTTGTTTATTTAAATTTTAAGGTGGGTATGGGTCGAAAACAACTCAACCAATAGAATTTATACAGGTTTGGGTACTTATATTAACCTTATATTTAATTATTAACTCTAAGTTAATTAGTTTCACTTTTACAATGTCTCTTTGTATTTTTATATAATATGGTTAATAAACTTACTACATACATCCAAGCGACCCCCAAGTGGTCCATTAATGATGAACCTATCATGATATAAGTCTCTTGGCCGAGCCTTAGATTTTTAGGAATTTAATATCAATTAATAATATAATATTTGTTTTAAGAACTCTTTTATGTCAATTTTGACACTATTCAATAGTTGATTTTTGTGAAACTCATAAAAGATTTATTACTTCGAACAAAGTCAATTAAATCAATCCGAATATATCATATTATCCTAGAAAATTAGTTTAATTTATTAAAAGTTTCATATTATATTTATTTGGGTATTTATAATATCAATTAGTTTAATTTTTCACTATTATAGAAACTACTACATCATCATTGTGTCATAAATAAATTAAATCATTTAATGTCTAAAAATTATAAATAAAATATCATTATGTAGGAAATAGTTTTATCTTTCTAATGAATATTTATAATCTAAAATCAAACATATATAACCCTATGTAATAATTGTTTTTCTAAAAGATATATGCGTGTTTCATTTTTGTATTCATTTTAACTTAATTAAAAAAAATGTCCCTATCACCTACAAGTGGCACCATGGGGTCCCAAAATCGACACAAAGATGCCTATGGTCGAACATGTATCAACCAATAAGGCTATGATACGTTTTAGGGTAATTTAGTATTATTATAATATTATTTGTTAACCCTTATTTACCAGATTTACCCTTAACCATGGTAAATAAAATATTTACCACAGTAATTATTCAAAATGTCTAAAAATAAAAGTTACCTATTTACACAATTTTGACATCCTGATTCCAAATATGTAATCCATTTTTCTAAATTCAAAACACAGAAGTGGCAGAAATTAATTTAAAATTAATTCCCGCTGTCAAAACAAAAAACGTGTTTTTAAGAGATAATAACTATCAAAAGATTGACACTTGTTTATGTTCGGTTTAATTGTAAAATTATGTCCAATGACCAACATTATATTAAATGGTAAAAATATATTCTAAATATACTTTAAAACCACTAAAATTCATAATTTATCACTATTAATTATTTTGATTAAAAAATTTGTTTTTAATTAAAATTTAGTAATTTTCACTATTCATCAAAATATTAAAGTTATCTGAAAAGTACCAAAATTTCATCTTAGGCTAAATTAGATATTCCAAATCCAAAAATTAAGTCCATTTTGAAATATAAGATATATATATAATTTCAAAAAGTAGGTATTACTATTCATAACGGCTAGTTTGATTGGTTGTTAGAACTCGGTGTTGCGTACAACACACGCTATCGCATTATTCAAAGAGAAGCGTACCGTAGAATCTTGGGGTGTTACACCCGAACTATTTCAATTTATTTATTCTTTTACATCTTTCAAATATATGGTATTTATCATAAAATAAAAAAATTATCCTACCAATATATTTAAATGTTTTTATTATTATTAAACCACAATTATCCACCCTCTTTTCCATCAAATGGAAAGTGAAAAAATCATTCATACATACGTATGACTTATCATCTCCACATAATGATACCATTAATTTTTCATCACCATATTTAATAGATGGATATTATAATGGATTTAATATTTATATATAATTTTTATTAAATAATTATTATTCTATAATTATAATATCATATATACCTTCTTACCTTCCAATATGTTGGAAAATGATAATGTTGCTTGTGCTCCATAAAGCGATGTGATCCGTTTTTCATTACTAATTTAAAAGGATAGTAAAAAAGAAATATTAAATTAATATTATTATATATATGTTATAATAATTATTCTTTAAAGGTCAAATATTATTTATCTTTCTTTAGTTCTATCCATTGAAAAGTTAAAACATCGTTCATGCGCACATACAGCCAACCATCTCCATGAAATGTGTAATTCAATTTTCTATCATTATATTTTATTAATTACTCTAAATTCATATATAATGAATATATATTATATTTATATCATGATTAAAATTATTTGGATGATAGAACTATGATAAAATTAAAATGTCTAAAACTACCTAACCAAAACATACATGAAAAATGAAGCAGTTATTACACAGAACAGTGATTTTAATAAAGAATTGTTAATATATGGGTGATACAATATTATAAGAAAGTAATATATGGTATGAAATATATGATTATGGTTTTTTAATATATTTATAATAAATATATATTTATTATAAAAAAAATTAGACACATACAAAGGAAGTTTAAATTTAGTTAAAGGTTTATTCTGTAATATCATCATTATTCTGGATTTTTATATTTAAGTCTCTAATAGTATAATTATTTTATATTTCTATATTAAACCCAATATATTTTATTATAGTATTTTTATTTATATATATTACCAGTTTTCCTTTAATATTATTCTCTTTAAGTATTTAATATACAGAAATATTGTTTCTAAGGAAAATTGGCCTTTTTTTAATCGGTCGGGAATATTTCTCTTTCATGTCCATCTTTTCCTTAAAATATCTAAAATGATTCCTTTAACATTATTAAATAATTTATTAATTATTTTTTTACCCATTTATTAATTTTTACAATATATTTAAATCGAAATTTTCTTATCATTTTCCAAATGACGTACTTTTTGACCTTTTACAAAAGTGTGCAAGTAATATTTTTTTAAATTATCCAGAAAGCATGGAATTTCACTCTATCATGACTACCCATTTATTATAATCTTACTTTATAAGTTTACAATTTTATTTTTAAAGAAACTTTTTTCATTAATGTTTAGGAAATTTTTATATTTTAAATAAGTTTTTGAAAAGTGAAAAAGGGTATTCTCATTAAGAACTTTTCCAGTGAGATTTTGAAATTATTTTCATCTATGTCAATATAATTTGTTGGATAATATGATTTAGTGAGTTTATAATCTAGTGATAAAATTTACTACATTTTTCTAGATGGTTTTTGATCATCTTGACTAGGAAAAGTATTGATATTCTATATGCTAGTTCTTCTAATATGAATAGTTATTTATTTTTAAGGAATATTGATTTAGTTATGTTGTTTATTCATATAATGAATTTATTGAACTTATTAAGTGATGGGTGGAGACCAAAATTACATATCCCCTCAATGAATCAGTAGGTATCATGAGTAAAACTAGATTGGGTTATTTTCAAGGCCTTACCCATTTATGTAGGTGTCATGGCATGATGCATTTACGGAATTTTTAGATATCTTAACATAAGTATTCAACGGTAAGTTTTGGATGTCTGATATTATGAATTTCATAATTATGAAATCCATTATTGGTGCACATAAGTTTATGTGAATATTTTTTTTATATCCATGAATAAGTTTCAAACTCAAATGATTATTTATATAGAATTGTTTGATCATCATTTATTCCTCCCATATTATTCATTCCATATTTATCTTCCTTTGTATCCATTCCCCTACTAGGCATCTAAGATCACCCCTTTCTTTTGTTACCTTTCCTTAAGATGCCAAAAAATATTTTATAATTGATATAAAGGGATATTATAGACCGAATAAATATGATCCCAAATAAAATACTATGTTTTATTTTACATTTTCAAATTTTTTATAGGATTAAAGTATGTATCTAGTTTAATAATACTAATAAACTATTTGGTCATTTGGGATGTGATTGCTTTTATTTAGTACCAATGTAATAAATGAACCACCAACCTTGGGAAACTTGGGTTCTGTTATTTATAGTTGGTATTAGAGAAAGTTTATTAGAATCCATAGGAACTATATTTATGAAAATATAGATTTGGTAACTTAACACTATGATGGGACATGAAAATATTCCTAAAGAAACCAAGATTATGAAGTTATTATAGCTGATGTGGAAGTTCATATTGATGTGGTGAAAGGTACACTAATCATCTACTCAAAAATTTAAAAAAAATATTGGATTCTTTTTCTTCACACTCTTTTAAGTATGAATAATTTTAAAAATAGTAACAAATCACCACCTCAATAATTAGATATTGATTTGGTAATTAAAACAACTGATGGTAGGATGATCCCATCTCAAGTCTATAATCCCAATCTAATATGATTTTTTTTATAGATCTTTAGATGAATCATGTTATTCTTCTTCTAGTAGAATTTGATGTAATTCTAGGTATGTATTAGCTCTCCCTATATAGATCCCATATCTAATGTGAAGAAAGAGAAGTTTCATTTTATATTTTGATTCAAATTTTAATTATCTATTAGTATGAGGATGAACCAAAACACCCAATGGAAATTACTTCCATAATATGGGTTTTTCTACCTATTCATTAGAGTTGTTTTTCTCAAATGGTTGGAGATAAACTAAACATTGAAAATTTTCCTATTTTTTATGAATATGCTGATGTGTTTTCTAAGGACTTTCCTAGTCTTCCGCAAATCGTGAAGTTAATTTCTCAATATAACTCATACCTAGTGCTACACCTATTTTAAAGACTCTATATAGAATATCCCCAATTGGGTTTTATGAATTAAATAAGCAACTCTAGGAGAATATAGATATGGTATTCATTCATCCAAGTGTTTCACCCTAGGTTGCACCTATTCTTTTTGTTAATAAGAAATATGGTTCAATTAATCTTTTCATTTATTATTGGGAACATATCAAAATTACTATTAAAAAAAGTATCATATACCCCATATCAATGGTCTATTTGATCAATTGTGAGGAGATATATATTTTTAAAAGATTGATCTTTGATCTGGATATCATCAACTAGCGATCAATAAGATGGATATACTTAATTTAGATTCTTCATGAGGTATGTTCATTATGAATTTGTAAAAATTTCATTTGGGCTTACCAATGCTACCGATATCATCATGGATTTAATAAATAGAGTCCTTAAATATTACCTTAATCTTTTTGTGATAGTCTTTATAGATGATATTCTTATATATTAAATGTTTAAGGAAGAGCATGAATAATATTTGACAATTGTGATGAAGACCCTAAGGGTTGGAAAGTTATATAATAAATTTACCATGTGCTAGTTTCAACTTCAGAATGTTTTACTCATGGGTCATATAATCTCAAATGATGGTATATCAGCAGATCCACAAAATATAAAATTTTTTGAAGAATGTCCTAGAAAACCCACATTAACTAGAATCTATAGTTTTATTTGGTTGTTATCATACTTCTGATGATTTGTGATAGATTTATCATAACTATCTAATATAATCACTAATTTGACTTGTAAGTGGATTAAGTTCTTGTAGATAGATGAATGTGAAGAGAGTTTTAAATAACTAAAGAAAAGGTTGATCAGCGTGCTTGTACTTACAATACCTAGTAGTGTATAAGGGATTACAATCTATAATTATATACCAAATAAGTTATTGGTATGGTAACTCATATATAATGATATGGTGATAGCTTATTCCTCTCACCAATTGAAGTTTCATGAGAAAAATTACCCGAATCATGATTTATACTTTATAGTGGTAATTTTTTCATTAAAAATATGGAGGCATTATCCATAAGGTAAAAGGTGTGATATATTAGTTGATCATAAAATCATTAAGTATATATTTACATATAAATAGTGTAATATGTTCCAGAGAATATGGTTGGAGTTAATAAAATATTATGATTACTCAATACATTACAATCATGGGAAGGTGAATAAGTTGGATGATTATCAGAGTCAAAAAGACTGTGTAATTTTTTCCATGATGAGAATTGAAAGAGATAAAATATTTACGTATCTTCAAATTATAGATCATGAAATAATAAGGAAAGTGGAAATATATTATCTTTATTAGATAAATGTCTAACTATCCATCCATGAGAGGATTATGTATGTGAATAAAAAGAATTTGGAATTACATAAGAAGGTGAGGAATGTATCTAATTTCAACCATGACCATAATGGAATGATATGGTTTAAGAATTTAGAATGTATACCATCAATATTAGACATGAAAGAGCTATTATATGAGGCACATTGTTCATTATTCTCTTTTCATCTTGGAATTAAAAATATTTATAGAGATCTAAAAGATTATTTTTGGTGGGACAATATAAAGAGAGATATTTCAGGGTATATATCTCGATTTCTAGTATGTTAGTAAGCTAAGTTTGAGAGAATAAAGTCCAAGGGTTTGTTAAAAACATTACCCAAACCAAAATGGTAATGGAGAAACATCATTATGTGTTTTTTTAATTGGACTCCCCAAAATGTCAAAAGGCCATAATACTATTTGGGTTGTAGTTGATCGCCTTAAAAAATTAAACAAAGTTAATTTATATAAGATAATATTTATCTCTAGATAAACATCATATAATATATATTAAGTGGGTTGTATGGTTCCATATAGTACCATTGTCTATTATATATATTTGGGATCCATGTTTTACCTCTAACTTATAGAAAAGCCTTCAAAGATCTCAAGATACAGAGTGGAGTTTCAGTATATCGTATCATACTATTATATATGTTAAGTCCATAAGAACCATTAAATCCTTATAGGATATGTAATGATCTTGTTCTATGTATTTTAAAGTTATTTTGGATCAACACCTTACTCCCTTAAAGTTTTCTTACAATAATATATTTCACTCTCAAAGTCAGATGGCTCCTTATAAATCCCTCTTTGGAAAGAAGTATAGAAATCCAACCAGTTTGGATGAAGTGGGAGAAAGAAGGATATTGGGTCCTACTATATTTGAGTAAATTTATTCGAATTTTACATCCATTTAACAACACATAAAGGTATCTCAGAGTAAACAGAAAATTTATGCGGACAATAATCAGCATAATCTATAACATAAAGTTGGTGAAAATATTTTTCTATGAATTTCTCCATGTAATTGTATTGTGAGATTTTGGAATAAGGGAAAGCTGATCCCTGGTTATATTTTCTCTTTCTAGATTCTTGATCGAGTTGGGATGGTATCATATCACTTAGTGCTTCCACAAAACCTCTCTCAAGTTCCTGACATGTTCTATATATCTCTATTGAGGAAGTGAATAATATATCCTCTACATATACTAAAATTAGGGGATATACAATTAGAACATGATATTTACTATGAGTAATATTTTTCATAAATCTTGGATCATAGAGATAAAGTGCTAGATAATAAGATGACTCTCCTAGTTAAAGTTCTATAGATGAATCATAAATTTAAAGAAGCTATTTTGGAACTCAAGGATATAATTAAATAGAGATGTCTTCATTTGTTTGTATCATAGTGATGTAATTTCAAAAGAAAAATACTTTTTAATGGGGTAGAATGTAACACCTCTATATTTTAATATATATACTTCTCTTAAAATAAAAAAATCAAGAGCTTGCAATAAATGAACCCCAAGTCCAAAACGAGCTATAATATAGTATAATTTTATAACCTAGCTATTAAATTAGAAGGTTTTAATATGAATAAATAACTTATGAAAAAGTGTATGTATAAAATAAATTCATTTGTTATCAATTGATTAGAAATGGAAATAAAAATAATTTGAAATTAAAAGAAATGTTTTTTCTGAAAAAAAAATTATGTATGAAACATATTTTTATCTTAATAAATTAAATTAATCACTATTGGGGAATGATTTAAATTAACATTATATTTTACAATTTAAATAAAATATTTTTAAAAATCATCTCATATTTTTTTATGCATGTTATAATAATAAATCTTTTTGTATTCTTAGAAACTATATGTTTCTAGAAAAATGGTTTTCTTCACATTTTGCACACTTATTTTAATTTATTTTTATAAATTATATAAATCTAATATTTAAAAATGGATACAATATTTTTAATTAGGAGGTTACAATTTGGTAAATAAATCCCTTTTCTATAATATGAATGGAAACTATGGTAAAATTTATCATCTGTGTAAAGGGTAAATTAGGTTAATCTAGGTTAAAACTTAGTGTTAAGGTCAACCATTTCCCCGAAATTCCTACGTGATGAATATAATTTGACCCTTATTACCTTATTCCTGAAATTTAACTATTTAAGGGACACTTTTCCATGAAAATTACCCTTATAATCTTCAAATAAAAGAAAAATAAAAAATGTTACTCTCTTACTTTTGAATATATCATATGTGTTCACATGGGGAAAATCAAGTGGTTAATAAATCTAGATTATTATTTTGAGAATAGAAAAAATTATTTTCATGATGGTAATTTATTTATAATTTTTATTTGTCATATAAATACCTTGAATTCCTATGAAATTTTAACACAATATTTATTCAATTGATGGAAATATAAAACAAATGATTTTAAAAATATGTAAAGTAATACAATTTGGTTGAATTATTATGATACATGAAGTTTTTAGATAAATATAACATATTAGGTATATTTTAAAGGTTTATATCCAAATTAAAACTTTTTTTTGTATTTTAAGTATAATTAAATTAATAGTGTCAAAATGACAATAATGATATTTTATGAAAATAATTTTTTATTATTTTATTTAAAAATGATTAAAATCAATAAATAGGGAAATTGAGATAATATATCATAAAAAATTTCATCCTTTTTTCATTTATGATCCAATTCTCACCTTATAAGTGAAATTACAACCCAATAGAGTGAAAACGTTTTTCTCATGGTTAAGGTTAAAATAGGTTAATTGAGCGGTAAAACCAAAATATAAGTTTTAAAATACCACTTAAAATTATCTAAATGTAATTTATTTAATGATATTTCAACCATATCATACCATATATTAGAATATATTTCCATTTGGAAGGATTTATATTGATAATGACTTAGTTAGATTTTAATATTTTAAATAATTCCAAGTGTGTCTTTTCCATCCATTATAAAAGTTCACACCTTCTTTTACATCTATACATCACTTTGATAAAACTATATAGACCAAATCCTATCCATGTTATATAGGTACCTATATATTAAAAATATCAACAGTAGTTTTCATAATAATGGTTCTAAAGGATGTCCCCTGAAGAAGAGGTAATCATCTTACCCTAACTCTTTCAATTTATTTATTTTTTAACTTCTATAAATATGTGGTATTTATCATAAAATAATAAATTAATCATCTTAAATATACATAAATGTTTTTATTATTGCTAAACCACATTTATCAACCCTATTTTCTATCAAATGAAAAATTAATGTATCGCTCGTCCGTACGTACGGATTACCATCTCCACATAGAGGTACAATTAATTTTTCATCACCATATATTATGGATGTAAATTATGATGGTTTAAATTTTTATATGTTATATTTATGATATAATTATTATTAATAAATTATAATATCATATATACCTTCATTTCTTCCAATTTGTTGGAAAATGATAACGCCAATCATTCTCTACAAAGAAATGTGATTCATTTTTCATTTACATTTTAAAAGGATTGTAATAAAGATAAAATTAATGAATATTTATGATCTATATTTTATAAAAATTATTATTTGAGGGTTAATTAAAATTTAAATTTTTTTAATTACATCTTTCAAAAAGAGAAAAAATGTTCATGTGTACGTTCGGCCTACCATCTCCATGAACAATGTAATTCATTTTTCTATCTCTATATGTTATGGATAAACATAAATATATATATAATGAATATATACAACATTTATATAATTATTAACATTATTGAGATTATTTAACCTTGATAAAATTAAAATTCCAAAACTACCAAACCAAAACATACTTCAAAAATATGTGGGTTTTAACCAAAATAGGGATTTTAACAAAGAATAGACCATAAATGGATGATAAAATATTATAATAAAATAATAAATGGTATAATATATGTTATTATGGCTCTATAATATATTTATAATAATTAAATATTTATTATACAAGAGTTTCTTATACATACGAAGGAAGTCAAACTTGAGGTAAGGGTTTATTCCACAATCTAATCATTATTCAAGATTATTTATGTTTAAGCCTCCAATAGGATAATTATTTAATATTTTTATCTTAAATAAAATATATTTTATTATCCTCGGGTTATTTCTATAATAAAAAAAATCCATTCATTTTCTGCTCTTTAAGTACTCAATGTATCGAAATAATGTTTTTAAGGAAAATGGACCTCATTTTTCTACTCTATCGGGAATATTTTCCTTTAATGTTCATTTATTCCTTAAAATACATAAATTTATGTTTTTAACATTATAAAATTATTTATTAAATAAATTTTTAACCACATTTTACTTTTTTTTAAAAAAATTAAAAGGAATCTTCTTTTTATTTTCCAAATGAGGTACTTTTTGTCCATTTTACAAAAGTTTAAAAGAAATGTTTTTTTAAATTATACCACATGAATTGAATTTATGTCCATCATTAACAATAATTTATTCGGATATTACTTTACAATTTTACATGTTAATTTTCAATGAAAATATTTTCCTTAATATTTTGAAAGTTCTTATATTTTAAATAAGTGTTTTCAAAGTAAAAAATAGTATTTTTGTCAAATAAATTTCCACATAACTTTTGAAATTATTTTCATCTATATCAACATAATTTGTTAAATATTATGATTTAATGGGGTAATAATCTTATGATACTATCTACCAAATTTATATTATTTATTTATGATCATATTGACTAGGGAAATTATTGATATTTCATATTTTAGTTCATCCAATATAGACAATTATTAATTTTTAAGCCATATTGATTAATATATATTGTTTATTCATTTTATGAATTGATAGTACTTGTTAAGTAATTTATGGGTCCTACAATTACATATCCCCTGGATTCATCGATGGTTCTCATTATATAAACTACATTGGGTGTTTTGTTGTGACCTTACCCATTTATATAGATGTCCTCGCAAGAGGCCTTGATAGTATGTTTAGATGTCCTAGTATAGGCCTCAAAGGTAAGTTTTCCGTGTCTGTAATTATGAATTACATCATTATGTAATCATTTAATGATGTAAATATATTTATTTTTTATTGTTTTTTATATTCATGTATAAGTTTCAAACTCGTGTGACTATTTATTTTGCATTAAGTGATCATTATTTATTTCTTCCATATTATTTATGTCTTATTTAGATTTTACATCATGCATTCCCTTACTGAGCATCTAAGCTCACCAATTTCTTAATTTTCCTTTCCCTAGTATGTTAGAAAAAATTTTATGAGTCATATGTAGGAATATCCGAGAGAGAATAAACATGATCCCAAGGAAAATACTATGATGTATTTTATGTTTTTAAATCTAATATGGGATTCAACTATGTGTCTAGTTTTCCAATACTGTATTTAATACCAATTTAATAAATTAACCATAATTTTTTTTCTACAAGGATTGTGTTCTTTACAATAATAAGGATATATATCACTTATTCTCTATAATTGGATACTTTTTTTCAAATTTTCCCAATGAGGAATATCTTTTAGCTGTGAAAAGAATCATGGTGTAAATTCAAGGAACACTAAATTATGATTTTTAATGTTGTGTATAAAATTAGAAACAATTTTATAGCTATCTAGATATGTATTGGGATGTAGATTTTTTCGATATAAAATAAAAATTTGAAGGACTATTGTTTCTTAGGAGAAAATTCATTGGATGTATCAGAAAAAAGAAAAGGAGAAAAATTCTTAGTACAGTTGAAATGGGATATATCTCATCCACAAAGGTGTGTATCCTATTATAGTAGTAGAAAAAACTATATGAACTTGTATAATTAGTGAATATATGAATGGTGGTTTATTTTGAAAACAATAATGTAATTAAACTAATGAATAATACAGTAAAACACTCATGAACAAAGCATATCTAGATATGGTATCACTTTATTAAGGATAAGGTGAAGGGAAAAATTATCAACATTGATTGGGATGGATTTAATAAACAAGAGGAAGATATATTCACTAAACCAATTTTTGACTTAGTATTTGAGAAACATTAGTTGAACCATGGTGTTCAACCACATCCCCCAACAGGAGGAGGTTCAGAAAACCCCCCTCTACCAATTTTTATCTGATGTATAACTCATCTATTTGAACATATTTGGGATATTAACCTTTGAATTTATTATTAAATCGTGATAAATTATATGAATTGTTGTTCTAAAACTTATGGGGAACTAAAATTTTAAGGGATTCTTTTGGTTGAAGATAAGGGTATCTTGTTGTACATGTTCATATTTATCAACAAATGGTCTGAGATAAAATTGGTTTGAGTTGAAATTTTATAGGTAATCCTAGAATAATCACTAGATATCATATTTTATATAATGGTAATGGATCATGTAGATTTATATTGATTGATGGGTTATTATATTTATTTTATGGTTTTATAGTGGAATTTCTCTTGAGACACTTTGAATTTCTAAAAACTCAAAGGTGGGGGTGTTTGAACCAACGTCATCATTTTATTGTATTTGTTGGATTATATGGTAGAAGTAAGAATCAATTGAATTGTTGTCATTAATATTTAAAATAACATAGTCTTTGAATATTATTGGGGAATACACTGAATATCTTAGCGGTTTCCTAGAGATAGTACTATATGCATGTAAACAATCAGAGTGCAATATTGGTTCCCACACCGTGAAGGATAGATATGTGATATTATATGATCAATATGCAATATTGTCTTGGATTTTTGATATAATAATTAGATTAAATTTATGTTATGAAAGTATAAATCACACTTTGATGGTGGTTATATAAGATTACACAAATCTAGAGATGTAATATCATTTCACTATGGAGAAGGATATCACGCAATAATTTATCCTATGTAATAAGAAATTCTCTATAAACCTAGTGATGGTTCCATAAAACAAAGTAAAATCACAAAATAATGAAATATATTTTTTCATGAAGCTAGAGGTTGCACCAAATTAAAAACCCTATGAGTAATTTTTTCAACTCTAGAAATATAAAGATTAATTAGATCATTCCATGATAAATTTGGTTATGAATTTGAGGTGAAATATCACCCAAATGATCTAAAAACTGAGAGGATTTTGAAATATATATTCATTCCATAATTTTAAGACCACAGCATAATATGTTTGATTATAGAGGTAATTTTAGAAGATCACAACATGTAATTTCAAGGAGATAAATAATGGATTCTACCGATTTTTTTGGGATCTAGATATTGAATGAGGGTTATTCCATGGTAGAGATAATCACATTGTAATCTGGTAATTTTTAGGTGTGTCACATCACAATATTGGTAGTCACACTATGAAGTATGTTATTACAAAAATATTTTAGAATTAAAATACATCTCAGATTTTTTTGGATACAACTTGACTTTTAAAAACTTAATAGATGTTTAATGATTTGTTTGAAGGAACAATTAATGAACGACATGTGACAAATTTATGGAGAACAATTTGGGAATTTTAACTCTTAATATTGGTGAGATAGAGGAGGAAATGGTGGCATATTTTGAGAGAGTAAAATTGACACATCTAGATGTTAGTGAGAGATACCACCACTAAAATAAATTCCACATAAAATGTGTAGTTTATTAGAAGAAAAATATCCTAATGAAAACACCCTTGACGGTTTTTTATTACTATATTATGAAGGTTTCTGGTAAGAAACCACTAAGTTTTGTATTATTTTATAACTCCCATTTAAATTAATGAGTGGATAGGGACAAAGAAGATGAGACACTATGATTACAGTGTATATTTCCTGGACCTTGTATTTTTCTTCAATTAGTAGTGATATACCCTACTATATGGAAACAACATTGGTTTATACTCCTTGAAAGATCATTTAGTGGTGAACCAAGTAATATATTCATATCTCTATAGTTCTTATTACTTATATATTATGTGTGCATAAGTTTGAGAGGGTTTAAGATTTCTTTTCAATGTGACAATAATATTCGATTAAAGAAAAAGTATACACCAAATTTTACCCCTCCCCTTATTAGGGTGTATTTAGGACTCTGGTAAAAATAGTAGTAATGGACCGTGACAATCAAATTCCACTTGATTAATTGAAGGGGGTGTGATTAGATATTATTTAAATTTTATTGATAATAAATGTGTTTTATGTTTATTAAAGAATCATTCCTAAAATAAAATGATGAAATAAAACCACCAAATCTAGTCTAATTATGAACATTAAGTACATGTCGTACGTCAAAGTAAACTTTATTGATCATGAAATGGGCTATTATTATGAAATAATAAAATTTTACTTATCATATTTATTTATACAATTGAAAAGTGTTGAGAATGATTATGATGTATAAATTACCAGGAGAAAGGTAACATTTTTTTTATCTTTTCAAAAAATATTGAATTGTTTTAATTATTTTCCCTTTCATATCATATAATATATGTAAAATATACGAAAGAAATTAAGAATTCATGAGGAAAAATGTAAATATATTTTATTGACATTTTTTCCCTTAAATGGATGAAAATTTTGAATTTTATATTAATTTTTTTATCTTAGAGTCACCATAAAACCTAATCAAATAATCTTATTTTATTCCATGAAGTGAATAAGAGCTTTTAGTAAAAAAATTATTTCATTCCCTAAATTGAATTTAAATATACATAATTTTATTTCAAATCATTTTTAGGGTGAATATGACATTTTTTATCACTTTTGGATTATTTTTTATAAGAAAAAAAATAATAACAATAATATAACAATCATAATTGGTCTTATGGAAATAAAAATTTAAATATCATAATGAGTTTTACTAATATTTAAGAAATATCATGATCCTAAAGGATGATAAAAAAATAGTTTCTTCTAAAATTATGTTTAAGAGTATTTTTGTTTATAATTATTTACTATTGTAGCAACAATGTTAAGAAAAAAATATTATTTATCATGTACTTATGGGTTGTAAATACCCCCGAGTATATTTCAGTCTATATTATCCATTTAAGTGGATGTTATACTTATTATATTTCAAAAATGAGATGATATAATTATAAAACATTTATAATCCAATACATTTTTGGAAAAAAATTACCACTTAAAGAGGTCATACAATGATCATTATAATAATTATAACTAATATTTTCATATAATATTATCATTGCTGATAAATAATTAATTACATAATGAACTATGAAATCCAATGATTGAGTTTATTCCCCAAAGTGAATGTAATTTTAATTTATTTATTTCATTACTTAAAGATAAATAAATTATTCATGAAAAAAATTGATATAATTTGTGTTATAGAAACATGAATTTTTATTATCAATATTTTGAAAGATAAAAAAATTGATTAAATGTTTCCTCCTTTCTTAACTCAAGGGAATTTTATTATGATAATCGTTCTATAAATTATAATTATGTTCTTAATAAGGTGTCTGTTTTGAATTTAGAAAATTATTAAATATTTCTTCTCTATACCTCATTCACTAGCGTCTAAATACATGATAGTATTAATACATTGTAATCATATTATGTAATTTTTTCATTAATTAATGATCATAAATTAGTGTTGGGACCACATTGTGTATAAGGTTGTGTTTGTTGTCAAAAGTTTTCAATGAAGATCAAAATGAAGAAGGAGATGAAGAAGAACTCCAAAGTCATTTATAATGGTAATTCAGATGATTGTTGAACTGATATTAAGTTCAAATTACATGTATCAAAGGTGATACATTATCTACAACAATGAAACCATCTTAGAGAGTGTTGAAGGGCTTGAAGTTATAAAGTGATCATGAAACATATCAATGTTCAAAGAGACCCTACAAGTTCCTACCTAAGGAGACATGCATTATTGTAAGAGGGGTTATGTGGAGATTTGAAGATTTAAGAATTATCATAAAAAGTTGAGAAGATTATGTGAGTCATATTTAGTGTTGAATGGAAAGACTGATATTGCTGAAAGAAAGGGAAATTGGGAAGATGCAGTAGTTTTCCTGAAGAATATGATGATGTTGAGACTGATTTTTCAAAGAGTATATATCACGGTGGAAGGAGTTCATGATGAAAGCTACTGACTATTGAAGATTCCATATGACAGTTAAGAAGCATGGGTGATCTTTCCGAAGTATATATTTATGGTGGGGTCATTTCCTAGCGTTTTTTAAAAAAAATCACCTCCGAATTGGGATTTTGTTTTTGGAAATGGAAGGATTTCTGTATAGGAGTGAACGAGATATGGAATGGTGAAGAAAATCAGAATAGGAAGAAACCCACATACCTTGAAACATGGATCGCGTACCATATCCGAGAATGGTTTATGGCCGTGTACCGTGTAGTGATAAAGGTACTTGGGACAGTTCACAGAATTGGTTGCGGTACCAAAAATTGTTTTCAATGGAAGGAGTTGTGGTATTTGGGGTGGATTTTCATTGGAGGAAAAGATGAAATATGCAGACTGACAGGCTTACGGTATGTGGAAGTTTAATGGTACATGGTAAAGTATCACAGAACAGAGTGGAGGCTTATAGTATGCAGATTGAGTTCAGTAAGCAGTGAATATTTTCCCACATTAAAAATTTGGGTAAAACTAATTAGAGAAATTTGTGAAGTTATTTACCTATATGAGGAGTGATAATCTCATCATTCAACCAGAGTGAATTCAATAATAAAATATCATCGTTGTGGAAGACCTAGACCTGGTTTGAAAGTGGTACGCAGGAGAGATTCCATGTAGGATGTAGCGGTATGAAAAATAAGTAATGGTTATCATAATTGGAAGGAGTAGTCCATGAAAGAGGTTCTTTCTAAGAAAATGTGGTATAAGGGAGATGAAATAATTCACATAATTTGATGAATGTGTTTGTAGAAGGAAGAAACGATATGCCAAGGTGATATGAAGATAGGATAGGCAGAGGCGGTACACAAGCACGGTATGTTGAGCAGGTGAGGTATGTGGAGGAGGCGTGGTACGTAGAGCAGACATGGTACATAGAGCAGGCATGGTACATGGAGTAGGCGTAGTACGTGGACAGTACACGGAGTAGGCACGGTACGTGGAGTAGGCCCGGTATGCCGAGTAGTTGTGGTATGCCGAGCTGGTGTGGTATGCCGAGCAGGCGCAGGATGCGGAGTAGGCATGGTATGCTGAGCAGGCAAGGTATGAGGAGTAGGCGAGGTGCGTGGAGTAGGCATGGTACACCGAACAGGTGCAGTACACAGATTAGAGATAGTCCACAGAATTAGGGATAGTTATCATAAGCAGAAACATCATAAAGGGAGTTTTTGATTCTAGAGAAAAGAAGAATAAGTTTTAGTGCATTTAGTAATTGTATTGAAGGAGAAAACTGAATATAAAAGAGAATCAATTTGGTACTTCGAAGCAAGAAGTCTCTCATGCTGAATAGAGACAAAGTATTTCTTGCCAATCTGTTGTAACGACCTTCTAGTTGATAAACTGAGTGAAGAAATCTCTAAGGTAGTATGCCAGGGAAGTCTACAGAAGTGATCTAAGGGAAACAGTAAGCTATCCTTGAACCTTTAGGTAGTGATCCTGGGATAGAGTGACTATGCCTGAATATTTGTAATATATAGCTAGAGAAGATTACTGGAATTAGGTATGACCATCAACCTGTTGGCGTATGCTCCATGGAGATAGCCCTTAGTGGTGAACCAAATAAAAAAAAATCCCCTCTGCATATGAATGTTTTAATTACTACACATATCAATCATACAAGTTTAAACTAGATCCTACCCACATGGTTACAAGATCCATTAAAGAAGAGAAAAAGATGACACCATGATTCACACCCTTCTCAGGGTAGTCTAGGGTTCTTCAATTGGTATCAGATGACAGAAGTTTACATATGTTGGATACTCTAACGTAATTATATTCAAAATAGAATTTGAGTTTTCTTTCCTGAGTCAACAATGAACTTCATTGTGGATTAAGATTCATTTCTTCCTGAGAAGAATTCTATATCCAACAAGACCATGACAAGCAAGAAAAAGAAAGAGAAGAGATAGTTGAAAAAGTCCCTTATTTCTAAAGAAGATGAAGTTTCTGGTTCTCCATGCATTTCCAATAAGGAAGAAATATCAAGATTAGAAATTAAAGAGCAGGTGGTTTAGGTTTCCACCAAAAATAATGTTTCCAACACAAGTGGTGATGTTGATCAATCTTTTACATCACATGAGATGGAAATTGAGAAAATAAGAAATTATATGTGTGATGTTCCTGAATAAATAATTGCCTTGGTTTGTAGAATCTTTCAATGTATGAAGGCTAAGATCACCCAGTTATAAAGAAATGAATAGAATATGGAAAATGTCTTAGAAGTAAAATTTCTTGAATTTTTAAAGCTCTCCATACAGATTGAATCCTTTGAAGTTACAAGGAGGAAACATGAAATAAATACATCAAAATGGTTTAAAGAAGTTGAAGATGAATAGAGAGTCAGAAAGGATCTTGAAGAAAAGATCCATTTGCTTAAAGGGAAACTGAAACATTGCAGTGATGTCAAGGGTCAACAATTGTACGGGATATCCAAGAAGATCAAGGAACATGACTCTTTGATTCATAATAAAATGATGTTTCTTGAGGAAGAAGTTATTAGTATGAAGAAGGATTGTGAAGAGAATATGGAAATGATTGAAGATCATAAGGTTATTCTAAATAGAAAATGTCTAGAATTGGATGCTCAGTTGACCAATCTTGAGAAGACACGTATTGAGACTTCAAAAAAGAATTAAATAGTTGATATTGGTACTCAATACTCACTGGAGGATTATAAAGCTTAAATACCTCCAACATGTGACAAGAATACTATGAAAACTCTTGATTATCTATCTCAATAAATAGTGTATGTTTCTACTAAATGCTCATTGAAGGATTCTACTTTCAAAATACCTCCAAAATGTGATAAGAAAATAATGGATTAACTCATTGATATATCAAAAGTAGTTGAGAAAAATAAGATACCATCCAAAGAATCTTGTAATCATTTTTCTAAATATGTTTCCACGAGGAGTGCAGTCTGGAAGAGAAACTCAAAATAATTATGGATGAGGAAATGTGAGGAGTTACCTATCACCACGTTTGGGGTGAATAGGAAAAAGAATGTGGAAGGTGGTTCTCCACAAAGAGAAAAATAAATCAAGAAGATGTCCAAGAGACATAATACAAAGAAATCAAGATTTTGGGTCAATGTTGGGGATGTAACAGATTTTGGAACTATGCAATAAACTGTTGGTACAATCCTCATAATTTAAAAGCACAAAGTAAGATTCCCTCATAGGTAATAAATCCATATAAGAAGAAGAAACAATTGAGGGTCCAGAAGTAACTGTTTACCACAAAAATATTTGGAACTCTTGATAAAATCTATGATGTATGCAATGGCAATGGTCAAAAGGTAGGTACATGAACATCTCAACATGAATTCATCATTGATAAGAAAATAAGCCCTTCGACGTTGGCTAATTATAAAGCACCTTCCTTGGGAAGAAAACATAAGAATATTGTGAATACAAATTTCTACAAGAATAACTCAAGTAGGGAATCCGAGAAGACCCTAGATTTTAGATCCATGAAATGGAAGGGAAATTCATCTAAAAGAGTAACTAAGAGGGAAGACACTCAGAATAACCCATGTGAAATATCTAAACCTCCTACAACAGGTCCAAATGACATGTTGGTCATTTGGGAAAAATATGTGAAAAGAATAAGGAAACTAGAAGATGAAAAGTTCAAGGATGATCATAAAGGAAAAGTAAACATTTCATGTGATAAAGATAAAGTGAATGGGAGAGTGAAAAACAAAATAAATAAATGTGTTAAAGAAGTTTTGTGTGAGAGATGCATGAAATCTGGTCACATTGAAAAAGGTTGTCTAACCATAATACCAGAGTAAGAGCAGTCCTTAAGAGGAATAAGAATATATCATCCATGATGGATGTTAAGAGGAACAATTCTCCCTGAAAAGTAGAAGTGAATGTGAAGAGATCTATTCCACATCAGTACAGATCATAAAATAGGTTCAGATGTGTGAGCATGAAGACTAGAATAAATAGAGAAACATGGTTGAGAAAAACATCTCAACCATGCAATTCATATTCACGAAGCAAGGATGATCCTCCTCATTCCTTTAAATGTCTTATGTGTCATACTTATGTTTTATAATATACTGAATTGAAGGTGAAGCAAGATCTTTGGGGGAGAACCTGAGAAGTAGTGAATGATAACAACTCTTGATAGCGAAGATGAATAAGTTTCCATCCTTGGAATATTTTTCAATTGATATTACAAGATTAAAATGAAGAAGGATCACCCTTGATGATGAGGAGGAAGAGTATGTCCCTTGAGGGGGGACACAAATGAAGAAGCTTCCAGAATTATTATTTCAATCAGTATCAACTTCAGTTGGTATTAAATTCAATTACTCTAGAAATTTCTTGAAGAACATGTCATTGGAAATGGTATGTCATTTCTCAATCTCCCATCCTTCATTAATCTGAATGAAGATCATTTTACAAAGGGGGAGTAACTAAATTAATAAGTAACATAAGAAGAATGGAAGATCCCCAAGGCCACTTATCCTATAAATTGCACTTGAATGTTTTTTATATGTTTTTTGAAGGGAGTGAAGGAGAGTAATGTTGATTATTACCAATAATATTCAATTTATTCAGCCTGGAATGAATGAGGAAAACCCATGAATAAAAAGTACATGAGTTCTCATCTCATGTGGTATCATGATCAGAGAATAATGGTCATCCTTGTTGTATAAATAAAATACCCTTGTTTTCTACACTGATCATTTCTCATGTAGACTTAGAGTGAAGTGATTGAAAACACATTTCTTAAGTATGGATTGATATCCTTTTCCAATACACTTTTTATTTCTTATCAGAAAGGGGGAGAGAAGTGAAATTAAAGTAAGGGGACAGAGAATATTCTCATTTTGATATTGAAACATTCATTTCAGGAGAACATTATGGTATTGAAAACAAAATACAATGGGGGATATTGTTGGTACCACATTGTGTATAAGGTTGTATTTGTTGTCAATAGTTTTCAATGAAGATCAAAATGAAAAGGTAGATGAAGAAGAACTCAAAAGTTATTGAGAATGGTAATTCAAATGATTTTTGAATAGATTTAAAGGTCAAAGTACATTTATCAAAGGTGATACATTATCTAGAATAATGAAACCTTCTCAGAGATTGTTGAAGGGCTAGAATTTATAAAGTGATCATGCAACATATCAATGTTCAAAGAGATCGTGCAAGAGCCTACCTAAAGAGACATGAATTATTGCATGAGGGGTCATGTGGAGATCTGAATATTTAAGAATGATCATACAGAGCTAAGAATATGATGTCATTCATATTTAGTATTGATTGGAAAGACTGATGTTGCTGGAAGATAGGGAAGTTGGGAAGTTGTAGTACTTTCCCTGGAGAATCTGATGATGTTGAAATTGAATGTTCAAAGAGTATATATCATTGTTAAAGGAGTTCATGATGAAATATGTTATCGATTAAAGAATCCAAATGATAGTGAAGAAGCATGGGTGTTCTTTCCGAAGCATATATTTATGGTGGAGCTGTTTCCCAACATTTTGGAAATTTTTGGAACTCTAAATTAAGATTTTTTTTGGAAATGGAAGGATTTATGCATATGAGTGAACGAGATGTGGAATAGTGAAGAAAATCATAAAAGGAAGAAAACTGCATACCTATGAACATGGACCATGTACCATGTCTGGGAATGGTTCATGGTCGCATACCATGTAGAGGGAAAGGTACATGGGACGGTTCACAAAACAGGATGCAGTACCAAAAATTGTTCACGGCATAAAGAGTTGTGGTACGCAGGATGGCTCATCATTGGTGGAAGAAATACATTACATGGACCAGAAGGATTATGGTATGAGGATGTATAATAGTAAGTAGTAAAGGATCGCAGAATGTGGTGGAGGCTTACAGTATGTGGATGGAGTTTAGTTTGTAGTGAAGTTTGTCTCACATTGAAAATTTGGGTAAAATGGATCAGCGAAATTTGTGGAGTTATTTTCCTATATAAGGAGTAATAATCCCATCATTCATCCAGTTTGAATTCAATAAGAAAATATCATCATTATGGAAGACATTTACTTGGTTCAAAAGTGGCATGCATGAGAGATTACGCATAGGATGAAGCGGTATGTAGAAGATGAATCTTTTCTCAAAATTTGAAGGAGAAGTCCATAGAAAAGATTCTGTGTAGGAAAACGTGGTATGTGGGAGATGAAATAATTCATATAATTTAAATAAAAATTCCATATAAGGAAGAAATGGTATTCCAAGGTGATACGTAGAGGTGGTACGCGGAGGTGGTACACAGGCACGGTACGCGGAGTAGGTGGGCTATGTGGAGCAGGCATGGTACACGGTGAAAGCACGTTACATGGAGAATGCATGGTAAGTGGAGCAGGCACTGTACATAGTATGCCAAGCAGGTGAGGTATACGGAGTAGGCGCGGTATGCGAAGCAGGCACGGTATGCTGAGTCAGCACGGTATGCTGTGCAGACGTGGTATGCATAGGAAGAAAGGTACACAAAGTAGGCACGGTACGCGGAGTAGGCATGGAACGCAGATCAGAGAAAATCCGCATAATTTGGGATAGTTTGTAGAATAAAAAACATCATAGAGGTAGTTTGTTATTCTATAAAAAAGAAGAAGTTTTAGTGCATTCAGTAATTGCACTGAAGGAGAAAACTGAATATAAAAGAGCATCAATTCTGTACTTTGATTAAATTAGTGTCTTTAGCTGAATGGAGACAAAGCCTTTCATGCCAATCTGTTGAAATGACCTTCAAGTTGATAAAATGAGTGACGACCTCTCCAAAGTAGTGATCTAGGCAGAGACTATGGAAGTGATATAAGGAAATTTATTATAGTTTTCCTTGACCAAGTAGGAGGGAGGGATGGGATTCCACAATCTTCTTCTGTTCAATGATGCACTATTGGCCAAGCAAGGATGGTGCCTTTTGAACTATCATCCATCTCTTTGTGTGCGGGTACTCCGTGCCAAGTACTTTTTCCACATGGACTTCCTTGGATCCTTCCTTGGCCCCCGTCCTAGCTTCCTCTGGAGAAGTATTTGGGGGGGCCGAAATCTCATGGAGAAAGGGGTGGGCTAGAGGATTGGAAATGGATCATCTGTCAACATCTGGACCGATCCCTAGCTTGTTGATAAGGCTGGTATACGGGCCACATCCCCCTCCCAACCAGGTCTAGAGGATGCCACTGTCAACTGCCTCTTCTCAGACCAGGGTCCAGGATGGTGCGTGGAAAAGATTCAGGAATGGTTTAATGATAGAGACCAAAGACTTATCCTGAGCATCCCCTATGTCCTTGTTTCAGGCCCCGACCATCGTTTTTGGATCTATGATGTTTCAGGCGACTACACAGTGAGATCTAGATATAGACTGGCTCTTGTTTTTCACTCTCTCGACCATGATGAGGGACCATGGAATGCGCTTTGGAAGCTCAACGACCCCCAAAAATTCGCCAATTTTGGTGGCAGGTGTGCACGGGCACCCTCCCTACCATGAGCCTCCTTGTTTATCATCATATGTCCAGTGCTAACTCCTGCCCTTTCTGCCCGAATATTCCTGAAACCCCCCATCACGCCATCTTTCACTTCCCGGGAGCCAAGGAAATTTGGAATAAATGGGCTTCGACTCCGGATTCTTCACTGGACATTGCCTCGGACCTCCCCGATCTTCTGATGCACCGGTGTTCCTCTCTTTCATCGTCTGAGGCAAGCTCCCATTGCATCCTGGCCTGGATCATTTTGGGTTCAGCATAATGATTTGGTTTTCCATCATGTTCATCACCCTCCCGTGTTCTGGATTGAACGATCCACTTCATGGATTGAGGGATGGAAGGACTGCGAAGGGAACTTTATGCCAGGCGCTTCCCCCTCCTGGTCCCCTCACTGGATCCCCCCAAAGGAAGGGAGTCTTAATCTTAACATGGACGCCTCTCTCCCCAAGGATGGGCATGTTGCTCTCAGCCTCCTTGCTCGAAATCATCTGGGGCAGATCATTGTAGCAAAATATGAACCACATCATGCCTTCTGGGAACTGGTTGTGGCTTATGCCTATGCCATACTTGTAGGGTTGATACTCACTATGGAACATAGATGGGCCGATATCATCATCGAGTCTGACTGCCTTTTGGCTATCAATGCTATTAACCACAGTGACACTGGATTCTAGTCCTTTGGATTTATCGTCAGAAGAATCTGCTCACTGTGTCACGGCTTCTCTAGCTGCACCTTCTCCTTTACCAAAAGGGAAGTAAACAATGCGGCCCATCTGCTGGTGGCTTCATGCCCCTTTGATGTCATCCAACTATGGAGGTCCTGGGTATGTTCGGGTCTCATTTCAATTAATTTCCTTATATTTTGAATTAATAAAGTAATGTATTGGATTTATCCAAAGGTATGGACCATTTTATTTTTTGTTTAAGATCATTAAAATGGTCCTAGTTTCAATGCCTAATCAAATTATGGAGGTCCCGAGTATGTTCAGGTCTCATTTGAAGACTGATGCTATGAAATGGGAGGAAGCAAACTGGGTTTCACTATTAGAGGAAACTATGTCACCCATCCCACATAGTTTCCCTAAACTGTGTGGCAGCTAATAGTGGGAACATGGGGCCTACACGGTAAATCTACAACCGTGTGACCTAGTGTGCATTACCATGTGACCCTTGGAAATGTTTGTATAGAGGGGTTTCGCATGGTTTGCACACTGTAAGTCAAACTGTGTGACTAACCATGTGAGGTTCCCCCACTATAGTAGTGAATAGCACAAGGTTGGTGCACAGTTTGTCCAAACCGTGCATAGTGTATTTTGAGGGGGAAATTACCTTTCTTCTTTTAATGAATGTTTTAACCTTGTTTCCCTCCTCTATCCTCTTCCCCTTGGGATTTTGGTCTCCCTCTTAGTGTGTAGTAGTCTCCTCCTCCCATTCATAGGATTTTTGATATCTCCCTCCTCTATGGTCTGATGCCTTTGTCGTCAGAAGATACAGACTCCTCTTGGTCAGATCTACCTTCTAAACCCTTTTATTTCTAAGTTTCTCTTATATCAATTGTGATATTTTGGTGCGATGTAATTTTTCTCCATTTTTGGGGTTTTGATAAATTTATTAATTTATTTCATTTTAGGTTCAATCAAGGATAGTTGTTGGACGAGTGGAGTGTTACGACAATGAGGTAGGGTGTCTGCGACATTTTTCTATCATTTCGACACTTTTTAAGTGTTGTTAAATTATGCCTCTAGCCAGACTCATCCAGCGAGGCCCATTTTTGAATATTAAATTGATCCCATGGGTTTTCTGAGTCCATTGTGACATTAGTTTATGGTAAAACCAATTTATAGGGTGTTCTTATTGACCTTGGTCACCCCTTTGGGTGTGCATATCCAAAATGACCTATATGAACATGTTTGGTTAATAGAAACACATTGGAGGTGTGGGTTGTACCATTTTTTAACAACTTAAATTTATTTAAATGATTGGAAATGAATAAAGAACCATGAGGTAGACCCTATTATAAATTCTTTGCTTATTTCTTATTATTGGACTTCATGTGTAATGCCTTGATAAAACTTAATTATAGATGTTCTCATTCATTTGCCTTATGCTCAAATGCTTAGGCTTATTCCATGTGCACTATACTAATGCTTTATTCCATGTTTAAAGTCATGAATAGAACTATTTGGAATCTTTTCAGTTTATGATATTATAACATCATTATTGATGTGTGAATTATATAAATTCTCATTCCCTTGTTTAGTGGATTTATTTGAATTATATGTTTGTATGAGCTAGTTAGCTTAAGATATGGAAATTCTATTTATGGCATGTATATGGTTACATGAAATACCTTGTGTAATAGAACTCTTACTCATGCCTTGTTCACCTGTAATGCTTTATGCATCCCCATATGAATTGTGTTTTTTTTGCCTATTTGAACACCTTGATAACTTGTGGCATGAGATGCATATTTAATGTCTTGTAATTTCTTTCTATAAAAAAGGTAATCCTCAAGGGTGCCATTTTCAAACCCTCTACACCTAGGAACCACCCTCCCCATGAAGCGGTCATCCAGAGAATCTCCAACCAGGAAGGAGCCACTACCAGCCGAGATGGAAGTCCCATGAGGTAACAATACAATTATTGATGGTTCGATATAGAAATCCTTCAGCTAGGTGGTATGTGCCCTTCTACCCACTTGGTGAGACACCGGGTGACCCAACAAGATGAATGGAGCATGGGAGGTGGAAATTCCCCCAAGAGAAGGCTCCTAGGAATTGAACCATGTACCTCACCAAACACCATTTCTATGGCCCTTGACCTTGCACCACTACAACACCGTCAAAGCAGTTAATTTAATGTATTTTAATTATAAATAGTTTTCCTTGATATATGTCTTAGTTTATATGGATCACTTGATATGGGGGGGAGAGAACATGGATTCTGAATTAAGGATCCATGGATGGACTCATCGTGCTCTGTTGGTTACGACTCAATCCACCAGGAGCAATGCTTTGGCTTTCTAGGTACGGGCTGCACAGGTGGTTTCTTATAGTCATGAGTGACACTAGTTCCCTATGGGGGCAATCGAGGATAGACCCATTGGAAATATGGTTATGTCATGCATCGGGTGATACTTGTTCCCCTATGTGAGATACTTGGTACGGACTTAGAGTCATCATCCCCGAGTGATACAAGGGATGTCGTATGGGTAACCTTGGACAGATTTGGTGGTACTAGGTCATATTGGTTGTATGGTAGAAACCCTTGTGATTCTATTTAGATCACCTTGGATGGGATCAGACTCCACATTTGGATTTTGTGGATTGATTGATGTTTTGTTCTTATGATATGCGTCCTTCATTGTTATTATGATCTTGCTTATTCACATGTGATGTTTCTCATACTCTTACTAGTATACTTGTAAAATGACACTTCATTGTGACCACTAAGATAAAGCACAATCTTGGGGTATTATTATTTTACCTAGGATGGTTTATTTATATTGGATGTGTACACATATTATACATTGCAAAGGAACCTTGTTCAAACTTCTGGCTTAGGCTGAAGAAAGTGATATGGGAAGAGTGTCCTCTTAGAAATTAGGACCAAGGTGTTTTTATTTAATTGGGATATTGCTCTGCATTTAATATATATGGAACATGTTCTATTATCTGTAGTATGAAATGGAAATTTCTATGCAATATGGGTGCTGGCCTATTGAGATTTATTTCTAACACCCTACTCGGGCATCTTTTGGTATAGGAGTGGACTTTATAATCACAGATATGGATAAAGGTAAATGTGTTGCCTCTAATATTTGATTTCTTTGATGTATAGGATGGAGATTTGGGAGAAGAGAACCAAACCTATGCTCAAGATACTATGTAGTAGTTTTTTTTCCTTTTTTAGTTCTATATAGCACGCATTATATGCTAGTACCCATGTTCCCTTGCCCTCTCATTTTGTATAGACATATGACATGCCATCGTAATTATTGTATCTTTTATTCATATTCTACTTCCTATAGGTTCTTATTTATATTTCATGGTTTATGTATTTACTTCAACTATCGTATGATTATTAATATACTTATGTAATTTACTTTTTGTTATTTTCTACTATGCTTATACTGATCTATGAGGGTATAGCCTCCCTATGGACACACCCTAGGTGTAACAACTCAAAATTTTAACAATTTTTTTTAAAGGTTGGGGCCGAATCTTCATTTATTATTAAAGAAAAGAAAAGACCTCTTTAACTGGGTAGACGGAGACCCATTACATGGCCCGAAGGCCCAGTGGGCATTTATCCCATTACATGGCCTGTAGGCCCAAATTTTTTGCCCAAGGCCCATTCTGTGAATAGTACTACTATAGTACCACATAGTACCTGCCACTACTACAGTACCCTGCTGCCGCTACAGTGACCTGTCGCCGTTACAGTGCATGTCGTTCCTATAGTGTCGTCGCTGCTACAGTACGCTACAGTACTCCTACACTGCCTGCGCTCAATGGGTTTTGAACCCCCTTTTTCATGTAGGATTACAGGGTGCTTAACACTAAGCTAAACCCCAACTAAAATCACATAAAATCACATTAAGAACACAATTAAAACTTTATAATTGAATAATGAACGAAATAAGAGGTATTTCTAGAATTTTAGGAACATATACCGAAGAAATAGTAACTTGACATTTGGAATAATAATATGACCCTTAGGAATTATAATTTGAAAATTATAATAATAAACACACCTATGAAAGTATAAATAATATTTAGGTATCTTAGGAATGAAAATATTATGTATTTATTTCATAGAATAAGCTAATAAATGTTTTAAAAATGAAAAATTAAGTTTTGGTTTTTTAAGTCACAAATATTTTATTAAAATTTTATGATTAATTTAATAATTTAAAATAAAAATTATTCACAAATTAAAATTTTTATTTATTATTATTATATCATAATTGTATGATACCTTGATTAATTTTTCCAAGTGTTATAAAATCGCTTATAAATATAAAATCAGTATTTTACAAGTAAATGATGATATTAATTAATAACTAAATTCCTCATATTTAGAAAACTATTTTCATAAAATAGAGTTCATTTTTTAATTCTAAACATTGAAAACAATTTAGGGTGAATTTTTTATTTTTTCTAATATGTTCAAATTTTTGGTGAATAGTGGAATATGGTAATGTATGGTATATATACATTATAAGTTAAATAAATTATTACTTGAGTCATCACTGAGGTAAGAACCATAATATTGAACTCCCTTTAATTAGTTTAATATATTTAGTAATAATACTCAAAATATTCATATTCTTGAGCCAAAATAATAAACTAATGAGTAAAATAATAATAAAACACCCCTTTCTTCCACTATAAATACCACCCCTTCTCCTCACACATTTTGAGCTTTGAGTCGTTCCCATGTTCTTCCAAATACTCTTCACAAGCTCCAACCCCACATCCTAGAGCCCTCGGTCTCTTAAAAATGTCAAAACCTTTTCCCTAAAGAGGTTATCAAGGAGGATAAATTCAATAGCTAAAATCCTTTTTCCTTTTCTTTTAATTTCTCTTCAATTTACTTTATTTTATAATTCTCTCCTCACCTCCTCTATTCAAGAATGCATGATAACTTCAATATATTATATATACTATAATTTTATTATGTTAATGGAAAATCCACTATCAAATCTCTTCTACTCTTCTATTTATTCTAAAAATGAAAATGTTGTCCATCAGTTGTTAATTTATCACCTTCAAGGATGACAAATTTTCATTTTCCTTTACCACTTTCAAGACTTGTATTAAAACCATTAAATTTTTTGAAATATATTGTAAAATTCATTTTATAAACTTTTTTTTCTATAACTAAAATATACACATAATATTAAACAATAAAACAAAACAAGTTCATTGTGAGTGAAAACCACCCCAAATAACCCAAATGATTATCACTAACATCTTATCTAATGATTCATACTCACCCCAAATAACCAAATGACTTATATAAACATTTAATATTCTATATGTTCATTAATAACTTGTAAATTAAATTCTTTATATCTATTTTCATTTTACATGAACTTCCATATTCTTATATAAGCGAACCGATTATGAAAACCAAGAAAACGAACACTCCTGAATGATGAAATTGAACACTATAATCCATAAAAAAGGCCATAAATGAACTTAATAAACTTTAATAAATAAATTAAATGTATAATATGTTCCTTAATTGTTAATTAATGAATCTAATTTTTTTATTCATCACATTAAGTACAAGTGCAGAATCATTTCAAACATAAGTGAAGGGATTCTTTCCAAACCTCCATTTTTTCCTTCGGGTTACATTTTCTATATCTTTACCCAAATTTAATTATTATTTATTTTTATATAATACTCATAAATTATATTTATATGTTCCAAAATCATGTATCATGGTAATTTCTTCCTCATTTTATGGGGAAATAAATATTTTATAAATTCCCCTTCTAAATTATTCTCAATAAGAAAGTCTTATTAAAGGAAACTTCTCGATTTCTTACCCATTTTCAAGTGCTCTCCATAATCTATTATGAGAAACCATTATTTTTCTAAAATCAAAAATTTTATCATGAAAATATATCTTGGTTCAGTTTTGGTTTTATAAAATAAAATATTCCTTTTCCAGTTTAAATTCTCTTTAATATTTTCCATAAACTACACTAAAATGTTTCATTTCCAATGTCACTTAAACACACTTTTAACGTGCTTTCACTCCAATTTGAAATAAATTATCAATATATATACCTATTTTTCACTATTAATGTCCATGTATTATTTAAATCCATTATTTCATGTACATCATTATGATATTCCCTTTTTTATGCCTTATGACATGATTATGATACCAAATTATTTCCATGGGTAACCCTTATGATTGGATCTTCATATGGAACACATATTCATGAACATATTATGATGGGTGCTCCTATATATCACTCTAATGAATTGGGTAATTTTTATTCTCATGAGATTTAATGTAGGGATAGGGAGTGAACTTGATTCCTTTATGGGACTTTGTCCACCATGGGATACAGTCTTGGCATTTAGTCCTAACTCATGTTTATGGCATGTTATATGTTGTTTCCACATTCCTATAATGACATGATTATATGTTCCCATGTTATAATATTATACTTACTTATGTTTATTCATTTTCCATTCCTTTTATGCTATAATTTTATGACTTCTAACCCTTGTGCAATGTTTATTAATATTCTAATTCCCTTACTGAGCTTTTTAGCTCATCCCTTTTATTCATGTATTCTCTAGGTTATCCTATAAAGATATAACTTCTCAAAGGGAGTTATGAGATCATTATGAAGATTAAATAAAATATGTTTTTATTTTAGTTTAATGATTTTTAATTATGTACTTAATCTTACAAATACACTAGAATTTACGATCCTTGGTTGTATTTGATGGTTAATTATACTTAAAATCATGTAATGATATGTGTAAAAGGAAAAGGTATCAATAGTTGGTATCAGATAAAGGTTTATTTGTTTTTGGATATTTGGAATAGATAACTTTATTAATAACCCTATATATAATTCTTTCACCAAGGATAACCTATATTTAAACTTAAGGTATCAAAAGTTGGGATATAATTTTCATTTACAAGTCTATCCTTATATGTTCAATGTTTTATTTTTATATGCAAAGTACTCAAACCCCATAACTATACATTATTTTCTTATTTAATGGATGGAAATAGAATAACCCAATACAAAAATCAATGTGATAGGAAATTTAATGATTTACCTAATGATATAAGAAATATGATGGGAATGGGTTCTCAAAATATCATGATTGTACTTGATCAACTAGATCAAGTTATGAATAATAACTTGAATTGGGTGGAATAGCCTCCTTCTCTGAAGAAAGATTAAGTTTTTGTCGAATCCTTCATGAGAAAAATTTCTCCCATATTTAGTGGATCTTTCGATATCCTCATTATAGAAAAATGTATTAACTCCATTGAGAAGATATTATTTATCCTCCAGTGCTCAGAATAAGAGAAATTTGTGCTAGCGATATATATTTTGGATGGGAAATCCGATCAGTGGTGGACACTGATCAAGAACATGAAGTCCAATGAGGAAATTGATTCCATGGAATGGAAATATTTCAATAAAAAAATTCAATAAATATTTTTCCCAAACCATCCATCTTAATATGGAAAGGGAGTTCCTTGGACTGGAAAAAAAAAAGGAAGACAAGTCTATTGGAGTATAAGAGGAAAACTTCACAAGGCTTCCATGATATGCTTATGGATTTGTAATGAACACTAAAATCAAGGTGGATCACTTCTTTAATAGACTAAAGTTGAATCTATGAAAAGCATTGGAGATTTGAGATCTCAACAGTTATGAAGAGATTGTCTATTGTGCTCTTAAGGTTGAAATAGAGATTGGAGACTCTCATTGGTCTCGTGGGACCGGTGAAAAAAATAGGGAAATTAAGTTTAATATGGTTGGATAAATAGACAAATCCCATTATGGAAAGAAGACCCAATATCCCACGTGTCAAAAGTCTGGGAAGAAGCACCCTGGATAATAAATAAAGGGAACCAAGAGATGCTTCAAATGTGAAAGAGTGGGGCATATGGATAATAATTGTCAAATGGATATGAGTAATCATACTAATTAAGAAGAATAAAGGAAGGTTCAAATCAAAAATCAACCTATAGTGCAGTGTTTCAACTTCAAGGAACATGGAAATTATTTAAGCCATTTCCCTAAGCCAAGTGTTGTTAGAGGCAATCAACAACAACAAACTCCAAGGAAACAAGTAATGGAATATGCTATCACTACTACTATGGTGAAAACAGATATTGATGTGGAGACAGGTACACTAGTTATTCATTCTAAGATAGTGAATTTACTATTTGATTCTAGTTCTATGTATTCTTTCATATCATTTATGTTTTTTAGAACTCTTAAAACACCACCTAAAAATATGGAGATTGAGTTATCTATGAAAATATAAAATGGGGAAATTATTGCTTCCAAAGTATATAACTCCTCATTAGTTAATGTTGGTGGACTGAACCTCTTAGAAAATCTTTTATTACTTCTTTTGGTGGAGTTAGATGCTATATTGGGCATGGATTGTTTATCTTTATACAAATCCAACATTGACTTTCAGGTAAGGGAGATCACTCTTCACATAATGAGGAATCCTCCAATTCAATAAAAGTTTAAGGAGGAATATGAGTCTCCTTCAGAATCATCATATTAATTATGGATATTTTTTCCTTATGAGAAGAATATCTAGCTAAAATTATTGATGCAAAGTATACAATCATTCATGAAGACATGACCATCATGTGGGATTACACTGATGTATTCCCTGAATGATTTTATGGTCTTCAAACTGATCGAGAGGTTGAGTTCTTAATTAAACTTATTCCTGGATCTCTACCTATATCAAATACACCTTATAGAATGGACATTGTTGATATAAATCAACTAAAGAATCAGTTACATGAGAATCTGGACAATAGCTTTATACACCCAAGTGCTTCACCATGGGGTACACATGTCCTATTCATCAAGAAGAATGGTGGAATAATGTGCCTCTTCATTGATTTTCATGATCTTGAAAAAATCATAATAAATAACAAGTACCCCCTTCCATTTATAGATGACTTATTAAATCAGATATGTGGGGCCAGTTATTTCTCAAAGGTGTACCTTCGGTCGAGATATCACCAGTTAAAGGTCAGTAAGGAAGATATTCACAAGATTGTCTTTCGAATGAGGTATGGAAACTATGAGTTCATAGTGACGCCCTTCAGACTCAATAATACTCTAACAATATTCATGGACATAATTAATAGAGTATTTAGATATTACCTTGAAAAATTTGTGGTATTCTCTATGGATGATATTCTGATATACTCCAATAGTAAGGGGAACATGAGGAACATTTGAACACTATTCTAAAGTCTTTTTAAAGGTAGAAACTATATGCAATGTAGATTAAATGTGAGTTATGGATGAAGGAAGTATCATTCTTCGGGCATGTTATCACTAGTAAAGGAATATCTGTGGGCCCATCTAAGACAATTGCAATCGAAGAGTGGCCTCGACCAACATCTGTAATGGATATCTGTAGTTTCCTTGTCCTAGATGGGTATTACATATTATTTTTGAAGAACTTTTCATGATTTTAAAACCCAACAACTATTCTACCATGAAAGGTATTAAATTCTATCTGGACCAGTGAATATAAAGACTACTTCAAAGAGTTGAATAAAAAGCATATCATTCCACCATTACTCACACTTCCTGAAAGTGGGGAACTCTTTGTGGTATATAACAATTATTAAAATAATGTATTAGGTTGTTTACTAATGAATAATGATAAATTGGTAGAATATACTCAAGGATATTGAAAATTCATGATAACAACTATCACATTCATGATCTGGAGTTGGTAGGTGTGATCATTACATTGAAAATCTAGTAGTATTACCTCGAAGGGGAGAAGTGTGAAATATATACTGATAATAAGAGCCTCAAATATATACTCACACATAAAGATATTAATATTTTATAGAAAATATGGTTAGCTCTCATCAAATATTACGACTTATCAATCCAATACCATCTTGGTAATGAAAATAAGGTAGTGGTTTCTCAAAGTATAAAGGGTCTTTAATATTTATCTATGATTGGAATTGATAAGGATCCAATATTCTTAGACCAACAAAGGATGGAAATGGGAATCCTTAATCAAGGAACATCATCAATACTTTATCAAATGATTTCTCAACCATACTTTATGGACAAAATAAGGGATTCTCAAAGAAGTGATGTGGAAATTCAGTAGAAGGTGGAATCCCCGAGAAAAGGGAAATCCTCACAGTTCAAAATGGATGAGGAAAGAGTCATGAGATTTGGGTAATGACTATTTGTACCATCAAATATAGAGATAAATAAATATCATTTTAATGACACACATAGCTCAACCTTCTCTATTTACCTAGGGAGCACAAAGATATATCGATATCTCTGAGAGAACTATTGGTGGGACAATATGAAGAAGGATATTGCTGAATATACCTCAAATTTCATAGTATGTCAATAAATTAATGATTAAAGGAAAAATTCTAAGTAGATGATGCAATAATTACCCATACCAATAGGGAAATGGTAAAAAAACACCATGTAGTTTGTCAATGGACTTTCTAAGACATCCATAGGAAGCAATTCTATATGGGTTATTGTGGATTATCTCACAAAGACATATCACTTTATCATAATTAGAGAGTAATTATCACTAAATCTAACTTCACGGATATACATCATAGAATTGGTAAAACTACATGGAATACCACTATCGACTGTATCTGATTGAGATCTGATATTCACCTCTATGTTCTAGAAAAGTCTCCAACATTCTCTAAACACTGAGATGAACTTTAGTATAGCTTATCATCCCCAAAATGATGTCCAATATGAACATACTATTTATAAAATGGAACACATGTTGAGAGCATGTTCTATAGAATTAAAAGGAGGATGGGACCAACATATAGCTTTGTCCGAGTTCTCCTACAACAATAGTTTCCAATAGAGCATCAAACTAGATCCATATGAGTCCCATTATGGGAAAAGATATAGACCACCATCATGTAGGGATGAAGTTAGTGAACGTAATACTCTAGGACTTGAAATAGTTGAAGAAATTGTATAAAAGGTTAAAACCATTCAATATAACATCAAGTCATCCCTAATCTAATAGAAGATCTTTGCAGACAATCATCGATAGGACCTGTAGTTTAAGGTTAGAGATATGGTATTCCTCTACATATCTTTATGGAAGAGGATCATTATATTTTGGAAGGAAAGATGAGTCATAGATACATAAAACCCTTTAATATACTTGATCATGTTGGAGTTATGTCTTATCAACAAGCACTTTCACTTTCTATTTCTTAAGTACATGATGTATTCTATGTATCCCTCTAGAGAAATTACATACTAGATCCCTCACAAGTATTGAATTTAGGGGTGGTATAGTTGGAAAATAAACCCTCATACCAGGAGCATCCAGTGACAATATTGGATCACAGAGATAAAGTTATATGCAATAATAATATTCACCAGGTCAAAGTACTATGGCAGAACCATAAGTAAGAAGAGGCAACATGGGAACCGGAAAAATATATTAAGGAGAAGTACTCTCACATATTTTCAACTTATAATGTCAAACAAAATTTCATGGGTTAAAATTACATAAGGGGGGAAGAATGTAACGACCCAAAATTATATCAATGGAAAGTACCTTCTTATAATTATTTCATATATTATAATCACATAAAATCACATTAATAATACAATAAAAACTTTATAAATGAATAATGAATGAAATAAGAGTTATTTCTAGAATTTAAAGAACATATATCGAAGGAATAGTAACTTGTCCTTCGGAATATTAATATGACCTTTAGGAATAGTAATTTGATCAATAGAATAGTAACCTCACCTATGAAGTATAAATAAAATTTATGTATCTTTTGAATGAAAATGTGATATATTTACTTCATATAATATGAAAATAAATGTTTTAAAAATGAAAAATTGAGTGTGGGTTTTTTGTAAGTCATAAATATTTAAGTACAATTTTATGATTAACTTAATAATTTAAAAGAAAATAAATTTTCAAAAAAAGTATTCATAAATTATTATTTTTTGTCTTATTATTTTAAAACAATTTTATGAGTCCTTAATTAATTTTTCAAAATGTTACAAAATTAGTTATAATTTTAAAATCGGTATTTTGCAAGTAAATAATGATTTTAATTAAAAATTAAATTCATAATATTTAGAGAATTATATTCATAAAATGGATTTTATTTTTTAATTTTACACATTTAAAAATGGTTAGGGTAAATTTTTTAGTTTTTTTAAATATGGTTGAATTTTTTGTGAAAAGTGAAATACTGTAATTTACTGTATATACATTATATGTTAAATACACTATTCCTTGAGTCATTTCTGATGTAATAACCATAATATCTAACTCCAATTCATTATTTTAGTATATTTAATGATAATTCTCAAAAAATTCATAGTCTTGACCCAAAATAATAAACTAATGAATAAAATAATGATAAAACACCCCTCTCTCCACTATAAAAACCACCCATAACCACCTCTTCATATCACACATTTAAAGAATTGATACTTTCCCAATTTATGCTCAATACTCTTACTAAGATCCTCCCCCGTGTCCTTGATCACTTGGTCTCATCAAAAGACCAAAACCTTTTCCCCAAGAAGGTTCTTAAGGATGAGAAATTCAAGAGGTAAAATCCTCTTTACTTTTCTTTTAATTTCTTTTCAACATCCTTTATTTTATAATTATGTCCTCACTTCCTCTGTCCAAACATTAATGATAACTCCATTATATTATATATATAGGAATTTTATTATTTTAATGTAAAATCAACCACCAATCCTCTTCTCCCCTTCCTTTAATTATAAAAATGAAAACATTGTCCGTGATGTGTTAGTTTATCGCCTTCAAGAACAAAAATAATAATTTTCCTTTACCACCATAAAGGATGGTATTAACACCATTATAATGGCTGAAAAATATTTTAAAATTAATTTTATTGCCTTTTTATATTCTATAACTAACATATTCATATAATATTAAACAATAAAACAAAACAAGTTTGTTGAGAACAAAAACCACCCAAAATAATCCAAACGATTATCACTAACGTCTTTTCTAATGATTCATCCTCACCCCAAATAAAAAAAATAACTTATATAAACATTTAATCTTCTAGATGTTAATTAATAACATATACCTTTAATTCTATATATCTATTCCCATTTAACATGAACATTCGTACTCTTATACAAGCGAACCGACCATGAAAACCAAGAAAACGAACACTCCTGAACAATGAAATTGAACACTATAATAAATCAAAAATGCCATAAATGAATCTTATAAACAATAATAAATCAATTACATACAGAAGAGGTTATGTAGTTATTAAATAATGATTCTAATTTCATTATTTAGGACATTAAGTACAAGTGCATAATTATTTCGGACAAAAGGTAAGGGATTCTTTTCGAACCTCCATCTTTCCTTTGGGTCATGCTTTCTCTCTCTATGCCCCAATATAATTCTTATTATTTTTATATAATTATTCCAAATTATATTTATATGTTCTAAAATCATGTATCTAGATAATTTCTTCATTATTTTATGGGTAAATACATATTTTATGAAGTTCCCTTCTAAATTCTTTCCGATGAGCAATCCCGATTAAAGGGAATTTCCCAATTTGTTACTTATTTTCAAGTGCTCTCCATAATCTATTTTAATCCATAATTATTTTTTTAATATCACTTATTTTATCGTGAAAAAATATCTTGGTTAATTTTTTTGTTTTATGAAAACAAATATTCATTTTCCACTTTAAATTCTATTTAATATTTTCCTTAAACCGTACAAAATTTTTTTATTAATAATGTCTCTTAAGAACCCTTTCTGTGTGTTTTCACTCCAGTTTGACATAAATTATTAATATATATTCCTATTTTACTTTATTAATGTCCATGTGTTATTTAGATTCATCCCTTCATGGACATCGTTTTGATATTCCCTTTTTTTATGCCTTATTACCGGATTATGTTACCTTTTTCATTCCATGGGTAACCCCTATGCTTGAATCTCCATGTGGAACACATATACATGAACATGTTATAATGGATGAACCTAGATAGTGATCCAATGAATTAGATAATGTTTAGTCTCTTTAGACATCATATTGGGATAGGGAGTGAACTAGATTCCTTTATGGGACTTTTTCCACCATGTGATATAGTCTTGGAAATTAGCCTTGACTCATGCATATGTCATGTTATAAGTTGTTTCCAAATTCCAATGATTCCATGATTATATGTTACAATGTTATACATGTTATAATTTCTTATGTTTATTCATGTTCCATTCCTTTTATGTCATCATGTTATGTCTTTGACCCTTGTGATATTTTTATTCCTATGCTTATGGCCTTACAGGGATTTTTATCTCATCACTTTTGTTCATTTGTTCCCCAGGTTATCCTATGCATGCATAAGGGGCCAAAGTGAGTTAGGAGGTCATTATAAATATTAAATAAAATATGTTTTATTTTGGTATCATAATGTTTAATTATGTACCTAATATTTCAAATACACTATACTTTATGATCCATGGTGGTATTTGATGGTTAATTATGCTTAAAATCATGTAATAATATGGGTAAAAGGCTTGGGATGCTATACTAGGCCTACAATTCTAGTTTAAAACCCCAAGCACTTAGGGATATGCGCTTGAGGTCATATGGCTCACCGCCTTAGGGCACTGTTTAGTGAAACCCGGGGCGGGATTCTACAAAGTGGTATTATAGAACTTTTTCCTCTTTCTTGCTGTTTGGGTTTGATAGAAGATAAGGATAATGGAATTTGAAATTTACCCTATGCTTGGATATAGCTAACCCATGTACATGGGACACCCAAATTATCTAGTTTGGGAATTCTATTATTTATTATTACATTAATGTTTGATACGACTTCACTATTGTGTGATGCATATTTTTTTTGAAATTATTGATATTGGTATATTGAAATGATAATTATTATGTATTTATCTCAATGAATGTAGGGTGTTTAATTACATGCATCATACTAAGCACCATATAAAATAAATTGACATGCATATTTCCATGTCATATCTACTTTCAACATGCATTTCAATTTTTCATGTGATTATTGATTTTTCTAGTTGTTAAAACTTGCAATGCTTGACAGTTATAAATAGATAAATGTGTCAATTTACTTTGCAATACTGTGTTATGAATTGGATTAAGTGGACTTCAAATTTAACTTTATAAGGTGCATGGTCCCTTATAAATTTTAATGTTGATCCACTTAATTTAATACGTTTAAAAGGTGTATTAAATAAATGAATAATTAAAGTGAATACCACCTTGAAAAATGAAATTTCCACCCTTTATGAGAGTGTAAGAACTTTAATTGAATTTTCCTTACCAATGGGATATATGTTCCATCTCTTGTGATCCTTATGAGGTATCTTCCCTATTATCATGCCTAGATCTAGGAGAAGGTTGTTATTTGTGTTATGCTCAGAGGCAATCTAGGTACCTATCCTCTTTATCACTTTCCTTATCTATTGTGCCATGTTTCAGGGAGGCCTTGCACCTAGCCTTCTTAATCTTCTTTCTTTGTATATTATAAATTATATTTGATGTGTGTTAACTTAGAAATTATAGAGTTATGCCACTGTGACGTCCTCCTACTATACGCTAAGAGAGTGGGGATGAAAACACTCCAGAGGTTGTGGACCCTAAGCCAGCCATTGTACCTACTATAGTTCCTCTTGAGTAACCTCTTATTAATATTCCATTGGGCATTGATTCCCAATTCAGGGATAGTTTTATTAGGTTTATTCAGTCATTTCTTAGTGATCCAAGGCCTGAACCTACTATGGAAGAGTTTACATGGGACTTTTAGCAGCAATATCCTCCCACCTTCTCAAGGGATGGAAGACCTCTTGTTGTGGAATCATGGTTAGAATCCATGGTGTATATCTTTGACCACCTTGAGATGCCTCTAGAGTAAAGGGTAAATATTTCTACCTACATGATTTGTGACCCCTCCAAGCATTGGAGGGATGTCATTTCTCAATATAGCATTACCAAGGTATGGTCTGGGAAGACTTCCATATGGATTTATATGATCATTTATTTCCAAAAAACTCTAATATTATATCATGATAGGGAGTTATTGCATCTTTCACAAGGATCTATGAGAGTTATTGAGTATTCTACTCACTTCACTGAGCTTCAGCATTTTTCTCCAACTTGGACGGGTGACGAGTTGATTAATGTGAGGTGTTTTGAGGATGGGATTTGGAATGTCATCCTCTCACAAGTGAAGGTATTTCTTTTGAATACCTTGATAGATATAGTTAATGATTCCCTAATTACTGAATGAAATCTTAGTAAAGTTAGTCCTATAATCCATGGCAGTTTAGTTCCACGGCGGGGCAATGGTTCTTATGGCAGTCGGAAGCACTGCTTCGAGGGTGCACCTAGGGGAGGTTCTAGCTAGGTAATACATAATGACAGTTCCATTTTATGTCACTAGTGTAGTATTTTATTCTATAAGAAGTATTATTTCATGAGAAACCTAATAGAATGTGGAGAATACGACATGATGGTTCACCTTTAGTGCTTATTCTATTATTTTCCTCTAGAATATAGTGGCAGGGGATATATACCTACACCACTATCAGGTACAGAATCTATGACTCCATATCTGGCTTGGATTTGGTTATTTACTAGATAATCAGGATGAGGTGGTAATGGTTGCAGTTGAGGTAGTTAGGCATCAAAACATTAATGTCAGCATAGTATATCTACTCATGCTAGTCAAGCATCACCTTAGGTATGAGGTTCATGCCATATGTATGCAGTGCAACCAGTGCCAGAGGAGCATAGTCTTAGGTCATCTATGGTTATAGGTACTAACCCAGTATCCTCTACTTTAGTTTCTACCATTTTTTATACAGGTGCATTGTACTCTTTCTTATCTATTTCATGTGTGGAAGGATTTGGTCTTATAATCAAGTACTTCTATGATGTTATGTATCTCCACACTCCACTAAGGGTTAGAACATATGTCATACATCAGTGTCAGGAGTTCCCCCTTGAGATAGGTGGGTACCATTTCTTCAGAAATTTATTTTTCCTCAAGATGAATGAATGTGACATCATTCTCGGTATGTATTGTCTCATGTTTTATCGTGCCCATGTGGATTTCTATTTCCTTCGAGTGTCCTTCACATCGCTCTATAGAAGAACTTATATACATAAGAGATAATGGGATATCCAGGAATATTGATATGGATCCAGGCATACTGGGCTAGGTAGAGTGAACACTCGGTCAGCGAGTCTCTTTATCAGTGATTAAGGGATGAATCTTGTGGAATTCCCTCTAGTTGTGGATCATTTCAGGGTTGTATACTCTGATGATTTCTCTGGCTTACCTCCTTTGAGGGAGTTTATTTCACTATAAAACTAGTGCTAGGTGTGGCTACAGTGTCCATTCCTCTGTATAGGATGGCACCTACAGAGCACCTAGGACTCAAGAAGCATATTGAATACTTAGAGGCTATGGGTTTTGTCCGACTCAAAACATCATAATGGGGTTCTCCAATCTTTTTTTCCAAGAAGGTGGATGGAACCCTCAGGTTGTTCATTGATTAATACTGACTGAACTGGCTTATGTTGAAAAACCATTATCCATTTCCTTACATATATGACCTCTTCGACTAGATCTGAGGAGAAACTGTTTTATCTAAGATCAATATTAGGTTGGGCTATTATCAGGTTTGTGTGAGACCATCAGACATACCACGTAAATCATTTCGGAGTAGGTCCAACTTTTAAGAGTATTTGGTTATGTGTTTTGGTTTAAAAATGTTCTGGAAGTTTTTATGGATCTGATTAATCGGGTTTTCCACCCGTATCTTGATTCCTTCATGGTAGTCTTCATAGATGACATCACAGAGTACTCATGCTCCAGACATGACCATGCCAATCATCTTGATATCATTCTGAGTACACTGAGAGAGAACTAGAAATATGGGAAGCTTAGAAAATGACACTTTTAGATCAGCAAGGTTCACTTCTTGGGTCATATTATATCTGAGGTAGGCGTATCAATTGACCCAAAGAAGGAGAGCACTATGGTTTCTTGGGAGCATCCCAAGAATGTGTTTGATATACACAGATTCTTAGGGATGACAAGCTATTACAAGTGATTCATTCAGTACTTCTCCCACTTAGCAGCACTTCTTATAGCTCGTACAAAGAAGGGTGTATAGTTCCTATGGTCTGAATATTGTGAGAAGGATTTTTAGGAGTTAAAGGTGATACTCACTTCATATCTGATTCTCATTATTCTTGAGATGTGCATGAGTTATACAATCTAATATGATGCATCAATAATCAAATTGGGTGAAGTTTTGATGCAAGGTGATCAATTCATGGAATATAGATCTTTTTAGATGAGGCCTCTTGAGAAGGATTATCCTACGCATGACATATATTTATCATCCATGGTTTATGTTCAGTGTTTTTGGAGGCACTACCTATTGGGAGAGTGATTTTTTATTTACACAGACCAAAAAATATTGAAAAATATATCCACTCAGTGGGAATTGAATCTAAGGTAGAGTAGGTGGGTGGAATACCTACAGTATTTCAACTTTGATCTTACTTATACACATAGTAAGGAAAATTTCATGGATGATGCCTTGAGTTGAAAAATGCAAACATAAGCTATCCAGGCTTCCAGTAGTGAGTGGAAGATGATTGCTTTTTTTTCTTAGTTGTATATTGAGGTTCAGGAGCTATATGGGAAAATTGTTCTAGTAACACTGGTAGTGACATCTTCTCTTCTCGAATGGATTCTAATAAGGTAGTTATTAGATTTTGAGGGTCTTGTTCTAAGGGAAAGTTTCATAAGAGATAACCCACCTTATGGTTCTATTAGTGATGTTCATGATACCCTGCTCTACTGTGGGTTTGTATGGGTGCCTTCAGAAATATAGGAAGAGGTTAAGAGAGAGTCTTTTACCTCTGTTTCGTCAGTTCATCATGGGATTACAAATATGTATAGAGACATGAATTTTCAGTAATGGTGGATAGGTATGATGAGTCATATAGCAGGATTCATCACTTGGTCATTCACTTATCAATAGGTGAAGTAATAGCACTAGTTTCCTTCTAGAATTCTATAGCCTCTATCCATTATAGAGTTGAAATATAAAAACATCATAATGGATTTCGTGAAAGGATTTATGAGATCTTCTTGAGGAAGTGATGCAGTATGCATGATCGTCAATAGGTTAACCAAAGTCTCTCAATTCTTACTGATTTTGGAGTCCTTATCTATTGATTAGTTTGGAAGGCTTTACATCTGGTAGATATTCTGACTTCATGGCATACCCTATTCTATCATTTTGTACTAAGACGCACGGTTTACTTCATGGTTCTGGAAAGGGTTGCAAAAGGTAATAGGTTCACAGGTTATCTTGAGTATTGTATATCATCCTAGGACTGATGGGAAGACTGATAAGATGATTCGAGTGATATATGATATTCTTTGCTCATGTATCCTTGGTTGTGGAGGCTCCTAGAAAAAACTATTCCTCTGTATGAGTTTTCCTAAAATAACATATTTTAGGAAACAATTCAGATGGCTCGGTATGAGGCCCTCTATGGTATACCAAGTCGTTCACCTATATACTGGCTTGAGTAAGGTTAGGTATATCTTTTGTTTTCTCAACTCATTCGGGATACTTTATACTAAGTCTAGATGATTCAGAAGCATATGGATACATCTTAGTCGAGGCATAATTCTTATATTGATCTTCATCGAAGACCTCTCAAGTTTGAGTTGGGACATCATGTGTTTCTCTATGAATCACCTAGGTTGGTCCATAAACAAATCAGGAGACTCGGAACGTTTTCACCTAAATATGTAGGGCATTTCGAGATAGTAGAGATAGCTTGGACAGTAGCCTATTAGTTTTTGTTACCTTAGAGGTATCATTCCATGAATTACATCTTCTACATATCGTATCTTCGACAGTATCATCCAGACCCATATCATTCATTTGATCATGAGGATATCGAGCTGGAAGTTGATGCATCCTTGGAGGAGAATCCAATTCGTGTCATTTATCATAGAATGAAGGTTCTATGAGTTAGGCCAATTCCTATGGTCCATGAGCTTTGGCAGCACAAATGTGCTTAGGATGGGGCTAAAGAGTAGGAGGCTGATGTACATGCGCAGTGGCCGAAACTCTTCTCAGATGATGTCATACAACCCTTAGAAGGGAAACTCAAGGAAGATTTGATTTAAGGAGGGGAGGTTGTAATGTCCAAACTTTTTCCAAAGGTAATTACCATTTAATTTTTGGTTTTTTTCTTAAAAAGGCCCTACTTTTGATGCCTAATCAAAATATAGAGGTCTTGGATGTGTCTGGGGCTCGTTTGAAGACCATATCTCTAAATTGGGAGGAAGTAGAATGGGCTGCACGATTAGGGGAAACTTTGTATCCTATCCCAGAAGGTTTACATAAACCATCACTATAATAAAATCAACTCATAGTAGCAGTTTTTTATAATATAGCGGTGGTTTAAACTTCTGACATATGATTTTGTGATGGTTTAATAAAACTAATGCTAAATTGGGTATCTCCATCCAACATGTGGAATTTTATTCAATTTAGTGACAATTTTGGTAATTTTCATAGTAAACATATTTAGCGGCAGTTATGGTGGTTTTAGTGGCGGTTCCATGTGAAAACAATGTCCTATTTAGGGGTAGTTTAAACTGCCACTAATTTTTTTTATTTTTTACATTAAAACCATCGCTAAACCAATATAACTGCTGCTAAACAATAATGCACATTTGTTTAGTAGTGGATTTAACCACTGTCAATAAGAGAATATCAAAATATAGTTGCAGTTTAAACCACCGTGAAATATGGTCCATTTTGTTAGTGGCAGTTTAAACTGCCACGAAATATATATTTACAAGTAAAAAAATGCAGCAGATTTTGTAGCCCCAGTACCAGTACCCTGGAAAAAAACCATGTGTAGAGAATATATAACAGAATAATATAAACCATATAACAATGTTTAGTAGTCAACAATCTAATAATGTTTCATAAAAAACCATGTACAAAGAATATATAATAGGATAATCTAAATTGTGGCATCTCAACCATCTAACAATATTTTGTATATCTAAATCTAATACTTTAAACTGTATAGAACCAATGTCTAAGTTTTAATCCTTTAAACTACATAGAATAAACTTATAATATGTATCCATGATCCATCCTAATAAGGATGATTTATCCCAGTGCTCAGGATAACATTGTAAAAATAATTGGGTCTGACAATAATACTAATTAGTTTTAGTTTGGACATTATGTTTGATATAGGTGAAGTTCTTAAACATGACTCGGTAAGAGAATCACTCATGCGTCTATGAGAAAACCTATACTATAACACCTATAATATGGTGGTGTTTTTTCAATTCAGTTTGATGATTAATATAAGCGTGTTATCCAAGTTTTGGAACCACATTCAGTATTAGATGAAGCATGTTCCATGGAAAGTTTTTTATTTCAATACCTAAGGTGGGGAGAATAATGAGTACTATGGAAACTGGGTCCTTTCATGTAGAGGGACACAACTGTAATAGACCAATTGGAAATTATCATAATGACTTCTTGAAGCCAATGAGTTGTTTTATTCAATATTTCATATCTCAAACATGAAAATGACTTTTAAAACATAGGTTTGATTTTAAACTAATTTGGGATGATAGATTCATGCTTAAGATAAATTAGTGATCCATGAGTTTTACCATTTGTTAGTGTGTCTATGAATTCATGGAAACATGATAGAAATGTGGTTTGTTGATTACCCAACCATTGATGAATGATGAGATTCATTGTTGTAATTTTTTGGTTATGTGTGAAATAACATGGTATCATTGGGATCTGAGGCAGTGTGATCAATACCATAAATTAAAACACCGACTATTAAGATGGTAATCTCTTAAACAAGTATGTCTATAGTGGATTAATTGATGCTTCAATGATCAAATTTTTAAGGAGATATGCGGATTCCATCTATGCATCATGTTAAATATGATGTGAACTTTTGGTGGTGTAACCCTTCAAAGATATACCATGGAAGTACAATGAGGGTTTCAGGGTGCGCTGCGGTGGTTGACCCATTATTGGACCTATTAACACATCAATGAGATATGTGGAATCAAGGGTTGGTTCAAGGAAAGTATAACATGTTTTGATGGAGCATGTATCGGAAGATCTAAACAGACCTATCAATATAATTTTTCAAACATGTCAGGATGTTTTTATTTGTAGACCATGAATGGGTAATGTTTAGCAACTTGGTGTACTCCTATTCTATATTTATTCATTCCTAATATATTTACATCATCATAAGTATGTTGGGAGAAAATCTATATACCAATATAAATAATTAAAACCAATGCCTTTTAGTTTGGATGGAAGGAATCCATGGGAGGTTTACACAAGTATTGATTTATAGAAAGCCTTAAGATATGGATTAAAAATGTCAAATATTGGAGGGTAACACTCATGTGAGTGTTGGACCATTCATTGGATGGTTGTTTTTGTTTTTGAGTTTCTTGATAACTAGACTGGGTACTATTGTATTCTGTGGTGAATCCTAGGTACTGGTTCAGATACATGCTTGGGAGAAGCTCAAGTTTAAGCATTAGGCTTGGGATATCTTTTGATTGTCTAGGTGTGTTAGATCGGGAATGTGCTAGAATGTTTTTTTTTTTTGGAATGGTGACATAAACGATTAAGATTTGGAAAGATCAAGAGGCGTCACCGGAATTTGGCTATAATCAGTGGTGATCATGCTCAAAGTGATATTGGGGTACCTTGGATAAAATGTGTTAGAATATGTCTTTAGAGAAATTGACTATTAAAGTTGAGTGTTCTCAAAAAATACTAAACCAAAAGAAGTTCAATATGAGTTATTTCTAAAAGTAGTATGTGGTCAGTGAGGAACCACTTCAGGCATAAGGTGGGTTGAGACAAGTGCATTTTAATGGTTTCTAAGAGCTTTTAAAGCAAAATAAAGTGAGAACAGTATGAGCTTGGAAAATTGGATTTCAACCATTTCAAAAAAAAAATGAGGACCAGGGGTAATATCCTCATAAGTAACATATTTAATGTGTTGGAAAAACCGTTAGGACATTTAGGTCTTTCATAAATGGGAAATTGTGATATTTGTAGTACCACAACTCATAATTGGCCATTAAAAATTAAAACTTATTGTGGATATATCTATATGATAGTTGATAATAGGATGATTACGTGATCATCTATCTTATATATAAGCTCTCCCAATGTGCTCAAGCACATAGTGGTGTAGCTACCAATTTGTATCTCCATCATCCTCCAAGTATTATTCTCCCCTATAGTGATGGAGCGTGGCCAAAATAGACTCACCTTCCATCTAGGGCACACACTTCAAAGGATCTCTTGTGAGAAGTGATCATTCCCATGTTTTGAATGTTTTCAATGGTTAACACAACATTTTTGGGGCCCATCCTTGAATGACATGGTTGTGGGGATTATGTATCCAATAAGAATAAAATGAATCAAATAAACAACATAATATTTAGTCCAAAATACTCATATACACATCCTAACATAACTCAAATGAAACTATTAAAAATATTCATCTTCCACATGGAACATAGATTACTTCATACTCTACCAACTTCATACTTCACCAATTCTAGTATCACTACCTTACTATATCATCAACCTATATCCAATTCCAATGCCTTTATCAAATATGAGGAACCATGAAAATGTTAGGTCATGAAAATGTTAGGTGACTACTCTATGCCACACATGATAGATGATACGTGATATATGATATGTGATACGTGTTATGTGATACATGATACTTAAAAAAACCCTCTATTTCTATATTTTTCCAACATGTCAACAAGACTACAAATCACTACCGGATGATGAACACTGCTTGTCACCCTCTCCACCTCCATCTCTACTTCCTACTACCAGCACCTTTAAGAAAATTATATTTAAAATTAAATAATGTTGTAAATTTATATTTAAACTTAAAACCAATAAATTTTTACAAACAAACTGATTTTTAAGTTGTTTGATTTACCTACTCACCACCCACCATCGATGAAATATCACCAAGGATAGATTCGATCATCTTCTAATATAAATCGACCAACGCATTCTGCAAAGCGAATATCTAAGCCCCCTATTTTTGAATTATGTTTTTCATAAATACAAAATCTCTCAGAGCATATTGACTAAAACTAGGATTAGATTCATCTTAAATACCTTATGGATTGCTAAAGACCTCATATAGTAAGGGTCCCAAACCTATCCCGCACACTCGGCTAGGATGCTCTGTCCCAAGAACTTCACCAACTAATTCATCCTGGGAGACTGAGTAGGACTGTACAGGATTGGCATCCCACAGTTATTTAATTTTTACCTATAAATAAAATATTAGTCATATTAGAAGAAATATATATTAACATAGTGATAACTGATAAAAAGTTATTATAATGAAAAATTAATTCATACCCCAACTTATTTAGCAGGCTCATTAACAAGACTCCCATTATATTTTTTATGAACATCCAACCACACTTCTGTTCGGGGTGCTTGGTGACCTAAACTCTGTGACTACATCAAACAAAGATAAATCAACAATTTAATATATTAAATAGATAATTTTGTCTTATAAATATTTAAACTAATGAAAATCTTACCAGAGTCGATCAGATTCTAGAAAAACCCTTTGACCCCACAGTGTGAGGGGTGATTTGATTAGCCTGGCTCAATACATTATTCCTTAAAATATCCTGAAATAAATAAAATGTAATTTAATAGTAATGTATTCAATGTCATATGCTTTTAAAATATATGTATAAATGCAAAATGATATTAATATAATAATATATATTTAAATACCATGTGCTTCTAATCATGATGTATTTCAATAAAAACTTTTCATTTCTCTCTAGGTACCCCATTGGAAAACATTTCATACATCTATTGGGCACTCAACGAAGTATTGTTTACATTGCCCCATAATCTCCATTTAATGTCTTTCCATTTCTTACACATATTTTTCAATGTCCACTTTCATGCCAGTACATCAGTAACCATAAATTGGAAAAACATATATACAATGAACTTCATTTTGAAAATATTAGAATTTAATAACATACTAACATTAAATTACACCATAATGTATTAAAATTACCTTTATTTTTTAATCAAAAACTCCATTCTTCCTAGATGAATGCATATGCCTCAAATCATCATACGTAATTGGAAGGGAAACCGGCTTTGTGGCCAGTTGACCTAGAATATGGATAAGTAATACTATAGAGTTATCCATAGGGATCCCATAGGAATCAAATGGGATAACTATATTTAGTCCGATAAAATTCTATACATCTTAACTTTTCATATTTTTCCCTATAGTTCCATTTTTTCCTCTTTTATGAACAAACAGTTAGTATAAAAATGTTCAATAAATTTATTCATATTAAAATGTGTACCTATAACAGTAACCCTCCAGTATCCCCAGGAAGAACTAGGAGTGGTTCCCTTCTCCCACACTACCAAGTATGCTAAATGGGAAGGAGTCAACTAATTTGCTGATGGGATGCTCACAGAGGGTGTGATAGATGGTGCAGGGGGAAAATAGATGGTGTCTTAGATTTTGTAGGGAGGTAGACATATGGATATTCATCTATCAATGTGGTTAATGGAACAGTATAGCATTTCCTCCTTGGAATTACTATCTTTTAATCAAATAAAATTAAATTCATAATATATAATTCAAAAAAATTATGCAGAAAAAAAAATTATAAATGATAACATATGTACATTACTAACAAAAACAATATACATAACAATGATAAATAATGAATCATTTTAAATAAGGTTTTCTATTGCCTTATTACTACAACTGGTTTTATAGACTTCTCTTGAGTATTCCATCCAAATATTTTTTGTATTTATAAAATATCCACAAACGACATAAAATTTTTTCTAGGTATAAAATGAATCATCAAAGAAGTTTGTGTGAAACATGTTGATATATAGTTTAAAAAGACTAAAAAAAGACACAACACCCATGGTAAATGATGAAATGGTTGATAGGTGGAGTATCATATAAGTTCAAATCCAAAAGGACTATTCCCATGGTGTGAGGAACTTTGAAGGCCTAATAATCAGCTCGGCTATATAGTGTATATGAAGTTGTGTGAGTGTTTCATGCTTCGGTAAGGGGTTTGAGAGTTTCTTAGTAGCTATTCCACAAGATAATTGACATCTATAATTGCTTAAAGGACACCAAAGTGTTCTTGAATTATGGAATGAGTTTTTGTGGAAATGGTATGTACCATAGTAAGTTACATGAAGGGCTTATAAGGGGTTATCCTTGATAAATATACTAATTATTGTTGGTCCATAGGAATTATATAGGATAAGATATTGAAATAGACTTAGAATCTTGGAACTCCTTGATCGAGAAGATTGGGATGTTGGAATGGGTTGAATGGTCCATGATAAGTCATTGGTCTTGGGGTATCTATGTTGGTGGATCATAGAAGAGAATGGTCACTCTCTTTGGGTGTGTTTAGTGTAACTAGGTTATTTTAATTGGGTTAATAGTCTCTCTTGAGTGTGGGGATCTTGAGGGAGTGAGGAGAACTCATTATATAAGTAATAATTCCTAGTGAAAGGTCGTGTAATACATAGATAGTGTTGAAAGGCATATTCCCTGGAGGAACTGAGTGGATTTTGGTTAGTTCATATATGGACTTGATTCTTGGGAATTGATGGGAAGGGGAACAAGAATCCAGTGATATCAAGATAGTGAAAAATCCATGAGGGTCATAATTAGTGGTATAATCATAGGGTCAAGTTGTGATGTAAGTGTGGTATAAGGGAATGATAACATTATGGATGCTATGTAGTAGATTTTTATGTTTGAGATGAGGTAGAGGACTGGAGACATAAGGATCAGAGTGTATAGTTACATATCCTAGGTTATCATCTTTTCTTTAGTCATATATATGTATTTATCTATGGTATATACCTCATGTTAGTGTATTTTAGCTCATACATAAGGTCAAATATTAAGATTCGCTCCTCACACCACTTATTATAATGCTCGACCTGTATATAACTAGCCATGGGACTTGCCTTATACTGATATGGTTTGGAATGTATGGGAGGTTGGAAATTGGGATACCGTCCTTAGACTACTTCTGATGTTGACTGGAGGATACAAGATGTGTCCATGGGACCCTACCCATATGGAATGATTCAACTTGTGAGAGAGTTTTGATATTGAGATTGTTTCCTTAAATATCATGTTATGTGTGATTTATTTTCTATATTATTAGCACTGGCTATTATGATGACCTTAACTTGTGATTTTAATTACCATTAGTACTATATATTGAAATTCAATTATTTGATGTAACTCTAATAACTTGTGGATACAATAGATGTATCACTAGAATTGATCAAAACAGGTGAGGTTGATTGTTGGGGTAACCTAGTTAGCACCTGATGACCCAACATGGATTCTAGTAGAAAAGTTTCAAGATGAAACCTGTAATATAATTCCCAAATGTTTCGTATGATATTCATAACAAAATCAAGGTTATACATGTGAAATTTAAAATAATAGAACCTAATGTAATCACAATGAAATCAATTAATGATAGAGAAACACAAAGTTTTCCATATTTACACACTAAACATTCTCTACATCATAACCATAGACATGATTCATATAAAAACAATAAACATGCCCTATATTAAATAATTTTACATGTTTAATATCAAAAAATATATAATTAGAATTTATTCATATCAAAAAAAATAAACATGTTGTATAGAAAAACATAATGCACCTTCATCATGTATAATAGAATTTATTCTATCATCCATTTATTTCCATCCCCAATAAACTTAATACATGTAAAGTTTATTTAATTTGAGAATGAGACTTTTCAATCAATCTACAACTACTAGGAAACAACCAAGCCAATACAAAACCCCAAATATAAATCACAATCCAACTCCATGCTCCTACATCACACATCATCACCACAACCATGATCATCACACAACTATATCACACATCATCCAATATCACATCTCATTCCAACCAACCATTTTTTCACTGAACAACACAATCTAACTCAAACACAATTACCACCACTAATTATAAAATCCCAATGGGGACCACATGAATCACAAAAAATGAATCAATCACATAAACATATAAATGATATTTCAGAATGAAAACTACCACATTTAAAATTGAAAAAAATGTAATTCATTACATTTCATAATTATTAAGGTTTTTATTTTGATGTATTTATAGATTTATATCGAAAAAAATAGAGGGGTTCACATTAATGAACATCCAAAAAAATAGAGGGGTTCACAAGAATGAACATCCAAACAAAAATAGAAAATGATAGGAAAACTGGCAGAAGAAGGTACCTTGATTAATGGGAATATCTTTTTTGATGATCCAAGAGGTTAGAAGCCACAATATATATGATTAAATGAAGTGAGGGGTAGCGAGTCTTGGGACTGACAGTGAGACTCAGAAATGGCGGTGAGGCACGGCAAGGGGAGGTGAGGTGCGGCGAGGGGCGGTGAGGCACGAAAAGGGGAGGCGAGGCTCTGGACCAGTGTTGAGGCATAGTGAGGGTAGTGTTTTATGGGGTCATTGGGTTAAGAGGTCACGGGGGTCAGGGAGTGGGGGTTTCAAGGGGGAAGTGTCAGGTTTTTGAAAAAAAAATGTTTTAGCGGTGGTTTTTAATAAACTTACACTGAATTATTTAAAAGAATTAGCAGTGGTTTAGTAAACCACTGCTAAACATAGATTTTGGTGTAGTTCATGAGGCAGATGAAAGTGGGAACCTGTGGGATACATGGTTAGTCCATGGCTATGAGACCTAGGTCATAGGGTCATGTGACCCTCTAAAATTTGTTGATATAGACGTTTCATATAGTTTGTGCATGGTTAGTCAAACTATGCACCTAACCGTGCGAGGTTCCCCCTTATAGTAATGAATGGTGCACGTTTGGTGCACAGTTTGGCAAAATCATGTAGCCAAACCGTACACAGTGTGTTTTGAGGTTGAAATTACCTTTCCTTCCATAATTAAGGTTTTAACCTCTTTTTCTTCCTCCCTCCTCTTCCACTTGGGATTTTGGTCTCCCTAATGGTGCGTGGTGGTCTCCTCCTCCCATTCATAGGGTCTTTTATATGTCCCTCCTTCATTATTAGATTCCTTCACCATCAGAAGCTATACACTCCTCTTAGTAAGATTTACCTTCCACACCCTTCTTTTTCTAAGTTCCTCTTCTATATGTTACTCTATTTTGGTGCATTATAATTTTTCCCAATTTTTGGAGTTTTGAAAAATCCATTGATTTCTTCCATTTTAGGTTGAATCAAGGTTTTTTGTAGAATGAGTGGAGTGTTACAACAATTAGGTAGGGTGTATGTGTATTTTTTCCATAATTTCATCACTTTTTAAGTGTTGTTACATTATGTCGCTAGCTAGACTCTTCCAAAAAGGCCTATTCTTTCATATAAAATTAATTCCCTGGGTTTTCTAAGTCTTTTGTGACCTTAGTTTATTTTGAAACCCATTCATAGGTTTTTCTCCTTGACCTTGGAAACCCCTTTGGGTGTGCTTATCCAAAATGGCCTATATTCTCATTCTTTATTAATGGAACCACCTTGGGTTTGTTTGTTGCACCTTTTTTATCACCCTAAATTTACTGAAAGGAATAGAGGTAAATAAAGAACTATAAGGAAGACCCTATTAGCAATTATTTTCTTATGTATTGTTGTTGTCCTTCATGTGTAATGCCTTGATCAAGATTAAATATTGATTTGATCATTTGATCTCCTTGTTCTCAAATAACTATTCTTATTCCATGTGCACTATGCTGATTCTTTATATTGTGTTTAAAGGAATTAATTTCATTATTTGGAAAACTTGTTAGCTTATGATATTAGAAGGTCAATGATGACGTGTGAATTATATAAATTCTCATCAAGTTGTTTAGTGGATTTATTTTAATTCTATGTTTTGGTAATCTTTTTAGATTGAGATATGGAACTTCTATTGATGACATGTAAATGGTTACATGTTATGCCTTGTGTCATATGACTCTTACTCATGCCTTGTTCACCTATAATGTTTTATGCCTTTCCATATGAATTATGCTATTATGTTTTATTCTATTTGAATAACTTGATATCTTGTGGCATGAAGTGCTTATTTAATGGATTGTAATTATAAATGCTTTTCCTCAATATATTCCTTGCTCGATATGGCTCACTTGATATGGGCCAGGAGAGAACATTGGTTCCAAATTAAGGATTCATAGATGGACTAGCCGTGCTCGGTTGGTTATGAATCGACATGCTGAGAGAGAGGCTTTGACTTTCTAGGTACGGGCTACCTGGACGGTTTCTTATAATTGTGAGAGACACTGGTTACCCATGGGAGAAACCAAGGATGGAATTGTTGGAAATATGGTTATTCCATGCCTTGAGTGATACCCGGTCCCCTATGTGAGATACTTGGTGCAGACTCAGAGTCACCATCCCTGAGTGATACAAGGGATGTTGTATGGGTATCCTTATATGGACTCAGTGGTATTTGGTTATGTTGGATGTACCATACATACCCTTGGGATTCTGTTTAGATCACCTTGGAAAGTCTTGAAATCCACCTCTGTATTTGATGGATTGATTTATTATTTGTTCATATGATATGCATCCTTTATTATAATTATAAGCTTGATTATTCACATGGGATATTTCTCCTCTACTTACTGGAATACATATATAATGACACTACATTGTGACCTCCAATATAAAGCACAATCTTGGTTTAATCTTCTTCTACCTTGGATGGTTTGTTTATATTTTCATTGTACACATATTATTCCTTGCATAGGTACCTTTTTCAGAATTTTGTCTTAGGTTGAAGCAGGTGATATGAGACTATTGTATTCTTAGGAACCCATACCAAGTTTTTTTTATTTAATATGGATATATATTTTCATTTAATATATATGGAACACCATCTTTTATCTACAGAATGAAATCGAATGGTCTAGACATCATGGGTTCCTACCTACTAAGGTTTATATCTCACACCCTACTTTGGAATCGATTGGAACCTGAGTAGGATTTATGATCATAGTAATGGATAAAGGGAAGCATTTTTCCTATAATGTTTGATTTCTTTGTTTCATAGGATGGATATTTGTGGGTACAGTATTGAGCCTATGCTCAAGATGTTGTTTAGCAGTTTTTGGACTTTTGATGTTTTGTATAGCATGAAGTATATTCGTGTACCCTTGTTCCCTTTCACTCTCATTTTGTATAGATTCATGATTTTCCATAATTATTATTATATTGGTTATTTATATGTTTCATCCTCCATTTTCTTATTTATATTGCATGTTTTATGTCTTTACTACCATTGTAGTCTGGTTATTACTCTTTTTACACTATTTACTTTCCATTATTTACCACTATGACTACAATGATATATGACGTAATAGTTTTCCCTTTGACACACTCTAGGACCTGACTACTAGTCAGTAGCCTCAGGAATTTGAGGAGAAGAGCTTGAGGTCATGTGGCACACTGCCTCGGGGCACTGTTTAGTGGAACCCAAGGAGGGGTTCTAGAAAGAACCATAAGATAAAATATTAAATTTGAGAAACATTTTACATATTCATGAAAAAAAATATAAAAATTAAATCTCTTAATTCCAAGACTGATATATTTTATATATTAGGAAATAATAAAGAACATATTTATCACTGGAAGATTAAAAACAAATGCATATTTTACCTATCATAGAATATTATATGAATAAATCTATAAATGTACATTTAAAATATTATAATTTAATGGTAGGATAAATTTAAAACAAGGTGATTTTATTACCTATTATAAATATTTAAAGGATATAAATGAAAACTTATTCAAAAATTAAAAAATAATGTGCTATAAATAGACAAAGTTTTTCATAGACATTATACATTATAATAATGATGAAATTTCCATTACACTACATGAGGATAATGCATCTTGTATAATGAAATTAAATAATGGGTATATCAGTGGTAATAATAAAAAATATATCTCATAAAGATTATATTTTTTACATGAACTTCAAAAAAATTATGAGATCAATACCTTATAAATTAGGTCATGTGAAACTCATATAGATATATTCCCAAAAACATTACCTAATACAAATTATCACAAGTTTATTTATAAAATTTATTTTTGGAGACTTAAAAGTATTTTGTGATATAATCAGGAGGAGTAGAGAATATTTTAATCATCTTACCTTTATTAGGCATTTTTCAATGGGTTTCCATGAAAAGGTTTTTAATTATCTAGGTTATAATTTTCATGGAATTTAATTATTTTTGGTTCACTTTAAAGTGACAAAAGGTTTGTGTTGGTTGTATTTGTTTTTAACGATCATGTCAATATGTATATCTTATAATTTTGGGATATAGATAAATAATCCACCCTTTAAGGAAGATGAAGTGGTTTCCCATACTTTTATGGGTAAAGAATAGTGTAGTTGTTTCCTTGGAATAACTAGGTTGACAGATTCTATGTAGCAACTATATACATCAAATGATTGTTGAAATAATTTTAAATGGACCAATGCCTAGTTTTTATGGATGTTGAATACATAGAATATAACAATTTCCAATTGAATTTTAGTTTTCAAATATTATTTTATTTCATACATAAGAATTATTCTTAGTTGAAGAAATGAAAATGAAGGAATTTTTGACATAAGAAATAATGATGGATAAATATATGATCCAAGTGTCAAAAAATATTATAACCCAAATTCTACCACCACTAGAGTATCTTTACATCATATAAAATATACAAGCTCAAGTTCAATGATGGAAAGAGAATATATGGAAGATAAGAGATCCAGTGAAGGTTGGTGATAACATGAGAAGAGTGTATGGAATGGGGTAGTGCCAAATAGCACAGGAGAAGTAGTGGTCATGGAGTATGGCAGCTCCATAGGAGTTCAATTATCCCCCTTATCCACACTTACTATTACTACCTTTAAACATTGATGTTTCATATATTGATTGGATACTTAGTTGGTTCTAGCATAAGGGTTGAATAATTTTTTTACACTTAGAACATATATTTCTCTAATTTTCTATCCTTTTCAAAAAATAAGAGATTCATTTCCATTTATTCATCTCAAAATTATTCTTATTTAGGAAAAAAAAATATCATATTTATGAATATAAAATAATTTGGAAACTTCTATAATCAATGAATTTAGGTTCTATCAACACTAGATATTGATCTAATTCAATTTGACTTTGTAATTACATGATGTATATACCTAGTACCTAGAATCTGTCTAACCAGATATTCCAAGATAGTAGCCCTACTCTTATTTACCTATCAAAGTATGGGAATCCTATTTATATTATTTAGTGGGTGGGTTATTCCTCCATCACCCAACACTCCAAGACATACATATTGAAATTATCATTATCAAAAAATACAACCAACACAAACCTTTGGGTACCTCAATCTCTCACCTTATTTTTTTCACACTGTTAATTTCTTCAAAAATAGAAGATGCACTGAAGGATGATTAAGAGATTAAATTATTATCCAAAATATAGTTTGGATAATTAAAATGATGATTCTTGGTTTTTTCTTCAAAGTAACAGCATCATGATAATTTTATTATCATGATTATATAAGAGTTAAGCTAAAAAGTTCATAATATGGCTTCATGTCAATTCATTGTAACAAATATGGTAAAAAGGTATATCTCTTTTAATGTTAAGAGCTTGTTTCTTGGGTTAAAAGTTTTTCGGGGATTTTATATAGAAACTGGGGTAGGTACTTCCTATAGGACCATATTATATTTTAAATTTGGAGTTTATAACATAAATATGGTTCTAGGCACAAACCATGAAATGGTTTACGACATAAGAATATTACAAGATGTAAAATATTCTTCTATGCCATAAATTCTATCTAGGTAATAAGACCCTATTTTATACCATAAAATAGTTTATTAGGTAAATTTAACTTTAGGCTATGTGTTTTATCATATATGAGTTATGGGATATTTACAATTTAAACAATGAGTTTCAGTCGTAAATCATTCGGCCCATTATCTTTTATTGCACTATGCACCTTATTATTTCTTCATTAAATGTGAAGGCCTCCCTCCCAATCCCTAGGATTACCTCAGGTGTGTTAGGGATTATTTTTCTTCTTTCATACCACCACGTTCAATGTTCATTCTTTGTCACTGTTGCGCCACTTCTCTCTATTAAGTGGTATTTCTTCTTCTTTGTTTCCATTGATCACAGTAACAACATTGACTATTTTTTCGAAATAATTTCAATTGGTTTGTGTTTTATATTAATCCTTCATAGTTTTCTCTCATTCATTTCCCTTCAATGGTTGATCTACTTGTTTGTAATCTATGTTTTCATTTGAGACTATGTTTCCCCCATTCTTGAGGAAGGTGTCTCTATTCAAGGGTTCTAATTATTGAATTATTATATGTTCCTATCAATTCATTTGGTTTATTCAATGAAAATGCATGAAATTATATTATAATGTAATTTTTTTATGGGATACATGTTTTTAAATGGGTTTTCTATAAAAATGGATTTGTGTACACTAATTATTTGATTAAATGTTTTTAAGGGTGGTTTTGGTTTTAAAATGGGTCTTCAATACTATAAGTGGAAAGGATTTGATGTGAAATGGTATATTAAATGTGGTCATAGTTATGAAATGTATTTTTGAAAACTTATCACATCAAGTAAACTTTGGTCTATCAATAATAGACTTGTCACTCGTTGTGTGTGTAATTCCATAAGAGTTATATTTTCCCTTTAGTGCGTGTAATTACACTAGAGGTTACAATGTTTGGATCCACCTTAAGATTTTATTGAGTATTTTCATTCATTTATGGAACATATACCCATATGTTAGAGTCTAAATTGAGTGCTTTTTCATTTATTATTGGTCTATCGCATGATGGTATTTTCTTGGTTATTTTCTAACATGGTTATATTATGTTGTATCCATGGTTGTTTTGATAATTATTTTGTACTATATTTTCTTTACTTGAAATATTCTTGGATTTGGTGAATATGGTATGATTTTTTGAAAAAAAAATGAATGATTTACAAAAAATGGTTGTGTTTTATAAAAATTCTTTGTAAATTGGATTTTTTTTAAAGTTAGAACTAATGAATTCTTGATATTATAACTTGTATAGATCCTTCGATGGTATCCTAGTAGGTTGTGTGCTTACACCCTAATTTTTCCTATAGGTGGTTATAGATGTTATTTTATAGTACTTGGGTAATTGGTAAGGAATTATATTGTATATCAATTCCTCTTATCGGTCATTCCTTAATAGTAGGATGGTTTGGTGGTGATGGATGGTTTCTTGGTGAAATGTCTAGTCTCGTATGATTTTATGTTCAATTTTATCTTATTTGGCTTGGATTTGTATGACTTTTGGATTTTTCTTCCCTTACTTCCACTATATACCTTTACAGTTTTCCATGTTAAGGTAATACATGAGACATGTTTATTCCTTTTTTTTACTTCCCTATGTGGTAGACCACCTTGGGTGACCTATCTAGTAGACCTGGATTGGTTTGTTACAAATTGGTATCAAAAGGAATACTCAAAATGAAGTGTTATAAAACTACTTGGGTTTATATTATTTTCTTTGGTAGAAAGGATTTGAGACCATCATAATTCAGATAGTAATTATGGGAGGGTGCCTAGTTAGCTCACTTCTACGTATAAATCAGAGTTACCATAGGTGGTTAGGGATTTTTTCCAATCCTTACACCTAGTGTTTCATGGTTATTTAAATAAATTATATTTGGGGTTTATTTAAATAGACAATTTCCTCTATTAAGGTGTTGTATTTTTTTCATAGAATTCATAATTTCTTTAAATTCTTATTGTTTTAAAGTATTAACAAGTATTTCGAGAAGTTGGTCTTGTGATTTTGGAATTTCATTTTAAACTGATTGATCATTATCTTGTGTTTAATATACTGTATCTCTGAGAAGAGTTATTATTAATATAAGAGAGGAAGTTACCAGAGAGGTTTTGTTGGTAGATACTCTAGTGGTCCCTTCTTTAGTAGAATCTATAATCCACACCATCCAGACTCTCTTTCAAGTGGGTGTCAGGAACCCAAGATGAGTGGTGGATCATGAATCAAAATTTACTAATCAACATCCACCAGTCTTCTATGGTAACAAAGGACCCTAGGAATATGAAAAATAGTTTGATATGATTAATATTATCTTCAAATTGTTGAAAACTCCTAAATAATCTAAGGTGGGTTTTTCCACATACATGCTTGAGGGACCGGGAATAAGATGGTGTGACTCTATTTTAAAATCTAAGTTTCATGGGGATCTTACCTAGAATTATTTCAAGAAAATATCCAACCATAATTTTTATCCTGAGAAGTTACATGTTGAAAATACTCAGGAATTTCAAACCTTAGATCAAGGGGAGCGTACCATTCTAGAGTATTCTACCCATTTTTTGAGTTGGTACATTCATCACTGGAGCTAGACACCAAATATTACATAAAGGATTAGAGGTTTGAGTTGGGATTGAAGGTTTATATTCAGTAAATGTTGATTCCCATTTTCCTTCTGGATATTATAGAGGTATTAGATAAGGAATATTTAGTATAAGTAAACATATCTAGGAATATAGGTTTTGGAAGGGCTTCAGTTGGTGTTGTTGTTAGCCATGGGGTATCTTCTGGAAAGAAAAGAAATCACAAGGGTGGTCAGTTTTCTTAAAGGCTAGTTTTAGGGGATTCTTTATTACAGCATCACGTTATCGGATATCAATGTTAAAGGCATGGTAATACCAATCCTAACTATACATAGGATCTTAAAACTTATCATCATTGTGTACAATTTGGATATCTAAGGCATTTTTTTAAAAGATTTCCCAAGTTAATAAGGTTGGATCCACTCTCACCATGGGTTTTCAAGTTCATACTATTGCTTCCAAGGGTGGTGGGTCTTATCCTTATGACAAGGGTGATGATAATGTGGATAATAAATCTCATGGAGGATCTAAGACCATAATAATTTATGTAGAGTAATATTCACTATAGGAATTTGAAGAAGGGATAACTACTGTTAGAGGTACTATATTTATTTAATCTTCTATTGTGGTATCTTTGTTTGATATAGGTGACACTCATTCTTTTATATCATAAAAGTTATTTTATTTTTTTTCATGTGTTTGGAGCTTATTCTATTCTTATTGGATCTTTACAAACATGATTTTGGGAAAGAGGTACAAACAAGGTTTCAAGTGTCGCATATGTCGAGTGACAATAGCCGACCTTGAGGTGGAGTGGGGATTCATGGTGTTGATCTTGATATCTTCAAATTATTTACTATCATATATTAGATTATCAATTTTAAGGTTTATATTTACTATTATTTCCATATAGTTTAGTATTTATCTCCTCATGGAATCACTACTTTCTTTCAGTGTGAGTGGGATTTTAGGTCGAGGACTTTTGGGCCTATTATCCATATGCTAGGGTGATCTAATGTTAGTTTTCAAAGAATTTACTTGAAGTCATTGATACTTTTTTGAATAATCCACTTCATTTGGTGGGGGTGTGTGAATACCCTAATATCTTTCTAGATAATTTTTCTTTATTTTCTCCATAAAGAGGGGTTGAGTTTACCATTAACCTGTGACCTAGTATGATGCCCATATCAATCCCATCTTATAGAATGGAACCTGTTGTGTTATAGGAACTTAAGGTTCAACTTGCAGACATTGATGCCAAGGGATTAATTTATACTAGCATTTTACCATGGTCTTTTACTATCCTCTTTTCTAAGAAGTCAAATTAGAGCCTCATAATTTGTATTGATTATCAAAACATAAATTGGGTGTCATTTAAGAACAGGTATCCCTTTTTGAGGATTAGTGATCTCTTTGATCAACTTAGAGGGTTTTTTTAGTTTTCAATGATTACCCTTAGGTCAGGGTACTTCTATATGATATTATTATATGAGGATATAACTAAGATGTGTTTAGGAGCTGGTATAGGCATTATGAGTTTTTGGTTATTCCATTCAGTCACACTAACAATCATATAGTATTGATGTCATTGATAAACCAGATATTTCACTGATTCTTGGAATCCTTTTTTTGTTCTCTTGGAAGATATTTTTGGGTACTTCAATTCAAAGGAGGATCACATTGATCATTTGTATTTCATGCTTAGAAATTTTAGGTAACATCATCTATATGGTAAAATTTCCAAATGTGAGTTTTGGATTCAAAATGTATAATTTTCAAGGAATTTTATATCTAAGAGGGGAATCTCAGTGGATCCTAAAAAGATACAAGCAATTATTTTCTGGGAGCAACCAATAAATGCGTTTAAGATTCAAATCTTCTTGGAATTTAATAGTTATTACAGGTGGTTTGTTCAGGACTTTTCTAAGATTTAATCTCTGATGAAAGATTTAATCTATATGGTTTTAAAGTTTATATGGAATGAAAAATGTCAAATATATTTTGAGGAACTGAATGTGAGGTTGACTACAGATTTAGTTGTGATTCTTCCAGAACCGGTTTTGGGATAGGAAGTTTTCTACGATGATTTAGGTATGGTTTTGGGGTTCTTCTTGATGAACGGGAAGTAGGTGGTGGCCTAAGTCTCTCACTAGTTATGCCCTCATGATAAGAACTACCCTACACATGATCTTGAGTTGGAATTGGTTATGCATTCACTCAAAATGTGCTGTCACTATCTCTTTGAGGAGAAGTTTACGATATATTATAATCGTAAAATCTTGAAGTGTATTTTCACTTGAGGGATCTAAACTTGTGATAAATATATTAGGTTGAGTATCTATAAACTTTTAATTTTAATATTTCATCTACTATTGTGAAAGGTACCATGGTTATTAATGCATTGAGTGGGAAATTATGGATTCAATCCTTGAATGAATCCATGAAAGAGTGGTCTCTGATGAGTTTGTTTGTAAAGATGATTTTGGGAGGGGAAGAAAATAATGTGTGCTTTTACTTGGATTTGATAAAGGCTCACTCATCATTTCATGAGTGGGTTCAACTTGATCAGGTACCTATCACAGATTTCCAACACTTTATTAAAATCCTAGATGGTGGGGATAATCGAATGATTGGTGTCAGACTCCAAGTGGTGCTTTATGTTTCCATAATAAAATACTCCTTCATATTTCTTTGAGGTCGGAGTTGATGTAAAATGACATTGGTAATTCTAGTCCATTAACCCTAGGACTACCAGGATTTATCATGACTTGAAACTTGTATTGGTGTTCGGGAATGAGAAGTTTTACTGATGATTTTGTGTCACGGTGTCTTAAGTGCCATCGAATTAATGTGGGCACCAGGGACTTGTATGGTTTTCCTATCCCTTAACCATTTTGATATAGAAGTGGTATGATATTTCCATGGAATTCATTATTAGTTTACCAATGACTCCTAGTTATAAGGATTCGATTTGGGTGATCATCAATTGATTCATGAAATCAATTAATTTTCTCCCCATAAAGGAGACAAAAAAGGTGGAATGGCTCAGGGACTTGTATGTCTTAGAAATTATGAGACTACACGGGGTTCTATATATGATTTTTTATAATAGGGACCTTATATTTACATCTATTTTATTGAAAGTTTTTCAAAAGGTGATGGGTTCCCAGTTGAAATTAATCCTGCCATATCATCTCTAGATGGATAGACAGATAGAGACAGTTATCTAGGCTCTTAAGTATATTCTCTAGGCATGTGTGCTTGATTTTCTTTGTTCTTTGGAAAATAATCTTCCTCTGGGAGATTTTTCCTATAAAAATAGTTATTATGACTCAATTTAGATTTCCCCTTTTAAGGTATTTTTTTAGATTCCTTGTATATCTCCCTTGTGATGAGAAGAGTTGGGAGAGAGGTCCTTGGTCAGGTCGAGTCTTATAAATGAAATGATAAAAAGGGTGAAGTTGATTCAGAATAGGTTGGTCATGGCATAAATTTGTCAGAAATCTCATGAGGACCTTCGTCAGTGGTTGCTGGAGTTTGAGGTTGGTGATCAGGTTTTTATTAAAGTTCCACCTCACTTGGGACACCATCGATTAGGTAAGTAGGGTAAGTTGCACTGAGGTTTTTTGTACCCTTTTAGATCATTGAATTACTTAGAAAGGTGGCATATCAGTTGGACTTCACATCACAATTGAATTTAATTTACAATGTTTTTCATGTTTCCTAGATGAGGAAGAATCAACCAGATCCTTTTTTATTGAATGGTAATATTCTGATCTTGAGCCCAACACCACTATGTTTGAGTTCCAGTTCTGATTTGGGATCACAATGATATAGTACTATGTGGTAAAAAAATTCCCTTGGTCTTTGTACTATGGTCGTGTGGATAGGATAGCCATGAGAAATGGGAGAAAGAATTTTTGATGATGCAACACTGGCCAAATCTTTTTGTGAGTCTAGTATCTTGAGGAAATTTTTGGGACAGAAAACTTATATAGAAGGAAGAATTGTGACATATCTAGTAAATAATGCTTCTCTTTTAATGTGAATATCTTTCTTCTTTAGTTTAGAGTTTCTTTGGGAGTTTCTATTGAACCTAGGCTAGGGACTTTCTACAATACCATTTTACATCATAAATAGGGAGTTCAAAACATAAATATGGTTCTAGGAAAAATCTGTGAAATGGATTACGACACAAGAATCATAAAATTTGTAAAATATTATTTTAAATCATAATTTTTTTTATTCCATAAGATCCTATTTTACACCTTAATATAACCAATTGGGGGAATTTAACTTAAGGAATCGTGTTTTTTCAGTATATGTGTTATGGGATATTTATGCCATAAACAATGTGTTTACTTAATAAATCCTTCAACCCAGTAGATTTGAATGTGTTACACACCTGATTCATTCTTTATTTGACATTAAGGCATCCCTATCAAAACCTATACTTACTTCAGGTGTGTTCTGGGTGACTTTCCTTCTAAATTGCCTCATTCGACATTTTTTATTCGGCATGGTTGCGCCACTTCTCTCTAGTAAGCGATCTTTTGGATTCTTCATTGTCATTGGTGATGGTAGTGGTTTTGGATATGTTTTTACAACATATTATGATTGGTTTTTGTTTTCTATCTATCCTTTACAGTTTTAACTTATTACTTGTCTTTGGGAGGATGATCTACTTATTTCCAATCTCTGTAGTTAATGTCAAATAGGTTTCCTCCATTCTTTATGTGGGTATATATATACTAGGGCTCAAATTCTTGAATTTCTATATATATTCTTATTAATTACTTTGGTTTATTCAATGAAAATTCAAGACATAATATTGAAAGGTAATTGTTGGAGTAGATACATGTTTTCAAGGGGTTTTATTTAAAAATGGACATGTGTGCACCAAGTGTTTAATTAAATTATTTTAAGGGTAGTTTTTTTTAAATGTATCCTTAAGCATAGAAGAAGAATTTATTTGATTTCAAAATGGTTTATTAAATTTCATCATTGTTTTGAAATGGATTTTGACACACTTATCTCATTAGGAAACCTTGGTTGTGTCAGAAATAGACTTACCACACTTTGTGTATGTAATCCCATAAGAGGTTTATTGTCACTTTAGTATGTGTAATACATAGAGGTTATATTGGTTAGATCCACCTTATACCTGGATTGAAACTTTTCTTTCACTTCCAGAATGGATATCCACATCTTAGAGCCCATATAGTGTGCTTTTTCATTTTTGATTAGTTTATGACATGATGGTATTTTCATGGTTATTTGTTCACATACTTATCTTATAGTGTTTTGATGTTTGGTTTGACTATAATTTTGAGCTATATTTCATATAATTTACAAATTCTTGGATTTGGTGAATATACTCTTAATTTTTGAAAACCAATGGATGATTTACAAAAAAAACTTATTTTAATAAAATGATTTTTAAACTTGATTTTTTTGAAGCTAGAGCTAATAAATTCTTGATATTATAACTTGCGTATATTATTTGGTGGTATCCTACTGGGCTTTGTGATCACATCCTACTTTTTCCTTTAGTCAATTGAAGATGTTATTTTGTAGGACTCGGTTAAAGGGAAGGTAATTATATAATATTTTTGTTTCTCTGGTTTGTATTCTCCTTCATAGCAGGATGGTTTGGTGGTTACTGATGGACACATAGAAATATGTCTAGTCTCCTCTGGTTTTGTTTTTGGGTTTAACCAGTTTTCCTTGGCTTGGATTTATATGTCTCATGGATTTTTTCTCTTTAATATGCTATATACCTTATTGGTTTTTCATATTTATATTTTACATGATAAATGTTGCTTCCAATTTATTATACTTCCCCATGTGGTGGCCACCTTGTGTGGGTTATGTAGTTGACCTAGGTTGGTTTGTTACATTCATCAATCATAGTAAAGAATATAGTCACTATAAAAAGGGATTAATCTAATTTTCAATCCATAGTAGTAGTTTTTTTGGTAAACTCATTAGTATTAAGGTTTTATAGGATAAATAAAGAAGTTTCATGTTTTGATATTTAGGTGCAAAGTGAGATCAAAAGGGAACATGAAATCTTGATGAAATCAGTGAAATTTACGAACCTATGACTCTATTTTTTTTAGAGTCACAATAGTTGAGTGAATGGATCTACATGATTTACAAAATCACAAAGGGATGAGTTCGTGGTTGATGTTTCCAATAAGTACCTCTACTCGCATTTTTTTGAAGTATATAGATAGGAAGCATAGTGGCGGATGAAAAAAAATATTGAGAATGATCTATTTTATTTTTCTAAGGATTTTATGTGCGGATTACATGCATGAATTTTTTTGTGTGAAGGATACTATACAGTAATAAGCTATGTGAAGACCATGAAATGTGTTATTATTTCATGAAGAAGCTAAGTTCCTTTAAATATAGGTTTTTTGAAGCTAAAGAGAAGATATTCTAAGAGTATTAGTGTGATGTAATGAGAATTAGTTTCATAGAAAAATTCACACATATAATTTTAGATAATATTAGACACAATTTCTCTATAATTATTAGTTCAATAGTTTGAATTAATTTTTAAAAATAAATTTGTGTGATTTAATGTTGAGTTTTTTGGACAAAAAAATTACAGATGATAAAACTGAGAAGAACCAGAAGTTATTGAAGCCGATAAATAGTGACTAATATCGATATACTATATTAGAGTGGATTTACTCAATAAATTAAAGTTATTGAAAATTAAGAACATGTGAAATTAAGGTTTTCAAAAGTTAGTGTACATGACCGACTTTTATGTAGTTGGAGTTATTTACTCAATAGAAATCAAATTCCAATGTTAAGAAAGTAGATCTATTATTATTGATATAGTGACATCAAGAGATCATTAAAGATCTACATTAAGAGGTTGAAGGAAGTTTCATAATATCAGTCATGAAGAATGAAGACTATGTGATGAAATATTAATATCTATAGTGTAATACTGTAAAGTACAGTGGGATTTATAGATCATGGTGTGTTATATCTTAATAGTATAAAAGTACTACAAGATGGGGTGAATTTTTAGTTTATAAATTTTAAACATATTGTATTCCCCCAACCATTAAGAAATATTATCATTAAACATATGTGTACTAATATAATTTATAACCCAATTAAGGAACAAGTGTATACAAAACAATATAAACCTTCTATAAAAATTAAATATGAAATAATAATAAAATTATAAATAGGTAACAAAGTAATATAAAATTTTGTAGATAATATAATAAAAACTTACAGAATCCTTCCTGTGAAAGATCTGAACTTTCAACCAAAGTGTTAAAGAAGTATGTAAAAGTGACTTAATATATCAATGATTATATATCTATTGTAAGGTTTTTCTTCCAAACTTAGGAAGCCCTCGATCATAATGAACGGAAAAATATCTATTTCCATATCTCTGTGAACCCTCGATCAAACTGATCAAACTAAATATGTCTCTCTAACCCTATGAACCCTCAATTAACTAGATCAGAAAAAAATTACAATTATAAAACCCGTAAATCATTTACAATGAAAACCTCATAATGATGCGTTAAGGAAACTCTATAAATAATATAAATGAAGAACTCTCCGTAACAAGATGCTAAAACACTTTAATCAATAATATTAGATCATTGGATTGTAAAAGATTCTTCTCATTCGGGTTGTGATTCTATTTATAGAAAAGATACAATGGTCATATTTCACACATCTCATGATGAGTCACAATATCATTGAACAAACATCCTCTTATCTAATTGATTTCATCATATAATAACCCTTTCTAATGTAAGTTTCGAAATGCACCATTACAATTCTCTGAGTATTCCATCTAGTAGAAATGATATATCTTCATGTGATAACATTGTACAACTTCATCTTGTAGGCTTAGTAAATGTTCATTAGGTATAATTTTTATGTCTCCTTATAATGAAAATTATAATCCTTTCATCATATGGAATTTTTATACATCCATCTGATGTAGTTTGTACATGTTTGTTTTATATACTGGATAAATATTCCCCTGATGTAACTTTTTTTCTCCATCTGGTAAAATTTAACTTGTCTCTAAAAAAGAATTTATAAATTGATAAAGATAGTTATTATAAATATTAAAACATTAAAATTGTGAATTTTAATTTTAAATTTAAGGTTAGGATAAGGTCTCATGACTCAACAATCTCCCCATTTTTGAAAATCACAATACACAATACTTAAGGAAAAAAATAAAGTAAAACTTTTAAATACTTACTCCTACTTACATAAAAAAAAATTGAGATCTATAATTTCTCCCCAGTTGTGACTTTTGAAAATAATTGTGGAGGTAAGATACTTAGTACAAATAAATCCCTAAGATGTTAGAAACACACTCTACAAAACAATTATAAACAGTAAACAAGTATTTAAGAAAACATATCATTCATCCAAAAATGTATGAAAGTAGAAAACATTAAAAGAGATATATCAAAGAAATAATATTCATCCGATAATATATAAAAGTATAAAAAATAATCCAAAAGTTTGTTATAATGATTCAAGAGTTCAAAAAAATCATTCTTTCTTGGAAAAAAAATTTACTACTACCTTCATCTCTCATAGATCATATATTTTTATTTTCTAAATATTCCTCTTTTGAGTAAAAAGTTTCCCCCCTTTATTTAAAAAATTATATCATCTTATTTTGTTGAGAAATATATATATCATGTTTAATGGAAATAGTCTTAAGATCATTGACCACATTGGAACAATATCTGACTACAGAATTGATGTTTTCATTATAATTTCAAACAGTTTTGATTTACCCATTTATCCCTACAACCTGTTCATCAAAAATATTTATATATTATTCTTCATAAACTCAGTAAAATCTTCATCGAACATGGATTTTACATTATTTATTGGAATATCAAGAGATTTATGAGAGGATTCACAAAATTTCCTCTTCTCAAAAACAATTTTCTTAATCATCTCAACTTCTTCAGTGAATGAAGATTCTATTGACTCATCTATGAATTTTTTTCCAGTAGTAAAATAAATTATCCTAATATTTTCAATAGTTTCACCATGAAAATAAAAAAACTAATCTCATATATGAATGGATTCATTCCTGAAATTATGTTTCATGACCCATCCTCTGGGGCCCATACCGTGACTACCCCAAACCCGCCTTCCATAGGCTAGGGGCTGGCGACTAGCACCGAAAGGAGTATTCCCAAAAACGGGGAAGGAATTGCCTTTATATCCTATAAACACACTCAACCAAGAACATAGTAAGATAAGAACACAAGTAAATTGTAAATTAAAAAAGATTTTGTACAGTAAGTAAAAGGGGCGAGAATACAAGCCCAACATGTAAGTACAAGAAAACTGAAAAGTACAAGTAAACTGAAATAGCTCCTGTGAACTCCCACCAAGGACCCGACCTGAAGGGTAGGTACAGATCTCAAACAATCATCTCTGTGGTACACCTCATATAATGTCCACCTCCGAGCTACCTCTAGACCTGGTATTGTCATCCTCAGTCAACGTTGTCTGTCGTCTGCACCAAATACAACAAGGTGCGGGCATAGCCCATGCAGGGGTGAGTATAACGATACTCAATAGGGACCCCAAGACCCTCGAAGGTCTGAAAAAACCCACAAAGTATAACCACAAAGCATTAAAACATCTAACAACCCTACTTAGGTATATTCCCATACATATACCTAAGTTATCAAGTATACCCATCTCATTCATGAGGAAAACACAAGTCCAAACTCTTAGCCAAAGATCAACTATTCCATGAAGGAAAGAATACCACGAAGGTAACACCACAAAGTTAATTACCAAAAAGGTAACGCCACAGAGAAGAATACCACAAAGGTATCACCACGAAGTTAAGTACCGCAAAGATACATCACACAGAAGAATGCCACAAAGGTATCACCATAACGATAAGTACCACAAAGGTACACCACACAGAAGAATACCACAAAGGTGTCACCATGAAGGTAAGTACCACAAAGGTACACCACACAGAAAAATACCACAAAGGTAAGACTCAGCTCACACCAGGTATAACATAGGTACGGTAGTAAATATGATCAGATGTAACTACTGAATCATCTTACTCTATTAAGAGGCAGACTCACGTAGGATCCTAAATCATCAAACCCACATAGGATCATAGTATATCAGACCCACGTATGATCCTAGAGTAGTCTCATGTTGATTCCTAGAGAGTATCCAAGTAATAATCTCAAACACAGACCCACTTAGTATCCCAAAGCTAAGATCCACATAATATCCAAAGTATAGACCCACATAGGATCATTTTCTCATGTTACAGCCAGATACAGGGTTCCCGCACTAAGCTCGCTTGATTCAATAAGGGTCCTCTCCTCAAGCCATAGTTAGATACTCCAACTTCCACGAAGTCCCACTAAGAAGTATCCCAAAGGACCTCCATGTGATAGGGGTCTCAACACAATAGATGGTGCATCAATCAGACGCTCGCTCTGTAAGTTATTGGCATTTTAGTTCTGAGGGCCCTGTTGGATTCATGTTCGATCCAACCTGGACGTACCCCAACCTTATCCAAAACTCAATTGGGGTATAAAAATAGGACCTTCTCTATCCAAGGTTTCTGGATCCATAAAAGTTTCATTAAACAGACGCATGTAGCTCAATATATAGCTGAAAGAACGAAAGGGGTCGAAGTTGGTATGGGTCCAGTCCAACCTGGTCAGACCGACCCAGCCTAGCCCACGGTGTGGCGGCCCGCCGTGACTGTTTGGATGGCCAATCTCCTCCACACATCACGGTCATGCACCGCACCACCACCGGTAGCCGGCTCTGTCGGTCGCCCTCCCTTCACCGCTGCGGCACAAGGTTGCGGCTCCTGCTCACCTGGCAGCGTGGATGCACGCCGCCGCCTCCCCTTTGCAAGGCCAGCTGACGCTGGCCGCCGCCCTTGCTTCGCCATAGCCGGCGGTCCATGGCCCTTCTCCAACGGCGTAGTTGCGCTACTTCCATCTTCGCGGCTGGTCATGGTACTGGTCGCCGCTCCCGAGTCCCACTGGTGCCAATCACTGACACTGATCATCGTCCTCATCCATCGTGAAGATCGCATCATAAACCACAAGGGTTATAGAGAGGTCAGTCTATGTTCTTTTGGCCTGCACCCTCCGCGTTAGAGCGGTAGTAAGTGGCTCATGGGGAGATATTCAATGTAAGAGAAAATTAACGAAGTAAAATCAAAATCACACCCCTACCTCGAAGGTTCGTTGACATCGGTGAGGAGGGAAAGACGGACATCAATTCATTGTCATAGAAGATGATCCTCGTTAGAGAGGGAATTATTCATTGGAGAAGGCGTTCTTTATTGGAGAAATAATTCTTCATTGGAGAAAAGTGTTTCTCTAAATTTCTCCCCTTTTTCCAACACTTCCCCCCAATTCCACCAAAATAAAATAGCCAACTTATTAAATTAAGTTTTATTAATTTAATTAGAGTGGGCCATTAATTAATTTGATGTTTCCATAATAAATTAATGGAAGGTGGTGCAATTAATTAGGATAGAACCAAGAGTCACCTCCCTTATTAAAGAGGTAGTTCAAGGGTCGGGTGATCCTGACCATTAATTTCAAATTGGGGGGTTTTCTAGTTCGGGTGGTCCCTACCACCGAGCATTGAAATAGGAGGTTAAAAAAGTAAAATAAAAGTTTTTTTTATTTATTTTTATTTCCGAAAAAAACATGAAAAATAATTTTCATCCATGTCCTACTACGGTCAAGGTAAAAGTCTCCTTAAGAAAATACTGGCACTGTGAGTTCAACGGTGTCCTCGAATTTCAATTCTGAGCACCGGTTCAAAAGTTACAAAAACATGCTCCCACGTTTACTGAACGTACCAAAAAAAAGCTCAGAAATTCATTTCGGGCACACCGGGCCTCAGAATCATGAACCGTCAATTTTTGCAGACTCTTAAAATTCCCATATAATTAAAAAAATTACATGGAATTTTTTGGGTCTTTACATTCTCCTCACCTAAGGGATTTGCATCCCCGAAAGCCAAAACACAAACTAAGAAAAAAAGTGGGGCTAATGAGAAAGAATATGAGCCTCTCACTCCCATGTGATCTTCTAGAGGTTCTTGTGCTGCCAACATATGTGCACAAAAGGTATCGACCACCCACGAAGGACCCACTCCTGTCAATCCTCAATATGTACCGAAACCTCCAAAAAAGTCTCCCCATCATCAATGTCCAGATCACCGTGGTCAATGATGTGTGAAGGGTCGTGCATGTATCTCCTCAACTAAGATACGTGGAAGACGTCATACACCCGGTGCAACTGAGGTGGAAGAGCTAAGCGGTAAACCACCTCATCAACTCTGCTGAGGACCTGAAAGGGTCCGATGAACCTCGGAGATAACTTGCCGCCTCAGCCAAATCTTCGCAAACCTCATCGGGGTGATACCCATAGAAAGACAAGGTCACCATCCTCGAACACTAGAGGTCTCTATCACATGTCGACATAAGACTTATGCCTGCTCTATGTAGTCTTCATCTACTCCTGGATGATCTGCACCTTCTCTGTAGTAGCCTATACCATATCTGGTCCCATGAGTGTTGAATCCTCTGGGTCAGTCCAACACAAAGGCGATCTGCAAGGTCGATTATACAGAGCCTCAAAAGGTGTCATACCAATGGTGGAGTGATATTTGTTGTTATATGAAAACTCCACCAAGGTAAAGTGATCCTACAAGCTACAAACGAAGTCGAGGACGCAAGAACGCAGCATTCCCTCAAGGGTCTGAATGGTCTGCTCTGTCTGGCCATCCGTCTGAGGATGGAAGGCGGTTCTCAAATGAAGATGCATCCAGAAAGCCTCCAACAACCCCTTCCAAAGCCGAGAAGTGAAATGTGAATCACGATCAAATAAAATCTTCAAGGGTACTCTATGTAACTGCACAATATCATACACATAGAGGCATCCAAAGCTCTCTACTAAACCCTGCTCTCTGATCGGTAGGAAGTGGGCCGACTTGGTGAGTTGGTCGATGATCACCCAGATAGAATCATGACCCTTGGATGTATGTGGAAGTCCTGTAACAAAGTCCATTGATATCCCATCCCACTTACACTCCGGTACATATAAAGGCTGAACTAAGCCTGCTGGTACCTGATACTCCACCTTCACTTGCTGATAAGTGAGCCACCTAGAGTCAAACTCTGCTAATACTTTCTTCATTCCTGGCCACCAGTGTTGTATTCGGAGATCCTGGTACATATTTGCCACTTCTGGAAGTACCGCTAGAGGAGATGTGTGGAACTCCATCAACACTTCCTCCCGAAGCGACACTGGTTCCATGGTACATCCTTTGAAGAGGATGACGTGATCCCCACCTTCATAAAATCCATCAGGTGTTTGTCCTATGGATATCTGAGCACGTCGAGCCTCACAGTCAGTGTCCCCATGTTGCGACTCCTGGACTCATTGAAGAAGTGGGGGAGTGACTATAAGAGACTAAAGAAAAGCTACTCCATCTCGATCCACAAAGGATATATGCAAAGCAGCCAGCTGCTCCATCTCCTCACTTAGTAGTTGTATACCAGATCTCCTGCTGAGTGCATCTGCTATAATGTTCACCTTTCTAGGATTATAGACTATCCCGAAGTCATAGTCCTGGAGGCACTCAAGCCAATGCCACTGTCTCAGGTCTAGGTCCTTTTGAGAGAAGATATACCTGAGAATATTGTGATCAGAGTAGACTATAAAATGTTCACCAATCAAGTAATGTCACCACATCTTCAAGGCGAAGACCACTACTGCTAACTCTAGGTCATGGGTAGCATAGTTCTGCTCATGTTGTCTTAGCTGTCGAGAACCAAATGAGATAAATGCTCTCTCTAGCATCAGGACACATCTGAGACCGGTCCCTGATACGTCGTAGTAGACTACATATCCAACGCCCTCCTCCAGAAGCCTCAAGATGGGGGCACTAGTCAGCCTCTACCTCAGCTCCTGAAAACTCCGCTGGCATCTCTTCGACCACACAAAGGGTTTCCCCTTATTCTTCAACACTGATAAAGGTGCTGGAACTCTGGAGAAATCTGGCATAAACATCTGGTAGTACCCATCCAAACGCAAGAAAATTTTGGAGTTGGTGGTCTAGAACTAACTACTTTGTACTTTATTCATTAATAAAATCCTTATCACATCTTGATTATTCATCTGCGTGACAACGCATGTGATAATGTCCTAAGGATAGTTGTTGCATTAAAGGGTCATAGCGGATCCCTGCTATAATGAGAACCCAGAAGTGCCATAAAACTATTCTTGAACATATGTTCTATGTCCGGATAATATTATTTGAGGGACACAAATAATACAGGTCATTGGGGGTGAGGACTCATAAAAATTTGAGGCACCTTCTCACAGTGTGCGCCCTTGGTAATATCAAGAAAGATATTATGAGAACGAGACCCGCCAGTAGTAAATCCACATTTCATAGTTTCATTGGATGTTCCTATCTACGGACGTGTGTATTGGTCCTTAGACTTTAAGATTATTATTAATGGGTATTACAACTCATGCACTTAGATGTATTGACGAAAATTGTCACGCCACACTGTTTGCAATGAGGTAGGATACGTTGGGTGCGTCACGAGTAATACTGCATTAATAGATAATTCTAGAAAGGATTTGTCCCTTCTATTCCATAACAGAAGTAGATATCTTAGGCCCTTTGATGGAATTGATATAGCCTAAATAAATCCATGGCCATGGTAAGGTATGGGCGAGTTCAATTCTAGGAAGTCAAAGAAAGAATAATCAAGAACATGGGTTGATGGCACTAGCATGCAACCCGCTTGATTAGAGATATTGATACAAAGGGATTATATTACACGATAAGCATTCGTAGGAGGTGACACATCATTGCGGCGTTAACTTCTTTCTCTATGGGTCCCTTGGCGTGTTGCTAGATGCTAACCCCGGACTTTAGGCAGGCTCCGCCTAATGCCACTGAGAAAGAGGCCTATAGGGTCACACACTAAGTGTCTCCATGTATCTCAGTTAAATATTAATTTAACAAGTTAAATAAATATTATTCCCGACTTTGGTTTAATAATTATTTATGGATGCCTGATCACATTTATTTCGACACTAGTTATTCGAGAGAATATATTGTGGGAGAAATAATATATTTATTAGTGAGTAATGCAGTAACATTTATTTAAGAAATAAATATCCATTACTCAAGGTCTAATAAATGTGGTGGATAAAATTGTAAAATAAAATTACACATCGTGTATATTAAATATACACACTGTGTAGTTTTATAGAAAACAAGTACACATCGTGTATTAATTATTACACGCCGCTTAGTTTTCCAGTCGGGATTTTGAGGATATAATAATGTTTTATTAAATGACATTAATTATAATCAGTGTGGGTGCATGTCAAGGAATTAATAATTCGACATGGGGTTTCAATAAGAGTTAATGAAATAAATAAAATGCGTAACGGATTTATTTATTGTCATAACTCTATTAACCTCAAACCTGATTATAAAAATCCTCACAACCCTAAAACTTTTCCACAAGATATTTTGTTGTGCACAAAGGATTTGGAAATAATCTCAAGCCAAGAGATAATTCCCTTTCTACCAAGAATGCCCTCAAGTTACGAGAGCGAGATCCTCCACCGAATCAAGTCGGTCGAAGGAGGACATCGCAAGCGAAGGTTCTTCCACACTAGCACCCTGAGATCCCTTCGGTGACATCCAGAGATACGTGGAGAATGTGTGGATAACCACTAGAGGAATACTATACTTGGATTCTATGACGCAAAAATGGATCACAGGATCTTGACCGGAGACATCGATGAAGAAAGAATTCCACCGAGGTAATTCTTGTGAATTAATTAAATTAATTATAACCAACATATGATGATCATACCTCAATGGTTCCGGGACTCTTCTTTTCTTTTTTCGTTCTTCATTCCATTCCGAAGATCCGGCGTTTTATATCGTGACGGATCTTGGATTGAATGTTGTTTAATGGTAAAATTAAAGTTGGGCTAACCCACCAATGCACTTTCGTTGTGCCCAAAACCTACAAGTGGTATCAGAGGGGTCATATCGTTGATTATAATTATTTATATTTTCGTTGGTGATTTACGCATTTAATAATTTAGTTATTTCAATTCATGTTTAATCGTTCTGAAAATCTAAATCTCAAGATTTGTTCCTCCTCCATCGTTCCTCGTTCACCTCACAGAAACAAATTTTTCTTTTAATTTTGATTAAAATAAAATAGAGGAACTCATCCGGAGGAGCCAAACGTTTCTGGTCGTACAACACCAGAATACACAGCGTGTATTCGGAAGTACACGTCGTGTAGTCTAGGTTCAATGCATTGACTGATCCACCAGATCAGGCCATGTATTGGATTCCTTCTAAGAATTTAAGACACCATGTGTTGACCAGAAACAGGTGGCACACGGTTTCCAGATTACACGACGTGTGGTCCAATGAACACGGCGTGTAGTCCCTTCAGGTTAGGGTTGGGTTGTGTACCCCATACATGGATTTCCTAGCTAGAAACCGTGTAACGCGGAAACTACACGGCGTGTGTCCCACAGAACACACCATGTACTCTGAAAATTTCCAAAGTACATTAACACGCCATGTCCTTGGGCGTGTACTTCGGATGGACGGTGAATAAAAGTACACACTGTGTAGTCGGAACTACATGTCATGTACTCACCCAAATTACACAGATTTATTAAAATTTATTATTATATTATACAAACCCTTGATACGTGTACCATGGTGCATGCGTAAAGCTGAGGCACAACACGTGATAGGTGTTTTATATATATGTGTTTAATTTAACATCTGTGTAATGAACAGGAATTCACCGGGTTGCCTCCAAGGTACAAGTTACGTACAAGGATAATTTTAAATGAATTTATTTATTTAAAATTATGATGGATGAGAATATCAAGGAATTTCATAAAAAGGGTTTAAGATAAAATGATTGATTAATTAAAGATAATTAATTAATTTGAGAGTGATTTATCTTAAACAAGAATGATTAAATAATTGAATGCTAGTTTTATTTATGCGTAAATATTGTTGCATGTATGGATGATCATGATCTAGACCAAGACCTTTGTATGTGAATGGTTTCTTTTAATTTGTTTATTTAAATTAAATTTGTTGGCATGTGAGCCATCTCCTCGTTAATATATAGGGTCTGCGCACCCAAGGATTCTTTTATGAAAAAACCCCTTTTACCCCTCACCTGCGTGTGAGATAAATGCATATGTAATGGATGGAGATCCCAAGCTAGTGGAGGTGGCTCAAGTCAGGAGTCAAGGTGAAACCAATCCAAGGAGATACAAAGGTGGACAGGTGGAAAACTGTAAACACGAACCCGAAAGGTTCAATGTGTTTCTCCCCTAGGTCTTGGGTTAGTTTATCAAGCGCTAGATAAAATAACCAATAGAAAAAGCTCATGATCATACCATTTATTTTATTTCTGTCAGTTTCATGGTTTATTTATTGTGGGTTTGTTGTCATAATCACAAAATTAATGAATTAAATGATCATGTAAGATGGAACTAAAAAAACTGTCTTATGCGTAAATATTATCTTAGACATGGTTAATCACTTAAGTATATCCCACTTAATATTAACAAGCATGTAATCAAAGATAATAAAATGGAAATTTACATATAAGGATAAAATCCCTCAAAATAAATATTAAGTCGGTATAGCCTTCCATAATCTTGGTTAGAATCGAACCATAGTTCAAAGTGCTTGACCAACCCTAGTTGGGGTGCTTTCAATTATCGGGGAATTCTAATTCAAGTTTTTGGGTTGACTTGACTTGGTTCGCATCAAGGGTTGAAGTCCATAGCAGGACTTGGTGTGACCAAGAGGCAAAGGTTGAGGAAATCCAAAATAAAAGGATTTCAGGATGGGGGAGTCCACTCAGCGGATCAAGGAGCTGCAAGTTAATGCAGTTGGAATTTGGAATACCTACCTAAAACCCTTCAAGTTTCTTGACCAACCCTAGTTGGGGTAATGCGAAGGGAAATATGGATCCTTGCCACTAGAATATCCAGGCAACAGAATATTCTGAAATCAATGGTGAGGGATATTGGATTTCGATAAAATAGTGTGAGACTGATAAGTATTAATTTATTTATTTGCCTCAGTTTTTTAATAAAGTACTAAACCTTTAATCATCTTAATTTGTAGAAAAGACAGGAAAATGACTTCAAACATATCTTTGTGAACCATACTCGAGAAGGAAAACCTTCTCACCAGCACCAATTTCCAAGAGTGGCAGAGGCATTTACGCGTCATCCTTCGTCATGAAAGAAAATTGTATGTGCTGGAAGATCCTATTCCGGTTGCACCTGGGAAAGAGGCCATTGATGAGGAATTATCTCTCTATATGAAACACATAGATGATTCCATATATGTCCAGTGTTTCATGTTATCGGCCATGTCCAATGATCTCTTGAAGCAACATGAAAACATGGACGTGTATAGCATGATGTCTCACCTTAAGGATCTCTAACAAGAGAAGGTGAGATAGGACATGTATGAGATCTCCAAAGCTTTGTTTACAACTGATCTTGGAGAGTTTGCACCAGCTGGGCCTCATGTAGTTGATCTTATTGGATAAATTGAACGCATGGACATCTTAGGGATTAAATTCCCGGATAAGTTGCGTACAGATCTCATCCTATCACTACTTCCCAAGACCTTCTCTAGCTTCATTGTCAACTATAATATGAGCGGCAATGAGAAGAGTCTATCGGAGCTTCTGACCTTGATTCGCCAAGTAGATAAGGACATGGGGCGTGACAAACCCGTGTTCCTTATGGTGAACAAGAAAAGGAAGGACAAGGAAATGGGGCCAAAGACTTATAAACGGTCTGAAGCCCCCGAGCACCGTCCCTCCAAGAAGGGGAAGATCCATAGGCAGGGCAAGGAATGGGAGGCAGTGTGTTTTTCATGTGCCAAGCAGGGCCACTGGAAGAGGAACTGCACACAGAAGCGTGGGGATGCTAAAGGTGTGTTTGTTATCGAGTCCAATCTTTCTATTTCTACACATTGGGTATTAGATACAGCTTGTGGGGCTCACATATGTATTCAAATATATGAACCAAGTATATTTAGAAAGATCTCTAGAGGAGAGGTGGATCTTCGAGCTGCCAGTGGCGCAAGGCTGGCTGTGTTGGCTATTGGCGACTATCACCTCTCATTACCAACTGGAATGATTTTGGTTTTACAAAACTGTTATTTTGTTCCTAGTGTTACCATGAACATAATTTATGTATCTTGTTTGGATATGGATGGATTTGTTTTCAAGTTTGGAAATAAGGGTTGTCTCTTTTATAAGAACAACTTATGTTATGGTATGGCACATTTGAATAATGGTTTGTATGTATTAAATTACGAAAACCAGGTGTTGGCAATCGAGAATGAAACAAACTCACATGACTCATACATCACCCAGTTGTGGCATCACCGCCTTGGTCATGTAAAGGATAAGTGCTTGAGAATGCTCTGTCAAGATGGATATTTAGACTCTACTGAGCTAAAACCACTTGATAGATGTCACGCTTGTTTACAAGGTAAAATGACCAAGCCGCCTTTTGGTGGACAGGGTGAAAGGGTCACAGAGCTTCTAGGATTGGTACACACGGATGTATGTGGACAATTTCCAGTCGAAGCTAGAGGTGGATATTCTTACTTCATTAATTTTACTGATGATTTGAGTAGATACGGATTTTTCTACTTAATGAGGTATAAGTCAGAAGACTTAGAGAAATTTAAGGAATTCAAGAATGAAGTAGAGAATCATCTTGGTAAGAAGATAAATAAACTTCGATCAGATCGAGGTGGAGAATATATGAACCAAGAGTTCATCGATCTTCTATAGGAGTCTGGGATTCTATCTCATCTCACTCCTCCTTATACACCACAGTGGAATAGTGTTAGTAAAAGGAGGAACCACACCTTGATGGACATGGTCAGGTCAATGATGAGTCATGCAGATCTTCCATTATCCTTTTGGGGATATGCATTACAAACTGCAGCATACACATTAAACCGAGTACCAACTAAGGAGGAAAATGGAATTCCCTCCGACTTATGGAATGGAAAGAAACCCATTTTGTCGCATACATGTGTATGGGGATGCGAGGCATTTGTTGAGGCCTTATCGGGCAAAAATCTAGCACCCTGGGGCATGAAGTTTATCTTTATAGGATATCCCAAGGAAACGAAAGGATATTACCTATATAACCCTCAAGACAAGAAAGTGACTATCGCCAGACAAGCTGTCTTTCTTGAGAGGGAGCACATCCTCAAGAAGTATAGTGGGAGCAAGATTGACTTTGACGAAGTTGATGCTCAAGATAGATTGGAGTTGATACAGGAACAAGTTTCACAGGTCCCCGTAGAAGAGGTTCCAGAAACACAAGTACTGCGTAGGAGCTTAAGAGAGGTAAGGGAACCAGAGAGATTTGGTTTCCTAGTAACCAAATATGGTGAATCATTATTGTTGGATAATGATGAGCCTCTCTCCTACAAGAAATTAGTAGAAATCTCAGAAGCTACAAGATGGTTAGAAGCTATGAATTCTGAGATGGATTCCACGTATCAAAACCAAGTTTGGGTTCTGGTCGATGAGCCAGTTGATGTAAAGCCTGTTGGATGCAAATGGGTATTCAAGAGAAACCTAGACATGGAAGGTCAAGTTAGCCCCTATAAATCAAGGCTAGTGGCTAAAGGATTTAGACAACATCAAGGAATTGACTATGATGAAACCTTCTTTCCAGTTTCCATGTTTAAATCCATAAGAATCATACTTGCCATAGCAGCTTACCATGACAACGATATTTGGCAGATGGATGTCAAAATAGCATTCCTTAATGGGAACATTCAGGAAGATGTCTATATGACACAACCATAGGGGTTTGTGACGCCAAGTGAAGCCAAACGAGTTTACAAGTTGCAGAAAACCATTTATGGATTGAAGCAAGTATCCAAGTCATAGAACATTCAATTTGATGAATCCATAAAGGAATCTGGTTTCATTAAGAACAAATTTGAGCCATGTGTTTATAAGTAGTTTAATGGGAATGCGTTCGTTATCCTAGTAGTATATGTTGATGACATATTGCTTATTGGAAACGACGTACCAGCCTTACAGTCAGTTAAGGACTAGTTGAACAAGTGTTTCTCCATGAAGGACTTAGGAGAAGCAGCCTACATTCTAGGGATCAAGATCATTCGTGGTATATCCAAGAGGCTAATTGGACTAAGTCAATGTACATACATTGACCAGATACTAAAGAGATTTAGTATGGAATAATCCAAGAGGATATTGGTTCCAGTGTCACATGGCCTACATCTTTCTAAGAAAATGTTTCCTCAGACACAACAAGAGAAATATATAATGAGTAATATCCCGTACGCTTCAACTATAGGATCCATCATGTATGCCATGTTATATACCAGGCTTGATGTTGCCTATGTACTGATCATGGTAGGCATATATCAAGCAGATCCAGGAGAACAGTATTGGACTGCTGTTAAGACTATCCTTTAGTATCTGAGAATAACTAAGGATATGTTCCTGGTGTATGGAGGAGACGAGGATCTTGTCATCAGAGGGTATGCTGATGTTGGTTTTCAGACAGATTATAATGATCTAAAGTCACAATCTGGATATTTTTCTGTCTTAATAGAGGAGCTGTGAGTTGGAATAGTTCTAAGCAGCCAGTTGTCGTTGATTCTATAGTGGAGTCCGAATATATAGTGGCTTCTGATGCAACCAAGGAAGCCATTTGGATTCGGAACTTTGTCCAGGAGCTTGATGTGGTGCCTAGTAGTAAAGATCCCATTACATTGTATTGTGATAATATTGCAGTGGTGGCTCTTGCAAAAGAACCAAGGTCACATCAACGGACAAAGCACATACTCCGGAAGTATCACCTCTTGAGGGATTTCTATCAGAGGGGTGAAGTTTCTATGATTAGAGTGTCCCCGGAAGAGAACGTTGTGGACCCCATGACTAAAGTCCTATCTCAGCAGAAGCATGAATATCATGTGAGAGCTAGCGGGTTAAAGGTTGTTAGCAGTTGGATCTAGTCCAAGTGGGTGTCTGTTGGAGTTTGTGGTCTAGAACCAACTACTTTGTACTTTATTCATTAATAAAATCCTTATCACATCTTCATTGTTCTTCTACATGACAATTCATGTGATAATGTCCTAAGGATAGAAATTGCATTAAAGGGTCATAGCGGATCCCTGCTATGATGAGAACCCAGAAGTGCCAAAACACTGTTCTTGAATATATGTTATATGGATGGATGATATTATTTGAGGAACAAAAATAATACAGGTCATTAGGGGTGAAGACTCATAAAACTTTGAGGCACCTTCTCACGGTGTGCGCCCTTGGTAATATCGAGGAGGATATTATGATAACGACACCCGCTAGTAGGAAATCCACATTTCATAGTGTCATTGGATGTTCCTATATGCGAATGTGTGTATTGGTCCTTAGACTTTAAGATTATTATTAATGGGTATTACAACTCATGCACTTAGATGTATTGATGAAAACTGTGACAACACACTGTTTGCAGCGAGGTAGGATATGTTGGGTGCGTCACGAGTAACACAGCATTAATAGATGATGCGAGAAAGGATTTTTTCCCTTCTGTTCCATAACAGAAGTAGATATCTCAGGCCCTTATATGGAATTGATATAGCCTAAATAAATCCATGGACATGGTAAGGTATGGTCGAGTTCAATTCTGGGAAGTCAAAGAAAGAATAATCGAGCACATGGGTTGATGGCACTAGCATGCAACCCGCTTGATTAGAGATATCGAGACAAAGAGATTATATTACACAGTAAGCGTTCGTAGGAGGTGACCCATCATTGCGGCGTTAACTTCTTTCTCTATGGGTGCCTTGGCGTGTTTCTAGATGTTAAACTTGGACTTTAGGCAGGCTCCGCCTAATGCCACTGAGGAAGAGGCCTAGAGGGTCACACACTAAGTGTGTCATAACTCTATTAACCTCAAACCCGATTATAAATATCCTCACAACCCTAACACTTTTCCACAAGAGATTTTGTTGTGCACAATGGATTTGGAAATACTCTCAAGCTAAGAGATAATTCCCTTTCCACCAAGAACACCCTCAAGTTACGAGAGCGAGATTCTCCACCGGATCAAGGTGGTCGAAGGCAGACATCGCAAGCGAAGGTTCTTCTGCGCTAGCACCCGGAGATCCCTTCGGCGACATCCAGAGATACATAGAGCATGTGTGGATCACCACTAGAGGAATATTATACTTGGATTCTACGACGCAACAATAGATCATAGGATCGTGACCAGGGACATCGATGAAGAAAGAATTCCACGGAGGTAATTCTTGTGAATGAATTAAATTAATTATAACCAACATATGATGATCCTATCTCAATGGTTCCAGGACTCTTCTTTTCTTTTTTCATTCTTCATTCCATTTCTAAGATCCGGAATTTTATATCGTGATGGATCTCAGATTGAACGTTTTTTAACGCTAAAATTAAAGTTGGACTAACCCACCAATGTGCTTCTACTGCGCCCGGAACCTACAGAAACTCCATACCTCTGTCACACTCCTAGGTGGCTCCCAAGCAAGTACCGCCTCAAACTTTGCTAGATCCACCACAACTCCAGCCTCCGAGATGACATGTCCTAGAAAGTGAACCTCTCAGATCCAGAATTGGCACATCAAAGATTACCATAAAGCTGGTTCTCTCAGAGGTTGTCCAAAATTATCTACAAATGATAGGCATGCTCCTCCTTGGTAGCCGAGTAGATCAGAATGTCATCGATGAAGACTACTACAAAGCGATAATGGTATGGCCGAAAAATCATGTTCATGAGTCCCATGAACACTACTGGAGAATTGGTCACACCGAACAGCATAATCAAAAACCCATAATGTTCGTACCGACATCTTAAATCCATCTTATGCACATCCTCTTCCCGTACTATGAGCTGGTGATAACCTGGTCTGAGGTCTTTCTTCAAGAACCACCGTGCTCCCATCAGCTGATCAAAGAGGTTGTCAATCCTCGGACATGGGTACTTGTTCTTCATGGTCATCTAGTTCAAGTGATGATAATCAACACAAAGTCTCAAGCTCCCATCTACCTCCTGGGTGAACAAAATTGGGGATGCCCAAGGAGAAACACTAGGTCAGATGAACCCCTTCCCCTGTAAGTCCTCTAGTTGTACCCGCAGCTCACGAAGCTCCACGAGAGTCATTCGATATGAAGCTATAGATATAGGTGATGTCCCAGGGTACAAGTCAATGTAAAATTCCACCTCTCTATGAGGAGGTAGACCTAGAACAAAATCAGGGAAGACATCCATGTACTGGTCCACCACTACAGGATTGCTTGGACTCTTCACATCAACTGATCAGAGGGTAAGGCTAGCTAACTGATGAGTGATCGGACGCACTCACCTCCGGGTAAGTCTATCTTGTGCTAAAAATACTCCCTTATCACTGGTGAAGGTAAACCTAGTCCCATCGGTGCAGATACACTGCACTTTGTTCCTAATACAGTCAGTCTAGGCATGGATTGTAGATAACCAATCCATACCCAAGATGACGTTGTAAGGACTCGATGTTGCTACTAGGAAATCCCATCCAAAGATCTCGCCTCTTAGAGTAAGCTCACATTGCCGGCACCAGTGTATAATTATCAAATTCTCTCCCATAAGAGTCTCTAACCATAAGTATCAAGCCAATGACTCCACCAGAATCTCTGAGGTCCGAACGAGCGTAGTGGCAATAAAATAATGATAGGCACCTGTGTCTATAAGTACTGCAACTAAGGTGGAGTAGACACAGATCGTACCTCGTATCATATCTGGAGCACTGTGGTCATAGGCCTCAGCTAACTGGAGTAGAGCTCACCCCTATCCACCTGCTTCATGTGGTCGGGGTGGACCACCTTATTGTGGTGGAAGTAACATCTCGAATCATCACCTGCCAATAGTTGCACGGACAGCTCCTCTGTCATGTCCGCCTGCTCCCTGTGGACCTCCTCATTCGAACCTCTGTCTCTACCTGGGCAGTACTTCGACCATCTATTAGTCATCTGTATGGTGGGTCAGGCAGTCATGAGGAATGTGACCCTGCCCACAACATGTGTAACATTGTTATCTCCTCTCAAGACTAGAACTGTCTCTGGTGCCCCATATAACCGACCCTGAATCTTGTAGTCATCCACCTGTAGGTATAGTCCTCTTGGACATCTATGAAATATATTTGTTTTCAGTTTCATAAGACTCCACTACATGATGCCCGGTGGTGGGTCACGCTGTTGGTGACGGCTCAGCAATAAAACTCTCCACTAAGAGGGCCCGCTATAACACCCCCGCCTGCGTCGTAATGCTGAGGGAAATCATTGAAGCCCTGAACTCCTGCCTGAGTCCCTGCTCGAAGGTTCAGGCCCTGAAGAATGGGCCCTTCACCATATTAGTGGAGTAGCATGAGATCTCAGTGAACCTCACTATGTACTGAGCCACAGTCTTGTAGCCCTGCTACAGATGAAGAAGCTCATGTAAGCGCACCGCACGAAGGGTTGCTAGGACAAACTCTGCCTGAAACAGGCTCTCAAAGTCTTCCCATAGAAGTGTCACCCCGTCGTGAACCTAGATCATCAAGATCCACCATCTTCCTTGTGGTTCCTATAGAAGAATGGCGGCAAGGATCACCATGAGATCAACTGGTGTCCCTACCAGTCGGAAGACTCTCACCACGGCCTCCAACCAATCCTCAACTGCCTGTGGGTCTGTCTCACCCCGAAACCTCGGTGGCCTCTGGCGTTGGAACTCATGCAATGAACTCAAGAGGCGTGCACCCTCTTCTACTGGGGATGGTGGCATCGGTGGCCTCTGGTGCCTTTGTTGGTGCTCCTACTGATAAAGGTCCATGCACCGAGGCCTCGTCGCTCCGTGGGCTATCAGGGCGTACTATGCTTGGAACCATAGTTTTATATCTGCATGGAGGCATCCTGAAAAGAAACAGGTGTTCCACAATCAATAAGTTATACCTGGTGAGCTGACTCAAAGAGTCCATAAAGAAAACTTTTCAAAACACACATGCAATCAGTGTTTTCCTACACTGAGTTAGAAATCAGAAGTCAGGGTCCTAGTGTATGGATACATCGGTCACCGCACCAACACTGGATTCTCTAAACTAATAACCACACTCACTACACTTAACACTATTATTGTTAAAAATATCAGAGTCTAATGTTTTATGGTAGAACTAACTGATCTGATACCAATTTGTCACAACCCATCCCCCGGGGCCCGTGCCATGACTACCCCAAACCCGACTTCTATAGGCCAGGGGCTGGTGACTAGCACTGAAAGGTGTATTCCCTAAAATCGGGAAGGCATTGCCTTTATATCCTGTAAACAAACTCAACCAAGCACAGAGCAAGATATGGACACAAGTAAACTATAAAGTAAAAAAGAGTTCGTACAGTAAGTAAAAGGGGCCAGAATACAAGCCCAAATGGTAAGTACAAGAAAACTGAAAAGTACAAGTAAACGGAAACATCTCATGTGAACTCCCACCAAGGACCCTACCTGAAGGGTAGGTACATCTCTCGAATGATCGTATTTGTGGTACGGCTCGTCTAATGTCCACCTTCGAGCTACCTCCAGACCTGGTACTCTCGTCCTTAGCCAGCATTGTCCATCGTCTACACCAAACACAACAAGGGGCGAGTGTAGCCTGTGTAGGGGTGAGTATAACGATACTCAGTAGGGACCTTGAGACCCTCGAAGGTCTCACAAAACCTACAAAGGATACCCATAAAGAATGAAAACATACGAAAACCCTAATTAGGTATATACCCATACATATACCTAAGTTATCAAGTATACCCATCTCATTAATGAGGAAAACACAAGGCCCAACTCTTAGCAAAAGATCAATTGTTCCACAAAGGAAAGAATACCAAGAAGGTAACACCACAAAGGTAATTACCACAAAGGTAACGCCACACAGAATAATACCACAAAGGTATCACCAGAAAGGTAAGTACCACAAAGATAGGCTACATAGAAGAATACCACAAAGGTATCACCATGAAGGTAAGTACCACAAAGGTATGCCACACAGAAGAATACCACAAGGTATCACCAGGAAGGAAAGTACCACAAAGGTACACCACATAGAATAATACCACAAAGGTATCACCATGAAGTTAAGTACCACAAAGGTATGCCACACAGAAGAATACCACAAAGGTAAGACTCATCTCACACTAGGTATAACATAGGAATGATAGTAAAGATGATTAGATGTAACTACTGAATCATCCTACTCTATTAAGAGGCAGACCCACGTAGGATCATAAATCATTAGACCCACGTAGGATCCTAGTATAGCAGACCCACATAGGATCCTAGAGTAGTCTCACATGGATTCCTGGAGCTGATCCAAGTGAGACTCTCGAACATAGACCCATGTAGGATCCCAAATCATAGACCTGCATAGGATCCAAAATCAAAGACCCACATAGGATCCTTTTCTCATGTTACAGCTAGCTATAGGATTCCCGCACTAAGCTCGCTTGAATCCGAAAGGGTCCGCTCCTCAAGCCACAGGTTGATACTCCAACTTCCACGAAGCCCCACGAAGAAGTATCCCAAAGGAAATCCATGTAAAAGGGGTCTCAATGCAACAGAAGGTGAGTCAATCGGACGCCTACTCTGTAAGTTATTGGCATTTTAGTCCCGAGGTCCCGGTTAGATTCATGTCCATTCCAGCCCATCCATACCCCAACCTTATCCAAAACTCAAGAGTATACCAAAAGGACTGTCTCGGTCCAAGGTTTCCAGCACCATAGATGGTTCTTCAAACGAACGCTCATAGATCGAGATATGGTCGAAAGAAAGAAATGGGTCGAAGTTGGTCTGGGTCCGGTCCGACCCGGTCAGACCACACTGGCCCGTTGGGCGGCCCGCGCTGAGGCAGCCTGCAATGCAACGACCCACCGCGGCTGGCTAGATGGCCAGCCTCTTCCACGCGGCACGGTCGTGCGCTGCGCCACCACCGATGGTCGGCTTTGTCATCCGCCCTCCCTTCGCCGCCACGGCACAAGGTGGCAGCCCCTGCTCGCCCAGCGACGTGGACGCACGCCGCCGCCTCCCCTTTATGCGGTTAGATGACCAAAGCCGACGCCCTTGCTCCACTGTGGCCGACAGGCTGTGGCCCTTCTTCGGCAGCACAGTTGCACTGTCACCGTCTTCGCAGCCCGTCGTGGTTCTAGTCGCCCCTCTTGTGTCCCACTGGTTCCAATTTCCAGCACCGGTCACCATCCTCCTCAATCACGAAGATCGCATCATAAACCACAATGGTTGCGGAGAGTTTGGTCCATGTTCGTTTGGCCCGCACCCTCCGCGTTAGAGTAGTAGCAAGTGGCTCATGGGGAGAGATTCAACGTAAGACAAAATTAACGAAGACAAATCAAAATCACACCCCTAACTCAAAGGTTCATTGACGTCGGGGAAGAGGGAAAAACGGATTTCGGTTCATTGTCATTAAAGACGTTCCTCATTGGAGAGGGTATTCTTAATTAGAGATGGAATTCTTCATTGGATAAAGCATTCTTCATTGGAGAAAGGTGTTTCTCCAGAGTTCTTATAACAACCCTGCTTTTATTACAAACTTAAACATGATTTATTACATAAAATTTCAGTTGATACAACAAAGAAGATCGAGAGGTTTAGTGTATTTGGGGCTTAGGATCATTACATAAAAACTTAAGACATGAAATACAGCATCTTTATTAAAAACTTCCTTTACATGACCACTACATTCCCTCGTACTTAGCATTGCATGGGATAACCTGAGGACATGCATAAGAAAAGGGTGAGCTATAAAGCCCAGTAAGGGAGTACACATGGAATAACATGAGGAGTACAATACATGTTAGACAATAGGAATATCAATAGATCATAAGAGAAAAATGAACATAAAGGCGTGATAAATCATGAAAATCATAACATGGAAATGTGGCAACAACAGTTAACATGGAATTAGCATGAGCCAAGGCTCATTGCACATGGAGCATGAGTAAATCCTCATTGCACATAAATCACGAGTAAACCCTCATTGCACTTGAATTATCATGAGTCAACACTCATTTCACATGATGTATCATGATACTATACTTTACCCAATGCATTGAAGTGCTATAAGGGTTCACCCTTCTTAAACATTTCATTTCAAGCATAAGTGTGCCACATGGATCATAAAACATGGATTCATAAAACATAATCATTTATTCCACGATAAAGTAATGTGGAATTCATAAATGAAACTTTATAATCAATAAGTAAATGTGCATAAAGGTGAATACCCTTCATGGAGAAATGTTCATGGTATTCACTACACAATGGCATTGGCTTAGAAAATCGGTGCGATTTCGACAGCATAACGGCGTGACATAAGAATTCATAAAAATGGTTGATGAGAGAGAAAGGGGTTCCTCATAATATTTACATGTAATGTAAAGTAAGGGGTCATATAGATACATGTCCAAACAATTATAATGGAATTTAGATTCATGATACAAAAGTATTTATTGAATGTAAATAGGGAGAGAGAAGTTCCTTTCGGAATTTCGGCATAGTAATGGGTGTACATGGGAGGCATTTAATGAGAGAGAAAGGGGTCTCCCATCATTCAAACAATAAAAGGTCAGTATGGGGGAGGTGAAAAATTATACCCCATCATTTATAATTGAAATTAAAAGGGCATAACAATATGAAGTAAATTGGACAAAAATGAGAAAGGAAGAAAAAAAACCCCTTACTTGGAAGTGTGCATCCAAAGGCTTGAGAGAAGCTTGAGAGAGGATTCTTGGGAGCTTGGGGCACCTTGAGAGGACTATAGAGAGATTAGGGAAGAGTTTGGATGAACTCCAAAGGCTTTTAGTGAGGAGGAAGTGGGAGTTTGGGTGGGTTTATATAGGAAAGGTGAGGGAATTCTTTATTATTTAGGTTTGGGACCCCTTATATTAAATTAATCTAAACCACAAACCATCCCATGGTTTTTGCCCATGGTTTTTGGAAAATGGAAGAGAAAAACAATATTTTATAATTCCAAAGTCCGAACTTCTTAAAATAAGAGGGTTTCTTATGTGGAGGTGAGTCACACTCCCATGGAAAAAAAATTTAAAAGACAAGGTGTTTAATAAGTCTTCAGGGGACCATTAATGCTTTGAAAAGTAATTCAAATAAAACCCAAAATCTTATTATTTTAATGGTAAAATATATATTGTCCGAAAATAAAGCTTATAGTATTTTATTACATCACTACTGGGTCATTATGATGTCATAAAACACATTATATATTTAAACAGTATTTAATTTTTACCCAAAAATTTGACTGTCTCAGAAAATTATGAAAAATTCACTGTTGGATAATTTCAACATCCTGATTCCATAAATAACATTTATTTTATCTAAATAATTTTCTAAATATGTTAATTTTCACTTTTAAAATAAAAACCAACATTTATCAAAAATTCACGGGTTTTGACAAAAATGGTTTTTAAACCTTAATAAAAATTACAATTGCATTCATAAAATTATATTATAATTTATAAATAATAAAAATTAATTTAATAATAATAATAATAATAATATTTTATTGAAATATTATTTAATTCAAAAATCCCTTAATTTAATAAAATATAATTCTTAATTAAATAATAACAAAAAACACTATTTGTACTTTAAAAACTATTTACAATGTATCAATAATGACAAGAAAGTATATAAATTATTATATACAAAAAAAATAATGTACATGAACATAGTACTAGCGATTTGTTACATAACCCCTTAAAACAGCCGCATAAGACCTAAGGGTAAGGTGTGCGATGGTGACAGACTCTTGGGGGGCTCGGATAACATCGCTCGAGTGGTAATTTCTACCAACTTCCATATTTTCCGTAGACGGTCCCGTTTGAGCTTGACATGATGAATATCATCTTGGGAATGGTCAAGAGCGAAGCCCAAATATGCCACCTCTTTTCCGAGCTCTGATAAATGGGATTCGTATGGAGCAATTCTACTGGATGAGGTCATCGCTTCTTTTTTCTGATTAAATTGGATTTGTTAAAGTCCTATATTTATACTAATCATGTGATCACTATTCAACGGCTATATTAGTAGCGGTAAAAATTCTTAACATAAAACCAAAGAAGTTGACATTTTATATAAACATAAAGATACATTTAATTATATCAAGAGGGATTTCCATTAATAAAACTTTGGGTCGTTACAATATTCCCCCCTTAATAAATTCCGCCCTCGAAATTTTCATTTTCCCACACTAAAACAGATGTGGGTAACTCAGCTTCATCATTTCCTCTGATTCCCAAGTCGCTTCTTCAAACTTGTGGTTTCTCCACAACTCATTGACGATGGGCATTGTTTTATTTCGTAGAATTTTTTCTCTACGATCTAAGATCTTCACTGGTTGCTCCTCATAAGAAAGATCAACTTCCAACTGTACCACCTTAGAAGAGAGTACATGTGAAGGGTCCGGTATGTACTTCCTTAAGAGGGATACATGAAATAAATCATGTACTTTGGCCATGGTAGGTGGAAGTGCTAGTCGATAGGCCGCAGCCCCGAATCGATCATGAATCCCAATGGGGCCAATGTACCTTGGACTTAACTTCCCTTTCTTTCCAAACCTCATGACCTTCTTCCATGGAGATATGCGTAGAAAAACCATGTCTCCAACTTTAAACTCAAGGTCCCATCGATGATTATCTGCATAACTCTTCTGTCGACTCTGTGCTGCCATGATATGCTACTGAATGGTTTTCACCTTCTCCACCATTTCCTCGATCATTTCTGGTCCAAGCAGTTTACATTCACCGACCTCATCCCAACATGTCGGTGTTCTGCACCTTTTCCCATACAGGGCTTCATATGGTTCCATTTGGATGCTCGAGTGGAAACTATTATTATAAGAGAAATCAACCAGAGGAATATGTTGATCCCAACCTCCTTTAAAGTTCATTGAGCATACTCTCAATATTTCCTCAAGTGTTTGGATAGTCTGCTCGGATTGGCCATCAGTTTGAGGATTATAGGCCGTACTGAAGTTTAGTTCAGTATTCAGAGCATGTGGAAGACTCTTCCAAAACTTAGAGGTGAATCTTGGATCTCGGTCAGACACAATAGATAGTGGTACTCCATGAAACCTTACCACTTCCCTGATATATATTCGTTCCAGTTGATCCAATGAGAAATCCTTCTGAATAGGAATTAAGTGTGCAGTCTTTATAAGACGATCCAAAACAACCCAGATTGCATTGTTGCCTTTGGATGTCCTTGGAAGTCCGGTGACCAAGTCCATGGTGATGTTCTCCCATTTCCATTCTGGTATGGGCTATGGTTGCATCATCCCCTTAGACTTCTGCCTCTCAACCTTCACTTGCTGACACACTAGGCACTTTGATGTATATTCAGCGATCTCCTTCTTCATATTATCCCACCAAAAGTTTTCTCGGAGATCTCGATACATCTTTGTGCTCCCTGGGTGAATAGAGAAATTTGAACTATGTGTGTCATTCAAAAGTTACTTCTTCAGCTCCGGACTTGATGGAACACATAGTATTTTCCCAAACCACACAATTCCTTCTTCGTTAACATTAAACTCTGAGGATTTCTTTTTTTAGATAGCTTCCACCTTTTCCTGAATTCCCACATCATCATTTTGAGCATCCTTTAACCTTTCCAAAAGAGATGTTTGAGCAATCATTTGTGAAAGTATTGATGGTGTTCCCTTCTTTATGATTCCCATTTCCATCTTCATCAAGTCTAAGAATATTGGATCCTTATCAATTCTCATCATTGATATAATCATTGGGTCCTTTCTACTTAGGGAATCTTCCACCTTGTTCGCTTTCCCAGGGTGGTAATGGATTGAACAGTCATAATCATTGATGAGCTCTATCCATCTTCTCTGGCGCATATTAAGCTATTTCTCTGTGAATATATATTTAAGACTCTTGTGGTTAGTATATATCTCACATTTCTCTCCATAGAGATAATGCCACAATATTTTCAAGGCAAAGATCACAGCCGAAAACTCTAGATCATGTGTTGGATAGTTTAGCTCATGAATTTTCAACTGCCTTGAGGCATAGGATATCACTTTATCATTCTTCATCAGTGCACAGCCTAAGACCTTCTTTTAAGCATCACTGAATACCACAAAACGTTCCCCACTTGTGCGTAAAGTGAGCACGGGTGCTGTGATAAGCCTCCTATTCGACTCCTTGAAGCTTTCTTCACATTAATCACTCCAAGAAAACTTTACTCCCTTTCGAGTTATCTTGGTAAGATGGTTGGAAAATCGTGAGAAATTTCTCACAAATCTTCGATAATATCCAGTTAACCCCAAGAAGCTATGGATATTTGTTACCGATGTTGGCCTCGGACATCCCTCAATTTCATCTGTTTTGGAGGGATCCACAGATATCCCATTGTTCGTGATGATATGGACAAAGAATGATACCTCCTTCAACAAGAACTCACACTTGCTATACTTTTCATAGAGGTTATCCTTGCGCAAAGTTTCTAGTATAGTTCTTAAATGCTCCTAATGATCCTCCTTGGTTTTGGAGTATATTAGAATATCATCTATAAATACTACCACAAATTTTTCGAGGTAATCTCTAATGTCTCTATTCATTAAGTCCATGAAGATTGATGGAGCATTAGTGAGTCTTAAATGCATTACTATGAATTCATAGTGCCCGTATCTTGTAATAAAAGCAGTATTGGGGACATCTTCCTTCTTCACCCTTACTTGATAATATACAGACCACAAATCTACCTTGGAGAAGTATTGTGCTCCACGTAGCTGATCAAACAAGTCATAGATATGTGGCAAAGGATACTTGTTCTTTATTGTTATTTTGTTAAGTTCACGATAATCGATGCAAATCCGCATTGGCCCATCCTTCTTCTTGACGAAGAGGACTAGTCAACCCCATGGTGAAGCACTTGGGCGTATAAACCCTTTATCCAGATTCTTCTGTAGTTGTTTCTTCAGGTCTTCAATCTCAACGACAGCCATTATATATGGAGTCTTGGATATTGGTAATGCCCCTGGTATAAGTTCAATTGAGAATTCAACATCTCTTCTAGGAGGAAGACCAAGAAATTCCTTAGGAAACACTTTAGTGAATTCCCTCACAATAGGCATTTCTTCAAGGATGGTTTCTTCCTTGGACTCAATTATCTGAGCTAGATACACGTGCTCATAGGGCAGTAATATCCATGATTGAGATGATGGAGCTAAAGGAGATTCATCTTCCTCCTTACACTTGTAAAGAATTGGGGGTCGATTCTCCATATGGAGAGTGATTTCCCTCTCCCTAAAATTTATGTTAGCTCTATATAAGGAAAGCCAATCCATGCCAAGAATTGTATCAAATTCCACCAGAGGGAGTATGATGATGTTCTCTGAGAAATTCAATCCACAGATTATAATAGGGGAGGACTTATATTCATGGGATGCAATAATTGCCCCATTTGTCGTACTCCCTGACATCTTCACTTCCATGATTTGTGGTGGTGATGGGATTGTTCTACTAAACTTTCGAGATATAAAAGAATGTGTAGAACCTGAATCAAAAAGTATGTTCGCTATTCTTGAATGAATAACTAGCATACCTATCACCACATCGTTGTCAGGGTTCACTTCGGCAGAAGTGATGGAAAAATCTCTTCCTTTCTGCCTTGGAGGTTTTTGGTTGCCTCCAAAAACCCTTGGATTAGGGCACTGATTTTCAAGATGCCCCAGTTATTTTCATTTGTAGAAATGAAAAATGTGTTGAGGTTCGAATGGATCATTCCTCTCCTATGTCGCAGCTACAGGTCTTTCTTGCCGACATTTAACAGCTAGGTTCCCTTTTATTCCACACCTAAGGCATTTCCTCATCCCCTTGAGGCAATTTCCAGGGTGCTTCTCTTCACACATTTGGCAAGTGGGGTGCTGGATCTTTTTAGCACCGTTGGATTTATCCATCGGACTGCCAGCATTGAAGTCCACCTTACGCTTCTTGTCCCCATGATACCCCTGTGATTCCCCGATCTCCATTTCTACCTTGAGGGCACATCAGACAATTTCCTCATAGCTATCGAAGTCACGGATCGCTAATTATTTCCACAGGCTAGGCTTCAGCCCAACAAAGAAGCGGTCAACCTTGTATTCTGGGGTAACGACAAAGCCGGAAGCGTATCGTGCAAGCCTTTTGAATTTTTCCTCGTATGCTTCAAAATACTCTTCGTCTTTTTTCTTGAGGGAAAGGAAGTCCCTTTCCATATTAATCCGGAGGGTGCGCGGAAAATATTTATCGAAAAACATCTTCTGTAGATCCTTCTATTACAACGCCTCAATCTCCTCCTCAGGCTTCGTATTTTTTATCAATATCCACCATTGATCAGCTTCACCCTCCATACGATAAGCAACCTCGAAAACCTTCTCTTTTTCAGAACATTGAAGGATGGAGAAGATATTTTCAATGGAGTTGATCCATTGTTCAGCGATTGTGGGATCAGATAATCCACTAAAAGTAGGAGGCCTTTGTTTCATGAAGCTCTCGCTAGAGACTTGTTCTTTCTTAGGGGGCGTTGAACATTCATCTTGACCCGTGTTTCTATTCAAATATTGAGTTAGATAAGAGAGAAGCATGACAAATTTCACGATTCCCACTCCCATTAGATTGGGCATATCATTAGTACAGTCATCACACTGATCTTCACACTGGTTGTTAGCCCAAGTCCTCCTATTACCGGCCATTGGCTGGAATAAAAGGAAAGTTAGGAGGTAACACATAAAGGGTAATCCAAAGACAAAAGTTGATGACTTATAAATAAACTTTTATTTCCTTAACTCATGAGTCTATAGGCGTCAATCTAGGCTTTTCATGATCTAATTTCTAACATATATTCTTAGGGGCATTGTTTTTTAATTCCCTTAATAAGGGTTTATAATAAGATTGTGAATTTATCAAAACATATCCCTCGGGAGTGTCATAATAAAGAGTGCAGCAAGGCCCATTTTCGTGCACCAGTTCCCGTTCGAGTCTAGCTCAAAGTGGTGTTTTCATGTTTTACCCCTAGGATACATCTATGCCAGAGCCGCCTCTACCTGCTCGTATCCAGACAGGGATGTATTTGTTTGATAAACCACTTACTCAGTACTTATCAAAACTTAGGTATGTTTTTATTATACTTAGTTTTGTCTCTAAGGCTTTACTAGGGTTTTCTAATCCTAATCCAAAAAATAACTAAACCTATCCTCTGATACCAACTATGACAACCCTGCTTTTATTAAAAACTTAAACATAATTTATTACATAAAACTTCACTTGATACAACAAAGAAGATTGACAGGTTTAGTGTATTTTGGGCTTAGGATCATTACATAAAAACTTAAAACATGAAATACAACATCTTTGTTGAAAACTTCCTTTACATGACCACTACATTCCCCCGTACTTAGCATCGCATGGGATAACCTGAGGACATTCATAATAAAAGGGTGATCTATAAAGCCCAGTAAGGGAGTACACATGGAATAAAATGAGGAGTAAAATACATGTTATACAATAGGAATATCAATATAGAATAAGATAAACATGAACATAAAGGCATGATAATGCATGAAAATCATAACAGGGAAATGTGGCAACAACACTTAACATGGAATTAGCATGAGCCAAGGCCCACTGCACATGGATCATGAGTAAATCCTCATTGCACATAAAGCATGAGTAAACCCTAGTTTCACTTGAATTATCATGATTCAACACTCATTTCACATGATGTATCATGTTACTATACTTTACCCAATGCATTGGAGCGCTATAAGGGCGCACCCTTCTTAAACATTTCATTTCGTGCATAAGTGTGCCGCATGGATAAAACATGGATTCATAAAACATAACAATTCATTCCATGATAAAGGAATGTGGAATTCATAAATGAAACTTTATAATAAATAAGTAAATGTGCATAAAGGTGAATACCCTTGATAGATAAATGGGTATGGTATTCACTACACAATGGCATTGGCTTAGAAAATCAGTGCGATTTCGGCAGCGTAACGGCGTGACATAAGAATTCATAAAAATGGTTGATGAGAGATAAATGGGTTCCTCATCATATTTACATATAATGGATAGTAAGGTTTTCATATAGATACATTTACAAACAATTTTAATGGAATTTAGATTCATGATACAAAAGTATTGCTTGAATGTAAATGAGGAGAGAGAAGTTCCTTTCGGAATTTCGGCATAGTAACGGGTGTACATGGGAGGCATTTAATGAGAGAGAAAGGGGTCTCCCATAATTAAAAAAATAAAAGGGAAGTATGGTGGAGGTGCGAAACCATACCCCAATATTTATAATTGAAATTAAAAGGGCATAACAATATGAAGAAAATTGGACAGAAATGAGAAAGGAAGAAAAAAACCCTTACTTGGAAGTGTGCTTCCAAAGGCTTGAGAGAGGCCTGAGAGAGGCTTCTTGGGATCTTGGGGCACCTTGAGAGGATTATAGAGAGATTAGGGTAGAGGTTGGATGAACTTCAAAGGCTTTGAGTGAGGAGGAAGTGGGAGCTTGGGTGGGTTTATATAGGAACGGTGAGGGAATTCCTTATTATTTAGGTTTGGGACCCCTTATATAACCACAAAACATCCCATGATTTTTGCCCATGGTTTTTGGAAAAGGGAATAGGAAAATGATATTTTATAAGGACAAAGTCCGAACTTCTTAAAATAATAGGGTTGCTTATGTGGAGGTGATTCACACTCCCATGGAAAACAATTTAAAAAGACAAGGTGTTTAATAAGTATTGAGGGGTCCATTAATGCTTTGAAAAGTAAGTCAAACAAACCCAAAATCATATTATTTTAATGGTAAAACATATATTGGCCTAGCATTAAGCTTATAGTATTTTATTACATCACTATTGGGTCATTATGATGTCATAAAACACATTATATATTTAAACGGTATTTAATTTTTACCCGAAAATTTGACTGTCTCAGAAAATTATGAAAAATTCACCGTTGGATAATTTCGACGTCCTGATTCCAGAAATAACATTTATTTTATCTAAATAATTTTTTTAATATGTTAATTTTCACTTTTAAAATATAAACCGACATTTATCGAAAATTCACGGGTTTTGACAAAAATGGTTTTCAAACCTTAATAAAAATTACAATTGCATTCATAAAATTATATGATAATTTTTATATAATAATAATTAATTTAATAATAATAATAATAATAATAATTTATTAAAATATTATTTAATTCAAAAATCCCTTAATTTAATAAAATATAATTCTTAATTAAATAATAACTAAAAACACTATTTGTAATTTTAAAACTATTTACAATGTATCAATAATGACAAGAAAGTATATACATTATTATATACAAAAAAAATAATGTACATGAACATAGTACTAGAAATTTTTTACATAACCCCTTAAAAAACCACATAAGACCTAAGGGTAAGGCGTGCGATGGTGACAGACTTTTGGGGGGGCTCGTATAACATCGCTCGAGTGGTAATTTCTATCAACTTCAAATTTTCCCGTAGACGGTCTCGTTTGAGATTGACATGATAAAGATCATCTTGGGCTTGGTCAAGAGGGATCCCCAAAGACGCAACCTCTTTTCCAAGCTCTGAAAAAAGGGCTTTGTATGGAACAATTCTACTGGATGAGGCCATCGCTTCTTTTGTCTGAGTAAATTGGATTTTTTAAAGTCCTATATTTATACTAATCATGTGACCATTGTTCAACGGCTATATTAGCAACGGTAAAAATTCTTAACATAAAACCAAATAAGTTGACATTTTATATAAACATAAATAGACATTTAATTAGATCAAGAGGGACTTCCATTAATGAAACTTTTGGTCATTACAGTTCTCCCCTTTTTCCAACACTTCCCCCCCAATTCCACCAAAATTAAATAGCCAACTTATTAAATTAAGTTTTATTAATTTAATTAGTGCTGATCATTAATTAATTTGATGTTGTCATAATAAATTAATGGAATGTGGCACAATTAATTAGGATAGAACCAAGAGTCCCCTCCCTCCTTAAAGAGGAAGTTCAAGGGTCAGGTGGTCCCCACCAATAATTTCAAATTGGGGGGTTTTTCAGCTCAGATGGTCCCCACCTCAGAGAATTCAAATGAGAGGTTAAAAAAATAAAATAAAAGTCTGTTCTTCAATTTATTTTTATTTCCACGAAAAACACAAAAACTAACTTTCACCCTCATCCTACTATGGTAGAGGTGAAAGTCTCCTTAAGCGAATATCAATGTTTTGAGTTCAATGGTGTCCTCATATTTCAATTCCGAGCACCGGTTCAAAAGTTACAAAAACTCACTCGCACATTTACTGAACGTACCTAAAAAAAGTTCAAAATTCATTTCAGGCACACTAGGCCTCAGAATCACGCGCCGTCAATTTTCATGGACTCGTAAAATTCCGATATAATTAAAAAAAATACATGGAATTTTCTAGGTCTTTACATTATGATCTTCCATTAACTTTAAAAAAACATTGTTGATGAACTTATAATACAAAATTATCTTGAGTTTTATTATTCCTATCTTGATAGCTTCTATATAGTTACACATAAACATGACCAATTTGAGCTTCCTCATATTTAAAAGGAAATGAAAAACATATATATCTTGGTCATTCAATGTTTCTTGGTTCCAATTCCTCATAAGGATAACATTTTGAATCCATAATGACACAATTATTTCACTTAGTAAAATATAAGATGACAATTTAAATTTCTCACTTAATGAAAATAAACATTTCTTTGTTAGGGATCATTCAAATGACCAATATTTTTAGGTAGCTTGTGGGTTAAAAAATTGGATTCACCTTCCAAAGGTATTTCAATAATTTCAGCATCCTTATTAATGTTAAAAGTATAATATTTTCTAAAATGTTTGAAAGAAACATTTGTTAAGCCATAAACCTAATTAAACTCTAAGAATAAATAAAATTATCTTACCATAATTGGGTAATGTAGATCAAAGTCTTCCTTTGATAAAAAAACTCAATCCCAACCTTAAAAAAGAATGGAATATTTCAAAAGATAGTAATATCTCTTGAACCATCTTATTTCAATCAGCCTTTCCTTGGTAACATCCCTAGTAGAATAATCATTAGAAGCCACCAAGAAGACAGAATAGATGAAATTTGAGAGAATAGAATGAACCAAAGCACTGAAAAGGAAAAATAAAAACCAAATGTAAAAATCTATCATCAGAAATAGTCAGTGAGGAAAAAAATTTGAGCCACTCCTACTATATATATCCCAGAAGAGTGATGGTTCAGATTCCAACAAATCCAACAACTAAGATTTTATCTTCGAATATAGTGGAATAAATTATTTAAGTATAGTTTTTTGAACTATTTTAATTTTTTATTGTTTTTTATAAAGTTTTAAGTTTAATTGAAAAAACATCCTTCCAATAAAACTTTAAAATTTATAAAAAAAATTATAAGGTTTTCTCCATAACAATATAAATATGAAAGAAATTATACCTCCTAGTGAGTTTGTAAATATAATTTCTTATGAAATTTTAACCAGTGATATAAAAACATAGATACATAATAAAAAGTTATAGGAATTTAATTTTTCTGATGAAACATCAAATAAATATCATTATAAGAACTTTACTAAAAAAATATATGTTCATTGATTTTTGTAAACAAGGTTATAAAAACAAAAACAAATAGGGAAAAATGTTCTCTATAACAACCCTCCTCTTTATTTCATATTTAAACATGATTTATTTCATAAAATTTCACTTAATACAACTCAAAAGATCAATAGGTCTAGTGTTATTATGGATTAGGAATATTACATAATAACATAAAATATTAAATACAACATCTTTATTGAAATCTTATTTTACATGACTACAACATTCCTTCATACTTAACAATGCATGGATATCCTGAGGAAATACATAATAAAGGAGTGAGATATAAAGATCAGTAAGGTAATGGACATGGAATTACATGATAAAGAAAATACATGTTATATAATAGGCATATCAATGGGTCATAATAGAAAAATGAACATAAAGTCATGATAAAGCATGATAATAATAACATGGAAATGTGGCAACAACTTAGAACACTACATCATTAACATAAAGGAATTAGGTAAAACCCTATCCCAAAAAGGTGGAAAAAAGTCCTATAAATTAATCAGGTAAACCCCTATCCCAACATGACGTATCATGATACTAAACATTACCAAATGCATTTGATTTTTATCAGGGAGCACCCTTCATAATCATTTCAATCCCATGCTAAAGTGTGCCACATAGTTCATACAACATGGAATCATTAAAATTAGTCATTTGTCCCATGATCAAGGAATTTGGAATAAATTCATGTAATTCTTAAATCAATAAGTATATGTTCATAAATTTTAATACACTTGATAGATAAATGGGTATGGTATTCACTACACAATGATTTTATCATGGAAAATCATGGTGTAATTTCGGCAGAATAACGACGTCAAATAGAAATTCATAAAATGGTTTGATAAGAGATAAAGGGGTATCTTATCATTTATAAATGAAATTTATAGTAATAGTGTCATATAAATACATGTCCCAACATAATTAATTTATAAATATAAGGTGTGACATAATAAAAAACTTGAAGAAATAGGAGAAATGGAATAACTCTTACGAAATTTTGACATAGTAAAGGGTGTACATGGGAGGGATTGATGAGAGAGAAAGGGTTCTGTCATCATTAAAACATAATAAGTTAAGTATGGGGGAGGTGAAAAACATACCCCATCATTTTTAAAATAAAATAAATGGGTTTAAAAATATAAGGAAACTTGGATAAAAAGGAGAATGGAAGGAACCCTTATGGAATTTCGGAATAGTAATAAGTGTATATAAAGGATCATGAATTGATTAATGAGAGTGGAAGGAATATATCATTATTTATAAATCAAAAGGAAAGTAATTAGAGTATGTATGAACATATCTCAACATCAAGAGAATGGAAATTAATAAGCATGACATAAAAGAGGTGCTTGAAGGAAAAGGAGAGTGGGAGTTCCCATACTTGGATGTGTGACTCCCAAGGCTTGGGAGGGGCTTCTTGGGAGATTGGGGGAAACTTCATAGGACTATTGGGAGTAGTGGGAAGAGTTTGGTCGAGATTAAAAGAGATTTAGTGAAGATAAATGGGTGCTTGGGTGGGTTTATATATTAAAGGTGGGGGAATTCTTTATTATTTTGGTTTTGGACATTGCACACTAAAATATTAAAAACCAAAAACCATACCACGGTTTATGCCCACGATTTCTAGAAGAGGGGAGTGTTATAAATTATTTTATAAGTCTAAGTTCCTAAGATATTAAAATACTTCCCTTTATTATGTGGAGGTGAGTCACACCTTCAAGGAAATGATTTTAAATTCATAAAATATTTTATATGTATTGAAGGAGTCACTAAGGCTTTAAAAAATAAATAAAATAAATATAAAACTAAATTATTTTAAAAGAAATAATATATATATTTTCGAATATATCTTTTATAGTATTTTATTACATCACAATTGGGTCATTATGATGCCATAAAACACATTATATATTTATACGGTAATTAATTTTTACCCAAAAATTTGACTGTCTCAAAAAATTATGAAAAAATTACCATTGGAAAATTTCAACATCATGATTCCAAAACTAATATCTATTTTATCTAAATAATTTTCTAAATACATGAATTTTCACTTTTAAAATAAAAGCTGACATTTATTTAAAATTGATGGGTTTTGGAAAAAATATTTTTCAAACTTTAATAAAAGTTAATTTTGACTTCATAAAAGTTATATGATCATTAATATTTAATAAATGTAATTTAATAATATTATTTATTAAAATATTATTTATTTCAAAAATACATTCATTTATCCATATATATTCCTTAATCGAATTTGAATATTAACCAAAAATATTATTTGTTCTTTAGAAAATCATTTACAAAGTAACAATAATTGAATGAAAGTATATTCATTATTATATAAAAAAATAATGTTCATAATCATAATTATAGTGTATTGATATATATCCCATTATTACACCATTATATGTCCTAATAGTAAGGTGTGTGATGGTAGGTCTTTCTTGGGGTCGTTCGGTGAACAAGGTTTGGACCGTGATCTCGATGAGCTTGAACTTCTCCTGTAAACGATTTCGTTCATGCTTAACTTTTTGGATCTCGACTAGGGATCGGTCTAGGTAAAATCCGAAAACTGATATCTCCCTTTAAAGCTATAATAAATGGGATTCATAGGATACAATCTAACTGTTTGAGGCCATCACTTCCTCTATTTATTCCAAAAGGATTTGTTAAAACCCTCTATTTATACTAGTCATGTGATCATTGTTCAACGTCTATACTATCAACTGTAAGGATACTTAACAAACATTTAAATCCAATTGGAAATAATAATAAAAATGAAATTTTTTATATATTCATAACACATTTAATTAAAATAAAGGAAATTTTATTCATAAATGTTCAGTTTGTTACAACCTTCCCCCCTTAAGAAATTTTTCCCTCAAAATTTTTTTTTCACACACTAAAATAGATGTGGGTAACTTTGGTTCATCACTTGCTTTGGTTCCAACGTTGCTTCTTCAAACTTTTGGTTTCACCACAACACCTGTACAAGGGTCATCATCTTATTTCATAGAACTTTTTCTATATGATCTAAGATCTTCACCAACTTCTCCTCATAGGAAAGGTCATTCTCCAATGGTCTCACCAATGGGTTGAGTACATGTGATGGGTTAGATATGTACTTCCTCAAGATTGATACATGGAATACATCATGTACTTAAGATATGTTTGGTGGGAATATTACATGATATTCCACTACTCTGATATTATTAAGGGTCTCAAAAGGTCATATGTACCTTAGACTAAGATTTATCTTCTTCCCAAATATCATAACTCTCTTCCATAGATATATGTGGAGTAATACCCTATCTCCAACCTCAAACTCTAGGTCTCATCAATGATTGTCATCATAGCTCTTTTGTTGACTCTGGGCATCTTTGATGTGTTGATAGATGGTCTTAACCTTATCCTACATTTCTTTGACCATTTCTGGACCTAAAAGTTTTTGTTCCCAAACTTCAACCCAACAGGACAATGTTATGAACCTCTTCCCATAAAAGGATTTATAAGGATATATTCGAATGCATGAGTGGAAATTGTTGTTGTAAGAGAAATCCACTAAAGAAATATGTTGGTCTCATCCTCCTTTTAAGTCCATTGATCAAGCTCCCAACATTTCCTCAAGTGTTTGGATAGTACTCTCAGATTTTCCATTATTTTGACGGTTATAGCTCATGCTAAAGTTCAACCCAATGCTTAGAGCATATGGGAGACTCTTCCGGAACTTAGAATTGAATCTTGGATCTTGATCAGACACAATCGATAGTGTTACTCCATGTATCCTTACCACTTCTCTGATGTATATCAGTGCCAGTTGATCTAGTTATAAATCCTCTCGAATTTAAATGAAGTGTGCGGTATTTTTAAAATGATCCACAACAACCCATATAGCATTATTTCATTTGGATGTCTTCAGAAGCCTTGTGACAAATTTCATGGTGATGTTTTCCCATTTCCATCTTGGTATGGGTAATGGTTGCATTATCCCCTTAGACTTTTGCCTCTAATCCTTCACTTACTGACATACCAGGAACTTTGATATATATTTAGTGATCTTCTCCTTCATTTTGTCCCACCAATACTGCTCTTGGAGATCTTGATACATCTTTGTGTTTCCTGGGTGAATAGAGAAATTTTAACTATGTGCATCATTCAAAAGTTATTTCTTTAACTCTGGATTTTATGGAACACATATTCTTAACCCAAATCTCACAATTCCTTCTTCATTAACATTGAAATCTAAGGATTTACCTTTTCTGATAGCTCCCACTTTCCTCTGAATTCCCACATAATCCTTTAATGTAACATCCCAGATAAATAAGGAATAAAACACTTTTCATATTTATTAATATTTGTGAATTAAATATTAATTTTACATTAAAGTGGATTCTATGTTTGATAGTGTACCCGATACACAACAACATGTTTCTTTGAAAGCTTAAGTTGCACACTAATAATATAATATTATTATTTTAAATGGTCGTTAACTCCTAGTCGTTTTATTGGCAGGAATGAACAAAACTAAATACAATATGATTATACATGTTTGTTAAATGTAATTACATTTATCCAATAAATGTTAGAGGCTTAAAATGTGAATGAATATAATTTTAAGCAAAATTTACATTAAAAGGTCGATTTACCGCCTTTTAATGGGGAACCCTCATTAAATATAGTTTTGGTCACTTTAATACATTCTATATGAACAAATAAAATCCTTCTTTAGAATTGGGAAATCAAAATTTACTTTGTGTAAATTTCTGGAATTTTTCTGATAAAGTTCATTTTTTAATGAATAGTGAAAAATATTTTATTTTAATTCAAAAGTGCCTTTTAATATAATTTATTTATATGGTTAGATTATATTTTTAATTGGTTTTAAAGTTAAATTAAAATATATTTTTACCATTTAATCCAATTTGGGTCATTTTAATTAATTTCACTTTGAAATTGGACATAAACAAGTATCAATCTTTTGATCGTTATTATTTCTTAAAAACACGCTATTTGTTTTAACAACGGGAATTAATTTTAAAATTAATTAATGACACTATTATGTTTTTAATGTGTTAAAATATACATAATTTTTGAATTTGTAATATCAAATATATCTTAGGCTGAATTTTTTGTATTTTTCTAAAAAAATTCAATTTTTGATGAATAGTGAAACCACTTAGTGGTAGTTAAAAAATTGACTTTTTTATAAATGAAATTTTACCACTTCTGGGAATTGAATTTCAAAAATATTACATACATGGTTGTTATCAAGAAGTAAAATTTGGTTCATTAATATGAAAATAATTTTTGATGAATAGTAGCTTTTGACTTTTATTTACCGCGGTTAAAGGTAAATAGGGTAATTCAAGGTAAAAATAATATTATAATAATTCAAAATTACCTTAACACTTATCCAAACATTATTGGTTGATTCATTTACGACCATGGACATCTTTGAGTTGATTTTGGGACCCCATTGACCCACTTGGGAGTGATAATGACAATTTAGATTAATTAACTTAAAGTAAAGGCAAAAATGACAAAAACAAATATCTTTTAGTAAATTAATTTTTATATGGTGTTATAAAAGTAATATTTTTTATTATAAATATTAATTGGAAATATAAAAATATTTCCTACATCATGGTATTTGTTTTATAATTTTTAGAAGTCAAATAATTTAAATTATATATGACACAATAATGATGCAGTGTTTACCTCATTAATAAATGATTTAAATAAATAAGATTATAATGGTTAAAATATTATCCAAAAAAGTCCAATTCTGATTAGATTATTTTATTTCGAATATGATTCATCTTATATTAGACTTTAATTATGTTTGGACCTTTAGAAACCGAATATCATTATATAATAAAATAATATTTTCACACTTTCCTAAAGAGCCCCTCCTCTCCCTTATAAAAAGTGACCACTTCTAACCAATTCCTCACATCTATAAAGTCATTTGGCTTTTCCAAACTCTAACCAATTAATCTACCTACATCCCTCTCCTCCACATATAAGCCTTAAATTAGTCAGAAGGCACTTCAAGAAGTACTTTGGTTCAAACCAAAGGGAGTTACCCAAATTAAAGGTAATGGTTTCTCTTAAATTGTTTTCTTTTATTTTACTTCTCCAACCCCTAAAATCTTTTTATTCCTTTATTTTGTAACAAAACCAGTATACTAAATATACTAGGTTGTTTTTATGAGAAGTATTCTAACTACACTTACACACACCTCCATCTAATGGATGAAGAACATAATGTTTTTGTGGATGGAAAACTAACACCTCACGAAACGATGATTGTTCAAATACATATTACCGCATATCATGGTGGCCATTATGATGGAACTGTATTTATATATGATATATATTATGTTTATGATTTCCTTATGCTTCTATACTTCCCAATTATATCAATTCTTTATGGTTTCCATAGTGGGTAAATAAGATAATCTCATTAGAGGAAGTGCGGACTACCGCCCCCTCAAAGTGATATGACTCGTTAATAACTTATGTGGGACGTATAAAGGATGGAGTTAATAATATTTTATATGGTATTATAATGGAATTATATTATAACTATGTATCAATATTTTTTAATTCCATTAAAATAATAAATAGAAATGGAAGTAGCGTTCATGCGTATGTACGGCTTACCGTCTCCATGAACGGTGCATTTCATTTCCTACCTCCAAATGTTATGTACTATTATAAATACATGTATATACTGGATATATATGATATATATGATATCTAAATAATTAATTTCATTCTGGATCTAATGAACTATTGACCACATGGACTACTTGTAAATATAAGGTGTTCATTTTTGACTCAAGTGCCAAATATCGACAAAATGGACGTTATTAACTTAAATGATAACAAAATATTTATAACATGGTAATAAGTGATATAAAAGGAATAATAAACTTGAAAAATGTTCTTAATCAAGTATAAATTAACTTTAGTTTATTATTCAGGAGATTAAAGAACGATCGAGTCAAGTCGGACACAAGGTAAGGGATTTTCTTATCTCACTTTTAATTCTGTGAGATTTCCATTGTTCGCCACTTATTCATTGCATGTGGTGTAGTGTGTACTTACATTAGATATATATTATCATGATTCTCATTATATTAATGGTATTATGTGATTAATTTGGTGTTTATTAACTTTTGGTCATACGACTTAGTTGATTTCAACGTGGTAAAGGGTTTCTTCTAACTTTTTATTCCCATGAGATTCATGCAATATTTGCCACTATTTCCTTTTGTGTGGTGTATGTACTGCCCATGATTGTACTCTTTGTGTAATATACTTTCATTTATGAGTATTTACATCTTCATTTTATGATCCTTCTTACATGTGGTGTATGTTTTGAAAGTTACCAAATCGGAAAGGGAACCGTTCACCCTCCCCTATTTAAAAGACCTATTTTTATTATGTCTTTTAATTTACATATTATTATGTTTGTATATGTTATTTTGTATCCCCATTGATGTAAAATTTATTTCAAAGTGATGAGATAAACTTTTTATCTTATCAACTCATTTTCTGAATTTTAAAGTGATGCTGTTAGGCTATCAAATTTTTACAAGGGAACTTCTTAACCCAATTTTAATTCTTTGGGTTCAACTTGTACTCATTGAATATGTCAGCCAATGAATATGTGTGAATGACCTCTGATTGTTTTACACTTAATATACACTTATATTGGGTGTATTTATATTTTTCACACATAATTATGTGATTGATTTATACTTAATTTAAGGATACCATCTTTATAAGGGATTTCCTCTCAATTTACATTTCCATTGAGAATTCATTGTTGTTACGCACCAATTCACTCATATATGGTGTATATACTATACTTTGACATATTATATCATGAATCCCTTTATTCTAATGATATTATAAAGTTCTTATTAAATGTTATTCCTCAATTATTTGTATTCAAGTGTCTATCTTTTTGTTAAAAACTCTTTAACTAAAATATCTTTTTAGATGTTTTAAATATTTATTCTTATAAATATTTCTCATTAATGTCCATGTTTTCAAAATGGGTTTTAGTATTTATTTATATAGACATTAATGTTTTTGAATGATAATTCATTTAAATGCTTCAAAGTGGTATGGGACAATTTGAGTCAAAAATCTCTTTTTAAATGGTTTTGAAAATGATTTGATAAAACATTGTTTATTTCAATATCTTGATTTGATATGTAGAAATGTGGAAATGTTATCTTTCCTTTATACATGTGTTATATAGTATGATTATGTTATATTTATTGGGCATTATTTACGTATACAGGTGGTTCTGTGATAAACCTAGGGCAGGTGAGCCCGAGATAGCTCTCCAATGCATTGGGTAACGTGATGGAGGTGAACGTGATGTTTCTCCAAAGAGATTTAGGGATTATATCATGATGGGTATTCCAATTGTAACTCCCTAGGTAGCTATGATAGCTAAAATGTAAGTTTGATATGTTATGATTGGAAAGTATGGTTTCATTGATTTGTATTTATTGATGGGATAATGTTTTCCTTTTTTATTTTATAACCCTTACTGAGATTTTTATGATAATCCCAAGTTTTTGAAATGTTTTCCACAGGAAATAAAGATTAATAGGGTCAAGGATGAGATAATGGAAAATTCATGCTCTCTAAAATATGGAACCAGACATGTTTCTTTTTAAGAGTTTTTATTTTATGAAAAAAATGGATACTGAGTAGTATTGTCTACTTGTAATATTCAAGTTGTTATGTAATAGTTATGGCCTAATTCTCTAAAACTCTAAACCTGAAAAGATCCTCAATTTGAATTATTCATTTAATTCAATATTATTTAATGTTATAAGGTCGTGTCCGTATATTTAACCTCTCTAGAAGATATGGTTGATAAATCATTTATGAAAGGATTGATTATGTTCCCTTATTTATGATTACCATGTCTATCTTTATCAAATCTAAGAATATTGGATCCTTTTCAATTCTCATCAATGATATAATCATTGGGTCCTTTATACTTAGAGTAGTTTCCACCTTGTTCGCTTTCCCATGGTGGTGATGGATTGAGTAGTCCTAATCCTTGATGTAATCTAACCATCTTCGTTACCATATATTCAACTCTTTGTGTGTGAATATATATTTGAGACTTTTTTTATCTTTATATATTTCACACTTCTCCCCAAAGAGATAATACTGACACATTTTTAATGCAAGGATCACTTTTACCAACTCCAGATCATGCGTGGGATAGTTTTGATCGTGAATTTTCAACTGCCTTAAGGCATAGGCAATGAATTTTTCATTTTGTATCAACACACATCTCAAGTCCTTCTTCTAAGAATCGCTAAAAATTACAAAAAGATCTTCACTTATGGGTAGTATGAGCATAGTGGAAGTGATAATCCTCTTCTTCAAATCCATTAAGATTTATTCACATTCATTAATTTAAGAAAATTTGACTCCCTTACAAGTTAGATTGGTAATATGGTTTTACAATCATGAGAAATTTATCACAAATCAGTGATAATATCCATCCAACCTAGGGAAGCTATAGATATTCATCGCAGATTTTGGCCTTGATCATCCCTCAATTTCTTTTTTCCTGGAAGGATCTATAGATATCCCATTTCTTGTGATGATATTCCCTAGGAATGATACTTACTTCAACTAGAACTCATACTTCATATACTTTTCATAGATATTCTCCTTTCGCAAGGTCTTTAGCATAGTGCTCAGATGCTCCTCATGATCCTCCTTGGTTTTGGAGTATATTAGAATATCTTCTATAAGGACTACCAAAACATTTCAAGGTAATCTATAAAAACTCTTTTCATCAAGTCCATGAAGATTAATGGAGAATTATTAAGTCCAAAAGGCATTACTATGAATTCATAGTGCCCATACCTTGTATGAAAAACAATCTTGGGGTTACCTCCTTATTCACCCTTACTTGGTAATATCCTGACCGTAGATCCACTTTAGAGAAGTATTGTGCTCTATGTAGTTGATCAAACAAGTCATCAATTCATGGAAAATGATACTTGTTCTTTATCATTATTTTTTTGAGATTATTATAATCAATACAAAGGCGCATTGAGCCATCCTTCTTCTTGACAATGAGGACTGTTGTACCCCATAGTGAATCACTTTGGTGTATAAACCCTTTATCTATATTCTCCTATAGTTATTTATTTTACTCCTCAAGCTCTAAAAAAGTCATTCTATATGGATTTTTGGATAATGGAAACACCTCAAGTATAAGATCAATTGATAATTCAACATCTCTTCTAGGAGGAAGACCAGGTAATTCCTTAGGAAACACATCAGTGAATTCCTTCACAATAGGAATGTCTTCAAGGATGGTTCCTTCCTTAGACTCGATAATATGAGCAAGATACGCATACTCATATGGTATTAATATCCATTCTTGGGATGATGATGCTAAAGAATATTCCTCCTCCTTTTTGAACTTGTATAGAACCGGGGGTTGATTCACCATACATAGAGTGATTTCCCTCTCGTGGAAATTGATATTTTCTCTATATAGGGAAAGTCAATCCATGCCAATACTTGGATAAAATTCCACAAAAGAAAGTATTAAAAGGTTTTCTGGGAAGTTAAATCCACAAATGGTGATATGGGAGGAGTTATATTCATGGGATGCAATAATTTCCCCATTTTTTGTACTCACTGAAATCTCTACTTCCATTCTTTGTGGTTGTTTTTGGATTGTTCTACTAAACCTTCAGGATGTAAAATAATTTATAGAAATAGAATCAAAAAGTACATTCACTATTCTTGAATGAATAACTAGTATACCTATCACCAATATGTTGTTGGGATTCACTTCGGCGGTAGTGATGGTAAAAGCTCTCTCTTTCAACCTTGGAGGTTATTGGTTGCCTTCGAAAACCCTTGGATTAAGGAACTAGTTCGCAAAGTGCCATGGTTCCTTGTAGTTGTAGTAATGAACAATTCATTAAGGATTTAACAGAGTGTTCCTTTCTTCTATCATAGTAGAGGGTTTTTCTTTGAGGAAATATTTGTATAGGTGCTCTTCCTTTCCTCATCTAAAGCATTTCTTCACGCCCTTCAGGCAATCTCTAGGTTGCTTCTTTTCCTACCTTTGGAAAGATGGGTATTTAAATTTTTTAGCACCATTGTATTTATCCATTAGACCACCAAGATTAAATTCCACTTTCCTCTTCTTATCCCTATGATACCCCTGATATTCTCCAATCTCTATTTAAAATTTTATGACACATCAGACAATCCCCTCATATCTGTTAAAAATGTGGATCACCAGGAATTTCTGTAGGTTAGGTTTTATCCTACCAAAGAAGTGGTCAACCTTATATTCAGGGGTAACGCCAAAACTAGAGGTGTACCATGCAAGTCTAGTGAAGTTTTCCTCAAACACCCAAACAGATTCATCATCCTTTTTCTTGATTGCAAGGAAATATCATTCCATAAAAAGATGGAGGGTATAGAGAAAGTATTTATTGAAAAACATTTTCCAGAAATTCTTTTATCCCATTACCTTGATCTCTTCCTTAGGTTTATTATTTTTTATCAATGTACAGTATTGATTATATTCACCTTCCATATGATAAGCATCCAGAATAACCTTCTCTTGTTCATAACATTGAAGGATGGAGAATATCTTCTCAATGGAGTTGATACATTGTTCGGCGATTGAGGGATCAGATGATCCATTGAAAGTAGGAGGCCTTTGTTACATGAAGCTCTTGATTGTGACTTGTTCTTTCTTGGGGGGGGTTACATGTTCTTCTTGATTCATATATCTATTCAAAAATTGAGTTAACTGAGATATTATCTTGACAAAGTTTGTGATTCCCACTCCCATCAGATTGGGCATCTCATTAGAGTAGTCATCACATCGATCTTCGAATCGGTTGTTATCCTGATTCCTCATATTACAGACTATTGGAAAGAATAAAAGGAAAATTAGGAGTAATTATTTTAAATTATTAAACACAAAAATGGATAACATGTAAAATTAATTTATCTCCATAACTTATGAGTTTCTTAGGCTTCGATATAAGTTATCCATGATCTACTTCCTAACATATATTATTATGGGATTTTTTTATTCCCTTAATAATGGTTCCTACTAAGATTATGAATTTACCAAAGAATATCCACCAGGAGTTTCAAACCAAGAGTGTATCAAGGCCTGTTGTTGTTCACCATTTACTATTCAAGTTTATCTCAAATCGGTGTTTTTAGGTTTTACCCCTAGATACATCTGTTCCAGATCCACCTCTACTTGTTCGTATCCAGACAGGGATGTATTTTATTGATAAACCACTTAATCAATACTCACAAAAATTTATGGATTCTTTTCTTATACTTAGTTTTATCCCTAATTATTTCACTATATTTTTTTAATCCAAATCCAAAAAATAACTAAACCTATCCTATGATACCAACTATAACAACCCTACTCTTTATTTCATATTTAAAAATGATTTATTACAAGAACTTTAACTTGATACAACTCAGAAGATTAAGAGGACTAGTGTATTTTCGGATTAATAACATTATATAACAACATAAAACATGAAATAAAACATCATTATTGAAAACTTATTTTCCATGACTACAACATTCATTCATGTTTAACACTGCATGGGATATCCTAAGGAAAGACATAAGAAAGGGGTGAGATATAAAGCACAATAAAGTAATAAACATGGAATAACATGAGGAATACAATAAATGTTAGATAATAGTCATATCAATGGGTCATAATAGAAACATGAACATAAAGGCATGATAAAGCATGATAATAATAATATGGAAATGTGACAACAACTTAGAACAATGCATCATTAACGGAAAAGAATCAGGTAAACCCTTACCCCAACATCATGGAAAAAAGTACTATAATATAATCAGGTAAACCTCTGTCCTAATATGAAGTGTCATGATATTAAAAATTACCCAATACATTATAGCGCTATCAGGGTGAACCCTTCATAATCATTTCAATATCATGCTTAAGTATGTCACATAGATCATATAACATGGATTTATTCAACATCATCATTTATTCCACGATCAATTAATGTGTAATAAATACATATAAGTACTCAATAAACAATTATATATTCATAAATGTGAATACCCATGATAGATAAATGGGCATGGTATTCACTATCCAAAGATTTTGCCATGGAAAATCGTGGTGTAATTTTAGTAGCATAATGACATCAAATAGAAATTCGTAAAATGGGTTGATGAGAGAAAAATGGGAATATCATAATTTATACATGAAAAAGGAAAGTAATAGTTTCATATAAATACATTTCAAAACATAAGGAATTTGGAAATATAAGGTGTAACATAATAAATAAACTTGAAGAAAGGCGATAAATAGAATAACTCCTATGAAATTCCACCATAGTAACGGGTGTACATGGGAGGGATTAATGAGAGATAATGTAACGACCCGAAATTTTGAATAAATCTTATTTCCTAATTTTGTGTGTTATTCTATTTTTTTTATACTCAACAAAAATCTTTCATTTGATAACATGAGTATAATTAAAATGAGATTGTTGGGTTTTGACTGTTATATGACCATTGGTCAATATGACCACTGGAAACTAAACGTTTCGATTTTTGACTCTAAATACAAGTAATATTGGTTAATTAATATAGAAAGAAGATTTGATGGCCTCACCCAGTAGTCTTGGACCAATCAAACCCCATCTAACAGAACTTGGGAAGGAGGTAGCACCACTGGGCTTTGCTCTAGACCAAACCCAAGCCGAACTTCATCGTGTGAAGTTAGAATGGAATCGACTTCGCGAGAAGCTCAAACTGATAGAAATTACTACTTGTGCGATGTTGGTCGAGCCTCCCTCGGATTCTCTCACCTTAGCACACCTTACACTTAGGTCCTATGCTGGTGTGATAAGGGGCTATGTAAGGAGACCGTAATTGCCTTGTGTAATCCTTTGTTTTAAATAAAAATTGGGATTTCTTCTTATGATGATGTTTATGAATTTTCAAATGACCGGATAAATATAGTATGCATATTTTTGATGAATTTTAGAAAAAGGATATTTTAAAAATGTTTATGTAAACCTTAAATAATAAAAAATGTGTAATGATTTTCAAAAAATGGTCTTCTACAATTATGTTCAGTACAAAATTCAGACTCTAATAAGATCAACTTGATTTTTGAGGAATAGTAAATTATGAATAGTGATTTTATGATTAGCATTAGTAATGTGTCCAAATGGATTAGTAATCTCACTTAAAGAAAGTAATAAAATAATCTAGGCACCTTGATTAAGTAATGTGATTCAATAAAATGGTTAAATAACGGTTTCATAAATTTTTATTCAAGTATTAGTTTTTTCGGGTGAATAGTGTTTTTTAATTAAAAATTAAATTAAAAAAAATTAAAAAATTATTTTTATAAAATGGATTTCATTTTTGAACTCAGAGCACCGATATTATGTTATAGTAATTTTTGGGGTTTTTTTTGAAAAATGAATTTTCAGTGAATAGTGTTTTTATTTAAAAATTAAATTATAAATATTTAGAAAAATATTTTTATAAAATGGAGTTTGTATTTTTAATCAGAGCATCGATATTTGGTTAAGGTGAAATTTTCGGATTTTTCTGAGAAAGATGAATTTTCAGTGAATAGTAAAAAAAGCAGTTTTAGGGTTTCGGTATGTTTAATGACATCATAACTGTGTCATGATGATGTCATGAGATATTTTATGGGTTGGCCAACCAAAGGTGATGAATTATTGTATTGGTGGCCCCATGTGGCCTAACTTCATGGGAAATATCATGGGAGAGCACATGGTTTTGAGAAAACCACTTTTGAGGTGTCCCTTGGCCATTAATGCCTTGTCCCCTCACTTTCCCAATAAATACCAAGCCCTCCTCTCATCCATGCGACTCCAAAACCATACTCAACGAAGTTATGGTCTCCTTACCTCCCAAGGATTCCTCCCAAGGTTCCCCCAATCCCTCAAGGTCCAAACCTTTGAGTTTTAAGAGTTACATTTTAAGGTAAGGGATCCGACCTCTCTCTTTCTTTTCAAGAAATCTCTTTTATGTAATTTCTTTTATGCTCCATGTTCTTATGTTAAAGGATGTTCTTTTATAATCCTCTTACTGCCCATTTCATGTTCATATAATGAGATATCCCCTCTTACTCTCATTATTTCGTTTTATTAAGTTTTAAGTGGCGCCGTTAGGCTGCCGAAATTTTTGTAACGAATTCTTTCTCCCTTCTCATTTTTCAAGATCTATTTTCATGTAAAGTATTTTGAGTTCTTTTTTCATGTTGGGGTATGATCTCTAAATTTATCATACTGATATTTTATGATCATATGATGATAGACCCCATTTGATCTCTTCAATTCAATATTTTGAAGTTTTAAGTGGCGCCGTTAGGTTGCCGAATTTTTAAGTGATTCTTTCACCTTTTTCAAAGTTCTAATTCCATGTCAAGTCTTGAAAGTTTCTTTTTTATTATGTTGGGGTATTATCTATAAATATATCATACTGATATTTTATGTTCATATGATGAGAGACCCTATTTGATCTCATCAATTCATTTTTGTTGAAGTTTAAGTGGCGTCGTTAGGCTGCCGAATTTCTATGGGGTTCTTTCACCCTTCTCGTTTTCAAGATCTACTTTCATGTAAAGTCTTTCAAGTTTCTTTTTATTATGTTGGGGTATGATCTCTATATCCATCATACTTATTATTTATGTTCATATGATGAGAGACCCTATTTGATCTCGTCAATCCATTTTTTGGAAGTTTTAAGTGACGACGTAAGGCTGTCGAATTCTCATAAGAGAAATCTTATTTTTGTCTTCCTTTCAAGTTCTTTGTTTCATATGTTATATCATTCAGATTTCATTACCATGTTCTTAAATACTACATATTTTGTTCCCCTACTGTTTTATGTATCATTTTTGAGTGGGTGACCCATGTCCCCTCTCTTTTCAATGTTTTCTAAAACCATGTATCATAGACGTTATACTGCATAGTTTTCATCTCAAAATGCCTCCCTCTTTATCTCAAAATTATTTTATGTTATTAAGTGAATACTCAAAGATCTTATTTCTAAAGGGGTATTCGCATATATATCAAAATGTTCTATTTTAAATTCTGGGATTTACATACATGAAAACCGCTTTCCCTTTCCGTTGGTTTAAAGTGACATAAAGATCATGTCTTTAAAGCAGTTTTTAAAACGTTATGATTATGAAATGAAACCCATTTATTTTATGCTATATGGGTTGTTTATGAAACGATTGATGATGATATATGTGGCTCACATGATAATAAAGACATGTCAAGGGTGCGCCCAGATGGCGCTCCAATGCATTGGGTAAAGACATAATCTCTAGAGATGACTTTTTAAACTGATACCTTGGTGAATAACCTTGGTAATTTTTAATGACACCTTGGGGATGGACCTTGGTGAAACGAAATGATTGTCAATATTAAATGTTGAAGCCACATCTTCAAGTAATGAAAAATTTTATTTTTGTTATGATGTATCTCATGATTTCTTTCTCATGCCTTAAAGTTCTTTTCATGTCCTTATTGAAGTATCTCAAGTTCACATGTTAAATGTTTCCCTTGTTTCCCTTACTGGGCCTTCTGCTCACCCTTTCTTTTGATGTATGTCCCTAAGTTTGAGATTCAGTAATGAACCTAGGATGAACATGAGGAGAATCCTTTCAAGTTTTTAACAAGAATGTTTTATGTTTTCATGTTTTAAGTTCCTGGTTTCCAAGACACTAAACCTTAAAGATCCTCAGTTCCGTGTAATGAAATGAAAGTTTATGTTATAAAAAGATGGGATGCTATAGATAAAGGGGTATCTCATCATTCAAGAATAATAAGGTAAGTATGTGGGAGGTTCCAAAAGCATACCCCATAATTTTTAAATGAAAATAAAAGTGTGTAACAATATAAGGAAACTTGGATAAAAATGATAATGGAAGGAACCCTTATGGAATTTCAACATAGTAATAGGTGCATATAAAGGATCATGAATAGCTTAATGAGAGTGGAAGGAAGCTCTAATTATTTATTAATAAAATGGACAGTAATTGTATTATGTATGAACATATCCCAACATCAAGCAACTGGAAATTAAAATTCATGACAAAAAAGAGGTGCTTGAAGAAAAATGAGAGAGGGAGATCCCTTACTTGGATGTGTGACTCCAAAGGCTTGGTAGAGGCTTATTGGGAGATTGGGGGAACATTGGGAGGACTTTAAAGAGTAGGGGTAAGAGTTTTTTCTAGATTTAAAGATCCTTAGTGAAGAGAAATGGGTTCTTGGGTGGGTTTATATAGGAAAGGTGGGGGAATTCTTTATTATTTTGGTTTTGGACACTACATACTGAAATATTCAAAACGACAAACCATACCATGGTTTTTGCCCATGGTTTCTGGAAAATGTGAGTGGTATACATTATTTTATAAGGCTAAAAACTGAATATATTAAAATATTTTTCTTTCTTTTGTGGAGGGGAGTCACACTTTCAAGGAAATGATTTTAAAATCTTAAAATATTTTATATGTCTTGGAGGATTCACTAAGGCTTTATAAAATAAATAAAATAAACCTAAAATTGAATTATATTAAATGAAAAACATATATTTTGCTGCATATACCATTTATAGTATTTTATTAAATCACTATTTTGTAATTATGATGTCATAAAACATATTATATATTTATATGGTATTTAATTTTTACCCAAAAATTCGACTCTCTCAAAAAATTATGAAAAATTCACCGTTGGATAATTTCAACATCCTGATTACAAAAATAATATTCATTAAATTTAAATAATTTTCTGAATATTTGAAATTTTACTTTTAAAATAAAAACTAGCATTTGATGAAAATTGACAGGTTTTGGAAAAAATTGCTTTCAAAACATAATAAAAGTTACTTTTGACATCATAAAAATTATACGCTCATTAACATTTAAAAAATGTAATTTAAAAATATTATTTTATTAAAATATAATTTATTTCAAAAATACATTAATTCATCAAAATAGATTCTTTAATTTAATTCGAATATTAACCAAAAATATTATTTGTGCTTTTGAAAATAATTTACAAAGTAAAAACAATAGAATGAAAGTATATTAATTATTCTATAAAAAATAATATAAATAATAATAATTATAGGGTTTTGATACATATCCCTTTATTACACCAACATATGCCCTAAGAGTAAGGTGTGTGATGGTGTGGCTTTCATGGGGCTGTTTGGTGGACATGGTTTGGGTCGTGATCTCGATGAGCTTGAACTTTTCCCGTAAACAGTTTCGCTCATGCTTAAGTTATTCGATCTCATTTTGGGGTTGGCCTAGGTAAAATCTTAGAAATTTTGTCTCCATTGGAAGCTTTTATAAATGGGCTACATAGGGTACGATCCTACTAGTTGAGGACATCACTTCCTTTGTGTGTGCCAAAAGGATTTGTTAAAACCCTATATTTATACTAATCATGTGATCACTATTAAACGACTATATTATCAATAGTAAGGATATTTAATGGTCATTTAAATCCCTTTTTATATAATAAAAAAATGAATGTGTTTTTATATCCATAATACATTTAATTAAACGATATGGAATTTTATTCATAAATGTTCAGTTCATTACATTGTGTGCCTTTTTCTACGAGTTTTTTAATATAAGTTGATAGCTAAAAAATAAATAAATTAATGGTATTTCAATTCAATTAGATAGGGTATATTTTAGATTCTGTGTTTCTATAAATTTAAAGTGTAAACATTCTCCTGAATATCAATAGAAAGAATAACTTTACCTTATGAAATTTTGACATTACATTTATCATTCCTGAAGTTCACAAGATAACCTTCATCCCATAATTTTATTATACTAATGAGGTTTTTCTTATGTCCTAAAAATTAAAAAACATTAGAAATTAAAGCTTTACTAAGGAATTCAACATCATGTGTACCATATATTTCTCCTAGAGTAGTGTCTCCAAAAGTCACTTTTCCACCATTCATATTTATTATCATATAGAAGAACTTCTTTTCAGCCATATGTCTAAAAATACACTATCCATATTCTAGATTTTTTTCTATTGGCACTAATATTTTCTTATTGAAATAAAGATATTAATATTTTGGTACCCATACTTTCTTAGTTCCATAATTATTAGCAATTTGAACTTTCAAAATCCAAACATTCCAAACTTTATTATATTGAACAATTATCAATTATTTAGAGATATATTCTCTATGAAAACCGAAATATTGTACAAATTTTAAAGAACATTTTTTCTAATGTATACCTCTTTAACATTTTGTATAAAATGGTGCACTTTTTTGGAAAAAAATAGTTAGACTAAAAATGAAGTTTTTATGAAATAAAACCAATTTCAGGAGTATTTATATATAGTATCAACTATTTTTAAAGGTTGTCAAAACTTTATTTCCCAGAATTAAATTTTGAAAAAAAACTTTATAATAACTATCTCAAAATTTATTTTTATAGCTATATTTTTACCATATTAAATTTATTTAGAATTATATTTTTTATCTAATTATAAATTAATATTATAAATATATGAATAAAGTTTATATATTCTAGAATTGGATTTAGTAAGTTTTTTATCACAATTATAGTCTTTCATAACTTTGATATTATTATTCTCCAATAATGTTACATATATATTCATTCCTTAAAAATATCCCTATTATCCTCATCATCATATGTAATAGTATTTTCTTATTTTGAAGAAGTATAACTATATTCATTACCAAAAGAAGGATAGTTAGAATTAAAGGTTATATTAATAAGGTATTAATCTAATACCATTTCCATATAGCATGAATTATTCTTTGGAATTCTAGTATAGAAACCCATAACCTTCTGATTTTCACTGCTTTCATTAGAAGAACTTTCTGGAGAAGAGTCATCACCACCGGCACAATATGTATCTAAAGCTTTCAGATTTTTCTTTTTTTACTCTTATAATATTTATTGGATCCTTTATATTTCATATTTATCCTTGGAAAATATATCATTTTATACCCAGGTTTCCTACACTCATCATAAATAATTTCAAAATTATATTTCTTAACACCTCTATATTTATTATTTTTTTTATACTTGTAATGAAAGTCTTTATTTTTTAACTATTTTATTCATTATATTCACCATCTGAGTGAGTTCATTCTCAATTTCTTCTGAGGAACAATTATCTAATTCAACTGTTAATTTCTTCTTATGTTTTGAGGATTTATAAACCTTCTCAAAATATTTAACTTTATTATCTATGACTATAGATGTAGAAGAAAAAGTAACACTATTTTTTTTATTTTCCTTCTTAGCATCACTTTTCAACCTAATCCTATACTTCATGAGAGATATAATTAAATCATCCAAACTCATCTTGGTTAGATGGTTCTTATCATCTATCATTGTATTATTATATTCTCATTCCTTAATCATAATATCAATAATCTTTTATATTAGTTGATCATAATTCAAATATTTTTTACTGATAGATTGTAATTTGTTCATAATACTCATAAAACATTGATTCATTTTTATAATAAATTCACCTGGTAGAAAATCAAAAGCTTAGTAGTCTAGTCAAAAAATAGAACTTCGAGTCTCTAAAACCTTTGAGGTTATAAAATGATTAAATTTTTGTTCCTTTCAAATATTTTTAGCAGTTTCATAAGAATGTATCTGGATGTACATATTCATTGTCATTGAACATAAAAAATTATTACGAACTCTGTAGCTCAGCTGATATTCATAATTTTCTTCTATAGTGAAATCAGTAACTTCATTATCAAGAATTATATAACATTAAATCATTATGAAAAATTTATAAACCCCATTATTAATAAAAAATGAATTCATTCAAACATGCCAATATTCATAGTCTTCATTATCAAAAATTAGTGCCCTCATATGACTAAGATTTACTAAAGTCCTAATGAAAAAAACCTGCCCTCATAAAGAAAGTATAATCTTCTCTAAAAACATGGTTATTGTAAAAAAGATTTGTGTAGAGTCATTTTACAATACAAAATTTTAGATTGTAAGTGTATACAAATACTACAAGAGGGGTGAATTTTATTTTATAAAATTTCAACTTAAAATCTTCCTATAACCTTTAAAAAAGTCTATCAGACAAAGATTTATTCCAATATACTTTATAACTTGAGCAAGGAACTTGTTTATAAAAAACAATATTAGATATTTATAAAAATGCATAGTGAAATAATAAGACTTTTAAAAACAAGTAACAAAGTAATAAAAACTTTTATATACAATGTAAGAAAAATTAATAGAATCTGTCCTATGAAATATATATACTTTCACCCAAAGTGTTAAGGAATTTTATGAACCTAAATTCAGTTTTCCATGATTATATACCTACCATAAGGTTTGTTTTCCAAGACTAGGAATCCAACGACCAAAATGATTAGACCAATATTTGTTTCCTAATCCTCAAGCACCCTCAATTAAATAGATCAGACTAACTCTATCACTCTATCCCTGAGATCCCTCAATAAACTATATCAGATAAGAAAATATACAAGTAGACAAAACATAAACCATTTATAGTGAAAACCTCACAATTATTCTTTAAGTAAACTCTCTAAAGAATGAAAATGAGGAACTCTTGGTAACAATATATCAAAACACTTCAATCAACAACTTTAGATCATTGTATTGAAAAAGATTCTTCTCCTCGAGGTTGTGGTCCAATTTATAGACAAGCTTCAATGGTCGAATTCCATAATTCTCAAAATTAGTTACAATGGCATCTTAAAAATTTATTATTTTATAAATGAATCCATTATATCATCACTTTTTCAGATGTACATTTAGAATAGTACCATTACAATGCTCTGAATATTCTATTCGATTGAAATGATATATCATCACCCAGTAAAATTGTATGTATTCATCCAATAGGCTAAGTAAATGTTTTTCTGGTGTATTTCTTGTGACTTTTCCCAATGGAATATATAATCCTTTTGTCCTATGGACATTTTATAAGTTTTTTTGTTGTACTTTGTACATGTTTTTCTGGTATACTTTACAAATATTCATCTAGTAGAAATAGTTTTCTCCATCCAATAAAACTTAAAACCTTCCTACAAAAAACATTATAACTTGGGAAATATAAAGATTTGAAATATTAATAAATGTAAATAATGAATTATTATTTTTAAAATTGATGTTAGAAAATGGTCTTTCAAATCAACATGGTGTTATCCTATGCTAATGTGAGATGAAATAAAAAAAACAAGGGTGTTTCCTTCACATTTAAACAACTTGAGTTTATAGTGTAGAATTTAGGAATGGGTTTAATACTGATCATGATAAGTATTATTATCTCTACAAATTGGTCAGACCATGTAAAAACATCATGTGTTACTCTTTAATTTTTTTCTAACATTACATGTGGTATTGTTCACAAGGTAAAACATAAAGAGATCCACTTATATTAACGAAAAACAAAGGTTAAAATATAAAAGGCGGCAATAGTTTATAAGAGTATTTTTGTAACACCCTCAAATTTAAGTATTTTAATTTCTATTTAAATAAATATTTTTTTGAATAAAAAAAATTCACATAAAACAATGAACTAAAACAAACTATGACAAATAAAACTGTTGCCGCCTTTTATATTTTATTGAGATAAAATATTACAAATAAAATATAAACATTAACACATTATAAGAAATGGAATATCGAAACAAAAGATAATATTTAATTTATATATTTTATTATAAAAATATATACATTTATGTGTCACAAATTATTTTTATATGATATTTATAAAAATTAAAATAAATATTTTAATATCAATAGATTAGTAAAATTAGAATTTTAAAATATTGATAACTAATTTCAATGGTATTCGGTAAAGATTATTTAATATAAACTAAATTTGATTTTAATTGTTATGTAAAGAATAATTTTAATGAAATTAGATGATAATATTTTATTAAAATAAATTAACATCCATCTAATAGTTAATACTAGGAAATTAGTAAGAATAAATTCATTACATATTTTTCAAAAAATATCCTTTTTATGCGCAATATATTTTTATTTTAAGAAACTAAATAAATTATAGTTAAATTATGATAAAGTATACTTTTTATTTGAATAATATAATAACACTAGTTTAATTATTAATTGATATTAAATAATAATATGAACAGTTAATATTTGAAAATTTTATTTTCCCATAAAAACAATTTTTATTATATTTTATATTTCCATTTAAAAGATGAATTTCTAAATTTTATAATTTTAATTTTATATATTAAATTTATTTTTTGATTATTTATAACAATGTTATCTCATGGTTAATTTTTTGTATTTTTTAAAAAAATTGATTTTTAGGTGGATGGTACAAAATATTATTTTTACAAATACTGTAAATTTCATGAAATCATTAGGATATAAGGAGGACTTGAAAATTTATGTAACCTTATTATTGACCATACATATATTTTATAATTAAAATTAAACATTTAAAATCATTATATTTAATTTAGAACCTATATCTGATATTTTAGAACTTAAGTTATATATTTCTCAAAAACTATTGTTAATGTGTTATACATTATTATTTTAGAATTAATTTTTACCAATTTTAGAAATTGAATATGATTAAATTTATTTCATATTTGGAATCATAATGTCTGAATTGTTTAATAATTTATATTATATTTTTATGCATAAAAAATTACTTAGGTAAACATTAATTACGATGGAAAAAGTAAAAATGATAATAGGGTTAAATCTTAGGGGTAAAAGAGATTAAACATGTTAAAAACATGAGTTTTGTGGTATTAAATGATCAATAATCATCACCTCTCTGTTATTTTCCACTTTTAGGGCCACTTTCCATGAATAGTGCACCTTTTATTACAAAAATACCACTCCTCACACTTATAAAATGAGCCCTTCACCACCCCACTTCTCCTCACACCATAAGCCCCTCAATTTGAGCAAAAGCTACCCAAATATCTCCCCAAAACTCATATATATATCATAGAGGCCCTTTTTTCTCAAATGATCACACCTCAAAGACTAAATCCAATTTACAAAGGATTTATTCCAAGGAGTAAGGTAAAATTTCTTTAATCACTCATTTTCATTTTTATTTATTTAAGTATTATTTATCTACAAAAAATTATATTGTATAATAATAAAATAATAACAATAATATAATTATTATATTTAATTTTTATTATATAGGTGTATCAATCGGTATCCAATTTCTTCCCTCCCCCTAGAAAAAAGAATATGTCGGCAATGAATACATGCGGGCTGCCACCTCCACGAAGGACGTGTTTTATTTTTAATCATTTCCATAAATGGATGGTTAAAAGGGGTATTTAATAAATAAATATTATATTTATAACATGATTAAGGTTATGAAAATATAAATCAATTTATACCCTATTTAAAATCTATGTAAAACGAAAACATTGACTATGTGTACGTGAAAACTAACACCTCCACGGTGCGATGTATTTCATTTTACATCACCATGATACTTAGATGATTAAAATAATGTATTTATAGAATTAAAATTATTTTATGAAATTAATAAGGTTCTATAAATGTTATATTAATCTTTAAATTATTATTAATATACAAACTTTTTTTATCAAAAAATATTGAAACAAGATCCTCACTGATTCCGTATTTATAAAGAATGAATGAAAATATCATGGAATGAAATTAGATAATTATAAATAAATATAAATAATATATGATAGTACCTTTTATAATAAAGTAATGATGAAATTTTTATCAAATAATGGAAATTGGTAAGGAAATTTTAAAGCATGCATGAAATAATCAAAATCACGGACATCTGATGATGAAAATAAACTATATCTTACTAATAAATATATAATAAATGATTATAATTTAATATTATATAGGGTAATATATAGTATTAAGTTTCCCAAATAATTTATTATGATTTTTTTGTTTATTATATATGATGTTAAATAAATTTTATGATATTTGAGAATAAAGGTAAGGTATTTTCCATCTCAATTTTTATTATTCGAGATATATGTCATATTTACCACTTTTTTTATTTTTTGTGGTGTATATAATGCCATATGGATGCCATTTTCATAGATTTTATGAAATTAAAGGGACTTACACATTCATTCCTTTTTATCTATTTCATGGTATTTTGACTCAAAAGTTACTAAAGTCATAAGGGATATTGATAACTTGATTATCATTTCTTTGAGAAATAATGGTTCTTTTTTTTGATAAAATACGGATTAAATAATATCAAAGATCAGAAGAAGTACAAATGTGAAGCTATATAGGGAAGTGGTCCAGCCAGAGCTGGTTGCCATCAAAGGGGCCAGAGGCCTCCAGCTGATGGGCAGTATTGTTTCCATCCCATTTGGTAAAAGAGAACGTGCAGCTTGAAAAACCTTGATGGAGAGAGAGGATTATCCTGATGAGGGAGCCAAATGAATGGAGTTCGCTATCATTATGGTTGATAGGATTGATAATGATGAGGCAGTCTGATTCAAGTTTGATTTTATTATATGGTATTATATATTCCTATATGGGTAAAATAACTTTATTTATTCAAATATTTTTTAGTAATTAAATTCTTTCTCAAAAAATATAACATTGTTGAGAATAATGATCTCCCTTTCCAATTGGTCATTTCTCTTCCATGTCCATATTTTTTATTCTCACAAATTTTCTCCTTCATTATTTTTCTAAATAATTTTTATTTCTTTTTATATTTATATTTCTATTCATATCTTTTCAAAAGGAATATTTATTACTCTTTTTACAATGTGTGTTTCAATAAATGTATTTTAAAATATTAAAAGTTTTTCCTTTCATTATCCTATGTTTTATCTTTCATGCCACATTTACATTGGAAAGCCTTTATTTATTTTTAAAGAATACATTATTTAGATTACTTTCAAAATAGTGTTTGAAAAAATTCATTCTAAATTCTCAAAAATAAATTTTGTAATTTACATATGACTTCATCTTCTTACAATATTGTAAAGAATGTTTTAAGAAATATATTTTCATGAATTATTTTCCACTTTTCTCTTTATTTCAAAAATATCCATCTTTTTAGAGTAATATTTCATAAATAACTTTCTAAATTCCCTTTTAAAATACTCCTTTTTGTTGATAAAATTTTTTATATCAACTTATCTAACTCTTTAGATCATTTTATGTGACGCCTTTTGGAAATGTTAAAAAGTCCATTTTTTCCATTACTTCTTCATTGTATGATAAATGTTTTATTTCATCTAGTACACCTGTATATAGATAATAATTTTGATATGGTTGGGATCTTATATATTCCTCAAATTAATTAGTTAAATTTTATATCTCATGAGATTAAGAGGGCCCATAGGTAGTATCCCAAGACCAATAGGGTATACTAGTAATAGTCTAAGCCAAAAAAGGTACACAATTTATTATCTCAAGTTAAGAGGATACATAGGTTGATATCCTAATCACAAGAGGGTGTATGAGTAGTATCCAAAGCCTAAAAAGATACATGGGTTTTTAGCCTAATACCAAGAGGTTACATTGGTTTTTATCCCAGGACCAAGAGGTTACATGGTTAGTAGACGAAGACCAAAAGGATAAATAGGTTATTATCCCAATCTCAAGAGGGTATACAGGTTGTTAGCCCAAGACCAAAAGGGTACACTGGTAGTATCCTAAGACCAAGAGGGTATACGTGATGTTATCCCAATCCCAATATCATACATGGGTTGTTATCCCAAGCCCAATATATTATGGAAAATGGGTAGTGATTCCTTCTCTGTGATGTTATGATTTTATATGCTTATACTTATGCCACATTTATATGTTATACACCTTTTATATGCTATATGGAACATGATTATTACCTCAAGATTCGAAACTCTTATGACATGGTATATGTTTGACCATTTTAGATTACATGGATGACTCTTATTAGATCATGTCCCTTTTAATCAGATATTTATACCATGCTCATATTTTCTCATATAATTGTGCTCTAACCCTTTATGATGCATTGATACATTTTTCCCTTATAGAGAATTTGAGCACTCCTTTATCTTTTTTTTTCATTACCCATGTTATAAAGATGTGGATAACATATCATATGTATTGAATAGGATCTATAGTGTTATAATTATATATAAATGTGCATAAAAATGTGAAAGATAAATTTTATATAGCTAATATCTAAAGACACTAACCCTTAATGTTATGGAATTGTGGGATTATTATGAGATGTAATGCTTAAATTATGGAAGTATATGTAACTTTGGATTGATTTATCTCACTTGGTATCAAATCTAGTTTTTAAGGAATTTTTTATCAGTACTATGCTTGAGAGTGTGGGTTTGGGGCATTTCAATTGATACTAGAGTAGGGTTTAGTAATTTTTTTGGATTGGTTTTGTTATATTATGGATTAAGACTAGATAAAATCAGTAAAATACTTAATGGAAGACAACATAAATGTAGTAAAACATCCTAATTTTTTTATAAAGTATTGAGAGTGTAGTTTTCGAGAAATTACACCACTTTATAGATACAAATAAGAAGATTTGGGCTTTGGCACAGATTCCCCTAGGTGTAATAACCCTAAAAATGGATAGTTGTGTAATAACTCTATCTTCACTTCATGCACAACATGTAGACATAACTGTACACCTCGTTTGACACTCTAAGGGGATATTATTTTCTTATTTACATATTTTTTATAAACAATTATGATGGATTAATATATATTAAGGTTAGAGATCCTAATAGGGAAAATACCATGGACAACCTATAACAAAACCAACATATTCATAAGTTAGGCATGAACATCATATATGAGTTACTTATTATAAGTTTATTGAATACCTTTTTTTATATGTGTTAATTTAAAAATTCTTTTAAATGAACTATCCTTTATTTAAGTAATAGTTTAATTTAGGATGAACCGAGTTAACAATGGGTGCAATGGATAATGTAGTGATTGTCCCAATGAGAAACCAAATGGGGTGAGAGATAAATCACAAACCTTAATGGAAGAAATATTTAATTTTATTAACCATAAACTCAATCATTTTGATCTCCTAAATTCACAAAATAAGTAAAAATGGGTTATTGAGTTTCTCATGTGTCAACAACCACAAACCCTTCTATCCAATTTTTGAGCAATAGATCAACATAGTTGAAAATATATTTTATGTTTTATAGATCATTTAGAATGAAAATGTTTTTTTATTTTCTTATCATTAAAAATTTTAATATAGTTAATGATCAACCCTAATCATAAACATGAGTCCAAGGTAAGAAATTGACTCTATAAAATGGGAAGAGTTTAAGGAGGTATTTTTCAAAAAATATTTTTACCTGAATATTTAAATAAAAGTAGAGAGAGAATTCATTGAGTTAAAAAAATGAGGTTGTAGTGCCTATGAAAAAAAATCACAAGACTTTAAAGGTACACTTATGGTTATGTCAATGACCATGAAAGTAAAATTTATTATTTATTTACTGACATAAATCTGTGTCTTTTAAAATCATTGGTAATAAGGGACTTTAGTAGATATGAAGATATTTTTCAGTGTTCTTTAAATGTAGAAATGGAAATTTTAGGCTCTAATTATTCTTTTTGTTTTGGGTATGAGAATAAAAAATAGAGTTTTATGGAAACTCAAGTGATAAAACACATGGATGAAAAAAATACACCTTCCTACCAGTCAAAAATTTTGGAAGAAGAATGCGTAAAATTGTTTCTAGGGAACTGGTAAATGATTCAAGTGTGGAATAGAAATAAATCGATCACATTAATGTTATATGGATATGAAGAGTCCAACTGGTGATATGGATAGAGGGAAATATTGGCCTAATAAACCACCCATAGTCTAATGCTTTAATTTTAAGGATTATAGGCATTACCCCAAAAATTGTACTAAAAAAGGTTTAATGACAACAACCAACATCAAAAACCTCCTAAGACAAGGGAATAATAGAAATACTATGAAATGATTACCAATAAATTGGATCATGATAATTAAGTTACAATTATCCTTCAATCTAGATTTACAGAAGTCTTATTGGATTCTGGTTCTAGCCACACAATTATATCCAGGAAGTAATATAATAGAATCAAATTACCACCCCAAAAATTTGATATTGGACTACTAGAGAAAACTTCTAGATGTATGATCATTACATAAAAATTTGAAGGTTATGGGAATGTGCTTCATGCGAATCTTATTATTCATCCTTTAGATGAACTTGATAAAAAAATTTGGAAAAGGATTGGAAATATCCACACAAACTATATATTGATTACCAAAATAGGGAAATTTCATTTCATATTTAAAATAAACTTATGATCATCTATCAGGGTAAGGTTGATTATGAACATTCTGGGGAAAAAATAATTCCATTACAAGAGTCTTAATATATATTCAGGAGGTATTTTTAACTCCAAATATTAGAGAGAAACTCAATATTTGGGATATTCTTATTATGTTTCAGTCTTACCCAAGTTAGTAAGTTTGATATATCATTATAAATTTTATCTTGAGTTATATCCAAATTATGGATACCCTTATTTAGTTTTTTTACTGTGTGATAAATAAAATTGTGAGGATAGAATTTAATTAGTGGGAGAATGTAACACCCTATGATTTTAGTGTTATAATCTCCCCCTAAATAAATGTTATATAGAATAACTTATTTCACAGAAAACATTGAACTAAAAAAACATGATACATTTCATTGACATAAAACATTACAATGCAATAAAAACATTAATAAATTATTAGAAATTCAACAATGAAACAAAAAGATAATATTTAATTAAGATATTTTATTATAAAAAATATTTTTTTTGCATCATGTATTATTATTATATAATGTATTTATAAAAATTAAAATAAATATTTTAATATCAATGGATTAGTATAATTAAATTTTTAGAATATAAATAACTAATTTTAATGGATTTACTAAAGATTATTTAATATAAAATTAATACGTTTCAAATAACTATTTTTTAAAGTTTTTTTCAAAACAATTATTTTAATGAAATTTATTGATAACATTTAAAAAAAATAAATTAGAATCCATCCAATAGTTACACTTAGGAATGTACTGGGAATAAATTAATTTCAAATTTTTCTAAAAATTACCTTTTTGTGCACTATGAATTTTTATTTTAAGAAAATAAATATATTATGGTGAAATGATGATAAATTGTAATTTTGGTATGAATAATATATTAATAATAATTTAATTATTAATTAATAAGAAATAAGAATAAGAATATATAATATTTGAAATTATAATTTTCATATAAAAAATTACTATATTTTATGATTCCATTTAAAAATTAAATTCCAAAAAATTAGTATTTTAATTTAAAAAAATTAAATTCATATTTTGATTTAACATAAAAATATTAGATTAGGATTAATTTTTAGTATTTTTCCAAAAAGATTGATTTTAAGATGAAGAGTATATAATCATGAATTAAAGTTTTATAATTAGATTCCCTGACTAAATAGGTATTTTATAATCAAAATTATATATTTAAAATATTAAGTTTAATTTAAAAACCAATATTTGACATTTTTATACCTAAGTTATATTTTTCTCTAAAATTATTATTAATACGTTATACATTTATTACTTTAGAATTAATTTTTAACACTTATAAATTTTATATAATAAATTGTATTTTATATTTAGAAAAATAGGGTTTAAATTATGTAATAAGGTCTATTTTATTTTTAGGCATAAGAAAAAAATTACTTTGTTAAAAATTAGTTACCACTGTAAAAATAAAAATGGTAAAAGAGTTAAATATAAGGGGTAAAGGAGCTAAAAAAAATTAAAAATATGTATTAAAATTATTTTTTGAGGGATTTATTAATCAATACTCACCTTCACACAATTATTTTCCAATTTTGGATCCATTGTCCTTGAATGGTACACCTCTTATTATAAAAATGTCACTCTTCTCACTTATAGAGGAAGACCTTCACAACCCCACTTATTCTCATGCCAAAATACCCTTAGTTCAACCTAAATGTTCAAAATCCATCCCAAACACTCCTAAGAAAATTCTTGAGGTTCTATAATCCTCTAAAGACAACACCACAAAGGCTAGATCTAATTTTCAAAGGAGTTATTCCAAGTAGTAAGGTTAAAAATATCAAATATATCATTTTCATTTATATTTCTTTATGTCTTCTTATTCTACGTAAAATACTATTATATCATCCTAAAATAAAAAAAAATTATCATTAGTATACTAAAGTTCTATTATATGGATGGAAGAGTCATTATCTACCTTTCCCCCATCTCTTTAGAAAAATGAATGTGCTGCACGTGCCTACGTGCGGACTACCACCTCCATGAATGATGTATTTTATTTTTCAAAATAAAATTACATGGATGGTTCAATGGGGTGATTTGATTAATAAATATTATATTTATAACATTATTAAGATAATTAAAAGATGAATAAATTCATACCTTCTTTCTGTTCTATAAAAAATAAAAACATCATTCTTGTGTATGTGCAAACTACCACCTCCATGGAATAACGTATTTTATTTTTCATCACAATCCTACTTGGATGATTATAAGAATTTATTTAATGAAATAAAATTATTTTTATTAAATTATTAAGTTTTTATTATGGTTATATTAATATTTAACTTTTTATTAATATACCAACTTTTTTTTGTTAAAATTTACTAAAACAAACTCATCACTAACTCTGTATTTACAAATCATGAATAAATATATCATGGAATGAAATTAAAGATTTATAAATTATTATAAGAACTATATTATAGTAACTTGTATAATCTTTTAATGATGAACTTTTTATCAACAAATATAAATCAACATCTACATTTTAAAACATGCACGAAACAATCAAAATCGCTAACATCCAATAATGAAAATAAACCAAAACTAACTAAAAAATGTATAATTAATTATTATAATTGATAATAATAAAGGTTTATAGACATGAATAAGGTTTTAAAATAAGTTATTAAGAATATTATTTTTATTATATAGTATTTTAAAGTACTTTTATGGAATATTTGAGTAAAGGTAAGGGATTTCTAGTCTCAATTTTTTTCTTTGAGAGATATGTCTTATTCACCAATTGTTTTATTATGTGCGGTGTATATAATAACTTGTGTATCCCATTTTCATACCTTTAATTAAATTAAATGTACTTACACTTCCATTTAAAGTTACATTTTTTAAAGGATTTCAATTTAAAAGTTACTAAAGTCGAAGGCATATTGATAACCAAAATCTCCTTTCTTTGACTTATAACATTTCTTCTTAAACTTATTTATTCCATTCTTGGGTTCATCCACCATAATATTTTATTATATGGTACTTTCTATTCCTGTGTGTTTAAAACTAAATTTTTTTATTCATATATTTTTCCATGATGAATCTATTTCCCATAAAATTATATCATTATTAAGAATAATTCATATCTTTTTCAATCATCACTTCTTATTCCATGACCATATTATTTCTTCCCTTAAATAATTTCATTATATAATTTTCTAAATATGTATTATTTTTTGTGATATTTATATTTCTATTCATTTCTTTCAAAAATGAATCTTTAGTACTCTTTTTATGATGTGGGTTTCAACAAAGGTATTTTAAAATATTAAAGGTTTTTTTCCTTTCATGATTCTATGTTTTATCTTCCACTCTGCATTTCCTTAGAAAAAAATTTATGTATTTTTCAAGGCACTATTATTGATATTCCTTTCTAAATATTGTTTGAAAAATTTTTATGTTGACTTTTCAAAAGGAAATTTTGAGACTGACCATTAACTTAATATTTTTAAAATAATTTTAGGAATGTTTTATGAAATCTATTTTCATGATTTCACTTATTTTCCACTTTATATTTAAAATATCTATATTCTTTGGAGTAATGTTTCATTAATCTCCCTCTAAATTAACTTGTAAGAAACTTATTTTTGGTGATTGAATATTGTAAGAACTCGGGTTTTTAGAACGGGTCAAAATCCTAACCCTGTTTGAATTTTTTACTTGTTTTTGAGGAAACTGGAGAAAATGGGCAGTTTCTCAAAATTTCCAGACTATGCGCCATTTACTTTAAGTACACGCCATGTATATGTTAAGCGAGTGACCGGCCATGTGCTCGCCGAGTACATGTCATGTGATGACCGTGTAGAAATTTCTTACTACACGGCGTGTAGTTTTAGACACGCCGTGTATCCTTGATCGTGTATGAGGGATATACATGGCGTGTAGGCCTGTTGGCCGGGTAGATTTGTTTAACCAAGTACATGCAGTGTCCCTCCTGGACATGCCATGTAGTTTGGTTGTGTATGAGACAAATACATGGTGTGTGGGTAAGTCGGTGAGGAAGGGAAGAAAAACGAAGTAGACGCCGTGTACCCCTAGGTACACACCGTGTACTCATGTCGGTAGGTTCTGGAAAGTAATTCAGCAGAATTCCAACCACCAAATGAACAGTTAAATGATATACATGGCATGTAGTCATAAAGTACATGCCGTGTACATTCATTTTTTGCCAAAACAGGTAGTAGCCTCATTTTTTAGGCAGAACACATTTGTGTCACTGGTTTCATGAAACAAGTTGGCTAGAGCTCATTTCCTCTCTCGGTTCTTCACTCAAAGTCGGATTCGATCACAGTTGGATGCATTGGAACCCCCTCGGTAAGGCCTCGATTCTTCTTGAGCCGTTTTCTTATTTCTGTTCTAGAACAAGTTATAAGGGTTTGAGCGGTTTTGACTCCTTTGTAGATCTACCGCATTTTAGACCTAATTGGAGGCTGTTACCGGAGGATTAGCATCGTATGAGTCTCAGATAGGTGGTGCATACCTCTTTTTGTGTTTTCGTGGTCATTTGGGTGGCGCGACCTTCGGTGCTTTTTCGAGTATTTTTAGCGGGACCCATTTTATCTACTATTTCATATTGAATGTATTATTGGACCTATGGGATGCCTTTGGGTATGCCCAGTTACCCGTTTTTCTTGAGCGGGGTCGGGTGAGGGGTCGTTGCTCATCGGGGCATTTTGGTCAAGGGATGCAAAAATGGTTATAATTGAATTATATTGTTATAAACTAGTGAGTTTAATTTATTAATCCTGATATAAATTATTAGAGGCATTCAATACCTCAGTGCAATTGATTGTTAACCATTGGGTTAGTTAGAGGCATTCAAGACCTCAGTGCTATTGATTGTTAACCGTTGGGTTAGGGAAATTCAACTATTTAGAATGTTTTTTCATGTTTATGTTTTATTTTTAAATATGTTATATATGAAATTGCTGAATTGCATATGTTGGAGCCTTTGGGTGGTGTTGGGAATGGCCTGGATATTCTTGAGTGATGCTGATCACAGGTTGGGCTTGGCCTGGGTTACTTTGGGTGGTTTTGACCACGGTATTGGGCATCATGGATGTCGGCTTGAGGCAGTATGACTGTCAGGTTGGGCATGGCCTGGGTTACTTGGATGGTGAGGCCATCGGACTTGAGCGGCATGGTTGCAGGGACACGAGGTGTTAGATATGTGGTGGACCAGGTACTATTTTGGGGATTACCTCTCACCCGAAACATTGAGTAGTGTGCACACAGAGATAATCTGTGATGAGGTGTTTTTGAACACTCGTGTGGGTAAAGTCCCCCGTAGATGCGATTTAGGTACTTTGGTTGGGGGTGCTTGCTGTAGAAAGCCACATTAGAGGTGAGGAGCCTTCAGGGGATAGTATTGAGGCTATTGGGTTGGGGGTAGATGCTCGCCGTTATTTGAGGGCAGATATCGTTGTCCCTCCGGATACTTTATTTGAGGGCAGACGTCATTGTCACTCCGGTTACTTGACTTGAGGGCAGACACCACTGACCCTCCGGCTATTTGTTTGAGGGCAGACATCGTTTTCCCTCCGTATATTTTATTTGAGGGCAGATATCGATGTCCCACTGGTACTTATTTGAGGACAAACTTCGATGTTCCTCCGGGTTAATACTATTGGGCGTGCCTTCGGGACATTGTTACTTGAGACACGTGGTGTCAGGGGGCACATGGTGCTGGGTTACATGACAGAGATTCCAAGGTTGGTTGAAGCAAGTGAAACTCCATGGTGGTTGCTAAGCACTAGTGGAGTTTGTGTTTATTTGTGAAATGTTATGTTACTATTTTTCTTATAGATTAATGTCTTCTTAAACACTCATATTAGGTATGTATCATAGGGTGGTATCCTACTAAGATTTGTCTCACACCCTTCATGGGCCCTTCGGGACGCGTGCAGACTTTATGGATTTGCATGCAGAAAAGAGGCCAGCCTTATAAGCTAGACTGTGTTAGTTGTTTCATGGAGATGGTATGGAACTTGAGGTCTTACCTAGCTGGAGTTACTCTGTTTTTTTTTTTTTATATCAGCATGCTTATTTGTTGTAGCTACAGTTGGTTAGCCATTGGAACCTTTTTATATTCAGATATGTATGACCTGCATTAGATGCATGTTTTATTGTTCGGTAGTAGTTACATGTGATCAGCATGTTGTTGTGTTTATTTCTGCTATTGTTGTTATATTTATTGCTTTATTTGTTTATTGAGATTGAATTTGCTTCAGCTCTGCGGGTCTGGTTTGAGTCTGCTGAGTCATTTATTCTGCTACATATCTACTATTATACTTGTACCAGTACCATTATTATTATCCCCTAAGAGGTTATAGCCTCCCCACTATACCTATCAGACCCTCGTTTTTAGTCGGAAGCCTTTGGCGTTCGGGGAGGTGAGCCTAAGGTAGTAGCACCTGACCCGTTTAGCACTGTTCGGGTGGTTGTTCGGGTCCGGGTCATTACAAAGTGGTATCGGAGGAGTTATTGACAGGGATTTAGTAGCAGCGTTTCACTGGCTACTAATGAGATTGAGACTTCTTTTTTCTTTCTACTGGTTTTACTATTTGGGATATGGTATACTGGAGATAGGTTGTTACTAGAACTGGGTTTCTAGCTTGTGCTTGGGTGCCTGCAGCCCCAGGTATGAGGGATGGACCATGTTTTCATGGGTGGGAATTGTTGTTTGCTTTTTACTCAGATTACAGTTTATATGATTTTGACCTCTATGGATCACTTGGTGTGTGAGTTTATGATTGTGATATGTAACCATTGACTCGGTGCGGTAAGGGAGAATTGGACCTTGTCCCAGTATGGAAAGGCTTGTTTTCTTGGCTTTTGATAGGCATATTTTTAGGGTATTTCAATTTCATAATTGCACGTTTTCTTTGTGAAGTGATAATACCATGTGAATAAAATCAATTTCCATGCTTGTATGCTATGAAATGTGAATTGGTTAAATTCCTAATAAAATTTCTTGTTGTTTTAATGTGTATTCCATGCTTTATATTTTTGTAAAATTTCATGTGGCAGGATATTTGGGTCTCTCTTTTATAAAAGTAGGCAGGTACTATAGTTGAGGTGATTTTCATCACCAGGATTGGGCGACTCGGTCATCAGTTTGAGGCAACGTTAGTTGTCAGGACGGGCATGATCTGAGGTACTTTTAATACTTGGCTCTATTAGGGGCGGGTAAGGATACCATGAGGTCGGGATACTGTGGGGCATGGGTTGCGGTGGGGGAGATTAAGGGTAGTAGTTATGCACTTCCTTTTACTACTTTCTTTATCTGTGTTGAATATATATTGTTATATATATGGGTTGTCTAACCATTTATGGTATTCAGTGGGTTCCTTTTTGGGAGACTTAGATGGAGCGTCAGACGGGAGATGGTACAGTGCTGCAGATGCAATATCAGGTTCAGGATCCAGTACAGGCACAGCAGGAGCCACAGGTACAGACTCAGGGTCAGGATTAGGTACAGGATCTTGTGCGGGTAGGACAGCAGCCAGGTTTGGCATTGTTCGGTCCATGGCTCAACGAGCAGCACCGAGAAAGCCTGGTACACGTCTTGCAGGGGATCGACAGAGGCGTGCATGGTACAGATCCATCTATGGAATATCTAATGCGAGAGTTCCAGTCGCAGCACCTGCCACTTTTTCAGGGTGAGGGTGGTCCGCAGGCGGCTGAGAACTGGATAGAGAGCATGCAGATGATCTCCGAGTAGCTAGAGATGCCTCCAAGGCGGAGGGTAAAGCTTGCGACATACATGCTGAGAGGACCGGTGAAGCATTGGTGGGATGTATAGGTTCAGGATCATAGGCACGAGGGACTGGAATGGAAGGAATTCGAGAATAGGTTCTTTGATAACTTCTACCTAGAGACACTGAGAGCAGAGAGATCTCGGGAGTTCTTGAGTCTTTAGCAGGGAGACATGTCTGTCATGGACTATGTAGCTACTTTCACTGAGTTGTCTCACTTTGCACCTGGTATGTTAAGTGATGATGCGGCTTGGGTGAGGCGCTTCGAGGATGGATTACGACACGCCATTCAGATCCAATTGAATATTTTCAGGCTGGGTTCTTTCTCAGAGGCAATGAACCAGATTCTCATAGCGGAGGGAAACCATAGGTATAGGCCCCAGGTTGGCCGGGCGACAACTTCAGGTGATGGTTCGGACAGCACTAAGTGAGGATGAGATGATTTCTAGTAGGGAAGTCAGTCCAAGGACTTAGCTAGACCACCTCGTTGCAGTTATGCAGTGGTTTTCTTTCAGCGTGGATAGCCTTGGAATTTTCGAACTTAGTGCGATAGGCCTCCAAAGGAGTATCGGGCTTGTGGACAGGTCGGGAACCTTGATAGGTTTTGCAGGAATCCTTCTCAGACAGACAGTAGACAGAGACCAGGACATATGGTGGCATCCAGAGTTGGTTTGGGTTCGGTACTAGGAGAAGGTAGCTGAGGTTTAGCTGCACGCGGAGGACGTGATAGAGACAGTGGGATCTAGATGAGGAGTCAATGGTCCGTGGCTGGAGTATCACCACAGGGAGGTCAGGCATCAGGCAAACATACTTCAGGACAGGTGCACACTGTGGAGCTGCCAGAGGCTGAGCAAGCTGGTAAACTGATAACAGTTATAGGTACACCACGGTATGGTCGTGATTTCCATGTTTCCTTTTTGGCATGACCTATAGAGGCATGTCCGTTTTGAGTACACGGGGTGAACAGGATCTATGTGGACTGACTAGATGCTAGTCAGTGGGATTGGCACCATATCGGGTGCGTGACATATACATATAAATGTATGAGATGCGTTGCATCTGGGGAATCGATAATGCAGGTTACTTGAGGTGTCATGGGAATTAGGGCATCAAGGATGCGGTTTATTTGAGGTGTCGTGGGAATCATGGCATCGAGGATGTGGGTTACTTGAGGTGCCTCGAGCATCAGCGCATTGAGGATGTGGGTGACTTGAGGTGTCTTGGGCTTCAGGTCATCGAGGTTGCATGTTAGTTGAGGTATCGTGGGCATCAGGGCATCGAGGATGCGGGTTACTTGAGGTGCCTTGGGCATTGGGGCATCAAGGATGTGGGCTACTTGAGGTGCTAGGCACCAGGACCTCATGGAGGCAGACACCGGTGCGGTGCGGGATATGTTGGGTGTCGGGAATGACACTGGATCACCTATGAGGTGTAGGGGTGACGATGCCTCACGGAAGGACTATGCGTCTGGAAAATAGGTTAGTAAACCATGTTTGTTTTGAGTTTTGTTAGGTTGAGACTGGGTTAGGAAATTCCAAATGTGGGGAGCCCCTTGAGGAATTTAGCCGGGACCTTTGAGACCGGGGAAGTCCGAGTTACTTTGAACGGGGTGGTATGTTTGGTTCCATCACCAGGTTTCGTTTGATAGCTCAGGGACGAGCTATGTTAAGGTGGGGAGATTGTAAGAACTCGGGTTTTTAGAATGGGTCAAAGTCCTGACCCTTTTTGAATTTTTGACTTGTTTCTGAGGAAACTAGAGAAAATGGGCAGTTTCTGGAAATTTCCAGACTACAAGCCATGTACTTTAAGTACACTCTATGTATATGTTAAGCGAGTGATCGGCCGTGTGCTTTCCAGATACATATCGTGTGATGACCGTGTAGAAATTTCTTACTACATGGTGTGTAGTTTTAGACACGTCATGTACCCTTGACCGTGTATGTGGGATATACATGGCGTGTAGGCCTGTTGGCCCGGTACATTTGTTTAACCAAGTACAAGTTGTGTCCCTCCTAGACACGCTGTGTAGTCTGGCTATGTATGAGAGAAATACATGGCGTGTGGGTAAGTCAGCGAGGAAGGGAATAAAAACGAAGTATACACTGTGTACCCCTAGGTACACACCGTGTACTCATGTCGGCAGGTTCTAGAAAGTAAGTCGGCGGAATTACAGCCGCCAAATGAACAGTTAAATGATATACATGGCGTGTAGTCATAAAGTACACGTTGTGTACTTTCTTTTTTCTCTAAAACTGGCAGTAGCCTCATTTTCGAGGCAGAACGCATTTTTTCGCCGATTTCGTGAACCAAGCCAGTCGGAGTTCATTTCCTCTCCCAGTTCTTCGCCTGAAGTCAGATTTGATCACGGTTGGATGTGTTGTAACCCCCTCAGTAACGACTCGATTCCTCTTAAGTCATTTTGTTTGATTTCTTTTCTAGAACGAGTTATAGGGGTTTCGGTGGTTTTGACTCTTTTTTAGATCTACCACATTTTAGACCTAATCGGAGATTGTTACCGGAGGAGTAGCATCGTACGAGTCTCAGTTAGGTGTTGCATACCTTTTTTTGTGTTTTTGTGGTCATTTGGGTGGCGTAGCCTTCGGCACATTTTCGAGTATTTTGAGAAGGACCCATTTTATCTGTTGTTTCATATTTAAAGGATTTTTGGACCTATGGGATGCATTTGGGTATGCCATGTTACCAGTTTTGCTTGAGCGGGGCCGGGTGAGGGGTCGTTGCTCATCAGGGCATTTTGGCCAGTGGATTCCAAAATGGTTATAATTTAATTATATTGTTATAAACTATTGAGTTTAATTTATTAAGCCTGATATAAATTGTTAGAGGCATTCAAGACCTCAGTGCTATTGATTTTTAACCGTTGGGTTAGTTAGAGGCATTCAAGACCTCATTGCTAATTATTTTTAACTGTTGGGTTAGCGTAATTCAACTATTTAGAATGTTTTTTCAGTTTATGTTTTCTGTTTAAATATGTTATATATGAAATTGTTGAATTTTCTATGCTAGACCCTTTGGGTGGGGTTGGGCATGTCCTGAATATTCTTGAGTGATGTTGATCACAAGTTGGGCTTGGCCCGAGTTACTTTGGGTGGTTTTAACCACGGGATTGGGCGTCATAGACGTCGGATTGAGGCAGTACAACTATCAGGTTGGGCAAGGCTCGGGTTACTTGGATGGAAAGGCCATCAGTCTTGAGCGGCATGGTCGTAGGGACATGAGGTGTCAGATATGTGGTGTCTTAGGTACTCTTTTGGTGATTACCGCTCACCCAGAACTTTGAGTAGTGTGCACACAGAGATGCTCTGTGATGAGGTGGTTTTGACCACTCGTGTGGGTGGAGGCCCCTGTAGATGCAGTTTTGGTACTTTGGTTGGGGGTACTTACCGTAGAAAACCACGTTGGAGGTGAGGAGCCTTCAGAGGATAGCATTGTGGCTATCGGTTTGGGGGCAGAGGCATACTGTTATTCGAGGGTAGATATCGTTGTCCCACCGGATACTTTATTTGAGGGTAGACATCGTTGTCCCTCTGGTTACTTGATTTTATGGTAGACATCACTGACCCTCCGACTAGTTGTTTGAGGGAATACATCATTGTCCCTCCATATATTTTATTTGAGGGAAAACATATTTGTCCCTCTGGTACTTATTTGAGGACAGACTTCGATGTTCCTTCAGGTTACTACTATTGGGCGTGCCTTCGGGACGTTGGTACTTGAGACACGTGGTGTCAGGGGGCACATAGTGTCGGGTTACATGACAGAGATTCTGATTTTGGCCAAACCAGGTGACACTCCATGGTGGCTGCTAAGCACCAGTGGAGTTTGTTTTTATTTGTGAAATGTTTAGTTACTACTTTTCTTATAAATTCATGCCTTCTTAAACACTCATATTAGGTATGCACCATAGGGTGGTATCCTACTGAGATTTGTCTCACACCCTGCACGGGCCTTTTGGGACATGTACAGACTTTATGGATTTGTGTGTAGGAAAGAGGTCAGCCTCAGGAGTTGGACTGCATTAGTTTTTGCATGGTGATGGTATGGACCAGGAGGTCTTACCTAGCTGGAGTTACTCTATTTTGTTTTATTCTTTGTATCATCATGCTTATTTGTTTTAGATATAGTTGGTTATCCATTTGCGCCTTTTTATATTCAAATATGTATGACTTGCTTTGGATTCATGTTTTATTGTTCAGTGGTAGTTATATGTCATCATAATTCGATTGTGTTTATTTACGTTGTTGTTGTTATTTTTATTGCTCCTGCTGTTTATTGAGATTGAATGTGATTTCGCTCTCTGGGTCTAGTTCGAGTCTACTGAATCATTTATTCCACTGCATCTCTACTTTTATACTTGTACCAGTACCATTATTATTATCCTTCGAGAGCATATAGCCTCCCCACTATACCTATCAGACCCTCACTGCTAGTCGGCAGCCTTTGGCGTTCAGGGAGGTGCACCTAAGGTAGTATCACCCAACCCGTTTAGCACTGTTCGGGTGGCTGTTTGGGTTCGGGTCATTATAGTATCAATTGATCAAAATCTTGGGGTCATTTTATGTGATCCCATTTATAAATATTATAAATCCCATTTTCTTTCCATGGGTTCTTAATGATATGATGAATGATTGATTTCTTCTGACAGAGATGCATATAGATTGTCATTATGAGATGGGTGGGGTCCCATATATCCTTTCAATGCAATGGTTAAATTTTATATCTTAGGATCTTATGAACTTACACGAGTAGTAGATCAATACCAAGAGGTTACATGGGTAGTATCCTAAGCCCAACAAATATATATGGGTTGTTATCCCAAGCCTGAGAGGGTATATGGGTTGATAGGCTAAGCCCTAGAGGGGACACGGGTAGTAAATCAATCCTAAAAGGGTACATGGTTTATAATTCTAAGCCTAATAGGGTACATAGTTTTTTGTCCCAAGCCCAAGAGGTTACAAGGGTAGTGACCCAATAACAAGAGGGTACATGAGTTGTTATCCCTATCCCAATAGGATACACGAGTTGTTAGCCTAAACATTCTTTGTTATGATAAATGGGTAGTGATGACTTCACCACTTTTTCAAGATTTCTTATGCATATGGATATTCTGTATTTCTATGTTATATTCCATTTATGTGATCCATAGCATGTAATTATTCCCCCATGATTTCTCACTCTTGTTTCAGGGTATATATTTGATCAATTGAGATTACATGGAAAACTCTTATTGAACCATGCCATTTTTAATCATATATTTCTACCATTCTCAGGTTTTATAATTTGGTTATACTCTAACCCTTTATGAATCATTGATACATTTGTCTCTTATTGACTATTTTAGATAACCCCTTTATTTTTATTTTCATTCCCCAGGTTATGAAGATGATTATAACCTAGGAAACATATAGAAAATAATATAGAATGGTGAGATTGTAGATAAATGTTCACAATAATGTGAAATAAGTTTTTTATATATAAAATATCCAAATACATTAAACCATTGGATTCAAGGATTTTGTTATTATTTTGATATGTAATGTCTAATTTATAGAAATATATGTAAGTTTGGATTAATTTATCTCACTTGGTATCAAAGATAGTATGTAAAGAATGTGCTATTAGAATAGGTCCTAGGAGTGCATGTCTAGGGTATATTGATTTAGAATTAGGTAAAAATAAGACCACACTGATCCCCCCCCCACACACACACATAAACACACACAGTGTACCTGCACCCATTCCTAGGAGCCTCACACTTCCAATGAGGTTTTTTTAACTGAATTATAAAAAAATATTTACTGAAATTGATGGCATACATGGAGTGTTATAAATTAATATTTTTATGTATGTTATCATTCCTCATGAATGGTTATTAATTCTCAACTCCAACATTTCATATTATAACACTTTATATTCTAACTTTTCACTATCTTCCATTTATTAGGAGATAAATATAATTGTTGGATTTGATATGGAAGATTATAATTAATCTAGAATGTTACTTGAAATCTCACATACCCTATATATATCTATTTGTGTGTGTGTGTGTGCACATGTGATAATGAAGTATGTATTCTAGAATGTATGGTTTATCTTTTCTTCCTTTCAACTTCATTTGATTTTTAATTGAATACTCTGGTCACTCATCATTGTTTTCCAATATTCAATATTATGTTTCATCTTTGATCAAAATCTAAATTTATTTACAATTGAAAATAATATCTCAATTTGATAATAATTTTTGGTTTCAATCGATACCTTTATTCATTTAATAATAATGAAAACCCACTAAAAATACCCTCTATTAGGCATCTCACCTCCGGGGTATCTCGGTGTGTGCATTGGTGTGTGTGAGTTTGATTGGGGAGAGTTGGGCTCACCCACCTTTTCCCCCATGGTGTAGGCTTGTAATTATATCACTATCGAGTGGTGATGAGGTCTCGTGTTTGAGTCTCAACATCTACACCCCCATTCATGCTCCTTAAATGTGGTTGTGTGTGACATGTTTCAGTTGGTCGAATGGTTTTTAATGACATCCATGAAATATTTAACATGTTGTTCATTGAGGGGGTGGTGGTTAACATTATTTTTATCGAGTTATTCATGGGTTACATTCGAGACCTGGGGTTTAAGTACCCACTACAGTGGGGGAGAGGTACATTTCAAAGGACAAGACTTGTATTTGAGGAGAGATTTATGTACCCAAAAAAAACCAATTTTTCCATGAGCGCTCATCACCACTTCAAACCATTGAAAATTTTGAGATTTCTTAAATAGTTTTTAATTTATTAAAAAAATGGGATAGTGTATTATATATTTGTTAAAGGGATTTATGTAGGTGTGAACCCCATTCACACTTCCCTTATTGGCCAAGAAACATTAATGGGATTCACAATTCCTTTGTAATGAATACACAGGATGCGTGAATAGGGTTCACGCCTCCCGTAGTAAAAAATTATAAATGGAGCCCTCCCCCTCTCCATTTCCTTTATTACAAACTGATATTTTGTAGCAGAACTTGGTCAAATCTATTTCTCAACATATTAATTTCCAAATTTTGATAAGGTAAAATTTCTATTTAAAAAATTTTGTCATATAATTTTTTTTATTTATTTTGTTTGTATGATTTATTTATTTAAATTGTATAGTTTTATGAATGTGGGAATTAATATTCTTTTTATTATTTAATTTATGTATGAATTATTATTATTTGTATTATTTAATTTATATTTAATGATTTTTAAATTTTAAATATGGTGTTTTCAAAATTAAAATTTCATGTATAAAATAATCAAAATTATATTTAGAGAAATATTATTATTTGAAAAAATGTCTATATTTGTAATTTAATTTTTGAATAATTATATTTGAAAATATTTATATATATATATATATATATATTATATAGTATATTTAATGTATTTGGGGGCTTACCTGAGTGGTAAAGGCTCTCCATAATCATGCATCAGACCCGAGTTCAAATCTGGGTGGAAGTGAATTTTCACTGGCAGGCTGTGATGCAGGCTAGTGGTGACGTGGGCTGGCGGTGATGTAGGCATGACACAAGAAAACAATGATGCAGACATGACGCTACACTGGGCCTTGTGCCAATTTGTGGGCCTTTGGTCCATGTAATGGGCTTTATGTACATTGGGCCTTCGGTCCATGTAATAATAAATAATCCTTGATGGGTGGTCTATCCCTTGGGGGGGCTATGGCCTGCCTCTCCAGCTTGTGTGTGTGGTATGTGTGTATTTAATGTAATTTTACCCCCAAAAACCTAATATATATATAGAATATTTAAAGTAAAATAAATTTAAAATATAATATTTGATACATAGATAAATAAAGTGAACCTATCGAAATATTTTATAATAATTATATTATTAATAATTATTTATACAAATTATTATTAGAATTATTTGAATATAATTATATATTTATTTATTTATTTTTCATATTTAAATTTATTTAAATATAAAATAATTATTAAATATATATGTATATATATATATAATTTTAATGGAACTAAAAAAATTACTATTAAAAATAATTTTTTTATTTTGTTAATTATAGATAATTATTATTCCAAATAATAATGTATAAATATAATTATTTAAATTTGGGAAAAATTTATGTTGTTGCTGACATAATATATGTTATATTATTTGAATGTAATATTTGAATATAATATTTGAAATATAATATTAGGCATGTTTAACTATTATTCCGAATAATAATATATAAATATAATTATTAAAAATGCATATTTATTAAAATTTATTCCTCAGTGATCATGCATGTGTCAATATACTTCAATGGTGAGGTTATTTATATCCATTAGGTCTTGATTTATAGTTTTCCACCTACAAGAGTGGAAAATATTTATGAATGTATGAATATAAATAAATTTATATATATATATTGATATTTATTATTTATGATATATAGTTATAGGTAAAGTTATAGTATATAGAACATAATAAGTATCCCAAAAAAAAATTTTAATAGTATTGTGTGATGATTGATTTTGAGATGATCAGTCAATGTGTGATTGAAATTGCATGTCATGTTTTTTTGTATGCAGTTATATAATTTTTAATAATTTCATTTTATTTTCCTCATTGATGGCATGTGTTTCATCCCTATCTCAAATTATGTAAGGAACAATGTGTTAAAAATAGGTTCAGTTCCAAGTTGTAATGGCGCCTCACCCACCTGGCCACTCCCGATCCCTCGGCTTGTCTCCTAGGGTTTCAACTTTCTCCGGTGGCGATGTTTCCTCCGCGCTGCTCCTCTTGGCTTTCTCCGGTGTCGATGCTTCCTTCGCACTACTCTCTCTCGGTTGACTCTTCCTACTCTATTATGGCACTCTGGTTTTCTTCTGTCTACCTATTTGCACTATGATCTTCCATTCCTTAGCTCCTCTCCAGGTCATATTTAGAGCACGGGATATGTTGAGGTTTTGGGCTAGTGGTTTGGTAGACGACAGATCTCTAGGCATTACCGGAGATGGACCTTCTTCCTAATGTTTCAATCCCATTTCTTGTTCGGGTTTTATCCTGCTTTCTTTTTTCTTGTGCTGGTTCTCTTTGGTTTGAGATCTCCTTCTTTATTTCCTTTATTTCAGGTTTCTCTATAGGGTTTCAATCCCAAATCCTTATTTGGGTTTTTGTCCCGCTTTATTCATCCTTTATTTCTATTCTTTTTTTTGTTTTCTCGGTGTTTTGTGCTGGTCGTTTATCTAGGTGTTTTTGATGGTGTGGTCGAAGTCGATGATGGCGATCCTCTGTGCCATGACAATGACAATGATGGATTCTCGGGGCTAATCAGATGGTGTCTCTCAACGGTGGAGTTCTTATCTGTTCGATGGTGGCATTCTTATCTATTTGAAGGTGGCTTCTAGTTTTGCTATAAGGTGAAGATGATGGTGTTCTTGGTGGCAACAATGTCGGCGCCAACGATTCTGGTGGTGGTTCTCGTTCAAATGGATACGGTTTTTGGTGACAATGAGGCTGGTGTTTTGGGGGGGATTTATGTTTGGGAAGCTTCTGTAACGGTTGTGAATATCTTGTTTGGTTGGCTCTATGGTGTTTTATTGGGAATTTCTTCAACGGCGATGTTAGATTCTGGGGGGAAGCTCTACAGGCGGGGATGACTCAATGGTCTCCGTCGATCGCCAGTGTACTGGTGTGATGTTTGGAAGTCAACTATGAAAGTTATATGGGATGATGTCAATGACTATGTTGGTTCGTAGAGATGATTAGTAGGCGACGCATTACCAACAGACACGAGTGAATCCCAGATCATGATTTTCTCGGTTTCTCGGTTTCGTATTTCACAATGTTTCTAAATTTTGAATTTTGAATAGGTCTATGTATCCCACCTGATGTATCCCACCTGATATATCCCGCCTGATGTATCTCGCCTGATGTATCCCACCTATGTTCTGGTGTGATGGTTACCGCTCAACCATAAAGCAGGTTTTTAGAAAATCAAATAAAAATGAATTTTCAGTCAGTAAGGAACAACATGTCTGCATAAAAATTTTATGTATCCCAAACCCCTAGACCCCCTCACTTTAATGTGAGTAACATTGTAATAAATGAGCATTCAATAAGTGGTTTTTTTCTTATGCTAGATTTTTACACCATGACTGAAAGGGGACCTAGTTTCTAAAATTTGAGATAACAGAGGCTCTAAGAGTCCCCCCCCCTCACACTAGGTTTTTGTTGGTTTAACAAATAATGATAAACCAATCCATAGAAAAATTCTCAAGATCAATTCATAATTATTTAATTATAACTTATTAAAACATGTTAAACATTTGATGATGTATTATAAATATATATCAAATTATATTAAAAAATATAGGAAATTTTTTCTGCATCAATATAATATAGTGGTGTGGAAATTTATATTAATCAAGGTTTTAGTTATAGTTTTCCACCTTCAAAAGTTGGAAATATTCATGAATGTTTGAAGTTAGATGAAGTTTGTAGGTAGATTCATAATCTCTTAAAACTGAGGGTTGATCAAGTAATTACTTCAATTATATATCGACATCTTCAATATGCTAATCATCTATGGAACATTGAATAACCTCTTCTTGATGATGAGGATTGGGTGGAGGCATCATCATTGTTTAGGAAATAGTGTAGTATTGGTTTAATGGAATTATATGTGGTTATTTTTGTTATTGATGAGGTGTGACCTATTAATACAAAACCATGTTATGAGAGATCTATTGAATTCAATACTTCAAAACATTCTCATTAATTATCTTCTAATATGACTCTAGTAATAGAAATGAATAATGAATAAGATGATCCGGATATACAAATAACTCTAGGATACTATTGTAAAAGTGGGTTCCCTGGACCCAAATTTATCAGTACTTTTAAATTATCATCCCATGCATACAGTGAGTTATGCATGATGTACACTTTCCATTATTGTGATATATTTATATATCCACTATCTATATGGTAATTCCCATAGATTTCATATTTTATCAAAAGGTTATAGAAATTCCCAGGCTATAATGAAAACCTTGAGATACTATGATATTTATCTTAAATATATGTCTAGTGGTCTATATATATCATACTAAATAGACAATGTTAATGTCTGACTATTAAGAGTTTGGGGCTCATAATCATTGAGACTTCTTCTCATGAGGTTTATACTTGGTGATCTCGAGTAGGTGAGATCATGGAGAAATACCTACCAATGGGAACACCACATGTTTCTAGTGTCATTGGTTGTTACTATCTACAAACATGTTAATTGGTCTCCTGAGCTGAGATTAGTATCAATGTGTGCCATTTTATTGTGTACTTTGCTGTAAGGTAAAAACCAGGACATTGAAGTCATGGAGAGGTAGATTTTGTTGGGTGCATCATTGGTGGTATGATATTGGTTGAATGGTCAAGATATAATTTGTTGCTTCCGATTTGAGGAAGTGGTATCTTATTCCTAGTAGATCAGGATGGTAGTAACTTTATAAACCCTTTCCCAAGGAAGTTGAAGGTAAGTCTCTCTAGAAATATCAAAAAATAATAAAGTAAGAATGGATTTTGAAACATGTTTTTCATCCTTCTTTATGAGATATCATGAGACAAAGAGATTATATTACATAGTGCATGTTCATATGATAGTTATCATTTTTATGACTATTATTTATCTTTCTATGGGCCTTAATGGGTTTCTAGACTCCACTCTTAGTTTGTGAATAGTATTCATTATTATCGAGATAAGGCCTTATAGGGACACACACAATAGCATATTCAATATTCTGCCATAATTCAGGTGAATATTAATATTGGACATGGTGGGACCCACCACGGTGTCCAAGATTTTTCCAAGTAATCGATCATCGACGAATAAATAAATTCATTATTATTAAAGTATAAAATAATTGGGTTGAATTTATTTATTAAAATTATTCACATGGTATTAAGTGAATACATGGAAAATATTATATGAATGAATGTTATTTTAATATTAAATGTTCTTTTATTATTAGAGGAATTATGAGTCGAGTTAAGGACTCGGGATTATCATGTAATATATTTATTATATATTCCAACCATGTGATAAAAATAAAAAAAGACATTTTGATGCAGTTAATTCACCATAATATGTCATTTACTACTTATTTATTGGGTGTTTTTGTCTAGGGGTCGGGGAACCCTTTCTGTGTGTATTATACATCTGCTATATAAGAATGGATGGATCTATATTCCTAAGATTATTCATTCATTTGGAATTTATAGATTCTCTCCCCTCCTGTATCCTAGAGAGAGAGAAATATATATTCGAGTTGTAACAACTCCTATTTTTTCATGTATTATTTTGGAATATTATATGGATTATTTATGGACCTAGGGGTTGAGGCAAAATGAGAATTTGAGGTCTCATGTTCCTAGAATTAATTTTTGAAATATGTTAAATATATTAAATTCACACTCATGCATTTTCCCTAAAAATTTGTAATAACTTCTAAATAGAGGCTTGGATCAGAAATCGAATTCCACTATTGATTTTAGAGCATGGTTTTTACCATAGGCATGATATAACTTTAGAGCGAGTCGAACATTCGGGTTTTGCACGGTCATGGGCAGACATTTAAATAAAGTGATTTATTTAATTAATTACCCTAACCTAATAAAATCTATATATAAATGTTCTTATGGTGAATTTGTAGTGTCAAATGCATAAACCTTAAAATTGAGAGAAGCCATTGGAGATCATTGGAGGAGATTTCGTTGGTGAGCAACAGATGGATTGTGGATCATCGATTTGTATGCGATGGAACTTTGGGATCTCACAAATGATAATAGAATGGAACCTTTTTTTGCCGACGATTGATCTAAATTGAGGTAGGATGTTTTTTTTTGTGGATTTATCCTTGTTTAATTATTTTTTAATGAACGTGAATCAATCAAACAACGGATTATTCATCGATATGTCGTATTGCTGGTATAGGTTTTATTTTTGGGGATTATTGGGAGAATTGATTATTATTGTTTGGATATTTGTTCATAGTTCTAATGGAAAAGGATCTAGGCCAACCAAACATGATTGAGCATCATTCCTATTTTATGTATTCCTTGGATTTCTCCCACCATTCTTCGTTCATCATGGGAAATTCCTTTGGCTCGTGGTTTGATAAATACCAGTTAATCAATTATTTCAAACCAAATTCTTAACAAAACATATTGATATTGCAAATCTGGGTTCAGATTGATGAAAGGATCAAGATGTGATGATGGAAACAATGGATTGAGGATGGATTTGAGAACCCTGATTAGATCATGAAGTGTGATGATGATGGGGACTAATGCGATGGTTTCCTCATGCATTTTGGGGGATGGATTCTGACGAATGGAAAAAATAAGGGTCAGCCCGACTAGATCCACACTTATTGATGTCATTCATATCCATATTGCAAGCTGGAGGAAAAAAAATGATGCAGGAGAAAGAATCGTGGATTTTGTGAAATCCCATAGAACACAGTGTGTAATGCATGATTACAGGACTTGTGGGACCCCCTGGTGTGATTCTAAGGTTTCTGCGAGAAGATAAATATCACAATCCATGTGACCCCTATCACATGGCATGTGAATCATACCTCGTGGATTGATTTTTACCTGGGATGGTACACGGGCATGAGCATGGGCATGGCTAACCATACACATACTGAGCTTGCTAGACACAGACACGGCCAGGAGTACACGAGCTGAGACACACCGTGTACTCAGGCACAGACACGGACATGGTCATAGGCCATGATATATAGGTAGGACCTGGTTCTAAAGGTACACACTATGTAAAACCAGTACACACCATGTACTCCTTCAAATAAGGCTTAGATCCCTTTTCCTCTTCATCTTAGAAAATTTTCATTAGAGATAATTCCCTTAATTCATTCTCTAGGTTAGTATGGAATCATGTTATGCACATAGGATGGTGATCCGTTCAGTGGGACTCCTTGGATAAAGTTATTAGAATACTTTCATGAGGCCCAGAGTGAGATCCTCATACATCATATTTCCCTTGGTGGAGTTCTTGGTATCATCATGACCAACACTACGCAGGTGTCAATCCTCTACATAATGGGTTATTATACATTGAGTTGTTTGTATACCCCATGGACTTAGGAGTGATCCTCATCTGTGTATTATTCTATTTATACTTTTAGTGTATAAATATTATGGAAAGACTAGATTACTGGTACATCTTAGATGGATTCCATCAGTATTATATGACTCTTGGAGCATGTTCTCCTGTATGAGTGCTATATGGAACCTTTGAGAATGATTCCTAGATTGGAATTATGGTTATTACTTTAATTTGAGATGGTGGGATTTGTTGAGTGTATCTGGATATTCTTGTTATATGTATATTTGATGTATACTTGTGATGTGATGACTGTTATTCTTGATGTCATATGCTTAGTGATTACAGGGTGTCCTACTAGGTATTGTTGTACTCAACCCTACATGGGATTTTCCCACATGTTTCATGTCTTATGTAGATCATCAACATTTTGATGGAGTCCTAGAGGTACCAGGACCAAGAAGATCTTAGTGATCCGAATATAATGAGGTGTGTTCCTACGATTTCATTTGATAATAGTCCCCTTATATACTTTTAGGATGGACTTGTTTCCAAATTCTTTGTGGTGAGATTGTATTTGGCCCTTTTTCTTTCCATCACTTTTTATCATACTCTTATGAAGGGATTTATATGTATGAATTCATGGTTTATTAGTAATTTTACATTTTAGCATTGTATGGGCTTGGAGATGTGTGTGTGTGTGTAGGTACATTAGGCTAAGGCCTCCCATGTTATTTATATACCTAATCGGTGCTAGTCACCAACCCCTATCCTATTAAAGGTATGCTTGGGGTAGTCATGGAATGGGGCCCATTGGGATGGGTTGTGACAAGAAGGTATCATAGGCATTCAGTTATACCTTAGGATCAGAGTCTATGAGATTGTTTTGGGGAAACAATGTTAATTGTTTTTTGTTCGTCTTTTAAGACAGGGACTCCAATGTTGGAGTAATGGTTGACGTATCCATACACCAGGAATCTAATCACCTACCTTTCGACTTAGTACATGTAGAAATTGGTTGTAGGGAAAACATTGGTGCATGCATCATATAGGAATGGGTTTTCGTTTTCATGTCCTTATTGAGTCAGATCTTCAGATATACTCATTGAATGTGGTACATATTCTCTATTTCCGGATTCCTTTATAGAATATGCAACCTAGGATTCAGTATCAGGATCATAAGGATGTTCTTCTCAGTGATGAGACTTTGATTTAGTGATTTATCTAGGAGGTTTTACCTCCATGTGGTGTACCAGTATTACCACCACCTTTTAAGTAGCATAAGGTACCCAACATACCAGCAGATGAGGTAAATAGGATGAGCACCCTTCAAGATTATTAGAGATAGTGATGCCTTAAGTTATAAGGTGATCTTGAACTACATGTGTCTGAGGAAAGGCTTGAGGGGGTGACATGATTTTTCCATCTTTTCAAGACACCTGAATATCAAATGGTGGTCCTAGTATTGAGCCTTATCCTTGGATATCTAGGATAATGGTGGGGTTTAATGACACATTCATATGATGAGGTGACTCTAGGATGGTTAGATTTAGAGAACCTTTTTATAGAGGATTCGTCTCTAACTACATCGATGGATGTGAACATCTAGGATATTCTACAAATTTAAAAGGGTAGTGTGATAGTGGATAAGTATTCGTCAAGGTTATTTCAAACTCTCTAGGTACTCAATGGATATGATTCATGGTGAGTTTTTTTTGGATCGAACCATAGAGTGAGCATTCTGTAGATAAATCTGATCTAGAGTTATAGCTCTATGAATTCCTAACTATGTTGGAGTTTTAGATCAAGCCTAGGTGGTTGAAAATTTCTTGGATAAGAAGATGAAAATAGTTATTTTCGGTAGTGGTAACACAGGAGTAGATACTTTAGCAGTAAGGATCCAATGTCAGTCTTATGGACCTGTACATATGAGAAATTTTAGGAGGTGATCCCAGGATAGATGTTCTACATTTCAAGGCCCAAAATATGGGTCTATTCAACTGAAGGAGATTTGGTGCTACTCTTGTGACGGTAGGGGATATCTCGTATGGGATTGTCCGACCCACCGTCCAGCTGGTAAATAGATAGTGGATGCCTAAGAAAAGGTAATGGTATGATCAGGTAGGTTTGTAGGAGAGAGGACATGGTAGAGGAGTTGGGAGAGTATCTGGAGGTGGTAGAAGTTTTTACTTGTTACCGCCACCACCCCTAGCTTGTCCATGCCAATGTCAGGGAGCTGGGTGACAGGGGTGAGGGCAGTTGTAGGTGGATGAGGCTTATGACCCAAAGGCTCTAGGGATGATACGAGGTATGATAGGTTAATTTTCTACCTTATTAGAAGTACTGGTAGACATAGGTGTGAGTCATTCCTTTATTTCCACTTACATGGTTTGAGATTTAGAGATTTTCTTTGATCTTTTGGCTCAACCCTTTCACATAGAGACTCCTACTAGTGATGAATCGGTGATCACACACTTATGCCAATGGTGTGACCTGACTCTTGGAGTTGAGAGTTTCATTTGGGATATATTTGTATCAATGATGAGGCCTTATTCATCTTAGGTATGGACTATTTATCTACTGTTAATCCCCATATATATTGTTTCAGGTGAAGGATGTGGTGTGTCTACAGCAATGGGAAGTGGTTTTATTTTATAGGTGAAAATGAAACCCAAGAATCTTGGGATGGACTCGTGCATAGGAGGGTGTATCTGATTACTCATTAGTTGTCTAGAATGATCCTTGGGGAAGTGGATGTTATAAGTTTTCAATTCCCTATAGTGGTAGAAGAGTATGAGGAAAATTTTCCTGAGGATTTTCTAGTCTTACCTTCCCATCAGGTGATAGACTTCTGTATTGATCTACACCTCAGGATGGACCCAATATCATCACCAGCAAATCATATGGCTCTCGTAGAGCTTTGAGAGTTGAGGGTGTAGTTGGAGGACTTTAAGAGGAAGGTATTGGTTAGACCCAATGTTTCACCTAGGTCAGTCCCAGTGTTGTTCACCAAGAAGGCATATAGTATCTTGAGATTATGTGTGGACTACCGTCTCCAAAACTAGGTGACCATAAATAAAAATTATGAACTATCGATGATTTATGACCTCTTTGATCATTTGATAGGGGCATGATGGTTCTCGAAGATTGACCTCAGATTAGGCTACCACCAGTTTAGAGTACAGAACAAGGATATAAAGAACATGGCATTCAGATGTCGTTCTGGTCACAATGTATACTTAGTGATGCCCTTTAGTGTAACAAACTCCCTAGTAGTTTTTATAGGACTTGTGAATCAGATCACTCATCCTTTCTTAGATAGGTTTTAAGTAGTCTTCATTGATGATATCCTAGTGTACTTGATGTTTATGGAGGAGAACGTGAGACACTTGGGGATGGTTCTAGATGTAATCCAAGAGAACCATATTTACAGGAATCTCTCAAAGTGCTAGTTTTGGATTAAGGAGGTCCTATGTATGGGATATGTTATCTCAGTAGATAGTGTGGCATTGGATCCAGCAAAGGTCAAGGTAGTAGTACTAGCTTGAGATCCACCTAAGATCATGATGGAGGTTCTAAGAATTCTTATATTGGAAGGATACTATTGAATATTCATAACTGATTTCCCCAGGATATTAGATCCCCTAAAATCTTTGAACCAAAAGGGGCATCCTTTTGTGTGGAAAGAGAGGTTTTAATGGTATTTCTAGGAGTTAAGGTAGAGATTGATGAGTGCTCACATCTTGAGATTTCCATAAGAGGGTGTCTAGTAGATAGAATTCTATGATGCATTAGGGGTTGGGATTAGTTGTTTTATGGTGAAAAGGTAAGAGGTTATTGCATATGTGTCATGTCAGTTGAGACCACATGAATAGAACTACACAACATTTGATTTTGAGTTAGCAGTGGTAGTCTTCGCACAGAAGATGTAGCAAAAATACCTGATGGGAAAGTGGTTTATCATCTATTATGATCACAAGAGTCTCAATTATATCTTATCTCAAAAGGATATTAACTTGACATAGAGGATATGGATAGTGTTCCTCTACGATTATGAATTTGATATTGTCTATACTCCTAGGAAGGGGAATGTGGTAGTAGATAGTCTTGGCAGAATATCTTGTTTGTAGTTGTTGAGTGAGGAATCAAAGCATTTGGACTCATTGTTGTTATACTTTATAGATGGAGGTGGAGAATATTACCTCCAATTGATGATATTTTCCCCTATGATTTTATAATTAATCAGGGAGGCATAGCTTGGGAATACCGAGTGTGAGACCCAACATAATTAGACATCCACTGGACATGCTCCTTGTGGATTTTCTAAAGGTGGGAAGCATGTTGTTCTTTTTATATGATGCATGATGGTATTAGTGATGTTATAAGAGGAGTTTTTGATATGGTTTCATACATCTACTTTGTAGATAAATCCAAATTTGTGAAAGATATTCCAAAATTACTGATGTCAGTTTTAGTAGCTAGGGGTAAAGAAGAGAGTTACAGAGGTTGTCTTTCAATACCATACTTGTTATAAAGTGAAGGTTGATCACCAGGTTCCAATGGGTTTAGCTCAACATATTGAGGTTCTAGAGAAGAAGTGGGATGAGATATCCATGGATTTAATGATGTAGTTACCATGTACATCCATGGGACAAGATGTCATTCAGGTGATTATATAATGACTTTCCAAGTCATCCCACTTCCTAGCTATCAGAGAGGAGATTTAAGTAGAGATATTGGGATGCCTCTATGTGTAGGAGATTGACTGAGCCTGTGGTGTTCCCATGAATATTTTTTTATGGTGATTCTCACTTCACATATTGATTTTGAAAGGTATTGGAGGAGGCTTTTGAGACTCAACTACATTTGAGCATGGATTTTCACAACTAGACTGATGACTAGACTGAGCAGACCATCCAGGTCTTGGAGAACATGATGCAGGATTTCATGTTAGACTTTGTTTATAGTTGGGATGATCACCTATTATTGTTGGAGTTTTCATAAAACAACAGCTACCATTCCCCCATCGGTATGGAACCATTTGAGGCCTTGGACGGATGACCCTATAGGTCACCCCTATGTTGGACTGACCCAGGAGGGTCAACACTTATAGACCCAGATTTGGTGTGATCCACTAAAAATAATTTTAAGGTCATCCAAGAGAGGATGAGGACTATACACTGATATCAGAAGTCCCAGGTGGACCAGAAACAAAGGCCTTTATAGTTCAAGGAAGGATACCATGTGTTACTATGGGTTTCACCTCGATGTGTATTTTGAAGATTTGGTCAGGGTGGAAAGATATCTACAAGATTAATTGTACCTTTACAGATACTATATAGAGTTGGTGAGGTGGTGTACCACTTAACTCTACAACTATAGTTAGATCAGGTACATGACATCTTCCACATGTCATGGATGAGGTAGTATGTGTATGATCTATTGAAAGTTATTGACTGGGGTGAGCTAAATATCAAAGATAGAGATACTTTTCTAAATACCTAGTAGAGATAAAGGATTTATAGGAGAGGATCTTTGTGGGTGATATATTCTCCTAGTGTGTGTCTGGTGGTAGCAAGAGAATCTCCATGAGAGCACCTGGGAGCGGTAGACTCAGATCCATGCTCAGTATCCACATCTATTTGTGTAGCATTTTTGTTCTAGATTTTTTAGATGAAAATCCCCAAGGTGGGGGAATGTAACAAATCTGTTTTTTCATGAATTTATTTTTAATATTAAATGGATTGTTTATGGATCTAGGCGGTAAGACAACCTGAGATTCTGAGGCTCGGTGTACCCAGAATTAATTTTTAAAATATATTAAATGCATAAGCGTATAGTTTTCCTAAAAAAGTGGAATAACATCTAAACAGATACTTAGATTGGAAATTTGAGACCTCCATTTATTTTAGAGTGTGGTTTTTACCCTAGGATCAATATAACATTAGATCATGTCAGACGTTTAGGTTGGGTGCAGCCATGAGAGAACATTTAAATTAATTAATTGAATAAATTTATTTACCCTGGACTAATAAAATCTCTATATAAACACTCTTATAGTGAATTTTCAAGGTTATCCATATAACCCTACAAATTTAGAGGATCCATTGGTGAGCGTTAGAGGATCTTTCGTTCATGGTCGGTGACTAGATCATGGATCATCAATCGATGTGTGATGGAACTCAGGGATCTCACTAATGAAAATGGAACAGGACCTTTCTTCACTATAGATTGATCTAAATCAAGGTAGGGTATTTTTGTTTTATGAATGTATCCTCGTTTAATTATTTCTATGATGAGTGTGAATAAATCAACTAGAAGATTGATTTGTGGATCGATCATATTGCGAGTATGGGTTTCGTCTATGTGGGTTATTGAGAGAATTTATAATTAATATTTTGATATTTATTTTTCATTATAATGGAAATGGATCAAGGTCAACCAAACCCGACTGAGGTATATTCCTCCTTTGTAAGTTTCTTGGATTTATCTGACCATTCTTCAATCATTATGGGAAATTGATTTGGCCAGAGTTCGAAAAATAATGGTTAATCAATCATTGTGCACCTGATACTTGGAGCAACCAATTAATATCGTATATCTCAGATTGGATCAATTATAAGATTAATCTCTGATGATGTAAAAGATAGATTGAGGATAGATTTGAGACCCTGGTTAGAGAGGGATGTGCGATGGTGATGGGTACCAACAAGAATGTATTTACCAAGTGTTTTGGTGGCTAGATTATGGTGAGTGGTGATGGAAAGGTTTGTCTATACTATATACACACTTCTTAGTGTGATTCATGGCAGGATTGGAAGCTGGAGGAGGGTACGATGATGCGGGAGGAAGAACTGTGGGTTTGTGAAATCCCACATAACATGGCATGTAATTCGTGATTACACTGCATTTTATATAATTCCCCAACCCCAAAATCCTAGTGTCGGTACATTATTTTATTTCATTATCATGATTACAATGAATCAAATCCTGAAGGACCAATAAGTTTAGCAGTTTTAGAAATCCATATTACATACATGATACCCATAATACATTGTAAAATATAAAATTCAAACATGATACATAATAAAATGAAATAAAAAACATCCTTGAAACTCATTAAAAGGATTACTCTTCATAACTTAGGGAAATGAAACATAATAAGGGTGATCTCAAATGATCATTAAGGGTAAGTAAAACATAAGCAATAAGGAATCAATGAGAATAAATCAACATGGAAAGGTAAATAATTGATAACACATGATATTAAAATAACTAGATAAGGAATAATCAATATGGAAAGGTAAGGAACTGAAAACATGTGCCATTTAATAAATAAAATTATAATTAAATGCATCCATATATTTTATCACATGAAAACCTCCTGGATAAAAACAATTATAACTGAAATATCTATGAAGGAGATGCTTAATTATTAGATGTCATTTCTAAGGCACATGATAACCTATACTGTCAAGATACAACCTCAAAACACTTCAAAACTATAGGTAGAAACCAAATTAATTTGGCTAACTTAATTGTATCATGAGAACCCATCAATGCATCGAGGGGCTATATAAATGTTAGGGCCCACTTTTCATTACATGTCCAAATCATTCCTCATAATGATTAATCATTAAATAAACAATATGTCTTAACATAAAATATCCATATTGGCTAAATAATATAGATTTATCAATAATTTATTAGTGGAGGATAATTAATAACAAGGGTTTTTGATGTTGATGAATGGAAATACCCTTGAAAGGTCATTAAAATATTATTGAGGAAAATAAAATTTAAACATTCCAAAGTGTCCCATACCACTTTGAAACATTTGAATCAAAACCTCTATAAAGGAATAACATTAAATGAAACTTATAATATCATTATGATAGGGATATTCATGATATAAAATTTTAAAGGGTAGTATATACACCATAAAATTTGAATTGGTGTATAGAAACAAATAAGTCTCAATGGAATGTAAATTGAGATGAAATCATTTACCATGAGTACGAATTGTTCTCATGTGTCTTTATATTCCTGAATAATAAACTTATGAAAATTATTTACTAACTTAAGAACCTTTTTTATTTTTATCATTACTTTTATTTCACTTACTATCATTTTTTATACAACTACTTAAACAATTGAGTTTATGTTAGTTGTTTTGACCAAATTCAGTTCATGTGTCAAAAACAACTTTGGTAGGTCCACTATGGTCAAAGGGGTCATTATATAACATATAAAGAATAATAATCATGACATAATTATCATATTTATACATAAATTATAATTTTAAAACCAATCATGAAATATGGTTATGAAAAATGATCCAATATTACAATCGTGGAGATGGTAGGTCGTACGTATGCATGAGTAACGTTCCCATTTTTCAATGATCGTTATGGAAAGAAGGTAAGTAATATTATATCTTTATAGAATTATTATTATATCATAAATACCATTTTATTTAATAATATATTCTTATATTTTTAATTCTTTTTATGTAAAAGGAATCACATCATGTCAAGGAGGCGGTAGTCCACACATCCATGGCCAACGTTATCACTTTTTAGTGTATGAAAAAAGTAATAAAGAAAATGATATATATTATATTTCAAGAAATTTAATTATATAATGAATATAATATATATGTTTTTATGTAACATGTGTTTAATTTAAACCATCATTTATACATTCCATGTATCATGTAAATGAATCACATCGCTTTTAGGAGGCGGTGGTCCAAACTTCCACAAACGATGTTGTCGTATTTACACAAAATGGAAAGAATAAAGGTATATTCTGTATAAAAATTATAGAACAATAAATAAATTATAAATATAATATATAGAACATATAAATGTTTTTTCCATCATAACTCTCACCATGATAGGCAGTAAATGAAGAACGAATAATCATCGTTTCGTGAGGCGATAGTTCACCGTACACATAAGCGTTAAGTTCATTACCCATTAGATAGAAGTTTGTGTGTCAATGTAGGAAGAAACCTTAACATAAAACAATCTGAGTATATTTATGATACTTATGTTTTTATATAATCATGCAATAAGTATATTTTAGTGGGTGGAGAATGGAAAGAAAACTAATGAGCTTGAGGAAAGATGTCACCTCTTCTTTGGGTAACTCCTTTTAGTTTGCACCAAAGGGATTCCTTGGATGGATATTTTATAAAAGGGAGGATTACAAGATTAGGTGAGGGATTTTTAGGATCTATTTTTGTAGATATTTTTTGATCCAAATTGCCTTGAAATGTGTGAGGAATTGGGAGGGATGAGTGCCTTTTTATAGTGAAGGAGGAGTGTCACTCTTGTAAATTTTGGAAAGGGAATTCCAACCACGTCTCTTCCATGTAAAGTGGCTCCAATAATGGTCCAAATTAAATAAATGGTAGTATAGGGTATAAATATTTCCATACAATGGATTTTGTACAAGTTTCTAGATCATTTTTGGCCTTAAGTTTAAGGTTTATTCCCTTACTAATCTTAATTTCACCTCAATCATTGTAATTAATTTATTACTTTTACTAATATTTTTTGTCAAAAACTAAGCTGAAATTATTATAAATTATAAATAATTTTTATTCCAAATATGGAATCAATTTTTCCAAATTCCAATAACATAAGTGGAAGAAATTAATTTAAAATTAATCCCGCAAATGGGACAACAATGCAGCTTTTTAAAGTAAAAATGTTCAAAAGTTTGATAAGTTTTTATATCCAATTTCAAAGTGAAATTGATTAAAATGAAATAAATTGTATTAATTTATGTATAATTGATATAATGTAACTTCAAAACGAATTAAAAATATAATTTAACAAAATAAATAGATTAGATGAAAAAGCAGTTTTGAAAAAAAAATCTGTATTTTTCACGATTCATTATAAAATGAAACTTCACAGAAAAAATACAAAAAAATAAAACTAAGATAATTTCTATGTCATGATTTAAAATATAAATTTTACTTTGAAATATAAAATTTTTAAAAGATTCAAAATTGGATTTAAAATTGGTTCACCATTAAAAGGTGGTAAAACCGCCTTTATAAAAATATAGGTTTTTATGCATAATATTAGGTTTGTTTTTATCTTATGTTTATCGAACATATTGTATAAATATATAAAATATTTTATTGAATATATAACATATAAATTTACAATATAAATTCTCTAAGAGTTTTAGAATTTAATTTACTATTAAAAACATGACTAGATAGTGTTTTTTTTAAACCGTATGTTGCGTGCCTTGAAAACTAACTCAGTATTACATATTTTTCAACCTATCAAAACAATTAAATTTATTATAAAAGGAAAATATGGTAAATTAATTTTGTGATACATTCTTCCCTCATATAAAAATTTCATCCTCAAAATTTTAAGGGTATTACCATCAAAAATATGTGGGTAGATCTCCTTCATAGAATCCTTTAGTTCCCATGTTGTTTCTTCCATTTTTCGATTTATCCAGAGTAACTTTACCAGAAAAGTCAGCCAATTCCTCAATAATTGATCTCTAGTATTAAGAATATAGATGGGTTGTTTACAATATGAAAGTTCTGGTTCCAACTCTATCTCATCATATACAAGCACATGTGTTGGGTCTTGCATATACTTCATTAGCATAGATATATGGAACACATCATGTACCTTTGAGAGATTTGGTGACATTTCCAAACAATATTAAACAACTCCAACCATTTAAAGAATTTATAAGGTCTCTATGTACCTAGGACTTATCATAACTCTTGTCCCTACTTTTTTTATTTAATATGAGCATGAATATCCTTTACCTTTTTAATTGTATTTTTAACAAGTTATGGGCCTACGAGTTTCTTTTCACCAAATTTATCCCAACAAGTTATAGTATGGAATATTTTGCCATATAATGATTCATATAGCACCATTTGAATACTTGAATGGAAAATATTATTATATTAAAACTCCACCAAAGGTAAGTAATGATACCACATACCTTGAAAGTTGAGTGATCGTGACATCAACATGTCTTCCATAATTTGAATTGTTCTTTCACACTAACCATCAGTTTGAGGATGGTAGTCAGTGTTCAAATAAAACTCACTATTAAGAGCCTTCTAAAGAATCTTCTAGAATCTTAAGGTAAAACAGGTGTCTCAATTATATACAATTTATAAAGGTTCACTATTAAGTTTTACAGTTTCATTAATATAGATCCTTGTGAGGAACTCAAGAGGCGGTTCATCTCTTATAGTAAGAAACTGTATAGATTTAGTTAGGAAATAAATAATAAACCATGTTGAATAATTCTTTATAGAATTCTTTGGTAGCCTTGTGAAAAATTATATAGTAATTTTATCCTATTTCTACAAAGGAATAGTAAGAGGTTTAAATACTCCTTTAGGATTCTACCACACAGCTTTAATTTGTTGGAAAACCAAAAATCTGGACACATAATCAGCAATTTCCCACTTTATGTTATCCCACCAAAATGTCCCTTCAATTATCTATAAATATTTGTGCTACCATGGTGTATAGAGAAATTTGATTTATTGGTATAATCCAATAATTCCCTTTTTATATCAGGTATATATGGAACACATAGCCTCTTTCCAAATTTTAGAACACCAACTTCACAAACAAAGTATGTTAATTTTCCATCATTCACATCTTTGATTTTATTCAAAAAGTCCTCATCCCCATATTTAGAATTATTTATTCTCTATAATAATGATGGTTTTTCAATCATTCAAAAAATGATTGGTGTCTCCCCTTATAAATTTCCATATCCATGTTTACTAGATCCATGAACATAGGATTCTTCTCAATCCTCATTTGGGTTAGAACTCCATGATCCTTTCTACTCAATGAATCTGCAACCTTAATTTCTTTCCCCAAGTGGTAGTGTATCATGAAATCATAATACTTGAGTAACTTAAGCCATATCCTTTATCTCATATTGATCTATTTCTGGGATAAGATGTATTTCAAGATCTTATGATCCTTGTATAATTCACATATTTCACCATAGAGATAATGTATCCATATTTTTAAAAAAAAATATTATAGTCACTAACTCAAGATCATGGGTTGGATAGTTCTTTTTGTGAGTCTTCAATTTCCTTGATGCATAAGCAATAACTTTATCATTTTTCATTAGGACACAACTAAGTCCCTTATTTGATGTATCATTATATATGAAAAACCCACCACTCCCAGATAGTAGAGTCAAAATCAGATTATTGACTAATCTTCTCTTTGGTTCATCAAAGAATTATTCACATTCCTTTTCTAGACAAACTTAACCCCTTTACATGTAATTTGGGTTAACGATTTAGCTAATTAGGAAAAATTCTGGATGAATCTATGATAGTAACATTCCAAACCAATGAAACTACGTACCTTGGTTTTTTTGTTGGTATAGGCCATTCTTTGACTACCTTTCTCTTTGTAGGATCAACTGACATTCGATCCTTGGAGACAATATGGACAATAAAAGAAACTTATTGAAGCCAGAAATCGCAATTACTAAATTTGTGATATAACTATTCCCTTTTAAGTGTCTTAAGAATGGTTTACAATTGATTCTCAGGGTCCTCATAGATTTTAGAATACACTAGAATATCATAAATGAATACCACAACAAGAAATTTCTTGAATAATATGTTCATTAATCCCATAAAAAAAAGAGGGTTCATTAGTCAATCCAAATGGTATTACTGTAAACTCATAATGTCTATACCTCATCTAAAAAACTCTCTTTGGAATGTATTCCATCTTCATTTGAAATTGGTTATACCTAGAATGAATATCAATATTTGAAACATATTGGGCTATGTAAATTTTATTAAACAAGTCATCAATTTGAGGTAGGGGTACTTTTTCTTTATTGTAATAGCATTTATTTCCCAATAATCAATGCAAAACCTCATGGATCCATCTTTCTTCTTAACAAAGAGGGTGGGGGATCCCACGGTGAAACACTAGGGATAATAAATCCATTATTACCCAAATACTATAGTTGTTTCTTTAACTCCACTAATTCAATCAGGGCCATTATATAGGGATTCTTTGATATTAGAATTTCATCGGGGCTTAAATCAATGGGAAATTAAATTTCACACTCTAGGGGATGTCCACGTAATTCCTCATGAAATACATTAATATATTCTTGTACAATAGGTACATCCTCAATTTAAAGATTATGTTCTTCATCGCTTGGTGTTGTTTTCTATTATTCCCCAATAATTTCATCCAGTAGAGCTATTGAGGGTGGATCTATATAAGAATCATGTGAGGAAACTTCTTCTCTAAATATAAGGGATTCTACATATTCCTCAAAAATCATAATTTCCTTATTATTGTAATAAATTTTGGCATCATATTTCTAGAGTCGATACATAATGAGGATAATATCAAATTAAACCATAGGTACGATAATAAGGAAAGTACATAAAACATGTTTATGTATCATAATTTGGACTACACAACACATTTTTGTTGCAATGATACTTCCATTAGGAGTTTTGACTGACTACTCTATTATTAAATAAAAAGGTAAATGTATAATTTTCTTAGAAAACATGGTAGATATAAAATAGTGTGATGATCCATAATCAAATAAGTCATTTTTTAAATTTAAATATATGATTAATATACCTAACACCACATAATTTGGTACTTTTACCTATCTTGTAGTGATCGTAAAAGCTTGGCCATCATCCCTTGGCCTATTCTGTGATGTATTCCCTTGATGCCTGGGGAATTCATTTGCATAGTGCCCCATCTCCCTAGAGTTGAATCATTAGATATTAGTGTTTTCCTTATTCCCTTTGCACTCATGATCCTAGTGACCCCAATCCCCACACTTATAACAAACTCTCAATCCCTTCAAACATTTCCCAAGGTGCTTCTTTCCACAGTTGTCACAAGATGGAAAAGGTTGAGTTTTCTTATTCTTCTTGGATGCATTTCCATTTTCATGATTCTCAAATGGCCTCTTCTTCTCTTAGTTTCCCTTGAATATATTGATTCTAGAAAATTTATTCTCTATTTTTATGGAACATAATACTATTTCTTCGTATGATGAAGAAATATAAAAAACTAGTGTCCTTAAGATATTTAGATTAATACCTTTAAATAAGTGGTCAATCCTAAACTTTTTATTGCATATATAATTCATAGCATGACTGGATAACCTTTTAAAGGTATCTTTATAATCTGTAACACTCACTTATTCTTTTTTCTTTAAGTTAAAGAACTTATTTTCATCTCAATTTGTTGATCATGAGGGAAGTATTTATCAAAGAATTTATCCTTAAAGGTTATACATTTCATGAGTTATATTCATTCTTCCTCCCTAGTATTTTCAATCAAGTTCCACCATTGACTATCATCACCTTTGAGTTAATAGACTGCAAGTGTAACCCTTTCCATTTCACTGCATCCCATGGCCACAAATATCTTCTTGAGAAACTTAATCTGTTTCTCAGCTACAATTAGATTAGTAGACCCACAAAATGATGGGGGCTTCTTCCACATAAAGAAATCCAGCATAGTACATTCTCTATGTGTAATAGGTTTCCCCATTCATGCAAGGTTACTTTTCATAACCTAATTAAGTTTCCCAAATATAGCCATAATTTTCTCTATTCTAATACCAGCTATATTTGGCTTCCTCACTAGGGAAATATCAACATTTTCCATGAGTATTGGTACCATTCTTCCTTATAGGAACCATTTCTAAAACATGGCATATATTGTATTAGATCATAAAATTATGAACATTGTATAATTCTAAATATGTCTTAACACTTAACATAAATTGAAAATTTTATGCATAGTAAATATCATAATCATAAAAAAAATATTTGGGGGTATGTTTACTTTTAAATCCTTCATAATGGTTTGTAAAGAAAATGTGAATTATCCTAAGTGTATCCCCCAGGAGTGTTAAACCAGCTGTGCATTAAGGCCCATTATAATATATCAGGTTGTGATAAGTTAGGCTCGACACACCTTATCAAAGTTGTTACTCCTAAGTATATCTATTCCAGAACCACATCCACTTGTAGTATCCAAACATGGATATCTAGTTTTCAAGTTTATTGTTAAACTTCATTTGATACCAACTATAATGCTCCGACCCCAGAAGCTCGGAGCCGGTGCATTATTTTATTATATTGTCATGATTACAAGGAATCAAATCACGAAGGACTGATCAATTTAGAAATTTTGGAAATCCAGATTACATAAATGATACCCACAATACATTAGGAAATATAAAATGAAAACATGATACATAATAAAATGAAATAATCAAGATCCTTGAAACTCATTCAAAGGATCCCTATTCAAAACCCAGGGAAAGGAAACATAACAAGGATGATCTCAAATTCTCATTAAGGATAAGTAAATCAGAAGAAATAAAGAATCAATGAGAATAAATCAACATGTAAAGGTAAATAACTAATAACACATTCCATTCAAATAACTAGATAAGGAATAATCAATATGGAAAGGTAAGAAACTGAAAACATGTGTAATTTAATTAATAAACTGAGAATGAAATGCATCCATAGATTTTATCATATGAAAATTTCATGGGTAATAAAAATGATAACTGAAATATCTATGAATTAAGGGGTTAATTATTATATTTCATGTATAAGGCACATGAGAACCTATGCTGTCAAGACCCATCCGCCAAATAGTTTAAAACTATCAATAGAAACCTGTTTAATTTTGTCAACTTAATTGTTTTATGAGAACCTGTTAATGCATCAAGGGGAAATATAAAGTCTAGGACCTACCCTTTATTGCATGTCCAAAGAATTCATGTCCCACCCTAACCTTTGGAATTACTTTATTTTATTATTTTCTTGGATTCGGATTTTTTTGTTGAGGTTTGGGTTGAGCCTCGGTTTAACTTTTTAAATTTTAGAAGTCCCAAGTGAGTTTTTGGCATATGCACATTTTAGGCGCATGGTTTGGGAACTCATGCGGCTCACCCAGGTAATCATGTGGATTTTTGGGTGTCTGGTGGTGAGGCATATGGGTTGCGCATGGGTTGCACATGGTTTGGGAAATTGTGCAGCAATCGGGCGGTTTGGTTCTGGTTTTGGGCAGTGGTGTTTGGCATGGTTGGCACAGAGTTTGGAAACAATCCATGTAGGGTGTCTCTTATAGACAGTGGGGAGTGTACATTTGGTGCATGGTTTGGGAAACCGTGTGGTTAAACCATATGAACGGGCCATATTTTTTAAATCATAAAATTCTAAGTTTACCCTACCCTATTTTTAGACCCTTTTAGGATTTCCTCCCCTTGGGTAATTTTTGTCACGTGAAGGGAGCCCCCTCTCATTGGATCCTCCTCCTACATGGTTTTATATTCAAAGTTATAAGGTGTGTTTTTAGGTTTTTTTGCCTCATTTCCATCCCTTCTCTTCTCCTCTCTTGGATTCCTTGGGTTTATTGGTGGGCTCTTCTCTTGGTAGAACCCTTGGGTTATAGTTGGATAATTTTGATATATTTCTTATATGTTAGGGTGTGTGGATCTTATCTCGGGCTTGGTTCTTCCTTCTCTCAGATTTTCATCACATTCACACTCCATTGAGATAGGTGTTTCCAGTCATTTCCTTTCTAAAACATTCTATTTGATGCTTTGGTGTTCTTAACTAATTTATCAATGTGTTTCGCATACTTATGATTTTTTTTTTTTGGATTTTTGTGGTGCTTTGGTGTTGATTGAATTTTTTAAAAATGGTTTTTGAAGTGATTATTTAAATATTCCTATGTATTTATGCACTCAACGTGTTTGATAAAATTCTAAGTAGACTTTTTAGATTAAATGGGGTGATTTTAGCATGTGCTTGGCTTGGTTAGGTTATAATGGCATGGTTTAATTATGATATGGTCTTTATGTGTGAATTATGGTGACTTTTATGGTTTGGAACTTATGTATGGATTTTTGTGCTAGTGGTAGAACATGTTTTGTTTCTATAAAAAAGGTTTTGGGAAACTTTATAGATACTTATGGTGATCTATTAGATGTGGACACAACCATGTGTGCCTAGAGTGTACACATGGATGGGCATAAAAATGAAAATGGTCTTGGATGAACCTAATCAACTTAAAAACCCAGATTTCAAAACACATATCCTTCATTTCATTCTTCAAACTCTTGACTGTCAACAAACGGTCCCTTGGTTTTTAAATGACATGAAATTGGTTTTTATATTGTATTTGAAAGTATAGACTATAACAACCCATGTACTTATAAAATAATTTGTTTTCATTATGGAATTAAATATTTAAATTCATTATAAATTTATAATGAAATATTTTATATTTATAGAAATTAAGGAAATTATATCGATGGAATAGTAACGTGACCTTTGGAATAGTAACATGACCATTAGGAATAGTAATTTGGCCAATAGAATAGTAACCTCGCTAATTAGAATATATAAAAAAATTATGGATCTTATAAGTGTAATCATGGTATATTTATAACATGGAATAAGTAAATAAATGTTTTGGAAATGATAAATTAAGCGTTGGTATTTTTGTAAGTCATAAATATTTAATTAAAATTTTATAATTAATTTAATGATTTAAAAGAAAATTTTATTTCATAAAATATATTCATAAATTATTATTTTGTTGTCTTATTATTATAAGATAATTTTATAAGACTTTAATTAATTTTTCAAAGTGTTATAAAATTAGTTATAATTTAAAATTTTGTATTTTTTGAATAAATTATGATTTTAATTAAAATTTTCATTTATCCAATTTATAAAATTATTTTAAAAATATGGAGTTCATTTTTGAATTCTACATGTCGAAAAATGGTTGAGGTTAATTTTTATGATTTTTTTGAAATACTTGAATTTTTGGTGAATAGTAAAATACGGTAATTTACGGTATATATACATTATATGATAAATATACTATTAATTGAGTCTTGAATGATGTAAGCACTATAATATAGAACATTCCTTAATTATTTTAATATATTTTATGATAATCCTCAAACTATTCATATTCTTTATCCAAATTAATAAACTAATGAATATAATAATGAGAAAACACCCCTCTCCTCCACTATAAATACGACATCTCACTACCTCTTATCCTTACACCTCAAAGACTTTTATATTGCTTAATTCCTACTCAAATCCATTCTCAAGACTCTTACCAAAATCCAAGACCAATTGGTCTCACCAAAATGCCAAAAACAAGGGCCTTAAGGACGTTCTCAAGGGGTGAATTCAAGAGGTAAAATCCTATTTCATTTTCTTTTATTTTCTTTTCAATTATTTTTCTTTTATTATAATATCTTAACCTACCCTTATCCAAGTGGAATGAAAACTCCAGTATCTTATATATACTATAATTTTATCATTTTCATTGAAAAATTCATCCTTATACTTCTTCTCCTCTCTCTTTTTTTATAAAAATAAAAACATCACCTCTGATGGGTTGATTTACCAACATCGTGGACAATGTGTTTTCAATTTTCATTAACTCATTCAAGGATGTTCATAAAACCATTAATATGGTTAAATAATGTTTTATTATAAATATTATATGTTATATAATGTTATGGAACCAGTGTTTATATGTAATATTAATTAATAAAATAAAAGTGGTTCATAATGATCGAAATTCACCAAAATAAACTAACGTTCATCACTAATATTTTATCTAATGATTCTTCCTCATAACATATAACCAAAATGATATATATGAACATTAAATATTCTGTAATTTCATTAATAACATGTAATTTCAATTCTATATTTTTTCTCTCTTCCAACATGAAAATACATAATAAACCAACCATGGAAACCATGAAATAAATCCGCCTGAAACAATGAAAATAAAAAAAATATTAATAATAAATGGGTATAAATATGTTATAAGGATGTTATATAAGTAATTATAAATATTAAATTGGTTCTATAATATATTAATAACACTCTTTAAACCATTATACAATAGGTTTTAACATTTTTTAAGTAAAATGAACCTGAGGTAAGGGAATTTTTAACCCAATTTCCAATCTTTGGGTTACCCTTCTACTTCATTGATATGTGGTACTAAGAATTATTTGGGAAATTAATTTTGATTATATTTTGTTTCATTATGTGTATTTACATTTTATACACATATACCATTCTTTTTATCAATTCTCACTTTAAATATTTGATATTTGTAAGGGAATTTTCTTTAAAAATCCTCTTTTAATTTACATGGTTTTTTTAAAAGAAATGATTTATATGATGTAAGTATTCTTATTTTATGATTATTTTCTAGTTATTGGGAATTTTTTATGATGAATTTTTGTACCTATATCTCCCTCCAATGCATTAGATATGTTTAAGTTTGTGTTCATTTGTATGGTTACTCCAAGTGTAACTGCGATGGTTACACTATAAGGTAGCTGTGAAGGTTACATTGTAAGGTAACCATGAGGGTTACAAATCATAAGGTATCCACAAGGGTCACAATATTAAGTAATTAATCCCCCAAGTTAACTATATGGTTTTTTTATGTTTTCTATGTTTTATGTAAATCTCATGTTTTCATAGAGTAACTATGTGATACTTATTGGGTGAGAAGTATGTATTTATGAAAATAATTTCATATGTTTATAGGTATTCCTATACTAATGCTTTTTATTATTATTTTATATTCCTTATTGAAATTTTTGTGGTCATACTAAGTTTTAAAAAATCACAGGGTTTAAGGATGGTTAATATAAAATGAGAATCCAAGATGAATGTTTTGAATACTTTTCATGAATATATTTCATGTTTTTTTTATTAAAAACTTTTGTATTATGAAAAAATGGATATTATTCTATTAATATACACTTTGTATGATTATGGTTTGATATGTATGAATTATGTTTTAATTTTATAAAACTCTAAAACAAAAAAAAATATCTTTTTTAATATAAAGAAGTGAATTCTAAAAGAATTTACTAGATTATGTAATGATTAAGGTGGGGTCCTTATAGTTGGTATTAGAGCACAGTTTAGATAACTATGAGGTTAGGATAACGTTAATAGAATAACATTAATTATTTTTACCTTATTTTTATGTTGAAATCATATATAATTTTAAGATTACCATGTTGTTTCATTTAAGATATGTCTGTTTATAATGATTTTCCATAGAAGAAACAGGGAAGTTGAAGTTAGAAGGCATTGAGAGGATGATATGTTTTCAGATCTGCAACCCAGAATGGTAGGAATTGGAACCGAATAGTTTTTTACAGAAATGGATCAGATGAATTAGGCTATAAATGTTGGTGGAATCCATCCAAGTGAACAACCAAAGCTACCAAAAAGGAATGTGATGAAAGTGGGACATTTTATGAAGAAACATGCTTCTCCTTTCAGTGGATCTTCTGACCAAGTGGTGGCTGAAGGATGGATTAAAGTCCTTGAAAATATATTCAATGTTATGGGGTATTCAGATAATCAAAAGTTTAGTATTTCCATTTATCATTTTGAAGGTGAAGTTGACCTGTGGTTGTCAATGGTCAAGAATATCATGGATAGTAGTGATATTGATGCCTTGGAATGGGATGAATTTAAAAATATTGTCTTCAAAAAATATTTTCCTAAGGTGGTTCAAATTAATATGTAAAATAAATTATGTAAATTGAAACAAAAGGAGGAGTATTTAGTGTCCATGTATGAATCAAACTTCACCTGATTGGCAAGGTATTATCCAAATTTTATTTGGGATTTTGATAGAAAAATGAATCATTTTGACTCAGGATTAAAGCCAAGATATCGAAGGGAATTGGCTTCCCATAAATTAAAAAGTTATGAGAAACTTGTTTGATGTGATGAGAGGGTATAAATAGATTTTTCTAATGATCACATGTACTTTTACAATGATAAGAAGAATATTTCCAGATGGGAAGAGATGTGTAAGAATCAATTAAAGAAATCTAATGGTAAGAAATTATAGTTTCCAGTTTGTGAAAACTTTTGTAAAAAGAACCTTGGGGAATGCCTTAAAAAAATTGGGAAGTGTTTTTGATGTGGTTAGTTTGGAAATATGGCCTGATATTGTAATTAAAATGATCTTAAGATTAATTTTGATAAGAAAAATATAAATTGTTTTAAATGTGGTGAGATGGATCATTATGAAAATACTTTCCCAAAGAAAGATCTGAATTATAGAAAGCATCCAAATTATAAGCAGAAAGGTGCAATGAGATCCTTTGTGATAACATCAAAAAATATTGGGACATCCAATAAAGTGGTATCTTGTACTTTTTTTATTTACTCAAATTTTCCTAATGTCTTGTTTAATATGGGTTCTATGCATTCCTTTATTTCTGAATAATTTTCTAGTAAATTATAAATTTCACCTCAACAAATGACAACAAAACTTATGGTTAAAACATTATAGGGGAAATATTACAACAAAAGGGAATAATAATAATCTTCCTATTTTTTCTGTGGAAATAGATTACTTGAAAACCTTATATTTTTCCTTAGTAGTGTTTTATGTTATTATGGTAATGGATTGGATTTCTTTTTATCATTTTTAGATTGATTATAGAGCTAAAGAAGTTGTTTTTCAGAAAAAATTTCAGTTTGTATATAAGAATGAACCCATAAAATTGATAACATATCAGGTAGTATAGAAACTATTAAAATATGGAAAAAAAATTTATCTTGTTCATATTGTTGAAAAGGGGAACTATTTGTATTAATGATGTGCCAGTGGTAAATAAATACCTGGATGTTTTTCTAGATGAGTTGTATGGTGTTTTACCTAATCAGAAAGTTGAATTTATTATTCACTTAGTTACTAATGTTGAGACAATTTTAAAACCCCATTATCAAATGGATCAAGTGGTACTTCTTGAATTGAAAAATTAATTAAAAGAGTTACTTGATAAAGACTTCATTCATCTTAGCACTTCCCCATGGGGTGATAATGTTTTATTTGTTAAAAAGAAAGATGGTTCCATGAGAATTTTCATTGATTATAGAAATTTTAATAGCATTAATATTAAGAATAAGTATCATTTTCCTCATATGAATGACTTGTTTGATCAGGTCTAGGAAGCTCAGTATTTTTCCAAGATTGACTTGAGATTCAGGTACCATAAACTAAAGTTGAAGTAGGATGACATCCCAAATACATATTTTCATACTAGATATAGGCATTATGAGTTTGTTATTATGCCCTTTGGTTTGACAAATTCTACTACAGTATTCATGGATCTTGTGAATAGAATATTCCAAAAATATTTCGATAAATTTATGTTTGTTTTCATTGATGATATTTTGGTATATTCAAAAAGTTATGAGGATCATGAAAAAACATTTAAGGATGGTCTTCAAAACTCACAAAGAAACAAAGTTATGCAGAAAATTTAGCAAATGTGATATTTGGTTCCAATAGATTTCTCTTCTTGGGAACATTGTAAATAAGGATGGAATAATAGTAAATCCCTAAAAAAAGTGTTTTATGAATGTTTAAGACCTATAAATGTTATAGCGATTCATAGGTTTCTTGTATTAGCTATTTATTATCGAAAGTTTGTTAAAAACATTTCACGGTTATCTAGACTGCTAACTAAGTTAACACGAAAAGGGTTTAAATTTATTTGGACAAAAGAATGTGATGCTTTTTTAGGAATTGAAGAAGAGATTGGTAAGTGCTCCAATTTTGGCCATGCCTTATAGAAATAGTGAATTTTTCATCTACAGTGATGTTTCATTGAAGGGACTTGGTTGTGTTCTGATGCAGAATGGTAAGGTAAATGATTATGCTTAAATACAAGTAAAACCTTGTGAGTTAAATTATCCCACACTTTATTTGGAATTATCAACTATGGTTTTTGATTTGAAAATTTGGTGGCATCATTTATACAGATAAAAATGTGAAATATATAGTTACCATAAAATTATGAAGTATATATTCACTCAAAATGAATTAAACATGAAGAAAAGAAGATGGATTTAACTGATAAAGGATTATGATTTCATGATCAATTACCATCCTAGAAAAGAAAACAAGGTGGTGAAAGCCTCGAGTCAAAAACATCATGCATCATTAACCATGTTACATTTGGAACAAGACCCTTTGATTAATGATTTGATGAATTTTGTCTTGGAAGTTGTTGGTGCAATAAATTCCTTTGTTTTGTTTTAAGTTTTAGTGCAGTCATCTCTAACAGACAAAAGTAAGCAAGCACAGAAGGAAGACGGTGAGTTGCAGAAAAGGGTAGAATTTGTGAAATAGGGTAAGTTTTCAGAATTTAATGTTGATAAAGATTATGTTTTGAGATTTAGGAAGAGATTATGTGTTCCTTGTGATTAATAGTTGAAGAAAGAGTTGTAAATTGAAGCTCATAGTTCTCTATTTTTGGTTCATCTAGACATCATAAATATGTACATAGACCTTTAGGAGTATTACTAGTGGGATGGAATGAAAAGAGTTGTTGTAGATTTTACCAAGAAATTTTTGACATGTCAACAAGTTAAAGAAGAGTGACAATTACCAAAGGGGTGTTTCATCCTTTTTCGGTGCCAGGGTAGAAATGGGAAAATATATCCATGGACTTCATGGTGGGACTTCCAAAGACTTCTCAAGGTAACAATTCGATTTGGGTTATTGTTGAATAACTGACTAAATGTACACATTTCCTTTCTATTCGAGATGTTGTGTATTTGGATCAACTTTACCGACTATACCTTAAAGATATTTTTAGGTTACATGGAGTTCCTCTTTCCATTGTATCTGCCCATGATCTCAGGTTCACTTCTATCTTTTGTAAATGCCTTCAGAATTCATTGGAACAGAATTAAATTACAGCACTACTTTTCATCCTCAATATGATGGGTAGACCAAGAGAACAATTCAAACATTGTAGGATATGCATCGAGCTTGTTCAACAGACTACCACAGAAGTTGGGATCAGCATCTTTCATTATTTGAGTTTTCTTATAATAGTAGTTTTCATTCTAGTATAAAGATGGAACCTTTTGAGGTATTATGTGGAAAGAACTGTCGAACTCCTTATTTTTGGGATGAAGTCAGAGAAAGGAAGTTAATGGGACTAGAATTAGTAAAGGAAGTGGCTGAGAAAGTGAAGATGATCTGGAAACACATGAGGAAAGCTCAGAGCAGGCAAAAAAGTTATGCAGATAATAGGAGGAAAGAATTTTTTTTTAAGGTAGGTGATCATGTTTTTATTATAATCTCACCACGGAAAATTGTTATGCATTTTGGTAAGAAAGGAAATCTAAGTCCATGGTTCATTGGACCTTATGAAATCCTAGAGAAATTTGGATCAGTCACCTACTGAGTAGCTTTTCCTCTGAGTTTATCTCAAGTACACAATTTTTTTCATGTTTCGATGTTGAGAAAGTATGTGCTAGATTCATCTCATGTTTTGATCCCAAGAGTAGTTCAGCTAAAAGAGAACGTTTCTTATGAAGAGAACACTATTCACATTCTTGATCGTAGAGAGAAATTATTGCGGAATAATGTAATTCACTAGGTTAAAGTTTTGTGGAGAAACCACATGGTTGAAGAAGAAACATGGGAATCTGAAACTTCTATGAGGGAAAGGTGTCCTCACTTGTTTAATAAGTAAATAAAAATTGCAAGGATGCAATTTCCAAGAGGTGGGGAGAATGTAACAACCTAGGTACATATAAAATAATTTTTTTTCATTCAGTAATTAAATATATTAAATTCATTATAAGTGCATATTGAAATATTTTATATTTATAGAAACTAAGGAAATTATACTAATGGAATAGTAACTTGACCTTTGGAATAGTAACATGACTATTAAGAATATTAATATGGCCAATAGAATATTAACCTCACCTATGAGAATATGAATAAAAGTTATGTATCTTATAAGTGTAATCATGGCATATTTATATCATGGAATAAGTAAATAAATGTTTTGGAAATGATAAATTAATTGTTGGTATTTTTGTAAGTTATAAATATTTAATTACAATTTTATAATTAATTTAAGGATTTAAAAGAAAATTAATTTTTATAAAATAGATTCATAAATTATTATTTTGTTTTCTTATGATTATAAGATAATTTTATGAGACTTTAATTTATTTTTCAAAGTGTTATAAAATTAGTTATAATTTTAAAATTGGTATTTTTCGAATAAATTATTATTTTAATTAAAAATTATTTTTCTCATATTTTTAAAATTATTTTAAAAATATGGATCTCATTTTTTAATTCTACTCATTGAAAAATGGTTGGGATGATTTTTTGGGATTTTTCAGAAATACTTGAATTTTTTGTGAATAGTAAATACAGTAATTTATGGTATATATACATTATAGGATAAATACACTATTACTTTAGTAATGAATGATGTAAGAAACATAATCTATAACTGAAAATAATTATTTTAATATATTTGATGATTATTTTTAAACTATTCATATTCTTGATCCAAATTAATAAACTAATGAATATAATAACGAGAAAACACATCTTTCCTCCACTATAAATACCTCCCCTCACCACCTATTCTCCTCACACCTAAAATCCTTATAGAATTATTAATTTCTACCCAAATCCCATCCCAAGACCATTTCCCACATCCAAGACCTACTGGTCTCACCAAAAGTCCAAAACCAAGGGCCTCAAGGAGGTTCTCAAGGGGGGGAATTCAAGAGGTGAAATCCTCTTTCATTTTCTTTTATTTTCTTTTCAATTATTTTTCTTTTCTTATACTATATTCACCTACCCTTATACAAGTGACATGAAAACTCCAGTATATTATATATATTATAATTTTATCATGCTCATGGAAAATTTATCATTATACTTCTTCTCCTCTCTCTTTTTTTCTAAAAAAATCATCATCTGTGATGTGTTGATTTACCGACATCGTGGACAATGTGTTTTCAATTCCCATTACTTCCTTCAAGGCTGGTTATAAAACCATTAATATGGTTAAATCATATTTTATTATAAATATTATATGTTATATTATGTTATGGAACCAGTATTTATATATAATAATAATTAATAAAACAAAAGTGGTTCATAATGATCAAAATTCACAAAAATAAACTAACGTTCATCACTAATATTTTATCTAATGATTCATCCTCATACCATACAACCAAAATTATATATAATACCATTAAATATTATGTAATTTAATTAATATCATGTAATTTTAATTTTCTATTTTTTCTCCCTTCCGACATGAACGTTCATAATAAACCAACCATGGAAACCATCAAATAAATGCACACAAAATAATGAAAATATAAAAATATTATTAATAAATGGGGGGAAATATGTTATAAGGATATAATATAAGTAATTATAAATATTAATATGGTTCTTTAATGTATTAATAACACTCTTTAAACCATTATACAGGAGGTTTGAACACATTTTAAGTAAGATGAACCTGAGGTAAGGTAATTCTTAAGCCAATTTCCATTCTTTGGGTTAACCTTCTACTTCATTGATTATTTGGTACTAATAATTTTTTTTGAAATGAATTTTGGTCATATTATGTTTTATTATGCGTATTTATAGTTTATACACATATCCCATTCTTTTTATCAATTCTCACATCAAATATTTGATATTTGTAAGGGGATTTTCTTTAAAATTCATCTTTTAATTTAATTTTTTTTTAAGGAATGATTTATATGATTTAAGTATTATTTTTTTATAGTTATGTTATGGATATTAGTAATTTTTTATGATAATGGGTGGGAACTATATCTCTCTCAAATGCATTGGGTTGGTTTAAGTTATAGATTGGTCGTATGGTTACTCCAAGTGTAACTATGATGGTTACATCATAAGGTAGTCATGAGGGTTACATTGTAAGGTATCCATGAGGGTAAAAAATCATAAGGTATCCATGAGGGTTAAAATATTAAGTGATTAATTCACAAAGTTACCTATATGTTTTATTTATTTTTTTCTATGTTTTATGGAAATATCATGTTTTTACAAAGTAACTATATGATACTTATTGGGTGAGAAGTATGTCTTTGGTAAAATTATTTCGTATGTTTATAAGTATTCATGTACTAATGTTTTCTCTCCTTAATTTATATCCCTTAATGAGATTTTTATACTCATATCAAGTTTTAAAATGTTTTTCACAGGGTTTAAGGATGGTTAAGAGAAAAGGATAATCCAAGATGAATGATCTGAAGACTTTTGATGAACAGATTTCATGTTTTTTATATTAAATACATTTTTATTATGATAAAATTGATATTGTTCTAGTAATATCCACTTGTTATTTGTATGGTTTTATATGTATAAATTATTTCTTAGTTTTTAAAAAATCTAAACCAAAAATATTTTTGGGATTATAAAGAAGTGAATTCTAAATAAATTTACTAGATTATGTGATGATTGATGCTGGGTCCTTATATGGACCATATGGATCTTTGAGAAATAGTTTATTTTCTTAAAAATGATATGAAATCTCGTTTGGAATCTTAAAGTGTGTTGTGCATTTTCACTTTGGCTTGAAGTGGTGTTTGAAAATTAAATTGGATTTGGTATAAAGGCTTATTTGGAATTACACCCCTAAAATTGGTGGTTTAATGATGTTGTGGAAATGTTTTGGAACTTCTTTGTAATGTATAAGAATTGATAATGTTTAAGGAACGGCTGTAACCTTATATTTTTTGGGAAAAGAGTTGTGGTTTTTAAAGTACAAATGCCCAGTTGGCATCTTTGCATGTTTTGAGAAATGATTTGGAAAATCATGTTATGTGACATCCCTATTGGAACTTATGAATAGATTATTATGAGATGGGAACACCTATATAGGATTTAACTATATGGGTTATTGTTTTGGTGGTTTCATTGTTTGGGGTGGGCATGTGTGGTGGTGGTTGGTAAAGTGATTCACGCATGTGTGGGCCACCTCCTTTCACCATGTATCTATTACCATGGTTTTTCTGGGAATATTTAGAGGGTCAAGTGATGGTTTCTTATCAACCTAGATTCGATGGGTTGGTACCCCTTGTATTTTTTAGAGGATAAGTGGGTTGTGCCACTGGATTGGTAGTTATAACGTCCAATTGGTTATTGAATTTGGAGCTACACCATATGGCAGCAGGTGATTCCGACCCGAGTACGTCTAGGGATTTCTCTAGGTATGTTTAAGAAATTCTCATGGCTACTATCTATATTTGGTTGTTTATACTTTTTTCACTTATTTCCTTGTTTATACTTCTATTTTTTAGCATATCCTAGTATAGTCTTGTTTAGATTTTGGTTTGAGATTTGGTTTTTGATATGGCTATCCTCATTGAAATCTAGTGATGTGGTGTGTAGTGTCTTAAAAAGGAAAAGTAGTTTTCATTATTAAAATAAGAAATAACTATTTTTATTTCTGTATTTCCAAACTAATTTTTATGGACTGTTTTTGGGAAAGGAAATGTATGTAATTTTTTGTGGTTGTCTACTGAGTTGTTAATCTCACACCCTACTTGTACCATTTGGTGTCGATAAACCCAAGCTATTTTGTAAGTCCAGGATTCTGGTTTGAGTGCTTGTGTTGGAGTAGTTTGTTCTTGTGGTTAGTAGTGACCAATAGGTCACATGGAGATCATGGTAGATTGGTTCAGTCTCAATTTTTTATTTAGTTTCTATTTTGTTCAGCTGTTGTAACTGAATCAGTTTTGTGTATTTATTTGAGATTCAGTTATTGTTGGTTCTTCCATTTTTTTATTTCATTTTACTTTGATCCTGGTTTATTGGGAAAAAATTGTTCCCCTTAATGATTATTTTGATGCATGGAACTATTTTCCAACCCATGGGAATCGGTAATTCCCTTTGGTCCATGTCTTGGACCGGGTCGGATGTCGGGTTGGATGACATCCCGGCATGGTTCATGACAATCCCTCATAACGAGTAATCAATAAAAAACAATATGAGTTATCATAAAATATCAATATTTAATAAATAATAAGTATGTATCAATAATTAGTTATTATAGGATAATTAATAATAAGGATTTTTTATGTCGATAAATAGAAATACCCTTGAAAGATCATTAAACTATTCTTGGGGAAAATGATATTTAAACATTCCAAAGTGTCTCATACCACTTTGAAGCATTTGAATCATAACCTACATGAAGTTATAACATTAAATGAAACTTATAATATCATTATAATAATTATATTCATGATATAACATGTCAAGTGGCATTATATACACAATAAAAATTAAATTGGTTCATAATAACAAATAAATCTCAATGGAATGTAATTTGAGATGAAATCTCTTACCTTGAGTCTGACTTGTTCTCATGTGTCTTTATAGTCGTGGATAATAAACTTGTGTTAATTATTTATACTCTTAAGAACCTTTTTAATTTTTATCATTAATTTTATTTCACTTACTACCATGTTTTATACAACTACTTAAACAATTAAATTTACATCAGGTGTTTTGACTAAATTTTGTTTATGGGTAAAAAAACGACTTTGGTAGGTCAACTATGGTCAATGGGGTCATTATATGACATATAAAGACTAATAATCATCACATATTTATAATATATATACATAAATAATACTTTTAAAATCAATCATGAGATATTTTTATGAAAAATGAACCAATGTTACAATCATGAAGACGGCAGGTCGTACGTACGCATGAGTAACATTCCAATTTTTCAATGATCATTGTGGAAAGAATGTGAATAATATTATTTATTTATATAATTATAATTATATCATAAATACCATTTTATTTAATCATATGTACTTATATTTTTAATTCTTGTTATGTAAAAGGAATCACATTGTGTCGAGGAGGAGGCAGTCCACGACCGACATTATCACTTTTTAGTGTATGAAAAGGGTAATAAAAAAAATTATATATATTATATTTCAAGAATAATAATTATGATATAAATATCATATATATTTTTTTTATGTCACGTATTTTTAATTAAATCCATCCTTTATATATTACACGTATCATGTGAATGAATTGCATCGCTTTTAGGAGGTGGTAGTCCACACTTCTACAAACTTTGTTATCGTATTTACACAAAATAGAAAGAAAAAAGTTATGATATATATAGAAATTAAAGAAGCATTAAGATATTATAAATATCATATATATAATATATAAACATTCTATCCATCATAATTTTCACCATGAGAGGCAATAATGGAAGAATGAACAAACATCGTTTGGTGAGGCGGTAGTTCGTTGTACACATAAATGTTAAGTTCGTTACCCATTATATGGAAGTGTGTGCGTAAGTGTATATATAAACCTTAAAATAAAAACATATCAGTATATTTATTATACTGGTTTTGTTATATAAGCAAGTAATAATGATATTTGTGCAGGTGGATAATGGAAATTAAACTAATGAGCTTGAGGAAAGATGTTACCTCTTCTTTGGGTAACTCCTTTTGGTTTGCACCAAAGGGATTCCTTGGAGGGATTTATGATAAAAGTGAGGATTATAGGATGAGTGGAGGGTTTTTATGATCTATTTTAGAATATCATGGTCAAGACAAAGTGTCTTGAGAGGTTTGATGAAGTGGGAGGGATGAGTTCCTTTTATAGTGGAGGAGTGGCGCTCTTGTAAATTTTGGAAAGGAAATTTCAACCACATTTTTACCATGTAAATTGGATCCAATAATGTTCCAAATTATATAAAATATTGGATAGGTTCTAAATATGGACATACAATGTCTTTCAGACTATTTTATAGGTCATTTTGGGCATTAATTTTAATTTTTAGTCCCTTGTTAAGCTTAATTTCACCTTAATCATTATAATTAATTTTAATTACTTTCACTAATATTTTTGATCGAAAACTAATTTTACCTTATTATAAATTATAATTTATTTTTATTCCCAATATGGATTCTATTTTTCAAAATTCCAATCACATAAGTGGCATAAATTAATTTAAAATTAATCCTGCAAATAGGACAATAATGCATTTTTTAAAGTAAAAATGTTCAAAAGCTTACTAAGTTTTTATATCCAATTTCAAAGTGAATTTTTCTATAATGACCTAAACAGGATTAATTGATGTATAATTGATATAATTTAACTTTAAAACCAATTAAAAATATAATTTAACACCATAAATAAATTATACAAAAAATCAATTTTGAATTAAAATTCAGTATTTTTCACTATTCATTAAAAAATGAAACTTAACAAAAAAATACCAAAAATTAACCCTAATCTCATTTTTATGTTAATCTCTAAAATATTAAGTTTATTTTGACATATTAAATTTATAATAGATTCAAAAATTGTATTTGAAATAGGTTCTCTATTAAAAGGTGGTAAAACTACCTTTATAAAAATATAGGTTTTATGTGTAATATTTGATTTGTTCATATCCTATGTCTATCTAATCTATTAGATGAATATAAAAAGTATTTTATTGAATATATAACATATAAATTTACTATATAATTTCTATAATAGTGTTATAATTTAATTTACTATGCAAAACATGACTAGAGAGTGTTTTGTTTAAACCGAGTGTTGCGTGCATTGAAAACTAACTCAATATTTCCTATTTAGAAAGCTATAAAAAAATGAATTTATTATAAAAGGAAAATAGGATAAATTCTTGGGGTGCTAAATTTGTGTCCCCCTAGTTTGGTTCTAGGTTTTATGTGAGAATATAAATATCACATGGCGTGTGACCCCTGTCACATGGTGTTTGACCCTTACCTCAAAGCTCACCATGTACCTAGGATGGTACATGAGAGCGGACATGGTAATGGATTTCCATACATGAAAAATTCTAGCTGGACATAGAAATATATAGGATTACATGGGATCAGACACCCCATTTACATAGGCATGGACACAGACATGGGCACAAGCCATGATACATGGGAAGGATCTGGTGTTGAAGGTACACATCGTGTACTCCTTTAAAGAAGGCTTAGAGCTCTTTTCATCTTTAGCTTGAAAAAGTTTCGTTAGGGAGTATTACCTTGATCCATTCCCTAAGGGTTAGTATGGAATCGTTTCCTACACATAGGATGATGATCCTTTTAGTGGGACTCCTTGGATAGAGTTTTTGGAATCCTTCCATGAGGCCCTGAGTGATATCCTTTATCATCATCTTTCCCAAGGGGGAGTTTTTGGTATCATCATGACCAAAACTATATAGTCATCAATCCTAAACTTATCAGGTTATTATAAATTGATTTTTTGGTACACCCCATGGCCTTGGTAGTGATCCTCATCTATGTATAGTTCTTTATAAACTTCTAATGTATACATCTTATGGTGAGACCCTATGAGTTGTACATCTTGGATGGATGTCATGAGTACTATCTGACTCATGGAGCATGTTCTCTTAGATGAGTGTTATGTGGGATCTTCAAGCATGATTCCTAGGTTGCAATTATGGTTGTGACTTTACTTTGAGATGGTGTGTATTTGTTGAGTGATGATGGAGTAGGTCGTCAGAGCCCTCAAAATATCATTTATAACTCCTACACTAGTACAGTGGTGCAGGGTCGATCCACAGATAAGGTGGGTTGGAAGAGAGGGTTGGTGGTAGGATATTCTGAAAATCAGTGGCAGGGGATGTGTGGTGAGAGAGTGAAAAGGGTGAAGCGGTGCCATAGGGATGAGAATAAAATAGAGGTAGAGAAACAGTAGAACTAGTGAAAGTATATGGTGAGACCATAAAAGAAATACTGAGGCATGGTTAGAAATGGTATGAGACTCACTGTGAGATAGTGAGTAGAAGATTGTGGTGGTAAGGAAAAAGCAGTGATACAGCTTGGAAGAAACAGTGAGGAAGGAAATGGTGGCTGAGGAAACAGTGTCATAACTAAGGCACCGTATTCGAACGGTGAGACCATGATGGGAATTTATGGTAGCAAGAGTTACGGTGCCACGGTGAAAAGTGGGAAGAGGCAGGGACTAGAACCGGTGTGTGGTGTTGCGGTGTCACCGTAATGGGTTGAAATAGTGGCAGAGACACGGTGAGACCGTGAACCTACAAAATAAACAAAGTAAAAAAAATTGAAACTTATATAAAAACTAAACAAAATAATAAATTAAAACTAATTATTAATTAAAACAAATGAAAATTAAAGTACATCATAAACTCTAATAAACTTATAAAACCAAAAGAACACAAATTAAATTATTATTTACTTAAAATTATCAATCATAAAATGGAACTAGATTAAAACGAAAATTGATAATCAACTACATTGTTAGAATTTAAAAGAAAATTGACTATTAAATTAAAGAAAAATGAAACCAAATTAATTTATGAATTTAAATTTAAGAGATTTAATGTATATAGTAAGTTGATAAAATTAAATTTATAATTAATAAATTATTAAAATACAGTTAATATTTAGATTATGCTACTTTAATTAATTGATATTTAATACATGAAATGCTAAATTTAAGCCACATTATTTATGTGAAAAAGTAGTATTAATTAATTAATTAATTAATGTTAAACTATTAAATATGCAGACAAAATCAACAAACTAAATAAAAAGTTATTAGACTACAAAATTAAAGTAAGAAATAAATAAATTATTTTAAGGATTAAAATACACGATTAATTATAAAAATTGATAAGTTGATAAATTTATTTATAAAAATAAAAAAGTGTTAATATATAGTATAAAGTACAAAAATAACCAATTAAATCATTAAAATTTTATGAAAAAGATGTGTAAAAACATGTTTTTTAAGTCCACATCATTGAGTATATCTGGATATTCTTTTTCTATGGGTTGTAGTCATATACATGTGATTATATGACTGTTATTATATATTTTATATGATTAGTGATTTTAGGGTTGTCTACTGGGTATTTTATACTCAATCCTATATGGGATTTTCCCACACATTTCATGTATTATATAAATTATCGATATTTTTATAGAGTACTAGAGGGACTAAGACTAGGAAGATATTAGTGATCCAGACAGAATGAGGTGTGTTCCTATGGTTGCATTTGACAGTAGTACCCTTATATACTTTTAGGATGGACTTGTTTCCAGATTATTTATGGTGGGATTTTATTTGGTCCTTTTTATTTCCAGTACTTGTTTTCATACTCTGATTATGGGATTTAGATATATGAATGCATACTTTATTAGTTGTTTTACATTTCATCATTATATGGTCTTGTATATCTATGTGTGTGTACAGGTACGTTATGCTAAGACCTCCCATGTGAGTGATATTACTACTTAGCACTAGTTGCTAGCCCCTATACTATTGGAGGTGGTCTTGGTCTAGATGTGACATGGTCTCCATTGGGGCAGATCATGTACACATCTCCAAGCCCATACAATACTAAAATGTAAAAAAAAAAATAAACCATGCATGCATACATCTAAATCCCACCATCAGAGTACAATAACAAGTACTAGAAAGAAAAAGGTCCAAATATAATCCAACCATAAATAATATAGAAACAAATCCATCCCAAAAGTATATAAAGGGACTACTATAAAATGAAATTGTAGGAAAATGCCTCGGTATTTCTGGATCACTAAGCTCTGTCAGGTCCTGGTCCCTCTAGGACTCTGTCAAAATGTTGATCGTCTGCATAAGACACAACATGTGCAGCCAAAGCCTGTATAGGGGTGAGTATAATAATACCCTATAGGACACCCCGAAATCACTAAGCATATAACATCAAGAATAATAGTCATCTCATTGTTGGTATATGTATGCAACACATATAACAAGAATATCTAGATATACTCAACAAAGACACACCTTCTCAAAGTAAAGTCACAACTATAATGAAATACTCGGACTCATGCTCGAAATTTTCACATAGCACTCATTCAAGAAAACACACTCCATGAGTTAGATAGTACTGATGTATTCCAACCGAGATGTATTGCTCATCGCATCTCACCATAAGATGTATATGTCTAAAGATAATGATACACAGATGAGGATCACTCCCAAATTTAGGGGGTATACCAACAAATCACTCTAGAATAACAAGATACGTAGAGGATCAATTCCCATTTATTGTTAGTCATGATGATACCAACAACTCCACCTAGGTAAATATGATGACATAGGATCTCACTTCAAATCTCACTAAAGGATTCCAAGAACTCTATCCAAGGATTCCCACTAAAGGGATTACCATACTATGTGTAGGATGTGATTCCATACTAACCCTCAGGTAATAGATCAAGGTACCACTCCCAAATGAAACATGCCCAAGATGAATAGGACAAGGCCTCTATTCCTTCTTTGAAGGAGTACACGGTGTGTACTAGTAGTACATGGAATTTCCCTTCAACACCAGGTCATGCTCATGTATTACAGCTCGTGCATGTGTCTTTGTTTGTGATTGAGTACATGGTGATTGATCTAAAAACATCTTCATATATCAAAGGGATGGGATCAAGGTGATTATCATGACATCGAAGGAATCATCAAATCTCTGCACTAGCACCCAGAATTCGACAATCAGCATACATGAGGATTCTTGAAGTGTTTTTGGGCGATCTAGAGGGTTTAGAGCTTGGGTCCTTCAAGAAATGATATTCGATGATGAGTTGTAGTCAAACGCAGCATTGAATCAAACAAGGTACTCATTTATTTAATTTTTTTGCTTTTAAATATTCGTGTGGGATCATTGAACCTATATCAGGGCAATGATCACTTGAGAGAATGAAGTTATGTCACTCTGGTGATGAAAAATGTTAAATATCTGGCCCATTTGCTTCTGCTACATGCCTCGGTATCATTAATTGGTATCAGATGGATTGTGTAAATTTTTTGGGATAATAAAAAATAACTTTCATTAAATTAAATACTAGGTTTTTAAATTTAGTACTAAAAAACTGATCGCCCATCGATCCGATTTCAGATAACCAAGTTACGGATATCCTAAAATTTAATACGGATCATTTTTTGTTTAATTTCATATATTAAAATTTGAAACATATATTTTATATGTGTTTTATTTTATTGGTTTCCAGTCACATTTAAACACTATTTTCTGGCATCCCAATACATTCCATCCAAGGTACCAGCTGGAATAGTATTATCCACTTGGTGGAATTGATTCCACACAATGGTGGAATTCAAAAAAAAACATTTCGTTAAAATTTTATTTTAAGCTAAAGAAAAAATGTATAAATGAAAAATGGGGGAGGTTAGAGGGCATGTGGAAAACTACACAAAAAGTAAAACACAATTAAAATGGGCCAACGGGTGATTAGGGTCAAAATAAATATATATAAAACCCTATTCTATGATATATTTTCATAGAAGACTTTTTTTCAAAAAAAATAAAACAAAACAAAAATAAACTTCTTTTGGAAGGCCTAGCCACTCCCACCCCTCCTCCCGGGTGCACCATCCTCCCCTAGTGGATCTTGAATACTCATAGTGATGGTCCTTCCTAGGTGAGCCACACCTACCACACGAAGCTCAGCCACCCACGGTGAGATCTAGTGGTCGTTGGCCGCCCAGACTGCCGCCTCATTTTTGAGCCTGTCGCTGCCCGCCATTGGAAGTCATCACAATCACCACGCTGGACCACCACACCAAGCCACATCGTCATCGCCCACCTTGGGTGACATCCTACCCCATCAGCATAACATCTTGGTAGAGATTATTGGACGTCGTTGCCTGTCGCGATTGAGACCACTCGTCAATGGCCTCCAAACTCGTCCCACTGCGTGTGTTCCCAGCCAGACCACTACCACACCCCTTGGAGACACTACTACCCATCAGCTAAGCTTATTCCCCGGATGGATCTGGTTGTTCCAGCTAGTTATGTCATCAAATAGACTATATGCCACTGTCATTGTGACCGGACCCCCTACTGTATGGTGACCTCCCTGTCTGGTGATTCTATTGCCCAAATCAGGTTCACAGTCACCTCCCATGGGTATTTTCTGACCTGACCCACCCCATTATGGTCTTGGGTGGGTTTTTTGTACCTATAATAGATTAGGGCAGGCCTTCCTCACCCAGAACACCCTACCATGGGGTCTGCCTAGCTCGGAAGAGGCAACTATGGGTTTGGACCAACCTACAATGGTCCTGAACAAGGTTTTTGGAGCCCTTGGAAGTTTTAAAAATCCTAGGAATTAATTAATTAATTTTTTGAATTTAAAAAAAATAAAAAAAAATATTTTTTCAAAAAAAATATTTTTTTAAAAAAATTAATTTAATTTTGGTTTAAAATTAAATTAATTGAATGATTTAATTTTGGAATTACAAATTAAATAATTTATATAACTGAGCTAAATTAATTTATTTGAATTTAAAATAATTCATTTAATTTAATAAATTTCCTTGAACTTATATTTATTGTATTTTAATTTTTATCTTTCTTTTAATTTACTCGTAGATTGTTCATAATAAGTGACCGACCTTGCATGTCTAGTTTATTTTATTTAATTATTTATTACCCACATGCGATGTTTGTAATATTTAATTGTGATTTTTGAAAGTCTAAGGATCTTCTTCTTTATTTAAATATGTATAATGGCTTGCACATCTATTAGTGTTTATATATGTACATTGCATTTATTGAGACCCTCTCACCTGTATGCGGGTACATTTGTACTATAGACGATGATTATGTAATATATGGACCACATAAAGATGGGGTGGCATACCAGATGATAAGTAAAAACATTGTACTAGGGTGATCTTCATCCTAAGTTAAGACCCTGACTTAGTTATGATCCCCCTAGGTCACATTTGATCCATTGAGTTTAAATGGATCTAATGATATTAGATGCTCAAGACCAACTAGGTAATTTTATTTCCTTTATGAGTTATTTATTATTTTATGCATTTTCATGTCTGTAGGAAATACATAAAATAATAAACAGACACAGTGAATGTGTTTCTATTAACACATGTTCATTTTTCAGCATGATAACTTAGTATGAACATATTTAATATAAATGGATTACATTCGTCATGCAATATTAAAACCCCTTCAAAGAAATATTAAGTCACAAACACCTTCCATCATTAGAATTTAAACACAACCAGGTGTACAGGGTGCTCATCATCCATAGTTTAGGGTGCCTCCTACTACTGGGGAGTTCTTATGAGATCAATGGTTTGAATTGACTAATGATGGCAGCAAAGAAGTATCCATATCTAACTTATTGCATCTTTTGAGGAAAGCATTGAGTAAATCAAAATTATGATTTCAAAAGCTGGGACTTCACTCAACAGATCAAGGATCCATGATTTAATGTGGTTTTTCAGTCAAATGCCTACCTAGAAACTCTTTGAGTAGTGTTATAGTCATATATTATAGACTATAAGGAGAGGTTTCAAGGATACTTTCCACTAGAATACTCAAGCAATAGAGTATTCTGATTCTAGTAGTGAGGGCTACTAGAGTTTGATAAAATAGTGGAAGAAATTTAATGATTAAATAAATCATTAATTTCTAACTAGTAATCAAGATACAAGTATTAATTTTCTAGAATTTTTTGTAGAAAATTATAAGTAATACCATAGGTACACTATGATAACTATTGGACAAAGAACATGTCCAAACTGGCATGAGTTTCTAAAAGTAGTATCAGTGTTTTCATAAAGTACTGCGATATTGGAAATTCAAGGGTTAAGTGTCCCCAAAACCTGTTAAGCCTCCTCAAGAAGAAAGGGTCAGAAAACTGCTTACAGAAGCCTCAGGTATGATGCATCTGATGGTTATGTCATATCATTATCATCAATGCTCAATGTAAGTTGTGGATACAACATCAAAATTTGGATTATATTACTTGTAGTATCAACTCTGATAAGCTTGTGAGGAGAAAGAGAATCAAAATATGAATGGGTGATAAATATAGTAGTTATGTATAAAATGAAAGGAGGATCATGGTATTTCAAGACACCCCTTTCTTACCTATTTTCCCCAAATTTACTCCAGTTTAGTTTAAGATTACAAAGTGAATAGTATGGAGAAAACTCCTTATTACCTTTTAGTTAAAGGTTCTCCAACTAAATAAGAACTTAATGAAAGTAAAATATTTAGTTATTATGGTGAACAAGTTGAAAAACAAGGAAAAATCCAATGGAAAGTGTGACTCCAATGGAACCTTTTCAAGATCCTTCAAATAAAAGAGTAAAGGAATTATATAGGAGTTTATTTTCTTTACATTTCATGAAATAAGACTATGGAAGTTTAAGTGCAATTAAATGAATTGAATAGTAAGTAATCGCTTCTTCTTCAGGTATATTGACCAATATAAAATATAATGGTTCAGTCATACTTCTTTGGTATTGAATACAATATGACTATCACATATGTGTATTTAAATACAATAACCAATTAAGAAAATAAATGTTACAACAAGTAAGGTGTGTTCTCCAAGTATCTGAGAAATATTAGTTCATAAGTTAGTGGTGAGAAGCATACAACTTCTAATTTCCAAGTAAATGGTTCTAGTTTAACATTTTTAAGTATTACCAAAAAATCAATCTCACATATCCAATGGATATAAGAATAAATTATTTAATTTTGGAATGAATTTTGTTGTTGGTGTCTCATACTCAGACAATTGTTTAGTGATGCTTGAATCATAGGCAATATGTGGTGAATATAAAATGTAAGACTTATATGCCCTTTTGTGGAAAGATAATTGTCACGACCCGTCCTCGGGGCCCGTGCCGTGACTACCCCAAGCTCGCCTTCCAAAGGCCAGGGGCTGGCGACTAGCACCAAAGGCGTAAAATCCCGATAACTGGGAAGGTATTGCCTTTATAAAAGAAAACAAGCACCATAGAGTACAAGCGGAAGAAGTAAACACTAAGTAAAAACTGAGTACAACAGTAAGTGTGGAAAGTAAAAAGGGGCCGGAAATACAAGCCCAACTGTAAAGTACAACTCGAAAGGGAAAATAGCAACTGAAAAGTAAAGCTGCTACGCCGAGCTGTCCACTGGAAATCCCACCTGAAGGGTGGGTACAGATAGCTCCTCTGCTCTTCAGGTCCCACCGTCCGCTCTGAGTATGTCTCGCCCAGTGGTCCACCTCCGGGTACCGCCTCGTCGTCACGTCCACCTCTGGGTACCGCCTCGTCGTGAGGTCCTCCTCCGGGTACCATCTCTTCGTATAGTCCACCTCCAGGTACTGTCCAGTCCTCGAACACTCGGCTTCTGTCAGCACTGCCCGTCGTCTGCAACCAACACAACGAGGTGCGGGCATAGCCCGTGCAGGGGTGAGTATAACGATACTCAGTAGGGACCCCGAGACCCTCAAGGTCTCACTAAACCAACAAGGATAACCACAAAGAAGATCTCAACAGATAACCTCTACTTAGATATATGCCCATACATATACCTAAGTTATCAAGTAACCCATCTCAATCATGAGGAAACACAAGGATTGTGAAATCAACGGATAACCACTACCCGGGTATATGCCCATACATATACCTAAGTTAGTAAGTGACCCATCTCAATCATGAGGTAAACACAAGGTCAAAAGTCTCAGCTCAAACCAGGATTTTCATTATCGAAACCGTAACTGCTGAAGAGCTCCGTCTCTGGAGTGTACAGTGGTCCTGTCACGACTCCGAGGTACTGCTCACTAACCTAAGACTGCTGAAGAACTCCACCCATCGAGTACTGTGGGCCAGCTGCTACAACCAAGCGCTCCCATGTACCGCTACAACCAAGCGCACCTCTGTCGTGGGTCTGCCGCTACAACCAAGCGCTCCCATGTGCCGCTACAACCAAGCGCACCTCTGTCGTGGGTCTGCCTCTACAACCAAGCGCTCCCATGTGCCGCTAAAACCAAGCGCACCTCTGTCGTGGGTATGCCGCTACAACCAAGCGCTCCCATGTGCCGCTACAACCAAGCGCAACTCTGTCGTGGGTCTGCCGCTACAACCAAGTGCTCCTATGTGCCGCTACAACCAAGCGCACCTCTGTAACACTCCGAGTCGTTCGATCAGCAGTCGTCGGGTCTCAGCCAGCTACACGGTCTTCGTACTCCACAAGCTCGTCACTGGGAGGGTCCGCTCCACGAGCTACAGGTCGATACTCCAAGTATCTCAAAGTCCCATGAAGAAGTATCTCAAAGGACCGCCACGTCATAGGGGTCTCAACGCAACAGACGGCGCATCAATCGGACGCCCGGTCTGTGAGTTATTAGACTTTTCGTCCCAGGGGCCCGGTTGGTTTCGTGAGCAAACCAAACCCGGCCGTATCTCAAATGTACCCTGAACTCTCATAGGGTAAACTCATAGGGACCGTTTCTCAATGCGATCACCAACGCCGCTGACGGTTCGTCAAACGGACGTTCTGTCAGAAAGATATCAACTTTTCCGTTCCAGGGGCCCGGTTGGATTTCGGTGCGATCCAACCCGGCCACTATCCATCTGCATCCAAAACTCGGGCGGAGGATGCCAAAAGTTCCGTATCGTCAACAGGAACTCAACGCAACAGACGGAGCGTCAATTGGACGCCCGGTCTGAGAGTTATTGGCTTTTTCGTCTCACACTCACCTTGGGAAACTTCCCAGGAGGTCACCCATCCCGATCACTACTCTAGGCCAAGCACGCTTAACTACGGAGTTTTAACCACGTAGGCTCCCGAAAAGGAAGGTGCACCTTGAGTATAGTATACCGAAACGACCGTCTCGATCCAAGGATCGTGTTGCCGCTGACGACGATTCGTTTGGAGGCCCTTAGCCCAAGATACGGGCATTTGACCAAACCGCTCGGTAACGGGGGTTTCGGGCCCGGGCCGTCCTGGCCCGAGACCCCCCGGATGGCCCAAACCGGTTCGACCCGCCCCGGACGGGGTCGACCCGGCCCGGCACAGCCCGGCCCGACCCGGCGCGGCCCGGTCAGGCGCGGCGCGGCCCGGCCCGGCCCGGCACGGCCCGGCACGGCGAACCGGCCAGGCGCGCCGATTCGGCGCAAGGCAGCACGCTGGGCGCGCTGCCAGCTTGGCCGAAGGCCGAGCTTGCTGGAAACGGGGGGCCGCCTGCCCCCCCCCCCCCCCCCTTTTGTGAAACCGGCCCCCCTCATAATGGGGGGCCAAATAACTGCCCGGGGGAATTAAATTCCCCCGGTTTCCACCAACCCAGCCGGCCCGACCTGGCCGGCCGGCTTCTTGTCAACAGGACCGGCAAGGGCCGGTCCTCTTCCGTCTTCCAGCACCGGCGGCCCGGCTGGCCGCCGGTCATCACGATCCGCCGCGGCCCGGAACCGGCTGCGGCCTTCGTCATCCGGCGCGGTGCGACAGCACCGCGCCCCTCTGTCGCGGCCCCGCTCCGGCCGCGGCGTCTTCGGTTTCCTTCGACGCGGCGCGACGGCGTCGTGTTCATGATAATTCTTTCCACGGCGCGGCGCGACGGCGCCGCGCAATAATTTCCGTGTGATTCCCGCGTGGTGCGACGGCACCACGCTATCTCGTTTCATCCGCAAGAAACATTCAAGAACAAAGGAGGGGGTTTCGGCCGTGTTTGTGCGGTCCGGTCCCCCTCTCGTTAGACGATAACACTTAAACGTTCATCCTCAAGTTTGTCATGCTAGAACCTAGAACGGAAAATAATTAAATAAAGCAACAACAAACCCCTACCTCGCTTTTCGTTATGTGTTGACGAAGTCGCGGAAAGGCGGCGGCGATTTTTCGACATCGGAAAAGAGAAGCCGTTGACGACGTCGGCGTTCTTCGTGAAAGGCGCTCCCTTCTTTATTCTGGAAGGAGTGGGAAGGAGGCATCCAAGAAGGGATCGACGTTGGAAACTTCACGTTCTTCTTTGGAAAAGGCATTCTTCGTCGAGAATACGTTGTTCCATGTTTGGAGATGTCCTTCGTGTTCTTCGTCGAGGGTGGAATTCTCTTCAATCCTTCCATGACTCTATCACAAAGATTTAGCCAACCCCAAACAATAAAACAACACACCTTATTATAGGGTTAGCTTAATGAATTCAAAATAATTCAAATTCATTAAGTTACATCCTTCATTAATGGGTGGAGAGGCTCCAAAATTAATGAAGGTGGAAGTGAAGAGTCACATTTAATTGGGGGGTTCAAGGGAGTTAAGGAATTTAAGGAGTTAAGAATTTGAGGGGTTTTGGCACATTAAGTGCAAGGGGGTTTAAAGGGGGTAGAAGAGAGTTAAGGGGAAGGTGAAGGGTTGGGGCTCGTGTGGGCCCCACCTCACCTTAATCCTCACTTGGTTAGTTAGGAACTTGTGATTCCACCCCAACTTCCACACTTAGGATATAACCACTTAAGAAGATAAATAAAATTTGTAACACAAATTTTATTTTTCTTTACACTTAAACCACAACCTTAATAAACAACTGCTCCCAAGCAAACGCAACTCCAGGAAAGGCATTCCTAAGCAAAAACCAGCGCTAAGGTTCCATCGGTGCCCTCGGAATTTAATTCCGGGCACCGGTTCAAAATTTAGAAATTCCCGCTCGTTCGTTCACTGAACGTACCCGAGCCAAACTTCGGAAATTGATTCTGGGCACACCGGGCCTCGGAATCAGGCGCTGTCAGAAACTGTGTTCTTGTAAAATTCCAAAGAAAATTAAGAAAAAAAATTCCTTGAAATTTCCGGATCTTTACATTACTCCCACCTCAGGGCTTTACGTCCCCGTAAAGCTTCATCACAAACTAGGGTCATAAAAGCGGTACAGAGCACGCATCTGAGCCTTCCGCTCCCATGTGCTCACCTGGAGGTTCCCGTACTGTCAAAGGAAGTGCACCAAAGGAATCTATCATCCTCGTAGGATCTGCTCCTGTCTATTCTTGATCCCCACTGGAACCTTCATGCATGTCGCTCTATCATCGACGTCCAACTCCCTGAGGTCGATGATGTGTGAAGGATCAAGCACGTATCTCCTCAATTGAGTTACGTGAAAGTCATCGTGCACCTGGTGCAACTGAGGTGGATGGGTCAAGCGATAAACCACCTCGCCTACCCCGCTGGGGACCTAGAAAGGTCTATTGAACATCGGAGATCTCTTGCCGCCTCGGCTTCATCTCCGTAAACCTCGTCGAGGTGAGACCTGTATAAGAACGTGGTCGCCATCCTCGAACTCTAAAGGTCTCCCTTTTTAGGTTAGAACTGAAACTCAAAACTCCTGCTGCCACGAGGGTAAGGTTGGCCGACCCAAGAATGATCGGCTACACCCTCCCATGCACGAGTTTATCTTGTGCTGCCCAGGGTTTCCTTTTCGCCGACCAAGGAAAACCCATCCCAACGTTTGCCTAATACCGTCAATTTGATTATGAACAGTGATTGCCAAATACATACTCAAACTAACGTCGTAAGGCCTCGACGCTGCCACCAAGAGGTCCTAACCGAGACTCTCGCCTCAAGGGTCAGATCACACCGTTGGCGTAAGTGTGACTATCGAGTCTCCTCCCAAAGGTATCTCCAGACGTGAGGTTCAAGTCAACGGCTTAACCGGAATCTCTAGGTCTGGGACTAGATTCATGGAAGGAAGGGATGATTCGTTTCGATGCATGTGGCTACGGCAGCTAGTAGAAGATAAATTCCGCACTTCGAATCATCCTTAGAGCCCCTTTTTGGTCGCACTCCATGACCGCAAGCAGCTACCCTCTTTCCCTGCTCTCCAACTCCCTGAGTCTAGCGGGGACTACAAAGGCGGGTGATGGTAACATGTTGAAATGTACACCACCACAAGCTGCTCTCCAAGCTCTGCCTCCATGTCTGCTGCTCTGCAGATTCATCTGTCCTTAACATTTCCTCTTCTTGAAACATTTTACATGCCCAAGTCTCCGAGACTGGTGTCAGTTTCGTGCTTTCCAAACTTCTAACATTCTCTGGCTGTATTCGATCAGCAAAGAATTATCAACCACAAAGGTTCCTTCTAGAACTCTAGCCTAAGTAGAAATGCATAGAGAAAAGGTGCTGGCTCGGAAGCCCTTAAACATACCATGCTCAGAGGTCTGACCTCTATTGCACTGATTGAAACGCTTCCATCGAGTACCCGATATGTTCGGTACGCCTCGATGAATTCTCAGCTATCAACACGTCGTCCCGCCGAAACTGTAAAAGTTCTAGAAAATTCTCGGCCACCTCTTCAAGCCAGTCCTCAGCCGCCTATGAGTCAGGTTCACCTCGGAACATGAGGGTATCTGAAGTTAGAACACATGTAAGGTAGTAAACTTACATGTGTCACCTACCGGTACCGCCGGTTGTAACTGCTGACCAACAGGTAGTGATGTATAGCTGACACACTACCCAAAGGCACTATCTCAGGCATCGGTTCACGTACCGAAGCCTCATCACTATGCGGACCATCCTCATGGTCATTCACTGGAAAACACTAGTGGCCAAGTCCACCATCCACTCTACTGATGTCTCAGATAGGCGGAAAACTCTAGCAATCGCCTCCAGCCACTGCTCTGCTGTCTGGAAATCTGCCTCGCCTCGTAACTTCTGAGGCCTCTACTGCTGGAACTCGTGCAATGCGCTCCGCCAGCGTGCACAGTTTGCTAGTATAGCCGTTGGCATCTGCTGCCCAACAGGTGGTGATGTACTGGTACACCACCTGAGGGTGCCAATATAGTAAAAAGGGCCCTGCACCAGAGCCTCGTCGCTCGGTGAGCCGTCATCAAGTACTCTCTCGGAACTCCAACTGACTATCTGCATGGAGACATCCTGAACAGATGTGACACGGTCAACGTCTTATACCTGGTGAGCTGACCCGGTTTGAGATGACTTTAAAACTTTGGAAACACACACGCAATCAGTGTTTTTGTGTACAAAGTCGGAAATCAGTAGTCAGGGTCCTGGTGTACGGATACGTCGGCCGCCGCACCAACACTGGACTCCCTAAACTGAAAACCACACTCGGTACCCTTAACACTATTGCTTCACAGAAAGAAACATCAGAGTTATAAGTTCTGCGGTAGAACCTAACTCCTTTGATACCAATTTGTCACGACCCGTCCTCGGGGCCCGTGCCGTGACTACCCCAAGCCCGCCTTCCAGAGGCCAGGGGCTGGCAACTAGCACCAAAGGTGTAAAATCCCGATAACTGGGAAGGCATTGCCTTTATAAAAGAAAACAAGCACCACAGAGTACAAGCGGAAGAAGTAAACACTAAGTAAAAACTGAGTACAACAGTAAGTGTGGAAAGTAAAAAGGGGCCGGAAATACAAGCCCAACTGTAATGTACAACTCGAAAGGGAAAATAGCAACTGAAAAGTAAATCTGCTACGCCGAGCTGTCCACTGGAAATCCCACCTGAAGGGTGGGTACAGATAGCTCCTCTGCTCCTCAGGTCCCACCGTCCGCTCCGAGTATGTCTCGCCCAGTGGTCCACCTCCGGGTACCGCCTCGTCGTCACGTCCACCTCTGGGGACCGCCTCGTCGTGAGGTCCTCCTCCGGGTACCATCTCTTCGTATAGTCCACCTCCAGGTACTGTCCAGTCCTCGAACACTCGGCTTCTGTCAGCACTGCCCGTCGTCTGCAACCAACACAACGAGGTGCGGGCATAGCTCGTGCAGGGGTGAGTATAACGATACTCAGTAGGGACCCCGAGACCCTCAAGGTCTCACTAAACCAACAAGGATAACCACAAAGAAGATCTCAACAGATAACCTCTACTTAGATATATGCCCAGACATATACCTAAGTTATCAAGTAACCCATCTCAATCATGAGGAAACACAAGGATTGTGAAATCAACGGATAACCACTACCCGGGTATATGCCCATACATATACCTAAGTTAGCAAGTGACCCATCTCAATCATGAGGTAAACACAAGGTCAAAAGTCTCATCTCAAACCAGGATTTTCATTATCAAAACCGTAACTGCTGAAGAGCTCCGTCTCTGGAGTGTACAGTGGTCCTGTCACGACTCCGAGGTACTGCTCACTAACCTAAGACTGCTGAAGAACTCCACCCATCGAGTACTGCGGGCCAGCTGCTACAACCAAGCGCTCCCATGTGCCGCTACAACCAAGCGCACCTCTGTCGTGGGTCTCCCGCTACAACCAAGCGCTCCCATGTGCCGCTACAACCAAGCGCACCTCTGTCGTGGGTCTGCCTCTAAAACCAAGCACTCTCATGTGCCGCTACAACCAAGCGCACCTCTGTCGGGGGTATGCCGCTACAACCAAGCGCTCCCATGTGCCGCTACAACCAAGCGCAACTCTGTCGTGGGTCTGCCGCTACAACCAAGCGCTCCCATGTGCCGCTACAACCAAGCGCACCTCTGTAACACTCCGAGTCGTTCGATCAGCAGTCGTCGGGTCTCAGCCAGCTACACGGTCTCCGTACTCCGCACGCTCGTCACTGGGAGGGTCCGCTCCACGAGCTACAGGTCGATACTCCAAGTATCTCAAAGTCCCATGAAGAAATATCTCAAAGGACCGCCACGTCATAGGGGTCTCAACGCAACAGACGGCGCATCAATCGGATGCCCGGTCTGTGAGTTATTAGCCTTTTCGTCCCAGGGGCCCGGTTGGTTTCGTGAGCAAACCAAACCCGGCCGTATCTCAAATGTACCCCGAACTCTCATAGGGTAAACTCATAGGGACTGTTTCTCAATGCGATCACCAACGCCGCTGACGGTTCGTCAAACGGACGTTCTGTCAGAAAGATATCAGCTTTTCCGTTCCAGGGGCCCGGTTGGATTTCGATGCGATCCAACCCGGCCACTATCCATCTGCATCCAAAACTTGGGAGGAGGATTCCAAAGTTCCATATCGTCAACAGGAACTCAACGCAACAGACGGCGCGTCAATCGGACGCCCGGTCTGAGAGTTATTGGCTTTTTCGTCTCACACTCACCTTGGGAAACTTCCCAGGAGGTCACCCATCCCGATCACTACTCTAGGCCAAGCACGCTTAACTACGGAGTTTTAACCACGTAGGCTCCCGAAAAGGAAGGTGCACCTTGAGTATAGTATACCGAAACGACCGTCTCGATCCAAGGATCGCGTTGCCGCTGACGACGAGTCGTTTGGAGGCCCATAGCCCAAGATACGGGCATTTGACCAAACCGCTCGGTAACGGGGGTTTCGGGCCCGGGCCGTCCCGGCCCGAGACCCCCCGGATGGCCCGAACCGGGTCGACCCGCCCCGGACGGGGTCGACCCGGCCCGGAACAGTCCGGCCCGACCCGGCGCGGCCCGGCCCGGCGCGGCCCGGCCCGGCCCGGCGCGGCGCAGCCCAGCCCGGCCCGGCGCGGCGAACCGGCCAGGCGCGCCGGTTCGGCGCACGGCAGCGCGCTGGGCGCGCTGCCAGCTTGGCCGAAGGCCGAGCTTGCTGGAAACGGGGGGCCGCCTGCCCCCCCCCCCCCCTTTTTGTGAAACCGGCCCCCCTCATAATGGGGGGCCAAATAACTGCCCGGGGGAATTAAATTCCCCCGGTTTCCACCAACCCAGCCGGCCCGACCTGGCCGGCCGGCTTCTTGTCAACAGGACCGGCAAGGGCCGGTCCTCTTCCGTCTTCCGGCACCGGCGGCCCGGAACCGGCTGCGGCCTTCGTCATCCGGCGCGGTGCGACGGCACCGCGCCCCTCCACCGCGGCCCCGCTCCGGCCGCGGCGTCTTCGGTTTCCTTCGACGCGGCGTGACGGCGTCGTGTTCATGATAATTCTTTCCACGGCGCGGCGCGACGGTGCCGCGCAATAATTTCCGTGTGATTCCCGCGTGGTGCGACGGCACCACGCTATCTCGTTTCATCCACAAGAAACATTCAAGAACAAAGGAGGGGGTTTCGGTCGTGTTTGTGCGGTCCGGTCCCCCTCTCATTAGACGATAACACTTAAACGTTCATCCTCAAGTTTGTCATGCTAGAACCAAGAACGGAAAATAATTAAATAAAGCAACAACAAACCCCTACCTCGCTTTTCGTTATGTGTTGACGAAGTCGCGGAAAGGCGGCGGCGATTCGTCGACATCGGAAAAGAGAAGCCGTTGACGACGTCGGCGTTCTTCGTGAAAGGCGCTCCCTTCTTTATTCCGGAAGGAGTGGGAAGGAGGCATCAAGAAGGGATCGACGTTGGAAACTTCACGTTCTTCTTTGGAAAAGGCATTCTTTGTCGAGAAGACGTTGTTCCATGTTTGGAGATGTCCTTCGTGTTCTTCGTCGAGGGTGGAATTCTCTTCAATCCTTCCATGACTCTATCACAAAGATTTAGCCAACCCCAAACAATAAAACAACACACCTTATTATAGGGTTAGCTTAATGAATTCAAAATAATTCAAATTCATTAAGTTACATCCTTCATTAATGGGTGGAGAGGCTCCAAAATTAATGAAGGTGGAAGTGAAGAGTCACATTTAATTGGGGGGGTTCAAGGGAGTTAAGGAGTTTAAGGAGTTAAGAATTTGAGGGGTTTTGGCACATTAAGTGCAAGGGAGTTTAAAGGGGGTAGAAGAGAGTTAAGGGGAAGGTGAAGGGTTGGGGCTCGTGTGGGCCCCACCTCACCTTAATCCTCACTTGGTTAGTTAGGAACTTGTGATTCCACCCCAACTTCCACACTTAGGATATAACCACTTAAGAAGATAAATAAAATTTGTAACACAAATTTTATTTTTCTTTACACTTAAACCACAACCTTAATAAACAACTGCTCCCAAGCAAACGCAACTCCAGGAAAGGCATTCCTAAGCAAAAACCGGCGCTACGGTTCCATCGGTGCCCTCGGAATTTGATTCCGGGCACCGGTTCAAAAGTTAGAAATTCCTGCTCATTCGTTCACTGAACGTACCCGAGCCAAACTTCGGAAATTGATTCTGGGCACACCGGGCCTCGGAATCAGGCGCTGTCAGAAACTGTGTTCTTGTAAAATTCCAAAGAAAATTAAGAAAAAAATTTCCTTGAAATTTCAGGATCTTTACAATAATAATTTTTCAAGAAAAGCTAAGTAGTTTTAAAGAATATACCCAGTATGGTTTTGTACTCTTGGAAGTTAAAGACCTTAGGTATTATCAACATGCTTATGTACTTACTTTTGGACAAAGAAACCTTTTGAAATGAAGGAAAGTCATAAAACTTTCAGAATTAGTTCAGATAGAGAGTGTGAACTGTTACAAGGGATAGGTAGTGGTAAATATACTTCATTAGATCCATTTAAGTGTTTATTAAGGAATGTGAAATTGAAGTATGGTATATGCATGTTTAGGAGTTGCTTTGGACTGGTGTGCCAAATAATATCTTGACCAAGCATTCATCTATTAATATAATGTAGTGTGGAGTAATTCCTAAACACACATTACCTTGTACACATCAAATCAATAATGCTAATAAGGATGTTCGGTGATGAATCTTACATGTTAACATTGATTAATAAAATTTATTTTTGAGTAATTCCTAAACATACATTTCCTTATACACATCAGAGTTATAATGTAAGTAAAAAGAGCATTAATGTTTACACTAATATGCATTGAAGAAACTTTCATTATTTTTTAAGACATGCATCCCAAATAATAGTGTTATCCCATAACCATATGCCAAGTATTATTTAAAACAGATAGCATATGATTCATAATATTATATAAATACATTATATCATAAGAACATGTGTTTAGATGAAAAGATTTATTTAAGATATAAACAAACTTTTGTCAAGAGAAACACAATGTGCATATAAAGTAGTTATACTAACATTTTATAAGAATATTAATTAAATCCTAAGATAAAAAAGAGATATTGAAGTTATAGGATATATTTTTATAAATGGGTGCATATCTCTATTTGAGATAATGGGATAAATATTGACTTAGGTTTAATCAATGTCAGAGATGCACAAATGGTTGACATAGGAACAAGTTCTACAAGATCATGCTGAAAAAGTAATGTTCTAGAAACACATATTGTGTAGGAAGGATAAAACCATGGTAATAGTTTTGAATTCATCATGGCGGGTGATACATTATTCATTGAGAATAATAATTCCTACAATTAATCAATATATTGAAATTAGATAATATTGATAAGTTCAATTAAAATTCAATAATGGGTTCCATGTATCAAAGTTAAGGGGCTCATTATCTTGAATCTTATGGTGGATATTCAATTGAAACTATACATGGGTGGTACAAGCGTGGTATCAATGAGGTTCGATTGGTAATACCATGTCATTATTCCTAAATCCATTAGACTTTTTTCTTATCATTTATAATTTCTATGATCATTAAATTTGGAATTATGTGTCAAGACCACCAATCTTGGAAGGAATCTATATGATCCAACTAGAAAGGGTTGGTGACACCATAGAATTCCAATAAGGGGTTCAAGTTACTAAAATCCAGTTTAGGATTTAAGTAAACAAAAAGATCATAGAATATTCATTTAGAATGAACTTTTTCCATCTGTCTACAAGAGTTTAGTGGGATCTCTACTGTTTTTAATAAAAATGTGTTTGATAGCATATGGAAAACAACTATTGGTCATATAGTTAGTCAAAACCAAAATGAAATAATCTCTCCAGATATTGACTTAAAGTATAAACCTAAGTTATAGGGAATAGGATCTATTGATATGGAATCAAGGGTTTATTAGACCTAGTCAATAGTACATATACTAACAAGGTATTTAAAAAAATACAAGTTGGAACAATTTGAGTGATAATTGTTACCAATGTCACATGGCATAAATCTATCCAAGATGATATGTACAGGACATGAGAGGATATTAATGAGGTGAGTTGAATTTCATAGGCTTTTATGATGGATCAATAACATATGCCATGATATTTACAATAAATGATATTACCAACATAAACTTTATGATAGGAAAATATCAATTATTTCCATAATAACTATGAGGAATTTAGTAAGAACTGTTGAATTTTACTTGATCAAGTACAAAATTTATGTACCTAGTATATGGAGAGGAAGGGATGCTAGTTACATGTGGATAAAAACTAGTCTTATGATAGACCAATATGATCTAATATCACAGTTAGGCTAAGGTAATGAGCAAGAAAATATCATTCATTCTAGTGGTATCCATATCTACAAATATCGAGTTTCTTGCATCTTCTAAGATAACAAAAGAATATGTGTAAAATACACAATGATTTGTTCTAGTTATTATAATCTAACCTAATCAGTAAAGTTTTATCATAATATTAGTTATGATAATTTTACTACTAATAATAGCCAATATTTCAAGTTATGACAGTGAATAATGTGGATATATAATCAGGGTTGACATCTATTAAGGAGTCTTACTCTAGGAGGTGAGGTCATAGATAGAAAAATAGCCATTTAGTGAAGATTTGGAAGGCCTGTGAATAATGAAATAACATGGAAGAAACACGATTTTATCAAGTGAGAACTAAAAAGGTTATTTAGCAATTGGGATCGAGTGCAAGTAGGATTGTTGTAAAAGTGGGTTCCCTAGACCCAACTTTGTCAGTACTTTTAGATTACCATACCATATATACAGTATGTTATGCATGATGTACACTTAACATTATAGTGTTGATATTTATGTGTCCAATATTTATATGAGAATTTCCATATATTAAATGTCATATCAAATGGTTATAACAGTTCTCGGGATATAATGATAACCTAGAGATACTATGAATTAATCCTAAATGTATATAATATGTTCAAGATACATCATACTGACTAGACATAGTTGATGTCTGACTATTAGGTGCTAGAAGATCATAAGCATTGCGACTTCTTCTCATGAAGTTCACACTCGGCTATCTCTAGTAGGAGATATCATGAGAACAAACCCACTAATAGGAACAACACATGTTTTAGGTGTCACTATTTGTTACTATCTACAAACATATTAATTGGTTACATGACTTGATATCATTATAAATGTGTGTCATTTGATTTCATACTTTGATGCAAGGAAAAAACTATGACATTGAAGTCGTGGTGAGGTAGCTTAGGTTGGGTGTGTCATTGGTGGTATGACATTGGTTGAATGGTCAAGATAGGTTTTGTTTCTTCTGATTTGAGGAAGTGATAACACAGGCCTAGTTGAACAGGATAGTAGTACCTTTATAAATCTTTCTCCAAGGTAGTTGAAGGTAAGTATGTCTAGTTATATAAATAAATAATAAATAAAGAATGGATTATGACATAAGTTTTTCATCCTACTTTATGAGATATCACGAGACAATGAGATTATATTACATAGTTCATGTTCATAGGATGGTTGTTTTTGTTATGATTATTTTTTATCTCTTTAGGGTCCTTTATGGGTTGTTAGACTACGCTCTTAGTCTCTGAATAATATTCACTACTGTCGATATAAGGGATTAGAGGATCATAAAGAATAGTGTATTCAAGAGTCTTCCCTATTCTGGTGAATAAGAATATTGGATATGATAGACCCCACCACGGGGTCTGATAATTGTCCAAGTAATCGATCGTCGATGAATAAATAAATTCATTATTATTCAAGTACAGAATAATTAGGTTGAATTTATTTATTAAAAGTACTCACAAGGTATTTAGTGAATACATAGAAAATATTTCATGAACAAATATTATTTTAATATTCAAGGTTCATTTAATATTTCGGGAATTACAGATTGAGTTAATGACTAGGGTTTATCATGTAATATATTTATTATATATTTCAAGTATGTGATAAAAATATAAATGACATTATGATGTAGTTAGTTCATCATAACATGTCATTTACTGCTTATTTAGTGGGTGTTTATTTTTTGGGGGCTAGGGAACCCTTTTCGGGTACTTTGGACATCCACTATATAAGTATGGGACGATATCTATTCATAATACTATTAATTCATTCATAATTGAGAGCTTATCTCTCCTCCCTCATCCTAGTGTGATAAAAGGCTCTATCTGACTGATAAATACAAGAATTTCTTCACAGATTGAAGAGACAGGAACGAGGTGATTGTCATGACATTGAAGGAATATTTAGAGCTCTATTATAGCACATAGAATTCTATGATTGGTGTATGAACATATTCTAGAATCGTGTATGGAATATCTAGAAGGGTTCGAGCTCATATCCTTCTAACAATAATCGTCAGTGATGATCTTCAGTAGAATGCTTCACTGAATCGAATGAGGTACTTGTATATTTAATTTTTATACTTTGAAATATTCACATGAGATCTTTGAACCTCTACCAGGTCTCGGATCACCAGAGATGGTGAAGTTTCAACCCTACGGTGGTGAAAATTTTTAATTCCCCATCCTACCTTCTTCCACTGCACATACCAGTACCATCAGGGACATCTCCATTGATACTTATGATTTAATGAATGATACTTTATCTAATGATGAAACAAGAGATGATTTAGGTGATGATAATATGGGGAATGAACCTTCTTATATTTATTTGATAGTATGACAACCCTGATTTTATTACAAACTTAAACATGATTTATTACATAAACTATTCACTTGATACAACATGGAAGATCGAGAGGTATAGTGTCTTTGGGGCTTAGGATCATGACATAACAACTTAAAACATGAAATACAACATCTTTATTGAAAACTTCATTTACATGACCACTACATTCCCTCGTACTTAGCATTGCATGGGATAACCTGAGGACATGTATAAGAAAAGGGTGAGCTATAAAGCCCAGTAAGGGAATAAAAATGGAATACATGAGGAGTACAATACATGTTAGAAAATATGAATATCAATATATCACAAGAGAAACATGGATATAAAGGCAAGATAAAGCATGATAATCATAACATGGAAATGTGGCAACAACACTTAACATGGAATTAGCATGAGCCAAGGCCCATTGCACATGAAGCATGAGTAAATCCTCATTTCACATGAATCATGAGTAAACCATCATTGCACTTGAATTATCATGAGTCAACACTCATTTCACATGATGTATCATGATACTATACTTTACCCAATGCATTGGATCATTATAAGGGTGCACCCTTCTTAAACATTTCATTTCATGCATAAGTGTGCCGCATGGATCATAAAACATGGATTCATAAAAAATAATCATTTATTCCATGAAAAAGGAATGTGGAATGAAAATTTATAATTAATAAGTAAATGTGCATGAATTTGAATACCCTTGATGAAGAAATGGGCATGGTATTCACTACACAATGGCATTGGCTTAGAAAATTGGTTCAATTTCGGCAGCGTAACGGCGTGATATAAGAATTCATAAAAATGGTTGATGAGAGATAAAGGGGTGTCTCATCATATCTACATGAAATGTACAGTAAGGGGGTCATATAGATACATGTCCCAATAATTGTAATGGAATTTAGATTCATGAAACAAAAGTACTACTTGAATGTAAATGAGGAGAGAGAAGTTCCTTTCAGAATTTCAGCATAGTAACGGGTGTACATGGGAGGAATTTAATGAGAGAGAAAGGGGTATCCCATCATTAAAACAATAAGAGGTAAGTATGGGGGAGGTTCGAAACCATACCCCAGTATTTATAATTGAAATTAAAAGGGCATAACAATATTAAGAAAATTGGACAAAAAAGTGAAAGGAAGAAAAACACTTACTTGGAAGTGTGCTTCCAAAGGTGTGAGAGAGGCTTGAGAGAGGAATCTTGGGAGCTTTGGGCACCTTTGGAGGATTATAGAGATAGTAGGGAAGAGTTTTGACAAACTCCAAAGGCTTTGAGTGAGGAGGAAGTGGGAGCTTGGGTGGGTTTATATAGGAAAGGTGAGTGAATTCTTTATTATTTAGGTTTGGGACCCCTTACATTAAACTAATCCAAACCACAAATAAGCTCATAGTTTTTGCCCATGGTTTTTGGAAAAGGGAAGAGGAAAGAAATATTTTATAAGGCCTAAGTCTGAACTTCTTAAAATAATGGGGTTGCTTATGTGGAGGTGAGTCACACTCCCATGGAAAATAATTTAAAAAGACAAGATGTTTAATAAGTCTTGAGGGGTCCATTAATGCTTTTAAAAATAATTCAAACAAACCCAAAATCAAATTATTTTAATGGTAAAACATATATTTTCCGAACATAGAGCTTATATTATTTTATTATATCACTATTGGGTCGTTATGATGTCATAAAACACATTATATATTTAAACGGTATTTAATTTTTACCCAAAAATTTGACTGTCTCAGAAAATTATGAAAAATTCACCGTTGGATAATTTCGACGTCCTGATTCCAGAAATAACATTTATTTTATCTAAATAATTTTCTAAATATGTTAATTTTCACTTTTAAAATAAAAACTGACATTTATTGAAAATTCAGAGTTTTGACAAAAATGGCTTTCAAACCTTAATAAAAATTACAATTGCATTCATAAAATTATAAGATCATTTATATTTAATAAAAATTAATTTAACAATAATAATATTTTATTAAAATATTTTTTAATTAAAAAATCCATTAATTCATCAAAATATATTTCTTATCTGAATATTAACTAAAAAAATACTATTTGTACTTTAAAAAAACTATTCACAAAGTGTCAATAATGACAAGAAGGTATATTCATTATTATATAAAAATAATAATATACATGAACATAGTACTAGAGATTTGTTACATAACCCCTTAAAATAGCCGCATAAGACCTAAGGGTAAGGTGTGCGATGGTGACAGACTCTTGGGGTGGCTCGGATAACATCGCTCGACTGGTAATCTCCATCAACTTCCACTTTTCCCATAGATGGTCCCATTTGAGCTTGACATGATGAAGCTCAGATTGGGCTTGGTCAAGAGCAAAACCCAAGGACGCCACCTATTTTCTGAGCTCTGACAAATGGGCTTCATATAGAGCAATTCTACTGGATGAGGTCATCGCTTCTTTTGTCTGAGTAAATTGGATTTGTTAAATCCCTATATTTATACGAATCATGTGATCACCGTTCAACAGCTATATTAGCAACGGTAAAAATTCTTAACATAAAACCAAAGAAGTTGACATTTTATATAAATATTTTACATAAAGTGACATTTAATTAGATCAAGTGGGATTTCCATTAATGAAACTTTGGGTCATTACAATATTCCCCCCTTAAGAAATTTCACCCTCAAAATTTCCTTTTCCCGCACTAAAACAGATGTGGGTAACCTAGCTTCATCATTTCCTTTGATTCCCAAGTCGCTTCTTCAAACTTGTGCTTTTACCACAAAACCTTGACGAGGGGCATTGTCTTATTTCATAGAACTTTTTCTCTATGATCTAAGATATTCACTGGTTGCTCCTCATAAGAAAGATCATCCTCCAACTATACCAACTCAGAAGAGAGTACATGTGAAGGGTCCTGTATGTAATTCCTTAAAAGGGATACATGAAAGACATCATGTACTTTGGCCATGGTAGGTGGAAGTGCTATTTGATAGGCCACAGCCCCGACACGATCAAGAATCTAGAAGGGGCCGATGTACCTTGGACTTAACTTCTCTTTCTTTCCAAACCTCATGACCTTATTCCACAGAGATATGCATAGAAAAACCATGTCTCTAACTTTAAACTCAAGGTCTCATCGACAATTATCTGCATAACTCTTCTGTCGACTCTGGGCTGCCTTGATATGCTGCTAAATGGTTTTCACCTTCTCCACCATTTCCTTGACCATTTCTGGTCCAAGCAGCTTACGTTCACTGACCTCATCCCAACACGCTGATGTTCTGCACCTTTTCCCATAAAGGTATTCATATGGTGTCATTTGGATGCTCGAGTGGAAACTATTATTATAAGAGAACTCAACCTGAGGAAGATGTTGATCCCATCCTCCTTTAAAGTCCATTGAGCATGATATCAAAATGTCCTCAAGTGTTTGGATAGTTTTCTCGGATTGGACATTAGTTTGAGGATGATAGGTTGTACTGAAGTTCAGTTCAGTATCCAGAGCATGTTGAAGACTCTTCCAAAACTTAGAGGTGAATCTTGGATCTCGGTTAGACACAATTGATAGTGGTACTCCATGCAGCCTTACCACTTCCCTGATATATATCTGTTCCAGTTGATCCAATGAAAAATCCTCCTGAATAGCAATGAAGTGTGCAGTCTTTGTAAGACGATCCACCACAACCCAGATTGCATTGTTTCCTTTGGATGTCCTCGGAATTCCAGTGACAAATTCCATGGTGATGTTCTCCCATTTCCATTCTGGTATGGGAAATGGTTGCATCATCCCCTTAGACTTCTGTCTCTCTGCCTTCACTTGCTGGAACACCAGGCACTTTGATGTATATACAGCGATCTCCTTCTTCATATTATCCCACCAAAAGTTTTCTTGGAGATCTCGATATATATTTGTGCTCCCTGGGTGAATAGAGAAATTTGAACTATGTGCATCATCCAAAAGTTCCTTCTTCAGCTCTGGACTTGATGGAACACATATTATTTTCCCAAATCGCACAATTCCTTCTTCATTAACATTAAACTCCAAGGATTTCCCTTTTTCGATATATTCTATTTTTTCCTAAATTCCCACATCATCCTTTTGAGCATCCTTTAACCTTTCCAAAAGAGACGGTTGAGAAATCATTTGTGAAAGGATTTATGATGTTCCATTATTTATGATTCCCATGTCCATCTTAATCAAGTCTAAGAATATTGGATCCTTCTCAATTCTCATCATTGATAGAATCGTTGGGTCCTTTCTAATTAGGGCATCTGCCACCTTGTTCGCTTTCCCAGGGTGGTAATGTATTGAACAGTTGTAATCCTTGATGATCTCTATCCATATTCTATGGCTCATATTAAGCTCTTTCTGTGTGAATATATATTTAAGACTCTTGTGGTCAATATATATCTCACATTTCTCCCCATAGAGATAATTCCTCTAGATTTTCAAGGCAAAGATCACCGCCTCCAACTCCAGATCATGTGTTGGATAGTTTCGTTCATGGATTTTCAACTACCTTGAGGCATAGGATATCACTTTATCATTATGAATCAGCACACAGCCTAATCCCTTCTTCGAAGCATCACTTAATACCACAAAAGGTTCCCCACTTGTGGGTAAAGTGAGCACGGGCGCAGTGATAAGCCTCTTTTTCAACTCCTTGAAGCTTTTTTCGCATTCATCACTCCAAGAAAACTTCAATCCCTTTCGAGTTAGCTTGGTAAGAGGGTTGGACAATCATGAGAAATTTCTCACAAATTGTCGATAATATCCATCTAACCCCAAGAAGCTACGGATATCCGTTACCGATGTTGGCCTCGGTCATCCCTCAATTGCATCTGTTTTGGAGGGATCCCCAGATATCCCATTGCTTGTGATGATATAGCCCAAGAATGAGACCTCCTTAAACCAGAACTCACACTTGTTGTACTTTTCATAGAGCTTCTCCTTGCGTAAAGTCTCTAGTACAGTTCTTAAATGCTCCTTATGATCCTCCTTGGTTTTGGAGTATATTAGAATATCATCTATAAAGACTACCACAAATTTGTCGAGGTAATCTCTAAAGACTCTATTCATCAAGTCTATGAATATTTTTGGAGAATTAGTGAGTCCTAAAGGCATTACTATGAATTCATAGTTCCCGTATCTTGTGCGAAAAGCATTCTTGGGGATATCTTACTTCTTCACCCTTACTTGATAATGTCTCTACCGCAAGTCCACCTTGGAGAAGTATTTTCCTCCACACAGCTGATCGAACAAGTCATCAATTCATAGGAGATGATACTTGTTCTTTATCATGATTTTTTTGAGCTCACGATAATCGATGCAAAGGCACATTGACCCATACTTCTTCTTGACGAAGAGGACTGGTGCACCCCATGGTGAAGCACTTGGGCGTATAAACCCTTTATCCAGATTCTCCTGTAGTTGTTTCTTCAGCTCTTCAAGCTCCACAACAGCCATTCTATATGGATTCTTGGATATTGGTAGAGCCCCTGGTATAAGTTCAATTGAGAATTCAACATCTCTTCTAGGAGGAAGGCCAGTCAGTTCCTCAGGAAACACTTCAGTGAATTCCCTCACAATAGGAATTTCTTCAAGGATGGTTTCTTCCTTGGACTCAATCATCTGAGCCAGATATGCATACTCATAGGGCAGTAATATCCATGCTTGAGATGATGGAGCTAAAGGAGATTCATCTTCCTCCTTACACTTGTAAAGAATCGGGGGTCAATTCTCCATATGGAGTGTGATTTCCATTTCCCAACAATTTATGTTGGCTCTATATAAGGAAATCCAATTCATGCCAATAATTGCATCAAATTCCACCAGAGGGAGTATGATGAGGTTTTTCGGGAAATTAAACCCACATATTATAATAGGGGAGGACTTATATTCATGGGATGCAATGATTGCCCCGTTTTCCGTACTCACTGACATCTTCACTTCCATGATTTGTGGTGGTGTTGAGATTGTTCTACTAAACTTTTGAGATATAAAAGAATGTGTAGAACCTGAATCAAAAAGTATGTTCGCTATTCTTGAATGAATAACTAGCGTACCTGTCACCACTTCGTTGTTAGAGTTCACTTCGACAGAAGTGATGGCAAAATACCTTCCTTTCTTCCTTGGAGGTCATTGGTTGCCTCCAAAAACATTTGGATTAGGGCGCTGATTTGCAAAATGCCCCGATTCTTTGCAATTGTAGCAATAAACAATGCGTTGAAGTTTGAACGGAGCATTCCTCTCATCTATCGCAGTCGCAGGTCTTTCTTGCTGACAATTAATAGCTAGGTGCCCTTCTCTTCCACACCTAAAGCATTTCCTCGTCCCCTTGAGGCAATTTCCAGGGTGCTTCTTTCCGCACTTTTGGAAAGTGGGGTGTTGGATCTTCTTAGCACCATTGGATTTATCCATCTGACCTCCAGCATTGAAGTCCACCTTACGTTTCTTGTCCCCATGATACCGCTGTGATTCCCCGATCTCCAGTTCGACCTTGAGGGCACATCGGACAATTTCCTCATATCTTTCGAAGTCACGGATCGTTAATGCTTTCCGTAGGCTAGGCTTCAGCCCACCAAAGAAGTGGTCAACTTTGCATTCGAGGGTAACGACAAAGTCGGAAGCGTATCAGGCAATCCTTGTGAAGTTTGCCTTGTACACTCCAACAGATTCTTCGTCTTTTTGCTTGAGGGAAAGGAAGTCCCTTTCCATCTTAATCCAGAGGGTGCGCGGAAGATATTTATCGAAAAACATCTTTCATAAATCCTTCTATTCCAATGCCTCGATATCCTCCTCGGGCTTCATATTTTTTATCAACATCCACCATTGATCAGCTTCACCCTCCATACGATAAGCCACCAAGAGAACCTTCTCTTGTTCAGAACATTTAAGGATGGAGAAGATCTTTTAAATGGAGTTGATCCATTGTTCAGCGATCATGGGATCAGATGATCCACTAAAAGTAGGAGGCCTTTGTCTCATGAAGCTCTCGATAGCGAATTTTTCTTTATTAGGGGGGGTTGAACATTCCTCTGGACCCGTGTTTCTATTCAAATCTTGAGTTAGCTGAGAGAGAAGCGTGACAAAGTTCATGATTCCCACTCCCATTGGATTGGTCATCTCATTAGTACAGTCATCACACTGATCTTCGCATCGGTTGTTAGCCTGAGTCCTCCTATTACCGGCCATTGGCTGGAATAAAATGAAAGTTAGGGGTAACACATAAAGGTTAATCCAAAGACAAAAGTTGATGACTTATAAATTAAATTTTATTTCCTTAACTTATGAATCTATAGGCTTCAATCTAGGCTTTGCGTGATCTACTTTCTAACATATATTCTTAGGGTTTTTTTTATTCCCTTAATAAGGGTTCATACTAAGCTTGTGAATTTACCAAAGAATATCCCCTGGGAGTGTCGTAACCAAGAGTGCATCAAGGCCCATTGTTGTGCACCAGTTCCCGTTTGAGTCAATCTCAAAGCGGGGTTTTCGGGTTTTACCCCTAGGATACATCTGTTCCAGAGCCGTGTCTACCTGCTCGTATCCAGACAGGGATGTATTTTCTTGATAACCCACTTACTCAATACTCACCAAAACTTAGGAACATTTTTATTGTACTTAGTCTTGTATCTAAGTCTTTACTAGGGTTTTCTAATCCTAATCCCAAAATAACTAAACCTATCCTCTGATACCAACTATGACAACCCTTCTTTTATTACAAACTTAAACATGATTTATTACATAAACTATTCACTTGATACAACATGGAAGATCGAGAGGTCTAGTGTCTTTGGGCCTCAGGATCATTACATAACAACTTAAAACATGAAATACAACATCTTTATTGAAAACTTCCTTTACATGACCACTACATTCCCTCGTACTTAGCATTGCATGGGATAACCTGAGAACATGCATAAGAAAAGGGTGAGCTATAAAGCCCAATAAGGGAATAAACATGGAATACATGGGGAGTAAAATACATGTTAGAAAATATTCATATCAATAGATAACAAGATAAACATGGACATAAAGGCATGATAAAGCATGATAATCATAACATGGAAATGTGGCAACAACACTTAACATGGAATTAGCATGAGCCAAGGCCCATTGCGCATGAAGCACGAGTAAATCCTCATTGCACATGAAGCACGAGTAAAACCTCATTTCACTTAAATTAGCATGAGTCAACACTCATTGCACATGACGTATCATGATACTATACTTTACCCAATTCATTGGAGCGCTATAAGGGCGCACCCTTCTTAAACATTTCATTTCATGCATAAGTGTGCCACATGGATCATAAAACATGGATTCATAAAACATAATCATTTATTACACGATAAAGGAATGTGGAATGAAACTTTATAATTAATAAGTAAATGTGCATGAAGGTGAATACCCTTGATGGATAAATGGGCATGGTATTCACTACACAATGGCATTGGCTTAGAAAATTGGTGCAATTTCGGCAGCGTAACGGCGTGATATAAGAATTCATAAAAATGGTTGATGAGAGAGAAAGGGGTGTCTCATCATATATACATGAAATGGATAGTAAGGGGTTCATATAGATACATGTCCCAACAATTGTAATAAAATTTAGATTCATGAAACAAAAGTACTGCGTGAATGTAAATGAGGAGAGAGAAGTTCCTTTCAGAATTTCGGCATAGTAACGGGTGTACATGGGAGGTATTTAATGAGAGATAAAGGGGTATCCCAACATTAAAACAATAATAGGGAAGTATGGGGGAGGTGTGAAACCATACCCCAGTATTTATAATTGAAATTAAAAGGGCATAACAATATTAAGAAAATTGGAAAAAAAAAGTGAAAGGAAGAAAAACCCTTACTTGGAAGTGTGCTTCCAAAGGCATGAGAGAGGCTTGAGAGAGACTTATTGGGAGGTTGGAGAAATTTGGGAGGATTATAGAGAGAGTAGGGAAGAGTTTTGACGAACTCAAAAGGATTTTAGTGAGGAGTAAGTGGGAGCTTGGGTGGGTTTATATAAGAAAGGTGAGTGAATTCTTTATTATTTAGGTTTGGGACCCCTTACATTAAACTAATCCAAACCAAAAATTAGTTCGTGGTTTTTTCCCATGGTTTTTGGAAAAGGTAAGATAAAAAAAATATTTTATAATTCCAAAGTCCGAACTTCTTAAAATAACGGGGTTGCTTATGTGGAGGTGAGCCGCACTCCCATGGAAAATGATTTAAAAAGACAAGATGTTTAATAAGTCTTGAGGGGTCCATTAATGCTTTGTAAAATAATTAAAACAAATCCAAAATCACATTATTTTAATTTTAAAACATATATTTTCCAAACATAAATCTTATATTATTTTATTACATCACTATTGGGCCATTATGATTTCATAAAACACATTATATATTTAAATGGTATTCAATTTTAACCCAAAAAATTGACTGTCTCAGAAAATTATGAAAAAATCACCATTGGATAATTTCAACGTCCTGATTCCAGAAATAAGATTTATTTTATCTAAATAATTTTCTAAATATGTTAATTTTCACTTTTAAAATAAAAACTGACATTTATCGAAAATTCACGGGTTTTGACAAAAATGGCTTTCAAACCTTAATAAAAATTACAATTGCATTCATAAAATTATAAGATCATTTATATTTAATAAAAATTAATTTAATAATAATAATAATATTTTATTAAAATATTATTTAATTAAAAAATCCATTAATTCATCAAAATAGATTTCTTATCTGAATATTAACTAAAAAAATACTATTTGTGCTTTAAAAAACTATTCACAAAGTGTCAATAATGACAAGAAGGTATATTCATTATTATATACAAAAAATAATATACATGAACATAGTACTAGAGATTTGTTACATAACCCCTTAAAACAGCCACATAAGTCCTAAGGGTAAGGTGTGTGATGGTGACAGACTCTTAGGGTGGCTTGGATAACATCGCTCGAGTGGTAATCTCTATCAACTTCCACTTTTCCCGTAGACGGTCTTGTTCGAGTTTGACATGATGAAGCTCATCTTGGGCTTGGTCAAGAGCAAAACCCAAGGATGCCACCTCTTTTCTTAGCTCTGATAAATGGGCTTCGTATGGAGCAATTCTACTGGATGAGGCCATCACTTCTTTTGTCTGAGTAAATTGGATTTGTTAAAACCCTATATTTATACTAATCATGTGATCACTATTCAATGGATATATTAGGAATGGTCAAAATTATTAACATAAAACCAAAGAAGTTGACATTTTATTTAAACATTTTACATAAAGTGACATTTAATTAGATCAAGTGGGATTTCCATTAATGAAACTTTGGGTCGTTACAGATAGCTTGGAAACAACTAGTTAGTGGTAGAAACCCATATTATTGACTTCCATAGTTGAGAGAATTTCATGCGCACAAAATTTGGATTGGGGTGTCATTACACCAACTATTGAATTCCTTAGAATTATAGGTAACACATATGCATCAACTGATAACACCATATGTATTGAATGGGAGTTTGAAACTAAAAATGAATTGAAAATGTGGTAAAGAAATACCATATATAAAGACATGTTACATTTGGGGTTAATGAGTCCAAGATGAAAAATTACTTCATTCAGTGTGAAAAATTTGGGCCAAAATGTTAAATTCAAATGAGGACAATATATGATAATTTTTTTCATATTGGAAGATAATTTAGTTTGAAGGCCCGCATATTTATGTATATCCAAAATTGTCATAGGATCACTCGTCCCTTAATGTAGAGTTTATATCTACTATTATTATAGAGATGATATGAATGTTTCGGAATGTTCTTGTGTCCCTTGTCCAAGAATGAATACAATAGTTTTTCAAATATAATATATCCAATGGAAAATCTTAGAATGCAAAAAAAAAGGAAATTATGAAATTATATTGTAATTTTAATGAATCATATGCAATTTTTTCATAGCTAATGGGATTATTGTCTCTCTAAAATCAGGTTATTTATTATCTGGAACCATTGAGTATGTATCCCTAGATCATTGAGTTGATCAATTAGGTTATTTATTATTTGTACACTATTTATAAATAAATTAAACATGATAGGATATCATTAAAATAATAAATTGTTGGACTAAGCCAACAACATCATTCATGTTTATTTGTTTACTTCATTTTTCTTCACAATTCTTAATTATGAATGCTAATTTTATACCTCATTTTTCTTCTTGTAGTTTTTTTAAAAATATTTTATAAATTGTGTTAAATTTACTATAAAATGTAATGATGATTTTTAAATGTAGAGATGGAGAGCCTTCTATTGGTCACATTTCAAAAAAACAGGTTTTACATCTAGTCATAGAGGGATGTTAGGTTCTTCATATGAGTGTATGAAGGTCACATCATTTCCATCATGTTTCACCACCTCCTTTCATCATCCTATATCTTCATCGTGCTAGGTTCTATGGTGTAGAGATGTTTGACCTCACCTTCATAGATCATCAACTCATTGCTGACCTAGTGGAGATAAGGAAGCCAGAGGCACATAAATTTCATTTTCCATAAGGAGATATGACTATTACTCTGGAGTATGTGTCCATTATGTTGGGCATTCCCATCGAGGGTGCGTCTGTGATGGGATGGGTTGATTTGGATTGGTTTGATTTAGATCACTGGCTACTAGGCATTGAGTTTCGGGGTGATGGAAGGTCCATCATCGAGATTCAATTACGCGTGCCATGGATAGATGATAACTCCACCCATCTTGCAAATGATGATGATGATATCACCATGTAGAGATATTCACATGCATATATTTTGAGAATTATTAGTGGAATGATATTTATCGATCATTCCACTACATTTTTTCACTTGATATATTTTTCATTACTTGAGGACTTAGACCATGTAGGGTGGTATAATTGGGGGTCTGTATGTCTTGCTTATACATACAGAGCGCTATGAAATGTATGTCACATCTATAATATTCAAATTACAGGATGTTTTATTCATATCTAGATGTGGATATGGGAGCACATATCTTTCTTAGCTCTACATGTCTATACACCATTGTCTATCGGTATTTTATGGGAGTCCCAACATGGATGATGGTATGATTTTCCTTCCTTATTATGTGAGAATCAAATGTATAAATTCATATTATAAAATATAAATATAAAAGTTTTAACTATAGGTGGATTCAAACACATTGACATTTAGATATAGTTAGACATGATGTCCACATTTACAGACTTATACTGGACAATTTTTAATTGGGTGAAGTACATGATTATTAATTATATAGCTAAATTATTATTTTTTATTGAAAATGACTTCATTTATTAATTGATTTTTTTATATTTTTTGTTTTATGGATGTCATATATTCAACCCATCATTCAGATTCACCCACCTTACTATACTGTGATGCTTGTTGTCAGCTCAGGCATCATACCTATGATTCATTTTCATATTGTCGAGTGGAAACAAGTTGATAGAGTTAATGAGTCAATTCAACTACAATCAGCCCATTCTCACACTTCCCAGTCAATTTTCTTCACTTCATTCCCTGAAGATGTCAAGGAAGAAAGACATCCACTAGAAATGATATCATGCATGCTATATTGAGATGTGGGACAGATATCATGAGTCCCGATTATGAGGGGCAGGCACAATACACATGCATCTATCAGATCAATTGAATTATGGGCCTTCATACCACGTGTTTGCATTGATATGTCCTACACAACACAGATAGGACTATCATAATTTGTAAATAACTCTTCCTTCCACTTTTAAATAGTTTTTTTATTATCTTTAGTTAACAGCATCATTTGTTTGTAGCACCCCAAGCACTTCATGGTATGTTTCTCTTAAATACATTCTAGTTATAGCCTATATTTCATGAATCACTGAGCCTATATGGAAAAAAACATGGTTACTTATAGGAGATATCCATAACCTATCCATTAAACTTAAATTTCCCAACTCTGTGATTTGAATTTTGAAAATCAGACATACACGGTTGTGTTCAAGATGATATTTAGAGTCTGATAGAATTAACTTAATTTTCGGTGAATAGTAACCTACCCTTATGAATATTAACCTAACCTTATGAATAGTAACTTACCCTTAGGAATATTAATATGAATCTTATGAATGGTATCCATTCCCTTGAAGGTATAAATGAATTTAGGCACCTTAAAAATGAAGGTGAATATTTTAAGTGTTTATATTTTTTAATTAAATAATTATTTTAATTAAATATTTAATTAATAATATTTAGAAAATTATTTTTGAAAAATTGACTTCATTTCTGGATTCTACATGTCGAAAAATGGTTAGGGTGAATTTTTGGGATTTTTCTGAAATACTTAAATTTTTTATGAATAGTAAAATGCGATAATTTAGGATAAATGCTAAATAAGGAATTTATTGAGTCATTGATGATGATCTACTGATGTAAGCCCAATTGGTTGGAATTAACATGCATATATTACTGTTCTTGTTCATGTAATACTCACTATTGGTTGTCTTGAGAGGAAATAATAAAATAATTATTATAATATTAAGAAAACTCATCTCCCCTCCACTATATAAACCACCCCTCACCCCCTCTTCCTCTCACACCGCTTAAGCTTCAAGTCTTGCCTAAATTCTGCAAAATACTCTTCCCAAGACATCTTCCCACATCTAAGACCTTTTTTTCTCACCAAAAGTCCAAAAACAAAGGCCTTAAGGAGATTCTCAAGGAGGAGTACTCAAGAGGTGAACCTTCCTTCTCTTTTATTTCAATTTCTTTTACAAAGTTCCATTCTTTTGTTCTCCCTTCTCACCTCCCCTCATCCAAATTCCATGATAATTATATTACCTTAAATGTAATTTATTTTCATTTTTCTAATGTAATATTTCATCATAATCACTTTTTCCCCTCCTTTTATATAATAAATGCAAACACCATCTGAGATGTGTAAATTTATCACACTCAAGGAAGACGGGTTTTCAATTTTCATTACTATCTTTAATACTGGTCATGAAACCTTTTCAATGGTTGAACCAGGTCTTAATATATGTATATTATTGTGATTAATGTTCTTGAATCTTTACACATTCATAATATGGAATAAAAATATAAAACAAGTTTATTATGCACAAAACTGCCAAGCCAAAGCCAAGCGTTTATTTTTTTAACTCATCGAATGAGTCATCCTCATGGTATATAACCAGAATAATTATAAGATCATTTATACCTATTTAATGTCACTAATAATGTATATTAACAATTCTGTATGTTTAACCACGTTTCAAATGAACTTCCATTCATGAATACAAGTAAACAAATCATGAAACCAAGTAAGAAAATGCTTCCAAAAAATAAAATTAAATCTCTTAAACCCAATAAAAATGCCATTAATGAACTTAATAAGGTTATAAAATATCAATTAAATGTTTATGAGATTCTGTAATTATTAATTAATGAATCTAAATTTTATTATTCAGGTCATTAAAACAAACAAGAACACCTTTGAGAGTAAGGTAAGGGGTCCTCTCTCTCACTTTTGTTCAAGAATCTACCCTATGTTGTGCCCTTTTATTTTTAATTTCTAATGATGGGGTATATTTTCTAACATCCCCCATAATTCACTTGTGACGTATAAATAATTTAATACCCCTTTAACTCTCATTAATCCCTCTCAATAACACTCGTTACCATGTCGAAATGTTTGTAAGGGGTTTCTCATCTCACTTTCATTTCTGTGAGATTTTCATTGTTCTCCACTTATTTCTTGTATGTGGTATATGTGTACTACCTTTTGATATATGATAACATTATTATATTTATATTCATGTTGTTCAATGATTAATTTTAGGTTTATTAAGTTCTTTTAATATGATTTGACCGATTACATTGTGGTAAGAGACTTTGTCTCAACTACTATTTTTTGTGACTAACTTTGTATTGTGCACCTAATAATCCTTTTGTGGTGTACCTAATTCCCATTTGAGATCACTTTCCATTTGAAATTTTATTTATATTAAATATCCATAATCTCATATCATGGATATGTTTTTTGTCTAAACTGTATACCATTTTACATATAGTGTTTATTTGGAAAGTTATTTTAATTATGGAAATATTGATGAATCTGTATACTCTACTGTATACGGATATTGAAAAGGCATATTGCTATTGTATTGAATAAATATATAAATAATGATTTGGACATGTAGTGGAATGTGGGGCCCTCTATAGCCCCTCGATGCATCAGTAGGTCTCATGAGACAAATCTGTTTGGTGACAAACCCTTTGAGTTTGTTTCCAAAAAATCAGACAGGTTTCTACCCATAGAACTAAACCGTTTTAATGGTATTATGGTTTCATGTGCCTGATACATGACATCCAATTAATAAGAATTCTCTTTATTCATTATCATTTTTTACTATCCATGAGGTTTTCACTATGACAAAATCTATGGATGTAGTTTCAATCTCAGTTTATTAATGGCGTGATTTTTTCATTTATTCACCATGCCATATTGATTATGTCAGATTGATTATGATTCAATTATTATTGTATTCATGATTTCACTATTTTTAACCCTTACTGATCATTTGATCTCACCCCTTTCATTGTTTTCCATCAACATGTGATGAATAGGTGATCGTTTATTGAGTTCCTGTGGTTGCAGTTTTTAGTTTTTGTTATGAATTGTATTTTTTAACCTTTTCCAATGTAATTTGAGTTACATATATGTATCTAGTTTCTTAAATACTACTAAAATGATCATTACTTTGGGATTTTAATTCCTTATAACCATTCCAATATCACAATTAATTCACCATATCCATCCTAGAGGGGTCGGGGTGTTACATTGTTTTTGCAGGATTCTCGTATCACACATCTCATTCACATCTCTAATACCAAAGAGGGAGGTGCATTTGACCAAGCCTATTTTCACAGAGTAGTTGTAAGGCCCCAGCCTTAAACGTTACATTATCTTGAGTTTTAATTCAATAATTCATTCTATTGCATTATAGGATATTTTCAGGTTTAGAGTTTTAGATAATTAGGTCATAACTAATACATAACAAAACCATAAAATACAAAGTGGACACTTCCAATTAATATCCTTTTTTACCATAATATATAAAATTTAAAATAAATAATGAATTATTTTCATGGAAAATATTCACATATTTCAACTTGAATTCTTCATTTCCCTTACCCATCTGTAAATCCTAATAAAAATCAATTAAAAACATGGTATAAGCACAAAAGCTCAATAAGGGATACAAAAAGAAGGAAAAATATTAGTCCAGTGAACACATGAAAACTCATATAATATTTACCTTTATCTTTAAAGTTAATTGAGCATATGAAATAAAACATTTTCACATGAAAAATTAACATACACTTTGCTCAAATAAAATCATTAAAACCCATAGTAAGCAATTAAAACTCCTTTATGTGACTTATATCATCATATACGTAAAACTCATTCAAAGTCCTTTTTAATTGGAATAATCTTACGGCCAACTTCCAATATATTCATTACCCAGTGAATTGGAGATCTGTATTGGGGATCACCCTTCATATAATCTATATCAGGCTCATCTGTGAGCAATAATGGGGCTCAACCAATTGTATAAGCAATATCGGAATCACCTATTTCTCATGATCTATAATGGGTCTCAACCCTTCGTATAAGCTATATTGAGCTCACCCATGAGCTATAAAGGGGCTTAACCCTTCATATAAGTTGTATCAATCTCACTCGTTTCATATAATTATAAAGTAAAATTTCATGAATAAAACACCTTTATTATAAAACCCTTTGAAAAAATCTTTAAACTCATGTGAAAAATACTTTCGAATAAAAATACCATTTCCTTTTAAAATCATTTTAAATACCAAAATACCCAAAAATTTAGAGGGGTTTTAATATAAGAAAACATTTAAGCTTGAAAAGGAATCTATAAATCAAATAAAAGTCGTTATGACATGAAAGTTCGTTGTCACTATTCTTTAAAAATAGGACATTTCATTTGTCATTTTTCAAAACATTCATTTTAAGACACATAAAAATATTCCCTTTGAAAACCTTTGAAATAAAGTAAAAGATTCATAGAATAAAATTTACAAACTTTTTATTTGCATATAATACATTTTAATAATCATTTTAAATCATGAACATTGAATAAAAAGAAATTTTTTAGTAAAACATTAAAATAGGATTTATTTAGAAGAAAAGTATCTTATCACTTTGGAAATATTTAAACCATAAGCCCCATGAAAGAATAACTTTAAACAAATAAATAAATTCCATGAGAATAGATAAATTCATGATATAAACTATAAAAGGGTCTGTATATACACTATATAAATTAATAAAGATACATAACATCAAGAAATGTCTCAATGAAAGGAAATTTAGATAAAGTACCTTACCTTGAATTTGATTCATCATGTGTGTCTTTATTTTCCTCTTCTTCGGGTTACTCCTTTTGGATTTCACCAAAGGAATTTCTTTATTTTATTTATTCCCAAAGTGAGGCTTCTAAGATGAGATTATGGATGTTTTAATTTGATTCAAGTAGGGGTTCGATGACCCAAAAGGCTTGATGGGTGTGTAGAGAGGGGGGTGAATTCTCTTTTATAGCGGAGGAGGAGTGGCATTATTTTAAATACGAAAAGGTAAATATTATTGAGAGGTAGTCATTACATCATGTGCCTCCAATAATGAACCATTTTAGATACAAGAGGGTATATGGTTGAAATATGGATAGAAAATGAGTTTTTGAAAAGTTCCTGGGTCATTTTTCCCCTTAAGATTAAATTTTAACCACTAAGTAAACTAATTTTTACCTTAATTATTGTAATTAATTTTAATTTATTTCACTAATATTTTTGGTAAAAAAACTAAGTTGATCTTACTAGGAATTATAAATTATGCTGACTCCAAATGTGGAATTTAGTTTTCAAAATTCCAATCATAGAAGTTATAGAATTTAATTTAATATTATTCTCGTAGATGGGACAAAACAACAAGTTTTTAAAGTAAAAAAGTTCAAATGTTTGAAAAGGTTTTATATCCAATTTAAATATGAAATTTATTAAAATGAAATAAATTGGATTGATAAATTTATAACTTAACTAATTATACTTTAAAAATTATTTAAAATATAATTTAAATATATAAATAAATTAGATGTAAATGCAGATTTCAATTAAAATTCAGTGTTTTTCATTATTCATCAAAAATGTAACTTCTTAGAAAAATACCAAAAATTCACCAAAGGTAAATTTTGATATTCCACTTTCAAAAATTAATTTTATTTTTTAAAATAAAATTTCTAAAATCTTCCAAATTTAGTTTTAAAACAAGTGCGCCATTAAAAGGTAGAAAAACTATCTTTTAGAAAAATACATCTTTACATGCATAAAATTGGATTTGTTCTTATTTTATGACTTTCAAACTTATTGGATTAATGTAAAAACATTTGGTTAAATATGTATTATGTAAATTTAGTTAATATCTCTCACTAATAGTAATTAATTTAAATTATTAAGATAAAATTCCTTTATGGGAAAAATAGTTTTTTATAAAAACATTTCCTTTATATTCACTTGGTTTTTATTTTAATTTATAATTAATTGGTAACCAAATAATTCATTATATATACATTTTTAAACCATATTTTTATAATTTTTTTAATCTTATTCATTTACACCATTTCAACGGTCAGGTGATAACTATCATATAAAATAATAATATTAGTAGTATATAGTTATCTGATAAGACTCGATCTTACATGTAATGAAAGTTATATAAGAGACTTGATGTCACATAAAACACAAGATAAACTTGGTGTTACGAATAACAACAGAAAAAATTTTCATTGCATTTAACTCAAGATGTCAAAGAATTTAAATAAATTTGAAAGAAAATATATTTCATAAAATCTCAGGATGTAAGATCCTACACCCCCCCCCCACTTAAAATGAATTTCTCCCTAGAAATTTATCTTGGATATTAAAGGATTAAAATTTATAGAATTACTTTATTTAAACCCACATAGTAAAAATAAAATAAAGAAAACAACCCTTAAAAATGTAAAGTTGGAAACATAAAGGTCACCTGAAGATACACTTAACTAGGATTCCACATAGGGAGAACATTGGTGGGAAATTAAAAGATGGATTTAGAAGGTAAAACTAATTACCATGGACTAATAGAGAGTGATAGAGAACATAATCAAGAGTAAGTCAATGGAAAAAAAACACAAGTCAAGTGTGAGTGGAAAAGGTCATTATTATCGTTAGAAAATATAGTAATAGGGTAACATTTTATTTTTAGATCATTTTTCTAAAGTTAAAGGATTCATTCACTATCTATACTAAGAGTATAAGGAAATATACTTGATTCATGAGTATAGATTAATTCTTTAATCAATTTACACCATTATCTCAATTTTTTCCCAAGAAATTGTTATTCAAGATGACCTTTTTTCTGCTTAAAGCACTAAAATTCACTTTTAACAAATTTTAATATCCATAAAAGAGTGAAAAATATTTCCATATATCTCTAACCAGTTTCCAAAATAATTATTTTTAGCACAAGTTATCTAATATAATAAATTAATCTCTAAACCTCATAATTAACACCATTGGTTCATCATTATATTTACTTTTCAAAACATTTAAAAAAAATTCATTAGTGATCATATTATCCCTAAAGGTTATCAATACCTTTAAACTTATGTTAATAAAATTTAAAGGCATTATTATTCAAATATATTTTCCCCTAAAACATATACTTCAAATATTAATGAAAACTCAATAAACGTCTCACAAAGTATTTCCATTACTTAAAACATAAAAAGAGGGGTACCTAATACATTAATATTATGATCAACCATCGAAAAATGTAGAGCTCCTTGGATATTTCACCACTTCACCAGATGAACCAACATCAACTGTAGAAGTAGCAAATGATTTTTCCACCCCTTTTTACTTCTGGTCATGGTGATTTTCACCCTAATTAAGTAACTTCAGACACATGTTATCATAATTTCCCAAATCATTAAAAATAAAACAAATCATTGTTGACTTATTATCTATTATCTCATTCTTGGATTGTTCAGCACTTTTTTATTTGTAGTCACTAACCTTGTGACCAAAATTACCACATTGATAACACATTCCAGATCCTAACATAAATTCCCCAAAAATTTATTTTACCACACCTGGAACAAGTTTTGTGCTTAACATTATAATTATTAGTTGTTTTATTCTATATTTTCTTCCACCTTGATTGTTTCTTACTCTTGTGATCTCATGGAATGTAAGTGTCAAAAAACTTCATCACAACTTTCTCAGCACAACAAAAAACTTTCTCAAAAAAATTAAATTCTCAAGAGGCCAAAGCTCTTCATGTATTTGTTTCATTCATGAGTAAAATATATCAATTTTAATATCAATGTCTTGAATAAAATTTGGAATATACCTGGCTAATATTGTGAATTTTTCTTTATATGGGACAATTTAATCATCGTCCTTTTTCTTTAATTCCAAGAATTGGTTCTCCATCCTAATCAAAAAAAACTTAGGGAAATATTTATCAAGGAAAATATTCTTAAACATGTATTATTCTATATTATAAAGATCATTTTTCTCTTTTTTATTCTTAACCAAAGACCACCATCAATAAATTTTACCTTCAAAATGATAGATGGAGAGAGTTACCTTTTGATATTATGAAAATCCCATGACTTAAAATATCTTCTTTAGGGTATTGATCCATCCTTTGTCTACCACTAGGTCAGATGATCCATTGAATGATGGAGAATATTACCTCATTAAATTCTACACTATAGACATGTTCCTTCATGGTATATAGGTTTCCTCTCTAACATGGATACCACCACCATTTATATCTAGTGTCAATTGATTCGTCACTACAAAAAACTATTCTGTTCCAATTCTAACCATCTTGAGATGCTGATTTGGAAGGATATTTTCCTCTTTATTCCTTCCCACTACAGCTTCCTTGTTTCCTCTACAAAAAACCATTTTGAACAAATATACTTTAGATGAATAAATATGGTAATATTTAAATTCTATATCATTCTAACTTAACCCTAAGGTAAAATATTTTTAAGGGAAAGTTATTAACATTATCTTAACCTCTAAAGTTATCTAAAACTTTCCTTTGAAACTAAATGTGAATCCACAACCTTAAATATTACATTATCTTGAGTTTTAAGTCAAGAATTCATTCTCTTGTATTTAATTATCTTTTTAGGTTTATATTTTTAGATAATTGGGCCATAACTCACACATAAAAAACCATAAAATGCAAAGTGGACACTTCCAATTGGTATCCATTTTTCCCATAATATAAATCTTTTAAAATAAATCATGATTTATTTTCGTGGAATATCTCCAAGAATTTCAACTTGACTTCTTCCTTTACATTACCCATCCTTATATCCTAATAAAATCAATTAAAAATGAGTTATGATCAAAAAATATAAATAAGGTATATAAAAAGAAGGAAAATCATTAGTCTAGTAAACACATGAAAACTCATATAATGTTTACCTTTATCTTCAAACTTATTTGATCATATGAAATAAAACATTTCATATGAAAAAATAACACACACTTTACTCAAAGAAAACCATTAAAACTCATAGAAAACATTTAAAACTCTTTTCAGTGACTTAGAGCACCGTATATATAAAACCCTTTCAAAACCCTTTTAAATTGGAATGACTATATGGTCAAATTCTAATATAATCATTACTCAATGCATTAGAGATATATATTGGGTATCACCCTTTATATAATCTATATTGGGCTCACCCATGATCAATAATGGGGTCCAAACCTTCATATAAGATATATCAGGTTCACATATTTCTCATGAGCTATAATGGGAATCAACCCTTTATATAAGCTATATCAAGCTCACTCGTGATCTTTATTGGGGCTCAACCCTTTTTATAAGATATATCAAGATCACCTGTTTCATATAATGATCAAGTATCATTTCATGAATAAAACACCTTCATCAAAAAACCCTTTGAAAAAAATCTTTTAAAATCATGTGAAAAATACTTTTGGGTAAAAATACCATTTCCTTTTAAAAAACATTTTTAATACCAAAATACCAAAAATGATAAAGAGGGTTTTTCATATATAAAATCATTTAATATTTAAAAGGAATCTAGAAATAAAATAAAATTCATTAAAACATGAAATATCATTGTCTCTGTACTTTAAAAATAGGACATTTCATTTTTCATTTGTCAAAACATTCCTTTTAAGATGCGTAAAAATATTCATTATGAAAACCTATGAAATAAAATAAAAGAGACATAAAATGAACTTTATAAATATTTTATATCCATATAAGACATTTCAATAATAATATTAAATCATAGAAATATAAAATAAATATATTTTGAAGGAAAAAAATTAAAATAGGATTTATTTAGAAGAAAATTCCCTTATTACTTTGGAAATATTCTAACTATAAGCCCCATGAAATAATAACTTTAAACTAAACATTAAATACCATAAGAATAGATAAATTCATGATATAAATTGTAAAAGGGGTGGTATATACACCTTATAAAATAATAAATATTCATAAACTCAATAAATTTCTCAATAAAGGGAAATTGAGAAAAATTCTCTTGCCTTGAGTCTAATTCATCACATGTATCTTTATTTTCCTCTTCTTTGGGTAACTCTTTTTGGTTTGCACTAAAGGACTTCCTTGGTTTTATTTCTTCCCAAAGTGATTATTCTAGGAGGAGAATAGGTATGTTGGTATTTTATTTTTTTAGGGGTTGGAGGATCCAAAAGGCTTGAGATATGTGTAGAGAGGTAGAGAGTGAATGCCCTTTTATAGTGGAGGAGAAGTGGTTTTCTTGTAAATACAAAAGGTTAAACATTATTGGGAGTTATCTATTACTAAATGTGCCTCCAATAATGAACCATCTTAGATAAAATAGGTTATATGGTCTAAATATTTCCATAAAATGGGTTTTGGACACATGTATAGGTCATTTGGCCCCTTAAGATTAAAGTTTAACCACTAAGTAAACTCATTTTTACCTTAATCTCTGTAATTAATTTTAATTTATTTCACTAATATTTTTGGTCAAAAAATAAAATTAAATTACTATAAATTATAAATTATTCTATTTAAAAATATATAATCCATTTTTCTAAATTACATTTACAGAAGTGGCAGAATTTAATTTAAAATTAATCTCACAGACGGGACGAAACAACGGGCTTTTAAAGTAAAAAGCTCAAAAGTTTGAAATGTGTTTATATCCAATTTCAATGTGAAATTAATTCCAATTACCTAAATTAGATTTATTGATGTATAATTGAACTAATTATACTTTAAAACCAATTTAAAATATAATTTAACTATATAAATAATTTAGATGAAAATGAAATTTTCAATTAAAATTTATTGTTTTTCACTATTCATCAAAAAATGAAACTTCTCAGAAAAATACCAAAATTTCACCCAAGGTAAATTTTGATATTATGATTTCAAAAAATTAATTTTACTTTTTACAATAAAATTTATAAAATTGTCAAAATTTAGTTTTAAAACAAGCGTGTCATTAAAAGGCGGCAAAACTACCTTTTAGAAAAATACAGCTTTTCATGCTTAAAATTGGATTTTTTTTTCTTATTTTGTACCTATAAAACTTATTGTATGAATGTAAAAATATTTGGTTGAATATATAATATATAAATTTCATTAATATCTCTCACTAATAGTGATTAATTTAATTTATTAAGATAAAATGCCTTTGTTGTCATAAAAATTGTTTTTTTGTAAAAACATTTCCTTTATTTTCATTTGGTTTTTATTTTCATTTATAATTAATTATTAATAAATTAATTCATTATATATAAATTTTTAAACCATATTTTCATAATTCAGTTAATCCTATTCATTTCCACCATTCCAACTGCTGAGTGGTAACTATCATGGTAAATAATAATATTAATAGTATATTGTTGTCTGGTAAGACTCGGCCTTGCGTATAACGCGGGTTATAAAAGAAACTTGATGTTATGTGAAATGCAAGATAAACTTGGTGTTGTGTATAAAAAAATCTAAATTTTGCATTGTGTGTAACTTAATCTATCAAATAATTTAAATAAATTTGAAAGAAAATATATTTCCTAAAATCTCAGAATGTTACATCTTACCCCACTTAAAATGAATTTTTCCCTTGAAATTTGTCTTGGTTATCAAAGGATTAAAATTTTTAGAATTAATTTATTGAAACCCACATAGTACAAATGAAATAAATAAAAAATCCCTTAAAAGGGGAAAGTAGGAAACATAAAGGTCACTTGAATATACGCATAACTATGATTCCACATAGGGAGAATGTTGGTGGGAAATTAAAAAGATGGATTTGGAAGGGAAAATTAATTAACATAGACTAATAGAGAGCGATAGAGAATTTTTTCAAGATGAATTTAATTGAAACAAAACCACAAGTCAAATAGGTGTGGAAAAGTTCATTGATATCATCAGAAAATATGGTAATAGGATAGCATTTTATTTTAAAATCATTTTCCTACAGTTGAAGGATTCCTTAACCATCTATACTAAGAGCATAAGAAGGTATACTTAAATGATGGGTAGAGATTCGTCATTTAATCAATTCCCACCACTATCTCTCCTTTTTTCCCAAGCAATGATTATTCAAGATGAACATTTTTTTATGCTTGAAGTGCTAAAATTCACTTTTAACAGATCGTAAGATCCATAAAATAGTGAAAAGGTTTTCCGTATGTCTCTAACCATTTTCCAAAATCAATGTGGTTAGTATAAGTTATCTAATATAGTATATTAATCTATAAAGCTCAGAAGTAATTCCATTGGTTCTTCATTAATATTTACTTTTCTAAATGTTTTAAAAAATGTCATTAGTGATCATATTAACCCTAAAGGCATTATTACTCAAATAGATTTTCCCCTGAAACATATAATTCAAATATCAATGAAAACTCGATAAATGTATCCCAAGGTATTTCCACAACTTAAAACATCAAAATATGTGTGCCTAAGACATTGATATAATGATCAACCATTGAAAAATATAAAAATTCCTGGAGGTTTCACCACTTCACCAGATGGACCAACATCAACTGTAAAAGTAACAAATGATTTTTCTACCCCTTTTGCTTCTAGTTATGGTGATTTCCACCCTATGTAAGTAACATTAGACACATATTATCATAATTTCAATACTCATTGAAACTAAAACATATCACTGTTGAATTACTGTATATTATCTCACTCTTGGATTGTTCAGGACTCTTTTCTTTGTAGTCACAAACCTTATGACCAAACTTTCCACACTGGTGACTCTTTCCAGATCATGACATACATTCCCCAAAATTTATTTTACCATAGTTGGAACGAGGTTTGGGATTACCTCCAGAATTATTAGTTGGTTTCTTCTCCATTTCCTACCACCTTGACCGTTTCTTACTCTTGTCATCTCATGGCACGTATGTTTTGGAAAACTCCATCTCAATTTCTCAACACAATGGATAACTTTATTATAAATTTTAAATTATCAAGGGGATAAATATTTTTCATATACTTGGTTTCAATCCTAAGTAAAATTTATTAATTTTACTTTCAATATCTTGAATAAAATCATGAACATACCTAGTCAATCTTATGAATTTTTCTTCATATGCGGCAACAAAATCATCATCATTTTTCTTTAATTCCAAGAATTTTTTATCTATCCTAATTCAAACAACCTTAGGGAAATATTTCTCAAGGGAAATATTATTAAACATGTCCCATTCCATTACATAAAGATCATTATTCTCTCTAGTATTCTTAACTAAAGACCTTCATTGATCAGCTTCACCTTCAAAAAGATAGATAGAAAGAGTTACCTTTTAATGTTATGAACATCTCATGACATCAAATATCTTCTCCATGGAATTAATCCATCCTTAGGCTACCACTGGTTTATATGATCCATTTAATTATGGAAGATATTGCCTCATGAAATGCTCTACTATAGACATGTTCCATAATGGTATATCGGGTTCCTCTCTAGAATGGATACCACCATCGTTTATATCTTATTTCAACTGATCCATCACTATAAAAAAAATACTTTTGTTCAATTACAACTATCTCAGGATGTTGATTTGGAAGGATATTTTCCTCTTGGGTCCTTCCCACTACATATTCCTTGTTTCCTCTACAAAAAACTATTCTAAACAAATATACTTTAAATAAAGAAACATGGTAATATTCAAATTATATATCATTATAACTTATCCATAAGGTAAAATATTTTGAGGGGAAGTTTACTAACATTATTTTAACCTCTAAATGTAGAACCCCAACCTAGTGAGCCACCCGAACAGTTATTCGAGCTGAGTTCCATGGTTCTTAAGCATGCCTCCCCATACGTCAAAGGTTGTTGACTAGCAACAAGGGTGTAAAGGGGTGATAGTGGGGAGATGATATCCTCTGGTGATGATATAATAATGGTCTAAGTATATATATAAAGCAGCAGAAAAGTGATACCAATAGACACTGGACCAGTAACCTGCTCATGGCGAAAGCACTAACATATAATAGTGGAAGTAACAATAACAGTAGTAGTAGATTAATGAATACTAACATACCACTTATAGAATTAAACAACATACATACAAGTTAGGACATACAATACAATAAGCAGAAATTTCTCCTAAGGCCGACTATAAGTGTATATATATAAGCATGCTGGTACAAAAAGAAAACAAAAAGGAAACTTTGGCTGAGGTAAGATATCATGGTCTCTTACCTTCCATCCCATTCTACCTTAAGCACTAAGATCCATATCCTGATCTATAACCTTTACCTGAATAAAAATCTGTAAAATCTACACGCGTCCTGAAGGGCCCATGTAGGGTGTGATAAGGAATCTCAGAAGGTCGCCACCAACATGTTTCTATCTTTTATCTGTGTTTTAACAGGTGTATATAAATAATAAATAAAATAGAACTAAACACCTGTATAATAATAACCCACTCTTCTTGTGATCAGCATCCATAAGGAATAGATCACCTGCTTTTTCCAATGCTAGTATACCATAGTGGAGAGGATCTTTAGCCTAAGCCCGAGGCATACCCCTAATGTCGATCAGTCTATGTGAACCCTCAGTTTCCACCTTAAATAGAATCACCCGACACCTCATTCCAACTGACACCTCATCTACAGAATAAGTTCCAGTGTTTAAAAAGCATTCCCAAATAATAAAAACCTGGTCTATTGGACCCCTACTCGAAATCTCTTATCGGCTCAAAGATCAAAGTCACGAGGGATAATGATATTTTTCCTCTAAAGAGACCTAGCCCATCGGCCTCAAAGTACGGTGAGCCTCATCCACTAACTGACAGTCTCATCACCATTAACTAATGGATCCTCACCATACTTGTGGCTTTCTATGAAAATCACCTCCAACCATCATCCTAATCCACAACTAACGGAGGTCTCTACCCACACGAGTGGTCAACACCACCTCATTATCTGAGCCTTACTATGTGCACACAACTCCAAACAGTGCATTGGACAATATGGGTGAGTGGCACTCACTAAATAATTCCCTAATCCATATCATTTGTCACCTCATTCCCCTGAAACCGTGTCACTTTATATGATGCTCAACACCACCCAAAATCACTTGGTTCGTGCCTGCAACCTGATAGCCTCTCCACCTCAATCCAAAAACTGCGTCGCCCAACCTGTGATCAACATCACTCATAGAATATTGGAATCTCCCAACCTAACGATCACATCACCTCATACCAGATGGCCATCACCATCTCAATACTTGGTCACATTCCCATAGAACTCAACCAATAATTATAATTAATTTAAAATAATTTAATTTAATAAAAACATACATCGGCCTAATATTCCCAAAGTATGAAGCCTCTCACTAGGTTTATACCACTTTTACTCTTGATTGATCATGCTCATAGGAATCTCATAGGTTCAGTTCATTAATTAAAAGAAAACCATTAAGTTATTAGGGTATTTCTTGGACTACCCAATAGCACACTCAAAGATAAACCCCCCAAAACACTCATGAAAAAAAAATAAAGATAAGCACCACCTACCTCATGTTTGTAGATGTCGACTCATCCGATCATAGCCTCTAAATTGAGCCGATTTGAAATAAATTAGTACTTTAGATGAATGCTATGAAAATAGGGTAAATTGTATCACATGGATTTATCACTCCATATAGAGAGAGTAAAGGAAAATAGAAGAAAGAGGATTGGGAGCCTTATTGATATGCATCTAACACTGCAGACAGATTGATGAATGGGGCTCTCGTAGAGATTTAAGCTGAACACCTAGTGGAGGAAGAAAAGGGAGAGCTTCCCCTCTACTATGCATGACCAAAGTATAAGAATAGGGAAGAATATAAGAAATAGGGTAGGAGGAAAAAATTTACTTTTCACACTCTTAATGGGCCACATGGTTTTCCTGCATGGTTTGGAAAACCATATGCAAACTATGTGATACCCACTTCCTAAGCACCAAGCTCGTATGGTTTATGTGCACGGTTTTCCAAACTGTGCGCAAACCATGTGTGTGACCTATTTTAGAAATTGTATACATTTAAAAATTGAAATTCACCCCCTACTACATAGTTTTAAAAACCATGAACAGGGCACATGGAGGGCTGCACGGTTTGTCCAAACTGTGCACCCTAGTCTGCACACCACAAAAACTTGGGTTTTCGTCCTTCAACCGACCTGAAACCCAATAAAAACCCCAAGACACTTTCCAATCATTAATAATCATTTAAAAGAAATGTATTATGTCAAATAAACTCTCATAATTCAGTTATATTAAATGTGATAAGAGTTGGTCTACCCACCAACCTTTGAAAATTCAAAACAGGTGAGGATTTCAACCTGCTCCAAAAACCTAGGGAATTAAACTAAAGTTATATAAACCTTTAATTTGAAACTAGATGTAAGGATCTAAAATTAAACATTACATTATCTTTTTTTAAGTCAATAATTCATTCTCTTTCATCTGAGAATCTTTTTAGGTTTAGATTTTCATAGAATTAGGGCATAACTCATGTATACCAAAACCATAAAATACAAAGTGGAAACTTTCGATTAGTATCCATTTTTTATAATATAAAACTTTTAAAATAAATCTTGATTTCTTTTCATTGAAAATCTGCATGAATTTCACCTTGAATTATTCCTTTCCCTTACCCATCCTTAAATCCTGAGAAAATCAATTAAAAATGCACAATGAGCATAAAATATCAGTAAGGGATACAAAAAAGAAGAAAAATCTTTAGTCCAGTGAACACATGAAAACTCATATAAAATCTATCTTTATCTTAAAATTTATTTTAGAATATGAATTAAAACATTTTCACATGAAAAAATAACACACACTTTTCTCAAATAAAATCATTAAAACCCATTGTAAGCAATTAAAACTCCTTTAGGTGGCTTAGAGAATCATATACATAAAACTCTTTTAAAACCCTTTTAAATTGGAATAACCATATGATCAACTTTCAATATAATCATTACCCAATGCATTAGAGATCTATACTGGGGATCACCCTTCGTATAATCTATATCAGGTACACTCATGAGCTATAATGGGGATCAACCCTTCGTATAAGCTATATCAGGCTCACCCATTTCTCATGAGCTATAATGGGGCTCAACCCTTTGTATAATCTATATCGGGCTCAATCCTTTGTATAATGGGGTTCAACCCTTCATATAAACTATATCAAACTCACCGGTTTCATATAATTCTCAAGTACCATTTCATGAATAAAACACATTCATCATAAAACCCATTGAAAAATTCTTTTAAACTCATGTGAAAAACACTTTCGGATAAAAATAGAATTTCCTTTTAAAAACCCATTTTCAATACAAAAATACCCAAAAATATAAAGAGGGTTTTTCATATATTAAAAAATTTAAGCTTTCAAAGGAATCTATAAAATAAATAAAATTCACAAATACATGAAAGTTCGTTGTCATTATACTTTAAAAATAGGAAATTTCACTTATCATTTTTCAAATCATTCATTTTAAGAAACGTAAAAAGATTCCTTTTGAAGGCCTTTGAAATAAAGTAAAAGAGACATAAAATGAACTTTATAAATATTTTATGTATATATAAGTCATTTCAATAATCATTTTAAATAATGGACATATAAGATAAATAATTTTTGAAGTAAAACATTAAAAGTGGATTTATTGCCACTTTGGTGGTGGCACGGTGGTGAAGGAGAGGGGTACAACAACGTCGTTCTTTGGGAGGTGCGAGGTTTGAATCCTGGGAGTCCAATCTTGGGAGAATCTCTCCTTCCCCCAGGATCCACTCATCTTATCGGTCACTCGGTTCTTAACTGGGTGGGTGAAATGAGATGTTACCCACCTATGATGACTGATTGTTATGTTGAACCATCTCCTATCGGGTTGTCACCCTCGGGGATTCTCAACCATCTCAGCTGGAAATGGCTCCTTCCTAGTTGGGGCTCTCTCTAGAGTGATCCCTTCATGGGGAGGGGGTTTCTTGGTGTGGAGGGTTCGAAAAGGCCACACCTGGGGATTCCCTTTTGAATAAAGGAATAAAAGTGTATTTATTTAGAAGAAAAATATCTTATCACTTTGGAAATATTTAAACCATAATCCGAATGAAAAAATAACTTTAAAAAACATTAAATACCATGAGAATAGATAAATTCATGATATAAATTTTCAAAGGGGTTGTATATAAACCTTATAAAATAATAAAGGTGTATAACATCAAGAAATTCCTCAATGAAAGGAAATTGAGATGAAGTCCCTTACCTTGAGTCTGATTCATCACATATGTCTTTATTTTCCTCTTCTTTGATTAAATACTTTTGGTTCACACTAAAGGACTTAATTGGTTTGCTTTATTACCAAATTGAGGTTTCTAGGATGGGAGGAGGGATGTTGGGAGTTGATTTGGGCAAGGGTTGGATGATCCAAACATCTTAATAGGTGTGTAGAGAGTGTGAGATTGAATGATCTTTTATAGTGGAGAAGGAATGGAATTCTTGTAAATAAAAAATGGTAAACAATATTGGGAAGTATCCATTACATCATGTGTAACATCCTTGACCTGGGAGCCAATAAATTGGTACCCCGATCCGAGTCACCACATGGACCTCAAGCGTGCCTCCCCGTATACTAGAGGTTTCTGACTAGCAGCGAGGGTCTAATAGATCATGTGGGAAGACTATACCCTCTTTATCATAGTAATCCACAGTAGAAAAACTATGAAATAAAGGAAAAAAATAAACAATAAATCTTAACATGCATTTCCAACATTCCCAAATAAGTTACAAAACACAACCAATAATAATTATACCATGTCATTCTAATAGTGTCAGAAGTGAAGAAAACCCAAAATAAGACAAACAGCTAAATCCCCAAAATGGGTCATGGCTCCTAGTCTGGATCCTCATCCATGCGCAACCCAAGTCCAACTCAACTTCCTATCATAGGACCTTTGACCTTGTTCTGACCTACAACTAAGAAATCTGCTCAGGTACCCAATGGAGGCTTGAGCAAGGTGTGAGTACAACTCAGTAGGCCACCACCAATGGTGTCTACAAAATATCCAGTCTAAACAGATAGTGCATGAAATTACTAAGTAAATGACAAGATAAACAAAATATAACTTGGGTTCCATTAGTTAACCATATTTCCTTTAACCATTTTCATCAATATTTCCATTTTCATCACTTAATCCATGTGTTCGGGGTTTATATAATTTTCTTTATAGTCAATGTTGGTCAAATACAATGCATAAGGGAATAAGTCAAGTTCTATAACATGATAGGGATAAAAATTTCATAAAAAAATACACCATACTTACCTTGGATCCTCGGCCCAAGTAGTCTCACCAAATGTATATGTTAGGGGCATAGAGACTCAGTCCCATTCCCTAACACGTGCATTATAAGGGTGGGGTTTAGAGTCTCAGTCAAACTCGACTCGTGGGCATAGATCCTCAAGTCCAATACCCAAAAACTACCAAGCCATGTGCACATGATTATTTATCCATTTACTATATATACCATATCACAAACCATACACAACCAATACACATAACATATACAATTCACATTTCATACAAAATATGAATCATCATTAATCATTAACACATTATCACATTTACTATTTACTTAGCATGGTCCATTTAACCCTTTTCCCTTTCTATACCTTAACCATTTAGTATAATCAACAATTCCCATACATTAGACCATTTAACATATTCATTAATTCTTGTTCATTAAACCATTTATCATATTCAACAATTTACATGTATTTACCCATTTAACATGTTCATCATTTCACATGCATTAACCCACTTATGAAATTCAAGTAAAATTCATAATTCATTTAGTACAATCACTAAATTTCATCCAACTCATTCCATATTAATCCAAACAATCCCTTAGACCATTATAAAAGTATAGATAAAACTATAAATATTTCCTTTTTATCTAAACTAACATATCAACATGATCTACTTTATCACAAGTCAATTATATGCTTAACAATACAATTTTTCCATGTCCGGGAATGTTGGAACACCCCATGGGTGGACCTAAAGCAGTCTAATAAACCTCAATGCATCCCACAAATTCATGAGGGATTTGATTCATCATTTAGCCAACCATTTTACTAAATCCATTTAAGGCATCAAATGCACAACAAGATAGAACCATTAACCCAACCACACATGTACAAATCAACTTCAAGACTATAGGATATAATTTTTAGACCACCTACCCTGAATTTGTAGATGAACTCTCAGTTAACCTTAGCCTTAGATCTTAATTCAAGAACCCTTTGAATCCCAACCTAAGATCCACTAGAAAAAGAGTTTTTTAGGGATTTTAAAGAAGAATAACGAAACCATGATCCCTAATCTGGAAAAGAGAAGCAAGATAAGCGTTAGACTTACCCAGAGCTTTGATCCACACCCAACAGCACTCCAAATGGCCTAGAATCGAAGGAGATTGACCCTTGGTAATATTTGGGTCTTTAGGTTCATCACTAGGGATTTTAGGAGAATAATTGGGAGGAAAATCATGTGAAACACTTAAAATTATGAGGGGGGTAATGGTAAAAATCCACTTTTTAATTGGGTACACAATTTGGCCACACAGTTTGTCAAACTGTGTACCAACCTCTGTCCAAGAGGGGTCCAAGTCACGCGGTTACCTTGGGATCTCACACAGTTTGACAAAATGTGTGTCAACCGTGCAAAATGACTATATCCAAAGCTTCACGGTTTGGACTCCCCTCTTTCACGGTTAACTTAAACTATGAACCCCTCCTCTTGGCTAGCACTATTTGGGTGGATAGTTACTTCTGAACATGTGCCAGCCATGAAACATGCATAGGATGGCCTGATTCCCCTTTCTTTCATATCTTAAACCCATCATAACACCTTTGAGCCTCCTTATACACCCAGTAAACATTTAATTAGCTGACTTTAAGGGATTCAAACCAAAATTTAAACAAGAACGTACCTCCATGAAGTTTGGGGTCTTACAACCTATCCACCTTATAATGGATCATCCTCGAGCCTCACTTCGAAGAATCACTGAGCTTCTAAAGCAAAGAGATTAGGCCATAAGTTCTGCATATCCATCTCTCTCTCCCATGTTTCTTCCTAAACGTTATTGTACTGCCACAAAACTCAAACCAATGGAACAATCTTTCCCCACAAGACTTTCTCACTATGATCCACAATATGAACCAGATTCTTCTCAAAGGATGCATCAGTCTCAAGCTCAACATCCTCAACATCAATCATGTGAGATGGGTCAGGGTGATATTGTTGAAGCTGTGACACATTAAAAACATCATACAGACCATTATACCATTGTGGAATATCCAATCGGTATTCTACCGGTTTGATCCTCTCTATAATATCAAATGGCCTCACGTACCTAGGTGCCAAATTTCCATGTTTTGAAATTTGACGGTGACCTAACCTTGGCGACACCTAAAGAGACACAAATCACCCACCACAAACTCAATAGGTCTACGACATCGATCAGCATATGACTTCTGCCTACTATAAGTTGTTTTTATATGTTTATGAATCAACTGAACTTTTTTTGAAATCTTCTACATGATACTCGGTCCCAACAATTCTGATTCCCCAGTTTCCATCCATCACAACAAAGACCTACATGGTATACCATAGATCATCTCATACGATGCCATCTAAATCATAGCCTAGTAACTATTGTTGTAAGAAAACTCAACAAGTTCAAAATGATCCTCCCACAATCCACAAAAATCTAGGACAAAAGCCCTCAACATGTCCTCTAGTACCAAAATAGTTTTCTCTAATTCCTCGTTCGTCTATGGGTGGAAAGTCGTACTAAAAAACACCCGATTACCTAGCACTTTCTGTAACCCCTGCTAGAAATGCAAAGTAAAACACGGATCATGATCTAAAAATATTGTTAACTGAACCCCATGCAATTGTACTATCTCTTGAACATACAATTCTCCCAACTAATCCATGGTGAAAGTCTCTCAAATCTTCAAGAAATGAGCTACCTTAGTCAAACAATTCACAACTACCCAAATTGCATCATTCGTATGAGGCATCCTCAGGAGACACACCATGAAATGCATCATCATGTCATCCCATTTCCATTCTGAAATGGGCAATGGATGCAACAAACTACCTGACCACTGATGCTCAGCCTTCACCTACTGATAGGTAAGGCATCACACCATGAAACCTACAACCACTTTCTTCATGTCTGACCACTAATACTGCCTATGAAGATCACGATAAATTTTGGTCAAACTAGGATTCACTACCCACTTTTATGCATGAAACATTCACATCAACTCTTCTCGCATACACGTTGGCACCACCACACTACCACGAACATAAAGTATCTCGTTATCTCCAACGATCCAACTAGAAGGTGACTACCCATCATTAAAACCTTCCCTCAAAGACAAACATTATGGATCCTCATATTAACTCTCTTTAATCTAGCTTAGAAGTGTGGACTCAACTACCAAGGATGAAAATTTCATCTTCCCTTGGCCATCTTTCACCTCAAGATGCATCTTAGAAAACAACGTCATCATCTTCCACTTCGAACTTGATTCTTGAATCGCCTGATATTGAGTCTTTCGACTCAAAGCATCTACAACATTGTTTCCCTTTCCCAATGTGTAAACTAACTCAAAATAAAATTATTTCATGTATTTAACTCATATTCACTAATGAATATTCAAATCATGCTAAGAGAATGTTTACTTCAGTCTTTTATGATTGGTATACACCATAAATCATTCCCCTAACAAGTAATGCTACCAACATTTTAAGGTGTGAACCACCATGAGAAATTAAAGATCATGTGTAGGGTAATTTATTTCATGAGTCCTCAACATCATGACCCATATGCCACAATTCTATCATCCTGCATCAACACTGCCCCAAGCCCAAAACCATACACATCACAAAACAAGGTGTATTTATTACCTGGATCAGGTAAGATCAGAATTGGTGTGGTTTTCAACCACATATTTAATTCCTAAAAGGCATTCTCACATGCCCCAAACCACTCAAACTTTATGCCCTTCTTGGTCAGGCCTAACAGTGGTGCTTCCAAACAAGAAAATTCTTTAATAAACCTTCGGTAATAGTCATCCAAATCCAGAAAACTTAAAACATCAGAAACATTATTGGGCTACTCCTAAGGCACAACTACCTGCACTTTCTCTAAGTTTACAGACACAGCTTCCTCTGAGATGATGTGCCCTAATAAATGCACCTTATCAATCCAGAAATGAAATTTGGATAGCTTGGCATATATTTTATGCCCTCACAATGTACTCAGGATGATGTTAATATTTTTGGCATGATCGTCATGAGTTTTGGAGTGCACTAATATTTTATCCACAAGGAAAACTTCAAACTAGTCCATGTACGGGTGAAATATTCAATTCATCAGGGCCATAAACACTACTAGAGCATTGGTTAACCTGAACAACATAAAAATAAACTCATACAACCCATACCTGCTCCTGAAGGAAGTCTTTAGTATATTAGAAGGTCTTGCCCTTATCTGATGATACATTGATCTCAAATAAATCTTGGAGGACAATGTTTCACCTCTCACCTGGTCAAAAAGGTCATAAATTCGAGGTATAGGGTGTTTTTTCTTAATCTTCATCTAATTCAACTTTCTATAATCGACACATAGTTGCAAGGATACATCATATTTATTGGAAAACAACACAGGGGATCCCCAAGGTGACGTAATCATACAAATAAACCCATTTTTCTCCAGTTCCCCCAACTAAGTTTTAAGTTCCTAGAGCTCTTCTAGTTCCATTCTATTTGGCAAAACAGAAACTAGTTCTACTCCTGACAGAAACTCTATTGTGAACTCAATATCCCTCTTAGGTGGAATCCCCAATAAGTTCTTAAGAAACACATCCTAGAATTGATCCACCACATGAGGGAATATAAGTTTTTCCACTCCCTCGTCATTAATCATGAGACAAGCCACTTGGTTCGTGAGTTCTCCCAACTGCTAAAAAACTGTCCCTAAACAACCTGCCCAGACATCCCATTCACCATGATGGACATATATGTCTCCCTTAAGAGATGTGAACATTACACTATGATAGTAACAATCAATATGGTCTTGGTATAACACTAGCTAGTTCATACCAAAAATAATATCAAAACCCGGCATCTCAAGCACAAAAAAGTCTCATAGGAAACGGTACCCACCAACCTCGAGTGCACACACCTTACATTGCATAATATTTTCTGTTTTCACCCCTAATGGTGTATCAATCGATATGACATCACACATACGTTCCACTACTAGACCCAACACAACCACAAACTGAGCGGATATAAAATTGTGTGTGACACCTGTATCGAATAAAGAACTAGCAAGCATGGAAGTTACAAGGATCGTACCTCGAATAGTCAATAGTCCAACCTCGCCACCTTCAAGTGCTAGATGAACTGAATGAAGATGACCTGAAACTCTACCCTAGGTTCTGGTCTAAGTCCCTAGTGCTACACTGCTTTATTGATATGGATGCTCCCATCTCGAAGTACCACATCTACGACCTCTACTAGTACGACCATTAGAGCTCCAACTGCCTACCTGGTATATGGGGTAGATGACCCCCTGCCTTCGCTCGACCTCAACATCAATCCTCCATTTGTTCCCAGCTATCAAGGGTTCATATAGTACCTATGCACATGCCCTACTCTACCGTATGCTTTTCACTTAACTGGTGGTCGGGGGAACTGACCCTGCATGTGTCCCAAACTTCTAGACATAGAAAAACACAGGGTCACTATCCTGAGAAGGTGATCCTCTCTTTTAACTACTCTACATGCTACCACCCTAGTGAAGATTTCTGAAACGATGCTTCCTTCCCTTGGAAGTCACACCACTGGTTCGTCCAACTAGAACCACATTTCCACCACCTAAAGCCTCTCTCAAGTTTCCTTCTAAAATAATGGCATGATTCACCACTTCTATAAACCTCTTTAAATGGAATATATTCACCTAAGAAGTAATCTCATGTCTAATTCCGTCATCAAAATGTCTTTCCATAGTGGCCTTGTCCCCTACCAACGCTGGGACAAAGCATTAAAAGTCTGTGAAGCGGTCTGCATAATCCATCACTGATATAGTTCCTTAGATCAAACTCATAAACTCTGTAGCCCACTCTTATCTCAAAGTCTTTGGATAGAAGTGTTCCAAAAACTTTTCTTGGAATTCCTTCCATAGCATACCATCAGCCTGCTGAGTCTGAACCAAGATATCCTACCAGCGCTTTGCCAGTCCCCGCAACATATATGTTGCCAACCTGACTCTCTTCTCTGTAGGAGTCTCTAAGTGATCCAAAATCGTCTGGATGGACTCTATCTAGAACTCTGCAACCTCAGGTCCACACTCTCTAGAAAATGTTGGAGGTTGTTGCAATTGAAACTCTCTAGTGAGATCAAACATACTAGGCACAACCCACCCTAGGTCATGCTCCATCATCTGCATAAAATGAGAAAAGTTATCACAGAACTAATCCTCTCCTCTGTTACCCTAGATCACTGGGTACCCTTGCTCCATTTCTAGAGGATCATTCTTGGAAACATCCTCTTTTCTCCTAATCGGCACACATCGTCATGGTGGAGTTCCTCTATAATGCTAAACACAAGTCTTAGAACACATAACATAAAACTCCCACCGTTTACATTGAAGAAGGCTCTTCACTAGCCATAAACAACTCATTTCGCACACACTATCCCCACGAAAATCATCACATCTAGAACACTAACCTTGACCATCCCTACTATAGGTCATGGATAACATGGGGTAAACCAACATATATAGTCACAATTATTTCATTAAACACCTTTTAAAACCATTTCCACACTCACAACATAAATATTTCCTCTTAGGAACATTTCCCATTTCACAATTTGTTAAAACCAATATGTTAACTCATTTACAACCTTCATTAAGTACAATTATTTTACCATTATGTAACATTCATTCCATTTACCCATTTTCATCATCTTTATTAGACATCATTTTCTTCAAATTTTTAAGAAAGTAAAATTCATCCTACCCTTCATGTCTCACATGCTCATCTCGTGTGTGCCAATCATGATGCACGCCACCTATATCCCTAGGTGTTTATAATGATGCATGAATGCACAACCTCATGTTGTCCCAACCACGAGAAAAATATCATAAAATAGTCTCATCACACAACAAGTGCATCACCCAATGGTGAAATGTCATTTAATTGTAGCAACACATATCAATAACAACAATTCTCACCTTGGGTACTTGGGTTTTCCCTCATACATGAGTTAGCTACTCCCAAGAACGGGCTCATTTCCAAGACCTGACACATTTAAATCTCCCGTCTACCATCCACATATAATATGACCATAGAAAAGAATCGCTTTGGTACCACTTTGTAACATCCTCGGCCCATAAGCTATTAAACTGGTGCCCCAAGTAGGTTCGCCACATGACCTCAAGTGTTCATCCTCGTATGTCATAGGTTTCCAACTAGCAGTGAGGGTCTAATAGATTATGTGGGGATATTATACCCTCTTTATCAAGGCAATCCATAGTAGACAACATATGAAATAAAGCAAACAATAAAAAATAAATTAGAACATGCATTACCTGTAACACCCCAAGATTTCATAGTGTGTTAGTTCTTCAAAATAATTCAATAACTTTCACTACATGAAACACCAAGTTCAAGCACACCATGACTTACCAAACAAGCCGTTAAAAAGAGGTTATGAATAGTATTAGATAAATTTTAATGTTTATATAATCCTTATAATTTTAGAATCCATATTATGAGTTTCTTAGATATAATGCAAGAACAAATTCATTTTCAGTATTGCACTTTTATCAACTTTAATAGTGAACCCTTTTTAAATACTATATTTTAAACTTTTTGACTAAATGGGGACATCAAAAATTTAAAATGAAACATCCCAAGCTTCTACGGTACGCTTCTCTTTGAATAATGTGATAGCGTGTGTTGTACGCAACACTGAGTTCTAACAACCAATTAAACTAGTCGTTATGAATAGTAATAACTACTTTTTGAAATTATATATATATTTTATATTTCAAAATGGGCTTCATTTTTGGATTCAGAATATCAAAATTAGCCTAGGGTGAAATTTTGGTACTTTTCGGATAACTTTTATATTTTGATGAATAGTGAAAATTACTAAATTTCAATTAAAAACAACTTTTTTAATCAAAATAATTAATATTGATAAATTATGAATTTGAGTGGTTTTAAAGTATATTTAGAATATATTTTTACCATTTAATATAATGTTGGTCATTGGACATAATTTTACAATTAAACCAAACATAAACAAGTGTCAATCTTTTGATAGTTATTATCTCTTAAAAACACGCTTTTTGTTTTGACAACGGGAATTAATTTTAAATTAATTTCTGCCACTTCTGTGTTTTGAATTTAGAAAAATGGATTCCATATTTGAAATCAGGATGTTCAAATTGTGTAAATAGGTAACTTTTATTTTTAGACATTTTGAATAATTACTGCGGTAAATATTTTATTTACCATGGTTAAAGGGTAAATCCGGTAAATAAGGGTTAAAAAATAATATTATAATAATACAAAATTACCCTAAAACGTGTCATAACCTTATTGGTGGACACATACCCGACCATGGGTATCCTTGGGTCAATTTGGGGATCCCTTGGAGCCACTTGTATGTGGTAGGGACACATTATATTAATAAAGTTAAAATAAAAATAAAAATGGCATAAGCTTACATCTTTTAGAAGAACAATTTTTACATAGGGTTAGACATGTTGGATTTTCGATTATAAATATTCATTAGAAAGCTAAAAAGATTTCCTACATAATTATGTTTTATTTATAATTTTTAGACATTAAATAATTTATTTTATTTATGACACAATGATGATGCAGTAATTACTAAAATAGTAAAAAATTAACATAATTGATATTATAAATACCCAAAAAAATATAATATGAAACTTTTAATGAATTAAACTAATTTTCTAGAATAATATAATATATTAGGATTGATTTAATTGACTTTGTTCGAAGTAATCAATCTGTTATGAGTTTCACAAAAATCAACTATTGAATAGTGTCAAAATTGACATAAAAGAGTTCTTAAAACAAATATTATATTATTAATTGATATTAAATTCCTAAAAATCTAAGGTTCGGCCAAGAGACTTATATTATGATAGGTTAATCATTAATGGACCACTTGGGGGTCGCTTGGATGTATATAGTAAGTTTATTAACCATATTATATAAAAATACAAAGAGACATTGTAAAAGTGAAACTAATTAACTTAGAGTTAATACTTAAAGATAAGGTTAATATAAGTACCCAAACCTGTCTAAATTCTATTGGATGAGTTGTTTTAGACCTATCCCCACCTCATACTTTGAATAGTTAACTTTGGAGCCTTTGGAAACCGAATATGAATTTATTATAAATTAATATTTCTAGCTTTTCCAAAAGTGCCCCTCACCCCTCTTATAAAAGGGCACTCCTCCTTCTCTTTTCCTCACACCTCTCAAGCCACTTGGCTCGTCCAAACTCTGCCCAACTAAGCTCCCCAAATCCCTCTCCTCCTCCTTGAAGCTTCCCCTTAGGCAGAAATCGTTTCAAGAAGTCCTTTGGTTCCAACCAAAGTGAGTTACCTAGATTAAAGGTAACGATTTCTCTTAAATTATTTTCATTTATTTTGCTTCTCCAACCCCCAAACTCTTTTTATTTCCTTTCTTTTGTAACAAAACCAGTATCCACAATATACTAGGATGTTGTTATAAGAAGGATTCAAACTACACATACACACAACTCCATCTAATGGATGATGAACATAATGTTTCTGTGGATGGAAAACTAACGCCTCACGAAACGATGATTGTTCAAATACATCTTACCGCCTCTCATGGTGGCCATTATGATGGCACTATAATTAAATATGATATTAATGATATATATTTTATATATAAGCTTCTGTAATTCCATTTTATTTCATACCATTATTCGTTTCATGTTGTATATACATACGATAATTTCATTTGAGGAAGTGCGGACTACCGCCCCCTTAAAATGATATGACTCGTTCATACCACACATAGAACGTATAAAGGATGGTGTTAATGAACTTAAGTAACATATATAAAATATTATATTATAATGGAATAATAATATACCTATGTATCATTTGTATTCGATTCTTTTAAAATAAAAATTAAATGGAAGTAGCGTTCGTGCGTACGTACGGACTACCGTCTCCACGAACGCGATGAGATTCATTCTCCATCGTATCCATTCAAGTATAATTATCATTTGATGATTTAAAAATGATGTTTAAGGACTTTACACCATTCTGGATTTGAATAATATACAACTTATCCTTTACAAACATGTCTTACGTAACAAAACATACAAAAGCAAACAAGTAAGTTCACACCCGAAACAGCGATAATACTAAGATATTATTATCAAATCAATATTAAAAGATCATATATGATATCATATTAATGTATATGATTCTTGTATAATTTAATAACAATTATTTCACCATTATACAGGAGGTTAACCTACCCCAACCAAGGAAAAGTACAAGGTAAGGGTTATTTCACAATCTCTTCATTATCCGAGGTTGTATATACGTAATAATCTACTGGGATCTCTTTATCATCCACATCCATGTTTTCTTAAAAATGTATTTCAAAACATTTTTACTATTTACAAGAATATGGGTTAAAGTCACTTATACCCTTGTTTGACTTTTTATAAGAGGTTTATAAAGGAATCTTTCCGTCGTTTTCAAAACAATGTCCTTTTTAACGTTTTCGACAGAATTGAGGTAAGAATGTTTTTTTTAACTTATACGGCGGGTGCGGTTATTTTCCGCCGTTATAAAATCGTCGAAGCTTTCCTTACAAGATTATAAGAATATTTTCAAAGAAAATGTTTTATTTTATATGGATCTTAAATGATTTCAAAATAAAAGGAGATACTTCTTTTAAAAGAATTTTGATTTCATCTATGTCAACATCCTTTGATGGATTTTAAGATTATTTGAAGTTGATTTATTATGATACAAAAAATTCTATATTGAATTGAAGGTTTTGTGATATGTTTGACTGTGGATGTGCTATTTTTATACCATTCATAGTTTATGGTGAAATTATTGACATTTCGTATGCTAGTTTTAATCTGAATGTTTATGTTATATTTCAAACTTTTCTTCAGATGAATGTGCTAAACAAGTATGTTCCGGGTTGGGGACCGGTAAAAGTAAGCCCTCCAGGTTGGGGACTGGTAAAAGTAAGCCCTCCAGGTTGGGGACTGGTTAAAGTAAGCCCTCCAGGTTAGGGACTGGTAAAAGTATGCCCTCCGGGTTGGTGTCCGGTTATTAGAGGCACTCCGGGTTGGGTTCCGGTTAGAAGTAACCCCTAGGTCTTGGGATGAGGCCTAGACAAAGAAATTAACGTTTAACATTATGCATTCCAACATTATGAAAGTGGTTATTGATATTGCATGTGATTATTCGATTAGTAGAATATCCATGTGAACAAGTAAATGGCATTATTTCATTTTACTTTTGCCATACTATGTTGAAGTTCAATTTTAAAAGGCTTTTGTTTTAGTAATTCATTGCCTTAAATGTTTATGCTTATTTATGAATGTTCTGCTATATTGTTATCCTTACTGGGCATTTGAGCTCACCCCTTTTCTATGTTTTATTTTTCCCAGGTAGTGAAGAAGTAAATTATGAATGACTTGCAGGGATATTATGAGGGGTTAATAGTGTGGATATGAAGACATTGTTGTTATAGTAGTTTTTCACTTTGAAATGTAATGTAAAACTTTATGAATATATCTAGTGTTTCCAAGGCTACTAAACCAATCGGTCTTTCGGGATTTGATCTTTCTTGTGATCATGCCAATGTTATGTAATAATGCACCGACTCTGGGTAGCTAGGGTAGGGGCGTTACTTTACCAACCATTCCCAAATAGGGTATAAAACACAACCAACAACAATTATACCATGCCATGCTAACAGTGCCAGAAGTGAAGAAAATCCAAAATAAGATAAAAAGCTAAATCCCCAAAATGAGTCCTGACTCCAAGTCCGGATCCTCATCCATGCACAACCCAATCCCAACTCAACTCCCTAGCATGGGGCTTTTTCCCTTGTCCTAGCCTGCAACCAAGAAATCTACTCGGGTACCCAATGAAGACCCGAGCAGGGTGTGAGTACAACTCAATAAGCCACCACCAACAGTGTCTACAAAATATCTAGTCTAAACAGACAGTGCATGCAAGTAGGTGCCATTAGTTAACAATATTCCCTTTAACCATTTTCATCATTATTTTTATTTTCTTTACTTAATCCATGGGTTAGGCATTTACATCATTTTCTCTATGGCCTATGCCGATCAAATACTATGCATAAGGGAATAATTCAAGTTCCCTATCGCACTAGGGATAAGCATTTCATAAAAAAAAATACATCACACTTACCTTGGAGCCTCGGTCCAGGTAGTCTCATCAAGTGCATCTGTTAGGGGCATAGAGCCTCAGTCCCCTTCCCCAACTCGTGCATTATAGGGGTGGGGTTTAGAGCCTCAGTCTAACCCGACCCATGGGCATAGATCCTCAAGTCCAATACCCCACAACTACCAATCAATGTGCATGTTCTTATTTATCTATTTACCACATATACCATATCACAAAGCGTACACAACCAATACACGTAACATATACAATTCACAATTCATACAACATATGAATCATCACCAATCCTTAGCCCATTAACACATTTACAATTTACTTAGCATGGTCCATTTAACTCATTTCCCTTTCTATACCTTAACCATTTAGCATAATCAACAATTCTCATACATTAGCCCATTTAACATATTCATCAATTCCCATGCATTAACCCATTTAACACATTCAACAATTTACAAGTATTTATCCATTTAACATGTTCGTCATTTCACATGCATTAACCCACTTATGCAATTCAAGTACAATTCATAAGTCATTTAGCACAATCACTACATTTCATCCAACCCATTCCATATTAAACCAAACAATCCCTTAGACCATTATCAAAGTCTAGATACAACTATCAATATTCCCTTTTTGGCTCAACTAACATATCAACATGTTAAACATGGGATCTACTTTATTGCAAGTCAATTTTATGTTAACATTACAATTTTTCCATGTTCGGGAATGTTGGCACGCCCCATGGGTGGCCCTAAAGCGGTCTAATCAACCTCAACGCATCCCACAGGGATCATGAGGGGTTCGATTCATCATTTAGCCAACTATTTTACCAAATCCATTTAAAGGCATCAAATGCACAAAAAGAGAGAACCATTAACCAAACCACACATGCACAAATCAACTTCAAGACTATGGGATATAACTTGTAAACCACCAACCTCAAATGTGTAGATGAACGCTCGCTTAAACCTTATCCTTATATCCAAATTCAAACGCCCTTTGAATCCCCAACCTATGATCTGCTGGAAAAAGTGGGTTTTAGGGATTTGGAAGAAGAAGAACGAAACCACAAGTCCTAATCCATAAAAGATGAGCAAGAGAAGCGTTCGACTTACCTGGAGCTTCGATCTGCACCCAACGACACTCCAATCGGCCTAGAATCGAAGGAGATTGACCCTTGGGAAAATTTGGATGTTTAGGTTTGTCACTAAGGCTGTTGGGAGAAGAATGGGGAAGAAAACCAGGTGAAACACTTAAAATCTCGAGGGGGAATGGTAAAATCCCACTTTTTAATGGGGTGCACGGTTTGGCTGCACAGTTTGTCAAATCGTGCACCAACTGTGCACCAGTCTCTATCCAAGAGGGTTCCAAGTCGCACGGTTACCTGGGGATCTCGCACGGTTTGACAAACCATATGGAATGCCTCTGTTCAAAGTTGCATGGTTTGGCCTCCCCCTTGCACGATTTACTTAAATCGTGCACCCCTCCTCTTAGCTAACACGGTTTGGGCACACTGTTACTTCTGACTGTGTGCCAATCGTGCAACATGCACATGATGTCCTGATTCCCCTTTATTTTGTGTCCTGATCCCCCGGTAACACCCTTGAGCCTCCTCATACACCCAGTCAACATTTAATTAGCCAACTTTAAGGGATTCAAACCAAATTTTAAACAATAATGTTCCTCCACGGAGTTCGGGACCTTACATCATGTGCCTCCAATAATGAACTATTTTCAAGCCAAGAGGGGGTATGGTCGAAATATGGTCACCCAATGAGTTTTGGACAAGTGATTGTGTCATTTGGCCCCTTAATATTAAAGTTTAACTACTAAGTATAAACTCATTTTTACCTTAATTGTTGTAATTAATTTTAATTGATTTCAATAATCATTTTGGTCAAAAACTAACTTGACCTTACTAGACATTATAAATTATGTTGATTCCAAATATAGAATCCATTTCGTCAAATTCCAATCACAAAACTGGCAGAATTTAATTTAAAATTAATCTTACAGACTAGACAAAACAACGAGTTTTTAAAGTAAAAAATTCAAAAGTTTGAAATATTTTTATATCCAATTTAAATGTGAAATTGATTCCAATAACCTATATTGGATTGATTGATATATAATTGAACTAATTATACTTTAAAACCAATTTAAAATATAGTTTAACTATAGAAATAAATTAGATGAAAATGCAATTTCTATAGTTTAACTATAGAAATAAATTAGATGAAAATGCAATTTTCAATTAAAATTCAGTATTTTTCACTATTCACCAAAAAATGAAATTTCTCGTAAAAATATTAAAAATTCACCCAAAGTTAATTTTGATATTCCCCTTTCAAAAATGAAGTTTATTTTATCAAAGAAAATTTATAAAAGTGTCATAATTTAGTTTTAAAATAAGTGCGTCATTAAAATGTGGCAAAATTGTCTTTTAAAATAATACAATTTTTCATGCTTAAAATTGGATTTGCTCTTATTTTATTTCTATCAAACTTATTAGATGAATGTAAAAACATTTGGTTAATTATATAATAAATAAATTTCATTAAGATCTCTCGCTAATAGTAATTAATTTAATTTATTAAGATAAAACGTCTTTGTGAGCATAAAAATAGTTTTTTTTGTAAAAACATTTTCTTTATATTCAATTGGTTTTTTTCATTTCTAATTAATTGGTACTCAATGAATTCATTATATATACATTTGTAAACCATATTTTCATAATTTGGTTAATATTATTCATTCTCGTCATTCCAGCGGCTGAGTAATAACTATCATGTTAAATAATAATACTAATAGTATATTGTTGTTCAGTAAAATTCGGTCTTGCGTGTAACGCAAGTTATAAAAGAAACTTGATGTTATGTACAACGTAAGATAAACTTGGTATCGCGTATAACAAAAACAAAATTATGCTTTACGTGTAACTCAAGCTATCAAAGGATTTAAATAAATTTGAAAGAAAATATATTTTATAAATTTCGAGATGTTACAACAATGACATGGTTGCTTCTTTTCTGGGATGAGATTTATCATGAGATTTTCTCTGATGTGTCTGGAGATGTTGAGAGTGATAAGCCTAATATAGATGTGTCAGAGAGTGACGAGCCTATTATGGATGCAACATATGACGATGCGACACTGGAGGAGAACATTCACCATGATCAGTCAGATGCTCCTTTATTTTTTATTGCATATGAGCCATAGTCACCGCCATAGCCAAAGGCATGTGCACGAGCCCAGACATAGACACACCCACAACCACAACCACAATTTATTTATCCAGAGGGCATTAACACATCTTCTACTAATTTTACTACACAGTATGTTAGTGTATCAGATTTTGCTGCAACGATAAAGGCTAGTTGATCTATGTTGCAGTCATTATTTTCCTCTGATATGCAGATAATCACTATATAACACCCATTTCCTTCATATGTTGGATATAGTTCCACCTAGCAGTCACTTTCCTTGCACCTAGCATGATAATAAATAATAAATAATAACGTACGTGCATGTGCATTTGAATGTTATGATAACAATAATAATATAAGTATTAGTAATAATAATAATAACAACGCATGTGATAATATAATAATGAAATTGCATTATGCGTGCATGTGCCTAATAATAAATAATAAATAATAATAACGCATGTGCATTGCGTGTGCGCGTCCATGATAATAAATAATAATTAATAACGCATGTGCATGTGATGATGATGATGATGATGATGATGATGACAACACGTGTAATAATAAAATAACGCAGGTGCATTGCACGACATGGTATTGGTGAGGAGCCTCTAGATCCACAGTTTGTCACACAAATTGATGTGGTGGTAGGTATTATTGATGTTATATAAAAGGTGCGTACACCAGAGTATAGACATTGACAAACACAACATGAACGCATTATCTATACACATGACTGTGGCACGGAGGAGCACCTGAAGCATCAATGCAGATTGGACTGATACACGTTATATGTTTTTAAAACCATTAATTATATATTATTTAAAAACCTACCAATATATTGCATTTTGTTACATAAAAACAATGAAATTGACATAACTAGAAATTAATACAAATGTTTATAAATGACCTGTAAACATTAATATTAATAACTACATTTGCAATAATAATAATTAATATTTGCTAATAATATTAATATTTATCATTATTATCCATATTATGTATAATAAATAATCATATTAATTTTATTATTAAATATTAATAATATTATCAATTATGAATTCTATAATTATTATTAATATTAATAATCAATATTACATTTTTAGTTATATAAGTAATTATATAATAAATAATACATACCATAATATATTAAAAATAATATAATTATTAACTAGTAAATAGATTATTCAATACGAGATATTTTATTTATATCATTAGTTATCATACTATTACTTATATTAATAACATAATAATATATTATTAATTAATAATAAATAATACAATTGATAATTAATAAAAATATCACATATTAATAAAACAACGATAATTATATCAACAAAAAATTCACAAAAAATCATAAATATGAGTTATTATACTATTAATTATATTAATAACATAATAATATATTATCAATTTATAATAAAGAATAAAGTTGATAATTAGTAAATGTATTTTATATTAATAAATTACTAATATTTATATCAACACAAAGTTCATAAAAATTTCTAAATATATTAATCACTCTAATTAATTAATAAACGACAATATATTATATTATATATAAATAATACGTTTTAATTTAGCAATTATATTATTAATAATTATTAAATATTTTTATATTAAATATATTGTTTATATATTATTTATTACTTATTAATAATTAACTATTAAGTGATATTTATCTTCTAATAATATGTCATATAACAAAAAACAAAAAAAAAAACAAAAAAAAAAACAGGGAGTACTGGAGGCTTGAATGCAGTTCACGCCTCCTTCCGAACCCCCCATGCTTCCAGATCGAAGCGGTAAACGGGTTTACGCTTCTCCTGACATATTTTTGAAAAAGTATAAAACTCTTTACCTTTTTAAAATTTTTATTTTTTAAAACCCAAAAAAATTACCGGATAATTTTACTGAATTGATGCCTCATCAATGTTAATTATTTTAACATTTAATTTGCGGAAATTCTCTATAAATCAAGTAATTAAATAATATGCGAGTACCGACAATTTCGGGATTCATAATTTAATTCAGTCTAATTTTTTTTTTAACGGTGAGCAAATTGAGCTGGCGGATGCGTGGGCCCCCTCAGAATCACCGTGATCACTTTTTTTGGTTTGTTTTTATCCGTATTTTTTCCGAAATAAAAATTAAAAATTCCGGAAAGAAATAAAAAGCTAAAAAAGTCGAGGCAAAGGTAACAGCCGGAGACACCCCAACCGGAGACACCATCCCCGTCCTACCCTCCCTCCTCTCCGTAAAAACGGGATTTGTGTCTCTTATTATACATTTTATTTTAATCACAATCATGTCAATAAATACATCTCATCATAAAACATATTAATACCCGATATTGATATTAATAATTATAGTTCTGTTATAATAAATTGTAAATGTATGCAACAATTCTCTTGTGCTTCATTTCTCAAATATTATCTCAATTTCTAATCATTATCAATAGAATGTCATTCTAACATGTTTTGTTGTGTTTGAATTCATCACACTTGTTTTACAATATCAATCTTATTTTTCATAGCGAACGTCTCATTTCCTCGCTCTCCAACATAAAGAATTATCTATCATAAAATCTTAGAATGCATCTCAATGAAAATGGTATAAGTGAGATGATATCAAAATGGACAATGATGTTATATGTACAAGACCGCTCTAGAGCCATGATATTCCATGCTTATATCTCTACAAAGATTTGAAGAATGAATCCTTGAATTTAAATGATCCTCTGGTATGATGTCAAAATTTCAAAGAAAGAATATATGACCACTTGAGGATAGTGATATTACCAAAGATACATTATGAATGGAGTCATTTAACATTTCATTAATTCAAGTCCACTAGTAAAAAATGCATTTTTTTATGTCGGTTATTATGCGTTCGTTATTAAATATCCGACATCAGATATATTTTCAATATCTTTTATTTAATAACTGATGTGGAATACTATACTTCACATATTTTTAATGACGAATATTTCATTAATAAAAAGAAGTTTATGGTTACATTTTTTATGTCGGTTATTTAACAACTAACATCGAAAATTTTCATGTTATGAGTTTGGTCGAACTTTCATCGCCACTCTTGTTGCATTGTCGTTGTGTTGGAGAATTCAATCAAGAATTCAACCAAGAATTCTTTTAGACATATTCACACGTGTTTCATGAATCTCCGAATGACGTTCTTGATCTCCCGAATGCTAGTGTGAAGAAGATCAAGTGCTTAACGTTGTTCGTCATTGATCACCACAAAGTTCTCTTGTTCTCTCTCCATGTTCTTGAGAGAGGAAGGGAGTATTCCCTCAGGGTCTTGGAGAGAATCATAGACGATGCATCGTTGTGTCTAACATGTCTAAATAGAAAAATGATATAGTTTAGATTATATACTTAGACTTAAATAATGACAATTGAAGAAAGTCCCTTACCTTATTATCTAATCTAAAGAATACCCTGTGTCATAATAATAATAATAATAATAGCAGCACCAGTAGTAGTAATAATAGTAATAGTAGTTGTAGTAGCAGTGGTAGTAGTAATAATAGTAATAATAATAATAATAATAATATATCCCATGTCATGCGTTTAATCTAATATTATTTATTAAATAAACAAATAAATATTTATTTAAATGATATTAAATACATCATTTATATCGGATCATTAAACTCTACCTGTATCTTCCCATAGAATTTATTGAACACTGAATAATAAAATATATTCATTCGATGAAATAAATATTATATTTACTAAACTCATGGATAAATATTTATTATAATATTCGCTTAACTTGAATAAATATTTATTTTCCTCTATTCATTAAACCCATGAATAAATAAATATTATATTCATTACCTCGTGAATAAATAAACAAGAGATAAAATCCAACTTATATATTATAAACTCAAATATCTTGTGATTAAATTTCTATGATCAACCTTTTACTTGAATAATTACTATTCCATAAACCATGGAATAAAATTATTCTTAAATTTAAATTCAATAGAATTTAATGAGATTCTTGACACTTAACTTGTCACCCTCTAGGCCCCTTTCTCAATGACAATAGATGAAACTTACCTAAAGTTCAAGATCGGTAGACACCTATAGAGAAAGGAGTAAGTGTAGAAATTACAATAACCATCCTACAAACACTATTATACAATACAACCCCTTTGTCAATTGATATCTCACCAAGAAGGGTGTATACTTATGTCATCACCCTGTATGCTCAATTTATTTTTCTTTGAATTTCCGAAATGAACTCGTCTATAAACTACGATAGCCATGGATTATGACAGACAATTCTATTTCAATCAAAAGACTAGAGATATATTATTCCATCATTATGGAAGAGACAAATCATTTCCTGACCATCCAATTAATGTCATATCACTTATGACACACCTAATATATCTATCTCAACGCAAGCATACATCATCGTGATTTTCGTTTATATATCAATGTTGTAACAACCCAGATAATGATAGAATAAACCATTTTCACGATTTAGATAGTTATATTCATTATAAAAATATTAAGTAATTTTTACATAAAAAGGAAGTAGTTTTAACTAAACCCCTTTCTTATAAGGCTTATATTTAAAATCTTAATTTATAAATTTTAGAATTTGAATTAGAAAAAATGAATTTCATTTTTGAAATCATCATATCAAAATTAACTCAAGATGAAATTTTGAGATTTTTCAGAAAATAATAATTTTTCAGTGAATAGTAAAAAATACTGATTTTTGTAAAAAAATCATTTCTTTTCAATAAATTAAGCAATTTAAAAGTCCCATTATGTTTTTAATATAATTTCAAGAAAATTAAGTATTATTTAGTTATATTTATTCCACTTAATTACTTTTTAATCAAATTTACATTGGATTTTAGTATAAGTTTATTTTTGGGTTTAACAACGTTTTTTTTTGAAAACTGTTTTTTTATAAAATATGATATATTACTGATCAATCAGCTCAGACCTACAAACCCAATCAGGAAACGAGTCCATAAAAAAATGACCACCCCATGATTTTCCAAAACACGCCAAACGATGAGCATCAAGATTACCATCTCGTTTGACAAAAGAAAATTTGTATTCAGTGAAACCTTCAGTCAAGGACCAAATCTTTCGCAAGATAAGGTCAAAAGCCTGAGAGTCCTCTTCCTTCTTTGATAGAGCTTTAACCACTTCAAGGCAATTAGATTCTACCAAAACATTGGACCAATTTTTTGAACAGGCAAGAAGAATCCCATGGAGGATGGCAGAGGCCTCCGCCGCCACAGAACTTCAAGGGTTTTGCACAACCCTACAATGAGCTTCCACAATCTGTCCAGAACTGTTATGGGCAATGAGTCCAATACCAACCCTAGAATTAGTAGAGACAACAACATCTGTATTAATTTTGAAAAAACCCTCTGGGGGGGGGACCAACAGGGAGCCTCCTGCCGCATGCCGCCCGAAGAAGGTACTGCATCATTTACTTTCCAACAGTTCATTTACTCCATGGCCCTCACGACCCAGATATGATATTGGGTCACCTTCATTTGGAAAATGCATTCATTTCTTCTAGTCCAAACCAACCAAGCAATTGTGCAGATCAGTCCCACCACTCTCGGTTCCAATGAAGTGACCCATTTAATAAGGTTTTGGACCAACCCAACTGAAGGATCAAAGAACGTTCCAACACCCGGCTTCCATGCCTTCCACACCCCTTCCACCCCATGACAGAAAAGAATTGCATGCAAAGAAGATTCCACCTCTTGGAGACACAAAGGACAACCGTCATCCTCCACAAGATGACGTCTCACCAAAAATTCATGGGTTGGAAGAACACCAAAGCAGACCTGCTACCAAAAAAAATTCACTTGGGTGGAGCAATGAGCGACCATAGACTCTTCCAACAAACATCGGGAACTACACGTGCCAAGCCTTGAACCTGCATTTTGTAACCCGAGCGATCCGAATACCTTCCATGAGCTTCCCCAGTCCAGCAAATCCGGTCATTACCCATACCTGGTGTGAGCGGAATACTCAGGATGAGATGATGGTCAACCTCATTAAACCAGCTACAAATCTTCCCTCGATCCCATTCCTCAACCGCGTCATTGATGAGATCTCACACCCTTGCATTTTTGAATCCTGGTACAACAATCAAGGAAACCTTATGGTTGATGCCATTTTCCAGCCACATATCATTCCACACACTAACATAATTCCCATTAACAATTCTCCAAACACAGCCTATATCAAGAAGAGATTTTGCGCCCCAAATGCTTCACCACAAAAAACTCTGCCGTGACCCCAACTGGGCATGCAAGAAGTCAGAATGAGGAAAATATTTTGCTCGCAAAAACCTTTAAGAACATGGCATTTGGATTTAAGAGAAGGCGCCATCCTTGCTTCGCCAACATAACCTCGTTAAACCATTTGAGATTCCTAAATCCGAGACCTCCACAGAATTTCAAAACACACAGTTTCTCCCAAGACATCTAGTGGGAGTTATGTTTACCCTCATGAGAGCCCCACTAAAAATTAGTCAATCAGGAATGGATTTGATCAACAAGAGTTTCTGAAAATTTAAATAACGACATAACATAATATGAGATTTCTTGGACCACTGAATTAATGAGAACTTCCTTTCTCGCCTTAGATATCTTCATGCTTGACCAAAGACAAATCAAATTATCCACCCTATCCATAATCAAAGAGAACACTTGTTTCTTTGACCTACTAACAAGAGTCGGGAGGCCAAGGTATTTAGGATGTTTATCAACCATAAGAAAACCACACATTCGCTGCAACTCCTCCCTCTTAGCCTGTAAGACACATTTACTGAAAGATAACTTTGATTTTGAAGGATTAAGACACTTTCCAGAATCCCTTTCATACAACTTAATGATATTCAACACTGAACTGCATTCTTGCGGGGTAACACGAGAAAAAAGGAGACTATCATTTGCAAAGAAAAGATGGGATACATGAGGGGCATTTCTACATACCTTCGCACCATGGACAACTCCTTGATCCACCGCTTCCAAAGGAGATGAGAAAAGGCATCATCCACCAGAATGAAAAGATACGGTGAAAGAGGATCCCCTTTTTGCAAACCTCTTGAAGGTTTAAATCTCTCTGAAGGGATCCCATTAATATTAATTCTGAAGGAGACAGACGTAACACCGTTCATGATATTAGAGACCCATTTCATCCCAAAGCCCAACCTGGAGAGAACAATTTTGAGAAAAGGCCATTCCACTCTATCGTAGGCTTTAATCACATCTAATTTCGTTGCCATTATGCCTCTTTTGGAAGAGGAATAGGTTTTCATAGAGTGGAATAATTCAAATGCAAGGGCAACATAATGTTTCACAATTTTAATTAATTAAGATAACCCCTAATGAAGAATGTTTTAGATGAAATGTATAGATTATATGTCAATAAATATTATTTGGGATTCATACAATGATTATTATTAGTCATAGAGTTAATATAAAATCATCTTTTTCTTGAAAAATAGACTTCTTAGAAAACCGTTTTTTCGTCACGTCAGCGAGTTTAATTTTAAATTAAAATTTACCACTTATGTGAATTAAATTTTGTAAAATAGATTCTATATTTATAATCAGAATAATTTATATTATCTAATAAGGTCAAATTATTTTTTTACCCTAATTAATAGTGAAAACAAAAAAAAATTAATTACCGTGGTTAAGGTGAAAAGGAGTTTACCGGGGGTTAAAATAAAAAGATAAGGATTAAAATAAACTAAAAACTTATATAAAATATATTTTATGAAAATATTTCGACCTTATCATGTCTATGGATTGAAAATGTTATATTTTGGATCCTTTTTCCATGTGAAAAACGTCGGTACACCTTTTTCTTTTCAAAAATTGTAAGTGTGATACTCACCTCACTTATAAAAGGACACCTCATACCCTCTCTTATTCAAACCTTAAAAGCCATTTTATTTGAAAAATACCTACCCAAATGACTTCCTAACTTACCTAGCCATGACCTAAATCCTTTATTTTGATCAAAAATCCATTCTAATAATGATTTTGGTGCTTACTTAATGAGGTTGTCCGAAGAAGAGATATTGTGCTTAACCACGCGTTTTTATTTTATTTCTTCTTCCACCTACTTCAAATATTTTTCAAATATTATTATATAATAACCCCATTATCTCCCATATATGTATTAATTATTATTTTAATGGAATAAGCTAAATCCATACCCTCTTCTATCAAATGGGATACGAAATCAGCATTCGTGTGTAAGGTAGACTACCGTCTCGTGAACCGATGTCATTTGTTTTCCATCATCGCCTCTCACATATTGTTATAATGATGGATTTAAAGTATATATATTATATTTTTAATATATTTAAAATTATTTATTTATTATATCATGTATAAATTCTTTCTTTCCATTATTTGGGGGATATAATAACGCCGCTCGTGTGTACGACATACTACCGCCTCGCGAAGTGATGTGATTCATTTTTCACCAATGATTTACATGGAAGGTAATAGGGATAAATTTAATGAATATATGTGATATAAATGAAATAATTATGATATTAATGACATATTTTTCATTATTAAAAGATAATATATCATTTTCTTTCTTACACTAAAAAATGATAATGTCGTTCGTGCATACGTGTGGACTACTGCCTCCATGAAGTGATGCGACTATTTTTTCATCACTAAATCACATGGGTGATATATATAAATATATTTAAATAAATAATATGGTATTTATGATATTATTATCATTATTTAAAGATAAAATAATAAATAATTTCTTTTCATAATGATTATTGAAAAATGGAAATGTTACTCATCCATACGTACACCCTACCGATTCCATGATCGTATTGTAGTTCATTTTTCATAACCATCATTAATGCTTGATTTTAAAAATTATAGTTTATGCATAAATATGATAATTATTTCATGATTATTATTTTAGATATGTTGATATAATGACCTATTTGACCATAGTCAACCTACCGAAGTCATTTTTGGACATATAATCCAAATATCATCAAAACATCTGATTCAAATTTAATTGATTAAGTAATTGTATATAACATGATAATAAGTGAAATAAAAGTAAAAATAATATTGGAAAATGTTTTTAATCAAGTAAATAACTAACATAAGTTTATTATTCAAGAAGATAAAGAATAAGTGTGACGAATCGAACTCAAGGTAAGATACTTTATCTCAATTTTCTTTTGTTGAGGAAAATTTTGATGTTACGAACCTATATTATTTAAAATGTGTATATAAAACCCCTTTTACATGTTATATCATGAATTTATCTTTATTCATGATATTTAAAGTTTTGTTTAATGTTATTCTTTCATGGGGCATATGATTCAAATGTTTCCAAAGTGGTAAGGGACTTTTCTTTTAAAAAAATCATCTTTTAAAGTTTTCCTTAAAAATATCTTCATCTTCCATGTCCATGTATTTAAAATTATTTTATGAATTTAATTATATGGACATAAGAGTTTTATAAATGAATTTTTTCTTCTTTATTTTAATGTTTTTCAAAAAAATTAATCTTTGTACAGAATTTTTGAATTTCGTTACAAATGATAAAAGGAATGTTTTATAATAACATATACAGTGACAAATAATTTTACCGCCATCGTAACCATTATTTGATGTTTGGATTCCTTTATAAGATTTTATGTTTTCTTCAAAGAAAAACCCTCTTTCCCTTTTTCTGAGTATTTTGGTATTGAAAATGTGGTTTTAAAATAAAATGGTATTTTGATATCAAAAATGGGGGTTTAAATGAAATGGGTATTTTGATATCCGAAATAGTTTTTCATACATTATTAAAAGAGTTTTTAAAGGGTTTTATGATGAGAATGAAAGATTTCATGATTATGATTATGTTATAGATCTTGGACATTGTTTATGATGTCAGGTGGTTATGTTATAAACTAAGGCTGAGTGATTCCATTATAATATAAGGATGGGTAGTTATGTTATTAACCAAGGATGGGTGGTTCTATGACAAACTAAGGATGGGTGGTTTCATGATAAACCAAAGACATGTGGGTTTGTGATAACCCTCCAATGCATTGGGTACTCTGGATATGAAAGTTGACCATATCAAGTGACGTGAATGATGATGTCCCAAGTTACCTGTATGATTTATATGCGCTTTCTATGATTTTAAATGATATATTTGATAAAAAGTGTGTGTTATTTCATGTGAAAACGATTTATTGAATTTCTCTTGAAAAAATTTTCATGGATTTTTATGTTTTTCACTAGAGTAACAAAATTCTTATTTTTATGTCCCTTATTGAGTTTTTTTGTGATCATCCCACATTTAAAATTTTTTTTCACAGGGTTTAAGTATGTGTATGGAAAAGGAAGAGGTCAAGTTGAAAATCATGATGATTTTTCATGAAAAGAAATCATGTTTTATTTCAATAGTTTTATATTATTAGAAAAATAGATACGAATTGGAAGTGTCCACTTTTTATATATATGGTTTTGTAATGTATGATTTATGGACTAATTCTCTAAAACTGTAAACTTGAAAAGATCCTCAAACATAAGAGAATGAATTATTGAATTAAAAGTCAATATTATGAAAATTTTAAGGCTGGATTCTTATAGTTGGTATCAGAGGTTAGTTTAGATAACTTTAGAGTTTAAGATAATGATAATATCATACCCTTGAAATATTTTATTTTATGGTTATGTTGAAATGAAATAGAATTTAAAGAGTACCATGTTGCTTCATCTAAACCATGTCTATTTAGAATGATTTTTTTTTGCTGAGGAAACAATGAATATATAGTGTGAGGTAACCAAGAGGATAATATCTTTACAAATAAGAATCCCAAGATGGTTGGAATTGGAACTGAGCATTTTGTTGTAGTGATGGATCAGTTGGCACAAGCTATAAATGATGGTGGTATCTATTCTAGAGACGAACATGATATACCATGAAAGAACATGTCTATAGTGTAACATTTTATGAGATAACATCCTATAGAATTCAGTAGATTTTGAAATCTAGTTCCAGCTGAAGGATGGATCAATTCTATGTAGAATAAATTTGAATTTATGAGATGTTCATAATGCACTACTAAAAATATGGATTTTATCAGCGCTAAAAATGGCCTTTAACAGCGCTAGAAAAGCGCTCTTAATGCCGGCGAAGATAAAGTGGGAGTCCCCTTTATCAGTGCTCAAAAAAGCGCTGATAAAGACCCTTTTTATCAGTGCTCAAAAAAAGCGCTGATAAAAGGGGTCTTTTATCAGCACTAAAACAAAGCGCTGATAAAAGGGTCCTTTATCAGTGCTTTCTTTTTAGCGTTGATAAAATACCCCTTTTATCATCACTTTTAAAAAAGCGTTGATAAAAGTTAAAAATAAAAAAAATAATTTTTTTTAATATATATATTTAGTTATATTTATTCGTATAGTAATATATATTTATATTAATATATACATATAATTATATTAATATAAATATATAGTTATATTAATATAAATATATAGTTATATTAATATATATTTATTTATAGTGATATTAATATATATATTTATAGTTATATTAATATATATATGTAGTTATATTAATATATATATATATATAGTTAGATTAATATATAGGTATATAAATATTGATATATTTGTATTTTAAATAAAATGGATATTAGTTATTATTTAGATAAAGATAATATATTTTATATGTAAATATATTTTATTATTTATATTTATAATTAAATTTTTAGGTGTGAATATATAAAAAACATGTACATATAGTTATATATTTGATTATAAATAACAGTGAATTATAAAAAATGATAAAATTACAAAGACATAATATCAATATGAATATAATACCTTGGAATAAATTCATTCCCCACCAAAAAAATCCAACAATACCCCCTTAAATGAGGTTAAAAATCCACAAAATGTTAAAAAATCGGGGTACCCTGACTAAACAATCAGTTTTGGAGGCCTTATGAGTCTTTTTTGGCCTTGAAAAAACCTTTATTGGGGTCCCCTTGGGTCATAATAGTGTATAGCTCATCGCAAGATTCGATTTGATATGTGGTAGAGCTCAAACGGACACCCGGATCAAAATTTATGGCCGTTTGAAGTTTGAGTTGCGTTTTCAACATATTTTGGATCTTTTTTTAATTTTTTTTAATTTTTTTAGTCTTCAAATTGTTATTAAATTACTATTACTCCATAATAATTAGAAAATTATAAATTAAAAATATTTTTTTAATTTTTTTATAAGTCATTTTCACTAAATATCTTATATATTAAGTGTAACTGTATATTTATACTTATCTAAAATATATTTAAAATTATATTTAAAAAATATATATTATATTTATATTAATATAACTATATCTATATATTTAAATATTAATATATTTTTTTAATAATTTTTTTTGGAAGTAGACCCTTTATCAGCGCTTTTAAAAAAAGCACTGATAAAGACCTCCCTTTATCCGCGCTACTAAAAAAGCGTTGATAAATGGGTACCCTTTAACAATGCTAAAAAAAAGCACTGTTAAAGGTACCCTTTATCCGTGATTTTTTTTAGCGCTGATAAAGGTACCCCCCTTTATCAGCACTTTTTCGTTAGCGCTGATAAAGGCTGGCGCTGGCCTTGCCCAGTTTTGTGGTAGTGATGTCAGAAGGAAACTCTTTCTATTTATCTTTTTAAAGGTGAAGTGAACTGATGGTGGTCCCTGGTTAATAATATCAGAGAGAAATATGATCTTGATGCCATGTAATGGGAAACATTTAAGGATATTTTCCTTGAGAAATATTTACCTAAGACTTTTCAACTCCGAATGAAAAAACAATTCCTAAAATTGAGGCCAAAAGATGAAGATTCTATGGCCGCATATGAAGAAAATTTTACAAGATTGGCTAGGTACATACCATATTTTATTTGGGACATTGATAGTAAGACTAATAGATTTTACTTAGGGTTAGAAAAAGTTTATGAAGAGCTTTGACTGTACAAGAATTCAAAAACTATGAGAATGTTGTTCATTTTGTTGAGAAAGTGGCACTGGAGTTTGCTGACACTTATGTGCCTCGAGATGACAAGAGTAAGAAAAGGTCCAGATGAAAGGAAATGGGGAATCATCAATTAGATAAATATAGAGGTAAGAAAATAAATTTCCCATATTTTCATAAGAGTGTTAAAAATAATCCTAGTGAATGTCTTACGAATTTTGGGAAGTGCTTTCGATGTGGTAAGTTTGGACATATGGCTCGTGACTGAAAGGAAAATGAGAATATTAATAATGAAAAGATGATGGTAAGATGCTTTAGTTGTAATGAGTTGATTCATTATGTTAATGTGTGTCCAAAGTTATTCACTAAAGGGGGAAATCATCAAGACCAAAAGTAGGAAAGTGTGATAAAATATTTTTCTATTTCTACAGTTGATGTTGGGCCATCAAGTGAAGTGGTGAAAGGTATGTTACTTGTTTATTCAAATTATTCATAGACTCTAGATATTAAAATTCTTTCATTTCTAATAAATTTTAAATTAAATTAGGAATATCGCCTCATGAAAGAAAGATGGAACTTTTGGTGAAAACTCTGGGTGGAAGTATTAAAGTAACCACGACTCATAGGTTTTTTTCTATTATCATCAGTGGGATGGTATTTCCTACAAATCTTGTTGAACTAGACATAGTAGAGTTTGATATCATTTTTGGTATGGATTGTATTTTAGTTTATCAGGATAAGATAGATTGAATAGCTAATAAAGTTACGTTAAATGATTTCATGCCTTTTAAAACTTACCAAGAAGTTGAGAAATTGATTAGAGATAACAATGAAAGTTACCTAGCTCATATTTTTGAAAAGAAATAAACTATTCAAATTAGTGATGTGCTAGTAGTGAATGAATACATGGATGCATTTTTGAATGATTTTCCTAGTTTTATTTTTGATCAAATGGTTGAGTTTACTATTGACTTAGCGCTTGATGCTAAGACTATTTATAAACCCCCTCATCGAATGTATTAAGTGGAACTTTTAGAATTTAAAAATAAATTATATGAGTTTCTAGATAAAGGTTTCATTCACCCTAGTACTTCACCATGGGGTGATCCTCTTTTGTTTATTAAAAAGAAATACGATTCAATGAGACTTTTCATTAATCATATAGTTTTGAATAACATAATTGTTAAGAACAAGTATCCTTTGCCTCTTATTGATGATTTGTTTGATCAGCTCTAGGGATCATAGTATTTTTTGAAGGTTGATCTCACATCGAGTTACAATCAGTTGAAATTGAAGGAAGAAGATATTATAAAGATTTCATTTTGGACTACATATGGGCATTATGAGTTTTTTGTTATGCCCTTTGGGTTATCTAATTCACCTATTGTATTTATGGACCTTATTAATAGAGTTTTCCATGAATTCTTGGAAAAGTTTTTGGTTATGTTTATTAATAATATTTTTGTATATTATGAAAGTAAAGAGGAATATGAAAGACACTTAAGGATTATTTTTAAAACCTTAAAAGAAAATAAACTGTATGGAAAGTTAAGTAAGTGTGAATTTTGGTTGAAAAAAATTTAATTCCTTGGACGTATTGTTTCTAAAGATGGAATAATTGCTGACCCTACTAAAAAAGTTGTTAATTAATGGAAAAGACCCAAAAATATCATAGAGATTCATATTTTTCTTGGGTTATCGGGTTACTACCAGTGGTTTTTTGAATTTTCTTTTCTTGATTTTATATCCCATTGACTAAGTTAACTCAAAAAGGAGTTAAATTAATCTGGAAAAAAGAATGTGATAATTTTATTTAGTAACTAAAAAGATGATTGATGAATTCTTAAATTTTGATTTTTCTTATAGAAATAGATAATTTTTCATCTACATTGATTATTCATTCAAGGGACTTGGTTGTGTCCTAATATAGAATGACCAGGTAATTGATTATGCTTTATGTTAGTTGAAACCTGATGAGTTAAACTGCCCTACACATGATATAAAATTAGTTACTACGGTTATTTATTTAAAAATTTGGAGGCATAATTTGAATGGAGTAAAGTGTAAAATATATAATAATCATAAAAATTTGAAGCATATATTCACTCCGAAATAATTGAACACGAGACATTGAAGATGACTGGAATTGCTCAAGGATTATGAGTGCATGATTCATTACCATCTTGGGAAATCAAACAAAGTGGACGATGCTTTGAGTCAGAAAAATAATGCTTCATTAACCATGTTATATTTGAAACAAAACCCTTTGGTTAATGATTTGATGAATTTTGGCATATAAGTTATGGATATAGGGACATCCTCTATTTTATTTTAGGTTTTAGTGGAGTCAAATTTTTCCAAAAGAATTAAGCAATCTTAAAAGGAGGATGAAACTATGTAGGAAAAGGTAGAATCCATTAAGAAGGGTAAGTTTCCTGATTTTAATATTGATAAAGAAGGTGTTTTATAATTTGGGAAAAGATTATGTGTGCCTTGTGATTCCCAGTTGAAGAAAGAGATGTTGAGTGAAACTTACAGTTTTTTGTTTTCCATTCATCTGGGTAGCACTAAGATGTACAGAGACCTTCAGAAGTATTACTGATGGGATGGTATGAAAAGAGATATTTTTGAATTTAACATGAAGTTTTTTGAATTTTAAATAGGTTAAAATAGAATGACAATTACCAAATGGAATGATTTAACCTTTTCTAGCACCAGAGTGGAAATGGGAAACTATATAAATGGATTTCATGGTGGTATTACCAAATACTTCATGAGGTAACAATGTGATTTGTGCTATTGTTGACTGATTAACTAAATATCAAAATTTCCTTCCCATTTGAGATACCATGTATTTAGATCATATTTCTTGACTGTATCTAAAGGATATAGTCAGGTTATATATATTTACTCTCTCTATTATATTAGACCGTGATCCCAAATTTATATATAATTTTTGGAAAGGACTTCAGAAGTTGTTGGGTACTGAACTAGATTTCAGTACAACTTTTCAACCTCAAACTGATGGAAAGTCAGAGAAAAATATTCAAACCATGGAAGATGTGATTATTTCTTATTCAATAGATTAAAAGGAAAGTTAAGAATAATACATTTCTTCGGTTAAGTTTTCTTATAATAATAGTTTTCATTCCAATATTTAGATGACACCTTTTGAGAAATTATATAGAAAGAGATGTCGAATACCATATTTTTGTGATGAAATAGGATAAAAGAAGTAGATGGGACTAGATTTGGTAGAGGAAATGGTTGATAAGGTGTAGTTGATTCAAAAACATATGAGGAAGACTCAAAGTAGACAAAAACGTTATACAAATAAACAGAGGAGAGATATTTCTTTCGAGGTAGGTGATCATGTTTTTCTTAAATTATCTCCTTAGAAATGTTTTATGTGTTTTGGTAAAAAGGGGAAGATAAGTCCATGGTTCATTGTATAGTATGAAATCCTGGATAAAGTTGCATTTTTTTTACCTAGTGGATTTTCCCCCTAGTTTTTCCAAGGCACACAACATTTTTCATGTCTCAATGTTAATAAAATATGTACTAGATTCATATAATGTTTTGATCCTTGAAGTAGTTCAGTTGGAAGAGAAAATTTATTATGAGGAACAACCTTTTATGATTCTTGACCATAGAGAGAAATTTTTTCTGAATAAACTGATTCACTAGGTTAAGGTTTTATGGAAAAACCATATGGTTGAAGAAGCAGCATGTTAATCTGAAAATGATATGAGGGAAATATATCCACACTTATTTAATAAATGAATACAATTGTAAGGATGAAATTTATAAAAGGGGGTAAGAATGTAAAATCACAGGTAATGATATAATAAATCATTTTCATGAATTATACACCTACATTCATTATAAAAATATTGAGTATTTTTTACATAAAAAAGGAAATAGTTTTAAGTAAACTCTTTTCTTATAAGGTTTTATTTCAAATATTAATTTATAAATTTTAGAGTTTTAATTATAAAAAATAAATTTAATTTTTAAAATTATCATATAAAAATTAATTTAGGGTGATTTTTTTTTGTATTTTTTAGAAAATATTGATTTTTTGGTGAATAGTGAAAATGCATTTTTTTGTAAAAAAGTCATTTCTTATCAATAATTTAATTAATTTATAAGTAATATTATATTTTTAATATAATTTAAATTAACATAATTATTATTTAGTTATATTTAATCTAATTAATTACTTTTTAATCAAATTTACATTGAATTTTAGTATATATTTATTTTTGGGTAAAAAAATGGGTATTTCTAAAAACTATTTTAAAGTGCATAATGTTTCTCCATTTTAATAGATTAAGATAATCCACAATGAGAAATTTTTTAAATGAAATTTATATATTATATATCAATAAATATTAATTGGTATTCATACAATGATTATTATTTGTTATAGAGTTAATATAAAGTTATCTTTTGTTTGAAAAATACACTTCTTGAAGAACTGTTTTTTCATCGCGTTTGTGGATTTAATTTTAAATTAAATTCTTCCACCGATGTGAATTTAACTTAGTAAAATGGATCCCAAAATTTTAATCATCATAATTTATATTATCCAATGAGGTAAACTTAATTTTTGATCATAATGAATAGTGAAAATAGTAAAAATTAATTACCATAGTTAAGGTGAAAACAGGTTTACCGAGGTGTTAAACTAAAACGTTAAGGGTCAAAATGACCTAATTTTTTTTATAAAATATATATTATGGACATATTTATACCTTAAAATTTCTAATTCTTGATAATGATCCATTTTGTATCTTTGTGGCATGTGAAAAACATGGATACACCTTTTTTATTTTCAAAAATTACAAGTGTGCCGCTCACCTCACTTATAAAAGGTCACCCACTCTCCTATCATATTCACATATTCAAAGTCATTTTTATCATACAATACCTACCCAAATTCCTTCATAAATTCCCTATCCATGACCTAGATCCCATATTTTCATCAGATATCCATTCTAAGAAGGATTTTGGTGCTTACCTAAGGAGGTTGTCCGAAGAAGAGATATTATGTTTAACCATGAATTTTAATTTTAATTATTCTTTCACCTCCTTAAAATCTTATTAAATTATTATTATATAATAAAAAAATTATCTACCATATACTAATATTTTATTATTTTAATTTAATAACCTAAATCTATCTCCTCATCCATCAAATAGGATACAAAGTCATCATTCGTGTGTACGACGGAGAACCACCTCACGAATAAATGTCATTCATTTTCAATAATCACCACTAAAATCTTGTTATAATTATGGATTTAATGTATATATGTTATATTTGTAACATATTTATATTTTTGGAGTTATTATATCACATATACCTTCTTACTTTCCATTCCTTGAGGGATACGATAACATCACTCATGTGCACGACATACTACTGCTTGACAAAGCGATGTGATTCGTTTTTCACTAATACTTTAAATAGAAGGTAATCAAGATAAATTTAATGAATATATGTTATATAAATGAAATAATTATTATAATATTTTCATATTTATCATTCTAAAATTATAATATATCTGTAATGACCCAGGTATTTATAGAATAATACTCTTTTCATTTCTATTAATATTTATGAATAAAATATTATTTTTACATTAAAGGGGATTATTTTTACAATAGAATACTCAACAAAAAACATCAAGTTTCTTTGAAATCTTATGCTACACACAACTTTGAGTTATACTAAAAAAATAATATAATAATAATATTATTTTAAATGGTAGTTAACACCAAACCGTTGTATTGGAGAGAATGAACAGAACTAACTATAATATGATTATACATGTTTTTCAAATGTATTTACCATTATCCGATAAATTTTAGAGGCTTAAAATAAGAACTAATCCAATTTTAAGCATGAAATACTCTAATATTTTTAAAAGGTCGTTTTACCGCCTTTTGATGACGAACCCTTTTTAAATATAGTTTTTGAAACATTTATATGTTCTATTTGAAAAAATAAACTTATTATTTAGAATAAGATAATCAAAATTTACTTTGGATTAAATTTTGGTATTTTTATGATAAAGTTCATTTTTAATGAATAGTGAAAAATACTGCATTTTAAGTCAAAACTTCCTTTTTATCTAATTTATTTTTATAGTTAGATTGTACATTTAATTGGTTTTAAAGTAAAATTAGATTATATTTTTATCATTTAATAAAATTATGTTCATTGGAAGTAATTTCACTTTTAAATTGGACATAAAAACATGTCAATCTTTTGATAGTTATTACTTCTTAAAAATCCTCTTTTTAGTTTGAACAACGAGAATTAATTTTAAATTAATTACTAAAAATTTTATGTTTTAAATTTAGAAAAATTGATTCCATATTTGGAATCAAAAGGTTCAAATTATGTAAATAGTTACCTTTTATTTTTGGACATTATGAATAGTAACTTTAGTAATTATTTTATTTACCATGGTTAAAGGGTAAATCTAATAAATAAGGGTAAAAAATAATATTATAATAATATTAAACTACCTTAAAACATGTTAAAATTCTATTTTATGATATATGTCCGACCATGAGCATCCTTGGGTCGATTTGGAGACCCGATGGAGCCACATGGATGTGAAAATGACATTTTATAAGAATTAATTTAAAGTAAAGAAAAATATAACATAAACATGTATCTTTTACTAATTTTTTTATATGGGGTTATATTAGTAACCTATTCGACTATAAATAATCATTATAAATCTAAAAATATTTCCTACATCATGGTATTTTATTTATAATTTTTAGACATCAAATAAATAAATATATTTATGACACAATGATGATGTAGTGATTATCTTATTAATGAATGATTTAAATAAATGAGATTAGAAATATTAAAATAAATTTATTTTAAAACTTTTTATGCCATAGAATAATTTTATGGATGATTATGACTTTTTATCTTTGAATTAATGAAGTTTTTTCAAAAAAATCAATTTGTTATGGATTTTTAAAAAGTCAAGATATGAATAGTATAAAAATTGACATAAATGAGTTTAAAAAAAATAATATTTTATTAAATGATATAATAATACTAAAAATCTAATATTAATCCAAATTACTTATATAATGTTTAAAATATCATTAATGAACCACTTGAGGTTCGATTTACATTTTATAGTAACTATATTAACCATATAGTATGAATATACAAGAAGACATGGTAAGAGTTAAATTAGTTAACTAATGCTTAAAGCTAAAAGATAAGGTTAAATTTGTGACCTAGATTTGTCTAAAACCTATTTATTGAGAGGTTTCCGACCCAAAATAATTTTATCTTTGAAATAAATGACTTTGGGACCTTTTAAAGTAGAAAATCATTTTATAATAAAATAATACATCAAAACTTTCCTAAAGTGCCCATCCTCCCTCTTATAAAAGGGCATCACCCCTACCCATTTAATCACACAACTCAAGCCCCTTGGATCATCTAAACTCTGCCCAAATAATCTCCCAACATCCCTATATTACTCATAGAATCCTTACCTTATGCAGAATGCAATTCAAGAAAGCCTTTTGGCTCAAATCAAAAGGAGCTACACGTTTTAAGAGGTAGCGTCTTCTCTAAAGAACCTTTCCATTATTTTACTTCTTCAATACTTATTATATTCTTATTCTTTGATTACATAACAACATCAGTATCCTAAATATACTAGGATATTTTTATGACAAGGATTATAACTACACTTACACACACCTCCATCTAATGGATACGAATATACTGTTTCTGTGGGCGGCGGACTAGTGCCTCACGAAATGATGATTGTTCAATTTTTACCGACCACCTCTCATGGTGACCATTGTTATAACACTATATTTTTATATGATATATATTATATATATATTGTCTTTATTCTTCTATGTTTTCATTTATAAAATACATTTATGCTTTCCATAATGTGTAAATACGATAATTTCATTTGAGGAAGTGAGGACTATCGCCCCCTCAAAGTGATATGAATCGTTCATGCCATACATCACTACTACAAAAACGGCCTATATCAGCGCTAAAAAAGAGATTTAACAATGCTAAAAAAGCGCTGTAAAGCTCAGCGCTAATATAGGGGGGTCCCTTTTATCAGCGCTCTGAAAAGCACTGATAAAGGCCGCTTTTATCAGTGCTAAAAAAAGCACTGATAAAGATCAAAAAAATTAAAAAAAAATAAAAAAATAAAATAAAAATAATACTAGGGAGTTCTTTTATCAGTGCTTCACACCCTCCATTATCAGCGCTAGGAGGTCTCCCGCGCGCTGCCCTTCCCGCGCATCCTCATACGCGCGCACCCCCTTCGCTTCCACCCGAACTCGAACCCGGGAGCTCCCCCCTTTCGCTTCCACCTGAACTCGAACCCAGGACCTCCCCCCTTTCGCAGCTGCACCTTTACCACTATACCATTTCGTTTTGTTCTCTATTTAATGATATATCTATATATATATAGTTATATTTATTCATATATTGATATAGATTCATATAAATATAAATATATTAATTCATATATTAGTATATATATATATATATTAATTCGTATATTAATATATTAATATATATATTTTTAGTTATAATTTTTATACGTATATTTATTTTAATATTAATATATACTTATAAGATTAGTTTTAAATACATTTATGAAAAAATATGTTTTTTATGTGTGTTTATAAATAAATAAATAAATAAATACATATATACATACATAGATATATAAAACACACAGACACACAGAGAGAGACACACACAGAGAGACACACACACAAACACATATATATTTACGAATAAATACATATATATGTGTATTTGAAAAGCTATAGAATGTACTTATAAGATTAATGTTAAATAAAATTATGAAAAAATATGTTTTTGATGTGTGTTTATAAGTAAATAAATAAATACATACATATATACATATATACAACACACAGACACACACATAGACACCCACACACACACAGACACATATATATTTATTAATAAATACATATACATGTGTATTTGAAAAGCCATAGAATGTTAAAACGACTATAACTTATAATCTATAATTCTGTTTCAATGCCACAACTAGTAAAATCGAAGAAAATGAAACAATCTTCGATATGATATGTGGTACAGGCCTAACAGACATCTGGATCAGAAGTTATACTTGTTTGAATGTTAACAAATCGAGGTATCCCGACTAAAAACTCAATTTTGGAGGCCTTCTAGGCCTCTTTTGGTGTTGAAAAAACCTTGAACGAGGTCCCCCGGGTCACAGAAATGTAGATCTCATCTCAGGCTTCGATTTGATATGTTGTAGAGCTTAAACGGACACCCGAATCAAAAGTTATGTCCGTTTGAAGTTTGAGTTACATTTTCAACTTATTTTAGATCTTTTATTAATTGTTTTGATTTTTTTGTGTCCCCAAATTGTTATTAAATGATTTTTAATCGATAATAATTTGAAAATTATTAATTAATAATATTTTTTTAAAATATTTTGAATCCATTTTCACTAAATTTCTTATATATTAATTGTAATAGTCTATTTATACGTATCTATAACATATTTAAAAAATATATATTGTATTTATATCAATATAAATATAATTATATAACAAAATATTATTTTTCATGAAAAAATATTTTTTTTCTGAAACTCAACATTTATCAGCGCTCGGGAAAAGCGCTGATAAATCCCCCCTTTATCAGCGCTACTTAAAGAAGCGTTGATAAAGGGGTCCCCTTTATCAGCGCTAAAAAAAAGCGCTGATATAGGGGGGGCCTTTATCAGCGCTTTTTTTTAGCGCTGATAAAGGGGTAGCGCTTCCCTTGCCAGTTTTTGGTGTAGTGCATGGAATGTATAAAAAATGACATTAATGAACTTATGTAACATATATAAAATATTATATTATACTGTAATTATAATATACCTATGTATCATTTAGTTTTCATTCCCTTAAATATGAAAAAGAAATGAAAGTAGCGTTCATGGGTACGTACGACTTACCGTCTCCATGAACGGTGTATTTCATTTATTATCTCCAAATGTTATGGAATATTATAATTACTTATATATATAATAGATATATATGGTATTTAAATCATTAATACTATTATGGAGATAATTTACTTTTGAACACATGGACAATTTGTAATTATATCAAGTTTATTTTCGACTCAAGTACCGAATATCGACAAAACGACCGATATGAACTTAAATAATTATGTAATTTTTATAACATGATGATAAATAATATAAAATGAATAATAAACTTGAAAAATGTTCTGAATCAAGTATAAATTAACCTAAGTTTATTATTCAGGAATATAAAGAACAAACGAGACAAGTCAGACTCAAGGTGAGGGAACCTTTCACTCTCTTCTTTTAGTCAAAGACTTCTTTTATGTTATGTATTTTAATTTACATTTTATTATGTTGAGACATGTTATTATATATAATTATTTATGTACTTTTATGTCCAAGTGATGAGATACCCTTTTCTCTCCCATCAAATCATTTTCTAAATTTTAAAGTGACGCCATTAGGCTGCCGAATTTTCTTAAGGGAACTTCTTAACCCAATTTCCATTCTTTGGGTTGATCATCTACTTATTGAATATGTCGTGATATGATTATATGATAAATGGATTTTGATGTATTATCCTGTATTTATACTTGATTTATGGGTATTTATAGTGAATACACATAATCGATCTATTTAACAAGCAAAATGATCTTTGTACGGGAATTTCTAAACTCAATTTCCACTCATTTGGTTTTGCACATACTTTGTTGATTATATTATGCCAAGATTATATGTGTAATAACTATTTATTTATTTATATATCAATTTCAACTTCCATTTGTGCAGATATACTTTTTCTACACATAAACACCCCATTGACAAATTCTTACATCATTTATACGAACTTTTTAAGGGAAATCTTAACTCAATCTCATTTCATTGAGTTAAATATCCATGTAATTGGATTTGTTTTTACAATAATATATGTGAATGACCTATGATTGTTTTAAACTTAATATCTTCTTATATTGGGTGTATTTATATTTTTTACACATAATTATTTCATTAATTTATCCTTAATCTAATGATACGATCTTTGTAAGGGACTACGTCTCAATCTCCTTTCATTGAGGCATATCTTGATTTTGTGAACCTTTATTATCCTATAAGGTGTATATACAAACCTTTTGACATTTTATATCATGAATTTTTATATTCTCATGACATTTATAGTTTCCTTTGTTGTTATTCTTTAATGATATTTATTCAAGTGTTTCTCAAGTGGTAAGGGATTCTTTAACTAAAACATCGTTTTAAATGTTTTAAAGTTTTAATCTTCTAAATCATTCTCTTTCATGTCTATGTTTGAGAAATTATTTTAAGTATTTATTTATATGGACATGAGTTTTTTAAAGTTTAAATTCCTTTCAAAAGTTTCAAAGTGGTATGGGACACTTTGATTCAAAAATCTTCTTTTTGAATGTTTTATATGAATTGATTATATCAATATCTTGAAATGATATCTTGTGATTGAAATATAGAAATGTTATCTTTCATTTATGCTTGTTTTATGTGCTATGATTATGTTATGGTTCTTGGGAATTGTTTACGTATACAAGTGGTTCTGTGATAAACCAAGGGCAGGTGATCATGAGATTGCTCTCCAATGCATTGACTAACGTGACGGAGGTAAACATTAATGTTTCTCCTAAGATATTTAGGGAATATACTATGATGGTTATTCAAAACATAACTCCCTATGTAGCTGTGAAAGCTATAATGTAAGCATGTTATGGATGCCACAAGTTACCATTATGATTTATGGTTTCTATTTTTTATTCATAAATCTTATTATTTCATGAGGTATGCTAAAGAACTTAGGTTTTATGATTGAAAGACTGGTTTCATTGATTCGTATGTATTGATGGACTAACGTTTTATTTACTTATTTTATATCTCTTACTAAGTTTTTTTGCCATCCCAAGTTTTTTGAATTTTTTTTTCACAGGGTATAAGGAAGGGTAAGAGAAAGGAAGAATTCAAGAAGATTATATCAAGAAAAGAATTCTTGTTTTATTTTAAGGAGTTTTATTTTTGTCAAAAAATTGGATAGAGAAGAAGTGTATGCTTGGTAATTTTTGAGATGTAATGTAATAGTTATGGCCTAATTCACTAAAAATCTAAACCTGAAAAGATTTTCAATGTGAAATCTTGACTTAACTCAAGATTATGTAATGTTTAAGGCTGGGGCCTTATAGTTGGTATCAAAGGTCAGTTTAGATAACTTTAGAGGTTAGGGTGTTATCTAGGTGTAGGTAAAAGATCTCATATAACTAAGAGGGTTATTATCATATAGAAACTTTTGGAGGGTTATGGTAAAATAGGTTGATTGGATAAAAACCTGAACAATGGAGATATAAAGAGTTTGATAGATTAGAGTAATATAAAAGTTTTTATGTTATCTTTACCCAATAGAGGATTATTATTTTTAAATAATAATAATTTGTTTCATGTTTAAGTGTTGATTCTTTTTTGCAGATTAAGGAACATTTTTCAAGATGGAAGGAAAGAGATCTTGCACAACCTTCTTATCCCTCTCCAATGATTTGATCATAACTATTATGGAAAAATCCTATTTGAATGTTTTTGAGAGCTTCTTGAGTATTCAAATCACATGCAAGAAATTTTTTGAGTTATCCAACACCTACTAATTTCTAAAATAATTTTATGGGTCATGGTATCTTTTTCATATGATTTCAAGACCTCAACTTTTCCAAATCTATCGAAAAGTTAAATTACAAAAGTGGAGCAAACATTTACTTTTTGAAAGTATGACAACATGCCGAAAGAGAAAGGGAACATCCCAAAGATCATGATATGTAAATTCAAGGTATAATTTATTTTCTTATCCATAAAAAATGAAGCATATTTGGATTTATATTTATAAATGATGAGGATATTCAATCTATAGGAATGATGTATTAAGAAATAAGGTGGAAATACATAGTTAATGGATTATAAAGAGCGCTGAAGGAGTAAGAAGTCTATATATAAGGGATTAATGAGTTATGGTAGATTGTAGGACGATGAAATGCTTAAAAGTATTAAGTCTCTTTTGATGATGAGATTACTTTAGAATACATTTTTTAATATGTGTAACCCTGATGTTTGATATGTGAAAATTCTATTCAAGTAAGAATTAACTTCTTGTGTGGACATAATGGATAACCATATGGGTTCATATGATCTTTTTTTGAGGTGATAAATGGTTATTACATTTTGGGATGAAAAATGAAAGGCCTTAGATAACATTTGAGGATAAAATAGGTTATGTTTTTTTAATGAAGTTATCTTATTTTTGAGAATGTTATAAGAATGATATGGTTTTAGAAAAAGGATAACCCATAGGATGGGTGATAACCCATCGAGTTCAACAAGGCTGTAGGAATTGAACCTACAACCAAAGGGTGATAAGGGCGCATCACCCACCACTGGCCTACGTGAAGTCCCTGGTTAGTATGACTTATTATTTTTAGTTAAATGATTTTATGAATCAAGAATAAGTTGATTTTTGAACTTATGTTTTATCAAATGGATATCCTTAGTATAGGAAAATGATTTGGTGATTAAGTGATAAATGTTATTTTGGAGGACGTTCTCTCTTTTGGGAACACTGCATGCCTAAGGAAAATAGAATACTACGGGATTTAATTTGTGGAGTAATGGTTGAAATATTATTTTTGAAGAATCTATGTTTTTATTGTGGACATTTGGAGATTTCGGTTATTTATGGAAATGATTAACCTATCATAGAGAATATGTGATTAGGTTAATTACTTTTAAGTATGATACTTTAAGAGTAGTAAATGTTATTTAAAGATAAATATAAACATTTATCATGGAAGACCAGTTGATCAAATTCTTCTAAGTTTTGGGTTTCAATCTTAGTTTGGATTATTTTGAAGAATTTTAAGGACAATTGTGTATTGAATGGTGTTTGTTGAACTTTGGGTATTTTTTGTTGAATTTTGGAGATTAAGAGTAGTATTTATTTTTTATAAAGGATTATCCTTTTTGGGGATTATTTGATCCCATACTAACTATTTTGGTTTTTGGTTAAATTTTCAAGACATGATGAATATAAATTTCATATTTTGTGGATTATGACATTCTCTAGAAGTTGATTCAAGCACTTCAGGTGTGACCAAGCCATCTTTAATACTCATCATTTGGAGAAAAGATGAGTTTGTGGTAGAAATTTATTAAAGGATGAAACTATACTTGAAAATTAAGTATATTTCCTTATGTTATTAGTCAATCTCATAAATAAATTCTATAGATTTATGAAAAGGAACTAAAAAAAAATGTTTTCCATTTAATTTTTTTACTGGGGAATCAAATACTGTTTAACCTATCATAAGTTTGTGATTTTCTGGTGGTTAAATTTCTTCTGATCATGTTTTCTATCACTCTCCATCATAACTTGATGGTTAGTTTCTCTTCCATATCCATGTTTTTCTATATGTAATACTAGTATGGGTTATCTCAGGTGACCTTTGTACTTATCTTTATTTCTTTTAGAGTGATAGTTTTATTGACTCTTTTTTCCGATGTGGGACTTTCAATGAAGTTTCCAAGCCCAATTTTAAAATTGCGAGGATGCAATTTCCAAACGAGGGGAAGGATGTAACAACCCAAGTATTTATAAAATAATAATTTTTTCATTTTTATTAATATTTATGAATAAGATGTTATTTTTACATTAAAGGGGATTATTTTTCTGATATCATACTCAACACGTAACAATGAGTTTCTTTGAAATCTTACGTTGCACACAACTTTGAGTTATACAAAAAATAATAATATAATAATATAATTATTTTAAATAGTTATTAACACCTAGCCGTTGTATTAGTGGTAATGAATAAAACTAACTAAAATATAATTATACATGTTTTTTAAATGTCTTTACCCTTATCCGATAAAATTTAGAGGCTTACAATAAGAACGAATCCGATTTTAAGCATGAAATACTCTAATATTTTTAAAAGGTTGTTTTACTGCCTTTTGATAAAAAACCCTTTTTAAATATAGTTTTTGACACCTTTATATGTTCTATTTGAAAAAATAAACTTCTTATTTATAATCATAATATCAAAATTTACTTTGGATGAAATTTTGGTATTTTTCTAATAAAGTTCATTTTTTAGTGAATAGTAAAAAATGCCACATTTTAAGTCAAAATTACCCTTTCATCTAATTTATTTATATAGTTAGATTGTAATTTTAATTGGTTTTAAAGTATAATTGGATTATTTTTTTATTATTTATTACAATTACGGTCATTGGAAGTAATTTCACTTTTAAACTGGACATAAACACATGTCAATCTTTTGATAGTTATTACTTCTTAAAAACCCGCTTTTTGGTTTCGACAACGAGAATTAATTTTAAATTAATTACTGCAACTTATGTGTTTTGAATTTAGAAAAATGGATTCCATATTTGGAATCATAATGTTCAAATTTTTTAAATAGGTATCTTTTATTTTTGGACATTATGAATAGTAACTTCAGTAATTATTTTATTTACCATGGTTAAAGGGTAAATCTGGTAAATAAGGGTAAACAATAATATTATAATAATATAAAACTACCTTAAAACGTGTCTTAAACATATTTTATGATATATTTACGACCATGGGTATACTTGGGTTGATTTGGGGACCCCATGGATCCACTTGGATGTGAAAAATAACATTTTATAAGAATTAATTTAAAGTAAAGAAAAATATAACACAAACATGTATCTTTTACTAAAATAATTTTTATATGGGGTTATATAAGTGATATATTTGACTATAAATAGTAATTAGAAATATAAAAAGATTCCATAAATTATGGTATTTTATTTATAATTTATAAACATAAAATAAATAAATATATTTATAACACAATGATGATGTAGTGATTACCTTATTAACAAATGATTTAAATAAATGAGATTATAAATATTCAAATAAATTTATTTTAAAACTTTTTATGCCATCCACGAATTTTATGGATGATTATGACTTTTTATCTTTGAATTAATGAAGTTTTGTTGAAATAATCAAGTTTTTATGGATTTTTAAAAAGTCAAGATATGAATAGTAAAAAAATTGAGATGAATGAGTTTTTAAAACAAATACCATTTTATTAAATGATATAATAGTCCTAAAAATCTAATATTTGTCCAAATGACTTAGATAATGTTGAAAATTTCATTAATGAACCACTTGAGGTTCTATTGGAAATTTATAGCAACTATATTAACCATATAGTATGAATATACAAGAAGACAAGGTAAGAGTTAAATTAGTTAACTAAGGGTTAAAGATAAAAGACAAGGTTAAATTTGTGACCTAGATTTGTCTAAAACCTATTGGTTGAGATTTTTTCGACCCAAAATAATCTTATATTTGAAATAAATTACTTTGGGACCTTTTGAAACCAAAAATCATTTTATAATAAAATAATACTTCCAAACTTTCCTAAAGTGCCCCTCCTCCCTCTTATAAAAGGGCATCACCCCTACCCATTTAATCAGACCTCTAAAGCCCATTTTATCATAAAAAATATGCCCAAATAATCTTCCAAAATACCTATCTTACTATTATAAGCCTTACCTTAGGCATAATGAAATTCAATAAAGCCTTTTGGCTCAAATCAAATGGAGTTACACATTTTAAGAGGTAGCATCTTCTCTAAAGCACCTTTCCATTATTTTACTTCTTCACTACCTATTATATTATAGTTATTTGATTACATAACAACACTAGTATTTTTAATATACTAGGATGTTTTTATGATAATTATTTAAACTATAGTTACACACACCTCCATCCAATGGATATGAACATACTGTTTTTGTGGGCGACGAACTACTGCCTCACAAAACGATGATTGTTCAATTTTCTTCTAACACCTCTCATGGTGGCCATTACGATGAAACTATATTTATATATTATATATATTATATTTATATTGTCTTTATGCTTCTTTATTTTTCATTTACATAATACCTTTATGCATTCCATAATGTGTAAATATGATAATTTCATTTGAGGAAGTGCGGACTACCGCCCCCTCAAAGTGATATGACTCGTTCATGCCATACATGGAATGTATAAATGATTCCCTTAATAAAATTATGTAACATATATAAAATATTAAATTATACTTTAATTATAATATACCTATGTATAATTTAGTTTTCATTCTTTAAATATGAAAAATAAATGGAAGTAGCGCTCATGGGTACGTATGACTAACCATCTCCATGAACGATGTATTTCATTTATTATATCCAAGTGTTATGGAATATTATAAGTACATATATATAATGGATATATATTATATTTAAATCATGAATAATATTATGGAGATAATTTATTTTTGACCACATGGACAATTTGTAATTATATCAAGTTCATTTTCGACTCAAGTACCGAATATTGACAAAACGACCAATATGAACTTAAATAATTATGTAATTTTTATAAAATGATGATAAGTAATATAAAATGAATAATAAAATTGAAAAATTTTCTGAATCAAGTATCAATTAACCTAAGATTATTATTTAGGAATATAAATAATGAACGAGACAAGTCGGACTCAAGGTAAGGGAACCTTTCACCCTCTTCTTTTAGTCAAAGACTTATTTTATGTTATGCCTTTTTATTTTCCATTTTCTTATGTTAGGATATGTTATTATATGTACTTATTGCTTTAAATTTTATATCCAAGTGATGAGATACCCCTTTCTCTCCCATCAACTCATTTTATGAATTTTAAAGCGATGCTGTTAGGCAACCAAATTTTCATAAGGGAACTTCTTAACCCAATTTCCATTCTTTGGGTTAATATTATACTTATTGAATATGTTGTGATAGGATTATGTGAGAAATTAATTTTTATGTATTATCTTTTATTTATACTTTATTTATGGATATTTATAGTGAATACACATAATCTATCTATTTGATCAACAAAATGATCTTTGTACGAGACTTTCTAAACTCAATTTCCACTCATTGGGTTTTGCGCATAATTCATTGATTATATTATTCCATGATTATGTGTGGAATCAGTATTTATTTATTTATGTTATAATTTCCACTTCCATTTGTGTGGATATACTTTTTATACACATAACTACCCCATTGATAAATTCATACTTCATTTATATGGACTTTTTAAGTAAAATTTTAACTCAATCTCATTTCATTAAGTTAAAGATCCATATAATTAGTTTTTTTTACAAGAATATGTGTGAATTACCTATGATTGTTTTAAACTTAATATCCACTTATATTGGGTGTATTTCTATTTGTCCCACATAATTATTTCATTAATTTATCCTTAATCCAATGATACAATCTTTGTATGGAACTACGTCTCAATATCCTTTCATTGAGGAATATCTTGATATTGTACACCTTTATTATCATATAAGGTGTATATACAACCCTTTTTACATTTTATATCATGAATTTGTATATTCTCATGATATTTATAGTTTCCTTTTATGTTATTCTTTAATGATTTTTATTCAAGTGTTTCTTAAGTGGTAATACATTCTTTAACTAAAACATCATTTTAAATATTTTAAAGATTTAATCTTATAAATCCTTATCTTTCATGTCCATATTTTATAAATGATTTTAAGGATTTATTTATATGTATATGAGTTTTTTAAAGTGTAAATTCCTTTAAAAAGTTTCAAAGTTGTATGAGACACTTTGATTCAAAACTCTTCTTTTTGAATGTTCTATATGAATTGATTATATTAATATCTTGAAATGATATCTTGTGATTGCAATATGGAAATTTTATCTTTCCTTTATACTTGTTTTATGTGTTATGATTATGTTATGGTTCTTGGGAATTTTTTACTTATATGGGTGGTTTCGTGATAAACCAAGGGCGGGTGAGCCTGAGATAACTCTCCAATGCATTGGGTAACGTGATGGAGGTAAACATTAATGTTTCTTATAAGAGATTTATGGAATATACTTTGATGGGTATTCCAAACGTAACTCCCTATGTAGCTGTGAAAGCTACAATGTAAGTATGTTATGGATGCCACAAGTTACCATTATGATTTATGATTTGTATGTGTTATTCATAAATCTTATGATTTCATGAGGTATGTTAAAGAACTGATGTTTTATTATTGAAAGAATGGTTTCATTGATATGTATGTATTGATGGACTAATGTTTTCTTTCCTTATTTTATATCCCTTATTGAGATTTTTTTCTCATCCCAAGTTTTTGAAATGTTTTTCATAGGGTATAAGGAAGGGTAAGATAAAGGAATAATTCAATAATATTTATATCAAGAAAATAATTCATGTTTTATTTTAAGGAGTTTTATTTTTGTCAAAAAATTGGATAGAGAAGAAGTGTCTACTTTGTAATTTTTGAGATGTAATGTAATAGTTATGGCCTAATTCACTAAAACTCTAAACTTGAAAATATCCTTAATGTGAATTTTTTACTTAACTCAATATTATGTAATTTTTAAGGCTAGGGCCTTATAGTATCATTTTATTTCTTACATTTAAAAATGATAACTTCGTTCGTGTGTACGTGTGGACTACTGCCTCCACGAAGCGATACAACTTTTTTTTCATCACTAAATCACATGGATGATATATATATATATAAAGAAATAATATGGTATTTATGATATTATTATCATTCTAGAAATATAAAATAATACATACCTTCTTTACATAATGATCCTTGAGAAATGGAAACGTTACCCATGTGTACGTACGACCTACCATCTCCATGATCGCGATGTAGTTTATTTTTCATAACCATAATTCATGATTGGTTTTAAAAATTATAATTGATGTATAAATATTATAATTATTTAATGATTATTATTATGGATATGTTTAAATAATGAACTATTTGACTATAGTCAACCTACTGAAGTCATTTTTGGATATATAATCCAAATATCATCAAAACATACAATGTAAAATTTATTGATTAAGTAATTGTATATAACATGGAAATAAGTTAAATAAAAGGAATAATAAACTTGAAAAATGTTATTAATCAAGTAAATAATTAACATAAGTTTATTATTAATTAATATAAAGAACAATCACGATGAATCAAACTTGAGGTAAGAGACTTTGTCTCAATTTATTTTTATTGAGGAATATTTTGATGTAATGAACCTATATTATTTATGAGGTGTTTATATAGACCCTTTGAAATTTTATATCATTAATTTCTATATTATATTGATATTTAAATCTTTATTTAATGATATTATTTCATGGGGCTTACAATTCAAATGTTTTTAAAGTGGTAAGGGACTTTTCTTTAAAAAATCATATTTTAAAGTTTTCCTTCAAAATCTCTTTATCTTCTGTGTCCATGTATTTAAAAATATTTTATGAATGTAATTATATAGATATAGGAGTTTTATAAATTATTTTTTGTCTTTATTTCAATGTTTTTTAAAAAAAATCTTTGTATGTAATATTTGACTTTAATTCCAAATGACAAAATGAATGTTCTATATTAGCATATATGGAGACAATGAATTTTATTACCACCATAATCATTATTTGAAGTTTGGATTCCTTTATAGGATTTCATGTTTTCTTAAAATAAAAACCATCTTTCCCTTTTTCTAATTATTTTGGTATTGAATGTGGGGGTTTAAAAGAAATGGGTATTTTGGTATTGAAATTGGGTTTTTAAAAGAAATGGGAATTTTGATACAAAAAAGTGTTTTTTATATAGGATTAAAAGATTTTTTAAAGGGTTTTTATGATGAAAATGAAAGATTTACGGATTTGTGATTATTTTACGGTTCTTGGACATTGTTTATGATGACGATTGGTTTTTTTATAAACCAAGGATGAGTGGTTTCATTATTAACCAAGGAAGGGTGGTTACGTTATTAACCAAGGATGGGTGGATCCATGATAAACCAAGGATATGTGATTTGGTGATAAACCTAGGATAGGTGGGTCTATGATAGCCCTCCAATGCATTAGTTACTCTAGAGATAGAAGTTGACCACATCAGTTATTCCATTTTTAAAAGTGATATGAATGATCATGTCCTAAGTCACATATATGATTTATATGTGTTTTCTATGAGTTTAAATGATTTATTTGAGAAAAAAGTGTTTTTTAATTTATGTGAAAATGATTTATAGTATTTTTTTCAAATAAATTTGAGATAAAGGTAAACGTTTCATGGGTTTTAATGTTTTTCACCAGACTAATGAACTTATTATTTTTTATGTCCCTTATTGGTATTTTTGGGCTCATAACACATTTTAAAAGGTTTCTGAAAGGGTTTAAGGATGGGTAAGAGAAAGGAATATGTTTAGTTAAAATCCATGAAGATTTTTCATGAAAATAAATCATTTTTTATTTCATAAGTTTTATATTATTGAAAAAATGGATATTCATTGTAAGTGTCCAATTTTTTATATATATGGTTTGTAATGTATGAGTTATGGCCTAATTCTATTAAACTCTAAACCTAAAAAGATACAAAATGTAAGATAATGAATTACTGACTTAAAAATCAATATTATTTAATGTTTAAGGTTGGATCCTTATAAGTGTACTTATAAAACACATTAATAATGGCCTCAAGTCTAATGGCCAATACACACACACTCATAGATATAAATTTCCAATAATTCATATAACATGTGAAATTTCTATTGGCGGGTCTTTCCTTATGACCTCTCTTCTTGGAGATCACCAAGTATAAAATTCATGAGAATAAGTACCAATGATTATGAGCCCAGAACACCTAATAGTCAAACATCATTTGTGTCTCATAATATTGATGTATCTAGATAAAATGACATAATTATTTAGGAATATCATCATAGCATTTACATATTCTCATTATAGCGGGGAACTACTATAACCCTATGATGTGAAAAATATTTTATGGGTATTATTATATTAATGTTACATAGAATAAAAATCACTATATGATAAGAATACATGTATTTTTATTCTATTAATCTAAAGTAAAATGTTAGTTGGTTATATGGACCCAACTCTAAAAAACTTATACTTACACTAGAGTTAACTGATAACATTTCTCAACTCATTATCTCTCACATGAAATTCATTATTCCACTAAGGTATGTCTATAGTCTCTAGGAATTCCACATTTCACCTTGTGGATATAATGATAACCTCATATTCATCTATTTGAAGAAAATCCTTTTCAAGTGATGATATTGTTAGAAATCCACTAAAATATGGATACTGTATTGTATGATATCCATTAAGTCATAGCGTACAATATATATGTGATGCATATCACATAATATGATATGCCAATATCATAAGAGGTATCGGCATGTCACCATTATCCTTTATCATAGTGTTCAATGAGATTATGATATGAGCACATGGCCACTACCATGACTTCCTAGAGGTATGTCATTGATTATAAATCAACAAGTTTCTTTATTTATGACATGCTGATTCATTTTAAATGTTCAAATGTTGTAAAATCAATACAAATGAATTATCATAGCATATGTTGGATTTCAAGAGTTGGAAGCCTACACAAAACTGAGAGGACCAGTTTGGGATATGCCTAACACTGGGAGGTGGGGTGAATCAGTGTTGGAGATTTTTTAAACCAATTGAAAGTTTTTATCCCCATACCTATTGACTTGTTAGGATCTTGATTATCTTGTCCTCTTTTCCATTCCGTATGCAATAATATGAAAGAAGTAGAAATATGAAAATGATATTTTTATAAGGTTCAATACTCAATAAGAGTAGCTAGTCCTTATCATGGTTTGAAATATTCATAACCATACAATCCACTAGAAAAAAATCATTCTGTGTGGATTAAAATGAATAGGATATGACCTTACACTCATGTAGCACTATGTAAATAATCCAATAGTGCGTGTTTCACAACACTTGGATGGATCTTTATACTGCCTCCCAAGACAGTCTTCTCCTTGTTAAAGGTTTATAACACCAAGAAATTCTTCCACCTATTGAGACCTGTTGAATGTCACAATACTTCTTTGTTGTTATGATATTCACTTGTTACTTGCTTAACAACATGAAAGTAACTCTTTTTTCTTCTTCCCAAAAAAAAACCCGATAGATTTATAATATTTTTCTTCTATCAGTCACAATAATTTGACTGTGTTGCATGCTAATGAAAAAAATTCCCTCTATACCAAATTATAATCAACTGATATCAATTTGGTCAGTCACTTCCTCTTCCCCCTTTGATCTATTACACACAAAGATATCCAAAATTTTATAGAAGTGTCTCAATTTATCTTTCTTATTTTGTGAAAGTACAACTGCACTAAGATTTCTTCTTATTCTTCATGATGGAATCACAGACTTCCTTTATGACTATTAGATCAATGAAGATCATATCATCTTAGAATAATCACAATTAATATGGCCTAAATAACTGAATATTTATTGGCCGCTATCTTCTTCTTGGACACACAATAATAATGAATAATTAAGTGGTGTATTCCCAAGCACTGGTTCACCTAAACTAGGTATTCAAAACTTCTGTTCATGGAGCACCCTCATAAATATCATAGACTTCGTAAAGAAAATTGCCTTCATTGACTAAACTGCCTTTTCAGAGCTATTTGCCTCCACAGAGCTCACTACTTGTGCGAAGCTAATTCCCTTTACAAAGAAAACTGCCTTCACAAAACCTAACTACCTTCTTGATGCTAACTTCCTTCGTAGATCTCACTACCTTCGTAGAGCTCAGGTAGCCTTTTCAAATTTCACTTATTTTTGCAATGCTCAGAATGTTCAGTTGGCTTATAGTCTTCGCGGACTTCTTCGTATACCACCTTTGCGAACCACCTTCTCAAATCCAGAGCCTTAAGATTTTTTTTAAGTCTCTCTTCCATTCTGAATGGGCTAGAGTCTTATTTATAGAACTTTCCACCAATTCCAAAACCTTCCAGGCCACGTCATTACTATTTCGCAAATATTCTTCATTTCCTTCATGATGCTCCCTTTTTTGTGAAGCTCCACCAAAATTTCTTATTTGTGATGCTTATCATAATCACAGAGCCTTCCATCAAAACTTCATGCTACTGTGATGCTCCACTTCCTCACATTTTCTATTCACAATTCTTGTCGCTGTCACGAAGCTTCCCGTAAAATCATCATGTGCTCGTAATGCTCCATTTCGCATAATCACGAAGATCACTATCACAATATTTATGCCTTCGCGAAAAACAATTCGCAAAGCCCATCTCAAAATGCTAGCCAAAATTCAAATTTTGGCCTCCAAAAATTTGGAAAACACTAGGAAACTACGCCACCTTAAAATATACTTTGGAAAAACCAACCATGCTGATTTGCAGTTGTCCAACAACATCTTTTCTCCCCATTAAAATCATAAGGATTGCATGATAAGTTCTCCAAACAACTTATGATTTTTGTGAAATACAAACTAGAAAAGCATCATCAGATTTACAAAGGAAATTATTTTAACTTTCTTTTCTTCTAATAACATCTTTCCTTCCAATAAAACCTTAATATGATTGGTTGTTTCTTTTCCAGAAAAATATTTATCTTCAATAAAACCTGAATAATATTATAATAACAACTTATCATTCAAACCAATGCTCAATATGATTGTCATCACCAGCTCTCTCCCCTTTCCTTGAAACCTTCATTTCACATCCAGATTTGTATATGATACATGCTGAATCCAATTCTCATCATCATTATAATTAGAAAAAAATTATGAACCCATAGTGAGTTTGATGAATACTAAGGTCTTTATTATGCACAATGAGTCTGATTTCAAGACAAAATTCTTCAAAAATCATCTATCCATCATCATGAAACTCAAAGTATTCAAACCATTCACATTATTCTTGGAAGTTCAAGGCTTGAGGACTTCATCCAAGCTCTATTAACATTGGAACTAATTCATCATATTGAACACATAGAGATCTTTTTATCTTGTTGATCAATATTTTCAACCAATTACAACTAGTTGATAACAAATAAAATCCATACAAAAAGTTGGAACAACAATATCCCCCTTTTTATTTGTTGATAATACCCTAAAAGTTATTTCAAAATGATTGTGTCAATATGTGGATCATTATCTTATCTCTCCTATTTACCTTTAAAACTTTTATTTCACTTTATCTCCAAATTATTGAAAACACTTAAAAAGTTCATGGAGAAAAGGGTATCAATCCATACTTAATAAATGTGCCATCCATCATTTAAATCTGAGTCTAATTGAGCTATGCTTGGTGTAGAAAACAAGAGGGTTTGATTTAGACAAAAAGTTGTCCCTTACCATTGATCATGATACCTCATGAGATGAGAACTCATGTACTTGTCTTCAAGGGTTTTCCATTTTTCATTATATTATAAAGATATTGAATGTGATATGAAATGATTTTAAAAATAATCAACCTAAAACTCCTGCACTCACTTTAACAAATAGATCAAAAAAATTCAAGTGCAATAGGAAGGATAAGTGACCCTGGGAAAATTCCATTACTATTATGTCAATGAATAATTAAATTACTCCCCTTTTGTAAAAAGTTTGTTTTCTTTAATAACCAAGGATAAGAGATTAAGAAATAACAGACCTTTTCTAATGAAATTATCTTCAAGAAATTTCCAAAATAATTTGATATGCATTGAAATAATAATTCTGACAGCTTCTTCATTTGACTCCCCCTCAAGGAAAAACACTTCTCATCACTGTTTCTCAGGTTCTCCCTATGAGAACTTTCTTCACCTTGAATTACCTATATTATAAGCAAAAATACAATACAAAAAGATTTAAGGGAATAAGGTGGATCCTCCTTACTTCATAAATGTGAATAGTAAGGTTGAGATATTTTTTTCAACCAAGTTTCTTTATTTTATCCAGTCTTCATGCTTGCACATTTGAACTTCTGTTCTGATTTATGTTGAGACAGTATGGATCTCTTCACATGCTCTTCAGATTTGTGTGGAGAATTTCTCTTCTTAATAGCCTTCATGGATGATATATCATTACTTATCCTCTTGAGGACCGCTTCCTACTCTGGTAGTATGGTTAGAAAACCTTTTGAAATGTGACCATATTTCTTTCATATCTCACACATAAATTATTTCACTGAAGAGTTTCCTTTTGTTTTCAACCTCTCAATCAAATTTTCTCCATCATCTGGAATCTTTTCATTTCCTCTTGCACTGGACTTATCTTGTGAATCTTAATATTTACATATTCTTTCCAAATATTTAGTCTAGATAACTAACTTGTCATTAGGAACTATGGCATCAAGTTTGGATCTTCCACATGGGTTCTTCTGAGTGTCATTATTTTAGTAATTATTTTGGATGCACCACCCTTCAACTTCTTGGATTTGGAATTCAATTTATTCTCTCCTTTATTTCTTTGAATCTTCTTGGGAGAATTTTTTTTACAAAATTATTATGGTTTCTTCCCAAGGTAGCTTCTTCATTCTTATCTAGATTTTGTGATATTCTGTTCTTATCAGCTTTGGATTCATGTTGAGATAAGCATGCACCAACCTCGTGACCACTCCCATTGCATACATCACAGATATTGTCAAGAAGTCCAAATCTGTTTGCAGTATACTAATGCTTCTAGATCTATGGATGTTTCTTCTTCCTCTATGGATTCCCCCCATTGATGTGAGATTTCTTTCTGCTTTTATATTTTGAGGATTTTACCAATAATTTAATGCACAATGCCCAAATCTGTTTCAACACCAATATTGACCCACATACCTTGATTTTTTGACATCTTATATATTAGATTATTGAGTCTTCTTCAAGACGTGTTATGATTTCGGTGGGGTACCATCTTCCACATTCTTCTTCCTATCCACCCTAGTCATTGTGGTAGCTAGCTCATCACATTTACTCATCCACACTTGTTTTAAATTTATCTTCCAACCTGCACTGCTTGTGGAAACATATTTAGAAACATGAGTACACGATAGTATGGATGGTACTTGAACCTTCTCAGATGATTGTGATAGATCAATGAGTGAAGTCATGATCTTATTATCACATGTTAGAGGTCTTTCAATATTAGAATCCACCAATAAAAATTGAGTTCCAGTAGAAACTATGTACTTCTTTTATGAAGTGTCAATACGAGTCTTCTTAAGATTGGTCAACTAAGCTTCAGATTCTAGACATTTCATATTGAGGATGATTTTATGATATTCAATCACAATCATATTCTCTTCACATACCTTATTTATTCTTTCAACTTCATCTTCATGGAGCTTCAATTTTTTTTGTAGTAAGGAGTCAAGTTCCTTGACATTGTTGGAAGTTTATTCCAAATATAAACCCTTGACTTCAACGCTCTTCTTGGGATCATCTTCAAGTGAATGGATATTTTCTTCTAGAGTATTTTGACTACATATTTCCCTTTAACTTATTTGATCCATTTTGAGAAACTCATTTAAAATTACCTCTTTGTTTCTTCAAAGGATCCAACTTGTCTGGAGATCTTTAAGCATTCAACATTTTTTTGCAATACTTTATCCAGAACATCATTTTCTTCTTTCAGTTGGGTGATATCTTCTTGAATGCATTGAAATACTCCAAAAACAAGAGATACTCTTTCTTCAGGAATACCATGCAAAATAACTCTTAATATATCAATTGATAACTCTTGAGAAGTTTTATATAGATCACCACCACCACTTGTGCTAACATTTTCATCTTGAGGATAATTTAAAAATGTACTAACACATACCTCATGATTACTTGAGGTAGGAAGGTTATCCATATTCTTAGTGGAAGCATGAGCCACATTATCATTAATTTCCTATCCTGGTATGTCTTCATTGTTAGAAAGGTATGGATAAATAGATACTTCATCTTATTTAGATAATAGGTACTTCTTCTTCAACTTTCTATTCTATTTCTTTTTCTTGTTAATCATGGTCTTGGTGGATATAGAATTTTTCTTAGAGATAACTGAATCTTCACTAAAACTGCACTTCATTATTAACTTAGGAAAGAAAATCAAGTCTTTAAAAGAGAATAGTTTCACTGTATATAATCTAACAGAGGTGAAGCTCCCTCTATTACCAATTGAGAGGGCTAGTTTGGGATATTCCTAACACTAAGAGGGGGGGGGGGTGAACCAGTGTTGTAGACTTTTTAAACCAATTGAAACCTATTGACCTATCAGGATCTTGATTCTATTTTTCTCTTTTCCTTGTCATATGAAATAATATAAAAGCAGTAAAAATATACATATGATATTTTTACAAGGTTCACTACTTAATAAGAGTATCTAGTCCTTGGCATGGTCAGAACTAATCCTGACCACATAATCCACTAGAAAAAAATCCTTTTGTGTGGATTAAAATGAGTAGGATATGACCTTACAATCATGTATCACTATGTAAATAATCTAACAATGTGTGTTTTACAACACTTGGATAGATCTTTATAATGCCTCCCAAGATAGTCTTCTCCTTGTTAAAGGTTTGTAACACCAAGAAAATTTTCCACCTATTTAGACCTATTGGATGTCATAGTACTACTTTGTTGTTCCTCTCTTCACTTGTTACTTGCTTAACAACATGCAAGTAACTCTTCTTACTTCTTCCCAGCATCAAACTTGATAGATGCACAATCTTCTTCTTCTGTCAGTCAAAATAATTTGAATATGTTGTTCACTGATGTACATAATTATATCTGAACCAAATTATAATAAACTAATATCAATTTGGTCAGTCACTTCCTCTTCCCCATTGATATGTTACACACAAAGATATGCAACAGTTTATAGTAGTGTCTCGATCTCTCTTTCTCAATTAGTGTAAGAACAACTAAAATGAGATCTCTTCTTATTATTCTTACTAGAATCACAAACTTACTTTGTGATTATTAGATCAATGAAGATCATCTCAACTTATAATCATCACAATTAATATGGCCTGAATAACTGAATATTGATTGGCCACTATCTTCTTCTTGGACACACAATAATAAGGAATAGTGTCGTGGTGTCTTGCCAAGCACTGGTTCACCTAAACTAGGTATTAAAAACTGCTATTCGTGGAGCACCCTCATGAATCTCATAGCCTTTTTGGTGAAAATTTCCTTCGCAGATCAAACTGCCTTCGAAAATCTAACTACGTTCGTGAAGTTCTCTACCTTCATAGAGCTCACTATCTGCGTGAAGCTAACACCCTTCACAAAGCAAACTGCCTTCACGAAACCTAACTGCCTTCATGAAGCTAACTATATTTGTGTTGCTCACTGCCTTTGCAGAACTCACTTAGCCTTTGCAAATTACACTACTTTTCACAATGCTCAGAACATTCAGTTGTATTATAGCCTTCATGAACTTCTTCACATACCACCTTCATGAACCTCCTTTGAAAATCCAGATCCTAAAGATTTTTGTTAAGACTCACTTCCATTCTGAAGGGGGTATAGGCCTATTTATAGGCATATCCACTGATTCCAGAAACTTCTGGGCCACATCATCACCATTTCTCAAAGATCCTTCATTTCCTTCGTGATGCTCCCTTTTTTGTGAAGCTCCAAAAAAATTTCTCATTCGAGATGCTTTTCATAATCACAGATCCTTTCATCAAAACTTCACACCACTACAATTCTCTGCTCGCGATGCTCCTCACCATTACTATTTATGATGCTTGTCACTATCATGAATCTTCTCATAAAATCCTCGCACACTTACAATGATCCATTTATCATAATCATGAAGATCACCATAAAAATATTTACGCCTTCACGAAACACCCTTTTCTAATACCATATTCACAAAACTCATGCCTTTTCCATATTTTCATATGCCCTTAAAGGAAATCAACTCTTCGTAATGCTATCCAAACTCCAAATTTTAGACCCCAAAAATTCAAAAAACACTGGGAAACTACACCACCTTAAAACATGCTTCGATAAAACCAACCATGCTGATTCATAGTCATCCAACAACATATTTTACCCCTTATAATCATAAGGCTTTAATCACAAGTTCTCCAAACAAGTTATTATATTTTTGAAATACAAACCAGCAAAGCATCGTTAGATTTACAAAAAAAATTATTGTTACTTCCTTTTTTTCCAAAAACATCTTTGCTTCCAATAAAAACTTAATATGATTGGATTATTATTTTCCAGAAAAATATTTCTCTCTAATAAAACCTGAATAAGATTAAAAGAACAAACTATCTTTCAAACTGATGCTCAATTCAATTGTCAGCACCATCTCTCTCCCCTTTCCTTCAAAACTTCATTTCGATTCTATATTTTTATAGGATCCATGCTGAAGCCAATTTTCATCCTAATTATAATAAAAAACACATTATGAACCCATGGTGAGTTTGGTAAACCTATATGAAGGTCTTTCTTATGCACAGTGAGTCTAATTTTAAGACAAACTTCTTCAAACATAATATATCAATCACCATTAAACTCAAAGTCTTCAAACCATTCACATTCTTCTTGGATGTTCAAGGCTTGATGACTTCATCCAAGATTTATTAAAATTTTAACCACTTCATCATATTGATGACACCAAGATATTTTTATCTTGTTGATCACTATTTATAACCAATGACAATTAATTGACAATAAATACAATCCATACAAAAAGTGGGAACAACAAAAACTCCCTTAATTGAATAATGGAAGCATATATAAAAGGATTATATCCCACTATTGTGGTAGTGTGACACTCATAAGCCATAGTCAAAACTCACTTTTTCTTGGTTCCCCTTTTGTCTTCGCAGATAAGGTCCTCTCACACCATAAGAGATTATGGGACCCTCGCATTAAAAATGAGGATTCTAGCAGTTAATTTTATCTTTGTGGAGGTGGGAGTCTATTGGGTGTCACTAGGTGATTAAAATCAAGAAAAAATCTTCGAGTTTAATGGAAATAAATATTACTACATTTTAGTTATGACTATTTTTATTTATATTCTTCATATTACATGTTGGGGGTTCTTCTATTGTTATGATAATTTGATGATCCTTCCAAATCCATCAGTGGTAATAAATCCATGTTCATAAAATAATCAATATGTTTTTATAATGTTTTCTTAAGGAATAGGTATATTGTAATAGGTTTGAGGCCATATTGTAGCATATTATATTACATGGATAAATTTTAGATTTTGTATTTATCTTCTTAACATCATGTTATAGGATTTCATAATGTATATTTCTTCTAATTGATATTAAGTTTTATAATAATGTAAGATAAATAGAGACCTTGAAATTATTTTATAAGATAACATAATCTCAAAAGATACCTTGATATTATGGTATGAGACAATGTAATTTGTGCCAGGATCCTTGATGTCATGTTATACGATAATTTAACCACAAATGGAGTCTCTAACATTACATTATACGACAACATAACTTCCATTGGCGATGTAGTATGCGTTATGTGATAATGTATCCCACTATTCCATGTTTAAAAAAATAGTCCATCATGTTGTATTGATGATATAGAATATATCATCGAATTTGATATGCACCATATGACTGTAAGATTGAAAGAGTATAGTATTTTACTATAATATTGTGGGGGTGGGGGGGGGGGGGGGTGGTGTAATGAACCATAAATTTATTTCATCTAAATATATATATTATTATGTTATTAATAATAATATAGTATAATATAATATACATACTAGAATACAACAAAACTTTATTTCCTTATTTTATAATGTTATAATAATATCTGATAAATTAACTAGTATTACATAGAAAGACTATTACATTTCATAAGGAAATTATGTATCATGCATATATATGGACTAGTACAACTACGAATAGTAAAGAGATATACACATAGAAGAATAATAAATTCACTAAAAGGAACTCCATATGTTTTAATTCCACCAAGAAGATATCCCCTTCTATAAATATCATAAAAATGAAGAGAAGTTCTAGGAAAAAAATTGACATTATCAAAGGATATGTAAGAACCTTTATAAATAAAGTAGTGAAGGATGAAGTGAGTATGATGGAGTATTTATATGAAAATATGACCATTTAAAATTTTGAATATTTCACAATATAGACAATGTATATTATGAATATTAGTCAATAATACATGCGTTCATTACTATTGTATGTTATAAAGATGAAATTAAGTGACTGTTGGGATTATATTATGATTATATTTTTGGAAACTATATAAATATTTAATTTACATTAAAATTATTTTTTAAGATAATTTTATATGTTTTAAATAAATTTTATTTTCACTTAAATTATCTTATAAAACACTTTTAGATGATAGTATAAATCAACAAAGTCCCAAGTAATTTGTATAACAGTTAAAAAGTACTTTATGACATAAAACTTTTAATTTTTAATAAATAAGGATTTTTATTTAAATGATAAAATTATCACATTTATAGAATTATTTTGATAAAAATAAATAACATTTTTGGACTTAGTTCATCAAAATCATCTTAGGGTGATTTTTTTGGGAATTTTTTGACATAATTGTTTTTTTGGTGAAAAAGTGAAAATTACCGTTTTACGAGCACTATGAATTTATGACATCATTTTTATGTGAAATGATTAATTTTTTTAATTTTTTTATTAAATCATAATTTATTTTAATAAGTATAAAAATAAATTTAATAAATTTAATTTTAGTTTATAAATTCACACTTTACCTTTTGGAACAGAAAAATTGGTTTTTCTGGGATAAAAAATATTTTTGGTTTGTGTGCATTAAATGGGTTGGTTTGAAGTTAAGTTTTTGTTTTATAAGGATTTGAAAATACACCCACCCTATCTCACTTATTAATAGTCTATAAATTTTTTTATCTCACCTATAAGTGGTTGGATTATATAATAAAATAACCAATATTTAATCCCTTAAAATACCCCTCCTCAAGTATAAATACCCCCTTTACCTCCTCAATTTTCAAACCAAAGACCTTGATAATGATTTATCTCTCAATATAACTCTCAATAGTCTCTCCAAGGCACTCCCATGATTCTAAGGTGTCCCTATCTATCTTTAAGAATCATCCTCCCAATGTAAGGGTCCTCAATCTTTCTCTTTCCTTTTCAAGTACATTACCTTTGTTATATTGTATTTTAAAATTTATTTTATTATACAACCATTCAATTTATTCCATGGTATTATCTTACATTTGATATATTTTAAATGATATTTTATTTATTCACTCTCACTATGTCCTTTTCTCAAGTTTTTATAATACCTAGACTATCTCGCAGCTATAAAACCATCTTAAAATTTTGGTAAATTAAAAAAGTGTGTAGTTTTACAATAAATGAAATGCCAGTATGGATACTAAAAGTGTATGAGGTTATAGAAAAGTTGTACCTAGGTGTAATAACCTCGAAAATGGAACATTAGGCTTGACTCGATCGTCACCCTGTGCATGAAAATGGGCCTTGCTGCACACATGGTTTGGCACTCCTGAGGGATATGCATTGGATAATTTAAATTCTATTTCAAAACAATTATGGAGGACTTATTTATCATTGAATTGGTCTCATACCTTTTCAAATACATATATCCAGCTACCAAGATACCTTAAATCCTTAGTTATTGTGAACACCAAATGATGAAAATTTATTATCCTTCACTTGTTAAGGTTGTTTATTTGTAAACCATGAAATATAAAGATATTACATAAGGGATTTCACCTAGATATCTTTATTGATACTTTTATTGGGGAAAAATATTTTCATACCATATAATTCTTTGTTCTTTATGGTAATATAATCCTCATTTATCAATTATTCTAAGTAGTTAGTTATTTTATTGGTGAAAAATAAATTTGTACCATATAATTATTTCATATATATAGAAAAATCTTGTAAGATATGACTCATTAAGAAATTTTTATATGTATTTATGCTATTCATTCCTTGAAAATTATTCCATGTAATCTTTTGTTACGTGATGGGATGCATTATAATTTTTTTATGATGGGTGGGTATCGAAATTATATAGCCCCTCAGTACATTGGTAGGTCTCACGAGTCAACTAAAATAAGGTAATGGGAATGTCCTTACCCTTTATGTAAGATATTTTGGAATAAGGTCTTGACAAAACTAAGATAGGGTAATGGGAGTGTCCTTAAACTTTATGTAATATATCTTAGAATAAGTCCTTGATAGTATATTTTAAATTCTCAGTATTATTTGTTCCCATCTCTCTATGTTCAATTATTATTATCCTGACATTTATTTATTGTTATGTTGTCCATAGATTTAATTATTCTATTTATTTCATTTTATATGGAATAACTCAATTATTTATTCATTCCTCCCTTCACCATATGATAAGTTATTGGTATCGTGGAATATATTCATTTTTATAATGGCCATGGTTCTATTTATACTATTAGTTGTCAATATCCTGGAATCTATTCATTTTTATGTTGGCCATGGATTTATTTAATCTCTTAGTTACATTTGATATATAATAAATCATTTTATTTTCTCATGCCATTATGTTTTATTTATAAGTACTTCCACAGTACGAATCCCCCTTACTAATCATCTGAGATCACCCTTTATATTGTTTTTCTATTTTCCCCCTGGAATAAAGATGAGTAATATATATGATAAAAGGGCCTCAAGTAGAATAATAATGTTTTCATGTTTTTAGATGATTCATTCTTATTTTCAATGTAATGTAAAACTCTTTTATATATATAGATTCCTAAGGATACTAAAATATTGGATCCTATGTATTTTAATCTATGTACCAATGCAACAAAATAACTATTGGCTCTAGGGTGTTGGAGTTGGGGTTGTTACAGTTGATATCAAAGGAAAATTTATTAGAAACCTTAGAAACTAAATTTAAAATAACATAGTTAGAACCCAATAGGAAAAGGATCATGGATAACATAGGTTAAAACATTTAGATTCATAATTTAAGGAATATATTAATTATTATGTTCTTTTATTAATAAAAGATATATTAAATTTTAAGATTATAGATTTTAATGATTTTTTGGGAAATTTTATGATAATTTTGTGATATTTATTTAAGTAATAAGTTTAAGAGTATGAGAAAACCCCACCTAAAAGAAACCTAGACTGATACATGAGTGATATAGGTTAAAATAAAAATACATTAGTCTAAAATTTGGGTACTATAGACATTCGTAAGATGCATCATTCAATATTTATATAATTTTATCCACTTTAGATATTATTGATCACTCACAGTTAACTATTTAGGTTTTACTTGAAGATTAGAAATAATAGGTACCTAAAAACACTATAATTAGGTGTTATGTTGTTCATTTAATGTATTAATTATACTGTTTAAATATATTAAAGGTATTTTATCAATATTTAAGAAAGGAAATCTCTCACAACTATTCTATCCCTCCTAGGTGGTTTATTTATAATCATAATTGTAAAATACGTTTCAAGTGACCATGCCACATTTTCTCAAATTAATCTCACTTGAGAGTTAATTTACAACATATCTAACCCCCCCAATTATTAGGTATTATGGTGGGTATAAAAAATACTTTATCCATATTTTAAATTCACAACTTTCTTATATTATTCAATTTGGGGACTACCACAAGGGACTATATCGATACTTTATAATGTCACAAAAAATAGCTCTTACCATCCTTTATAAAGACATAGTGTGGGGTGATATCCATGTAGAATATATATATCTTATTTTAAAAATTAGAGTTTTTTTTACATATTTATTCAACCAAACATGTTTTCAACTATTCCACATGGATCATGTCTGAAGGTTTTGTGGAGGAAAAGTTTAGAATGAAATTTCAAAACTATATGCTAAAAACCCATGATACATGAAACTATTTATCAATGCTCACACTTATTTTAACCAGGATGTCACCTATGTTCTTTGAAAAAATAATTTAGAGAATTCATAAAACTTATGATGCACTGTGTCAACTCATTGGTGCAACATGATACACCATTGAGCCTCCAAAAGAGACAACTGAATTGGAGTACCTGATGATCTTCATTTAAAATGGTAACGATTCTAGAAAATCTTATGACTCATAACCTATTAAGGGATATTATTTTGAGTAAATAAATGATAAATTTAACATATTCATTTTATAATGGAAAAATATGTTAACTAGTATTCCTTAATATAGAAATATTTCAATCTCTTTAGAAGTTATATTTTGAGTTATGATAAACATTTATATACCCTTATGTATTGTTATTAATAAGAAATAATTTAAATTTTTAGAATGAAAATTCTTTAAGAGGGATTTTATTTGGTTATCATAAGTTTCTTTTACCAACCAACATGAATGTATGTATAGAAATCATATCTTTTTCTCTTAAAATAAATACATGATTAAAAGTATATGATACTAGAATATCAATGTTAAGGATATATTAGGATTAAAATCTCCTTTGGAATTTATTATCCTAACAAGTATTCAAAGTATCCTTCTTATTATTTAAAATATAATTTTTAGTTAATGGATGGAAATATGTGGTAATTAAACATGTTATAATTTAGTTACAGGTAATTAATTTCATTTTTTAACTTTTTCACTCCAATAGACCAATGATCATTTATCATATGGAAGGAAGGGGATCCCCTAAAGACATTCTTATCTCTTCAAGATTATTTAATCATAAATATTATTAAAAATATATTTTGAATTATTAAAAAAGTTTTTCAAATATTTAACTCACTATCAAGAAACTATTTGATATGTCCAGAACCATTTCATTTCTCCAAAAATTCTAGGGATCATGGTGTCTTTGTGATATGATTTAAAATTCTCAATTCTATCATATCTTTTGATAAGAGAAAAAAACACCAAGTAATTGACCATTTTTATATTAGAGTTTTAGACTTCATACTGAAGGATGAATAAAATATTAATAGTATTAAGGAAGACCTTGATTATTTGAATAAAAGGCATGAATTACAAGTTATCAATTAGTAAGAAAAAATTGTGAAGATGTAATTTTTTTAAGGGGGGGGGGATAATGTAACAACCCAAATAATATATTTCTTATAAATATATATATTATTATGTTATTAATATTAATATAGTATAATATATTACACATACTATAAGACAAAAACACTTTATTTAATTATTTAAGAATGTTACAATAATATCTGATAAATTACCTAGAATTACATAGAAAGACTATTACATTTCATAAAAACATTACACATCATGTGTAAATATATACTAGTAAAACTAGGAATAATAAAGGGATATACACATGGAAGAATTATACATTCATTAAAAGTAACTCCATCGGTTTAAAACCCCCTAAAAAGATCACCCCTTCCATAAATATCGTAAAAAGGAAGAGAAGGATTAGGAAAATAATTGAAATTATCAAAGGATATGTAAGAACCTTTGTAAATGAAGTAGTGAAGGATTGAGAGTGCATGATGGGGTATTTATAGAGAAATGCATCCTTCTAGAATTTTGAAAATTTTCTAATATGACTAATATACACTATGAACATTAGTCAATAATACAGTTGGTTATTATTATTGTTGGTTATATAGATGCAATTAAGTGACTTTTGGGATTCTATTATGATTATATTTTTGGAAACTATAAAAATATTAAATTTCCATTTAAAGTAAATTTTAATATAAATTTATATGTTTTAAATAAATTTTATTTTTATTGAAATTATTTAATAATTCAATTTTTTATGATCATATAAATTAATGAAGTCCTAAGTAATTTTTATAACGGTCAGAAAGTTCTTTATATCATAAAAACTGTTAATTTTCAATAAATAAGGATTTTTATTTAAATGATAAAATTATTGCATTTGGATAATTATTTTAATAAAATAAGCCTCATTTTTTTACTCATCACAAAAAAAGTATCCTTGGGTGAATTTTTGGGAATTTTCTAACAAAATTGATTTTTTTGGTGAAAAAGTAAAAATTATCGTTTTATGAGCATTGTGAATTTATAACAACATTATTATGTAAACACGATTAAAAAATTTATGAAACATTTTATTTGATCAAAATTATATTTAATAATTATAAAAATGAATTTAAAAATATTAATTTTAATTTAAAAATTTACACTTTAAATTTTGGAACCAAAATTTGGATTTTTTGAGACAAAAAATTATTTTTGGTTTGTATGCATTAAATAGGTTTTTTGGAAGGAAAGTTTCAGTTTTAGAAGGATTTTAACGTCCAAAAACCATATATCACTCATTAATAGTCTATAAAATTGGTTATAATTCATTTCACCCACAAGTGGTTGGATTATATAATAAAATAACCAATATTTAATTCCTTTAAATCACTACTCCTCAAGTATAAATACCACTTTCCCTCGTCACTTTACACACCAAATGTAAGAACCAAATTTTTTCCGTCAGGTATGGATCCTTTAAATTTTAGTCTAATTCTTTATTTTGGACTTAATATGGATGCATAATGAGTTAGTGAAGGTTCCAAGGGTGTCTGGAGATTCTTTGGAGCTGGAAACCCATCTTTTAAAGAAAACTTGGCCCATCGCACGGTTGGAGAAAACCATGCAGGTAGGTAGCATGGTTAGATCTAACTGTGCGGATAGTATGCACTTTCAGGAAGAGCCATCTCACACGGTTGGTGCATGGTTTCCATATCCACGTGGCCTAAATATGTGGTACACCCCTTTTCCCAGGTACCCATGTAGGGTTTGCACACGGTTTTTCAAACCCGGTGGACAAACCGTGCACAAGCTAAATTTTGGGTAATTTTACCATTTTACCCTTAATGATCTATTTAACCTAAAATTTTTCCATAATACAATTTAAAATGGTATTAGCCTCCATTTATCTCATTTTTGATTATTTTTAAGGCCTAATATAGGGATCAATATATCTCATTCATCCAGAATCCATTCAAGCTTCCGTTCATCATGTTGGATGCACAACAGTAAGTAATTGAGTCCTTTTGAGCTATTCTTCATATCTCTTTCTATCAACCTATTTATCAAGGTGTGAGTGTTTTACTATTTTCTTAGATATACTCTGATCCAAGCCAAATCAAGGGCTAATACCGTAGGAGGAGATTCATACAAGCCTAAGGTGGGTGGTCTATAAATCATCCCTCAAGTTCGTTGATTTTGGAATTGTCATGTGGGGCCCACCAATTTCATATGGTGTAATCTATGGAATTTATATGCCATTATTATAATCATTATAACCACATGTTTATGATCTTTCCAAATATGTGATCAGTTGTTAGTGGTTACACCCACAACGTCCAACATCCCTTGTAGGATGATATGCTATAGTTGAGTTTTCAGTGTTTTGACACTTTTGAGCCATCAATCGGATGTGCCCGAGCTTGGACACACTAATGGTAGGCCTCCTTATAATAAATTCTTACTGTATCTTGTAATGGTGAATGGAAAGTACCATTTCACTTCCATTTAAACCACCTAAGGTAAGTGCTTCAAAATGATAATTAGATGTGAAAGGGAAATTGAAAAGCATACTAAGTATATGACATGACTAGATGTAAATGTGAATGAATAATAGGTTTCATGACTGTATCACCCCTTACCATGTTAATATAAGGTATAGTAGTGAACCTTAATTTTTAAATATTCCTTAAATGGATTTAGTAAAGGTTGTATGTTACTTGGCCTTGTCACACTAATGAAAGGCAAGGATTGAACCAAATATACTTATTGATAAATTATGAATTGATTAAAGGGTTGCATGTTACTTGGAATTATAACAATAATTAAAGACAATTATTGAAACTAATTAAATATTATATTACTTCATTATAAAATAGGAGTGTCCTGACTCAAGCTCGCCTTGGATTCTTATCAGGTAATGCCTTGAGGGAACCCCATTCTGATTCAATGATGCGCCTTGCTTAGGTTGAGAACCACCTAGATCCCGATTCTTATATATTCTTGGATTCCTGGTATAAAAATATAGGATCCCTCACATAGTATTAAAGGATGCCTTTTATATACTCCTTGGATCTAGCATTGACAAGTAGGTTCCATGGTTAAAGCCCATAGGGGTCAATCACTACTTAGCCAAATTTTACCTTGGACGATCACCTTGAATTCGATAGGAATATTATTATGGAATGCATTGTAATATGATACTTGTATCACACTCTTAACCTTGTCTAGGATATAGTTATTACTGAGTTGGAGACCCTTGAGGTCTACATTGCCTTGGTTATTACCTTGGAATTTCATTATTAAATATTATTATAGGTTGCCTCACCAAATGGACCAATGGCCTTCTATTTTTATTCATTTTTTTATAATACCCATTTTAAGGTTTTTTTGGGAACCCTTACGTGGCCATTAGTCTTTATGAAATTATATGACCCGAAGGTATGAGAAGAAATCATTCAGACTATAACTACTTGGAACCGCTCCTCTATAACGACCCAAATTTTAATCAATAGAAATTACCTTCTTATAATTATGTATTATAGTATAATCACATTAGGAAAGACAATTAAATATCATGATACTAAATACTATGTGACCATTAAACATAATTTTTCCACTTATGTTTCTTGAATTTCGAAAATCTGACATACACGGTTGCGTTTAGGGCGATTTTTGGGGTCTGATGGGACAAACTTATTTTTTGGGTGAATAGTAACCTACCCTTATGAATAGTGACCTAAACTTATGAATATTAACATGAACCTTATGAATATAAATCATAAAAAATAATATTAACCTCACCCATGAATTTATAAATAAAATATTGGCATCTTATAAGTGATAATATGACCATAGTAAAAGTATTGGTATTTTTGTAAGTCATAAATAATTAATTATAAATAATTAATTAATTTTAAAAAAAATATATTTTCCTAAAACTTTTTCATAAATTAATAATTTAAATTAATAATTTTATGTCTTCTGGTTTTAATATAATTTTATAAGACCTTGTGTAATTTTTTAAAACATTATAAAATCAGTTATAGTTTTAAAATCTGTATTTTTCATGTAAATTACGATTTTAATTAAAAATTAAATTAATCATATTTATAAAAGTATTTTTGAAAAATTGATTCCATTTTTTTATTCTACATATCAAAAAATGTATAGGTTTAATTTTTGGGTTTTTTTTGAAAATACTTGAATTTTTGATGAATAGTAAAATACAATAATTTACCATATATATACATTATAAGTTAAATGCACTATCCCTCAAATAATCTATAAAGTAATAATACTTAGTTAAAAATCACATGAAAATATTACTATTTTTGGTCATGTAATCATCATTATTTCTTGTCTTATGGAAAAATAATAAACTAATGATTAAAATATTGAGAAAACCCTCATCCCCTCCACTATAAAAAGCACCCACAACCCCTCTTTTATTCACTCCTCTAAAGCCTTTTGACTAGCATAAATTATGCTCAAATATCTCCCCAATATCCTCCCCCACATTTATAACCCATTGGTATCCTTAAAATACCAAATCCTCTCCCCTTAAGAGGCTCTCAAGGAAGATTAATTCAAGAGGTAAATTCCTCTTTTCAATTCTTTTTTACTTTCTTTTCAAGTTCCTTTGTTTTCTTTTCTATCCTTACCTATTCTCATCCAAATTTTATGAAAAATACAATATATTACATGTAATATAATGTTGTTATGATAATTTAATAAGTTATTATCATCTCTCCTTTACCCTTATTTTATACTAGTAGTAAAAACGCCATCTGAGATGTGTTAATTTACCATATTCAAGGACGATGGGTTTTTAATTTCTATTAAAATCTTCAATTATCGAAATGAAACCATTATTATGGTTGAAACAGAGTATTATATATGTATTATTTCTCATATGTTTTTATATAATCTTTTTGTACATATGGTTTTGATTTACAAAACAAAAGGTGTTCGTTGTGATCAAAAACCACTAATTAACCCAAAAGGTTATCACTAAAGTTTTATATAATGATTCAACTTCACTCCAAGTAACCTAATAAAATTTACAACCATGTAAAATTATGTATGTTCATTAATAACATACAGCTCCAATTCTAGGTAACCATTATCATCTTACATGTTTATCTTTACTTGTATATAAGTAAACCAATCATGAAAACCAATGAAACAAACAATGAAATTGAACCTCTTAACCCATAAAAAAGGTCATGGATGAACTTAATAAGGTTATAATAAATGAATTATATAAATAATAGGTTCTTTAAATATTAATTAATTAATTTAATTTGGTTATCCAGTACATTAAGATCAAGTGAAGGACACCTTCAGAATTAAGGTAAGAGATTCTACCCGAACGTCCATTATTCTTTCGGGTTGCTCTATCTTTATTTTTACCCAAATGAAGTTATATGTTATTTTTATGGAAATATTATAAATTCTATTTATATTATCCAAAATCATGTATCAATATCCATTCATCATTCTCTTTCGGGGATATATAGGTTTTTAAATGGTTCCCTCTTTAATACTTCCCGAAAAGCAAACCCGTTTTAAGTGAACTTCCCGAATTCTTACTAAATTTCAAGATAACTCTATAATATATTTTAATCACCCATTATTTTTATAAAATCACTTTTTTATTATTAAAACCTTCTTGGTTCACTCATGGTTTTATATAAAGGATTATTCCCTTTTCTATTTTAAAGGTTATTTATTATTTTCCATAAAGCACACTAAAATGATTTAATGATAAAATTTCTTAAATAATCGTCTTACATGTTGTCACTTATGTTTGAAATAACTTACCATGATATATTACTATTTTACTTTATTAATTTCCATGTATGTTTTAATTCATTTCTTTCTACACACTTGTATGATACACCCATCTATTATGCTTTATGACATGATTACGATACACATTTCTTTCCATGGGTACCCTTATGTTTATGTATGATTGATTATGTATAATTATATATGTGTAAAGCATGTTAATGAAAATGTTATGATGTGTGAATCCAGATATCACTCCAATACATTGGGTAAAGTTTAGTCTCATGAGACGTTATGTGTAATAGTCTTGGCAGTTAGCCTTGACTCATGATACCATGTGAAACGGTCTTGGTGGTTAACCTCGAGTTGTGATAATCTATGTGAAAGGAACCTTGAATTGTACTAAAGTTCTATTTTATGTTTCTTACACATTAATATGACTCCATGTTTATATGATTCCATTTTTATATGTTAAGATTCCATACGTTCCATGCCTTTTTATATCATTATTCCATGCCTTCTAACCCATGTGCTAAAGATTTATTCTTATGATTATTCCCTTGCTAGGATTTTAGCTCATAACTTTGTTCATGTTATCCCCAGGTTATCCTATGAAGATGTATGAGTACAATGGGAGCTAGGATCTATTTATAAAGAATAAATAAATAAATGTTTTATTTAGTTCCTTTTTTTTTCCAGTTTTATGTACCTAGTCTTTCAAGACACAAGACTTTATGATACTTTTCTTGTATTATGATGTTTAATCATGATCAAATCATGTAATAATATTTTCAAAAGGATAGGGTCACTATAGTTGGTATAAGAGGATGGTATGATTATTTTTGGAGATTAGGAATATGGCACTTTAGTAAGAACCTTAGGGATAAGACTAAGTATAAGAAAACATCCCAAAATATTGATAAGTATAGAGTAAGTGGTTTATTAATAAAATATATACCTGTATGGATATAAACAAAAAGAGGTGGATATTCCACAGATGTATCTAGGGGTAAAACCCAAAATACCGCTTTGATCTAGACTCGAACAGGAACTCGTGCACAACAACAGGCATTTATGCACTCTTTTTTTTGACACTCACGGGGGATATGATTTGGTAAATTCATAATCTCATTACAAACCGTTATTAAATGAATAAAAAATGATCCCATAGGAATATAATTTAAGAAATATATCAAGGATAACCTAGATTGAAACATAGAGAATCACAAGTTAGGATATAATTTTCTTTTAAGATTTTATACTTTTATGTTTAAGGTTTCCTTTTTATGCTTAATAGCTAAGTATTCAAACCCTCTAATTATACGTTATTTTTCATAGTTAATGGTGGGAAATAAAAGAACATTTTCCAACAATCAATGTGATAGGGAATGCGAATATTTCTCTAATGATATGCCAAATATGATGGGAATGGGTGTTCAAAACTTCATGACAATACTTTCTCAACTAGATCAGGCTATGAATAATAACTTGAATCATGTGGAACTCCCTCATCCTCCACAGAAAGATAAAGTTTCCATTGAATCCTTCATACAACAAAGGCCTCCCATGTTTAGTGTATCTTATGATCCCCTCCTCACACAACAGTGGATTAACTCCATTGAAAAGATATTCTCTATCCTCCAGTGCTCATAAGAAGAGAAAGTCATGCTCGTGTTCTATCATTTTGATGGAGAAGATGATCAATGGTGGATATTGATTAAGAATATTAAGTCCTAGGAGGAAATTTATTCCATGGATTGGGAGGAATTCAAGAATTTTTTTTCAATAAATATTTTCCCCTAACCCTCTTTCTCAATATGAAAAGAGAGTTCCTTAGACTTAAGTATAAGGAAGATGAGTCCATCAGGGTGTATGAAGCAAAATTTGTAACGATTTCTAGATACACCTTCAGATTTATAATTAAAACCAAAAGTAAGGTGGATCGCTTCTTTAGCAGACTAAAGACGATTCTACGAAAAGTGCTTGCAATTCGAGACTTTGAAAATTATGAGGATATTGTTGATTGTGCCCTCAAGGTTGAAATGGAGATCAGATATTCCCAGTGGTCTCATGGGTCCAGTGAAAAAAAGAGTAACATGGAGTCTAATATGGGTGGTTCAGAAAATAAATCCCATGATGGAAAAAAGATCTAACATCCCACATGTCAAAATTGTGGGAAGAAGAAACTTGGGAACTGTCTAAAGGGAACCCAAAATTGATTCAAATGTGGAAGAATGATATATCTTGCTAAAAAATGCCAAAGGGATATGAAGAATCCTGCTAATGTGGAAGAAGAAAGGAAGGTTTAGGTAAATTCTCAGACAATGGTGCAATGTTACAACTACAAGTATCATGAGCATTATGCGAACAATTTCCCTAATCCAAGGGTTATCGGAGGAAATCAATAATATCCTCCAAGGAAACAAGGAAGGGCTTATGTTATCACTACTGTTGTGGTGGAGCTGGAAAATGATGTGGTGGAAAGTATGCTAGTTATTCATTCAAGAATAGAAAACATACTATTTGATTATGGTTTTATGAATTCTTTCATATCTTTCAAGTTTAGTAGAACTATTCAAACACAACCTCAAAATTTGGAAGATAAGTTATTTGTGAGAACATAGAATGGGTAAATTATTACGTCCAAGGTTTATAACTCCTCCCCAATAAATTTTTGTGGACTTAACCTCCCAAAAAATCTTTTCATACTTCCTTTAGTAGAGTTTGATGTTATCTTGGGCATGTATTGTCTATCTTTATACAAAGCCAACATCAAATTTTGGGAATGGGAGATCACTATTCATATCCTGAAGCATCCTCTAATTCTTTACAAGTGTAAGGTGGAAGATGAGTCTCCTTTAGAATCATTGTCTCAAGTATGGATATTACTTCCTTACGAGCAAGAATGGCTAGATAAAATGATTGAGACAAAGGAGATGACACTTCTTGAAGATATTCCCATTGTGAGGGTTTACACTAATGTCTTCCCTGAAGAATTTCCTAGTCTTCCTCCTGATCGAGAGGTTGAGTTCTCAATTGAACTTATTCCTCGATCTCTACCAATATCAAATACACCTTATAGAATGAACACCCTAGAGATGGAAGAGCTGAATAAGCATTTATAGGAGAATCTAGAGAAGTGTTTGTGCTTCACCGTGGGGTGAACCATTCCTCTTCATCAAGAAGAAGGATGGATCAATGTACCTAGGTATTGATTATCATGAGCTCAATAAAATCATGATAAAGAACAAGTATTACTTTCCACAGATAGATGACTTGTTCGATCAGCTACATGGGGCCAGTTATTTCTCTAAGGTGGACCTTCGGTTGGGATATCACCAATTAAAGGTGAGGAAGGAATATATTCCCAAGACTACCTTTCAAATGAGATATGGACACTATGAGTTCATAGTGACCCCATTAAGACTAACCAATGATCCAATAATTTTCATGAATTTAATGAATAAATTATTTAGATATTACCTCAAAAAATTTGTGGTAGTCTTTATTAATGATATTCTGATATAATCTAAGAGCAAGGAGGAATATGAGGAGAATTTTAATACTGCGCTAAAAACTTTGAGAAGTGAAAAACTATATGAAAAGTACATTAAATGTGAGTTATGGATAGAGAAAGTATCATTCTTGGGTCATGTTATCATTAGAAAATAGATATTTTCATACCCTTCTAAGAAAAAGACAATTGAAAAGTGGCCCAAGATAACATCTGTAACGGAGATCCGTATCTTTGTAGGTCTAGCCGGGTATTATCGATGATTTTTAAAGAACTTCTCACGATTTTCAAACCCAATGACCAAGATGACACAAAAGAGATTTCAGTTTTTCTAGACTCAAGAATGTAAAGACTGTTTTAAGAAGTTGAAAAAGAGGCTTATCACTATGCCGGTACTCACACTCCCAACAAGTGGAAAACTCATTGTGGTGCACAGTGATGCTTCAAAGAAGGGTTTAGGATGTGTGCTGATGAAAAATGATAAAGTGATAGCCTACCCCTCAAGTAAGTTAAAAATCCATGAGAAAAACTATCCTATACATGATCTAAATTTAGAAGCTATGATCTTTGTGTTAAAAATATGGTGGCAGTATCTCTATGGAGAGAAGTGTGAGATATATAATGATAACAAGAGTATCAAATATATATTAACACCAAAGGAGTTTAATATGTGCCAGTGAGTATAGTTATATCTCATTAGGGAATATGACTTCTCAATCCACTACCATCATAGTAAGTCAAATAAGGTGGTAGATGCTCTACGCAGAAAGGATCCTGCATCTTTATCAATGATGAGAGTTGATAAGGATCCAATATTCTTAGATTTGTATAGGATGGATGTGGGAATAATTAAGGGAGGAACAGAATCAATCCTTTCTCAAATGGTTTCTCAACCATCCCTTATGAAGAAAATAAAGGATGCTCAAAGAAAAGATGTAGAAATTCTGAAATGGGTAGAAGCTATTAGAAATGGAAAATCCTCTGAGTTCAAGATTGACGAGGAAAGAGTTGTAAGATTTAGGTCATGACTATGTGTACCATCCGATCCAGAGATAAAGAAGGAGATTTTGAATGATGAACATAGATCAACCTTCTCTATTCACCCAAGGAGCACAAAGATGTATCAAGATATCTGAGAGAACTTTTGGTGGGACAATATGAAGAAGGAGGTTGCTGAATATACATCAAAGTGCCCGATATGTAAACATGTTAAGGATGAAAGAAAAAAGTATAAGGGTATGATGAAACCAATACCCATACCAACATGGAAGTGGGAGAACATTGCCATGGACTTTGTCACTAGGCTTCCAAGGACATCTATAGGAAACAATGCTATATGGGTCATTGTGGATCGTCTTACAAAGACAACTCACTTTATCACAATTTGAGAGCACTTATTATTGGATCAAATTGCATGGATATATATCCAAGAGGTGGTAAGGATACACGGAGTAACACTATCTATTATATCCAATAGAGATCCAAGATTTACCTTGAAGTTCTGGAAAAGTCTCCAACATGCTCTAAGCAGTGAACTGAACTTCAGTTCAACCTATCATCCTCAAATTGATGTCCAATATGAGAAAAATATTCATACACTAGAAGAAATTTTGAGAGCGCATTATATGAACTTAAAAGGAGGGTGGTACCAAAATCTTCCACTGGTTTAATTACCCTATAATAACATTTTCCACTCCATCATCCAAATGGAACCATATGAAACCCTTTATGGGAAAAGGTGTAGAACACAAGCATGTTGGGATGAAGTCGGTGAGCGCAAGCTGCTAGGACTTGAAATGGTCAAATAAATAGTGGATAAGGTGAAAACCATTCAATAGCACATCAAGGTAGCCCAATGTCAACAAAAGAGTTATGTAGAAAATCGTCAATGGGACCTTAAGTTCAAATTTGGAGACATGGTATTCCTCCACATATCTCTATGGAAGAAGGTCATGATATCTGGGAAGAAAGGGAAGCTAATTCCTACATACATCGACCCCTTAAATATTATTGACCATGTTAGAGTTTTGGCCTATAGACCAGCACTTAAAACTACCATGTCCAAAGTACTTGATGTCTTCCATGTATCCCTCTTAAGGAATTACATACTAGATCCTCCACATGTACTATCTTCAAAGGTTTTATAGTTGGAGAATGATCTTTCTTATGAGGAACATCTAGTGAAGATCTTGGATCATAGAGATCAAGTTTTATGTAGTGATACTACTCACCTAGTCAAATTACTATGGTGTAACCATAAGTATGAATAGGAAACATGAGAATTAGATGAGGTGATGAAGGAAAAGTAACTGCACCTGTTTATAGCTTAGAATGTAAAACACAATTTCGAGGGAAAAATTTCATAAGGGGGGAAGAATGTAACGAACCAAAGTTTAATCAATGGAGATTAACTTCTTATAATTATGACTTATAGTATAATCACATTAGTAAACACAATGATATATCATGATACTAAATACTATGTGACCATTAAACATAATTTTTCTACTTCTGTGTCTTGAATTTCGAAAATCTGACATACACCATTGTGTTTAGGGTGATTTTTGGGGTATGATGGAACAAACTTAAATTTTTTGGTGAATAGTATCCTACCATTATGAATCATATCCTACCGTTATGAATAGTAATATGACCCTTATGAATATTCAATCTTCCAAAAGAATAGTAACCTCACCCATGAATATCTAAATAAAATTTAGGCATATTATAAGTGATAATATGACCATAGTAAAAGTATAGGTATTTTTGTAAGTCATAAATAATTAATTAAAATAAACTAACTAATTTAAAAGAAAATGTATTTTCCTAAAATGTTTTCATAAATTAACAATTTTACGTCTACTATTTTTAATATAATTTTATCAGACCATATGTAATTTTTGAAAACATTATAAAATCAGTTATATTTTTAAAATCTGTATTTTTCATGTAAATTATGTTTTTAATTAAAAATTAAATTAATCCTATTTAGAAAATTATTTTTGAAAAATGGATTTCATTTTTAGATTCTACATGTCAAAAAATGGTTAGGGTGAATTTTTGGGATTTTTCTAAAATACTTTAATTTTTGATGAATAATAAAATCCAGTAATTTACCATGTATATACATTATAAGTTAAATGAACTATTCATAGCATCATCATAGATTTAAACACCCTTGGTTCGAACTCACATGCACATATTACTATTTTTGGTCATGAAAATATCACTATTTCTCGTCTTATGGAAAAATAATAAACTAATGATTAAAATATTGAGAAAACCCTCCTCCCCTCCACTATAAAAATCACCCACACCCCCTCTTCTCTTCACTCCTATAAATCCTCGTACCTTGCCAAAATTCTACTAAAATATCTACCCAATATCCTCCCCCAATTTTATAATCCATTGGTCTCCCTAAAATACCAAATCATATCCCCTTAAGAGGCTCTCAAGGAAGATTAATTCAAGAGGTAAATTCCCCTTTTCATTATTTTACTTTCTTTTCAAGTTCATTTGTTTTATTTTCTATCCATACCTCTCCTCATCCAAATGTTATTATAAATCTAGTACCTTACATATAGTGTAATTTTTTATGAAAATGGAATAATTTATTATCATTCCTACTTTACCCTTCTTTTATACTAGTAGTAAAAACGCCATCTGAGAAGTGTTAATTTACCATATTCAAGGACGATGAGTTTTCAATTTCTATTACTGTCTTAAATTCTGGTCATTAAACCATTATTATGGTTTAAAAAGACTATTATATATGTATTATGTATAATCTAAGGTTCTTTAATATTTTTTTATAGATGGTTTTTATTTATATAACAAAAGGTGTTTGTTGTGATCAAAAACCGCGAATTAACCCAAAAGGTTATCACTACAGTTTTATATAATCAATAAAATTCACTCCAAGTAACCAAATGAAATTTATAACCATGTAATATTACATATATTCATTAATAACATACAACTCCAATTACAAACAACCATTATCATCTTACATGTTTATCGTTACTTGTATATAAGTAAACTAATCATGAAAACCAATGAAACAAACAATGAAATTGAACCTCTTAACCCATCAAAAAGGTCATGAATTAACTTAATAAGGTTATAATAAATTAATTACATAAATAATATTTTATTTAAATATGAATCAATGAATTTAATTTGGTTATCCAGGACATTAAAATAAAGTTAAGGACACCTTTAAAATTAAGGTAAGGGATTCTACCAAAACCTCTATCATTCCTTCGAGTTTCTCTATCTTTATTTTTACCCAAATAAAGTTATCTGTTATTTTTATGTAAATATTATAAATTATGTGTATATTATCCAAAATCATTTATCAACATCCATTCATCATTCGCTTTTAGGGATATACATTTTTTTAAATGGTTCACCACTCAATACTTCTCAAAAAGAAAACCTGTTTTAAGGGAACTTCCCGAATTCTTACTCTATCTCAAGAGAAATATATAATTTGTTTTAATACACCATTATTTTTATAAAAGAACTATTTTTATTATTAAAAACTTCTTGGTTCACTTTTGGTTTTATGTAAAATATTATTTACTTTTCTATTTTATATTCTATTTAGTATTTTCCTTAAAACAACACTAAAATGTTTTAATGCTAAAATTTATTAAATAACCTTCTTACATGTTATCACTTATGTTTGAAATAAATTACCATAATATATTCCCCTTTTAACTTATTAATGTACGTGTATGTTTTAATTCCTTTCTTTCATGGACACTTGTATGATACACCCATCTATTATGCTTTATGAGCTTTCACGTGCTAGACACTTAGAGGATGGGCTTGTGTACACCATCCATATGCCAGGGAATGCCTTTTTAAAACCTACTTTTTTTTGAAATATTCAATTAGAATCTTATCACTGAGTTCAACCTGAGGGATGGAAATATTATTGGGCATAGAGGATGAGTACCGTGTTAGGCCAGTAGTTCTCCCGGTGGCAGGAAACATTCCCTAAAAGTTTATCATCAGGTATGATTCATGCCATCAGATATAAATAGTAAAAATTTCCATAGAATTTATGGTCTATATGAGTAACTTATTATTATTTTCACTCTTATAAATGTGCCCAAATTTTTCATGTATCTAATGAATAGGTTTTTCCATCCTTATCTCTATTCTTTTTTCATGATCTTTGTGGATGACATCTTGGTGTATTCCCACACTCATAACGACCATGACAATAATCTTGAGATAATTTTGATTACAATTAGAGAGTATAATATTTACTATAATCTTGATAAGTTCCACTTATAGATAAAAAAATTTCACTTGTTGGGTCATATTATCTCCCAATCAGGTGTCTGTTGGCCCTGAAAAGGTTAGTGCTTTAGTTTCCTGGGAGAATCTCAAGAATGTGTTTGATATACAGAGTTTATTAGGGATGGATGGATATTATAGGAATTTCATACAGGACTTCTCATGCCTTTATTAACCTCTTACTGTACTTAAAAATAAGGGTATCGAGTTCCTGTGGTCATAAGCGTACGAGAAAGTCTTTCAGGAGCTGAAACAGAGGCTTGTCTCAGCACCTATTTTGATTCTTCTAGATTCAGGAAGAGGTTATACCATCTTATATGATGCATCAATAATCATCCTAGAAGTAGTGATTATATAAGAGGATATATTCTTTGCATATGGATTGGAAATTTAGGCCTCATGAGAGAAACTAATCGACGCACGACCTTGAGATAGAAGGAGTTTTCCTTACCTTACGTTGCTGCAGACACTATCTTTTAGGTGACCTTTTTGTGGTGTATATAGACCAAAAGATCCTAAAATATATATTTTCATAGCATGAATTGAACATAAGAAATTGGATATGGGTCTAATACCTACAATCCTTTTATTTTGAGATTGCCCATATTCCTGGGAAGGGCAATGTAATTGTGGATTCACTAATTCGGAAAACTTAGGCAATGGTCCTATGGGAAGCCAGTGATGAATGGAAGTTAATGAACCTCTTCTCTAGGCCTAATATGGAGTTTCATGATAGTCATGAGCATTATTACCTCTAATCTCTTACAATTACCTCTTCCCTCCATGAGAAGGTGAAGGGTAGACAATTTTTGGATCCTGAGGTCTTGGTTCTCTATGAGAGTATATCAGGGGATAACCCACCTCTAGATTGGTCTCTAGATAGAGACGACATCCTAAATATTCATTGATGTATCTTTATTTCTACATATATGGGAGTGGAGTTGATGTGCGAGTCCCATGCTTCTTAGTGGGTAGTTCATCCAGGTATCTCTAAGATGTATTGAGATATGCGATGCCAGTATTGGTGGTCTGGGATGAAGCATCATATAATTGGATTTATCACTAGACGTTCCACTTGTCAGCAGGTTAAGGAAAAGCACCAGAGACCAGAAAGCTTGTTACAACCACTTCCAGTACTAAAATGGAAATGAGAAGATGTTTCCATGGATTTTGTAGTCAGGTTACCTAGGTTTCCTAGAGGTAGCGATGCTGTATGGGTTTTAATTGAATGACTAACGAAAGTATCCCACTTTATTCCTATCAGGGATACTTCTCAATCGAATAGTTGGGGATATTGTATGTTCATGAGATCATACAACTACATGGAGTCCAAAATACTATGATTTTAGATAGTGACACTCATTTCAAATCACAGTTCTGGTAGGGATTGCAGAAGGCTATGGGAACATAGGTTCTCCAAGGCACAACTTTTCACCCTTAGACCATTGGAAAATTAGAACGGACAATACAAGTTCTAAAGGACATGATTTGAGCTTGTTTACTTGATTTTGTAAGTTCATGGGAGAAGCATATCCATCTTGTTGATCTTTACTATAATAATAGTTTCCAACTAATAATTAAGATGGATTCTTTTGAGGCTTTTTATGGTAGGTTTTTCCGTTCACCCCTATGCTGGATAGAGGCAGGTGAGGCAACACTACTAAGTCCTTATCTTGTTCAGGAGACTTTGGAGTAGGTTTAGATGATCGGAAAGTATATGACTACAGCTCATTCTAGATAGAAATATTATACCGATTTACACTGATGAACTATAGAGTTTGAGGTCAGGGATCATGTTTTCCTTCAGGTATCACCTGATCTAGGGCATAGAAAGTTACAGAATCAAGGGAAACTATCAACTCATTATGTAGGACCATTTGAGATTCTAGAGAGAGTTGGGATGGTAGCCTATTGGTTGCTACTACCTTAGAGGTACCGCACCATGCACAGTGTCTTCCATGTTTCACAGCTTCACCAATATCATGTTGACCCATCTCATATCTTTGATCTTGAGGAAGTTGAGTTAGATTCCAATGCTACCTTTGAGGAGTATCCAGTGTGCATCGTTGACTCGAGAACAAAGGCTCTATGAGGCCGGTATGTTCCTCTATTATGAGTGCTATGGTAGTATGGTTGCATGCAGAATGAGACTTGGTAGTAGGAGGCTGACATACATTCTCAGTGGCCAATTTTTTTTCTCAAAAAGTGTTTCAACACCATTGGAAAGTGTACTTGAGGATGAGTTATTTTAAGGGGGGTCGGGGAGACTGTAAGAACCTGGTTTTTCACTGAGGTATGGATCCTTTAAATTTCAGTCTAATTATTTATTTTGGACTTAATATAGATGCATAATGATTTAGAAAAGGTTCAGAGGGTGTTTGAGGATTTTTAGAAGCTCGAAACACATCTTTTAGGAAAAAATGGGCTTATCATACAACTAGAGAAAATTGTGCAGGTAGGCCACATGGTTAGATCTAACTGTGCGGGTGGTGTACATTTTCAGGCAGAGCCATCTCACATGGTTGGTGCATGGTTTCCCTAACTGCGTGGAATAATCATGTGGTACACCCCTTTTACTAGGTACCCATGAATGGTTTTCACATGGTTTGTCAAATTGTGCAAACAAACTTTGTACATGCTAAATTTTGGATAATTTTACCATTTTAAACTTAATGATCTATTTATCCTAACCTTCTTCCCTAATCTGATTTCCAGTGGGATTAGCCTCCATTACTCTCATTTTGGATCATTTTGAAGGCCTAATCTAGGGATCAATATATCTTCTTCATCTGAGATCCATTTGAGCTTCCGTTTATCATGTTGGATACACAACAGTAAGTACTATAGACCGTTTGGGTTGTTCTTTATCTCTCTTGCTCTCAAACTAGTTATTGAGGTGTTAACATTGTCCCTATTTTCTTATATATACTTCTATCCAAGCCAAATCAAGGTCTGATACCGAATGAGTAGAGTCATAAAATACTAAGGTGGGTGATCTATAACTCACCGCTCAAGTTCGTTGATTTTGGAATTTTCACGTGGGCCCCACCGATTTCATCAGGTGCTGTTTATATAATTTATAAGTCATGATTATAATAATTAGAACTGTATGGTTATGTTCTTCCCAAATATGTGATTAGTTATTAGTTTTTACACCCACAACACCTAACATCCCATGTAGGATGATATTCTATAGTTGAGTTTTCAGTGTTTTGAAACTTTTAAGCCATTGTTTAGAAGTCCTCGAGATTGACCACCCTAATGGTAGGCCTCCCTATAATAAATGATTATTGTATCATGTAATGGTAAATGGAAATTACCATTTCACTTTCACTTGACACACTTAAGGTAAGTGATTCAAAATAATAATTTAATGTGAAAGGGAAATTGGAAAGTATACTAATTATATGACTTGACCAGATTTAAATGTGAATGAATAATAGGTTTCATGTCTATAGAACCTCTTACCATGTTTATAGAATGCTTTTGAGTGAACCTTAATTATTTAATATTCCTTAAATGGATTTAATAAAGGTTGCATGCTACTTGGCCTTGTCACACTAATAAAAGTAAAGGCTTGAACCAAATGGAATTATTGATATATTATGAATTGGTTAAAGGTTTGCATGATACTTGGACTTATCACACTAATGAAATACATGGCTTGAACATAATGAAATATTATATGACTTCATTATGAAATAGGAGTGTCCTAACTCAGGCTCTCCTTGGATTCTTATTGAGGAATGACTTGATCAATTGGGAACCCCATTTGGATTCAAGGATACAGCTTGCTTAGGTTGAGACCCACCTAGATCCTGATCCTTGTATATTCTTGGATACCTGGCATGACACTATAGGATCCCTCACATAGTATTAAAGTATGCCTTGTATACACTCCTTGGATACAACATTGACAGGTAGGTTCCACGGTTAAAGCCCATAGGGGCCAATCACTGCTTAGCCCCATTTTACCTTGGATGATCACCTTGGATTCAGTAGGCATCTTATTATGGAATGAATTGGAATATGATCCTTATATTACACTCTTAACCTTATCTAGGATATATTTATTACTGAGTTGGAGACACTTTAGGTCTATGTTTACTTGGTTATTACCTTGGAACTTCATTATTAAATATCATTACAGGTTTCCTTGTTACAACTTGGAACCTTCACTATTTCTTGCATATGAATTATTTATAAATTGGTAATAATAAAATAATTAGTTGGTTATATGTTCAGACACCATCTCAGGGATTAAGTAAGTACTTGGGTGTTTAGTTACATTATAATTCTTTACTTTATATATGCATTCTTTCACACTATTACATTTCCATTACACAAGATGGAGGTTATAGACACCATTGGTGGTGGCCCATGGAGATTTATCTCACACCATATCCATGCACCATTTGGTACCCAGAGTAGATTAAATGATTGCGGGTGTTGAAAAAGGGATGTGTACAACTTCGAAAACTTGATTTATTACTATTTAGAATGGATATTAATAGCATATGACCGAGCCAGAGCTTGGGATGCCTGGGATTGTCTTTTGATTTTTTTATACTTTTGTGGAATATGTTATGCCTTATCTCTTGTATCCATGTTTTCCAGTTTTCTAGTGACATGACATATCATCATTAGTTATTCTAGATAATTCAGTTATCATTATCCTTTTTTATGTATAACTTTAGTCTCTTTCTGTTGTGCCTTCAGTTTACTTATATTATGTGATGACCCAGACCCCCCTTGGTCCCTTCCTTTGCCGAAAATCCGGATCCTTGAGGGGTACCGATCGGTGAGACCGATCGGTGGGACCGATCGGTGAGACCGATCGGTGGGACCGATCGGTGGGACCGATCGGTGGGACCGATCGGTGAGACCGATCGGTGAGACCGGCCGACATCGCCCGGCCTTGCCCCTTTTTCGCAAATAGGGTTTTAAACCCTATTCTGCCTTGTTAAAAATATCTTGGAAATCCGAAATGCGCACAAAGGTTTTAATTAAATGCTTCATTAATTCATGGGTCGATTTAAACCACTAAGCACCATTAATGGTGAGTCAAGCCGCGTGGTCAACCCACGACTTCCACGTCTTACGCGGTTCAGCGTTTTTATCTCAACCGTCCCCGGCTATTATAAATTAAGGGTTAGGCCGTGGTTTCCCCCTTCTTCGATCGTGACTCTTCTGGTGCATCGGGACCGCCGCATCGTTATCCGTAAAGTTCCGCGCCCCCGGCCTAAGCGTCGATCATCCATCAACAGGTAGGGAATTTCTTTCGTCTCTCACTTCTGTGTATCATGCGGGGCGGGCGTTACTCTTGTCCTTATGGAATGGGTTGAACCAAACATAAATGAAGATAATAAACAGAGTTCTAAAGAAAAAGGGGGGAAGGGGTTGTGATCGTTGTTTATGCTTTATCTTGTGATCATCCCTTTTGTTGTACTGGTCTATGTTTTCTGAAAATTGAGGCCGTTGGTGGTCGTGTGTGTGCACTTGAATCCCCTCGTGATGTTTTAAATGGGTTGCTGAAATTGTGAACTCCTGCTGTGAAATTGGTTAACCACGTATATCCGACTGAATAATTGAAAGCACCAGGATCGGCCCTTCTGTGATAACTCCCGGTTAGAACACACGGAATTTGAAATCATGGAGTGTGTTAAATCTTTTAAATCTGAAAATCCCTGACTTGTGTTGGTAGTGGTTGTTGGTTGTTTTCCCTTGGGGCCGTTTGCTGGAAATGTGGGAGGGGATGGGATCCCCCGTTCTTTTTATACTCTCGGTGGCTGTGTGAATTTGGGGGATGGGATCTCCTATTGGTATGGTTTCAGTGGTTGTGAGTTTTCATCACAAATTGGGGAGAGATCCTCTGTTGGTAGAACCGGGTGTGAGTGTTTTGGTTGATCTATGCTTTGACGCTTTCCTTGGTTATGCTTATGGTAGTTGCCCAGTAGTGCTTAAAATTAATTGAACATTTGACTGAACGTGAAACAAGAATGGGACAAATGGTTTTGTGGGAAAGGGTCGTGAATATGACTCGGACGCTGTGGTGTTGTGTTATGTAGGTTGGCTAGGAAAACCTAAGTTTTGGGTGAGTGTTTGTTACCTATATCTATACTTGTAGCTTTGTGTTTCTTATTCGCGCCCCACCCAAGTTGAGCACTTAGTGCCGAACACCCCCATTTATGGGGGAAGGGTGTTTTTCCCAACACTATACTTAGTGGCTGGTTATTAGCTCCTTTTCTGCTCCCTTTCCCGGATAGCCCAAGTACCTTCGGGCAGGCTGTGATGGCCTGAAGTCCATTATTAGCCCAAGAACCATCGGGAAGGGTGTCGTGGTGGTTGGCCAGGTGTGTGCGGAAGGTGGTTTCCCAAGTGTCTTCGGGATGAGGCCCAGGTGTCTTCGGGCGTGGCAGTGGATCCTTTAGCCCAGGTGTCTTCGGGCGTAGCGGTGGTTGTTCTGGCCTAGGTGTTTTCAGGCATGGTTACATGTGACAGTTGAGGCCCAAGTGTGTGCGGGCGGGATTTCGGCAGTGGGACTGCGTGTGGTTGTGGCCCAGGTGTGTGCGGGCGGGTGTGGCAGTGGGACTGCGGTGAGAATGGCGGGATTGGTCCGATGCGTAGGATGTCTCAATAACCAGTGGGAAAGTGGCGCGGGGTACCCAAACATCGATGTGCTCTTATATATATATTACTTGACTTGCGTTATTTGAGGAGCGAGCCTTGGTGAGGCCTGGGATGGATAGTTTGCCTTGTTAGTTGTTTGGTTTACTCTTTTCTCACGGGACTTTAGTACGTTCCCCCACTTGTGCACGAGAGTCTTGGTTTTCCCTACTGAGTGTACTTGTATGCTCACCCTACGTATATAAAACTGCTTTTAGGTTTCCAGGAGGACTTCGGGGATCACGCAGGACCTTACTAGCTCGGACTTTTGGAGCAGTTGCAGTTGTTTCTTTTTTTCCTTTTGGGTACTTACCTTGTAGTCACCTTCTTGCACTTTGTGGCTTTCACTTTTGAAACATGCATGTGGGAATGGTTTATTTTTGGCTTTACTTTTCCTTCTACCTTGGTGTTGTTGGTTTTTCTCCTCCTTATCTTTCGATCCTATAAAATAAAAAGGGTAATGCCTTCCATTTGCGAGATTTTCCTATACCCTTGGTGCTAGTCGCCACTCCGGGACCTATTGAAGGCGGGTTTCGGGGGTCATTATCTCTCCTTCAACTTAAAGAAGGAAGGGCCGGGCAACCTGCTGACCCTTCCCTCCTTTTGGTGAAGGCGGGCCGTGACAGAATGGTATCAGAGGTGATGGTTGAGAGATAAGATGGAGTCTGGAGTTAGGCACAGTGAGGATTGCATGGGGTGGTAAGGCAACTGTGTTGGGTGACCTTGGAGCGTGAATTAGGCCAGGGAAGACCGGCTAGGACACGGGATTTTAGGGCCCCCCGTGATCCGATGCAAGGACTCTGGACCTACCGAACGACCAAGTGAGGCCACACTGATTGCACGGTAGAGACCCTAGGAAAGGTACATGCATCATAAAAGACTTGTGTTCTTATGTTTCTGGGATGTCTTGGGAAATTAAGAATAAATTAAATCTTAATAAGTTTTAGGAACGATTTTCTTTGCACTACTGGGCTTAGGCATTCCTTGTTTACCTTGCAGCTATGGCACCTGGAAGGCGACCACGTGTGGTACAGGCGATCGAGACTCCTGAGACTACTTTGGCCAATTGGCAGAGAGCTGATCAGGAGGAAGAGGACAACCAGTGGCAGAAGACTCTTCGAGCCTTCCAACGACATGCCCTCGAGAAGTATGAGGGCAGCACCTCCGATATGAAGACCGAAGGCTGGCTGGAGGAGCTAGTCATAGCCTTCGGCCTAATTCGGGCCCCGACTGAGTACTGGGTTCCTCTGGCTGTTAGCCAGATGCGAGGAGCGGCACGTCAGTGGTGGATGCTTCACCTGGGGGGTAGGAAAGAGTCTGAGGTTGCCTGGGCGGATTTCGAGAAGGAGTTCTGGGCGGAGTTTCTCTCCTCGACAATGAAGGCGGAGAAGAGGCAGGAGCTACTCTCCCTCCAGCAGGGGAGCATGTCCGTGAGGGAACTTGGAATCAAGTTCAAGGACCTCCTGCGTTTTGCTCCGGACCTCTTTCCCGATGAGGAGTCTCGGGCAAGACGTTTGGAGGAGGCGCTCCGACCCTCCCTCCAGTATGCTGTTACCCCCTTTACCCTTCCGACATACTTAGAGGTTCAGAAGAAGGCCGAAGTGGTGGAAAGGATGCATGCTCTAGGCGGACTGTCACGAGAAGGGATCCAGCTAGGACCATCGAAGGGGAAGGCCGTCAGCACCAGGCCTCCAGCATCGGGACCCTCCAGGTTCCGACCCTCAGGGAGCAGACCGCAGCAGTTTCGGTTTCAATCCCCTGGCCCACGTTCTTTCCCTTCAGGCTCGGGACCACAGTGCTTCATCTGCGGGAGCCCTGGAAATCTCCGGAGTCAGTGCCCCGATCGAGTGCAGTACAGTAGTGGCAGTCATCCCCAGCATCCGCCGCAGCAGCAGTTTCCAGCCAGATCCTTCCAGCAGCAGCAGCAGGGACAGCAAGCTCCCGCTCCTCCGCAGGCAGGCGTTGGAGGAGGAGGCCGACCTCAGGGCGCTCCCCAGGGACCTCGACCAGGGCGTGGTCGGGGAGGTGGCCGACAGCCGAGGGGCAGGGGAGCTGGGCGTGGACAGTTACACGCCGCAGAAGCAACAATTCCAGCAGGGCCAGAGGTTGTTCGAGGTACGATCAGTGTGTTCAGCACTCTTGCTTATGCTTTGTTCGATACCGGAGCTTCGCACTCCTTTGTTGCACCCAGTCTAGCCCGCACCTTGGGTCTAGATGCCGAGAGACTTCCAGTGCCCCTGGTGTTGAGCACACCAGTTGGAGGTCAGACCAACTTGCTGTTCGTTTGTCGGGGATGTAGACTGATGTTGGGGCCACATCAGTCGGTTAGGGATCTCCTTCTGCTACAGATTCAGCCGTACGATGTCATCCTAGGCATCGAATGGCTATATTCTGTGTGCGCCGTCATCGACTGTTTCCAAGGGAGGGTGGTGTTCTCCGGTTTGGATGGCCAGCGTGTTACTTTCACCGGCGAGCGGAGCTGTCCGAAGGGAAACAGGAGGGAGGAACCTCTCCTCTCCTTGTTGACCGAACTGACGATAGAATCAACAGATGCAGAAATGGTGGAAGTACCCGAGATCGTTCGTGAATTTATGGACGTCTTTCCTGAAGAGGTGACGACTCTACCCCCTCGACGTGATATCGAGTTCGGGATAGACCTGCAGCCCGGCTCTCGACCAATCTCGATGTCTCCTTACCAGATGGCACCTTCGGAGCTACGGGAGTTGCTGATACAGATTGACGATCTGATGAAGAGGGGTTATGTTCGTCCAAGTGCATCACCGTGGGGTGCCCCAGTCTTGTTCGCAAAGAAGGAAGATGGTGGCCTCAGATTGTGCATCGATTACAGGAGGCTGAATCAGGTAACGATCAAGAATCGCTACCCTCTTCCGAGGATAGATGATCTTTTTGACCAGCTGAAGGGAGCAGGTTGGTTCTCGAAGATCGACCTGCGATCTGGATACCACCAGCTGAGGGTAAAGGATAGCGACGTCCCGAAGACGGCGTTTAGGTGTAGGTATGGACACTTCGAGTTCGTGGTCATGCCCTTTGGTGTTACGAACGCCCCGGCCGTGTTCATGGGACTTATGAACTCCATCTTTCGGGAGTATCTGGATCGGTTTGTGGTGGTATTCATCGACGATATCCTGATCTATTCAAGGTCAGAAAAGGACCATGCAGAGCACCTGAGGACAGTTTTGGAAGTCCTCCGACAGCACTAGCTCTACAGGAAGTTGTCCAAGTGCAAGTTCTGGACCCGAGAAGTGCACTTCCTCGGGCATGTAGTGTCTGAGCAGGGGGTAGCAGTCGACCCATCAAAGGTCGAGGCAGTTGTTTCTTGGGCAACACCCAAGAATGTGGCGGAAGTTCGGAGTTTCCTCGGACTGGCAGGCTACTACCGGAGATTCGTACCCAACTTCTCCCGGGTAGCAGCCCCTTTGACGGTTTTGACCAAGAAGGACCAGGTTTTCATGTGGAGCGAGAAATGTGAGTCGTCCTTCAGCTACCTAAAAGAAAAACTGGTTAGTGCTCCAGTGTTGAGATTACCAGAAGAAGGGATGGCCTATGAGGTATTCTGTGATGCTTCAGGACAGGGCCTAGGGTGCGTATTGATGCAGCAATAAGGGGTGATCTCTTACGGGTCCAGGCAGCTACGCCCCCATGAGCGGAACTATGCCACCCATGATTTGGAGCTTGCAGCGGTAGTGTTCGCATTGAAGCTGTGGCGACATTACCTCTTTGGGGAGCGCTTTGTGGTCTTCACCGACCACAAAAGCTTGCGCTATATCTTCTCCCAGCGTGACTTGAACTTGCGACAGCGGAGGTGGGTCGAGTTTCTCCAGGACTACGACTTTGAGATCTCATACACTGAAGGTAAGGGAAACGTTGTGGCTGATGCCCTGAGCAGGAAGCCGCATCAGGAGGTGGTTCGGGAATCTGCTGATGCTTGGAAGGCGATGGGGGAGTTGGCTGCCTTGCACTTGGATGCAAGGGTGGAAGGTACTAGAGGCTGTTTGTTTCAGATGACGGTACAATCCTCTTTGTTGCAGCAAGTGGAAGAGTCTCAGTGGGGAGATCCTGAGGTGGAAGTGTTGCGGGATCGTGTCGATCAGGGGAACGCTCCGGAAGGATGGTCGGAGGACAGCTGACGTCGGATGCTCCTTCATGGGAGGTTGTTTGTTCCAGAGGTGATGCGTGATGAAGTCCTTCGTGAGTTCCATAGCTCAGCCTTGGCAGTACATCCGGGTGTTTCGAAAATTTACCAAGGCCTGAGGGGACAGTTTTGGTGGCCCGGGGTGAAACGGGCAGTGGCAGAGTTCGTGGCTAAATGCCTGGTGTGTCAGCAGGTGAAGGCTGAACACCGCGTTCCTGGTGGTTTGTTGCATCCTCTAGATGTTCCCGAGTGGAAGTGGGACGACGTCTCGATGGACTTCGTCACGGGACTACCCAGAGCTCAGGGCGGGCATGATGCTATCTGGGTAGTGGTGGATCGATTGACAAAATCTGCTCACTTCTTGGCTATCAAGGAGTCAGGACCCGTGAGTAACTTAGCACAGAGGTACGTGGATGAGGTGGTGCGTTTGCATGGAGTTCCGAAAACCATCGTCTCAGATCGGGACACTCGGTTCACCTCACGAGTCTGGAAGGGGTTACAACATGCTTTTGGCACCCAGCTACGCCTTAGCACTGATTTTCACCCTCAGACTGATGGACAGACAGAGCGGACTATCCAGACATTGGAGGACATGCTGCGAGCATGTGTTCTGGATTTCGGAGGATCATGGGTACGACACTTGCCTTTAGCAGAGTTTGCCTACAATAACAGTTTTCACTCTACTATCGGCATGGCTCCTTTTGAGGCTTTGTATGGAAGACCATGTCGTTCACCCTTATGCTGGGCAGAGGTTGGTGAGACTGGTACTCTTGGACCAGAAGTAGTGCAGAGCACCACGGAGAAAGTCCAGCTAGTGCGGGAGAGGATGAAAGCAGCTCAGGATCGGCAGAAATCTTATGCTGATCGTCGGAGGAGGCCCCTGAAGTTCGAGGTGGGAGATCATGTGTTTTTGAAGGTTTCCCCTCGACGGGGGCAGCGGAGGTTCGGAAAGGGGAGTAAGCTCTCCCCTAGGTTCATCGGACCTTTCGAGGTGCTGAGGCGAGTTGGCGGGGTAGCATATCAGCTGGCCCTACCACCTCAGTTGGAGAGGGTCCATGACGTCTTCCATGTCTCCCAGCTTCGTCAGTACTTACATGATGACTCTCATGTCATCAACTGGGGAGAGCTAGATGTGGGAGGAGACGCGACCTTCGAGGAACGGCCAGTCAGAATCGAGGATCGCAAGGAGAAAGTGCTCCGTGGACGAACCGTCGGCCTGGTTCGTGTGTTGTGGAGACATGGCGGCCTCAAAGAGAGTACGTGGGAGAGGGAAGCACAGATGCGTGCCCAATACCCCGAGTTGTTCTGAGCTTTGAACCTTTGGTGCCTGTTGTGACAGAACGTTTGACCTTTTTGGCTATGAAGTGTACTAGTTCCTTTCCTCTGTTATGTGTGGAAAGCCCAGGCTAAAGGAGAGGGGGAACCCGACCCCTAGCCAAGGCGCATTAAGGTGGATGCGATTAAACCCGTGCGGGCGAGTCAGTGCCGCCCAAAGCGGATAATATCTTGACATGGGGGAGGGGAACTCCCCAAACCCACATGACCGGGCGGTTTGGGCGTGGTATGTTGCTTGGTTCTTGACAGGGAGTGTTTTCAATTAGCGGGGGTCCACTCCTAAGAGGTATCTTCGAAGATGGTTGTTCGGATCCTCTCTTTTCTTCTGGTTTGTTTTGATTCTCGGGGACGAGAATCGTTTAAGAGGTATCTGATGTGATGACCCAGACCCCCCTTGGTCCCTTCCTTTGCCGAAAATCCGGTTCCTTGAGGGGTACCGATCGGTGAGACCGATCGGTGGGACAGATCGGTGAGACCGATCGGTGAGACCGATCGGTGCGACCGATGGGTGCGACCGATCGGTGCGACCGATCGGTGAGACCGATCGGTGAGACCGATCGGTGAGACCGATCGGTGAGACCGATCGGTGAGACCGATCGGTGAGACCGATCGGTGAGACCGATCGGTGAGACCGATCGGTGCGACCGATCGGTGCGACCGATCGGTGAGACCGGCCGACGTCGCCCGGCCTTACCCCTTTTTCGCAAATAGGGTTTTAAACCCTATTCTGCCTTGTTAAAAATATCTTGGAAATCCGAAACGCGCACAAAGGTTTTAATTAAATGCTTCATTAATTCATGGGTCGGTTTAAACCACTCAGCACCATTAATGGTGAGTCAAGCCGCGTGGTCAACCCACGACTTCCACGTCTTACGCGGTTCAGCGTTTTTATCTCAACCGTCCCCGGCTCTTATAAATTAAGGGTTAGGCCGTGGTTTCCCCCTTCTTCGATCGTGACTCTTCTGGTGCATCGGGACCGCCGCATCGTTATCCGTAAAGTTCCGCGCCCCCGGCCTAAGCGTCGATCATCCATCAACAGGTAGGGAATTTCTTTCGTCTCTCACTTCTGTGTATCATGCGGGGCGGGCGTTACTCTTGTCCTTATGGAATGGGTTGAACCAAACCTAAATGAAGATAATAAACAGAGTTCTAAAGAAAAATGGGGGAAGGGGTTGTGATCGTTGTTTATGCTTTATCTTGTGATCATCCCTTTTGTTGTACTGGTCTATGTTTTCTGAAAATTGAGGCCGTTGGTGGTCGTGTGTGTGCACTTGAATCCCCTCGTGATGTTTTAAATGGGTTGCTGAAATTGTGAACTCCTGCTGTGAAATTGGTTAACCACGTATATCCGACTGAATAATTGAAAGCACCAGGATCGGCCCTTCTGTGATAACTCCCGGTTAGAACACACGGAATTTGAAATCATGGAGTGTGTTAAATCTTTTAAATCTGAAAATCCCTGACTTGTGTTGGTAGTGGTTGTTGGTTTTTTTCCCGTTGGGCCGTTTGCTGGAAATGTGGGAGGGGATGGGATCCCCCGTTCTTTTTATACTCTCGGTGGATGTGTGAATTTGGGGGATGAGATCTCCTGTTGGTATGGTTTCAGTGGTTGTGAGTTTTCATCACAAATTGGGGAGAGATCCTCTGTTGGTAGAACCGGGTGTGAGTGTTTTGGTTGATCTATGCTTTGACGCTTTCCTTGGTTATGCTTATGGTAGTTGCCCAGTAGTGCTTAAAATTAATTGAACATTTGACTGAACGTGAAACAAGAATGGGACAAATGGTTTTGTGGGCAAGGGTCGTGAATATGACTCGGACGCTGTGGTGTTGTGTTCTGTAGGTTGGCTAGGAAAACCTAAGTTTTGGGTGAGTGTTTGTTACCTATATCTATACTTGTAGCTTTGTGTTTCTTATTCGCGCCCCACCCAAGTTGAGCACTTAGTGCCGAACACCCCCATTTATGGTGGAAGGGTGTTTTTCCCAACACTATACTTAGTGGCTGGTTATTAGCTCCTTTTCTGCTCCCTTTCCCGGATAGCCCAAGTACCTTCGGGCAGGCTGTGATGGCCTGAAGTCCATTATTAGCCCAAGAACCATTGGGAAGGGTGTCGTGGTGGTTGGCCAGGTGTGTGCGGAAGGTGGTTTCCCAAGTGTCTTCGGGATGAGGCCCAGGTGTCTTCGGGCGTGGCAGTGGATCCTTTAGCCCAGGTGTCTTCAGGCGTAGCGGTGGTTGTTCTGGCCTAGGTGTTTGCAGGAATGGTTACATGTGACAGTTGAGGCCCAGGTGTGTGCGGGCGGGATTTTGGCAGTGGGACTGCGTGTGGTTGTGGCCCAGGTGTGTGCGGGCGGGTGTGGCAGTGGGACTGCGGTGAGAATGGCGGGATTGGTCCGATGCGTAGGATGTCTCAATAACCAGTGGGAAAGTGGCACGGGGTACCCAAACATCGATTTGCTCTTATATATATATTACTTGACTTGCGTTATTTGGGGAGCGAGCCTTGGTGAGGCCTGGGATGGATAGTTTGCCTTGTTAGTTGTTTGGTTTACTCTTTTCTCACGAGACTTTAGTACGTTCCCCCACTTGTGCACGAGAGTCTTGGTTTTCCCTACTGAGTGTACTTGTATGCTCACCCTACGTATATAAAACTGCTTTCAGGTTTCCAGGAGGACTTCGGGGATCACGCAGGACCTTACTAGCTCGGACTTTTGGAGCAGTTGCAGTTGTTTCTTTTTTTCCTTTTGGGTACTTACCTTGTAGTCACCTTCTTGCACTTTGTGGCTTTCACTTTTGAAACATGCATGTGGGAATGGTTTATTTTTGGCTTTACTTTTCCTTCTACCTTGGTGTTGTTGGTTTTTCTCCTCCTTATCTTTCGATCCTATAAAATAAAAAGGGTAATGCCTTCCATTTGCGAGATTTTCCTATACCCTTGGTGCTAGTCGCCACTCCGGGACCTATTGAAGGCGGGTTTCGGGGGTCATTATCTCTCCTTAAACTTAAAGAAGGAAGGGCCTGGAAACCTGCTGACCCTTCCCTCCTTTTGGTGAAGGCGGGTCGTGACATATTACTTCCACTATTTTCCTATGTTTATATTTATCCGCCGTTCTACACTCTGGTAATGAGGGAATTGTCTCCCCATTGGCATACCCTTGTCCCTCACTACTAGTCGGCAGCCTCTGGTGTTTGGGGAGATGCGCTTGTGGCCATGTGTCCCACCAGGCTAGGGGAACCTATTAAATGGCATCTAGGTTTGGTACGTCGCACCAAAGCCTTTGAGAATGATTTATCTCTCAATATCCCTCTCAAGAGTTTCTCTAAGGTGGTCTTAAGATTCTAAGTAGTACCTCTCTATATTTAAGAAGCATCCTCCCAATGTAAGGATCCTTAATATTCCTCTTTCATTTTCAACTACATTACCTTTGTTATGTTGTATTTTTAAATTTATTTTCTTACACTACCATGCTTATTATTATGGGGTATTATATTACATTTAATATTTTTTAAATTATAGTTTATTTGTTCCCTCTCATTATATCATTTTTCAAGTAGTTATAATACTCAAATTATCCCATATCTATAAAACTATCCTATAATTTTGGAAAAGTAAAAAGTGTGGTTTTCTAAGTAATGAAATCCCTATCTGAATGATAAAAGTGGATTTTAATATGGAATAGTTTTACTTAGGGGTAAGAACCCTAAAAAAGGGTGTATTGGTCTTAAATCAATCATCACATGGTGCATAACAACATGCCTTGCTACACAACTAGTTTGACACTCCTAGGGGATATTATTTGGATATTTTACATGCCCTTTACAAAACCATTGTGAAGGATTTATATATCACAACATTGGTCTCATACCTTTGAAAATACATATATCGAGCTACCTATATTGTAAAAACCCAAACTTCCAATACAAAAATAATACATATTAATAGATTAATATTCATTACATGAAATAATGATCCATTCCACAATAGTTTAGGTCTAGTGCCTTTAGAAACTTGGACACATAAAAAAATGGTCCATAAGTGAGCTACATCATCTCTCACTATGTTCTTCATAACTAGAACCCTTATTACACATATCATATTTAATACATTTCTTCATAACATAGGGAAAGGAAACATAATAAAGGGTTAGCTTAGATGCCCAGTAAGGGTAAAAAAGATAGATATGTAAACATAATGTGAGTATAAGGGTTTTTAGAACATGATAATAACTTTTTAAAACCATACCCTTCACATCAAATATCATAATCTTGAGTCATGGAATAAATATTGTCTGTTCATAAGACATGGATCATAAGGGAATCAAAGAACATGAGACCTTAGAGTATAACATTGTCATAATACATGGAATTGTGGCATACATATAAGTATAGATAATCATTTTCATAGTATACAAGGATCATTTACAAGGATTTTATAGTGGAAATGGGTTAACTCCCCAAACCATCATAGTAACCAAGGTTCACTCCTAATACTATAATAGTGGAAAAGGTCCCTTACTGAACTAGGTTGTCTACCCATTCCAATCATATTCATCTCATGAGATTTCAATAATAACCCAATGCATTGGAGGGAGATATTGGTCCCACCTGTCATGTAATGAAAATTATACATACGTGTACTAAAATATCATAAAACATTCATCATATCAAAACCCATTAAAAAATGGGTTTCATGAATATTTCATCATAACATAACTTGTGGGAAAGAAATAGGTTTCATAATCATTTCATCATATAAAAACCCATGGAAAAAGAAGCATGTATTATAAACATTTTATCATAGTATAATAAGTGGAAGAGAAATAATTTTTATAAAAATATATTTACCATAAACATAAACCATTTAGAGATAGAATAAGAATTATATCCTCTGATTATATCCCCTTTAAAGCATAAGTAACATCAAAGGATGTCATATTAGATGTAAAATGATTTTTAAATATAACTTAGAACATTTCTTAAAGAAAATAGCCTTTACATTTTGAAAATAAATTTTCAAAACTAAAAATTCATAAATAAATTTTAAAATCCTTTTCTTTGAAAATAAATTTGGAAATTTATAAATGTATATTTAAAACATTTAAAACACTTCTTGTGGAAAATAAAATTTCCACTTTGAAAAACACTTTTTAAAACATAAAAAATTTTCAAAACCCATTTTATTTGAAAATAAACTTTTAAAATTATAAATTACTCTTTAAGAAATTTATTGGCTATGATGACGAGAAATTCCATTCTTTCCATACACATTAAAACAAAGATTGTATTCAAATTTTTAGTAAAAGAAAAATGGGCCTTATTTTTGAAAATGACATGAAGATTCATTTTAAAACATTTTTTAAAAATACAAACAACGGTAAAATTTACTTTAAAAAGTCATATATTAATATTAAAACATTTTTATAAAACATGGATATGGAAGAAAAATGGGTTCTGACCGAAGAGAGAAATAAAGAGCATTTTTCTTAAAACCATTATTTTGGAATATTGAGCACATAAAAAGAAGAAAATGAAAGGAAAAATATGTATTCTACATAAATAACCATAGTATTAGAAAATTCATGAATTTATTTATAGGTATATCATAATATCTCATCATTGGAAGCATAATCATGAACAACACTGATAAACAATGTGATTGTAACATCAAGCCCTTATCAATTGGGTAATGTTTGAATCATATTGCCCATTAACGAATAAAATTAAATGAAAATTTATATATCATAAATAGAAGTATATTAATTATATAAAATTTCAATTGGGAATTATATAAACCTCATATAAGAAGATAGGTTCCTAACATACCATATGTCTTAAAGAATGCAAATTGAGACAAAAATTCCTTACTGCTTTGGTAATTTTGAAGCATAAACCCCATGAAAGATAGATACAAAAATGGATATGTAAATCACCATAATTTTTTGGTGAATTATAATAAAATACATTCATGGGTATTATATACACCACCTAAAATAAACACGTGGTGAATATAACTTGTGTCTCATAGAAAATAAAAGTCAGACGAAAATCCCTTACCTTAAGTATCGAATTTATTCATACACGTTTAAACCTCCTGTATAATAAATATAAGTTTATTATAAATATCTTAAAGAACCAAAAATATATATAACATAACATATTTTATTTACTTGTGACCTTTTATAACCCTTTTATTAATAATTCCATGTTAAAATCAGGTTTCAGGTAATAACTACTTTATTTTTCATGGTTGTTTTGATTTGGAATTTTTGGTCACATTACTTTGATCCTAGTTACTTAATCTCAATAATTTTAACCATTATATAAATATAATATAAATTAATTATATATTTAGTTATATTATACCATAAAAGTTATATATAGAAAATGAAATACACCGTTCATGGAGACAGTAGGCCGTTCGTACGCATGAATGTCATTTCAATTTTCTCAATGGATAAAATAAAATAAAGGTAGATAATATATTAATTTTATATTATAATATTTATGTCATATATATCACATATATTCATTATATTTACCCTAATTACTATCCATGAAAATCATTAGTGAAAAAAATCACATCACTTCGTGAGGCAGTAGTCCGTCGTACACACAAACGACGTTATTGTATCCTCCACAGAATGGAATGTTAGAATTTATATGTGATATATTTATTAAAAAGATATATTTATGTTAAAAATATAATATATTTACATTATATCCATAATTATACCCAACCTTGAGAGATGTTGATGGAAAAAGTTTCATATTGGTTCACGAGGTGGTAGTCCACCGTACGCACTAGCGACATTATCGTTTCCAATTTTAGGGAACATGAGATGGATTTAGGTAATTATTATAACCTAAAAACATCTAAGTATATTTAATATAATTATTTTATTATATTATATTGTTTTAATAATATTTTAAGTAGGTGGAGGAATAAATAAAATAAAAATGCTCATTGAAGAACATTCCCTCTTCTTCGAGTAACCTCCTTAGGTTTGCACCAAAAGAAATATTAGGATGGATTTATGAAAAAATTAATTCTTATAGGATGATAGGATGTAATTATGAAGGTATTTTATCAGATATATTTTTAACCACAGGGTTTTTGAAGTGTTAATAGGAGAGGAGATGGGGAAATGTTTTATAAGTGGGGGAGAGGACACACATGAATTTTTTGAAAAGAAATAGGTGCACCCATGTTTTCCTCATGATAAAAGGATAAAAAATTGAAAATTATTGATATTATAAGATATAATGTCTAAATATTTCTATAATATGGATTTTTTAAAAGTTTATATGTATTTTTATTCCTTATTTTTTTAGTTTAATCCCCAGATAAACCCATTTTCACCTTAACTGCGGTAATTAATTTTTACTGTTTTTACTATTCATAATGGTTAAAGATTAAGTTGATCTTATTATAAAATATAAATTATGTTAATTATAATTATGAAATACATTTTTACAAATTCCATTCACATAATTGGAAAATTTTAATTTAAAATTTAACCACAGACGTGACGAAAAAGCGGTTTTCCAAAGAGAAAATGTTCAAAAGTTTTAAATCAATTTACATAAAAATTCAATATTAAATTGATTGTAATTAAATAAATTAAATTAATATGTATATAATGGAAATAATTTTACTTTTAAAACAACATTTAAAATAAAATTTAGTTTGTAAATTATTTGAATGAAAATATAATTTTTTAACAAAAACCAATATTTTTCACTATTCACTAAAAATTTTATCTTTTCTGAAAATTATCCAAAAATACCTCTAAGATAATTTTGAAATAATGAATTAAAAAAATAATTTCATTTTTTTAAATAAATTTTCTAAAATTGGAAAAATTATTTAAAAAAAATAAGTGTGAAGAATGCAATAAAACTTCTTTTTAGAAAAAATATAGTTTTTAAGCATAAAATTAGATTTATTCTTATATTATGAATGATAATTTTTTTATTAAATATATAATATATAAATTTTATTTAAATAATTAACCAAAAAGTAATTTATTTAATTCATTAAGATAAAATATGTTTGTGAGTTTAAAAATAGTTTCTTTCAGAATACTATTTCCTTTATTTCCAAATAGTTTTTATTTTCATTTATAATTAATTGGTCACCTAATAATTCATTTTATATAAAATTTTGAAACATATTTTTTATAATTTAGTGAATCCTATTCATAACTTACCTTCTAATGTCCAGGTTATAACTATCATTTTAAATAATAATACTTTAATAGTATGTTGAGTTTAATTAAAATTTGGCATTGCATGTAATATAAGATAAAATCAGTGTTGTGTGTAACACAAGATATAGAAGAAATTAAATTTATTTTAAAAAAATATTTTATAAAATCCCTAGGTGTTACATAGATATCTTGAATTCTTAGTTCTTGTAAACATCCAATCATGAAAATACCGTATTATTCACTTGTTAAGGGTGTTTATTTATACATTATGAAATATTTATAAATTCCATAAAAGATTTAACCTAGATATCATTATTGATCCTTTGATTGGGGAAAACTTTTTTCATAACACATAATCCTTTGTTCTATATGTTAAGATAAAATTCATTGAGAAATTATTCTAAATAATTTATTCTTTGATTGTGGAAAATAATTTTTGTTTCATATAATTATTTATTCTACATGGAGAAATCTAGTAAGATATGCCTCATTAATAATTTTTACTAAGAATATATATTTTTTATTCCTAGAAAATTATTCCTTGTAATATTTTGTTATGTGATGGAATGCATTATAATTTTATGTGATGAGTGGTCCCATAATTATATATCCCCTCTGTGCACTAGTAAGTCTCATGAGATAAGTGAGATAGGGTAATAGGATTATACTTATCCTTTATGTAAGATGTCTTGGTACAAGACCTTGAGAGAACTAAGATAGGGAAATGGGAGCATCCTTACCCTTTATGTAAGATATATTGGTGTAAGGACTTGATGGTATATTTAATATGTCAGACATTATATATTCCCATCACTCTTTGTTTTGTTATTATTATCATGGCATTTATTCATTGTTAAGTTGGCCATGGATTGAATTACGGCATCAATTTCATTTGATATGGGATAACTCAGTTATTTATTCATGTGTCCCTTCAATATATGTTCATTTATTGGTATCCAGGAATCTATTCGTTATTATATTTTCCATGTATCTATTTATAATCTCAATTGTTGAAATCATATAATATATTAATTGTTATGTTGTTCATTGATTTATTTAAGCTACCGGTTACATTTGAAATGGAATAACTCCTTTTATTTTATCATTCCATTATGTTTTATTTATAATTTCTTCCACTGTACTCAATCCTCTTACTGAGCACCTGAGAACACCTTTTATATTATTTTCCTAGTTTCCACAGGGAATCAAGAGGAGTACTATGTATGATAAAAGGGTTGCAAGGAGAATAATAATGTTTTCATGTTTTCAAATGATGTATTCTTATTTTCAATGTAATGTAAAACAAATTTATGTATCTTGTTTCCTAAGGATACTAAAATGTTGGATCCTCTGTATTGTGATCTATGTACCAATGTAATAAACTAACCACCGACTCCATGGTTCTAGAGTTGGGGTTGTTACAGGGGGTGTATTGTTATAATAAAGTAATAAAACATAGAAACATACCAATATAATTTATAATCAGTGTTAGACAAGTTTATAAAAAATAATTTAAACTTTATTTATATCTTACATAATATAATTCATAAACTTCTAAAAACAGGTATAAAAAAATGTATATAGTACATAAGGAAAAATTACTAAAACTTTATAATAAAGGTTCTACACTTTATCCTTAATTATAAAGGAATTATTAACTAGAATTAATGTATATATGATATATCACCATTTCATTGGATCAGTCTTCTACATAAGGAAGTCGTCAATCAGCAGATCATACACATATTCTATTTCCCTATACCTAGGAACCCTCGATCATCAATATCAGACAAAAATCTATATTCCAAAACCACACAAGACATCAATAAAAAAAAAATTCAAATAAAAAAATAAAAATACAAAAGTTATTAAGTCATTTACAACAATCCACATAACCGACACCTTAAGAAAAAGACCCTCTAAAAGGTTATAATGAAGCTATCCTGAAGTAACAAGATGTTACTAAAACTTAAAATCAATGTCATATCATTAGTGATGAAAAAGCTCCCTCATACTCAAATATAACTTCTATTTATAAGAAAACCCCCTATGGTCATATTCCACTTAACTCAGTGGTGTTTGAAATGAAATCATACAAACTCCCTCTTCAATTTAAAGGCTCAGTACAACTTCTCTATCTGGTGTTATTATTGATAAATAACCATTAAAGTCATTGTATATTTTATTTTTTAGAATTATAAATGTTCATATGGTGTAATGTATGAAGTTATTATATTTGGTAGGTTTTAGAAAGTTTATTTGGTAGGAATGTATACCTCTATCTGATGAAATTTTTCTAGTAGACATTATAAAACTTCATATAATGGAATCATTATACTTTGTGTTATAGAATTTTTTAAACCTTTATCTAGTGAAAAATATATCCATCTATCCTATGTACAAAGTGCATGTTTATCTGGTAAGAAAGTTCCATCTGATTAAATATAAATTCTATATTCATTAAAACAACTTTCATAAAAAAACATTCTTAATAACTTGGGAAGTATAAAGTTATAAATGTATAAAATTTTAAAGAAATAGAATGTGATTTTAAAAAAAAATCGAAAGTGTAGAAAGAAATATTTTTCCTAAATAATCCCCCCTTTTTTAAAATCAAAAAACATAACTTTTAAAGATAAAAACTAATGATAAAAAAATTAAATACTTACTCCCCTATCATACATAATCGAAACCTTTACCTTTTTTTCATGAAAGGTTTGGACATTCATCATATATCTACCTTTTTATGAAATTTCCCTTTCTCCTATATCTCCAAAAGTTTATAAAGTTTATATTTTCTTCATTTTCCCCCATTTTTGATTTTTAATAAGGTTTTAATGAGGTATAATGTATACATTAACATTCAGGGGAACACAATTCTATAAAAAAATTTATATTAAATCATTCATATGAAAATTTAAGAAAGATATTCATCCAAAAAATATTGTAAGAAATTTATTCAAAATAATTATAAGAACATCTATCCAAAATAGAAGTAAGAATAATCCATAAAAAAGTTTGAGTCTGGTTTATTAAAATATATTTCAATATTTTGAAAAAAATATCAATATTTCATTGAAAGCTTTTTTATGATCACTTTCATATTCTTCACATCCTCCTGGTACTTATCTGATTTAGCAGTTATTGACTTCATCTTACCAAATTATTATTCAATAAATTCTATCATTTTGGTATCATTATTTAGTTTTGGGGATTATTCTTCCAAATCTTGATTTTTATTCCCTTGGTTTAAAATTTTATCAGCTTTTTGAATTTTATGATATTTGAGATTTTCAATTTACCTTGAAATTTCATAGGTTTTCGAATCGACACTTCTTGAAATATTTGAAATTGATTTTTTCCTTTTTTATGTCATAAATTTTATCATCATAAATATTGATATCACATTCTATGTGTTTTATCTACCCAATAATAATTTTTAACTTTCTTGAGTCAAATTTTTATTTCCCTTTAAAATCATTAAACTCTACCTCATTCTGAATTACAATATCAACAAGTTTTTTTTAAAGAGATCGATTTTTATAACACATGAATTCTTACTTGGATGTATTTATACCTTTATTAAATATCTAGAAAGTTACGTATTAATCATTTGAGTCTATTTATGAATTCCTTGAAATAATTCCTTCACATCACTATTCTCTTGATGCTTGTGCTTAGAGAACTGTTGGTGGAATCTAAAGAAACATCAAGAATGAAAAAACAAGAAGGTATAGATGGTTGAGGATACATTATTATTTCATCATATTTAGTTTTAGAGACTTAAATAACTTCTATATATTGTTCATCTCCTAGTTTGTATGATTCTTTAATTTGTGATTATTGATCTTCTTATTTTTGAGGAATTTTATTTTTTAAAAACATTAAGTTTAAAATATTTTTTGTATTTAGTAGATATGGAAGTAGAAGTATTAATATACATTTATTCAATTTATAGAGTTTTCTTTAACTCATTTTCAATCTCATACTCCTTTCTAAAATAACGATTTATTGATTTTTAATGAATTTATGAACTTTAGTTTGAACATATTCTAACAGAATTTTTTCAACAATGAAATTTTTACCTTTTTCTTTTTGAATATGAAAATATTTTTCAAAAACATGGGTAATTTGTTATTCTGGTTGATTAGACAAACGTTTTTCTGATTGAAGAGATAGAGGAACTTTTCCCTTTGTTACAACTTTAACTTTTGAATGCATCTTATTAAGTCCATTTAAGAAGTCCCTGAATTTCTTTTATTTTCTTTTTTGTCTTCATGCCTTTTCTTATTTCCCATTTCTTTAAGATTATCATAGGTTTTATCCTTTAGAGATAAATCCTTAGTTTTATCTAACATAAATGAAGGACTATCATCATTTTCACACCATTATTTTTAAGAAAATATTAAAAAGATTCATCTAACATGGTTTTTCCCTTATTCCTTAGAATAATATAGGAAAATTTACCATATTTTCTTTTTTTTTTGAAAATTTTTCTTTAAAATTTTTAGTTTCAATAATATCACTTAATTTTCCACTTTATCAACAATTTTCTTCAAATAAGGAATATTCACAAGATTCATTTTATTAATAGTTGATTCACTGATAAAATAATCCTTTTACCTGATTGGAGTCACTTAATTATTGATTTTTTAAACCCTTATAAATTTTACCAAAAACTTGTTTATGAATATTTTTTAGAGAATAATATTATACTTTAGGGACCCTACTTTCACTACCTCAAGGTAACAGAATAAAAACTTCTCTATGTTAATTTCTTTCATGTTGTAATGGAGATCTAAAAATTTTATATCTTGTACTTTGAGAGTATATCTATCTACTTTCCTTAGTATAAGAAAATTATGAACCCTAAGAGCAACGATTCTTACATCAGGAGATATTTTTTAAAATTTCCTTACTTTTTCACATAAAGTAAATAGATAAGTTTCATCCCTAAAATTTTAATTTTTTTTATGTTTATCAGGAAAATTGTGGGTTATAAGGTTTTATTTATCTTTAAAATAAATTTGAATGAGTTCATCCACTCTCTTGATATTTAATTTGTATGAGTTTTCAAATAAAGTAAAATTAAAAACCTTTAGTGAATATACTTCACTATACCTATTAACAGTATAAAAATATCAAACTATCTTAGGATAATATAAATTAAAGTCATATTTAGAGAAAAAAAGAGATTCATATCCTTGAAAAATTATAACTAATTTAAGAAGGGATCCATATTTTTCATACCATTTATTCTCAGTCAATATTTCATTAAAAACCAATCTATTAGAGTCATAAATTATGGATTACATGACCTTAATCGTATAAAACATTAATCCAAATAATGAAATTGAAGAAAATCAATCGAAGTAAAATCAATTTAGCGATATCTATCCACTGAAATCAATTGGAAGTGAAGATGTGGTGACCCACTTCTTCTTTATATAAACTTAACAAGAGAAACAATTTATATTCTTAAGATTTAAAAACTTATATAAACACAATCATATAGATCAACAATATATAATGTTGCTAGAAATATGTAAAAATTTCTAAACTATTCAAAGTTTTATAACTATTTCTCTAAGTTTTACCTGACAAAAAATTTTTCTGATGAAACTTAATAATTTGTATCTAATTTTTAATATTTTTTTATAAAATTTATAAACAAAATAGAAAGAAGTTATAAAAAAAGATAGATAAATTTATAACTGAAGATTTGAAAAATTACTTCGTGGAGAAAACTTTATAAACTTTATTTATAAAAGTTTGTTCGGTATTTTGAACTTCTCGATTTTATAAAAATAGTTTTTATGAAAAAATTTTAAGAAAATTTTTATGAAAGTGTTTTAAGAAAATTTTGTATGAAAAATTTTTGAACGAAAAATTTCGTTTTAATAATTTTTAAGGGAAAAGTTTGTTTGAATTATTTTTATGGAAACCATTTAATTTTTTTTTTAAAAAGACTTTGTGCAGATTTTTTTTTCAAAAAATAGATTTTTTTTTTCAAAACATAGTAATAATTTCCTCACACATTTTCTAAGAAGTACATTATTGTAAGGATGTGGTTAAAAAAATTTTATATAAATGATCCTTTTATTTTAACCACTCCATGATTCTGGTTGATATATTCAAATAAATAAAAATTTAGGGGTTTTGTAACAATAATAACAAGTTTTTATTGTGTTTTAATGAATTATAAAATGATATATAATTTTTGTGTGTGTTAAGGAAGGAAATGAAGTCCTTTATAAATTTTATTAGATCATTATAAATGTGATTAGTTTTTACTAAGAGATTTGGAACTTGTGTTATCACAAAAAATAATATTTTTACTAAAACTCATGCCAAAGTCAGTGAGTGTGTGTTTCATCTACAAAATCGAAGCACCACAACATCCAGTTGCACCATATTCCGATTCAATAGTGGAAAGTGATAATAAATGTTGTTTCATTAAATATAAAGTTACTAAATACTCTCCTAATAAATGATAAGTTCCAGATGTACTTTTTCTATCCATTTTACATCCACCAAAGCCCGCATCCATTTTTTTTAAATTCAAAATCATTTCTAGAAGAATAATATAGTTCAAGATCTATAATTATCATAAGGAAATGATAGATTCATTTTATATCTTTAATATGGTATTATTTTTGATTAGCTTGAAACCTCAAACATAAGAATACAAAAATAAAATAAAATATATCCAACTAGTTGTAAGGTATAGTAAATTACCAATCATTCATATAAAAAGTTTTTAATCAACTAGTTTCTCAAAATCATCACGATCTAGAGGTTTTGAGGTTCCTATAGTAGTAACAATACTTTTATTATTTTCATATCCAAAATTTTTATGTATATATTTTATATAGTTTTTTTGAGATATAAAATTTTCTTCTAGTTTTTGGGAAATTTGAAAAACAAGTAAAAAAGAAAGTTCACCCATCATACTTATCTCAGACTCAAATTTCATATGATATATAAAGGAATCAGAAATTAATTTTTGGGTTGAGTAAAATATAATTTCATAAACATAAATCAGAATAATTATGGTTTATTTATAAACTTTTTTATAAAAAGAGTTGGATATGTGACTCCCTTAAAAAAATTGTTTTGTAAAAAAAATCAGTTTGTCTATCATACTAGAATCTTAGAATTGTTTTAAGTCCATAGAGAGACTTAGTAAGTATAAACACATTATTTGGAGTTTTTTCTTTTAAAAACTAGGTGGTTGTTCTAAATAAAATTCATACTGAACATATTATTTAATAAAATCACACTTTATAATCATTTGATAAAGAGTAAAATTTAAGAATGATACATTGGATAGAAGTATACAAATAGATTCAAGTATAGATACTGGTGAAAAAGTCTCTTCATAATCTACTCCTTATTGTTGATCATAAAACTTTTTAATAAGACTTTCATTATTTCTATCAATTATTCCATTTTCATTATTTTTTTTACGAAATACAAATTTGACTCCAATTATAAGAAAATATTTTGGAAGTTTGGACAAAATTAAAAACCTGATTCCTCTCAAATTCATTGAGTTCATCCTAAATTACCTTTATCCAATCATTATCACCTTAAGCCTCATCATGATTATTTGTTAAAATTATGAAAAAATTCACAATGTTCACATTCATTTCTTAAGGAACTTTGATGTTTGATAGGTAAATCTATGCTATCAATGATATTATCAGAGGGATTATTGGAAGGATTTTCAGATTCCTTTCATTTTTAAAATGATATTATTCTATAATTGGTTTAATTTCTTCAAGAGGTATAAATTTAGAAATTCATTCCTACATTGTTCTCGAATGTTAATAATTTTATAATATGGGTTGAAAACCACTTTTAAAATGATCATTTGAAGATACGGTTTCATGTATTTTAAATAGAAAAGGATCAAATTCATTAAATTTAACATTCAATATCTCCCCAACCGTACTTTTATTTTTATTCAAAACTCGATAGGTATTACTATTTATAGAATATACAAGAAAAATAACTTCATTAAAATTTAGAGATAATTTATGTAGATTATATTTAGTTTTCAAGATGAATATTTTACATCCAAAAACTCTAAAGTAAGAAATTTTTGGCATTCTTCCTATCCACAACTCATAAAGAGTTTTATTAATTAAAGGTCTATATAAAATCTGAGTTATTTTATGATATGAGTTACTAATTGCTTCATCCCAAAAATGTTTATAAATTTTTTATTCACCCAACATGGTTCTAGTAATGTCATGAAGAACACTATTTCTTCATTAAACGACACCATTTTATTGATATGTTATAAGAGTAAGAAGTTATTTATGATACATTTTTTTCTATATAAATTTTCAAAATTATAATTTTCAATTTCTCCACCCTGATCACTATGAATAGTTACCAAAGGTATACTTTTATTATTTTAACCTGGGATAAAAAATTTTAATACAAAAAATAGATTCTCTATTTTTTACTAGAAAATAGACCCATATATATCTAGTATAGTCATTAACTAAGACATATGCATAGTATTTTCCCGCAATATTTCTAGTTTATGTTGGAACAAAAAAATCCACGTGAACTAAATCTAAAGAATCATAAGTTGAAACTTCACTAATAGAATTAAATATTGACTTATATTTCTTTCCAAATTGGCAAGGACCATAAAATTTAGAATAATTAAACCTTAGCATCGATAAATCTCTAACAATTCCTTAATTAAATTTTTTGGATAAAGTTCAAGCATTACATTTTCCCAAACTTCTATTCTATAACCAAGAATGATCTTCCATTACACTAAGTCAAGTTAGATCTTATCTTCTAAGGTCTTCTAAATTTAGAGTGTATACATTCTCATTCCTATCGATAGAATGAATAAATTTACCTTATGCACTTTGAACAACACATTTATCATTCCTGAAGTTCACAAGATATACATTATGGCATAACTTAATTATTCTAATGAGGTTGTGTTTAAACCCTAAAAAAATAAAACATTTGTAATTAAAATTTTTCCAAGAAGAAAAATATCACTAATACCATATATTTATCCTTTATAATTATCTCCAAAAGTAACTTTTCCACCATTCCCATTGCCTATATTCTGTGTGAATTTATTATCTCCAATCATGTGCCTAGAACATCCATTATACATGTACCAAATATTATTGCTGTTGGTACTTTTATTATTTCCCTAAAAATAAAAAAGTTAAAATTTTGGAACCCAAAATTTCTTGGGTCTTGAATTATTAGAAAATAAAACCTTAGGAATCCGTATATTTCTAAAATTATTATATTTTATAGCTTCTAATCCTTTATAAATTTAAAATTTGTAAAAACCAAAATATTTAATTTTATTCAAATAATTTTTTTTTCTTCTAGTTTCCACCAGTCTAACATTTTTTACATAAGGGATAAATTTTAGGAAAAAATTAATTATTCGGAAAATATGGTTTTGAGTTAGTAAAAATAATTCCAAAAGTATTTATTTGAGGTTTAAAATGTCAATTAATTTCATTAAATTTTCCTTCCAAGAATTAAAATTTGATTGTAATTTTCTTAGACTATATATTTTAGAGTTTAGTTTCACAACAAAATTCTTATTTTCATCTGTTGAAGTAGAAATATATTTATTATATAATTATTTAGTAATATTTTAAATTTATTTGGATAGTTTTTAAATCCTTGAATTTATTTGTAAAGTTCTACCTTTTTATTTTCATAATTTTTAGATACTTTATTATTCAGTTTTTTCTAATAAAATTTAAAATCTGGAAACTTTTTCAAAACTCAGAAATAAATCTCCATTTTAGATTTAATATGTTTTTCTTCATCATTTTAAGTACTATATTCTTCATTTTAATTAGTTTAATTTTCATTAATTTTTAAATTGGTTAAGTTTTGAAAAGATACCATAGAAATATAACATTATTTGACCTTCATAATTTCAGTATAAAAACGAATATTTTTCCAATCATCACAACTATTCTTTTAAGAAATTTCATAAGAAAATTTTCCACCACTTGAAATAAAAGTGTCTAAATATTATATATTTTTCTTCCCTTTTTTATTTTATAAATTTCTTGAATTTTTGTATTTATTATTCTTATTCTTCATTCAAGGACAATCTGGTCTGATATAATCGAGTTTCTTACATTCGAAACAAATCATCTAAGAAGAATCCTTTGTATCACTTTTTTATTTTGGATTCTTATTTTAATTGTATCTAAAATAATTATTTCTAATAATAGTATTCATAATTTTTGAAATATTATCAATTTCATTCTCAATCTTTTCTAAATAACTATTTCCAATCTTAACTTTCACTTTATAATTATTAGATTTTTTTTAATTTTTTTACATGATCTGACTTTGTTAATTACTATAGATGTAGAAGAAAAAGATACAACATTTTTTTATCTTTACCAGCATCCATTTTAAGTCTACCTTCATATTACATGAGAGTTTAAATAAGATCAAATAAACTCAACTTATTTATATGTTTAGTATCATCAAGATATATTCTCTTAAATTTCCACACATTTTTCATAATATCAATAATTTTTTCAACCTAGTTATCATCCATCATGTCTTTATCCCCAAGAGATTTTAGACTACTTAAAATGGTCACAAATCTTTTATTAATTTGTGAAAAATATTCTCTAGGTATAAAATTAAAAGCTCTATAATCTACTCTCAGCAGAGATCTTCTAGTTTCAACCAAATTTGTAGTTCCAAAATGTGTAACATCCAATTTAATTCAAATATTATATGCAGTTTCACAGAAATAAATCTCGATGTAGATATTTATGATCATCAAACATACCAAAGTTTTTTTGACCCAATAATCTAGTTGATACTCACCTTTATCTTCTCTTATAAACATTGTGACTTATTTCTTATAAATTTTATAATGTCATGTTAGAATGAAAAAATTATTTTCTTTAGTTTTTATAAAAATGGTATTTATGTGATATCTCTAATATTCATAACCAGAATTAAGGTATTCATGATATATCACCCTATCTATGGGTCTCTCTTCCACCCAAGGAAGTCTTCAACCATTAGATCAGACAAAGATTATGTTTCTATATACCTGTTGAAGGTTTTGGGCATATCAAAACCGTCAATGGGGGTATTCCCAACATGATTTTTTGTAATAGATGATTAATCCAATATTTACATGATTAAAAATTCCAAAATCAATGAAAATGAATCAAATAATAATTGAGGATTGAACGTCAGGACTAAGACACAAGATCATCACATATTTTTGACAATTAAATTAAATAATTAAGGAATTACCTTGCTATTAATTATTTATTCGTTGATGGATTTGAAAACGTCTCTATGTCATACTATAACTGCATTATAAGAATAAAGAGTAGATTCCCTCAGCTTTATCTTCTCTCATTAACCTTTAGTGTAAAAGAATTCTTAACCAGACGGTATTCATGATACATTATCCTATCGCTGGGTCTGTCTTCCACCCAAGGAAGTCTTCGACCATTAGAACAGAAAAATATTATGTTTCTATATAACCGTTGAAGGTTATGAGCATTTTAGAAACGTAAATGGTGGTATTAACAACTTGATTTTTTTGTAATAGATTATTAATCCAAGATTTACACGATGAAAAACTCCACAATCAATAAAAATGAATCAAATAATAATTGATGATTGAACGTCAGGATTAAGACACAAGATCATAACATATTTTTGATAATTAATTTAAATAATTAAGGAATTACCTTTATATTAATTATTTCTTAATTGATATATTTGACAATGTCTCTACATCATACTATAATTTCATTTTAATAATAAAGAGTAGATTCCCTCCAGTAGTGATCCACATGCGTTCCACAAACCTCCTAACGTCACTGTTGGAATCTCCACTTGCTAGCATGGTAGACCCTAATGCTTGCATAATTTACCTTTTATCACCTTGATAATCACTTGAAGAAGGATTCTATATGACCTCTCTAGACTCAAGAGTGGTGGTGGAGGAGGATCACTCTCCATTTTTGAGAATGTTCATGGAGAGGGTGCTCTCTAGGTCTTCAAGAGAATTCTATCTAGATGCTGTTCTGCACAACCATAAAGGAATTGGAAACCACTAAAGAAAATAATATAATTGGATTTATATAATACTAGGGTTAGAAAATAATAATTTCACATGCACCCATATTTTTTTTCTTAATTCTCGTAGTACCCAGTGTCAATAATAATAATAGTAATATTATTTATTAACATGTTATAAACATGAAAATTAAATTAAATATTATTTATTCAAATAATATTCAATATATATTATTTATCACTTGACCATTAATCTCGTTCCAAAATTCCTTCTAAATATTTATCATGCCTTGAATAATTACTATTTCGTTAATAAATAAATATCACTACATTATTATCCATTAAATACAAAAATATTATATTCACTAAATATAAAATAAATATTTGTTAAATATTATACTCATAAAATATTCTCTTGAATATTTGATAAAAAATATAAATGATCAAGAAAACATGAATATTTATTAAACCATGTGTGAGAATAATATTTATTCAAAATTTTAAATAATAAATAATAATATCATTTAACTAAGGTTATGGATACATTTAGTGTTTGAACCTCTAGGCCACTTTGTTAGTGGAATTAGTCAAAGCAGCCCAAACTCCAAGGTTAGTGTTTGGCAACATGCCAAGGCACCCATAGAGAAAGAAGTTAACGTCTTAATGAAATAAAACCATATGAATATTCTTACTATGTAATATAATCACTTTATCTTAATATATCTAAACAAACTGGTTGTATGCTGGTGCCATCAACCTATGTTCTAAATGTTGATTTCTTCGAATTTTCAAAAATTTAACTTTCCTATAGAACACCATGGACTTAGATTTATTTATAATATATAATTTCCATAAAAGGTACTGATATATAAAATTTTGTTAAAGAATAGAAGAGGTAAATATTTTCTCACATTATTTATTAATAAAATATTATTAATAATGCACCCAACATATCCTACTTCACCATGAATATATATCATCATGGTTTTCATAAATACATAAAAGTATGAGAATTATATAATCCATTAATAGTAATATCAAATTCTAACGAATAATAAACATGTTTTCAGATAAGAACATCCAATGGCATATATAAATGTGGATTTTCTATCAACAAGTCCCGTTATTATAATTTCCTACAGTAAAAATTAAAAAGGGAATACAACATGAAAAAGTTCCTCAATGTCCTATGAGTATCCAATCCATATAGCCTATATCATTTGTTCCCCTCAAATTATTTCATTTGGATATAGAAATTATATTTAAGAATGCTCTCACGACACTTCTAGGTTATCATCATAGTTGGGAACTACTATGACCATTCAATGTGAAAACTACTCTTAGGGCATTATCACTTACTATGTCATGTAAAATAATAATCATTTTATGATAAGAAGTTTATTAATATTAAAAAAATGAACCCAGGTTATCATAAATTACACATAATTTGGTTTTAGGGCACTAATTTCAAAAGAATACCACTTTCACTAGAGCCAACTACTAATAACCTATGTTCTGCTACCTCTCACATGATACTCATGCTTCTGTTAAGATAAAACTTTAGTCAAGGACAACACTATGTTTTCTTCAATGAAAAATTTGATTAGTACAACTTCACCCCTATAGTAAAAATACCTCAATAGGTGATACTTCTAGAGTACGTGCTTTGTCTTTTGGTGTGTCCTTGGATATTTTTCAAGATACACCACTAGTGTATTATCACAATACAACATGATAGGTTATTTAATACCAGGTAACACATCAAGATATTTCATAAAGTTTCATATCCAAATGGACTCTCTGGATGCATTAGAAGCTAATTTATATTTATATTCCATTGTAAAATAAAAAACAACTGGTTGTTTTGAACTATTCTATCCCACAACTCCTCTATTGAGACACAAAAACATATCCTAAATATGAATTTAGATCATTATAATTTATTTAAAACAAGTATCAGTATAACCCCTAATGATCAGCTCCTCATCTCCTCCATACACTATGAACATATCCCTAGTTCTTGTTAGAAACTTAAGGATATCTTTAATATAAAACCAAAATTTTTCTCCTGGATCATCTTGATATATTCCTACCGTGATCGATGCATAGGAAACAAAAAGTCTAGTACATAACTTTTAATATACGATTAATCCTATCATCTAAGTGTATGATATCTTAGTCATTATTTCTTTCTCTTGTTGTATATGAGGACACATTTTCTTAGAAAGATGCATACCATGTGACGCTAGAACCAATCCCCTATTAGATCATTACACACTAAATATATTTAGTATATGGTCAATTTATGTACCTTGACTTAGTCCAAAAAACCTCTTGGATCTATCAAAAATGACCTTGATCCCTAGAATGTAGGTTGATTAACCTAAGTCCTTCATGGTGAAACACTTGTTTAACTAGTCTTTAACAGATTGTAAGACCCACATCTCATTTCCAATAAATAAAATTTCATCAACATATAATACTAGAATAAAAATCACATTCCCACTAAAATGATTATAAACACACATATCACATTCATTATTAATGAAAACAAAATCTTTTATAGCTTCATCGAATCAAATGTTCTAGGACCAGGATGCCTGGTTCAATACAAAAATAGATCTTTATGATCTGTATATATTTTTTGAATCACTTGGAGTCACAAAACTTTTTGGTTGTGTCATGTAGAAATCTTCCCAAAGGTTCCAATTAAGAAAAGTTTTTTTAACATCCATCTTCCAAATTTCATAATCACGTAAAGATGGTATAGCAAGTAGGATTATAATGGATTTAAATATAGAAACCGAGGAAAATGTTTTTCCATATTAAATTCATTTATGTATCTTAAAACCTTTATCCACTAGACCTGCATTATTAGTAATTACTATACCTTCCACATCCAATTTTTTCTTGAATACTAATTTTCACCAAATGGCATTTTCATCAACAATTGATTTGACCACAACCCAAACATGGTTATGATACATAGAATCCATTTTATAATTCATGGAATATTTCCATCTTATAACTTCTGATATCTCTACTACATATTTATAGTAGAGAGGTTCATTATTTTCAACCAATTATGAGTCACCATCTTTTGTGACTAGAAAACCATATCTCTCTAGTCCTATAACCTCTATAGTTATTCTATAAAATAGTTGTGTTTTTGGAACAAATTATTCCATTAGTACTTGAGGAATATATTCCTATACCAACTCTTTTGTATCTTGACATCAAATTAATCCAAATCAATCATGCTCGCACTATCCTTATTGAGGATGTTCCCCCTCTCAATAAAGATGGCTTGTTTGGTGACAATCAATTTATTGTCTGAGGGGTTGTATAAGTAGTATCACTTTGTTCCCTTAGTATACCTTATAAAGATACACTCTTTGTTCTTGGGTTATAGTTATTTTCTTCATAAGGCATTAACAAATGCTTTTCAACCCCGTACATGTGTATATGATCGAAGGAGTTTCTTTCCACTCCATAACTCTAAGGGTATTCCATTTTCCATTTTAGTTGGTACTCAGTTTAGTGTGTATTCCATAGTTTGTAATTCATATACCCAAAATGATAATGGAAGATATGGATGACTCATCATTGGCCTTATCATTTATAGAATGGTATAGTTCCTCTTTTCACAAAAACCATTACACTATGGTTTATAAAGTAGAGTGAGTTGAGATAGAATACAAAAAACTTATAGAAAGTCAATAAAATCTTGGTTAAGATATTCAACACCTTTCCAAATTTACTCTCTTCTCAATTCTTTAATTCTTTAAATTTTTAAAAGGATTTAGACTTATACCTCAGTAAGTAGACATATCCGTATCTACTCAATTCATTAGTTAAAGTTATGATATAATAATACCCACTTCTATAATCTATTGGAAGTGGACCACACACATTAGTATGTACCAATTATAAAAGCTCTATGGTCCTTTCACCATGTCCACCTAGTGGTGGTTTGGTAATTTTTCATTATGAAAAATCATGACATATTTCAAATGGTTTTAACTCAAAATATTCTAAATAACCATCTTGAAAGAGCATTGTCAAACACTTATTGTCTACATAACCAAGATGGTGATTCCATATCTATGTGTTATATGATTCATGTGAACATGATTCATTATCAATTGAGAATACTTGTTTTTCATTATTTAATACATAAACACCATCATTTAAATGTTCCATACCATAAAATATTCTCTACTAATAAAAGAAACAAATTTTATTTCCAAATTTTAAAATAAAACCATCTTTATCTAGGTAGGATAAAAAAATTATGTTCTTAGTAAAAGTTAGTACATAATTAAAATATCTTAAAACTAGTATAATTCCTATTATCAAGAAAAGGTGGTAATCTTAAATGGATAGAGTATCTAGCCTCACACCATTAGAAGCTTACAAATCCACCTCTACTTTAGAAATCATTCATACTTGGTTCTTTCATTTGGATATATATGTGAGAACTAAAACCTATATCCAATACCCAATATATAGATATTGAAATATTACAATTTCTAAAGAATAGACCTTTACCCCCTGGCTTCTGGGTGTAGTTCCTCTTCTGATGGCCTTACGTTCCACATGAAAAACCTAGTGATTCCTTTTATTTTAATTTAATCTGTATCTTATTCTTCTTATAAGGATGATTCTAAGGAGATTTAAACTTAATATGAGTCCTATGACCTCTTTTTCTTCCTTTTAATATTCACCATAAGGACTATGGGTTTTTAATTCCCCATGTACATGTCCATTTGGTTAACTAGAGTAAGAATTTATAAAAGTTACTTCTGATTATTTCTTATGTTATAATTAATAATAAAACTAGAGAAGGTCTTGGGTAGTGATGAAATTATGATATCTATGTAAAATTTATTTGGGTATTTAATCCCTATGATGTCTAAGCATTCAGTGTAACTAATAAGATTGACTATATGAGGGCCAGATTATTCTAACTCTCCAAGATTAGTTGTAAATAGAGCATTGGAGATCTTGTATCTCTCTTGTCTCTCCTTCTCCTAATAGGTATCCAAAAGGTGATAAATCAAGATATATATATCCATATCCTCAATTTTCTTTGGAATCTCATTTTCATGTATGATAATATGAAACAATGAACATTTGTAGAATCTTTCAAATGTTTTTCATAGATAGAAAACACTTCCTCACTAGTCTCTTCACTAGGTAATTTAGGAATAGGTTCTTACAACACATAAAATTTCCTTTCATGGCATAGGATAATGCATAAGCGCTTTTTTCCACACTTGAAAATTTGTGCCGATGAGAAGGATATCCTTATCAAGCATGGATCAAAATGATATGTTTTAAGTCATATTTATTTTCATTTCTACAATTAAGATGGGCAGGATTTTAGTACATTATCTGATAAAATTAGATAATAAATAAATATTATATTTATTAATCACCCACTATTTTATTAAAACTCAATAACCCTAACAATTATATTTATAATATCATGTTTCTTATACATTCTAGGGGAAAAGATCTATATTCCTCTTCTCATCACCACAACTTTGGTCGATCACAAAATTTAAAGGGTTTTAGGTTGGCATTCCAAATTCCAATTGCATTAAATCAGAGTTCCTTGATCTATTGAGTGGACCCCCAATATTGAAATCATTAAATTAGATTTTCTCAACGTTTTTCTCTTAGTTACACAAAGTACAACTTTTTCATTCAACCCTGGATTTGAACTAAGTTAATTCAAGCCAAAACTTCAAATTATAATTCCTAGATAATTAAAAGCACCCTGAATTTGGATGATCAAAAACTTCAAACTGTGGTTTGATTTAAAATTAAGTAGTGGAAGGAAACAAAGACATAATATATATAATTGGGGGACTTATCATTATGCATTAATTTAGAATTTTATATTTATTAAATTCTTGTTAATATTAAGTGGATTTACTTAACTAATTAACCATGTCTTAGATAAAATTTACACATAATCCAATTTATTTTAGTTCCATCATGCATGCTCATTAATTCATGTCATCATTAAAAAACATCCCTAATTAAATAACCGTGCAACTTGATATAAATAAAATAATAAAGTGGTATTATCGTGATATTTTACTAATGGTTAGTTTATCTATTGGATGATAAACCAATCCTTGACCTAGGAGAAAAATATTCTTAACCATTTTATGGTTCATGTTGTAGATTTCCACCCATACACCCATGTACCTACTGGTTTGGTTTCACCTTAGATCTAAATATTAAACTCCTCCACTAGCTTTGGAACTCTATCCATTATATAATCTTTTACTCACATGTAGGTTAGGATAACCAAAGGATTTGTTAATATGTTTACATAAAAGAAACCAAGGGCTCATTTTCCCTTACATAATGAAAATATGGATGACATGAAAGCCATAAATTTAATTTAATAATAAATTAAAAGGAAACAAATCACAAACAAAATTTTGGTCTATGATCATGATCATCCTCACACATGAAAAAAATTACACATTTAATAGAAATATTATTCAATTCTAATTGTTCTTATTTAAGATAAATCATGCTCGAATAAATTAATTATCTTATTTAATTAATCAATTATTTTATCTTAATTATAATTCAAAATTTTCTTGTTATTCTCATCCATAATAATATTAAACAAATTAAATAAATTCATACAAAATTAACCATGTACAAAAATGTACCTTGGAGGTCACATAATGAGTACCCATCTGAACTACCCAACGTGTATTTTATTCATATACTGTTTACTGATGCGACATGGGGCATACACATATTAACATGTAATTTCATGCAATAAACTATCATCTTAATGAACATACAAAACACATGGTATTTATGTATCATGTTATATTTCAATGCACGTAGAATAATGACTGTATTATGACTTATACATGATACGTAGTTTTGAACATTATGTAGATATTAATTATACATTATATATATATATATATATATAAACTATTATATGGAGTGTAAAATCAACTTAATGAACACACAAAACATATGTTTATAAGGTTTAAGGATTATAATAAACTAATTTTAATTCTGTGTAATTTGGTTATATACACGGTGTGTACAATCCAGTGACACAAAGTGTATTTTTATCAATGTGTATCCATTGAACACTCATAGGGACTCTAAGTGTAACTATTACATAGAAAATAATGGATTACACAACATGTAAATTTGATATACTGTGCATGGTCTTTGAGTTACATGGTCACCAATCATGTAGGTTGTGTATGGAAATACATATCCCATATTTGACTAATTGACAACACGTCCTGTATGGATGTTACACAATATCTATTCCAACTGACTATGCACCATAATGGCCTTCTCGACATGCAATATATTTAAACACACACCACATGTAATAAATATACATAGAACGAATTAATTCCAAATTAATTCTTGGAACATTTAATGGTAAATGATGTATACTAATGGGATACACGGTGTGTACTCCTATGATATCCAACCATAATCCTCTCCACCTCATGACGAGTTCTTGAAATGTATTTCATTCATAAAATTAATTGATTTGATTATATTTGTGAGAATAATGAAGAAGAAGAGCATGTATCATGATTCAGATTAAATAATGATTAAATTAGAATAGAAAACTAACTATAAATACATAAATCAATCAATGATCTTTAAATAATTATAAATAATCATGTGACCACTATAATACCACTTGAAGGTTCTAGGTACAATGAAAGCACGAGATGAGGAATGTACAAATTAGATTCATGACTTAATTTATGATTAATATAATATTTACATGAAAATAAATACTGTGATCAGCAGAAATGAATCAAATAACAATTGACCATTGAATTTCAGGACCAAGATTTAGGATCATCAAATATTACTTATAATTAATTAAAAAAATTAATGAATTAACTTGTGGTTAATTATTTCTTCATTGATGTATTTGAAAACATATCTACATCTCACCATCATTATGTTATAGGAATCAAGATTAGATTCGCTGCAATGATGATCCACACATGTTCCACAAACCTCTGAACATCATCGTAGGAATCTTCAGGTGCTATTGTGGTAAATCCCGATGCTTGGGTAATTTTCCTTTGATCGACCTAAAAATCATTTGAATTAGAATTATCTTTAATATTTCTATACTTTAGAGTGGTGATGGAGGATGATCTCTCTTTCTTAATGAGAGAGTTCTTAGAGAGGGATATCTCTAGGGCTTCAAGAAAATTCTCTCAAGATATCATTGTGCACCACCAAAAAGGAATTGGAAACCCCAAAATAAAATAATATAACTGGTTTTATATACCACTATGGTTAGAAAATAATAATTATGAATGAATCCTTTTTTTCGTAATTCCCATGAAATTCCATGTCAATAATAATAATAATATTATTTCTTGAAATTCACTAAACTTTTGATTAAATTAAATATTATTTATTTAAATAATATTTAATTTATATTATCTTTTACAAAACCATTAATCTTGGTCTTTCATTCCCATAAAATATTTATTATAGCTTGAATAATTACTATTTATTTAACAGTTAAATATCAATCCATTATTCTCCAATAAATAAACAAATATTATATTTACTAAATAGAAAATTAACATTTATAAAATATTATTTTCAGAAAATATTCTCTCAAATAACTGGTTAATGATTATATGTGATAAATAAAACATTAATAATTATTAAATAACACATGAGAATGATATTTATTAAAATTTTTAAGTAATAAATAATAATTTTATTTAACTAAGGTTCTCAATACACTTTGTGTGTGACCCTCTAGGCCTCTTTCTTAGTGGAATTAGGAGAAGTAGCCCAAAGTCCAAGAATAACATATATAAATACACCAAGTCACCCATATAGAAATAATTTAATATTAAAATGACATGAAAATACATACGAATGCTTAACAGGTAATATAATTCCATTATCTCGATATCTCTAATCAAGCAGGTTGCATGCTGGTGCTATAAACCTATGGGATCAATGTATCATTATTTGAATTTCTAAAAACTTATCTCTAATATAGAACACAATTTTCATGGATTAATTTAGGCTATATCATTTCTCTAATAGGTCCTGAGATATCAACTATATTAAAAAAACATAAGAGAAAACTCTCTTCTCACATTATTCATTAATGAAATATTATTCACGATGCACCCAATGTATCCTAATTCACCATAAATATATGTCATTATAGTTTTCATTAATACATAAAAGTAAGTGACTCATAAAATCCATTAATAACAACATTTAAGTCTACGGATAAATAAAAACATTAAAAGATAGGAAATTCTAATGACACATATAAATGTGGATTTCCTACTGACGTGTCCCATTATCATAATTTCCTACATTGGAAATTACTAAGGGAATACACCATGAGAAGGTGAATCAAAGTCCTATGAGTCTCCACCCCCAATATTTTTTATCACTTTTTTCCCTCAAATGATTTCATTTATCTATTTAACATATATTTAGGAATACTATTATAAAACTTTCGGGTACTCATTATAGCAGGGAATTGCTATGACCTTTCAGTGCAACAATTACTCTTAGGACATTATCAAATACGACATCATGAAAAAGAATAATATTAATATGATAAAGAGTTTATTAATATTAAAAATAATTAATATATGTTATCATAAATTATACAGAATTTGTTTCTAGAGAACCAACTCCAACACCTGGGAACCTACAATAAAAAAATAGACAATCCTCTATCTTCCTAAACCTAAAAATCCATTGATCACACCATATTGGATAATAAATTATAAATACAAATGTTTATAAGGAATTTAAAATAATCATCAAAATGGATGCCTTAATGAAAATACTCTCTAAATGATTAAAATGAAAATACATCAAATTAACAATATATTACTAAAACTTAAAATAAAATTTAGATTGTTATGGATGAAAAAGATCCCTCCTCCTCATGTTTATATTTATAAGAAAACTACAATTGGTCCTATTTTGCATGACTAAAAGGTGTTTTCAATGGTATTAGACTAAATCCTTCTTCACTTTAAAGTTTCATCACAACATATTTGTCTGATGGTCATATTGATAAAGCACTATTACAATGCTTTTAGACTCCTTATAGTAGAATGATAAGTTTTTGTTCGGTATAATGTATGATTTTTTCCATATATTAGGTATTATATTTTTCATCCAGTAGTTGTGTATGCCTCTATTAGTTGAAGTTTTTCTGTTTGAACTTGTAAAACTTTGTCTGATGGACTCATTATACTTTGTTTTCTAGACTTCTAAAACCTTTTTCTGGTGAAATCTATATCTGTCCATCCAATGTATAAAGTATATGTTCATCTAGTAAGGAATTTACTTCTGATGTAAAGGAAATTCTAAATCTAGTAAAAAAACATTACTACAAAGTCATTCTTAATAACATGGGAAGTATAAAGTAATAAATGTATAAACTTTTAAAGAAGTGGATTTTGATTTTTAAAAACATGGTTAGAAAGTGTATAAATAAATATTTTGACTCAACAATGACAAAAATTATTTAATGATTATGATTGACAATAACCCTTTATCAATCGTAGAATATGATTCAAGACCAAAATAAAGAAAATTTATATTTTTGCTAAAAATGTTTATAGTTTATAATTTTTTTAAATGATAAGTGTTGGGCATTGTAAATTAGGGATTTTTATATAGAAATAAAATATGAAACGTTTATATTAATATCTAAGTTTTTGAAAATAAATAAAACGTTTATTTATTTTTTATTAATTTTAAAATATTCATGTTTATAATTTTTTTATGAAATTTAAATATTTTATAAGATTCAATTTATGTGATAAATTGCTTTTTATAAATTTTCAAGATATGCGTTATATGATAGGGATGTAAATATAAAATTTAGTTTTTCTTACCTTGACCATAGTTTTTAATTAAATTTTATGATCACGAATTTCACTATTTAATAAAGTTTATGCACATTTGGTATTAGATTTATAATCTATTTGTTTATTTCTTGAGTAAAGTATCCCTGGGTAGAGGGACATTTGGTCATAATTCCCACTATCTTAGAGGATTATGCATTATTCTAGAAAGGTGGGGGTTGACTATATTTGGATCTAAACTCACTAATATGAATATTATCAATTCAATATAATTGTAAACCTTTAAATGAAAAGTTATTCTACTTTGCGTATAGGATGAATTTGGATATGTGTAAATTTGTTTAAATTATATTTTTGGGTGAGTAACACCAACTATGGGTTGTGTAAAGAGTTTCAAATTAATATGGTTTGAACATATAAATTTTGTGGATGGAATATGGGTTCAAAAACTAAATCATTATATGCATGAATACATAATATATAATCCCACCATTTTATTACATAACTTTTAATTTAATTGTAAAAACAAAGGAACTTTTCAATTTTAGTTTCTTTGAAATAAGGTACATAATACACAAAAACCTAAAAATTTATTCTAATACAACTTGAAATACATATTCATGGGTTCAATCTAGGTTACTTTTACTGTATCTCGTATCCTGGGGTCATACATCAAAGGAAATTGGTAAGGAAGAAGCCCAATAAGAGAAATAATCAAGATATACATATATCATGTGATCTTGAGAGATATTAATAAGAACAAAAGGAATAATGATAAGGCATGAGAAAGAGGAATATAATAATAATAAAAACATGAATCATAACATATAATTATTGCTGAAACATTTAAATGATATATTCATAGTCATATCACGATGGTTTATCACCAAGGTGTTATAATTAAAAATTACCAAGGTTATTCACCAAGATATCATATAACATGTCATCTATAGAGATGAAATTATTTACCCAATGCATTTGAGTGATATTAGGATGGATACTTCATATGAATTAATTTCATATGATCCACATATATCATAATAAATCATCTCATTAATAAACCATGGAGGATAAAGAATGGGTTTCTTATAAAAAATCTTGGCATACAAAAGAGATTAAAGACATGATAATTACATCATTTTAAACCATTGAAGGATATTTGAGTTTCATATATGTAAAAAAAAACCATTTTTAAATCTTGTTGAATACCAATTGAATATAAAAGAGGTTTGGGTATTCAAATAAAAAGGAAAAGATAATTACTCATGTAAAAGAGGAAAATTTGAAAAGAAAATTCAGTAGCACGATGAGTATAAAACATGGTTTTATAAAATGGTTAAATGAGAGGGGAAAAGTGTATCCCATTCATAAAATACTATTCACAAAACATTAGGATAATATAAAGTGTACAAAAAGTAATTTTCTTGTCAATTGGAAGACATACCATAGAAGGAATCTTGAATGGAAAAAAGAAGTGAAGATTTCCCTTACCTTGAAGAGTTGTTCCAAAAATTTGATGATGGAATCTTGGGGTATTGAGGAAACCTTGGGAGGAAAAATCACCAAAAATTTATGGAGTATGGATTGGAAGTGAATGGAAATGAATAAATGCGTGGGTATTTATAGGAGAAGTAGAGGAATTTTATAATAATTTCTAAATATAGGTCTTCAAAAACTAGGTTATGGAAAATGAAAAACCATTGGCATAATAATGGGTTTTTATCCTGGTATTGGACATTTAGGTCACATTTAATGTTATTTTAAACCACCAAAACCTAAATTTATTTTTAAATACTTCTTTTGGCATGAAAAAGTAATGATTCCACAAATTAATGTTTAAAAAAAATCAAATTTTCCTTTTTTTACTTTAGAAAGTAAGTTAGAGTTTTAAAAAATTTGTAAAATATATTAAAATACTTTATATTAATAAAATAACATATTTTTATTCATGGATTATGTTTAATTTATTATTACATAATTATAAAATAATTATGATGTCATAAAATATACCGAAACCCTAAAACTGTATTTTTTTACTACTCATGAAAAAATTAAGTATTTTAAAACTTATCATAAATTTACCCTAAACTAATTTTGACATGATGATTTCTTAAATGATGTTTATTTTATAAAAAAATTCTATAAATATGATTATTTTAATTTTTAAATATAATAATCCTTATTTATTAAAAATAGTTGCTTTTAAGGCATAATCACATTTTTTATATTTATAAAAATATTCTTAGGCCTTTATAAAATTATTTAAAAATTTATTATTTAAATAAAAGTGTTATAAAAGACTATTTAATTAAATATTTTTTACTTATAATACCCTGGTTATATATAAAAATTGTATATATTTTCTTGAAAAATACAATTACGTTTTCTTTTCACCCAAAAATCAAATTATAAAATACATCTTAAATTAAAAATATATTTTTTAAGAAATAATATTCTTAAGAGGAATTTATAGAATAAATATTTTATTTATAAAAAGGAAGTTACACTATGGTCTAGAAACATAACCCCTTATTACACCCACATATTCCCTGATGGTAAAGTGTGTGATGGTGGTAGTTTCGTGGGGTGCCTCAACTAACATCAACGAAGTGATAATCTATACTAACTTGAACCTCTCCCATAGATGATTTAATTCAAGATTCACTTATTGAAGCTCCAATTAGGTTGGTCAAGGGAGGACCCTAACGATGATACCTCCCTCATAAGTTCTGACAAATGGGATTCAAATGAAATTATGCTACTAGTTGAGGACATCAATTCTACTTTCTATAATAAGTATCCTTTCTGTATCAAATATATTTTTTCATTACTACTTATAAGCATTAATTATAATGGTAAAATTATCAACCAAGGGTATAGTTTCCAATGGTCATATTGAAAAACAGTCATTTAACAGTCGAATCCTTATTGTCACATTTCCATTATACTCTATAAATACCACTTCATTATTAATGATATATAGTTTTGTTGTTTATAATATAATTTAACACACATTTTTGGGAAAAAAATATCATTTAGAAAGTCTAGTTCGTCAAATTATTCCCTCCTTAATAAATTTAGTCCCTAAAATTTCAACACATTATCTTGATTGAGAAAAGGTGAGGATACTTATGCTTCATTGTCTCATATCCCATACCGCTTCTTAAAATTTATAGTTACCCTATAACACTTTGACTCTGTGGGTAGTATTGTTTCATAGAACCTTGTCTACATAGTCCAAGATCTCCACCAACCACTCCTCATAACAGAGGTCATGTTTCAGTTGCACCGCCTATGGATTTAGTACATGTGAGGGATTAGGTATATACTTACTCAATATGGATACATGGAATACATCATGAACTTAAAATTGATTTGGTGGAAGTTTTAGATGGTATTCTTCTACTCCTATGTGATAAAGGATTTTATAGGGGCCAATGTACCTAGGGATAAGATTCCCTTTCTTTCCAAATCTCATGACTCTTTTCCATGATGATATTTAAAGGAAAAATTTATCTCCAACATAAAACTAAAAGTCCGTTCGATGGTTGTTAGAATAGATATTCTTCTAAATATGAAAAACCATTATATGTTGTTGTATGATATGAATATTTTCTATCATCTATTACACAAGATTGGGCCCAAGAAATTTCCTCTCACCAACTTCATCCCAAGAAGTAGGAGTTATACATATCTTTCTATATAGAGATTCATATCATTCCATTTGAATAATTTAATGGAAGATTTTGTTGCATGATAAATAAATTAATGGAAAGAGTTTATCCCATCCAACCTTAAATTCCATTGATCATGTTATCAGCATGTCCTTGAGTGTCTGAATAGTCCTTTATTGGACATCTATTTGGGGGTGATAGGACATAATGAAATTCAATTTAGTATTCAGAGCATTTTAAATACTTCTCTATAATTTAGATGTGAACCTTGGATCATGATCAGAAATGATAGAAAGTGGTACCCCATAAATCCTCACCACTTTACATGTATCTTGTAAAGTTGGTCAAGAGAGAAATATTCTTGAATAATGATGAAATGGGAAGTCTTGGTGAGAGTATCCACTATAAACCATATCACATTATTTATTTTGGATGTTCTTGGTAGACCAATGATGATGTCCATAGTGATATTTTCTTACTTCCATGTTGGTATGGGTAGTGGTTTCAATACATCTTTAGGGAGTTATTTATCTACCTTCACTTGTTAACATACCAAGAACCTTTTAGTCTAGTCGAAAATCTCCCTTTTCATATTATCCCACCAATAATGATCACGAAGTTACCTATACATTTTAGTACTTCAAGGATCTATAGATAATGCAGAGCTATGAGATTCATACACCAACTCCTTTATCTCTAGAATAGATGAAACATATAGGCTTGTATGAAATTTCAATACACCTTCTTGGTCAATATTTAACTTAGGAAACTTCCCAATATTAATATCATCTATCTTATTTTGTAACAAATGATATTCTATTTGATATTTATTTATCTTATCTAGTAATGATATTTGAAAAATCATTTTGGATAGGGTTGATGATTTCTCTTCCCTTACGATTCCCATTTCCAATTTTACCAGGTCCTTGATCAAAGGATATCCTTGAATCCTCCTCATTTCCATCACAATAGGGTATTTTCTACTTATTGAATCAATAACTTTATTTGACATTCTAGGTTGATAATGAATTGAATAATCATAGTCTTTAAGAAGTTTCAACCATCTCCAATGTCTCATGTTCAATTCCTTTTGCGTGAAAATATACTTCAAAATTTGGTGGTATATGTATATATAACATTTCTCCCCATAAATATAGTGAATCCATATTTTCAGAGCACAAATAATTGTAGCTAACTCTAGGTCATGCGTAGGATAATTCTTCTCATGAGGATTTAACTATTGATATGAATAAGCAATAACATTGTCAATTTTCATTATAACTAACCCAATCCTTTTTATAGACGCATCATTATAAATAAAGTACCCTTCTATGATAAAGGGAATAGTTAACAAAGGTTTAGTAACCGATATCTTCTTCAGTTCTTGTAAACTTTATTCACACTCATTTATCTAAATTAACTTATCCCCTTTTCGAGTTAACTTGGTTAGTTTATTATAAAGTCATGATTTTTTTTCACAAACTTTATATATTATCCAGATAAACCAATGAAATTATGAATCTCAATTACTATTATAGGATGAGGCCACTCCTCTATATCCTTTGTCTTCACAGGGTCAACTGATATTTCTTCATTGGTTACAATTTTCCCCAAGAAAGAAAATTTATGTAACCAGAACTCACATTTTTTGAACATTACAAAAATATTCCCCTTCCTTAGTGTTTTAAATATAACCCTTAGATTATCCTCATAATCCTCACGAATTTAGGAGTATATAATAATATCATCGATAAAAACTACCACAAAATTTTCTGTGTAGTCCTTAAAGACTCTATTAATTAAATCCATAAATATACCAGGAGCATCAGTCAAGCCGAAGGTCATAAAAAGACTCATAATGCCTATATAGTGTACATATGGAAGTTTTTGGAATATATTCTTTATTAACCCTCAATTGATGATACCTAGATTAGAGGCCAATCTTAGAGAATAATTGAGGCCCACAAATATGGTCAAATAAATCATCAATCCTTGTGATAAGGTACTTGTTCTTCCTTGTGATCACATTAAGTTCTCTATAATTAGTGGATAGCCTAATTGATTCATCATTATTTTTCACAAAGAGAACAGGTACTCCCAAAGTAGACACACTTGGTCAGATAAAACCCTTATCTAGGAGATATTGAAGTTGTTTCTTCAATTCCTATAACTCCATATTTTCTATTCTATATGGGGTCTTTAATATCGTCTTGGATATAGGTATGAGTTCAATGGATAAATCTACCTCTATTTCTGGGGGAGTTATAGGTAACTATTTAGGAAATAAATCAATGTATTCCAAAATTATGGAGACATTATCAATCTTTATACCTCTATTTCCTTCTATATCTTCACTGATCATCTCCATAAACATTTCTATGGTAGGTTCTTCTATCCAAAGATCAGGATGAGATATATCTCCTTTAAAAATGAATATAGCTTGTGCATTCAATACTACAAAAATTTCCATGCTTCTACAGTTGATCTTAGAATTATACATTGAGAGCCAGTCCATCCCTAGTATAGTATCGAATTACAACATGGGAATGAATACTGGATTTTCTATGAAGATGTACTCGCCAAAGATAATACTAGAGTTTGTATACACTATTGACGCTAGGATAATTCCTCCAGGAGTCTTGAATAATAACTATAAAACCAAAAATTTAGGTATTGATCCTATATTCTTTACAAAATTAAATGAAATAAAGGAATGTGTAGAACCAGAATCAAACTAAGTACTTGATAGCTTTGAGAGCATAACAAGTATACCTGCCACCACAACATTAAAAGAATCCTCTTCATCCTTCATTATAGAAAATTCCCAGACTTTCTTCCTCAGCCAAAGATGATATTGATGGTGGTTCCCCTTCATTATCTTTGGATTTGGAAAGTTATTGTAAAAGTTCCCAATCTATCCACACTTGAAGAATTCAACTTCTAGTTGGGCTTGCATCATATTCTATTTTTTTAGTGTTGAGAAGTTGAGGCTTCACCACACCATAATAGTTTTAAGCTATATGTCCATATCTTCCACACTTTTATCACTTTCCACTACCAAGAAAGTAGTTACTAAAATACTCCTTCCCACAATTATTGCATGTGGGAAGATTCACTTTCTTTCCTCCACTTATGTGATCAAAGTTCCTCCCTGCGTTTGGTTCCATAGATCTCTTCTTTTCATTCGATCTATATTACCACTGCACCTCTATGATCTCTAGTTCGACCTTCATAATAGTTTGAATTATCTATTCATATCTTTCATAGTCTCAATTTTCTAGATTACTCTATATATGGGGCCTCAGTCCACTTAAAAATCTATCAATATTTCCCTTCACACCTATAACAAAGCTAGAGGTTTATTGAACAAGTCTTGTAAAGTTCAATTCATAGACTCCCAACGATTCGTTTTACTTATTCTTTAGTTCAAGGAATTACTTTTCCATTTTTATTTTCATTGAATGAATAAAGTATTTATTGAAAAATATTCCCCTGAACTCTTTAGACTCCATAAAATAAATCTCCCTTATTGGATTTGTGCTTTTAATTAGTTTCCACCATTGATCAACTTCTCCTTATAATATGTACACTACTAAGGCGACTTTCTATTTCTCCGAACAATGGAGTATGAAAAATATATTTTCAATAGAGATTTTCCATTGTTCATAAATCTATGGGCTGTTAGATCCAATGAAGGAAGGTGGTCATTGATTATTGAAGGGATCAACACAAATTTATTCCCTTCAAGGTGAATCTGGTCTCTCAAATTGATTCAAGTTATTATTTATAACTCAAGTTAGTTGATTCATCATCCTCATGAAGTTTTCAATTCCAAATTCCATTGGAAGGTTGTCAGTGCATCTTCCATTGCACTCACCATTTAAATGGTTCCTCATATTTCCATATATTTTTTAAAAGAGGAAATATTTAGTGAGAAACATGTTACTTTTATGAATCTTATAATTCTAAAGGTATTTTATTTATTAAAACATCATGATTAAATATGTTATTAATATCTACTAATAATAAATAAATTTTCTATATATTATTCATAATGGTTCATAAAAAGCTTGTGATTAACCAAAAATATTCCCCAAGAGTGTCAAACTAAGAGTAAATCAATACTCGTTTCCATGCACTAGTTCCCATTTGAGTCTATCTCAAAGTGGTGTTTTTAGGTGTTACCCCTAGGTACATCTGTGCTCACATTTAGTTTCCTGGTAATAAGGTACATAATACATGAAAACATAAAAAATTGTTCTAGAAAAAATTAAAATACATCTTTTTTGGGTTCAGTTTATGTTAAGTTTACTACAAATAATATCCTAGGGACATACATCAAAGGAAAGGGGTGAGAAATAAGCTGAGTAAGAGAAATAATCAAGAGATAAATATATCATGTGATCTTGAGACATATCAATAAGAAAAATGCATAACAATAAGGCATGAGAAAGAGGCATATAATAATAATAATAAAAATAATCACTACATGGAAATGTGGATACAATATTTAAATTATTCATTTATAATCTTATCACTAAGGTTCATCACCAAGGCATCGTAAATAAAATTTTCCAAGTTTATTCATCAAGGTATCATATAACATGTCATCTATAGAGATTAAATTCTTTATCCAATGCATCAGAGCCCTATCAAGGCGCACCCTTAATATGTATTAATTTTATGTGATCCACATAGATCATAATAAACCATTTAATTAATAACCTTTAGAGAATAAATAATAGGTTTTCGATAAAAAATCTTGGAATACAAAATATCTTAAAGACATGATCATTATGTAATTTTAAACCCATGAAAGGATATGTGAGTTTGATATATGTAAATCCCAAAATTAAAAATCAATTTTTAAATCTAGTTTAATTCCCAATAAAAATAAAATTGGTTTGGGTATTCAAATAAAAATAGAAAGATAATTACTCATATAAAATTGGAACATTTTGAGAAGAAAATTTGGTAGCATGACAAGTAAAAAACGTGGTTTTAGAAAATGGTAAAATGAGAGGGTAAAAGGATATCCCATTCCTAAAAGACTATTAATAAAGTAGTGGGATAATATAAATTTGTCAAAAAGTAATTTTCTTGGTAGTTGGAAGACGTACCACAAAAGGAATCTAGAATGGAAAAGAGAAGTGAAGATTTCCCTTACCTTGAAGAGTTCTTCCTAAAAGATGAGGATGTAACCTTGGGGGATTGATGACACCTTGAGGGGACTCCTTTGGAGTTAAAATAACCATAAATTCATGTAGGATGGATTGGGAGATAATGGAAATGGATAAATGGGTTGGTTTTTATAGGATAAGTAGATGAATTGTTTAATAATTTCCAAATATAGGTCTTGGAAAACTAAGTTGTGTAAAATAGAAAACCATTGGCTTACCCATGGTTTTTGCTCATGGTATTGGAAAATTTGGTCACATTTAATGTTATTTTAAACCACAAGAACCTAACTTTATTTTTAAATACTTATTTTGGAAAGTAAAAGAAAATATTCTAAAAGTAATGTTTTTAAATATCAAAATTTTCTATTTTGACTTTGGAAAGTAAGTTATAGTTTTAAAAATTTAATAAAATATATTAAAATACTTAATATTAATAAAATAACATATTTTTAGTCTTGGATTATGTTTAATTAATTATCACATCATTATGACATAAATATGATGTCATAAAATATACTGAAACCCTGAAACAATATTTTTTTTACTATTCATGAAAAAATAAAGTATTTTATAAAATTCTCATAAATTCACCCTAATATAATTTCAATGCAATGATTTCAAAAATGATGTTTATTTTATCATAAAAATTATCTAAATATGATAATTTTAATTTTTAAATATAAAAATCCTTATTTATTAAAAATAACATTTTAAGGCATAATCACATTTATGTTATTTATAAAAATTTTCCCAGGCCTTTATAAAATTATTTAATAATTTATTATTTAAATAAAAGGGTTTTAAAATACTATTTAGTTTAAAAAATAATATTTAGAATACCAATGTTATATATAAAAATTGTATATATTTTCATGAAAAATAATGTTTTATTTGCATCCAAAAATGAAATTATCAAATCCATGTCAATTAAACATATATTTTATTAAGAAAAACTATTATTAATAGGAATTGTTGGAATAAGTATTTTATTTAAAAAACGGAACTTACACTAAACTCTAGACATGTAACCCCTTATTACACTCGTATACGTCCTAATAGTAAGGTGTGTGATTATGGTAGTTTCATGGGCTGTCTTAGATAGCATCGACTGTGTTGTAATCTCCACTAACTTGAACTTCTACCATAGGTGATTTCATTTAAGATTCACTTACTAAATATCAACTTGGGATTGGTCAAGGGAAAACTCCCATAAAAATACCTCCCTTCCAAGTTTTGATAAATGAGCTTCAAACAACATGACTCAACTAGTATAGTGCATCAATTATAATTTCTATATCAGTTATCCTTTGTCATTAATACATATAAAAACTAATTATAACATTAAAATTATCAACCAAGGGTATAGTTTCCAATGGTAATATTGACCAACAGTCATATTTACTAATGGTCATATAATGGTCGAATCCTCATGGTCACATTTCCATTTATACTATATAAATACCACTTCATTATTGAAGAGATGATTTTTTTTGTGTATAATATAATTTAGCATGAATTTTCAGGAAAAAAACATCATTTAGAAAGTCTGGGTCATTAAACATAAAAGAATAAAACATATGTTAATAAATATTTCATATGATGCAATAGTAATTAATTTAATATGCATATAATGCATATGAAATTGGAAATACTTAAAAAGAAAATCCCTTAAATACTAAGTGTGATATTACTTCTAAAATACACTTTTAAAGACCCTGATAATTTAGTATGGGTGACCTTAACCATTTGTTTCCCATGGGTTATATTGTGTAAGGAAACCAAATAATAAGGCAACCCTAACCACTGGGTATTCTATTCATAGAATTTTCCTTGGGTTACACTTATTTGGGAATCCCTAAGCATTAGGATACCATATGAATAGATCTGAGGGGATCCATAATATAGATCTGGATAAAGTGTTATCCGCTTAGCTATCTGAGAATCATATATGATATGATTGATAATAATCTTCTAGTAGATATAGTCCTGATTTTTTTTTGTTTTTAAATAGTGCAAGTCATGATGAAATATGGGTCTTATATCCCTAAATTGATATGATGTTGGGGGTCAACATTTTAATTGGAAGTATATTCATTACAAGTACTTGATGAAAAGATATAAAAAATAATACCCACCCAAAGATATGTATTTATTGTAGATTTTAGAATGGATCATGTATATCATTTTGATATTTATTATAGATATGACTTATAAAACAATTATAGATTGGTATCTAAGATTGATAAGTTTTATAAAAGATAAGCCTTCAGAGAATTTGAATGTGAATATTATAGTGATTAATTTCTCCAACTCTGACCCATGGGTATTAGATATTGGGTGTGAATCATATATTTTTTCTGATAGACATAGATTTAGAGATACGAGATAATTGAAAAAAGATAAATTAGATCTATATATTGTTAATGGAGAAAGTGTAATAACCCCTACTCTAGTAACACATATTTGGTTTATAATTTATTTATTAGCATAGATTTAAGAGATCTCACCACATAATATCAATCAGTTTAGTAGTCTTTCTAAACTATATATATACATGATTCCCATATTACATTAAAATTATAAAATATAAAAATAACAAAAGTAAAAGTTCAAGCATTTAATGATTTATTATTCATAAACTAGGGAAATGAAACAAAATAATAGTGAGATCAAATGACCAGTAAGGGTTATGTACAGTGGAATATATCATGAATAAATAAGCCATAATCAATATAGAAATGTAAATAACTGAAAAAACATGCCAATTAATCAAAAATCTGAGCAAAAAATGAATCCATGGATAATATCAATGTATTAATGTAATAAATTTAAATTTATTATACTTACCATAAAAATATTAATATTTATGATATCATATATGATCCATTCATAAAATTTTATTGACCATTTGTTAATAATCATTTATTATTATCATTACTTATGGTGTTAACTGCTTTGTTTTTCAAGTATGTTTCTTATTCGGTAGTCCTGGTACTTGTACATTTATTATGTTTAAATAATCTAAAAAATGTTATTAATGGTATAAATTTCATATATATTCAATATATATATATAGTTAGAGTCATCCATAAAACGTAGTGATAGAAAAATGAATTACACCGATCATGAAAATGGTAGGATGTATGAACGCATGAATACTGATATCACTTTTCGATGGATGGAATGAAATAAAGGTGAATAATAATTAATCTTTAAAAAATAATTATCATATCATATGTATATTATATATTTTTTAAATATATTAATATTATCATCCATTAAAAAATAAATGAAAAATAGATGATATCGCTTCGTGGAGGTGGTAATCTACACGTACGCACAATCAACATGATCATTTTCCAACAGATATGAATGTAAGACGATATATAAGATATTATTGTCGCAGAATAATATTTATGTAATAAATACCATATTTTATCATTATATACATCTTTATAACCATCCAATTAGAGTGGTGATGAAAACAAATTACACCGCTACATGGAGACGGTAATTCGTACGTCCGCGCGAGTGATGTTTTAATTTTTTATTGGATTGAAAAGAGATATAATATGGTTGTAAGATAATTATAATAAAATATAATTATATTTATTATACTATATTTATTATATTAGTATGGGTAAATCATTTTTATAGGAAGTATAGGAAGAAAAAAACTTGAAGGACTCGGGAAAGACGATTACCTCTTCTTTGGTAGACTTCCTTTCGATCTCTTCATATGGAAACCTGGGTATTTATTTTGGAATGAAAAAGACCTCTAAATATTATATAATTATGTTTAGAAGATAAATGGTAAGGTTTTGGTTGATATAGATGTCCCTAATTTGTGTATATATGTGAGGGATGAGGTTCACCTTAATAATTGAGGGAAGAGACACTTTTGGGATTACTTAAAAGATTAAATTATAATAAAGTCATTCTCAAGAAAAAATTATTAAAATAGACAGTTATTCGAACTTAATGGAGAATATGGTTGAAATAAAATCAAACAATAAATTTTTTATAAATTTTTGTGGTTTTTTAAAACCTTATCTTTGGGGTTAACCACTCAGTTAACCAATTTTAACATTTATCACGGTAACAACATTTTCAATCTTAGAGAGTTATAATTTTCATATAAGATAAATATTGACTCATAAATGGAATGGTATGAAATTTTTGACCATATATTACAACCTTTTCCTCTTTAAATATTTTAATGAGTTTTAAATAATTTAATAAAATATTATTTTGATAAATTATCATTAATGTCAATTTTGACACTATTAATTTAGTTTGACTTAAAATACATCAAGAAGAAGTTAGATTTATAATATAATTTAGTTACACATCATTAATATTTCATATTAATCTAAAAAATTAATGTAAGACTATAAATCACACAAATTATATCACTTTTAATATTTTTAATCTCATTTATTATATATTTCTATTAATTGAATAAATACTGTATTAGAATTGTGCAAGGATTTAAGGTAATTATATAATAACTAAAAAAATATAAATAAATTATAATCATGAAAATAATTTAATTTTTCACAAAATTGACATTTATATTAAATCGTTACCTACTTCTGTTCCTATGTAGACACATAATAGATTTTTAAAACTAAGAGAGTTAGATTTTGCAACTTTGTTTGATTTAAATATTATATTGGTCATTTTCATAGACAAAAATCCATTAAAAAAATAAATATTGAGTATAAGGTGAAAAGGGTAGAATTTAATTCCTCAAATAATAATTAATATGAAATATTATAACCATATCACTTAGTTTTAACCTAGATTAATTTGATTTACACTTTACTAGGGTGGTAAATTATACAATCATTACTATTCATATTGAAAAAAATAATAGGTGCATATTTACCAAATTTTAAAACATATATTTAAGAAATGTAATTCATTTTTAAAGTTTCATTTATTAAAAATCACAAAAATTAAAATTAAAATATGTGCGCAAAAAGCGACAAAAATTTCTTTAGAAAAATATAATTTTAAGCAGAAAAATAGATTTATTATTATCCTTTGCCTAGTAAAAACTCTAGATGAATGTCAAAAAATTTAATTGATTATATAATATATAAATATCATTAAAATCATTCACCAATAGTGACCTATTAAATTTATTAAAATAAAAGCACATTATACTCACAAAAAAATAGTTTTTTTTATTCAGAAAAATATTTCCTTCACATTAAAATAATTTTTATTAATAACGAGTGAATTTATTTTATAAATGTGTAAACCATATAATTTTAAGAATGTAGTTAGTACTATTAATACCCTAAAATATTAATATCTAGTTTAGTCACATAATAATATTTTAGTAATAGATTATGGTTTGTTTAAACTCGGTGTTGCGTGAGACATAAGCTATTGAAGAGATTACATTTATTTAAAAAGAGACATACCATAAAATATTGGTTTGTTACATTATTCCATCCTTTAAAAAATTTTGTTCTCAAAATTTACAGAGTGTCACCTCATGAAAAAATTTGGGTATTTCTTCATCATAATTTCCTCAGGTTCCCATGCCGCCTCTTCTATCTTTTGATTTCTATAAATTACCTCTGCCAATATAGTCATCCAACTCATCAACTATTTTTCTACAGTGTCTATAATTTTCATATACTCTTCAGACTAATATAAATTAGGTTCCCATTATTTTTATTTAGAACCGATCACATTAGTCAAGTTTGGAATGTACTTCCTTAACAAATATATATGGAACACATCATGTAATTTAGATAGGCTAGGTGGAATTTACAAACAATAATCCATAGATCCAATTATTTATAGAATTTAAAAAGTTTTGATGTTCCTGGAGCTCATTTTTACCTTCTTAGTGAATCTTATAAGACCTTTCCATAGAGATAATCTTATAAAAACACGATCTACCACTTGAAACTCTATATACTTCCTTTAGTTATTGGTATAACTCTTTTGACTTCTTTGAGTCACTTTAATATGAGTCTGAATAGCCATTAACTTTTCCTTTGTATCTTCGATAATATTTGGACACATAAGTTTTATTTTTCCAAATTATTCCCAAAATGTGGTAATATGATATCTATTTCCATATAATACTTTATATGAAACCATCTGGATAATTTAATGGAAGCTATTGTTATAGGTAATCTCTAAAAGGTAAGTACTAATCCCTCATACCTAAAAATTTAAGTGATCATAGCCTCCACATATCTTTGAATGTTTTTATAGTCTTTTTTAGATATCTATCAGTTTGAGGCTGATAAGTGGTTCTCAAATAAAGCTCCATAAGATTTCAACCATTTTTAAATGTACAACATTATTAAAATTTTGGTTAAACTTCCTTTGTTTTGGCTAATAATGTGGTTATTGAGTGTATGAGGAGTTTAGGGGGAATACTGAGGGCTTCAGGACATGAAAGGAGGGTAAAAGAGTCCAAAAAGTGTCAAATGCATAGTTGGCACACAATTAGTACAAACCATGCACCTTTCCGAAGAAACAGTGAGACTTAGGGACCCTTTCAGAAAGAGGTTGGGGTACAATTACCACACATTAATTCAAATAGTGTGGGTGCTTCTATGAAACTATTCAAATTACCCCATATTGGATAGTGTGATATACACGATTGGTGAATGGTTTGGCTAACCATGCGACCAAACCTTGCTACCCTCAAAAAGTGGGAAATTCTAGTTTTTCCCTCTCAGAGTTTAAGGGTTCTAACATAATTTTCTTTCTTATTACTCCTCTAATAACATTGATGAAAAAAACCATCCAAGACTTCCAATATACGATTCTCCTTCAATTTATAGGAATTTATAGTGCATTTGGGTGTAAATCAAAGATCCTGGTGAGTTTGACACTCATATTTTCTCCTTTTTATGGATCATGGATTGTAGAATCTATACTCTTCTTATAAATCCATAAAACCCACACATTTCTAAAAGATTCTAAGTTAGGAATTTAATGGGTGTTTGAGATATAATCAACGGTGTAGGTTAAGCAGGACTTCATCAATAAACATGAGGTTGGCGATCTTAAAGTTTTTTCCCATAGTCAAATTGTTATATATATGTGTATAGAGTTGTTTCAATAAATTCCCACAATTTTCCTTATGTTTTTGATTAGGGAAAGTGATTTGGGACTTAAATTGAGGTGTTAAACCCTTCATGGACCCTGTTGGGTTCATTGGTGAGTAAGACTGAACATAGGGCTACCCACGTGGTAAGTTAGACCGTTGTAAACGGTGAATAAAATTGGTAAACATTTAGATATGGGAATTATGAGGGAGAATAGTTAGTAAAAGTGAAATTGGTTATGTGGGTAGGGTTAATGGGTTAATTTAAAGGATTATAAGTTGAATTTTTTACATTCCTAGGAGGTTTTGAAATGTTTTTAATGGTGTGTTTTGGTTTTTTGACTCAATTATAGATTTATTGAAGAAAAATGATGATTTAAAGTGAGTATTTTTTTGAAAGGATTTTTTTACCTCAAAGTGATTAAAAAAGGGTTTTTAAAATATTTAAAATGATGTTTGTAATGCAATAAAGGTTCCTTTTTGTGAAAATGGTTTAATGGATGTTTTGGATGGTTGAAATGGAAACGAATCCTTGGGGGAATGTTGTAGTTTTCAAAGAGTGGGATCCATATTTAAAAGGGTGTATGAAAGATTATTTCAAATAAGAATATTAAATTTTGTTTTATACCATGATGCAGTTTTAAAGGTCTGTTGGGAACATAGTCATTGAATTGATCTTCGAGCTAGTGAGATAGGACCCAGGACAATTATTTTGACATGTTAACATGGTTATGAAATGAACTAAATTATAAATGTGAATAGTATATTACATAATGTAAGTGGGGTGTTAATAATAATGATATATATGTTTAATAGTTATGTTTTGTGTCGGTAAATGTGAAATGGTTTGTAAATGAGATTAATATTAATTGTTTACAATTTACAACATGTCACAAGGGAGTGTTTGGTATAAGGAAAGTAGGTTAATGGGTTGTGGAATGTAAATGGTAAATGTATTAATGGGTTAAGTCATGAAGATGATTTTTTTGATGAATGAAATATGAAATGTTAGTGTTATTTGTGTTGTTTGAGAACAATTTTTGAAATGGTATATATAGAAAATGGTTCAAAGAACCATGTAAACATGGCTTGGTAGTTATGTGGTTTCAGACTTGAGGATCTTCACCCACGAGTCAAGTTAGAATGAGGCTCTAAACCCCACCCCTATAATGCATGGGTTAGGGAAGGGGACTGATGATGTATTCCCCTAGCATTTTATTTTGATGATACTACCTGGAATGTTGCTCTAAGGTAAGTGTAAGGAATTTTTTTATGAAATGTTTATCCGTAGTGTGATAGGGGATTTGAAATACTCCCTTATATATATATATATTAATTGTCTAGCATAGGCCATAATGTACTTAATGTAAATTTCTAACCTATGGGACATATGATAAAATGGTTAATTAGTAATTGTTAAAATTAAAGCTTGTTCCATAATAATAGTTGGTTAAATGGGTAATTGTTAAAGGTGAAACATGTACCTTATTTCTATGTTTTCTTATTATAATTGTTTCCTTTCATACAATACTGTAAAAAGATAGTTATTACATTAGACACCATTGGTGGAGGCCTACTGAGTTGTACTCACAACCTTATCGAGCCTCCATGGCACTTGGATGCCTGAACAGATGCTACATTTTCTCAAATAAAAGTTTTGGACAAGGAAATAGTTTTTGGGTGTGCATGGGATGACATATTTGAGCATCAAATATTAGGACTGGGTTGGAAATTAGGTTTGTGTTATAGGTATATTAGTGGTGTTTAATTTTGGTTTATGATTTTTTAAATTCATTACATGTAGTGTATTCATCAGGTTGTCATAGCAAGTGCTACTTTCTTATTATCATTGTTGCATGTTGTCCTTTTATTTTTTCTACTGGTTACTATATCTGTTGATATCATTTTTTTGTGGCCTTACTATGATAAGAAGTTATAGTTTTTCCAATGTTTCTTCATAGTCCCGCATGCTAGTCAGAAACCTATGGTGTATGGGGAGATGCATCTGAGTTCATGTAACGAACCAACTCGAGGAACCAGATTGTGGCCATCAGGTCGAGGAAATTAAAAAGTGGTATTATATGGGTGTCTTTTGTATTACTGTTTGAGGAATGGTAGACACGAGATTAGAATATTTTCAGGACCTAGTAATGAGCTCGTGCCTGTGTGCCTACATCCCCACACACGAGGGAAAATCCAAGTCTCTAAGGGCGGAAATTGATGTTTAGTTTGTGATTTTATGGTTGATTATTACTTCCACCTCGAGTGACACATTTTGGATGTGATGTTATTGATTTATTAGGTTTATCTCTTGGCCCAGTATGGAAGGATAGTGAGTATGAGTTCATGAATCATGCTAAGAACATAAGATTGGTAGGTCATTCTTATGTTTCCTATGATTGATAGTACCTTGGGATTCATATGATAGTAACGTACTTTTCTTCAGTTAAATTTTATCTATTGTTTTTCCCCTTGAAATTATTTATAAAAGAAATTTTTTAAGATGTGAATTTGAATAAATATGGTATTTTTGAAATTTTGGGTTGATAAAAAGTTTTTTAAAAGTGTAAATCCATGGGGTTTTGAAAATAGTAGGTTTTGAAATGTGAAACCTTTGGTTTTAATTGGTAAAGTTAAGTTAATAAGGGAGATGAAGTTTGATGGAACTGGTAGGGATATTGGAAATGGGTATCCCTTGTGTTGTGATCAAACCCTATGTATGGGTGGTTTGGGTAGAGAGATTACCGTAGTTTGAGACCTTAGTTTTGGGTGTGAGGATTTTTTGGATTTCGTTGAATGGTAAAAGAGATGTTCTTATTGTGACCTCGATAAAGTTGTGACCATGATTTATGAGTTTTTATTCGGTAATATGGATGTAGTAACTCTTGAGGGTTGTGATTTTTCAGGTTGTGTTTTAGAACCTATGGTGGGTGTTTGGATTGTGGTTCTGACACATGTGTGTGGGTATTCTTGGTGTGAGGAACAGAGTAAATGTCTTCTAAGGTGCATTAGACGCAATATGTTTTTGAGTGGGGGCATGAGTTCCATAGTGAGGAGTTAGTTGGTTGAGGTTTGATGTGTATTTCTTATATAGAGAGAGATCCAATGACCTTTTCATGATTTGAATCCATTTTATGGAGTTGGTACCGTTAGATCTTCGATGATGACCTATGAGAAAGGTCGGCTGGGTTGTTAGTTCTTTTGGGTGCATATGACCTAGGCAGATGTTTTAGACATTGGAAGTTGAATGAAAATATTGTTTCCTAAAGAAGGATTAGATTAGGGGATAATAGAAAAGTTAATGGATTTAGAAATTTGACTCGAGTGGTGGTTATTAGTTGATATTTTTTGAAAATTGTGGGTACCCTCAAGGAATCTTGGCCTAGTGTTGAAGGTGACTTAAGATGCGATTCGCGAGTGGTTACTTTATAGGTGGAGTCGATTGACAGTTGGTGCGATCTAGTTTGGTAAAAATGTATGGTTATTCCTTATTTTCTTTCTCAGAAGGTATCTGAGTTCTTGTAGTTGGTTGTAACGTCATTTTTGGGAATAATTAAGGTTGTTATGATCATTTCCTTATGGCCTTGATGGTGGCTGATGTGGGAATCAATATTGATTTTGGGAAAATAGGACAAGGGTGACCAAAAATGGATTGACACTTCTGGTATGGAATTTACACCTAGGTGTGTTTATGGTTACGTAGTTATGATTTCTTATATGAATGGTTGGTTCATTGGATGAGAATGTCAAGAATCCCTCAGGTCCAATGAGGCTGAAAGACTAGGAGGCATAGTTAGATGAGTGAGTGGATGTTGGTCCTAGCTTTGGTGATGTATGACTTGTGTTATCTAGAGTCAGTCTCAGTCCATGATCATAGGAAAGTGTGAGACCTTGAGGTCCTTTTGGATTTCTAGACGTGGGCTTGTTTTGGGAAAGACACGATGCCATTGGGATGGATGAATAAGTGTATTGGGATAAACGCATGTCACATTTCTATATGATCACAATGGGAAGCGCTAGTTATGCATGAGATAGTTGGGTTGTGGATTAGTGTGTTGGCTGATGTGTTTCCATGCAGATCATCGGGATCTTGCCAGAATGAATCTAGTGGGGTAATGATAGTAATTCCAATAGGAATGTTTGGTCATGGACACTTGATAGTGGGATAGGAAGTGGTAGTGAGTTTTGGTTGGAAATCCCATTTGAGTTGTGGTGTGTGAGTGTGGATGAAAAGAAAATGGGTAGGGAAGCTTGAGACTTTCGATAGGTCAAGTTTCCCCCATAGTGGGGGGTGACATCAGTTATGGATAGTTTGAGGTGGTGTTCATTGATGACTTATTAGCATACTTTTCTCTAGTGAGGATCATGTCCAATATCTTGACATCATCCCAAGTGAACTGAGAAGGCTCTGGATTTATACCTAGATACTTTACTGTGTTTCAATTAGATATGGGAAAACTTATAGGTTATTCTCTTTGGGTGTAACATGTGGAGTCGTGTGGTGGGGAGAACACCATTGACTAGTTATGAGAGTGGTACTTAATATGGGTTAGATGTTGAAGAATACCATATGTTCCATTGTTATATGATGATAATGGGTATGGATTGATGTTGGTTTTTTTGTTATAGTAAAATTTGGATATCCACATACAAGTTTTAGGTTAAAATTTTTATCTAAGCATGAGTCGTGGTGGTTGAAATTTCTTTAGGAAAGAGGTGAGAACAATACTCCCTATGTGGAGAGTGGTATGTCAGTCATGGTAGAATAGAACAGACTGTGGAATTGATATGGTGGCATTGGGATTCAAATGAAAAGTCTATAAGGGAATATATGGATTCCTTTTTGGAGGCTAGGTGGGCCTCAGTAGTAGGGGTAGTTTGAGTTGGGCGATGGCCTCAGACTCGAGCTGGTTTTAGATGTGATAATAGTATGTGCATCAGAGATGATTTAGTGAGTATTGTAGAGACTGAAAATGTTTTGTGGGGAAAAAAATTCTATGGTAGTGAAGTTTCATCAGAGTTCTAGGATAGACTCTAATAGGTGCACGTAGATGATGGAGGTATGCCTTAAGTGAGAATTCCTCATGTCTAGGTAGAGGGGAAACATGCTAATAGTGGAAGTTGGGTGTCAACGGAGCGAGTCAGATAGGATGGCCTAACTCAGTTGGGTAAAATGGAATGAATATGGTGGGATGTAAGCCACCTCTAGTTAATGTTGTGTTTATAACTATGATATGGTAATGGGAATATGTTTTGAGGAAGAACCAAGTTGTTTTTAATTGAGATATAGATGGTAAAAGTGTGACCCATTTGGGTAGTTTCAATGGTAAGACTGAATTCTAGAGTTTCATGGAGTTCTTGTGGATGTTTAGGTGCTATGATTTTAGAAATTCATCTAGTAAGTTACAAAACTTGAGATCAGGTATTGTTGTTTTCTTTTAAATGGTGGAAGTTCTCAACACTAGAAAAAAATGGCAGTGAAGAGATAAAGTGTATGGTATGAAGAACTATGGGGGGGAAGTGATAGGTAGATGAAGTGAGTAGTAGTATGGGATGGATGGGCATATATGCACATTGTGTTGGTGTTTTGGTATTTGTAACAATCATCAACTCAGGTTATAATTGGTTGAGTACTTTAAGATGAAGTTTATGCTTGGGTTGGGCCTTTCAGATGTTTAGAAATGGACTAAGGAAATTGGGTTTCGAGTTGAGGACTGAAGTAGGACACGACACATGATTGGAATCTGGATTTTCCATCAAGTGATGTCAGTCTTGAGTCACTTTTAGAGATTTTAATAATGGGGTGAGATGGAGCCAAGAGATTTGGTCCATGAATTGTGGAAAGGATCGGACCAAGGGCATTCCGGTTGGCTCTCCTAGGGTATTATAGTTCCTTGTTTGTGTCATTTTTTCAGTGGTTCTGTGGTGTTAATAAAGAATTATTCTTGTGTTTGATCTTGTAAATGACGAGTTTGAGGTAGTTTTATCCTTGATTTGTGTCATCTCATAGTGGTGGGGTACAACGGGGGATGTTTCTTCAGGTTAGGAATATTTCCATGGTATGAGTGTGGTTACGGTGTGGTTATTTCTAGGACAAAGCTTGGGAAATGAAAGTTGATATGTGAGACACATGTAAAAACCTTTGGTCTTGGAGGATCTATAAGGTTTGTAAGTATGGATTGAGGACAAACATTTATAAGGTGTGATAGGGTATAAGAACCCAAACTTTTGTAAATGCAAGTCCTTATTTAATTTTTTTTAAACTTCCTTTTGTTGGATAATGAGATAGTTCTCGAGTGTATGATGAGTTTATGGAATATCCTAGGGTTGGGGGGGGACATTAATGGAGGGGAAAATAGGCCAAAAAATTTGAATTTCATGGTTGGTGCACAATTAATAAAAACCTTATTCCTGGATCAGGAAACCCTATGGCTTGGGGACCCTTTTGGACAGAGGCTAGTGCATGGTTACTACATGGTTTTATAAACCATGTGGGTGGTTCTAGGAAACTGCACATCTTGGCCCTTCTTCGATGGAGGGAGGTGCACAGTTTGGAAAACTGTGCAGCCAAACCATGCGACCCCTAGAAATTGGGAAATTTCAGATTTACTTCTCAAGATTTAAGGGTTCTAACATAATTTTCTTCCCTATTCCTTCTCCAGCTACTTGGTTGATGAAACTAACCCTCCAAGATGTCCAATATATTATTCTCCTTCTATTATTATGCATTTGGAGTGTATTTTGGTGCGAATTGAAGATTTGGGTGAGTATAACACTCCTTTTTTCTCTTTTTTTCTAGATTAGGGATTGTAAAATCTCTCTTATTCTTCTGAATCCCTAACACCCTCACTTTTATAGAAGATTCTATGTTGGGGATTTAATGGGTGTTGAGTTCAAATCAAGGGTGGATGTTATTCAATAATTTTTCAATGAACATGAGGTAGGTGGTCTTAAATATTTTTCCCATAGTCAAGTTGTTATATATATGTGTGTGTGTTTGGTTTTTAAAATATAATTACTTGTTGAGATTTTAGGTTTTTGATTAGGGAAAGTGATTTTTGGATTTAGATTTAGGTGTGAATCCCTTAACTGACCTTGTTGGGTCCATTGGTGAGTAATACCGAACCTAGGGCTAGCCATGGGGTAAGCTGAACCCTTCTAGATGGTGAATAAAATTGGTAAATATTGAGATATGGAAATTATGAGAGTGAATGGGTAGTAAAAGTGTAATTGGTTATGTGGGTAGGTTTAATGGGTTAATTAAAACAAATATAAGTTGTATATTTTAAATTCCTAGGATTTTTTGAAATGGTTTGAATGATTTTCTTTGGGAATTCGACCTGATTATAGATTTATTGAAGGAAAATGATGTTTGAAAGTGAGTAATGTTTTGAAAGGAGGTGTTGAGATAAAAGTGATTTAAAAATGATTTTTAAAGACATTTTAAATGATTTTTGAAATGTGGGAAAGGTTTAAATTTTTTGAAAATGGTTTAATGGGATTTTTGGATGGTTAAAATGGAAATGAAAGCCTTGTGGCATGTTTTAGTTTTTAAAGAGGAAGATCCATGTTTTAAAGGGTGGTGTAAGATGATTTCAAATAAGAATTTTGAATTTTGTTTTATAGCATGATATGTATTTAAAGTTCTGTTGGGACCATAGTCATTAAATTGATTTATGGGCTAGTGAGATAGGACCCATGATGATTATGTTGGCATGTTAACATGGTTATGAATTTAACTAAATGATGAATGTGCATAGTTGATGACATAACACGAGGGAGTGTTAAGCATAATGATATATATGTTTAATAGTTATGGTTTGTGTTAGTAAATGTGAAATGGTTTTCATATGAGATTAATGTTAATTGTGTATAATTGACAACATGGCACAAGGGAGTGTGTGGTATAAGGAAAGTGGGTTAATGGGTTATGAAATGTAAATGGTAACTGAGTTAATGGGTTAAGGCATGAAGGTGATTTATGAGTTGAGTGAAAAATGAAATGTGAACATTATGTTTATTGTTTGAGAATAGTTTGTGAAATGGTATATGTGGTAAATGGTTCAAAGAAGTTTTTGCACATGACTTGGTAGTTGTGGGGTATTGGACTTGGGGATATATTCTCATAGGTTGGGTTAGACTGAGGATCTAACCTCCACCCCTATAATGCATTGTTTAGGGAAGGGTAATGAGTCTCCATTACCCTAATAGTTTCATTTGATAAGACTACCTAGACTGAGTCTCTAAGGTAATTATGATGAAATTTTTTATGAAATGTTTATCCCTAGTGAGATAGGGAACTTGACTTATTCCCTTATGCATAGTAATTGACCGATGCAGGACATAGTGTACTTGATGTAAATTCCTAACCGAAAGGACATATGATAAAATGGTTAATTATTAATTGTTAAAATTAAATCATGTTCCTTGAGAATATTTGTTTAAATGGGAAATTTTTAAAGGTTAAAAATGTTTATTCTTTAAATTTTTTTATTGCACTTGTTTCCTTGCATAGAATTTTGTACATACTGGTTATTGATTTCGATACCATTGGTGGTAGCCTACTAAGTTGTACTCACAAACTTCTTGGGAAACCATAGTACTTGGGTACTCAAGAAGATGCTACTTTTTCTCTGATATAAGTTCAAGATAAGGATATGGTGTTTGGGTGTACAAGAGATGATGAGTTGGATTATGGGAGATTAGGACATGGTTGGGACTCAGGTCCGTGTTTGGGGTCTTTTAGTGGTTTTGATTTTAGTTTATGATTATATGACTACCTAACATGTAGCGTATTCATCATCTTGTCATAGAATGCACCACTTGGTTACTTGTTGGCATTGTCGCATGCTGTCCTTTTATTCCTTTTGCTAGTTAATATATCTATTGATATAATTTCTACCTTGGAATTACTTTGATAAGAAGGTATAGTCCCACCAATATTTCTCCATAGAACAATGATAATAGTTTTCTACCACTGACATATGGGGAGGTGTGTATGTGGTCTTGTAATGACTAGACTCGAGGCACCAAATTATGGCCACTGGGTCAGGGATGTTACAAGCTCAATATTAAGAGATTTATGAATACTTTTCCATATTTTCAATGTAAATAATGGACCACAATTAGTCACAATTTAAAGTGGTGCACTATGAATTCTTACAAATTCTTTAATATAGAGTCATGTAATGTGATACAAACAAAAATATTCTATTATAGTAAAGAAATGTGTATATTTAGTAAAGTGATCAACAATAACCCATATCAAATCATTATTTCTAGTATTATTTGTTAAACCAATGAAAAATTCCATTGTAATGTCATCCCATTTCCATATAGGAATAAAAACAGGTTTTATGAATCCTCTAGGATGCTGTCTGTTAGCCTTCACTTGTTGAAAAACCAAACATCTTGACACATAATCAATAATTTCATGATTCATATTATCCCAAAAAAAATGTTCCTTTTCAATATATATACATCATGGTTGTTTTAGGGCGTATAGAGAGATTCAATCTATGTGCATCATCTAACAATTCCCTTTTTATCTTAGGTATAGATGGAACACATAACATCTCTCCAAATTCTAGAATTCCATCTTCATATCCAAAGTCTAGAAATTTCCTATCATTAAAAACTTTAATTTTCATTTTAATATTCTCAAAATCTAGATGAGAACTTTTTATCTTTTATAATAAATATGTTTTGGAAATCATTTAAAAAATGAGTGATATTTCCCCATTTTTAATAATTCTTAGACCCATCTTTACTAAATCCATGAACATAGGATCCCCATCAATCCTCATTTTGGAAAGAACTTCATGATATTTACTGATCAGTGCATTCACTACCTTTTTTTATTTCTAAGATGGTAATGTATTGAAAAATTATAATACTTAAGTATCTTGAGTCATCATCTTTTCCTCATGTTGAGTTCTTTTTATGAGAAAATATATTTCAATCTATTGTGATCAGTATATATCTCATATCTTTCACCATAGATATAGTTTCTCCGTATATACAAAGAAGATATTATGACTTATAATTCAATATCATTGGTTGGATAGTTTTTTTCATGAGTATTTATCTACCTTGATACATAGGAAATAACTTTATTATTCTATAAAAGGATCCAACCAAGTACATTCCTCGATGCATCACTATATATCACAAATCCCTCATTTCTAGATGGTAGAGTCAAAATCAGAGCATTCACCAATCTCCTCTTAAATTATTCAAAACATTTTTTACATTAATTTTTACTTATGAACTTAATCACATTTTGAGTAAGATTTGTTAATAGGTTATCCAATTAGGATTTTTTGAACAAATAACTAATTGTAACCCGCCAAAACAATGAAACTAAGACCAAATTTATGTTTGTTGCTCAAGGAAATTTTTGTAATTATTTTGTCTTTGTAGGATCAAATAATATTCTATCCTTAGAGACTATATGACCAAGGAAAAACTTTATGAAGCTATAATTCAAACTTTATAAATATCCAATATATCTCTTTTCTTCTAAGAGTATCAAGAATGATCTATAAGTTATTATCATGGTTCTTATAACCATTGGATAACACCATGATATCATTAATAAATACCAATATAAAATCATCAAGATATTCCTTGAATACTCTATTCAATATATATATGAAAATTGAGGGTGAATTAGTCAATATAAATACAATTACTATAAAATCATAATTTCCATTCCTCATTAAAAATTCTTTCTTCAGGATATCTTAATTATTTACTTGAAATTGGTGATACCCATAATTAAGTTCAATGTTATAAAATAATGAGATCCATGAATTTGATCCTATAATTCATCAATACAAAGTAGATGATACTTTTTATTTATCATAATAGAATTGATTTCCCTATATTCAATGCATTTCCTCATTGATCCATCTTTCTTATTAATGAAAAAAATATGGGCTCATTAAGGTGAAACACTAGGATGAATAAATACCTTACTAGAAAACTCCTCTAGTATTTTATTTAACAATATTAATTCCATAGTTTACATTTAATAGGTTTCTTTTGATATAGGTTTTTCATCAATTATTAAATTAATGGAAAACTCAAATCTACACTCTAGTGTATGTCCAAGAAATTCTTCAAGAAATACATCAGTGTATTCACACATAATAGGTACATACTCTATTTGAAGATTAACTTTTCAATCCATAGGTTTTGTCTTCTCTTATTCTCCGTGAATATCATTAACAAGAGATATTGGGGTGGATCTTGACATAATTCAGGTGAATAATTTTACCCTTTAAAAAGAATGAATTCCACATCTTCTTCACGAATCATAATTTTCTTCTCATTACAATAAATTTTTGAATCATATTTTGAAATCCCATCCATAACAAGGATAATATATAATTAAACCATATGTATAATTATTATGTTTAAAAATTGAACCTATTTATGGGTTATAATAGGAACTGACTTACATATCCTTATTGCGATGAGACATCCCCTTAGAGTTTTAACTGACAACAACCTTCTTAAGGTGCTAGAGAAATATCTAATTTTCTTACAAAACATGTATGATATAAAAGAGTACAAAGATAAAAAATTAAATAAATCAACTACTAAATTTGATGATATGATTAAAATACCTTATACTACATCATTGGGAACTTTAACCTCTGCTATAATGATTATAGATTCTTAGCCTACTCCCCTCAGACTCTTATGTGCTATGTTCCATTGAAATTTGAGGAATTTTGACGAATATTTTCAAATTTATATATAATATAAGAAATTAACAACATTTATTTTTTTTCTTCCCCTTGCATTCATTATTCATATGGCCCTTATATCCACACTTATGACAAACTCCCACACCATTCAACCATTTTTAGGATGTTTCTTCCCACAATTTTCACATGATGAGAGTTTCATTGTTTCCTTATTCTTATTTTATGATTTTCCTTTTTAATGGCTCTTAGATGACCTATTATTCTCTTGATTTCCCTTGAAAATATAGGATCTATAAAATTTCTTCTTTATTTTGATAGAACATAATACTATTTCATCATATGATAAAAAAGTTTTGGAAACTAGTGCCCTTTGGAGGTTTGTCTTAAGGCCTTCAAAGAAATGATCAATCTTAATCTCTGGATTATGTATATAATATATAGAATAAATTTAAAGTCTTTTAAATGTATTCTCATACTACAAAACAATATCTTCCTCCTTTTTATTTAATCTGAGGAACATTCTCTTCATTTTAGTTAATTTTTCATGAGGAAAATATTTATCAAATAATATTTATTTAAAATCTCTACACTCTATATGTTTTATTTCTTATTCCCCCTTAGTATTCTAAATTAAAGAACACCATTGATTGGGAACGCCTATAAGATAATAAACTGACAGCACAAAATTTTCCATTTCATTTCTTCCCAAGTATAGAAATATATTTTCAAGAAATGTGATCCACTACTTAGATACCACAATATTAGTAGTTCCACTGAAATATGAAGGCTTTTTTGACATAAAACGATCTAATACAGGTGTACCATGCCATGAAACATCATATTTCTCTATATTTTAAAGTTTATTAGACACAAATTGGGATAAATTTCCTAATATGGTCATGATATGCTCATCTCCAACACCAACTATATCGGATTGCTCAGTGGGAAAATTCCTATATTGACCACATTTATTGATTCTATTTCTTCTGTTGGAGTTCATTACCAAATAATGGAACACACTGAGTTATTTCAAAATCATCATAAATATTGATCCATAAAAAATATCTCTAATGGTGAAAACTATCAAATAACCTAATAAATTATCATAGTTCTCATGTTATCTATATTTACTTTAAATCTAATTCCTAAGGTTTCAATGAAACCTCCCTTTATTACCAATTATAATAACACCAACTTCAGTAACCCAGATATGGTGTGTACTTTATTAAATTGGAATAGATAAAAGATATATCAGAATATAGGATCAATCAATTTAGAAGTCTTGGTAGACTAGATATATACACGATTCCTATATTACATTGAAATTACAAAATATAAACATTACCAAAGTAAAAGTTCTACATACATGAAACTCTTTTAAATATTTTTTCTTCATAACCTAGGAAAATAAAACAAAATAATGATCATACTAAATGTTCAGTAATGGTTATGTAAAGTGGAATATATCATTATTAAATAAGGAATAATCAATATAGAAAGGTAAATAACTAGAAACAGATCCCATTTTATGAAAAAATTGATCATAAAAAAAATCCAAGGATAGTATCAATGTAGTAACCTCACTGATAATAATAACTAGATTATCAATGAAAGAAATGAATGATATTAGATTTCATGATCTAAGAGATCATATATCTCTACCATCAAGACCTTACACCAAGACTATAAAATCACGTTACTGTTTTCAGGTAATTCCCTTCTCTTTACTTGTTTTACTCTTTAATTGGGTGCATCTTGGGACTCCTGAGGATGAAGAGAATGTACTGGGGAAAATTACCTAAATTTAATGGATGTATGTTTATTTTAATTAATTGATATTGGATATAAACATGTTAAATCTTAGCAGGGTTATCTCAGAGTTCAAAGAACATCCAAGGTGGTTTGGGTTTTCATGTAAGAATCTATTGTTTTTGTAGTCTTCGGGGTGATTAAACACCGTGTAACTCGTTTACACCCAATGTATTTTATTTACAAGCTCATATTGTGATTTATACATATAATGTGTAATGTGTACACTCTGTGTAAAGGTTACACATTGTGTAATGGTTAAAGATTAACTTTTAATAAAAATGTGATGGGTTTTTCTGTGTATATGGACCCTATGGATTACATGATGTGTAAAGGGATTACATTCCGTGTAAGTCTCATGAGGTTGTATTTTAGGGTGATACCTATCTAATTTGTTTTTTTATTTGTCCACAACCCTCCTTTATCTTGACTTAGATCACTACTCCAATGATTTTGGGGACCTCTAATCCATCCAAATCACTTAGTTCAGGGATTAATCCCCATTTCAGTTGGGTTGTATCTCTCTAGGTGAGTAATCCTTTATGCTTATTTGTTTTCATTGATCATGGTAGCACTACTATGTTGTACTATTGGATCCATTGATCTAAGATGATGTTTCTTCTTGATTCTTTCTACATCTGTAATGCGATCTTTTTTCGATTGATGATTCTTTATTGGTTGTGGTGTAGAGGATGTGAATTATTGAGGTATGATCATTTCTTCCTCTTTTTTGAACATTTATTTTCTAAATTGAATCGATTATAATATGTTTAAATTGATTATATGGATTCCATTATCACTTTTGTGTTCTTCCTATGGGTGGATTCTGTTACGAGTGTGTGTGACCTGAGTTTTGAGGTTGGTGGTTATGTCTCAAGCCTATATTGGTGAATTGCATTGCTCCAATTTTTGATAATTTTTTTATAAAATAAATGGAATGATTTACTAATTTAATTTGTGTTTTTGGAAATGAGTTTTTGATAAAATATTGTTTTACCCTAATTTTGGTAAATGAAATGGTGTTTTCAAAGCATTGTTAAATGGATTTGTGAAATGATTTTTAAATCACGGGTTGATGAAATGGTTTGATGAATTGGTTTGGAAAATATAGCACATGGGAATCCTTGAGTACTTAGGTGGAAGGTGTAGTAATATCCCTTTTCCATTGTTGGGGGGTTTTCTCATTGGGATTTCCTCTAATCCCTAGTCTTGTTGTTATAGGGACTTGTTAGACCTATTGGGGGTTCACTTTATTTAGTGCTCCTATTCTCTCTAGACTCAATTCATATATACAGAGGATTGATGTGTGAAAGATTTTCTATGTTAGGTATGAGTGTCCTAGCTATCCTAACCTAGTGTGATCCATGGAGAAATGTAACCTATTCTTTTATTTTGGCTTGTACTATTTTGGTTTTACTACCATGGATTTGATATAATATGTGATAACTATTTTGTTTTGATATATACGATTTTATATACGTATATGAAATTTTTTGAAGCTGATTTACCAGATTTATTTAGAAATGTTGGGAATGGGTAAATTAAATGTTTTCCATTATTTTGATATAAAACTACTAAAATGTATGTCATGCCTTGTTTTCTTTAATGTTAATCATGATTGTATTATTATACAGATAATTTTTATGGAACACCTGATTGAAACCCTACTAATCTTGTTAGCTTATAACATACACAACCTTTCGACGGTGCATAGACCTTGTTATGTAATTTGATGTAGGGAAATTCAAGGCGCCATAGTGAGGCGGTGATGTTTTCTATCAGTTAGGTTTGGGTAGATGGATGGTGAGATGGTGTGTAACATCATGTTACTATTTTTAGGTATTCCTAAACCCCTATTTTTTATAATTATTGGTTGATTTTCTTTTAGGGTTGTTTTGGGTTGATAATTTAAAAGTTTTTGAATTTTCTAGGCTAGTGGACAATTGTCACACATTTGTTCGAAAACATACAGCCTATCAGAGAAAACCATGCAACCCAAGGTAGTGTGATTTTGTCCCGATCTATTTCTCCCGTGGTCTCTTTTCTTCTTTATAGGGTTACATGGTTTTTTTTGATTTATGTATCTAATAACCTCTATTTTGGGACTTTAAACCTAGGTTTTATTTCTATTTGTGTGATTTTAATTCTTTGTGGACAAATCCCATTTAGGGTTTAACATTGCAAGATCCATTGATTTTGGTAGGTGGTTCCATCATGATACCAAATTTATATTAACACTAATTGTTTTTTTAATTTATTTTTTTTGAATTAAATGAAATTATTTGGTTTTTATTACATTGATTTCAATTTTTTTTTGGAAAAACCCAATTTCGGTGAATTGGGGTTTTTAAGGAAAATGGGTTTTTGCCATGAAATTGGAAGACCCCCAATTCCATTAAATTGGGACGTGTGCTTATGGTAATTTGAGAAATTTAAATTTTTTAATTTAAATTGTGTATTCATGGAAATTTTGTTTCAATTAATTTTTTGAATTTAATTAAAGAAAATTGATTTGATGAAAAATTGTGAAAAATTCAAATTCTAGTGAATTGGGGGTTTGTGATGAAATTGATAGAATTTTTTAAAATTAAATTGTTAGATTTAATTTTTAAAATGGATTTTGGATTTTCATTATTTGGTTTTAAATCCATATTTTTGTCATATGATCATGTTTCTCACTGGTTTTCATTTCAAATGTATATACCATTTTTATAAATCATTTTACATGAATTTAAAATTTATATAAGCCGTTTTATATAAATGTGTTTATTTAATCCATTTTTTGAAAAGTTCCATTTTTGTAAAACACCATTTTATTAATGGTAAATTCCATCGTTTGAAAAATATTTCTATCATTTGAAATGTGAAGCGTGAATTAGTAAAGTAATTTCATCTTTTTAATTATAAAGCATGATTTGTTTAAATATGTTTTTGAAATACCAAACCTATTTATTTAAAATTTAAAAGCACTTTCTTGATTTAATTGATATTGGAATCTTGTTAAAGAAACTTTGGTTAAATCCTAATGGGCTTTGGCTCACATCCTACTTATACCTTTGGGTGTTTATATATTATCTCCTTATAGGTTCGAGTAAGGGAAAACAATATCTTGGAGGTGGATCCAACTGTTGAACCTTAGACTTGGTGAGTTGTTTCCTTTGGGACTTGGGCTGTTTTCCCTATTTTGGTACTTTGGTTGTAGTACTTTGGGATTTAATTCCTATTTTACTTTTGGTAAATTACTCCCAATGGATTTTCTTTTGAAATGGATATTGTCTTGTATCTTTTACTTCTACAATGATTGAGGAAAAACCATTTCCAAATTCAGTTTGTATGATGTCAGGTGCTAGTCACCAACTCGTGGGGATCAGGAACACCCTTCGGGCTATGTCCTGACTGTCTAGGTTATCGATTTTACAGGGTATGATGTTTGTTTCATGAAAAATTGGTATTAAAGGTCCAATTTGAGCTTTATTTTGAAGTTAGTATGAATTTATGAAATCTTTTCCGGACTTAGGTGATAGTTATAGTTGAGTGTCTGGCCATCTCTCACCACAATGAACCATAATTTTCTAGGGGTGGTTAGGGGAATTTTCCTTGTGGATTATTTCTAGTATTTTCCCTATTGTGATTTTGATAGAGTGAGATCCAAGTATTTTTTATTCTATCAGTTGGTATTAATTTCCCTTATTGCTCTATTTTAGAATTATCTGATGTCTTCCTTACTGTTTTCTGATATTTTTTAGAATCGTGCCTATGAAAAAACATGATAATTAGATCTAGTAGGAAGATGATGCTAAAAATTAGTGAGTAAATATTTTTATTGATTCGAGTCTGGTTGAGGTTATTGTGGATGCTGTCCAAGATCTGGGATAAGTACCACCTCTAGTTTCCATTCATTATCCAGCTATGTAGCCTTAGCGGGATGTTCCCAAAGTTAGTTATCAAGAGTTACTTATCTAGAATCTAGAACTGTTTAAAGGCCCAAATGATCCTCAAGAGACTGAGGAATGGTTAAGCAGTTTGGAATTTTGTTTTGGGTTCTTAGACACGCCTAATGGGATCAAAGTGAAGTGTGTCACATTCATGCTAGAAGGAACAATTAGGAGATAAAGAAGTGTTATGGCTTAGAGTGGAATGAATTCAAGGTTCTTTTCACCGACTAGTTATATCTAGATTTGATGATGTCGGCCATGTCTACTGAGTTCTTCAGACTTGATTAGGCTGACAAAATCATGACTGAGTATAAAAACCATTTTGGTATGCTCATGTATTTCACACATGATATTGTATCGAATGAGAAGAAAAAGGCTCAAAGGTTCGAGTTGGTATTTCTTATGGATATTTATTCTTAGGTTTTATTGCTAAAACTTCTATCTTATACTAATGTAATCAATAGAGCACTGGGGGACAAGATAGACCTGGATGGCAAGTTAGGGTTATTAGGAGCTTCTTTTTCTCCCAATGGAAGCGTGAGTTCCTTAAAGGGAAAAGGAAGGTGTTATAGTTCTTGTGGTAGTTAATGAAATTAGTTTCATTCTAGACCTTTTTCAGTATCTGGACGAGGTACTTTGGCTTTTTACTAGTGTGGAATGCCAGGACATTCAAAGAGGGTTTGCACAGAGGCACCCTAGAAGTGTGGATCCTGCGAATGTTCAAGGCACTTACAAATATTATTTCATATCTATTATACTCCATGTAGTGGAAAAAGATCTTAATATCCTAAAACAATATTAAGGAAATCAAATGATTCATGTGTAATAGGGTTCTAGTAGCAGGCATCTAGAACAAATCTTCTTCATAAAGTGGAAGAGTCTCTAAAGGATGCAGATGCAGGCCCAACGACCGTGAGAGGTACTATAACTATATCATCCTCATTAGTGACTACTTTATTTTATACTGGTGCATCTCATTAATTTATTTCAACTCGCATTGTTAATCTGATAAACCTTCTTATGGATATTTTATCTTGTACAATAAATATTCTACACCCCTTGGTATAAAGAGAGAGCAGGGTCTCCATAGTCCGACTCATGTCTTCTCTCTATCAGATGTAGATATTTCTTAGATATTTTGATTCTCAACATGAAACCTCTTTATGTAATATTATATATATATTATATCATTGAAAATAATTACCATATTGAGTGTTATCATCAATGGGTCTCCTTTAATCCACCAAGTGGAATGTCTCATGTTTTTGAAGGAGAATGGAACCCAAGGTCGAGTATGGAAAAACATTATTATCCTGAGTTTTTGAAATTAATATTAGTGTTTTCCATTTATATGGAGCGAGAATTTTTGATTGGTGATTTCCCATCATTCATCATCGATTTCCCAATGTGTTTGGTTCCGACTTCTCTGGTTTGCCACCGGTAATGGAGGTTGAGTTTTACAATTATTTAATATCTGATACTCAACCAGTTTCCATCCCTTCTTAGCACATGGACCCAAATAAGTTAAAAGATCCAAAGTCCCAGTTGAACGATCTTATTGAGAAAGGATTTATACGACCAAGTGTGTCACCTTGGGCAGTTTGGGTCCTCTTTTCCAAGAAATTTGATGGTTCACTTCTCCTATGTGTTGATTAATGAAAGTTAAATCGAGTTATAGTGAAGGAAAAGTATCTATTTCCTTGTATTGATGATATGTTTAATCAGTTGAAAGAGGAAAGGTGGTTCTCGAAGATTTATCTCTGTTATCGTTACCATCAGTTGAGAATAAAGGAATCTGACATTCAAAAAATAGCCTTTCAGAGCATGTATGACCATTTTGAGTACCATGTTATGACCTTTGGTCTAACCAATATATAGTAGTTTTTATGGAGTTAATGAGAAGGATTTTACATGAGTATATGTATACCTTTTTGGATGAAATGCTCATTTACTCTATGTCCAAGGAGGATCATGTGCATCATCCAATAATAGTTCTGAGTTTTCTAAGAAATCACTGACTCTATGAAAAACTTTCTAAGTGAGATTTCTGGATCCAGGAAGTAAAATTATAAAGGCACATGATGTCAGAACATGGTATCTCAATTAAACTTGAGAAGGAGAAAGATGTTACAACATGGGAACAACCAATTTTTTTTTCAAGATTTGGAGCTTCTTGGGACTAACTAGTTATTATCTTAGGTTCGTTAATGAATTCTAAAAGTTGGATTCTCCAATGACTGCACTAACTCATAAGGGGGTAAATTTTTATTAGAAATAAAAATGTTAGATTTCTTTTGTCAATCTAAAAAATATTTTGACTACTGCGTCAGTGTTGACTCTTCTAGAGGTCAGGTAGGGATATGTGGTCCTATGTGATGCATTAGATTTAGGTTTGGGATGCATTCTTATGCATGGTAATCATGTTGTTGCCTATGGATTTCATCATCTTAGAAAAAATGAGAATTATTATCCAACCCATGACCTTGAACACATAGTTGTGATGCATAGAATTAAGAGTTGGAAACCTTACCTTTATGAAGAAAAGTTTTCCATATTTTCAGACCAAAAAATCTTCTCACAAACAGATTTGAATATACACAAGAGGAATAGGGTGGAATACCTACTGTCTTTCAAATTTGACACCACTTATACCCCAGGGAAAGGGAATTTCATTATAGATGCTTTAAGTAGGAATATTCTGACCCAGACCATGAAATAATCTTTAGAAGAGTGAGCACAGTTGCATATTGGACTTCACGAGGAAGGGGAAAACGTTACCTTGTTCAAGGTTCAGTTAATATTTTCTCTTCTCAAAATGATTCTCCATGATCAAAAAATTAATGAGGATTTCGTTAGCATCAATGAATCTCTTTATAGTGGGGAGACTATTTCTCATTGGTTGTTCTTAAAATAGGGTGTTCTATGTTATTATAATCACTACATTTTGACGTTAGTAGTAGAGAAATATGTGATGTGGAATTTTCATAATTCCCAATGGTAAGAACACCCAAGAACTACTAAGACGTTATATGATATGTGGCAGTATTTCTAGATTCTAGGTATGATATGAGGCATTTTTGATTTTTTCTTTCATTTATATACATTCCAATAGGTGAAGGTTGAGAACCAAAATCCTTCAGGTTTGTTTTAGCTTCTTCTATTCCCTACTTGGAAGTGGGTTGAGATATATATGGACCTTGTGGTTGGGTTGACTTGTACCTAAGGAAAGAAGAATGTGATATGGGTTGTTATCGACAAGCCGACCAAGTAGGATCACTTTATACCCATTAGTGATACATGAAAAGTTGAGGAGTTGGAAATATCTATGTGAAGGAGATCATTTGTTTGAACATAGTTCCTTCACCTATAGTCTCTGATAGGGATACTTGATTCACTTATCACTTTTGAAGAGGCCTCTAGGAGGCACTGGGATCTCATGTTCATTTGAGTACGACATACCATCTAGAGTTGGATGTCCAAATAGAAATATCTATACATTTTCTTGAGGGTATGCTTTGTGATTGTGTTATTGACTTTGGTGGGGATTGGGATGATCATTTGGGGATGTTTTATTGTTCTTAAAATAATATTTACCAGTATATAATCAGGATGGATCCCTTTTAGACCTTGCAAGACTAGACTTAAGATCTCCGTTGTGTTGGATGGAGTTTAGTGAAAGTTCTTGGTTAAACCATTCTTGGTGTAAGAGATGAAATTAGAGATTCAGTTGATTAAACATTGGATGTAAGCCGACTAGATCCAATATAAGTCTTTTTATGATCATCATTATAGAACTTTGTAATTTTCATTTGGGGACTAGGTATTATTGAAAGTTTCACCATGGTTGGGTCATCAAAAACTCAAAAAGTAAGGGAAGGTTTCTCCTCATTTTGTGGGACCTTTTGAGGTTGTTGAGCAGGTGGGAAAAGTTGATTTAAATTTAGAGCTACCACCATAGATGATGTTGATGTATAACATATTCCATGTATCTTAGCTATGAAAGTATCTATCTGATCCATATCATGTTTTGAGTTAGTGTGATATTGACGTTGAGCCTGATTTATCCATGATTGAATAAACATTCAGGATGGTTGATTTCTAGACCAAGTTACTTTGTTGGAGTATGATACCATTTGTTCATGTTCTATGGCAGAATGGTCAGATTCTCATGAGATGTGGGATAGGGAGTCACTGGTGAGAGAACAGTTGCCTCATCTTTTTGTCATGGAAGATTCTTCGTAGGCTTTTTAGGGATAGAAAGTTTCTATGGTTGGGAGGTTGTAACATCACATTATTATTTTTAGGTATTCCTAAACCCATATTTTTACCAAACTTTTTTTGGGTTTTGTTTGGGTTTGTTACATGTTGAAAATTTAAAAGTTTGTAATTTTCTAGACTAGTGCACGGTTGGTGCATGATTTTCCCAAACCGTGCTCCCTATCAGAGAAAATCATGTAGCCCAATTGAGTGGGATTTTGCATGGTTGGAACACAGTTAGTGAATACATGTACCATCTTAGTATAAACCATGTGGCTCATTTTAAATGGGTGCACATCCATGCCTCATGACTTGGTCTAACCATGTGGGTCTGCCCAGGAAATCGTGCATATGAGATTTGATGAGATCTTATTTTTTATTAAAATTTCCCAAACCCCTGTTTTAGGTTTTGAACAAACCTCCTTTGAACCAAAATCAATTATCACTTCCTCAGAACTCCCAAGGAGGATTCTTGGCCCCTCATATCCCTCCCAAATGCGATCTAAAGCTTGATGAATGCCCTTCAATATCTTCATTGTTAATTTCCTTATCCCGATCTCTTTCCCCCGTGATCTATCTTCTTATCTCTTGGGTTCCATGGATATTTGTTTTGATTTATGTATCTAATAACCTATGTTTTGGGACCTTAAACCGAGGTTTTATTTATGTTTTCATGATTTTCATTCTTCATGGACAAATCCCATTTAGGGTTTGGCATTGCGAGATCTGTTGATTTCAGTAGGTGGTTCCATCATGATGCCTAATTTATATTAAACCTAATCACTTTTTTTTTTAATTTAAATCATTTGAATTTAATGATTTTTTTGGTTTTTATTACATGTATTTCAATTTTTTTGGGAAATCAAATTCCAGTTAATTGAGGTTTTTAAGCAAAATGGGATTTTGGCATGAAACTGGAAACCCCCCAATTCCATTGAATTTGGGCTTGTGCTTATGGGAATTTGAGAAATTTAAATTTTTTAATTTAAATTGTGGATTTATAGAAACTTTGTTTCAATTAAATTTTTTAATTTAATTTTGGAAAAATTGATAGGATGAAAAATTATGAAAAATCCCAATTCTAGTGAATTAGGGGTTTGTGATGAAATTGATGGAATTTTTTGAAAATTAAATTGTTAGATTTATTTGTGAAATGGATTGTGGATTTTACAGATTTGGTTTCAAATCCATATTTGTGAAAAAATGGTTTAGAAATGTTTTGATGAAAACCTTAGGGTTTCATATTGGTGAAAAGTCATGTTATTGGTTAAAAACCCATTATGGTTTTTAAGGAGAAAATTGGCATATTTGAAATGAGCGATGTGATTTAATTGTATTTTAAGCTTTCTTGAAATAAATTTACCATAATTTTTTGTACTTGATCACATGAAATTATTAGGTAGTTAGTGTGTTTTGTTGGACAACACTTTACGACTTACAACATTATAAAACCTCATTTTAGCATATCATCGTTCCTCAAGTGATGGTGATGAGTCCCCTTTACCTTAGGCCCAATGGGGCGTATGTACATAATTTCCTTTTCACAGTGTTGGGCACCTATAGCCTAGAACTATCGTACCTATTTGGCATATGACCATGTTGCTCAATTGTTTGTGTTTCAAATGTACATTTTGTTGTTATAAACAATTTTACATGACTCGAGAATTTATATAAACTATTTTATATAAGTGTGTTTATTTTAAGAAATTTTATGAAAAGTGACATTTGTATTAAAAACCCTTTGATTAAAGGTAAATTCTATAGTTTGAAAAGTACTTCCATTATCTGAAATGTGAATAATTAATTGCTAAAGTAATTCTATATTTTAAATTATAAAGCATGATTTTTTAATTATGATTTTGAAATAACAAACCTATTTATTTGAAAATTGAAATAACTTTCATGGTTAAATTGATAGTGGCATATTTTTAAGGAATATTTGGTGAAATACTACTGGGATTTTCCTCACACCCTTCTTGTTCCTTTGGGTGTTTTTAGATTATCTCCTTTTAGGTTTGAGCAAGGGAAAGGGATCTCCTGGAGGTGAATCCAGCTGTTTAACCTTGGACTTAGTGATTTTTTTTTATTTTGGGACTTGGGGTGTTTTCCATGTTTTGGTACATTATTTATTTTACTTTGGGATTTAATTGCTATTTAAATTCTGGTATATTTCTCCCAATGGAGTTTATATTGAAATACATATGATCTTTTCTCTTTTACTTATACAATGATTGAGGAAAAACCTTTCCCACATTCAGTTTATATGATGCCAGGTGCTAGTCACAAACCTATGGGGATCAGAAACACCCTTCAGACTATTTTAGGCCCAGATCGATTATTGGGTTACCAGGTGTTGGGAAAAAATCCCTCAAGGTATCATTGACGCATTTTTGAGGTGATTGTTTTTGTTGACAAAGTGGACATCGAAGTAGTGATTGTTGACAAAGCAAAATAATGCATTACAAATTTGTTGACAAAAAGGAGTTCATGGTGGAATGTTGAGTTCCAGAGATGAGTTCAATGATCCATGTTTGATTCAAGAACGTCGATAAAAGGAATGGATGATCTGGAGGCGGTACAAAAGAACAAATACAAGGTGGCGCCGTTTTCCAGTGTTTGCCAAATTTTTGGGCCTGAAAATCGGCAAATGAAGAAAAGTGTTTTTGGAAAAGGGGCTTGCGTGCCGAGGACTTTGAGAATAGGAAACTTGCGCGCCATATGTTTTTCAAGATCAGAAGATCAAAATATGGCAAAGGAAGTAGGTTCGCGCAAGTTTGGGAGTTGGTCGCGCAAGTGTCTAAAAGGAGAGAAGACTTGCGCGCCGAGACTGGGTCGCGCAGGTGACTTGCGTGCCGTCGCGCAGGGTGGTAAATTTTCCTATAAATACCGGATCACCCCTCTTCATTCTTCACCGGAGTTCAAAAGATATCTCCCGTCACGCAGGTGTGGTGGTCGCACAAGTGGTGTGTGTGGTCGCGCAGGTGGGAATTGCGCGCCAGTGGTTGAAGTTGTGCGCCGGTGTTAGAAGTTGCGCGCCGGTTTGCAGTTGTGCGCCAATAGTGGTTTGGGCGTAAAAGGAAGAGAGTCGCGCAAGTTTGGAGTTGAGGAAGCTTGTGTCGCGCAAGTGTCAGAGGAGGACTTTCACGCCCGTTGTGACTTGCGCGCCGATACTTGCGCGTCGATGTTGACTTGCGTGCCAAGTAAGGTTTGTTCCAGCAGTGTTTTCAGGCTGCGTGGAAGCTGGAAGTTTGCCAGATACCTTCGGTGCAAATAAATATTCATCTACGGGTGAAATTTGTACTTCAACAGAGCATCTACACACAGAGGAATATGCATTCATTCATGCAAATGAATAGACCTACAGGTCTATAAACTGTGAGTGGATTCCTTCCAAGAGCAGTGAGCTTAGGAAGAGGAAGAAAGTGATCCTCTCCACCGGCAGTGAGCCAGAGAGAGAGAAACAGGGAGTGACCCTTGGGAAAGCAGTGAGCTGACCCTAAACCTTGTATAGGCAGCGAGCCTGGGCATAGAAGCAATCTAGCCCGAACATTGTAATCCACAGCTAGTGAAGTCTAGTGGAATTTGGTACGAACCGGCAACTTGTCGGCGTATTCTCCTTGGACGTAGCCCTTAGTGGTGAACCATGTAAAAATATCCGTGTCTGCCTGCTTATTTCCCTGCATTTCATTCAAAGCATCATCATCAGGTAAAAGAGAAAAGTGATCACAGTAACCACACAAGTTCAAACAAAGTGACCCTTGTAACAAAGAGGTCAAGATCTAGTGGGGCAGAAAGAACTTTGAAAAAGAATATCCATACCCTGATTCACCCCCCCTCTCAGGGTATATAGGCCCCTATTGGTCCTAACAATTGGTATCAGAGGGAAGGTTGCTTTAACCAGATTTGTTTGCTCCGACTTGGTGTAGTTTATCAGTGTGGTTAAAGAATCAGTCTGATCTTATCTCAATCTGCCATGGGAAAAGGAAAAGCATCAAAGAAGAATCAGAAGTCAGGTAAATTCCCTCAGTGTGGAAGTGTTTTTGGAAAAAGTGTGATTCAACTAAAAGAATCAAACACCTTACTGAAGGAAGGTCTGGATGAATCAGACAACGAAAAGATTGATTCACTCAATCAAGATGTTGGAATGAGTGAAGTACATGTGCATCAGAGTGATACTGAAACAGAAGAAGAAATTGAAGGAAGAATAGATATGCAAGCTGAGTTAGAGGCTGCTCGTGAAGAGATAGATGTTTGGAGAGCCAAAACCAATAATACTAACAAAGTTGTTCGCAATGCCAAAGTCTATATGCAGCAGCAGGAAGAAGAGAAGTCTGAGTTGATAAATAAAATTGAGAAACTCAAGTTATCAGCACCAGAGAACTCAGAATCAGTTAGTGAGTATAAGCTTAAGATTGAAGAACAGAAAAGGGAGATCGATGGCTTGAATAGAAAAGTGAAAGATCAATTCAAAAGCATCGAAGAACCTAATATTCCAAGTGATGTTGGAAACACTGAAGAAGCCAAATCTAAAGATATCCGGATCAAGGGATTGGAGATTGAGGTCAACAACCTAAAAGGCTTAAATCAAAGGCTTATTGATATAGTTACTGACCTAACAGAGAAGAATGATTCACATGCTGAAGAGCTGCAGAAGATGGCTAGAATGAAAGGAAAACAAAAGGCTAGTGATTATGAAGAGAGTCAAAAGATAGATGAAGCACAGAATCTTAAAACCAGAAATAATGATCTAGCAGCACAGTTGTCTGCAGAGGTTCGGAAGAATCAAAGGCTACAACAAGAAAATGCATATTGCTCTGACTTTGTCGCTCAAGAAAAATTGAAGGTAAAGGAGAAAAATGACATGGTTGATAAGCTGAAGTATGAACCGGAAGATGAAGTGAGTAGAGGGAAGCTTCTCAAGGAAAAACTTGATAACCAACTTGAATCAAGGGATATGAAGATTCAAAAGTTGGTAGAAGAGCTAGAATCAGTCAAGCAGGAAATAGAGAAGTCTAAATCCAAAGGTAAGCCCAAATTGAAGGATGCACTGCACTTGCTATTTGATCATCCTTCGACAGGTGATGATAAAATGAAAAACAAATATGCTATTTTTGAAGAGAAACAACAGAATATTCTCTCAGCTCAAAGACTATCATGTTTCAGAAAATCTAGTATTGGATTTGATGAATCACCTCCCAAGTGTGACAAGAAGAGAGCCGTGAACAGTTCTAGGAGTGGAGAAAAACCTGTAGGTGCTGGAGATAGGCCTAAGAGGTCAGTTACAAAAAGAAGTGACGACATGTGCTATTTCTGTGGGATTTATGGCCACACATCAAGCTTCTATCCAGAGGCTCAGGAATACATTTCGTATTGTGAAAACAGAAAATGTACAAAATCTGAGAATAAGATGAAGCGTCATGAGAAATCAGAAAGAAGAGTCTCTCAAAGGAAAGCATTTGTTAGATGTTATTACTGTGGAAGGATGGGACACACCATGCGTATGTGTCAGGAAGCTCAGGAGATCGATGCCAGAAGAAGAAAACAATTTCCATCAACATCTCAGCAAAGAAGTGATGAAATAAGGTATGCCTTTAATAGAAAATGTTTCATATGTTCTGATCATGGGCATTTTGCCAGACAGTGCAGCAAGAAGAAAGCGGGGAAGGAAAAAGACCCGAGAAAGAGATTACCAACTCCAGTGGTACATAATGAGAAATTATACACTGGGAGAAAAAGTGGTAAGGTGAAAAATAGGCTTAGAGCCTTAGGGGAATCACATGGAGCTGAACGAAAGGTGTATCAATCACCTCCTCTATCGTACTCACAACCGCTCTCAAGGAGAGAATATGAACAAACCTGGAAGATCAAGGGGAGATCTACTCCAACTGCGATGAAGAAGAATGAATGTTCAATGGAGGACTCACCACCAGCGAAAAAGAGTGTGGTGACTCAGACATCTGATAAAAGAAAGATGAACGAAGAATGCATCGCGAAATCCACATGTCGTGTTTCTCAGCTAGAAGTGAAGGAAAGAGGAAGACCCCTAAGATGGGAGAATAAGAAAGGGAAGATGCCAAATAGAGAGGTTCCTACTCAGAGAAATAATCAAGGAAAATGGAATTTTAGTAGAACCTCAAAGAAGGAAATGTGTACTAGCGGGTTTATACCCCAATCGGTGAGAAAGGACGAGCCTACCAAATCTACATATCAGAAAAAGGCTCAGAATGTAGGCAATGAATGCCTAGTCATATGGCCAGAACAGTTGAAGTTGGCCAGGCAATTGGAGGAAGCAAGAAAGGAGTGTGATTCCCTCCGAGAAAGAATCAAAGGGTTGACCCATCAAGATCAACCACAATCCTCATCTTGAGGAGTCCAGAAGAAATCCCCTCTCCCTATGTATATAAATGCTATCAACTTATGATCTGTGTGTTTCAGGTTTTAGGGAGATACAATCCAAGGGGAAGTGGCATCTAAGGATGAAAAGTGGAGAAGTGATGTGCTCCAGAGTTTCAATTGATACAAATCAGATATCAAAGTTGATGAGAAAAGGGAGGAACAATGCACAACAGGAAGTGTTTGTGTTATTGAATTTGTCTCTTGTTTCCTACACCGAGTTCCAACTCAGTAGGCCTAGAGATTTTGTTAATGGCTCAACTATTAGTGGAAGATGGGAACAAATGATGCAGCAGGAGAAGAATGACATTTATGGGTCTAACCCTAGGAAATGTTGCATAACATAGGGGGAGCATTTAACAACAAAATCAGATGCCATATCCATCAAGGAAATAATTGGATGACCCAGCTCAAGAGTTGTCTATCGAGAGAAGACATACTATGAGAGAAGCAGTAGTGATCAAGCATTTCATGATTATTTATTTTGATCTAACATTATGGTATCAGCTGACTGTTTTCAGGATACTAAGAAGCTGCGAGAAGTAGTTGAAAGGAATGATTCCACTGAACAATGAAAAAGTGAAAAATTTTCTGATAAACGTGATGAGGAGTAAGGAAAAAAAGGGGGAGAATAAGTGACTAATGATGATTTAGAAAAGAAAAATCCTCATCTGCACCATAGTCAAAGAGATGAGCTGAAATTGACATGCATAATATCATTGGTGATTTGTCAGCTCTAGTTCAGACAAGGAGAATGGAATCACTGCAGGAAATGAAAACTAGGTTCAGGCTATGAATGAAGAGCTTGATCAGATTGAGAAGAATCAGACACGGGAGATTGTTTCGAGGCCAGTAGACAAGAATGTCATCGGGACTAAATGGGTCTATCACAACAAGAATATGACTGAATATGGAACATTGATTCGGAACAAAGCACAGCTAGTGTGCAAAGGATACTCCCAGAAAGAAGATATTGAAGTTTATGAGACATTTTCACTGGTTTCAATGTTGGAGTCAATCAAATTATTCCTAGCCGTTGCAGTACAATTGGTCTACAGGTGACACAGGGAAAGAATGGAACATTAATTTCTCAATACGAATATGTGAATAGGGTTTTGGAATGATTTGGAATGGAGAATTCCAAAGAAGTGAAGACTCCAGTTGCTACCCGGATGAAATCATCAAAAGATGATAGTGGCAGGGCAGTTAATTTCACTGAAAACAGGCAGATTATCAACAGTTTGCTGTAATTGACTGCATCAGAGCCTGAAATTGTATTCGCCACATTCCAAGTAGTGAGACATCAGAGTAATCCCAAAGAAAGCCACATGCTTGCAGTAAAAAGAATACTTCGGTATATCAAGGGCACAGTGGACTTCATCTTGATATACAACGACAAATCTCAGACAGAGTTATTGGGATATACTGATGCAGACTGGGATGGTTCAGTGGATGACAGGAAATCAACATATGGAGGTGCATTTTATATTGGCGGACTATGTATTGCTTGGTTAAGCAAGAAGCATGATTGCATTTCATTAAGCACAGCAGAAGCTGAGTATATTGCGGACACTCAAGCATGCACACAGTTATTGTGGATGAAGCAGCAGCTTGAAGATATGGGAGTTGAAGTGAAGTCTCCAATCTGAATCCACTGCGATAACTCAATTTCTATAAATCTCAGCAAAAATCCCGTCCATCGCTCTAGGAAAAATCACATTGAGATGAAGTATCATTTTATCAAGAAGAAAGTTGAGCAGAGGATCGTGAAGTTGGAGTATGTGCCTACAGAGCTACAGGTTGCAAACATTCTGACAAAGGCCTTACCTAAGGAAGCTTTTGAGAGGCATTGACTAGCTCTGGGAGTTCCATCGATTCCCCGCACTTGAAATAGTGTGGATGTGGGACCTCCCCCTCTCCCCGAGGTATGATGTGTTTTCCCTAATGTGCTGACTTGTTCTCTACTCTGTTATAGACTACCAAGGACTGCCTTTGGGTTCATTGACAAAGGGGGAGAAAATAGTGATTGTTCAAGGGGGAGACAATGTGGAGATTTGATAAATCTTGACTGATATGGGGAGAAGCTGACAGGTGGAGCAGCCAGATAGGGGGAGTTGAAGCCAGTTGAACGTGCTTAGCCAGAGCTTAGCTTGGACAACACAGGACGTATGGCTAAAGAGGTGTTGAAGCTGTGAGCAGAAAGGGGGAGCATATTAAATCTGACGATGCTAGAAGTGATCGATCAAAGAATAGATATCACAACAGCTGAGGATCGTGATAAAAACAGAAGAGTGGTGTTGGAAAGTGGTAAGACTATTTCCAACCCAAAAATTGGTCTTCCAACAAATCCATCAACAATTGATATCAGTTTAGTACGAATTGGTATCAGTTTGGTGTCAACAGTGGATGTCAGAGATAAAGTGATTCATTGATGAACTTTTCATTTACTCTTGTTTCTCACGCCGAGCATTGCTCATGTGGGATTAGAGTATGTGTTGAGTAAATCCTTAATCACTATCAGAATCGAAATGAGGCGAATGGAGGCTGAAGAATCAACGACGTGTCTTTGTTTTGGAAGAGTTTTCAACAAACCCAAAGGGGGAGATTTTTGGGCAAAAATCCCTCAAGGTATCATTGACGCATTTTTGAGGTGATTGTGTTTGTTGACAAAGTGGACATCTGAGTAGTGATTGTTGACAAAGAAAAACAATGCATTACAAATTTTTTGACAAAAAGGAGTTCATGGTGGAATGTCGAGTTCAAGAGCTGAGTTCAATGATCCATGTTTGATTCAAGAAGGTCGATAAAAGGAATGGATGATCTGGAGGCGGTACAAAAGAACAGATACAAGGTGGCGCCATTTTCCAGTGTTTGCCAAATTTTTGGGCCTGAAAATCGGCAAATGAAGAAAAGTGTTTTTGGCAAAGGGACTTGCGCGCCGAGGACTTGGAGAATAGGAAACTTGCGCGCCATATGTTTTTCAAGATCAAAAGATCAAAATATGGAAAAGGAAGTAGGTTCGCGCAAGTTTGGGAGTTGGTCGCGCAAGTGTCTAAAAGGAGAGAAGACTTGCGCGCCGAGACTGGGTCGCGCAGGTGACTTGCGCGCCGTCGCGCGGGGTGGTCAATTTTACTATAAATACTGGACCACCCCTCTTCATTATTCACCGGATTTCAAACGAGAGCTCCCGTCGCTCAGGTGTGGTGGTCGCGCAAGTGGTGTGTGTGGTCGCGCAGGTGGGACTTGCGCGCCAGTGGTTGAAGTTGTGCGACAGTGTTAGAAGTTGCGCGCCGGTTTGCAGTTGTGCGCCAATAGTGGTTTGGGCATAAAAGGAAGAGAGTCGCGCAAGTTTGGAGTTGAGGAAGCTTGTGTCGCGCAAGTGTCAGAGGAGGACTTGCGCGCCCGTTGTGACTTGCACGCCGATACTTGCGCGTCGGGGTTGACTTGCGCGCCAAGTAAGGTTTGTTCCAGCAGTGTTTTCAGGCTGCGTGGAAGCTGGAAGTTTTCCCGATACCTTCGGTGCAAAGAAATATTCATCTACGGGTGAAAGTTGTACTTCAACAGAGAATCTACACATAGAGGAAGATTCATTCATTCATGCAAATGAATAGACCTACAGGTCTATAAACTGTGAGTGGATTCCTTCCAAGAGTAGTGAGCTTAGGAAGAGGAAGAAGGTGATCCTCTCCACCGGCAGTGAGGCAGAGAGAGAGAAACAGGGAGTGACCCTTGGGAAAGTAGTGAGCTGACCCTAAACCTTGTATAGGCAGTGAGCCTGGGCATAGAAGTGATCTAGCCCGAACATTGTAATCCAAAGCTAGTGAAGTCTAGTGGAATTTGGTACGAACCGGCAACTTGTCAGCGTATGCTCCTTGGACGTAGCCCTTAGTGGTGAACCAAGTAAAAATATCTGTGTCTTCCTGCTTATTTCCCTGCATTGCATTCAAAGCATCATCATCAGGTAAAAGAGAAAAGTGATCACAGTAACCACACAAGTGCAAACAAAGTGACCCTTGTAACAAAGAGGTCAAGATCTAGTGGGGCAGAAAGAAATTTGAAAAAGAATATCCATACCCTGATTCACCCCCCCTCTCAGGGTATATAGGCCCCTATTGGTCCTAACACCAGGGCACCTAGGTTGGTTCATGACATGGTGGGAGTTTGTCCATGCTATCACATGGAGAATATTGGAGCATCTATTTAACTTTTTCATAATTTGAAGTTTGAATTTTCACTTGGAGATTGTTTTGGTACTATTTTAATTATTTTGCTTCTATTGTTCTATTTCTGTTATGACATATATATTCATGTTTTATTTCAATATTTATTTTCGTATATAAATTTATTTCATGTTTTCTACTTTATGTTGGGAGAAATCTTTCCCTCTATTTAGTTTTGATGTCCGGATTCTAGTTGCCAGCCCTTGGGGATCAGGAACGCCCTTCAATTTTGTGTAAATTTGGTTTGGGTACTAGTTTGAGAGGGTATCTGAGTCGGGTTCATCATTGTTTTGTATCAATGGGAGTTATTTCCTCAAGATTCCTTATCTTGGGATGTTTGGTAGACTAGAGATAGGATTTTTGTGACATGAGAGGTATGTTTCAGTGTGTGTCTAGCTAGGTCTTTCCATGATGAGACACAAGATACCATGGGATGTTGGAATGTCTATCTCATGTTTTATGTTCTTGAACTTAATCTCAGTACCTGAAAATGGATTTTGTTTTGAACAGATATTGATATGTTTTTTGACCATTTCTTTTGTTCTGGTGTGCAGCAGTTGCCTACAAGAAGTGTTCCATGATTACCTCAAGAGGGTGAAACTAATGATTCTCAAGAAAATCCTCCTATGGATCAGAATTTGATCTAGAATATCATGAAGGCAGTTCATACTTTCATATAGAATGTACTTTAAGTGTATAATATAGTATTTTATGTATATCTACGATCTGTAGGAGACAATGATCAATCACGAGAGTTATTGTGTGAGAAGACACCATCATTTAAGGGTACGAAAGAACCTTAAGAGTTAGAGTAATATCTTAAAAAGTTTTATGATATCTTTGACATCTTGGATACACCTTATAGTATCAAGGTGAAGTGTTCAATGTTTATACTTGTAGTTCCCAACAAGCGATGGTGGGATTCCATGGTACAAACAGATTGGCACGTGGTCTTGGACTAGAAGGATTTCAAGAATCACTTCTTGTAGCAGTTTTTTCTAGAGTCTATAATGATGGATAAGTCTCTAGAGTTAATTTATTTATATAAGGGAGATAATTTGGTGTCAAGATAAACTAATTGGTTTTTTGAGATAGTTTTTTTCTGTATAGTTTGTAAAGAATGACCAGCTAAAAGTTCATAAGTATCTATAGGGTTTGCGATCAAATTTTTGATCACATATATTTATGTTGAATATTTTGACCTATGTGGAGACTGTGTATAAGGATATGATGGATGAAATTAATATGACAAGAAAGTTTGGATATTCTTCCCCTTATCTTACACCTAGTGGTAGCTTTAGTGGCACATTGAGGAAAAGAGGAAGTGTAAGGATCATCACAAGAGTGGTGGAGGTGGTTCTCAGTATTAGGCCTCTTCAAAACCTCCAGTTGTTGCTATTAGTGTGCCTCTGAATTGCTATCGATGTGGAAAGGTCAGACACACACATTTATCTTTTCCTTCACCTACAAAGTTGTGAAAAACTTGTGGATGTTATGGTCATCTACATCATTTCTATTGGGAAATGTACATTCCTCAATATGGAATGGGATCATCGAATCCAAAGGATGCTGTGACATAGTCAGATGTTTTAAATACTATAGGGATCCATCCACATGCCTTAGGAGTGATTAACCTTCACACAATAGATGAGTTTCTAGTGGAGGTATATGTGGGTCTAGTGAAAGTGAGAGGTACCATATTTATTTCATCTTCAGTATCGATTACTTTATTTGATACTGGTTCCTCCCACTCATTTATTTCTAGATATTTTATTGATATGATTAATATTCTAACAGTGATCATGTCTTTTGTTTTAGATTTATTGAAACCTCTTGGGAAGAGGAAAGAGTATGGGTTTTAGTGCCTTTATTATATGCTATTCATATATTATACGAAGTTAGTCTGGGATTTTCTTGTTCTAGATCTAGATCTATTCGATGTCATAATTAAGATGGATTATCTTGCTGCTCATCATGCTGATTTTGGTTGTTATCATTGTCATGTATCATATTTTATAGATTATGGGAGCTTAAAGGTGTTTCAGGGAGAGTGGGATCTGAGGACTGGCTATGCAGGACCTTCCCACCCAGATCTCTGGTGTTTTTTATATATTGTAGTTGTTGATCCCAATAATGTTTCTTTTATTATTGATCTTTTCACTATTTTGTGGGTTTTTAATGATGTTTTCCTAGATGATTTCTATTTTCTTCTTCTAGATAGGGAGGTATATTTTATGATTGATCTGGTTCCAGGTACACATCTAATTTTTATACCTTCCAATCATATGGAACTAACAAAGATAAAATATTTCAAGATTCAGTTGTATGGTCTAATGGTGAAGGGTTTTTTCACCCTAGTGTTTCACCTTGTGCAACCATAGTGATCCTTTCTAAGAATTAATATGGTTTTCTTCGATTGTGCATGGAATATTAGAATTTTAACTAGGTAATGGTTAATAATAATTATCCTTTGCCTCTTGTTGATGATTTTTTTTGATTAGTTAAAGGAGGTAAAGTGGTTTTCAAAGATTGATATTTGGTCAGGTTATCATCAGCTCAGAGTTTTAGAGTCTGATATACCATAGGTGGTTTTTAGGAGTAGGTATGGCCATTTCAAATATCTTGTGATTTCATTTGTTTTGACTAATTCTTCTTCATTTTTTACATATTTTATGAATATGATATTCCATTAGTATCTTGACACTTTTTAGTAGTGTACATGGATAGTATTTTGGTTTACTAGAAATCCAAACAAGAGATGAGATCCATTTGGGCTTGGTTATGGAAATAGTGAGGAGTCACTATTTGTATAGAAAGATTTTTAAATGAAACTTTTGGATCCAAGAAGTGAATTTATTAGGGAATGTGATTTATGAACATGGATTTTCAGTTGATCCTGAAAAGGTAAAGTCTATTTTGTCTTGGGAAAAACTACATAATGTTTTTGAGACTCATAAATTCCTTGGTCTATGGGATATTATCAATATTTCATAAAGGATTTCTCAAAGTTAGCATCAAGTTTGACTACTATTACGTGGAATGGGCTAAAATTAACATGAGATGAAAAATATCAGTCTTCTTCTAATGATTTTAAAATACTTATACATTAGATCCTATTATGATCTTACATGATCTCAGTAATGGTTTTTTGGTTTTCTATGATGCTTCTAGAATTGGTTTGGTTTGGGTTATCATACAGGATGCTCATATGGTAGATTAATTCTCTCATCAGTTTCGACCGCATGAGAAGAATTACCCCACTCATGAATTAGAGATTTCCACTATTATGCATGAACTTAAGTGTTGGTGGAACTATATTTTTGTGGAAATTTTAACAATATTTTATAACCATAAGAGTTTGAGCTATATTTTTATTATAAATACTTGATTCTTAGAAAGAGGTAGTGGGTGGAATACCGCCAGACATTTGAATTTGATATATCCAATGCCGTAGGGAAGTAGAATGTCCTTACCAATTATATTAGTAGGAATGTACTATGGAAATATATTTATGAATCAAAGAAATTGTGGAGCCATATGGGGATTTTCAATCAGTTCCATCTGGACACCCAGGAGGATGTTTCATGTATAGTTCTGGGTTGTGTTCTATTATCATCATCTCTCCTTGAGTCTATTTTGTAGAGTTAGTAGTAGGATGATGAGTTTAGAGGAATTTAGAAAACCCTATATATTGGGGAGACTGTTTCTAGTTAGTATCTCTCTTCATATGGTATTCTCAGTTTTTGGGATTCGTTTTTCATCCCAACATCTGTGAATATCATATTTTTGATTTATTATCATAGTTCATAATGTTTTGTTTATACGGACACTATAAAGATGTATCACGGAATGAGAATATGATTCTGGTGGCTGGGTATGAAGTGTGACATTGTTGATTATGTGTCCCACAGTTACACCTAACAACAGATAAAGAAAGAGCATCTAAAACATTCTTGTTTGCTTCAGCCTTTTCTAGTGTTAGTTTTGTAATGGGATGAGTTATACATGTATTTCTCTATTTTTTCCATGGAATCCTTAAATAAGGGATTATATCTAGTTGGTTATTGATTGTTTGAAAAATTCATCTCATTTTATTCCGATTAGGTACACCACTAATGTTAATGATTTGGGTAAGATGTATGTGTATGAGATTTACATGGGGTTCATTCTACTATGGTTTCAGATAGGGATCTTAGTATTACTTCTAGGTTATATAGGATTATCCAATAGGTGATTGAGACTTAGATCATTTTGAGTAGAAATTATCATCCATATAAAAATGATTATATAGAGTGCAATATTTAGATCCTATAGGATATGCTCTGTGCCTATGTCTTGGATTTTTGTGGATCGTAGAATAGATATCTAGGAACATATGAGTTTTATTATAAAAAAAAATTAACATTATTCAATCCAAATAGATACTTTATAGTATTTTTAGGGTTTATTGTGCAGGACACATATTCTTTGGGTAGAGGTGGGTGAAGCTTCTTTGGTGAGGACGATTTTAGTTTAGGAGTCATCAGAGAGGATTCAAGATATGCATCGGGGTCTGGTTATAGATTAGAGTTTAAATAAATCACATGAAGAACAATGACATCATAATTTTTAGTTTTCTATAGGTTATTATGTTTTCTTAAATGTTTCTCCTCATTTGGGTAACCGTCACCTTTTAAAATAGAGAAAGTTGAATCTGAGATATGTTTGACAGGTTGACATCACTACGTGGATTGTGAATATTTCTTATCGAAAAGAATTTAAGGTTTAGTTGAAAGTGATTCATGATGTTTTCCACATATTTAAAATTAGAAAATACCCTCCAATCCCTCTCATATTCTCAAATGGTAAGATATCGGGTTAGATCTAGATGTTTCCACTGTGGAGCATCCGGTAGAGATCATTAACTCTCAAGTGAAAGTATTGTCATGAACCAAGATGGAGTACCATCCAACAGACACCTGAAAAAGATCGTGGCATGGCTTAAAGGAAATTCCCAATCCCCCCAGGCTGTAAACTAGTGCCTAGGTATTATCATTTTTCTTTTGGAATTATTTTACCCATTTAGATAAGCATAAATAACCAACAAAAATAAACAAGACATACCTAAATAACCATAATAAAAAAGGTACAAAAATTTCTAGATTTAGTGTTCTACGACTATAATCAAAACCCAAGTGGTATAAAATTAAAAGGGAACAACTAAACTATCCCAAAACCACCATGTAACTAGAGTATCCCACTCCTCAAGCTACCACCACCAACCTAAAACAAGTGGAACACTAGAAACCGAAACCTCCAACATCTCCACGACTCATCTTTTCTTTACATGGGTCATACAGAAAAAGTCTACATACAATCAAATGTGTATGTAAGGTGTGATCCAAATCCCAGTAGGATTTCACCTAAAAATAATGATTCCATGTTCTAACATTAGTTTACAAATTAATATGCACATTTATAAAAAATCGTCTGAAACATTCTCAAGAAAACATTTAAAAGGAAAACCATTTTTAAGTGAACAATTCCAAATAAAACCATTTCTTTAAAGAAATATTTTCAGCATAAAACCTTTAAAGGTAACATTCCAAATGAAAACATTTATTAAGATAAAATTTATTTAAAATGAAATGCACTCAAGGTTCACTGTATGCCAATAGATGGCACCACATTACATAAGTCTCAAGAGATCACCATGGGTAAATCCCTAGGGGTAATCTAGATCGAGTGAGACACTGGAACCTCATACCTTAGTGAAAGGTGGTATAATAACCATGAATAATAGATTTCTCTTAAATGATCCACTATGAGGGGAAACCCCAATGGACTAATGGTCTCCAATCACCATCATAAATTATTTGGTGTTGTAATCGTCAATCCAGCTATGTGAAACTGGGAAAAGACACTTCTAAATCACTAGTGTACTAGAACTAGTCAGTCTACCTAGATACCCAAGATTCCCTTGTTCTCAATCCCATTTCACATATCACATAAAACACCCTTTTCACACACACCTGAAAATTATTATAAATACACCAGGAAATCACTATTTTCCATAAAAAAAAACACTTACCATTTTATACACACACAAATCGGTCAAGCATACTTCTCACACCACTTGAAAAATATATGAAACCCTTTAGGAAACCTTACAAGAAAAAGCATAAAAAACTCAACCATTTTCATGGGCCAAGAACCATTCAAATCCTTACATAAAGTAATCATACTCTAAACATGCTTCCCAATATCTAAACAATTCACAATGAAAAGGAGTCCATCTTTCCATAAAAATCCCTTTACTTTGAAAAACTCACTTTCGAATGCATTCACAACTAATGTGCCTTTGAATTTTTTTTTCATCCCTAAAAAATTTCTTAAAACATTACTAAGAAACATCACAATAAGGAACACATGAAAACGTAACCATTTCCCTTATAAAATCCACTTTCATCATGTGTCCATGTCCAAAAATTTCTAAAACATGTTTCACACCACAAAAATAAATCATAGAACAGATTTATAACCTCAATCAAGAAACCTAAAATCATGTAAAAATGATAAATCATGGAACCACCTACCTCAAGTGTAAAACATTCTGGAAATTGCTGCGAACCCGAAACCGTACCACCACAAGACCCTAGTAAGGAAATATATAACCCAAGACATCAATATAGAACCATAAAGATCAATATTCAACCCAAAATAGATTACCCCACCTGCTGCAAAAATGAAACCCCATGAAGGAAGAGGAGAAACCCTAGAAAATAGGGGATATTGAGGAGGAGAACCACTTAATCAAAGATTTCTTAGATTTCCGAATCCAAATCCACCACAAAAACTGAGATCTGATGGATCCATGGGAGGAGGAGGTGCCTAGGGATGGAGATCCTGAATGGGGGAGAGAGGGGTGGATTTGGGGCTAAAAACCAGGGAGAGAAAAAAATAAAAAACCAATATTTAATGACCTATACATCGCACATGGTTAGACCACATGATTTATCAAACTATGCAGTTACCATGCACCCCTCTCTCCCTAAGAGAAACCTACCGCATGGTTAGTCCACATGGCCTAACTTACCGTGAGGTAGCTTCAGTCCAAAAACCATAACCTACCACATGGTTACCTGAAGAAGGTCACAGGGTTTGAAAAACTGTGCACCAACCATGCGTATCAATCTGCCAACCTAAAAAAGTACATTTTTATTAAAAATCAAGGGGGAAACTCATAGAAAATCACTATAGTGAAAATAGAAAAAGGAAATAACTAAAAATTCAAATCTTTCATACCTGAAACTAGAGAGAGAAACATAAATATAAAAATGGACCAAAAAAGTGAAATAAAAAACTCGGGTGTGATAATTATCCTCATCATAATGCTTTACAGCCCTGAAAATCCATAAAATGCCTAATCCATAAAAAAAATCTGATACTCCTTCATAGATCAAGGACATTCCCAATGAACATCAATGTAAGGAAAACAGGAACACCGCAAATATAGAAAGTGGTTTACAAGTTTAACTCGGGAGGCTAGAATGGACTCCCCACCCATATGGATCGCACCCCCAAAAGGGGAAACACCACCGGTTGATCGATCAAAAGAAAAATAATTATCACAATCCACAATCCGACCTCTCGATCCAAAAACACCTTACACATTACCAAACAAAACTCATACCACTTATCTGAAATGAAAAAATGAACCTAATCCACTTCTCAATGAATACTTCCATGCCCTTACTTAAGAAAAACCACTGGGCATGCTCCAACCCAAACATTTACCTGAGGGAAGAACTCATAATTTGATAGCTCCAGACAAGAGCACCCACTTACAAGATAACACCAAAAACTACACCAAATTATCAACATGGGGAGGCCCAATTAGAATTCTATCCATTTAAAATGAACTTCCACCGACTTACTCTAGAAGAAATTTCAGTGAGACCCAAAGTGGATCTTCCCACCATAAGAACCAACTAGGTTATCCAAATTGCACCAACCGACATGAGAAACCCTAAATGGGACATAGACCAAGAAACACGATCCAAGAAACCTCTCAACCAAGGATAGAAAAATAAACAAGGGAAGACCCCACCCATTAGACATGCTATAACCAAAACCATTTCACAAGAACAACTACACAAGAGAAACCAACCAAGGATTCACATCCAAAAAGTTAGACCACTGTAATCCCAAGAAAATGATATGACCATGATTCCTTATGACCAATGAATAATTATCACATCACAGGGGTCATAAAAAATAAACTACTATAAGAAACTTAAAATTTCCTCATTCCAGCACTGGGGAAAAATCCAGGACAAGGTCCCTCACACCCATGGGATTCCTGACTACACATGAGATTCACTACGGGACTTATGGCTAGCGCCTTAATGTTTGAAGCATCTATTTTATCAAATATAGAATCTGAAAATTACAAATCAAAACACTCTCTTTGGTCTCATGAGTAACCACGCAACATTTTAGGAAGAACTAAAGGAACAAATCACCCCACTAGTATCACTTTTCTCCAACATGACACTTTAACCAAGACAAGGACTTGGAAAATGCACATGAATCATCCCTTTTACTCCATGAACAAGAAAAAATGGAAACAAGATACCCAAAAAATAATCCTCCATCCTAGTGTAGAGATTTAGGATTCCTGAAATCTAAACACATTTCTATTAAAATAGATGTTCTCAAAAGATTCACAATCCAACTCTTAAATTTGGAACCAAAAAGGCCGCACCCCTAAACATCACTAGACATGACCATTACCGAAAAATAAGAATGATAAGGAAATGGACTTTAATTCGAGCCCCAAAAAACACATTACTTCTGCAAATAGACATGAATGATTCTCATGACCATATTTTCCACACTAAATGGAACAAAATGATAATATACCTGAGAGAAATCGGTGAAAGATCCACTATACTTTTTAATATCGTGGTCACCACCAATAGTTTCGGGCCTCTTCCCATAACTGGAATTCCATTCACCATTTCTAGGACATACCTTAAAGCATAAAGGTGACATAATTCACCTGTAATGATTTAGACAAATCAAGGAGACTAAAATTTCTTTCAACTTTCCATGTACACCCTTCCTCTTTGGGATGAATGACATGATCCTAAAATATGAGAGGATTCAAAATCCGAAACTTAGAAGGTAAGTATATGGATTGGTCAAATGGAGGGTCTGTAGATGGTGAATCACCCGTGGATGCACTCTAGATATGAACCGATTATTTATGGGGGAATACACTATCCAAAAGGGAAACCTAGGAACCAATAAAACTAGTCCATTATCCAAAACATACCATAAAAAAACACCGAACACACAAAGGTAACCAACTCATAGGCTTCCCAGAACATTTATCAAAATAACCCACTAACCATTATTTCAAAACCAACTCATTGATAATGACTCAAACATAAAAACCATTCAAAATAGAAGAGTTTTCAAATTCAATACACCTTGCAAGATACATTCCCCAATCACAAATAGACACAACACACAACCACATGTTATCAAAACATGACATCTTCCTTTAAAATCAGTTTTTTAAAATAAATCAAACTTAGTGGGTTGCACACTCACCAATAGTATTCCATAGAGTCTCACACATTCATTTTATCATTCTAAATTGGGCACCCACCACCTCATGGAATTAACCATCCACAATTTCACATATTCCCATGAATGTGGTCACTTATGGAAATACCCTAGGTCAATTTTTTTTCCACTTTCCAAAAAAACATTCAACCTAGAATTTCAAATTCTCAATTCAATTCCCATTTAAAAAATTCATCAAACTTTCCAAAAGTTTACTAACCACCAAATAAAAAACCCTTTACAAGAACACACATAATTCCATTTCATTTATTCTGAAAATAAAAATCCTCTGATTTTCATTAAAAACTAAATTCATTCAATTCAAAATATTTTTGACAGCTCAACAAACCCCATTTAAAAAATTATTTCAAAATCCACCTTGGAGTAATCCATTAAAACATTAATCCATGAAATCAAAGGATCTCTCCAATGATAACAGAATAACTTCATTCTTCATCGGTGTTTCAACCCAATGATGTTGGGTGGTTTTTTATTTTTGATTTCCCCATTCTTGATTTCTATGACGAACACAGAATAATCCATGAATAGATTAGACCTCAAATCGATCGTATTTTGTAGGAGGGATCTATTGCGGGTTAGCGATATTCAATTTAATCTGTTTTCTAACCAAAATCCCTCAGATCTTGATTGTTTTTCAAGGAATCTTGGCTAGTGATGTTAAACCTTTTATACGTTCATATCTCCCTCCATTATTTGCGTTCTTCACTGTTGGAACCCTTTGGTTTCCAGATCGATGTTTCTGGGTGGTTCCCACCACGATCAGACCCTCAGATTCGAGGAGAATCTATAGAAAAGGCTACAACAGGGTAGATTGGGTCATGAGGAACCCAGATCTGTGATCACACTAAATTCTGATCATTAGAGGATCTCTAATGGTCTGTGTAAGGGACCACCAGTGCAGGTCTGGTGTGGCATGGCGTTGATGCTGTCGAGTTGAGGTGTCGGTGGCTGGAGCAGCTGGCAACGACCACGTCGGGTTGCGACGACGCCGACCAGTGGTCCAACTGTTAGGGGGGCACGATAGGTCCATGAGGTGGATGTGGTGGGGCCGAAAGGGGGATGTGGTGAGGAGGCCATGTATGTGGTAGTTCTACCACGTGGAGCCCTTGGCAGTGTTAAGGATGTGGGGAAGGTGGAACGATATGCTGACTGCGTGAGACATGGCGCGACACTGCATGGAGAAGGAGGCACACAATCAGACCATACCGTGTGTGGCAGTTCATCTGACCCACATACCAGTAGGCTGGACCATAGGAGCCAGGCCGCTATAGTGGCCCATCGGGCTAGAGCGAGTAAGCTGGACCGGGTTAGCCTGGGTCCGATGGATCAGATCGAATCTAGACTGGACACATGTTAGACTTTTTTAGGAGAGAAATCGTAACCTTCAAACTGTGTGTCTGTTTGACAAGACGTTTTTGGAGTTGGGACCCTTGAGACGAGGAGGTACTTTTGAAATACTTTAAGTGTTTTTTTATAGAGGTGTGAATACAAACAAATGTATTTAAGTGTAGGTTCTCTCAGAACGATCATTCTACGAGCGGAATCCTATGGCTGGCTATGTTACTTTGAGACAATGTGACTTTGAGATTATTTTACTTAGAGGATATATGACTTTGAGAATATTTGACTTTGAGAATTGGTGACTTTGAGACTATATAACTTTGAGACTACTTAACTTATCAAGACTACGTGTCTTAACAAGACTACATGTCTTACTAAGACTACGTGTCTTATTGTGACTGAGTGTATCATCGGGAATACATTTCTTATCAATACAGGGTGTTTTGTGGAATACGTCAGATAATCCTATTTTGTATGTTATAGACCTATACATGTGTGAGCTAACTATACTATTTATTTATGGTATACTTTGTTTATTTATTTGTGGTATACTCCATGTATTTCTTTGTAGTATACTTCATGTACATTTTTTATTGTATACTTATTATATTTACTTAGCGGTGTTCCTTCGTGGTGTTTCTTTATGGTGTTCCTTAATGGTATTCCTTCGTGGTGTTTTTTCATGGTGTTCCTTCATAGTATTCCTTATTGGTGTTTCTTCATGGTGTTTCTTCATGGTGTTCCTTCACGGTGTTCCTTCATGGCGTTCCTTAGTGGTGTTCCTTCATAGTGTCCCTTAGTCATGTTACTTCATGGTGTTCTTTAGTGGCGTTCCTCTGTGGTGTTCCTTAGTGGCGTTCCTTCATGGTGTTCCTTCATGGTATTCCTTAGTGGCGTTCCTTCATGGTGTTCCATCATGGTGTTCCTTTGTGGTGTTCCTTTGTGGTGTTACTTAATGGTGTTCCTTCATGGTGTCCCTTAGTGGTATTCCTTTGTGGTCTTCCTTCATGGTATTCCTTTATAATTTCCAATTTAGTATGTTTCCTTCTTGGTTTTGAGGTATCCCACTGAGTACTATTTTAATCACCCATGAACGGGATTTATCCGTACGTGTCGTGTCTTGTGAAGATGATCAATGATTTCACGGAGTCCTATGAGGACCAAGACTAGGTGGGTTTTAGAGAGACCAAATAGTCAAGTCACGCTCCTACAACTTCAGACAACTTTCCAGTACCTTTACCTTTAGGTAGAGTTTTCTGCAGATGAGTTTTAGGAACTTGTGTATTCACTATTATGGACTCTTTATTTTGGTGTGCTTGTATTATGGCCCATTTTTCTTTCTAGATTTCTACTATTGTACTCTATTATTGGTATCTTAGTGTTTAAATTCATTTTTTACTTAGTGTTTTTACATTTCAGCAATTTGGTCTTGGATATGTGTGCATGTGTACAAGTACTTAGGAAAATGCCTCCCATTTGTGGGATATTACTACTTGGTGTTAGTCACCAGCCACTGGCCTATTGGAGGTGGTCTTGGGGTAGTCACGACACGAGCCCCTTTGGTATAGTTCATGAAAGGGTGGTATTAGACAAGGTAGGTTCTATGTAAAGAACCAAGAGTTTATGATATTAGTTTTGGGAAACAATGTTAAGGGTTTTGATTTTGGTTTTCTGGTAAGGGAATCTAGTGTTGGTGTGGCAAATGACATATCCCTACATAGGGACTCTAAATTATACTTTTTGAATCAATACATGAAAACACTGGTTGTAGGGAAAACAATGGTAAATGCATCATATAGGATTTGGGTGCGTTCTCATGTCCTTATTGAGTCATCTCACTAGGTATACTCTATTGATTGTGGTACATCTTGTTATATTTCAAGATGTCTTCACATAGACAGCCAGTCAGGATTCTACCGTGTGATCTCAAGGATGATCCTATGGGTGAAGATACATCATTACAAGTATTTTTTCGGTAGATAACACGTCTAGGTGGTGCACCAGCTATACTAGAACCTATAGGGAAGCACATGGTACCCATAGTACCAATGGATGAGAAGTACAACTCAGTGTACCTCATGAGGATCAGCTATAGAGACCCCTTAGGTTCTGAGGTGGGACCGACACATAGGTAGTTGAGGACTGGCTTGACGTGGTGATCTAAGTTTTCCATATAGTCAGGACACCATCATATTAGATGGTGGTCTTGATAGCGATCCTTCTATGCAGCCTAGTAGGGAGATGGTGGGGTTTGGAGACCCAATTTTCTGATGAGGAAACTTTTCTGTGCACATAGTTTGAGAACCTTTTTGGAGAGGTGTTCTCACATTATAATATAAGGGATACATGACCAAAAGCTTCTATAGCTCCGGTAAAATTATGTGTGGGTATCTGAGTATTCATCGAGGTATACCAACATTTCCAGGTACTCGATGGATGTCATACACGACCAGTACTTTAGAGATTAGACCTTTTAGCGAGGTCTATGTAGAGACATCTAAGATAGGGTTATCTCTCTATGAATTCCTACCTATGCTGGGGTGTTAGAGTGAACCTTTGTGGTTTCGAGCTACCTGACTGAGAAAATATAGATGGTGGAAGTTAGTAGTGGTCAAACAGAACCAAGCGGGTCCGAAGGGAAGAAGACGTGGAAGAGAAGCTGAGAGAGCAACTTGAGATGGTATAAATTACAACATTTTACCACCACTACCCTCAGGTGGTCCACATCAGGCTTAGGGAGCTGAAGTACATGGGAGTGGACAACTACATGCGGTCGAGGGTTATGACCTAGTGGCTCTAGGAATGATTTGAGGGTACAAACTGTGTCTATTGTACTTTAGATTCCGTATTGATAGACATAGGTACTATTCATTATTCTGTTTTCCACAAGTCTTGTTTGAGACTCAAAGATTCTGGTTGAACCATTGAATTAACCCTCACACTTGAAGACTCCTACTAGAGTAAACCCAATTGTCACCCACTTGTTCCAAAAGTGTGGCCTGACTCTTAGAGGAGAGATTTTTGGTTGGGATCTCTGGGTATCGACATTGAGGCCTTACGACTTCAATATTGATATGGACTGGTTACCTACAATTCATGCTCAGATTGAATGTTTTAGGAGAAGAATGCAGTGTGTCTGCAGTGGTGGAATGAGGTTTTCCTTGTTGGTGAAAAGGAAACCCATGTAGCATACAATGGACTCACACCAAGGAGAGTGCAACCGATTTATTATCAATTGGCTATCCTAACCGTTTATGCAATGTTTTTTATGAGTCCTCAGTTTCCTATAATGGTGGTAGAGTTGTAGTGGATCTAGAAAATGTTGAGACATAGGCATTGGATAGAGTTTCTCCAAGATTATGACTTTGAGATTTTATGTTCTCCTGGGAAGGGGATCATGATGAAAAATGCTCTCAATAGGAGATATAGTTTTCAGTTGCTGAACAAGGCATTGAAGTAGTTGGCCTCATTACAGTTATACTTTAGGGATGGATATGGAGGATCTTTCCCCCAAAATATGGATTTCACCCATCCAATCTTACTGTGAGCCAGGGAGGCACAACTCAGAGATTCCAACAGTGAGACTTTATGTGCTTAGATATCCATAGGGAATGCCTCTGATGGATATTCAAAAGGTGGGGATTATATATTTCTTTTTCATAGGACACACAATGGTACTAGTGGCCTTACAAGATGAGGTATTGAGGGAGTTCCATACATCCCCTATGGCGTTATATCCAAGTGTGGTGAAGATGTACCAGGACCTCTGATGTCAGTTTTGCTGGTCGGGGATGAATAAGGGAGTTGCAGAGTTTGTCTCTCGATGCCTCACTTTCAGCATGTGAAGTCTGAGAACCATTTTACAGTAGGTTTAACTAAAATCCTAAAGGTGATGGAATGGAAGTGGGATGAGATATCAATAAACTTCGTGATGGGTTTTACCACGTACGTCCAGGGGACATAATAGCATCTGGGTGATCGCTGACTGACTCACCAAGTCGACCCACTTCATAGCTATCCGAGTGCAGAGTTCAATAGAGATCTTGGGACACCTCTACATGTAGGATATATTTTGAATCCACGGAATTCCATCGACAATAGTATCAAATCATGATTGCCTATTTACATCCTGGTTGTGGAAGATATTTTACGAGGTTTTTGGGACTCAGTTACACTTAATCACAACGTTTAACTCATAGACCGACGACTAGATTGAGGGGACTATTCATGTTCTGGAGGTCATGCTATAAGATTGCATGTTAAATTTTTTACTGGAGTTGGGTGGATTATTCATATGTGATCAATTCCTTGGGTGCACCTTTGGTGGTGGAAGAGGAATCTCTAGGAAAGAACATATGAGTGGAAGGCTCAAATTCATGCGTAGTTCCCACATCTTTTTGAGTAGTCTTGTTTTTGGATTTTTGGGGATGTAAAACACTATGGTGGGGGGAATGTAGCAACTTGGATTTTTGGGGATGTGAATATATTTATTGACCAAATTCATTGGAAACAGATATTTTTTTATTTATAACTATAATTATAAATATATATTTAAAAATTATTTACAAATATAACAAATAAAATGAATATAATAAATATAATAAATATAATAAATATAATAAATATAATAAATATAATAAATATAATAAATATGATAAATATGATAAATATGATAAATATGATAAATATGATAAATATGATAAATATGATAAATATGATAAATATGATAAATATGATAAATATGATAAATATGATAAATATAATAAATATAATAAATATAATAAATATAATAAATATAATAAATATAATAAATATAATAAATATAATAAATATAATAAATATAATAAATATAATAAATATAATAAATATAATAAATATAATAAATATAATAAATATAATAAATATAATAAATATAATAAATATAATAAATATAATAAATATAATAAATGTAATAAATATAATAAATATAATAAATATAATAAATATAATAAATACAATAAATACAATAAACAGAATAAACATAATAAACATAATAAACATAATAAAGATAATAAAGATAATAAAGATAATAAACACAATAAACACAATAAAGATAATAAAGATAAAAAAGATAAAAAAGATAATAAAGATAATAAAGCTAATAAATATCATAAATATGATAAATATAATAAATATAATAAATATAATAAATATAATAAATATAATAAATATAATAACTATAATAAGTATAATAAATATAATAAATATAATAAATATAATAAATATAATAAATATAGAAAATATAGAAAATATAATAAATATAATAAATATAATAAATATAATAAATATAATAAATATAATAAATATAATAAATATAATAAATATAATAAATATAATAAATATAATAAATATAATAAATATAATAAATATAATAAATATAATAAATATAATAAATATAATAAATATAATAAATATAATACATATAATACATATAATATATATAATAAATATAATAAATATAATAAATATAATAAATATAATAAATATAATAAATATATTAAATATAATAAATATAATAAATATAATAAATATAATAAAAATAATAAAAATAATATATATAATAAATATAATAAATATTATAAATATAATAAATATATTTATTATTTAATGAAATTTATTATAATCTTATAATTATTTAAATGTATATTTATTTAATTATAATCTTAAAAATACTTTTTTTAAAACATTATATATATATATATTTGAATTACTAAAAAAAATATATTAATTATAAACATGTGTTTTTATTTAATGTATGCAAATATAAATTTTCTTTGAATATAAATATAACAATTTTCTATAAATTAATAATATTTATTAGTAAAAACTTTTGTCAGTGCTGATAAATCTATCCTTTATGAGCACTAAAAAAGTGCTGATAAAGGGTACCCATTTATCTATGCTCTTTTTAGCATTGATAAATGGTAGTTTTATCATAACTTTTAGCTAGCATCGATAAATTCCCCCTTTTATCACCACTTTTTGTTTAGCACTGATAAAATTCAGCTCATACCTTGCCCAGATCTGTGGTAGTGGCAAATCAATCTACTAACCCAAAAACTTACATTTTTCATGAAAACTCAGGGGGGAAACTCATGGACAAGCACTAGATTGAAAATAGACAAAGGAAATACCTAAAAATTCAAACATGTCACGCCTGAAACTCAAAAGAGAAACAAAAATCCAAAAATGAACCAGAACAATGGGTGAAATAAAAAACCCGGGTGTGAAAGAACTTTTTTGAGAAGTCAATTCTGTTGTTTAGAGTGTTCTGGTGCCATGGATCTGACTCTCATGATACTTAGGAGATTGATTCATTGATAAGGGTGCAATGGACACACCACTTTTCCATACTTCATTCTTCCACATGACTTCCCAGGGATAAAAAGTCTTATTGTGGGGAGTTTGTAATGTCCCATTACCATGTTTTAGGCAATTCCATTATCTTTACTTATTTTCCTAATTAATTGAGTGTATCTTGGGAATACTGAGTTTAGAGAGAATGTGATGGGTAAAATGACCAGAATTTTCGGGATGGATATTTGAATTAATAAAGTCCACATATAAATGTGTAATGTCTTAGTGGGGTTCTCCCTGAGTTTGGGGAACACCCAAGGTTGTTTGGGTTTACCTATAAGAATCTATTGTTTTTACAGTCTACTGCATAATTACACACTATGTAATTAGTTTACACACTATGTATTTGATCATTAGGCTCATGTTGTGATCTTACCACACAATATGAAAGGTGTACATACCGTGTAAATATCACATGCCATGTAATGGTTAAAGACCGGGTTTTAATAACAAGGTGATGGGTTTTTTGCGTTTATGGACCCCATGGATTAAATTACTTGTAAAGGGATTACATGACATGTATGTCTCATGATTTTGGATTTTAGAATGCTTCTTAGATGATTTATTTTATTATTCAGCTGCAACCCTCCTTGATCTTGACACAGAGCTCTTCTCTTATGATTTTAGGGACCCTCACTCTATCCAAATCACTTATTTCAATGATTGATCTCTATTTTGGTTGGGTTTCATCTCTCTGGGTGAGTAATCCTTTTTTTCTTCTTCACTTACTTTGATTGCGGTAACACCATTACATCACGTTATTGGATATGTTGATCCGAGTTGATGTTTTTTTTGATTATTTCCATATCTATCATGTGATCTCGTTCCAAGGGCTGATCCTTTGTTGGTTGTGGTGCGACGGGTGAGCATTCTTAGGGTATGGTTGTTTCTTCCTCTTCATTGACCCTTTTTACTGAATTAAATCAAATCTAATATTTGTAGATTGATTCCTGGTCCTCCGTTTTCAGTTTTTATTCTTCTTATTGGTGGATTCCATTGTGGATGTGTGCAACCCAAGTTTTGAGATAGATGGTTTTGTCTCTAGCCTTTATTGGTGAACTAAATTGGACCAATTTTTGATAAATTTCTTTATAAATTAAATTTCATGGTTGAATAATTTGATTTGTGTATATGGAAATGTCTTTTTGATGAAGTATGGTTTTCCCATAGTTTTGGTAAATGACAAGTTGTTTTCAAAGCATTGTGAAATGGTTTTGTGAAATGATTCTAAATGAATGGGTTGATAAAATGGTTTGATGAAGTGGTTTGTAAAATAGAGCACATGGGAATCCTTTGGTACTTACGTGGAAAGTGTAGTAATAGGACTCATCCACTATCAGGGGGTTTTCTCATTGGACTTTCCTCTACTCCCTAGGCCCATTTTTCACGGTACTTGTTAGACCTTTTGGGGGGCTTACTTTTTTAGGTTTTCCTATATTATCTAGAATCAATATATATGTCTAGAGTATTGATGCGTGCACAATTTTCTATGTAAATAATGAGTTCCCTAGCTATCCTGACCTAGCGTGATCCTTGTAATGATGTTACCTATGCTTTTATTTTGGCTTGTATAGTTTTGGTTTTTTTGCCATGGATTTGATATGATACGTAACACCTACTTTGTCTTGATATATCTTATTTGATATGTGTATATGAAATTATATTAAATTGATTTTCCTAATTTATTTGTAAATTTTGAAAAGGGTAAATTAATTTTTTTCCATGCTTTTGAAATAAAACTGCTAAACTATATATCATGCCTTGTTTTATTTAAAGTTGATCATGCTTGGATTATTGTATAGATAATTTTTATGGAACTCATGGGTAAGACCCTACTGTACATGTTAGCTCACACATTGCTCACCCCTTCAGCAGTGTGTTGACCTTGTTATGACTTTCGATGAAGGAAAGTCAAGGAACCATAGTTAGGTGGTAAGGTTTTCAATGATGCGGAATTGGGTAGCTAGATGGGAACATGGTGGAAGTTTCCCTAGGACATCACATGGAGACTCTTGGAGTAGTTTTTTAGCTTTTCCTTTCTTTGTAGTTGGACTTGTATCTTTGTGATTTTTTGCTACCATTTAATTTTTTTGTTTCCATTATTCTCTTTATATTATGACATATATAGTCATGTTTTCATTCAATATTTATTTATATATATATATATATGTATGTCAGGTTTTTTTTACTTCATGTTGGGAAAAATCATTCCCTCTATTTTTTGGTGTTAACCAGGTGCTAGTCGTCATCCCATGCGGATTGAGAACGTCCTTTGGGTATGTGGAAATTTGGGTCAGGTACCAGTTTTAGAGGGTATCAAGTTTGACTTGATCTAAAATATAGTTTAAAACTATGGGTAAAGACCCATTAAATTTTTCCAACTTATTTTTCTCATGATAATTATTGATGCATTGAGGTGCGATACTTCTGTCCCCCACCAGTCAATGCATGTCTAATGCATTTCTCATATATCTAAGGACTAATTTAGTTCACAAATAATATGATTCATTAATAAATATCTATATTGAGTAAAGAATACAAATTTATCAATAATACCCTAGTCAATATAATAATTTCAAAGAATAACATTATATATAAAAATGGTATACAACTTAGGCAATAATTATATCCATGATACATGAATATTGATATTTAAGAGAAATTTAATATCCAATGATCATAATTAAGCGAATGATTCAAAGGATGGTATCATTATAACATATCCCCAAAGGTGAATTAATAAAATAAAGGGTTTTTGTCTTTGATAAATAAAACTACCATAAAAATATCATTAAAAATATTTTTAGGAAAATATATTTTTTTACTTTGAAATTCACTTCAAGAAAAAAACTGTACAACTATGAAGGAAAAACTTTTCCTTAAAAATTACCTTGTAAAATTTTAGAGGATGCTTAAAATAAAATATTATTTATAAAATTAGGAAAATTAATTCATGATTTATAATTTAAATAAATATTCCTTCTATATTTTTATTGAAAAAGTCACAAAGTGCCTCATTTGGAAAATGGCACGAGGATTACTTTCAAACCATTTCGTAAAACATCAAACATGGGTAATAATTTGTTTTCATAAATCATTGTAGAAGTTTAAATCATTTTTTGAAATTTTTTTACAGAAAATAAGTACATGGATTAAAAATATATCCAATAAAAATATAAATAAGACCATTTTTTGTTTTGAACATTCCTTTGCTTGATTCAAGTTCCAAATAGAGGAAAAGTTAGAAGAAAATATAAAAAGTACTTAAAAGAGTAACCTTGAAATAAAATTTAATCCTCATGAATAAATATTTATTCAAGTTAAATATCTCAATGGGGTAGTATATACACCAAAAAATAAATAAACAGGTGTATATTACCAAATATGACTCAATAGAGTGAAAATTGAGACGAAATCCCTTACCTCTGGTCTGACTTGTCACATAGATGATCAAACCTAATGTATAGTACATTTAAATTAATTATTGTTACACTAAATAACCATATTCATATCTAATATATCATATATTATCCATTTATTACATTTTGTCACATGTTTGTTAATAATATTTTACTATTACCATTGTTTCGGGTGTTAAGTGCTTTGTTTTTCAAGTATGTTTTTATTCGTTTGTTCCGATACTAGTATATTAATTGTGGTTCAATAATATCCAGAATGTTATTAATTTTATAAATATCATATATATTAATTATACATATATTTAAAGTTGTCTATAAAATATATATAGATAAAAATAAATTACACCATTCATGGAGATGGTAGGCAGTACGTACGCATGAACGTTATTTTCACATTTTGACAGATGAAACAAAAGAAAAAGGAATAATAATTAATCATTAAAAAATAATTATCATTATATATATATATCATATATATTCATTAAATATACCTTTTTTACCATCCATGTAAAATGTAAATGAAAGATGGATCATATCGCTTTGTGGAGGTGGTAGTCTACATGTACACATGATCAACATTAACATTTTCCAACAGATTGGAAGGTAAGAAGTTATATATGATATTATTGTTATAGAATCATTTTTATATCATAAATATAATATATAATCATTAGTTATATCTTTATAACCATCCAAGAAAAAAGGTGATGAAAATTAATTACACCATTATGTGGAGATGATAAGTCATACGTACGCATGAGCAGTGTTTTCACATTTTAAAGGATAGAAAAGAGATGGAATATAGTTTACCATTGTAATAACAACATATCAGTTTATTTATGACATTATATTTATTATCTTAGTATGGGTGCAACACTTTAATAGGAATTTGAAGATGAAATAAACTTGAAGGACTCGGTAATAACGATTACCTCTTCTTTGGTAAACTTCTTTTAAATATATTCATAAGGGAGCCAGTGTAGGTCTTTTGTAATGGAAAAAACATATTTAACTTAGATAAGTGACGGAGTAGGTTCCCTTTTATAATTAATATGAGGGGAACTTTTGGAATTTCTTAAAAGATTAAATTATAATAAATCAACTATCAAGAAAAATACATAAAAATGTATAGGGATTCGATATAAGGGTATAATATTATTGTAGTATCATCCACAAATAATATTTTTATTGATTTTTGTGGTGTTTTAAACCTTATCTTTTAGTTATAATTATAATTACAAATAAATATATTTAAAATAATTTATATATAATTGAAATTTTATAATCATAAATAGAATAAATATATTTAGTATTTAAAAATATTTATTGTAATTTTATAAGTATTTTTTAGAACATAATAGATTCACGAGTATAACATGAATGAATCATATACCTAGTAAAGTATAGATAATAAAAAATGATTCATCACATATGGATAACATTAATAATAAGAAGAGTGTAATGTATAAATGAACATTAATGAGGAATACATAACAAATATGCAAGTCAATTATACTCACACATCAATATATTTGTTGACCAAATTCATTGAAAACATATATTTTTTATTTATAACTATAATTATAAATATATATTTTAAAAGTATTTACAAATATAATAAATAAAATGAATAAAATGAATATAATAAATATAATAAATATAATAAATATAATAAATATAATAAATATAATAAATATAATAAATATAATAAATATAATAAATATAATAAATATAATAAATATAATAAATATAATAAATATAATAAATATAATAAATATAATAAATATAATAAATATAATAAATATAATAAATATAATAAATATAATAAATATAATAAATACAATAAACATAATAAACATAATAAAGATAATAAAGATAATAAAGATAATAAAGATAATAAACACAATAAACACAATAAAGATAAAAAAGATAATAAAGATAATAAAGATAATAAAGATCATAAATATGATAAATATGATAAATATAATAAATATAATAAATATAATAAATATAATAAATATAATAAATATAATAAATATAATAAATATAATAAATATAATAAATATAATAAATATAATAAATATAATAAATATAATAAATATAATAAATATAATAAATATAATAAATATAATAAATATAATAAATATAATAAATATAATAAATATAATAAATATAATAAATATAATAAATATAATAAATATAATAAATATAATAAATATAATAAATATAATAAATATAATAAATATTATAAATATAGTAAATATAATAAATATAATAAATATTATAAATATAATAAATATATTTATTATTTAATAAAATTTATTATAATCTTACAATTATTTAAATGTATATTTATTTAATTATAATCTTAAAAATACTTTTTTTAAAACATTATATATATATATATTTGAATTATTAAAAAATATATATTAATTATAAACATGTGTTTTTATTTAATGTATACAGATAAACATTTTTTTGAATATAAATATAACAATTTTCTATAAATTAATAATATTTATTAGTAAAAACTTTTGTCAGTGCTGATAAATCTATCCTTTATGAGCATTAAAAAAAGTGCTGATAAAGGGTACCCCTTTATATATTCTCTTTTTAGCGCTGATAAATGGTAGTTTTATCAGCACTTTTAGCTAGCTTTGATAAATGCCCCCTTTTATCAACGTTTTTTGTTTAGCACTGATAAAATCTAGCTCATCCCTTTCCCAGATCTGTGGTAGTGACACATCAATCTACCAACCCAAAAACTTACATTTTTCATGAAAACTCAGGGGGGAACTCATGGACAAGAACTAGATTGAAAATAGACAAAGGAAATACCTAAAAATTCAAACATGTCACACCCGAAACTCAAAAGAGGAACAAAAATCCAAAAATGAACCAGCAAAATGGGTGAAATAAAAAACCCGGGTGTGAAAGAACTATTTTTGGAAGTCAATTCTGTTGTTTAGAGTGTTATGGCATCATGGATCTGATTCTCAAGATACTTAGGAGCTTGAGTCATTGATAAGGGTGCATTGGACACACCACTTTTCCATACTTCATTCTTCCACATGACTTCCCAGGGATAAATAGTCTTATGGTGGGGAGTTTGTAATGTCCCATTACCATGTTTCAGGTAATTTCATTATCTTTACTTATTTTCCTAATTAATTGAGTGTATCTTGGGAATACTGAGTTTAGAGAGGATGTTATTTGTAAAATAACCAGAATTTTCAGGATGGATATTTGAATTAATAAATTCCAGATATAAATGTGTAATGTCTTAGTGGGTTTATCCCTGAGTTCGGAGAACGCCCAAGGTTGTTTGGGTTTACCTGTAAGAATCTGTTGTTTTTACTGTCTACCGCGTAATTACACACTATGTAACTAGTTTACACACTGTGTATTTGATCGTTAGGCTCATGTCGTTATCTTACCACACAATATAAAAGGTTTACATACCGTGTAAAGATTACATGCCATGTAATGGTTAAATACTGGGTTTTAATAACAAGGTGATGGGTTTTTGGTGTTTATGGACCCCATGGATTAAATGACTTGTAAAGGGAATACATGACATGTAAGTATCATGAGGTTGGATTTTAGAATGCTTCTCAGATGATTTATTTTATTATTCAGCTACAACCCTCCTTGATCTTGACAGAGAGCTCTTCTATTATTATTTTGGGGACCCTCACTCTATCCGAATCACTTATTTCAATAATTGATCTCTATTGTGGTTGGGTTTCATATCTCTGGGTGAGTAATCCTTTTTTTATTCTTCACTTCCTTTGATTGCGGTAGCACCATTTCATCAAGTTATTGGATATATTGATCCGAGTTGATGTTTTTTTTGATTATTTCTATATCTGTCATGTGATCCTATTCCGGGGGCTGATCCTTTGTTGGTTTTGGTGCGATAGGTGAGAATTCTTGGGGTATGGTTGTTTCTTCCTCTTCATTGACCCTTTTTATGGAATTAAATCAAATCTAATATGTTTAGATTGATTCCTCGTCCTCCGTTTTCACTTTTTATTCTTCTTATTGGTGGATTCCATTGTGGATGTGTGCAACCCAAGTTTTGAGATAGGTGTTTTTGTATCTAGCCTTTGTTGGTGAACTAAATTGCACCAATTTTTGATAAATTTCTTTATAAATGAAATTTCATGGTAGAATAATTTTATTTGTGTGTCTGAAAATGTCTTTTTGATGAAGTATGGTTTTCCCATAGTTTTGGTAAATGAAAAGTTGTTTTCAAAGCATTTTGAAATGGTTTTGTGAAACGATTCTCAATGCATGGGTTGATAAAATGGTTTGATGAAGTGGTTTGTAAAATAGATCACATGGGAAGCGTTTGGTACTTAGGTGGAAAGTTTAGTAATAGGCCTCATCCACTATCAGGGGGTTTTCTCATTCGATTTTCCTATACTCCCTAGGCCCATTGTTCAAGGTACTTATTATACCTTTTGGGGGGTTTACTTTTTTAGGATTTCTTATATTCTCTAGAATCAATATATACGTCTAGAGGCTTGATGCGTGCACAATTTTCTATGTTAATAATGAGTTCCCTAGCGATCCTGACCTAGCGTGATCCTTGGAATGATGTTACCTATGCATTTATTTTGGCTTGTATAGTTTTGGTTTTTTTTTCCATGGGTTTGATATGATATTTGACACCTACTTTGTCTTGATATATCTTATTTGATATGTGTATATGAAATTATATGAAATTGATTTACCTAATTCATTTTTAAATTTGGAAAAGGGTAAATTAATTTTTTTTCCATGCTTTTGAAATCAAACTGCTAAACTATATATCATGACTTGTTTTATTTAAAGTTGATCATACTTGGATTATTTTATTGAGAATTTTTATAGAACACATGGGTAAGACCCTACTGTGCATGTTAGCTCACACCTTGCGCACCCCTTCAGCAGTGTGTCGACCTTGTTATGTCTTTCGATGAAGTAAAGTAAAGGAACCATAGTTAGGTGGTAAGGTTTTATATAATGCAGAATTGGGTAGCTAGATGGTGATATGTTGGAAGTTTTCCCATGATATCACATGGAGAGTCTTGGAGTAGTTTTTTAGATTTTCCTTTCTTTGTAGTTGGACTTGTATCTATCTGATTTTTTTTACTACCATTTCATTTTTTTTGTTTCCATTGTTATCTTTATATTATGACATAAATAGTATTGTTTTCATTCACTATTTATTTATGTATATATATGTATGTAATGTTTTTTTTACTTCAGTTTGGGAAAAACCGTTCCCTCTATTTTTTGTTGATGACCAGGTGTTAGTCGTCATCCCATGAGGATTGAGAATGTCCTTTGGGTATGTGGAAATTTGGGTCAGGTACCTGTTTTAGAGGGTATCCAGTTTGATTTCATCTAAAATATAGTTTAAAACTATGGGTAAATACCCATTAAATTTTTACAACTGATTTTTCTCATGATAATTATCGATGCATTGAGGTGCTATATAATTCTGGCCCCACCTATCAATGCATGTCTAATGCATTTCTCATATATCGAATGACTAATTTAGTTTACAAATAATATATATCATTAATAAATATCTATATTGAGTAAATAATACAAATTTATCAATAATACACTAGTCAATATAATAATTTTAAATAATAACATTATATATAAAAATGGTATACAACTTAGGAAATAATTATATACATGATACATTAATATTGATATTTAAGAGAAATTTAATATACAATGATCATAATTAAGAGAATGATTCAAAGGATGGTATGATTATAAAATATCCCCAAAGGTGAATTAGTAAAATAAAGGGTTTTTGTCATTGATAAATAAAACTACCTTAAAAATATCATTAAAAATATTTTTTAGGAAAATATATTTTTTTACTTTGAAATTCACTTCAAGAAAAATACTACAAAACTATGAAGGAAAAACATTTCCTTAAAAATAACCTTGTAAAATTTTAGAGGATTCTTAAAATAAAATATTATTTATGAAATTATGAAAATTAATTCATGATGTATAATTTATAGAAATATTACTTCGGTATTTTTATCGAAAAAGTCACAAAGTGCCTCATTTGGAAAATGACACGATGATTAGTTTCAAACCATTTCATAAAACATCAAACATGGGTAATAATGTGTTTTCATAAATCATTGTAGAATTTTAAATCATTTTTTGTAAATTTTTTAAAGAAAATAAGTACATGGATTAAAAATATATCCAATAAAAATATAAATAAGACCATTTTTTGTTTTGAACATTCCTTTGCTTGATTCAAGTTCCAAATAGAGGAAAAGTAAGAAGAAAATATAAAAAGTCCTTAAAAGAGTAAACTTGAAATAAAATTTAATCCTCCTAAATAAATATATATTCAAGTTAAATATCTCAATGGGGTAGTATACACACCAAAAATTAAATAAATAGGTGTATATTACCAAATATGACTCAATAGAGTGGAAATTGAGACAAAATCCCTTACCTCTGGTCTGACTTGTCACATAGTTGATCAAACCTAATGTATAATACATTTAAATTTATTATAGTTACATAAAAGAACCATATTCATATCTATTATATCATATATTATCCATTTATTACATTTTATCACATTTTTGTTAATAATATTTTATTATTATCATTGTTTCGGGTATTAAGTGCTTTGTTTTTCAAGTATGTTTTTATTCGTTTGTTCTGATACTTGTTAATTAATTGTGGTTCAATAATCTCTAGAATGTTATTAATTTTATAAATATCATATTTATTCAATATAAATATATTTAAAGTCATCCATAAAATATATATAGAGAAAAATAAATTACACCATTCATGGAGATGGTAGGCAGTACGTACGCATGAACGTTATTTTCACATTTTGACAGATGGAATAAAAGAAAAAGGAATAATAATTAATAATTAAAAAATAATTATCATTATATATATATATATATCATATATATTCATTAAATATACCTTTTCTACCATCTATGTAAAATGTAAATGAAAAATGGATCATATCGCTTATTGGAGGTGGTAGTCTACATGTACGCATGATCGACATTAGCATTTTCCAACAGATTTGAAGGTAAGAAGTTATATATGATATTATTATTATAGAATCATTTTTATATCATAAATATCATATATAATCATTAGTTATATATTTATAACCATCCAATAAAAAAGTTTATGAAAACAAATTACACCATTACATAGAGATGATAAGTCATACGTACGCATGAGCGGTGTTTTCATATTTCAAAGGATAGAAAAGAGATGGAATATGGTTTTACCATTGTAATGAAAACATATGAGTTTTTTATGAAATTATATTTATTATATTAGGATGGGTGAAACACTTTAATAGGAATTTGAAGATGAAATAAACTTGAAGGACTCGGTAATAACGATTACCTCTTCTTTGGTAAACTTCTTTTAAATATATTCTTAAGGGAGACAACGTAGGTATTTTTTAATAGAAAAAACCTATATAACTTAGATAAGGATGTTTAAAACAAAAATTTTTAGGGTTTGGTTGAGCTATATGGATCAAATTGGTGTAAATAAGTGACGGAGTAGGAACCCTTTTATAATTAATATGAGGGGAACTTTAAGAATTTCTTAAAATATTAAATTATAATAAATCAATTATCAAGAAAAATAAATAAAAATGTCTAGGGATTCGATATAAGTGTATAATATTATTTTATTATCATACACAAATAATATTTTTATATATTTTTGTGGTGGTTTAAACCTTATCTTTTGGTTGAACCACTATATTAACCGATTTTAACATTAATTGTGGTGACATAACTTCCACTCTTAAAGAGTTATAATTTTATATATAAGTTAAATATTGAATCATAAATGTTAAATGGTTGAAATTTTCAGACATATTTTATCCACCTTGTCCCCTTTAGATATTTTAATATTTTTTTTATTAATTTAATAAAATATTATTTTTGAAAAATTATCATGAATGTTAATATTAACATTATTCATTTAATTTGACTTCAAATATATCAATACATAATTTTATTTATAATATAATTTTTTATACATAAATAATATTTCATATTCATCTAAGAAATTAAGGCAAAAGTATAAATCACTCAAATTATTTCTCTTTTAATTTTTATAATATCATTTATTTTATTTTTCTATCGACTGATTAAATATTGTATTATCATTACATAAGAATTTAAGGTAATTATATAATAAATAAAAATTATAAATAAATTATAACCAGGAAAATTATTTCATTTTACACAAAATCGATATTTATATTTATCCATAACTTTCTTTTTTTTATGTGGACACATAATAGAAATCAAAAACTAAGAGAATGACATTCTATAACCTTTTTTTGATTTAAATATTACATCAATAATTTTCTTATAAAAGTGTCCATAAAACATATCAATTTAGAGCCTAAGGTTATAAGGGTATATTTCATTTCATCAAATAATAATTATCCATAACACTATAAAACTAATGATATGACACAAATGAGGTTTTATCTTGTTTAAATGATTATAGAATTACATTTTATACATTTCAATAAAAAATACATGATACAATGATGGAAAAATATATTTTGGTGATTCTAGAATGGATGTTCTCATGTTGTGTAGAGTATAGACATGGAACTAAGGGTGATTAAGAAAATTTCAAAGGTTTTAGAAGTATGGAAATCTATATTCTAGAAAGTATGTTTGTATTACAACATGTCAAGAGCAATAGGGGTTACATTGTGAAGTAAAGTGAAACACCACAATAAGTTGGTTGAATAATGAATATATGTAAGGATCACTCCATAATCTTCAGTTAATTAAAATAAGGAATGGTGGATTGGAATTTCAAGATTCTACTTGATTTTGAGTACACGTTTATAATCACATTAACTCTTATGATACCCCTGACATGTAATAATCTGATATTTCACTATGTATTTTCCTTAAATAGATATTATCTTGGTCTACATGAAACACTAATCTAAAATGATCCAAGATTTATTATATGGTAATTATTAAAGGAAATTATAAGAATAATAAAACCACTAGTAAATTAAGCGATAGTAATCAATTAAGAATTATTATATTTAGAGGATAAATAACTAATTTAATTTAAAAGGATTGTTCTTTCTCAAATATATTTTTAAAGTGTTAATAAATTAAATCAAACACTTTTAAACTATTTTTATGATAATATATAATATTACATTATTTAAATTATAAATTGGTATATTATAATATCAAGAACACTTAATGTTAAAAAAAGACATTTTTAGTAATAGTAGTTTTCTTTATATTTTATATTTTTATTTTGAAGATAAATTTTTAAATTTTAGAATTTGAAATAGATAAAAAATATCATTATTTAATTTATAAAATCTAAATTATCTCTGTATTATTTTTTTTGGATTTTACTGGAAAAATTTATTTTTCGTTGAATAGTGAGAAATACCGTTTTTACTAATACCATGACTTTTATTTAATCATTAGTATATAAGTATGAATTAAAAATTTATGAAACCATTTTATTAAAAAAAAATATATTTTCTAAAAAATATTATAAACTTTAAAACATTTACTTTAGTTTATAATACTGTGTTTTATATTTTAGAACTCAAGTTACACTATTCTCTAAAACTATTTTTAATAATTTTACATTTATTATTTTAAAATTATTTTTTATCAATTTTAGAAAGTGAATCTAATAAAATAGATATTAATTTTTTAATTATAGGTACCATATTATATAATAAGGACTATTTTATTTTTTGGAATAAAACATTAATTAAATAATCCTCTTTCAGTTACATAAGCTTTTGGACACATTATTTTTTTCCAAATTCCTTCCTTTATAATGAACCCTATAAGGGAATATTAAAGTTCTCAACTTAAATAATAACTTTTTCTAACATTGTTTCTATTCTATCTCACCCTTCCGAATCTACTTTACTAATACTATATGATGAATTAAATATTAATATTATACTTAATATTTTTATATTTTGGGAATATCCATTAACCACCTTGCCCTTTTTCAATTAAGAAATATGTAAATGTCATTCAGGTGTTTGTGTGGACTACCACCTCCATGAAGCAACATATCTCATTTTTCATATAGTTTATTTATTATTTATTAAAATATCCTAAAATATAACTCAAAACCACAAAAATATCTAAATAATATCACTATTCTTCCATATTAATAATATTATAACAAAAGAAAGCACTATCATAACCATAGTCTTCGATTAATTATGGTATGTTCTTGTTTAGGTTGGTCTAACTACATAATTGAATAATGCTATCAAATAATATCATGGATGAATATGAAAACTTAATTAATGATACTATGTGATATAAATAAGTGAATAATAATAATAATAAATTTTTATTTTTAATGGAAGCATTAATATTAAAATCCTTAATTAAGATACCAACATTTATTCTTTAAAAATCACAGAAACATGCTCATTTCAAATTTCATCATGGATCATAAAAAATTCTATAAAATAAAATTATAAAATTATAAATAATTATAAATTATCAATTATAGTACCTTTTATGATATGAGAATGATGAAAATTGGGAGAATAATTAAGAACAAAACCATTATTATGAAAATAGTTTAAAATGATCAATATTATGTACAACTTATATTAAATATAGATAATAAATAAATAATATTCATTTGTAGATAAATTTTAAATGAATTTTATAAAATCTTATAGATATATACAAGGTTTCTAAATAGTTTTCTAAGATATTTACTTTTTTATACTGGGGATTCAAGTACTTTAGTGAAAGTTTGGAAATATGGTAAGGGGTTTTTTGTCTCAAATTTAATTTCTTAAGACTTATTTCATATTATACACCATGATATATTTGTTATGGTGTGAATAATTTATAATTAATTTATTTTAAAATTTTCATTTAATTAATGGGTATTTAAGATCCACATCATGTTATTTATTTAAATGGATTTCAATTAAAAGGATACCAAGGTTGTAAGGGGTTTTCTTAACTCAAATTATTTTCTTGAGTCATAAGTGTAATGGCCCGGACCTCTCTGGTCCATTACTTTGTGAAAATGTGGTGTTGGAGGTGTTCCGGGAGGTTAAGGTGACTTATCCCCAACAATTTGCCGAATTTCCAATTCTATGAACAATGTTTCCAGTTTTATGAACAGTATCGGTAGGTGAATAGTTTTTCTATCAGTGAGGTTCAGTGAACAGTGTTTCTATCGGTGAGGTTCTATCGGTAGACTTCTATCGGTAGACTTGAACAGTGTTTCTATCGGCGAGGTTCTATTGGTGGAATTCTAATGGTAGACTTGAACATTGTTTCCAGAACGGTAACCTTCTAACGGTGACCTTATAATGGTAGACTTTATAGCATACCACCTTTTTATAACATAACTTTTCATTACATTTTACAAAATTGAGGATCTTTAAGGTTTAGTGTCTTGGAAACCAGGAACGTATTACATGAGAGAGAAAAAAACGTTCTTCTTAAACAATTGAAATGATTCTTCATTTTTTCATCCTATGTTCATTACTTCATCTCATAACCTGGGGACATACATCAAAATAAAGGGTGAGCAGAAGGCCCAGTAAGGGAAACAAGAGAAACATTTTACATGTGAACTTGAGATACTTCAATAAGGTCATGAAAAGAACTTTAAGGCATGAGAAAGAAATCATGAGGCATATCATAATAAAAATAAAGTATTTCATAACTTGAAGATGTGGCTACAACATTTTACAAAGACAATCATTTCCATTTCACCAAGGTCCATCCCCAAGGTGTCAATAAAAATTACCAAGGTTATTCACCAAGGTATCAGTCTAAATGGTCATCTCTAGAGATTAAGTCTTTACCCAATGCATTGGAGCGCTATCTGGGCACACCCTTGAAATGTATTTATTATCATGTGAGCCACATATATAATCATAAATAATTTCATAAACAACCCATATATAATAAAAGAAATTGGTTTCATTTCATAATCATAACATTTTAAAAACTGCTTTAAAGAGATGATCTTTATGTCACTTTAAACCCACGGAAAGGGAAAATGGGTTTCATGAATGTAAATCCCAGAATTTAAAATAGAAAATTTTGGTATATATGTGAATACCCATATATAAGAGAGATCTTTGAGTATTCACTTAATAAAATAAAATAACTTTAGAAAAAGAGAGAGACATTTTGAGACGAAAATTCTGCAGCATAACGGCTATGTTATAGGGTTTTAGAAAACATTGAAAAGAGAGGGGACATGGGTCAAACATTCATTAATGACCCATAAAACAGTATAGGGGTAGAATATAAGGGATTTAAGAACATGGTAATGAAATTTAAAAATATACCATATGAAATGAAGAACATTAAAGGAAGACAAAAATAAGATTTCTCTTATGAAAATTCGGCAGCCTAACGGCGTCACATAAAATTCAACCAAAAATGAATTGATGAGATCAAATAGGGTCTCTAATCATATGAACATAAAAGTTCATTATGATAGATATAGAGATAATTCCCCAAAAAAATAAAAAGGAAATTGAAAGACTTGACATGAAAGTATATCTTGAAAACGAGAAGGGTGAAAGAATCCCTTAAAAATTCGGCAGCCTAACGACGCCACTTAAACTTCAACAAAAATGATTTGATGAGATCAAATAGGGTCTCTCATCATATTAAAATAAAAGATAAGTATTATAGATCTAGATTTCATACCCCAAACAAATAAAAAGGAACATGAAAGACTTGACATGAAAATAGATCTTGAAAACGAGAAGGGTGAAAGAGTCCCTTAAAAATCCGGCAGCCTAACGACGCCACTTTAACATTATTAAAATGAAATGATGAGAGAAAGAGGAGGTCTCTCATCATATTAAAATAAAAAGGGCAGTAAGATTAATATAAAAGAACATCCTTCAATCATAAGAGCATGGAGCATAAATGAAATGACATAAAAGAGATTACTTGAAAAGAAAGAGAGAGGTCGGATCCCTTACCTTAAAACGTAACTCTTAAAACTCAAAGGTTTGGACCTTGAGGGCTTGGGGGAACCTTGGGAGGACTCCTTGGGAGGTAATGAGACCAGAGCTTCATTGGGGGAGAGTTGGGAGTCAAATGGATGAGAGGATGGCTTGGTATTTATAGGGAAAGTGAGGGGACAAGGCATTAATGGCCAAGTGACACCTCACAAGTGGTTTTCTCAAAACCATGGGCTCTCCCATGGTATTTCCCTTAGAGTTAGGCCACATGGACCCCCCCATACAATACTTCATCACCTTTGGTCGTCCAAACCATAAAATATCTCATGAAATCATCATGACACAGTTATGATGTCATTAAACATACCGAAACCCTAAAACTGTATTTCTACTATTCATTGAAAATTCAACTTTCTCAGAAAAATCCCAAAATTTCACCTTAACCAAATATCAATTCTTTGATTTCAAAAATTAACTCCATTTTATAAAAATAATTTTCTAATTATTTTTAATTTATTTTTTAAATAAATACACTATTCACTGAAAATTCATTTTTTCAGAAAAATCCCCAAAATTTACCTTAACCAAATATCGATGCTCTGAGTTAAAAAATGAAATCCATTTTATAAAAATAATTCTCTAAATATTTTTAATTTAATTTTTAATTAAAAAACACTATTCACATGAAAAAACTAATACTTGAATAATAATTTATGAAACCGTTATTTAACCATTTTATTTAATCACATTACTTAATCAAGGTTCCTCGATTATATTAATACTTTCTTTAAGTTAGATTACTAATCCATTTGGTCCCATTAATAATCCTAAGCATAAAATCACTATTCATAATTTACTATTCATCAAAAATTAAGTTGATCTTATTAGACTCTAAATTTCGTACTGAACATAATTGTAGAATACCATTTTTTGAAAATCGTTACACATTTTTAATTATTTAAGGTTTACATAAACATTTTAAAAATATCCTTTTTTCTAGAATTCATCAAAAATATGCATACTATATTTATCCGGTCATTTGAAAATTCATAAACTTCATCATAAGAAGATATCAAAATTTTTATTTAAAACAAAGGATTACACAAGGCAGTTACAGTCTCCTTACATAGCCCCTTATCACACCAGCATAGGACCTAAGTGTAAGGTGTGCTAAGGTGAGAGAATCTAAGGGAGGCTCGGCCAACATCGCACGAGTAGTAATTTCTATCAGTTTGAACTTCTCGCGAAGGCGATTCAGTTATAGATTCACACGATGAAGTTCATCTTGAGTTTGGTCCAGAGCAATGCCCAGTGGTTCTACCTCCTTCCCAAGTTCTGTTAGATGGGCTTCAATCGGTCCAAGACTACTGGGTGAGGCCATCGAATCTTCTTTCTATATTAATTAACCAAGATCACTTGTATTTAGAGACAATAATCGAAACGTTTAGTTTCCAGCGGTCATATTGACCAATGGTCATATAACAGTCAAAACCCAACAATCTCATTTTAATTATACTCATGTTATCAAATGAAACAGTTTTTTTGAGTATAAAAAAAAAATAACACACAAAATTAGGAAACAATATTTATTCAAAATTTCAGGTCGTTACAGACTTGAACAGTGTTTCCAGAATGGTAACCTTCTAACGGTGACCTTATAACGGTAGACTTGAACAGTGTTTCCAGAATGGTAACCTTCTAACGGTGGCCGAATAACGGTAGACTTGAACAGTGTTTCCAGAACGGTAACCTTCTAACAGTGACCTTCTAACGGTGGACTTGAACAGTGTTTCCAGAACGGTAAGGTCTAACAGTGACCTTTTCTTTCCTTTCCCAAATTTTGAGTATGTGAACAGTGTTTCCAGCTTCCTACAGTTTCAACCCTTTGACATTTCCTTTGACGTAAAATACATTTAAAGGCTTGTTTTAAGGACTCTTAAGGCCGATTCAAATGCCATAAATCCTATATTAATTATTCCTATGGCTCGAGATGTTTTTACTTGGTCAAACCACGTGGTTTAATGCGATCTGTTTTTAATGGAGAATTAACCGGATCTTAAACTGACGCCCCATTAAATCTTCAAAAAGGGACGAGATATAATTCTCCCTTGTTTTCCTCCTTGTTCTCGCCTAAGAGACGCTAGAACCTTTCAATCATTCCCATAGGATTTTTACAATCAAATCATAATCCTAGGATTGGTTCTGCTCTGTTTTGATGCAACCAAGCTGTATCGATCAATCTTCGATATAAGGTATGTTGTATCATTGTTCTTTTGGGGATAATATTCTCTTTTTTATCCCTTCCATATTATAACATGTAATTTCCAAGATTCTAATGGGTTTCTTGGGGTTGGTTGGTACTGTCATACCGTGGAATCCTCTGGTGGATGCAGTTGTCATGAGAGGAGGATTGTGACCCGTTGCATGGATAAAGGATGTCAAGAACTCTTCAAGGAAGGGGATTCATGGATTCTATAATTTTATATGTGCAATTGTACAATTATCATGATTTATCCCTTTGGATCACAATGAAATTGACCTAATTAAATACTTGAACCAGATTAAAAGAGTTGGTTTATCGCATTTTGTTTCTTTGTACCATGATAAAGGTTTGCCTCATGTTTTTCTAGATAGAGTGATATCTATGGTTTCTTTGATTAGTTGTTCGTTCTTGATGGAAATTGATAATGAACGTAAAGCCGAAATTAATTGTTAATTAATTGGATAAAGATAAAGAGGCATGTAAATGAATCTAGTTGTTGCCGTTGTTGTAGTTGTTCTAATTTGAGGTTAATCAAATTTGGGAAGTAAGCATGGTTATTTAAGTGTGATAGCTTACTGATTAGGTATCCCGTAATTGGAACCTATGAATAACAAATCTGCTAATTCAATATGGATTAAAGAACAGATTGTGTCAGAATTTCTTAAAGGGGTTCTGAGTTACCCTCTTGATTGTTAAAGGGCCAAGAGCCCATTGATGTGATGTTTGTTTTCCTACTTCTTGTGATGTAATGTGAGCCTGGATGGCTGTTGTGATATGTAGAGGCATGGGGACTTGTGGTTGTGGCAGTGGATGATGCCTAGGGTGGCGAGATGCATCAACTTATGCATTTGGGTGTCGGGGAGGACACCAGGGGTGATGGAATGGGATGGATGTGGTTGCTGGATGCTTGTGGATTATTTGAATGTTTATCTGTTTTGCTTTTCCCCATTTCTAAAGGCAGATGGTCTTGGTTACCCTTCTTCCGAAGGAGGAGAAGATGCGTGGGGTATTCCACGTGCTTTCAGTGTTTAGCCTCTCAAGGGAGAATGAGTCTATGCTATTTCTATAGGCGACAAAGACTTGAAGGGTAGTATATCTACTCACCGTGTTGAGCCTCCTTTGTGTTTAGTAGCATAGGATTCTTTTCTAGAATTCCTGGGAATATGGGAAAGTAATTCTGTAATGATAGTTTGATTAAATGGTGAAAATACATGGGGATGGAGATACTGGAATTTCAAGGTGATGTGAATCTTAAAAGGAGAAGTTGATTTCGAATGTGATGCCAATTCAGTTTAATGTGTAATTGTTCATGGTTAATTAATGTTTAAATAATTAATTAACGTACAGTGGAACTGGTAAAATGATAATGGATTAATCTAATAAAACTCTTCAAATGTTTGTGTGCTTATAGGATACCTAGTCTTAGAAGTAGCAACCTGGAGTCTGAGAGACGTTAGCTGCAGTTGTATCTAAGACTAGGTAATGCCCATAGTGTGGATGTGAGTTATATATATATATTCTGTACTTTTTATGTTTCTATACGCTACTCCACCCTATCGGTAAGGGCAACTGACACCCCGGGGATTCTGAGCCCTGGGGGGGGGGTGTTTTCCCCAACATTCTGATGGGAGGTTGAATGGATGACTACCCCCTTTGACCCCGTTCTCTTCTCTTGGTAGATCTTTGTGCTGGTAGGCACAGTGGTTAGTTTTACCCATATATGTGTATAGAGGGCTGCAATGGCTTGTGGTTATTTTACACACATATATTCTGGATATAGTATCCTATGGACTACTATAGGTGTAACGTGTATAGGCTGTGATGGCTTGAGGATCCCTATTCAGTGTATGGGCTATAATGGATTGAGGTATAATACCCGATGTATGATACACGTTATGCAGGCTGTGGTGGCTCCCGGAACTTACCCGGTTGCTTTTGGTTGTGAGGATGGTGTGGTGCTTCGCTTAGGTGTCTGCGGGCAAGCCTTTGTGGTGCACGAGGTGTAAATTGTGGAGCTTAGCCCAGTTGTCTGCAAGAAAGCCTTTGGAGAGAGATGCACAAGACGTATGTCGTTGGGGCAAAGCGGAAAAACAACGGGGAAGTAGTAGCAGGGTACCCTTGATAATCTTTACAATATGCTATATTCTTGTATACATTACTTGGTGAGAGTAGCCATGTTGAGGTTTGGAACTTAGTATAACTGTTTAGGTGATGAGTTAGTTTCACTTGTTGTTCAATGGGATTTAGCATGCTTTCTTTACTTTTGCATGAGAGGATTGGGGAGGATCCTACTGAGTATACTGTTATACTCACCCTATGTATATATAAACTGTTTTTCAGGTCACTTGGAGTAGGTTGGAGATCAAGCTGGTTACTACTAGCTTGTGGTTGGAGGATGAGCTGTTTGGGATTGTGGTCGCTGCCGTTTTACTTTCTTTTGGGTACTTTTAGTTTCCCCTTTCAGTTGTAGTAATTTTGCATGACATTTCATATATGTACTTGGGTTTATTTTATATTTCAGTTCTGAGTTGGAGTTGATTGGTTTCTATCTTATCGCTCTCTTCCGCATGTGTTCTCTTAGAGGGTAATTCCTCCCATTTGTGCGTTTACTGTACCCTCGGTGCTAGTCGCCAACACGGGGCCTACTGGAGGCGAGACTCGAGGGTCATTATCTTCCTTCTCACATTTTCGGACTAGGAGGGGTACACTTTGTGAGGAGGGGGTCGTGACAATAATGATTCCTTCTTAACTATGGTTATTACAAGATGGTTTACTTATGATATATGATTATATTATAATTCCATTAATCCTTTAATTTATGAAATTATTTTTTCATAAATACTAATAATGTTTAGAATAATTCTCATTATTTTTAAATTAGATCATTTCCATCCATATCCATATTTACTATTCCCAATAACTTTATCCAATTATTGTTGTAAAATTTTAGTATTATTCATTTCTGGTTATTTTTAAATTTCTATTTTTCTATTTTTAAATTAATAATTAATCGCTATATTTACAATTCAGGGTTCTATAAGGTATTTTCAAAACATTAAAAATTATTTTCGATTAATGTTTTTATTTTTATCTTCCACTCAACATTTCTTATGTAAAATATTTATGTCTTTTTCAAGACTCCAATATTTTGATTTCTTTTAAAGATGTGTTTTAAAAATATTTTCATGTTAACTTCTTGAAAATGATTTTTAAAGTGGTTCAAAATTTAAACTCTATACATAAATGTTAAGAAATTTGTTCCAAATGCTCATTTTCATGGGTTCACTTCCATCTTCTTATTTAATGACCTGACACCAATAAAGTTATTTTTTATGAATCACATTCTAAAATATTTTATAAAATACTCATTTTTGGTGAGTGAAATTTTGGTATCAACTGATTTAATTTTTATATCAAGTTATGAAATATCATCTAGAAATGATATAAAACACATTTTCTTCCCATATATTTTCATGAAATTTTGAATGATAGTTATCTCATGGAACACTTGTGTATAAATGATGATAAGTGGGATCCTATATTTTCCTCCAGTGAATTATTTAATTTTTTAATATACCATGATATAACATTGTATGGGACTTCTTTAATATTCTAAAAAATTAAAGGGTGATCCTTCTTGGATATTCTCACAAACTGAAGGGTGGGACTTCTTAGATATTCTAAAAATATTATACACTTTGTGCTTATGTTTTTAAAAAAGTTATTTGTTATGATATGTCTTAAAGGATTTTTACATTTCCATGATATATGAATATGATTATGCTTCATCATTCATATTTATTATCTCATAATTACACACACTTTTTCCATGGTATATGTTTTTTCATTTTATTTTTCATGTTATTTTATCATGGTTTATAGACAACTCACATGGTTATATATTCTTTTAATTTAAAATTTCTCCCTTAACTAATTTTATCAAATGACTATGGTCTTACCCTTTGATAAAATATTTATAATTTTTTCCCTTATTGAGGGATTGATATAACTCTTTTTCTTATGGTTATATTACCCATGCTATAAATTTCATTATAACTTATAATAATTTTAGAAGGTTGTTTAGTGTGGATCAATTATGGGTGAATGTTCACAAATGTTGTAGAATAATTTTCTTATGTAGCTTGTCCTAAAAGACACTAAACCATCAATTATTAGGATCATGTGATGATTTATAAATTGTAATGTCTAAATTATTGAAATGATGTAAAATAAATATTATTTTAGCTTGTATTGTTATATGTAGGGATATGAGTGTAATATATATGGGATAATTGATCTTAACGATAATATCAAGCAGTTTTTATAGTGAGAATATAAAAAATTTCTTTTAACAATTATGAAAAAATATAGGGAAGACACAATATTTCATATCTGAATTTTAGGGAAGAAGAAGGAGAGAACCTAGAGATTTTCATTTCTAGATTTGGTTTAATTTAAGAGTGAAGGATCAAGGTTGAAGAATAAGGTTTATATAAAAATATAAAATTTCAATAAGAATAAGGTAATATGATTATTCTAGTTCTATAATAATCTTTATAAAGAAGAATAGGGAGGTTTTTATTTTATTTTTAGGAGAAAAAGTATTCAAACCACATATTTATGTGTTGATTTCATCCAAAGTAGAAAAAAGAGGGTAAAATAAAGAATATTTTAAAAGATAATCCACCTGGATAGGAATATGTGATGCATCTTAGTAACACATATAGAATGAAGATATACCATCACATATATAAACTATTTAATAAGACTCTCAAGTCTATAAACTATCCAAAATTGACTTAGAATAATGAACCAATTGACAAGAAGAGTGATTTTCCATGGATTGACAATGATGAAATATTTTTGTTTAACACATATAGTGAGTAGTGTTATATTTTGGTACACCAACACAAAACCATGCGTATACTACTAGGATTTTACCGTAGTAGCGAACCAAGTAAAATACTAGTATGCTTCCATGTTTTATATTTGAGGCGAGAGGTGTACGAGATAAAGAGGTTGAATTTGGTCCTTATAATATGAGGGCATGATATATAATGATTAAAGGACCAATATAAAGAAACGTTTTAATTGATGTTCACTATGATTAACCCCTTATTAGGCTTCTTAACTCCAATCTAGTCCTAGAAAGTGGTATGAGATCACAAATTCTCTGATTATAACATTTCATTTTTATATCTGTTTTGGGATTTTTTTCACACATGGATTCTATGATGAGTCCTATATTTTTTAGAAGTAACATTTAGGTTTAGAAAAAATAATTCATTTTGTTCATATAGTCTTGTGTAAAGGAGTTCATGGAATATGTTTTTGATGATGCAAATTTGACTAAGCAAAATGATAGGAATGGAGATGAATGGTCCTAGCGGATCTTGCGAATACCATTATCTTTTTAAATTCACTAGAAACTAATGCATTTTGATACATACTTTAAAATATACAAGACCTTGGAAGTTCTTTATGGAAATCCAGTAGAAGAAAATAATTTTTTTTATATACACCTCAAGATAATATTTCAAAACTAGTTATGTTAAGAAACTAGTTAACACTATTAGAAAAGGACACCTTATAAAAAAATTGCATGAGGTAAAATAAAAATACTAAGAAGTATCCTAGGAATTTTAGTACTCAAGTTAAGGTGATATATTACAATTATTTTGTTGTATATGGGTTTGATAATATTTTGAAATATGTTTGAAAATATGGAAATTCAATGTTTCCCATAGATATTGAAAAACATATTTATTTTATTGAAGTTATGACAAAAAAATTAAGTCTTCCATCTGATAAATGGTATTGATTGATTCAATACATGATCTATTACCTGTATGATAATGTGTATCAATGATAAATCATCCATATGATGGACCTATAATTCATAAAATACATGTTAATGGAAAACAAAAGACTGAATAAAGTTGTGGTGGACTTAAAGGAGACAAATGAATAGTGGTAATATGATTGTACTGAAATAAGATACCTGTAAAAAGATGAGTAGGATAAATTTCAATTCATAATTAGTATTAGGATTAAACATGGTTTTAAGGCTATAAAAAAACTCAAAAAAGTAATAAATAAAAAATAATTTGGGATTTTCATTCTAAATTTATAATTTTCATATAGAGATGAAAAAAACAAGTGAGAATAATCCTGATCCAGAATTACAATGGTATCAAAGCCTCATATTATATAAAAAGTGACATCATGATATATATTTAGTTGCATCAAGATAGTAGTGAAAATAAAAAAGTTTTATGGATTATGTAACAACATATATTAATTTCATGATTACTTTTTTATGTATTGACATGTGGTATTATTTTATTGTGTTTACATGATACAAAAATGTAATTGGAAGTAAAAAAACATTAAAAATAATTGGTTATCCATCCTGAGAATGAATTCAAAATATTGTGTCAAGGGATGAATACATTCAGGGTGAGTTGGAGATGCATTCTCAAAGGATGTTTAGCCTCATTTAAAGATAAAAAAGTGTTTCCATATGAAGAATATTCATGTACATCATGTGGTATCATGAGTTTATAGAAAAAAAGTGGTATAAATTGTTATATTATATAGTATATCTAACACTTGTACTTTATTTCTAATTTTTAGATACATTAGTGCTATTGTGTCTGATATCACCTAAATATTTGTTAAAGTACAGAGACCATAAATCTTCTAGTCTTTCTAGAAGTAGGTGAGTGACCTGGAAAAATTGGAAATTTTTGTATTATTCTAAATTTTCCTTCACCAAGCTCCATCTTAGTAGGATTAAAGGATTTTTCCATGACTCAATTACAAGTGGAAAATTCATTTACTGATTTTCATTTAATGAAAGTACAATAGTTAAAGAAATGTACAAATGGTTGAAAAATACATGATTTATGGACATGAAATAACTATTTTTAAATGGTTTATGATGAAGAGTTTATCAATGGGGTAGAATAACCTCTCTATATCTGTATTTTAGAAGAATTATCTTTCTACAATATAACCTTTGTGAAGATCATTGGAAGATTGATATTGAGAGTTTATTGAAAAAGGGTGAGTTGAGCTTATGGAGATACCCTTATGGTGTTGATATATTTATATATAGGGAGAGAAAACGAAAGTAAATATCTGAATAGGAATAACCCTTTCAATTTTATTATTAAATGGGGAGTGAAGATGTTAGAAGACCCTTTTTCATTTTGTTGTAAAAGGAGGAAAATACGAGGATCCTAACATACATAATAATGGAGAAATTTTATTTTTATTTATGTATTCATTATAGTATTGAACACAAAATATAATGGGGTTGAATGTTGGAACCCAAAGTCATTGGTGTTGGATTTGTTTTCAATCACTAGAACTAAAAAGTGTTTGGTATTGGATCTATATTTTTATATAATTGGATTTGTTTTAAATTATTTAAGAATTATACAATGATTAATTTTTGATATATATATAAATTAAACTAATACATAAATAAAGAGTTAACTTCTAATCACTATTAGTTGTGGAGAAATATAAAAAAACACATTGACATCCATATATATCAAAGTTAAGGAATTTGAATTCATGAATTTGAAATGATAAGGATGAAGATGAAATAGAATTTGAAGGATATTAATATAAAGGTGGAGAGTATTTGAAGGTCTTTTTTAAGATACAAGATATATATTGTTAAATATAATGTTAGAAATAACTTGATTACACCTTAACGAAAATAGCTTCTTTACGAAGAGACTTCTTTTGGTCTATGAGAACACTTACTAAGGATCACACATGTTATGATGAAATACATAATATCATTAATAAAGTTTTTGAAATATGTTTCCATATATTAGTTTTGGGTTTATGTGGATTGTGTCATGAAACTGTTGGTCATAATGCCAAGAATGGTTAGGAAGATTTTAGTAGTTTTGGCTATTGTAGCACTGCATCATAAAGCCTGTACCTATCCATGTACGAGTTTAGATCTAGTCTAAATTATTTTTGAATTATGTGTTAATCACCATGACCGAAAGACAACACTACAAATCTAGTGAAATAGACTTATACGATTTCATAATTGAGATTCTTACACCTTGTAGAAGAGGTCCATTCCATGAAGGGTGATATAAAAAATTTCCTAGGTTATATAAGTGTGGATAACTAAATATTATGAAGGAGAATTTCACCATAACATATTATTAGAAATAGGAGATAATTCCATGTATAAACATTCCACATAGTGATAAGTTTTTTTAATCAATAATTTTTATAAGAATTTCACCACAATACTCTAAGAACTAAAAAAGATACATTTGGATATTTTTTCAGATTTAGTGGGTTTGAGTGTTGATTAATCACTGTTCAATGAAATAATTTTTCATGATATGAACTGGTTTTAGATTGAGGTTATCACACTTTGAATAGTTCTGTCATTCCATGAAAAATACTAATCTAGTAAATTTGGTAGATTCTATTGGAAATGAAGATAAGGATAGTTGGAATGGAATTTTAGAATTTGACTTAGTTTTGAATGCATATTTATGAACACATAAACTCATATAGTACACATAATAAAATTTGAGTGGAATAGAGAAGGGAGAATAAATCTTAACCCTTAGTTCAATGTATGCTTTTAGGGAGAGTATAAAAATATTATCTTAATAGTTTTGAAAAAATAGATAGAATATAGTATATTTCATATCCAAATTCTAAAGAAGAATAAAGAGAGAGATTGAAAAATTCAATCTCTATATTTAGATTAAATCAAGATTGATGGATCAAAGGAGATGATAAAGATGTACACTATTTTATCCTATTTCAAGAAGAATAATGAAAAAAGGTAATTATAGTTCAAGATTTATATTCAATTAAAAAAGAAGGGAGCCGATGATATGATTTGTAGAATACAAAAGATTCATCCCTCACATTGATGTGTTGATCTCATCGGGAGAAAAAGAAGAAGATTAAAAAAAATAAGAGATTAAAGGATAATATACTTTTATATGAATATATAAGGTATCTATATGACTTATGCTGAATTTAGATATAAACACATATCTATAAACTGTTTAAGAATACCTGAAAGTCTATTAACTTTCATAACTTGTCTTAAAGTAGTGCATTGGTAGAAAATAAGAGAGATTTACCCTATATTGAAATTGTTCCATTATGAATTTATTACAAGAACATAAAGTGAGTAAAGTTACATTCCAGGATACTTATATAAAACCTTTTTTATGTTCCTTAGATTAATGATTAGTGGTGAACCAGATAAAATACTTTTGTGTGCATTCTTTACTTTCTACATTTGTTTTATAATAATAGAGGGAGGCATAAGAGAATAAAATATTAAATTCATTCATACTAATAAAAGAGATAAATATATAAGGCTTAATATACCAATAGAAATAAAATTTTTAATCATTGTGCATCCTTATTTACCCTCTCTCAGGGTTCTTCAGGTCAATTTGGTCCCAACAATTTTCATTCATTATTAATAATAAGAGTTTTTCTATGTATATAAATGAATTTTATATGGAATATAGAATATAAAAAATGGGTTATATATCATATATATGTATAATAATTTATATAACATTCAAAATAAGAAGGTTAAGGTTGATTATACTCCCATTTACCTTTCACATTATCTGTTTAGATATATAAATGAGAACACATCCAAATAATCTATAGATATGGATTGTTAGAATCATTAAATTATGAATCATTTGATAATTGTAAATATTTTTTATTGGAAAAAATTAATAAATAACATTTTAATGGAAAATGTGAAAGGTATATTGGAATATTGTAAGTTATACATGGTGATGTATGTGGACAGATGAGTAATAAATAAAATTTTGAGTTTAGGTGATTCATAACTTTTATGGATGACTTTAGTGTTATGGTTATGTGTTTTTAATGATAAAAAATATGAAACTTTTGAAAATGTCAAACAGTTTTAGTAAAAAAATACAATATTATCCAGGAAGAAGTTTTAAGATCCTTTGATCAAAATGGGGTGGTGAATACTTATTGTAGGAATTCATTAGTCATATGAGAGATTAGGACATTGTTCTACAACTTTATCCTCCTAGAACACCACTATGGAATTACGTGTATAATAGGATGAATCATACCTTGTTAGACATGTCTTGATTATTCATGAGTCAGTTTGAAATTTCTATTTCAATCTATTGATTTTCTCTAAAAAATATTGCCTTCCTAATTGACTGTTTTCTATCTTTTGTAGTCATAACTACACCATATGGGATATGAATTAGGAAATGAATCAATATCTATTCTATGAGTATTTTAGGTTTTGAAGATTCTATACAACATTTTACTTCTGATAAAATTGGCCTTAACCGATATAAATTACTCTTTATTGGTTATCTTAAAGACTCTGTAGGATATTAATTTTAGTATCCTACTGAACAAAAAGTGTTTGTGGAAAGGAATTGTTCTTTCCTTGAGAAGGAATACATAAATTTAAGAGTTACTAAGAGAAAATTTGAACTTAGTGAAGTTAAATAATAAAAAATAATAAGTGTTCCCAATATGGATGCTGATTTCCTTACACAAAGAGTTGTTAAAGAAGTAATAACTCAAGTTACATAAGAAACTCAAAGTTATGAAAGGATTCTCCAAGATCATGAGAGATATGGATTTTTTGTGGAAAATGATGATTAATTAATATCCATAGGTGATGAACCCAAAACATATTGAGAGTAAATTTAGTGTTTTAATTCCATGATATTTATAAGATCCATGGAATTTGAAAAGGACTATATGTAGACTAACTGTGCTTGAAACTTCATGGAATCTCCAGAAAGGGTGAGACCTATTGGTTTCAAGTGGATTTTCTATAGGAAACACAACATGTATTTTAGAGTGTCAACCTATAAAGAATGTCTAGTGTTAAAAAGTTACACAAGAATTCATGGTATTAACTTTGAAGAGACCTTTTTATGAGTTGTAATGATAAATTACATTCAAATATTTCTAACCACAACACATCATTATGATCATGTGATATATAAAATAGATGTAAAAATTAGTTTCCTTAATGATAATTTTGTTGAGGACATGTATATGATACAACCCATATATTTTGAAGTTTCAAATAAGTATGATAATGTTTGAACATTTTAATGGCCTATTTACTTATTGAAATGGGCCTCTCAAAGTTAGAATATCTAGTTTGATGATTCCATCAAATAATTTTATTTCATAATAAATGTGGAAAATTCTTGTTTATACAAGAAAATTATTGGGAGTGTGGTGGTATTTTTGATATTTTTTGTAGATGAAAAACTAATTATCATAAATGATGTCGAACATTATACACTAAAAATATGTGTTTTGGAATGTTCTTATAAATGAAACAAATGGGTAAAAAAACCTACATACTAGGTATAAAGATCTATAAAGTTAGATATAGAGTTACAAAGTGGTTTAACAAGGATAATTACAAAATGGGTCTTTACTATTATTGCATGGAACAAATATAAGGAAGATTAAAGATCATTCTAAAGAGTTATAATGGATGGATGAGAATTATTATCTACCCACCATAGAATGTATCATGTATTCCATGTTGTGTACTTGACATGATGTCACTTATTCCTTGATTATAATAATTATATTCCAATATAACGTGGATGAGATTAACTAGATTAATGTCAAGATCATCCTTAATTACATTATTGAAAGTAAAGATATGTTATTGATATTTGGATTTGAGGATGAGTTTAGTGTAATGGGTTACAATGAAACTAGTTTATAATTCAAAATAAATGATTTGAGATCCAAATAAGGTTTCATGTTTTTCTTAAATAGTAGAGATATTGGTTGGAAGAGATAAAAATAATATATAGTAGTATACTTGAAAAGAGAGTCATAATACATTTCTACATCAGATACTGTTAGGGAAGATATTTATATCAAGAATTTCATCTCTAAACTTGGGGTGGTTCTTAGAATTGAGGGAGAAATCAAGATTTACTCTAAAATAAATGAATCTTTTTCATAGGACAAGGAACCCCGATCTCACAAAGGACCAACCATATCATTCAAATGTTCTATCTCATTTGATTGATCATTGTGAGGGGTGATGTAATGAACTTTTGGGTGTATATTGAGGAGAATGTTGCATATCCATTTACAAAACCACTAGAATAAAAAAATCCTAAGTATAATGTTGAATCTCTTAGTATAAGATACACAAGGGATTTATTGTAATGGTTGTAATATGTATCATGATTTTATAACAAGTTATATCTCTATTTATCATTCATTCATGTATGTTGAAATTTATATTACATAAACAATAGAAGGATAATATCCCCTTAAAGTACAAATTTAATTTGTACCTAATCTATGATAATCACAAAGTATTATAGGCTATGATGATATGTTAAAATTAGTATGAGTAGAATTTTGTACTTGATATAAAGATTTTTATCGAAGATATATAGAATAAACTCATGAGTTAATATGTCAAGACATATTTTTTTGGACTCAACCACTAAAATATATCACTCAAAATGTTATATGGTTATTAATATAATTAGAGGTGTATAATTATTATTAATCTTCATTACATGAGTTTGGTGAGATAATTAGAATGATATCCTCCATAATTCAACACATTTCTTATGTAAGCTAAGAGGACATGCTAAACAGGGGGTGTTTGGGTATGTTTCTGATCACAACATCGGCTAGAGCTCAACCAAGATGTTATTTGTAAACTCATATAAAAAGATAAATGTATTATGATACATAGATTGAATTAGACTAATGGAATGCATGGTCATGCTTATTTGAGTGAATTTTGATGTGCTCAGTTAATTCGATGAGGGCCACGTGATGTGTTCATCTTATAGATATATGATATGTGATGTATTCATTGAGTTTATCAACCTATTTTATAGAATCATGAATATATGAGATGGCCTATAATTTATTCAAATGATCCATGTATAATAGTAACTCTATGTCATGAAAAAGGGATTATATGAGTATACATACAATGTATATGATACATTTTTAGTGGAAATGTTCATATGGAGATATGCGTTTGTTTGATTGTGATTATACTAGACACATTTGTATCTTGAGTAACATTGATTTTTTGAAAGTCGTTGCTCCTTGATTACATCTATGAAATTAGTATTTTATATTTGTTTCCATGGATACAAGGGCCCACAATTTTACATAGTTAGGCCTTATAATAAGGATTAAATTTTGGAGAAATCATGTGTTCTAAAATGAATAGAGTATAAAATAGTATATCTAAAATAGTTTAGATTGATTCAAAATGAGTGGTAAAGTTTTTTCATAAGTTTATTACCGAATTCATAGCCTACAATATGAATGTAACAAATATAAAAAAATAATTGATTTATATATCAAAAAAGTCATTATGATTCTACTATCATCCACTATTATAGTATAATATGAGAAAATGATATAAATGTATGACCACTGCTGTGTCTTCCAAGTGGTATATCTTTAGTTACGAATCGACATGTTGATTTATTTGTGGAATGATATTTTTTGAAACATTAAAATGATATAAACTCAATAGTAATACACTAACATAATGTATTTCAACTTTAAAGTGTTTGAAAATAACACTCTACGCCCTTCATTGAATGAAGAGAGAATATATAAAGGGATAATATCCCCATGTTGTGGTTGTATGACACTCATAATCCATATTCAAAATTATCTTTTTTTGGGTCTCCTTTTTTATCAAGGGGAAGGTAATAGAACACCATAGGATAACATGAGGTCCTCTCATTATGAACAAGGATTATAGTGGATGGTGATATACTTGTGGAGGTGAGAGTCTATTGGATGTCACTAAGTTATTATGATGAAGAAAACTCCTTTATGTTTAATGGAGATGGATATTACTACATTTTAGGTATATTTATTTATATTTATCTTCTTTATATTATAGGTTGGTTCTATGGATGATCAATTATAAATTTTTTATAGGTTTCTAAAACTACCATGATCATTTAATTATCCTCATAAAAAGATCATATATCTCTAAGTATTTATCATTTATACTATTCTATAAACATGAAACCTTGGATAGTACTATAATAATAAGATTATCATAATATATATTATGATAATTCCTTACTTTCTTGTTACAATTCTAAGATGAGGAAAAAATCATTACATATTTTATGCTACTTCTATACCTAACATAGAAGCTACAACATACTCAACATTTATATATATGAAAATAATTATCTTCAATAATATTAATTTTCATTTCCTAAGGTTAATTGTGATATTAGATCAAATTGATCTGTAGAACTACTAGTTTTCCCCCTAGATAACCAGTGTTCCCAATTCTTCTAAGTATAAAGAACTCATCCATTGCACTTTCACAAGTACTATTGGATAGTTATAAATACTGTCATTTAATTATCCTAGATTTATTTAACACTTCCCCATTATGATCTATTATTAGAAAACAATAATCTCAGTATAAATCATTACATACATAATATATTATATTTTAGAATCATATGTTTTTTTACTCATCCTCTTAATCACTTCCTACGAAGTAGTACATTATCCTAGAGAGATTTATTCCATGTGAAATAGGTAACAAATCAGTCTTTAATTTTTTCATCTTTTAATTTTTAATACCATTACAATATATGTATTATGAATTGGTCTAAGAAACTAATTGATAAATCGTAGTATATCATGTTCACGATATTTTTGGTTACTAATTTAAGACATTTATTGGTGGAATAATTTTCATCTTATTTATATCTGTCTATAATCTTAATAACTTGTTTTCTATATGTTATTAAGATAATTTTATTGGAAAACTATGGAGATACCACTAAAATATTATAAGAACAAGAAAAAATAATCATCCCATGATTCAATGCTAGCTATGATCAATAAATATATCATAATAATATTTTTGTAATTATCATGGTAGATATTATGGAAACATAAATTCAAAAATGGATTTCAAAACCTGTATTGGTGAAAAACTTTCAATACAATCAACAACTTGAATGATCAAAAAAATTGACAACTTATATTTCTTATTGGAATTTACTATCCATGACCATATAATTCCTAAATAATCATTTGGAATTATTGATATTTACATCAACTATAAATATTAAGAAAATTCAAAAATGATTTTAGTACATGTATTCCATTTTCTAAATTCATATGAACATGATAAATATAGATTATTTAAATTTTATACTTACTTATAGGAAAAGTATTTATTATTATTAATAAATAATATATCACTTAACTCATTTATTATAGAGCCACCTTTATTTAGTTTTTTATTTCCTAAATAATATGCTTCTTTGGAATATCTCCTTCAACTGTGTCTTATGAATTTTATATTCCTATACAAAGTCATATGAATCTTGAGACTTAACTTAATTGAAATATATCATACTTACAATATATTGTATTGAGATTTACTTCCCTATTATAAAATCATAGTCATTCACTCAAATAATGATTTTATATGATAGGGATAATAATATCATTAGTAACTTAGAATAATTAAGTGTGAGTCACATTGTGTTTTTCATGATGTATGACTATTTCTAAAATAATACTTAAAAAATATCTTGCATAAAATTTACATTAGTTTGTGATATAATGGATTTATTTCATATTATAACATATGTTTTATTTGTTTTTATTTATTTTTCTATACAATTAAGTGATAATGCCACTATTTGCGAAGTTTGTATTGAAAAGAAAAGTGGAATATTTTCAAGACACAAAAGACTCATCATTAATATAATTTTTAATGACAATAAATTTTATGTTAATGATTTAATGTGGATTTATGAGTAAATACATCCTAAATTTTAATTATTTATGAATATTTGGATAATATAATCTTTGACTCACCTTCTTGAAGAACCTGTTCTCTTTTAACATGCATATTATCAACTTCACTTTTAATTTCCACAAATCTCTATGAAGAATCTTATGAAGTTAATTAAATTTCCTCTAGTTTCTAATAATAATATTTAATACATATATTATTAAACCAATTCTATAATATTTGTCACTATATCACATTTTAAATATAAAAATGTGTCTTTTTCTTAAAACATTTCATGTAATCATGTAAAATAATGAAAAGTTTTAATTATAGGGAGTCTAAACACCCTTATAAGAATATACTTGACACTTACTTATAGTTTTACTTGACTAAGAATTATCTTTCCCCAAATAGTTATTACGTGAGTCTTATATTTTATATTCACCATTAATTTTCATTATTGGAAATATGTGATTCATATATAATTAAACTATTAATTTAGTACGGTATACCATAAAAACATTCATCCCAAATATGATATAATGCCTTTGTGTAGAACTAAAAATAGATAAATTATTTTTCTAATACACAATATAATTTTTTCCATGAATCTTTCCACATGGAAAAGTATAGATGTAATATTCTCTATAGCCAATAAAGAAGTCAATCCCCATAAACAACTTAAAGGGTTACTTCGCTTCCATAATATTTATATCCTTCCTTGGTTCCTGTATTTGGATAAAAATATGAAATTAACATATTTTATTTAATACTCAATAAGAGAAATATAAATATAACTTGAAATAATAAGTTTACATGAAGTAAAATCGTTTGTTTATTTCTTATTCAATTTATTGAAGTTTTTTTTCTAGAGACCTATATTTCTCTGTGTAAAGTAAACAACATATATTATTTTATCTCCATATATATATTTTTCTTATTAGATTGGTGTTTCAAAGTATAAAAACCTTATTTTGAGATATTTTACCATTTTATTATGAATTTTTAAGTTATAAAGAGGTAGGAGATAGTTTTGGGAAGTTATAAAGGATTTTTAAAGGATTTAAAAGGATTTGGAAGGGGACGTGACTTGATCATGGTTTGGGGAAACCATGAAGTATCCTTAGGTACTAGTATGATATGAAATGTGGGTCTTGGGGAAGATATACAATATGACAACCTATGTATTTCATATTTCATATTTCATGATTTATTATATAGAAAAAATATAATAAAATCCCTGATGATAGAGATGATTAGTGTCATTGGGAAATTAGGTTCATAGAACATTAACTTGAAATAAGGATACAAATAGATTATTTTAAAAAAACCATAACATTTCCTTAATTTTCCTTGATCTTATAATACTGCACAAGATTACCTGAGGATGTACATAAGAAAATGGTAATATATAAAGTTTAGTAAGGGAATAATAAAATCATTACATTATGAAAGTAATACATGTGAGTCATGAAGCATATCAAGGTGACATAAATGGGTGAGAATAAAAATATGAACATTGAAACATGATATAAGATTATAACATAAAGGTAATATAAGAGTGTGAAAAAAACATAAAACCTAACATCATAAGTATATGTCATGGATAACCAATGATAAATCATAACATAGTGTGCTTAAGAAAACCCCCCACACACCATAAATGGTATCTCATGAGATAAAATCATTACCCAATGCATTGGAGGAATATATAATTCCAGGACCACCCAGAATATTCATATCCTGTACATGCATTTGTATGCCATATAAATAATGGAATATAAGAATGTATTTCATAAATTATAGTCCCAAAATAAAGGAGTGTGGATAAAATACATGTAATTACACAATAAATGAAGGATAATTACATATAAGTGAATACCATTGAGTGTAAATGGGGATGGGGATACACAACATAAATGTTTGGAATGAAAAATCATAGGATAATTTTGGAAACATAATGGGTGTACATAAAGTCTCATAAAATAATTTTATTAGAGTGAATGATAGTATATTATTAATTATGAATCTTAATGATAGTAAATTAATGTGTAAAAAAATATTATAACATGAAAAATTGTAAATCAAAAGGAAAAATACAAATAGAGTACTTGAATAAAGAGGAGGAGGAATAGAATCCCTTACCATGAGAGAGTACTTCTAAAATCTTGGAAGTAGATTTTTAAGATATTGGGAACACCTTGAGAAGGATTTATAGAGGTTTAGGGGGAGGAAATTCCCGATCAATGGGTTTTTAGTGAAGATGAGTTGGTATTTATAGAAAAATAGAGGTGATTTCTTTATTAATTTATAAACATAGGTTTTAGACTCTATATGATAAAATAATAAAAACCAAAAACCTTCCTATGGATTTTTCTTATGGTTTATAACATATAATAGATGTTTTATAAATTTTATAAGGAAAAGAAAAAAACATATTAATATAATACCATTGGTTATGTGGTAGTGAGCCATGTCTATAAAGAATTGATTTTAAAACATTAAAATATAATATTGGTTTTCAAGGATTACTTAAAGGTTTATAAGATTAATCAAATTACTTAAAAAACATTATTTTAACGGATAAATATATATTTTCTCATTTATTACTTTTATAACAATTATTGTAACACTTTTGTGCAATTATGATGTCATAATATAAATCATATATTTATACCGCCTTTAATTTTTACCCAGAAATTAAACCATCTTAGATAATTATGAAAAATTATCCATTGGGTAATTTAAACATTATGGTTTAAAAAATATTTTTTTAAGAAAATAATTTTTTAAATATGAAAAAATTTCACTTTTAAATAAAAATAATTATTTACTAGAAAATACTATTATTTTCAACACCCACAACTTTATAACCCTTATAAAATTACATTTGACTTCATTGAATTATATTATAATTTATATATAAATAAATATTATTTAATAAGAATAATGTATTAAAATAATAATTATTTAAAAATTATTGAATTTATAAAAAAGGTGACTTAATTGAAACAATATATTCCCAAAAAATACTTTTTTAGTTTCCTCATTTAAAAATCTAATTTTTATTAAAATAATAATTTAATAATATATATATCATTGAAGTTATACTAAAACAGAGGTAAATATAATAATTATTTTATTAAAAATAGAATACAAAAATTCATAAAACTAGGATTTAGATATATAACCCCTTTGGATAGCAGTGTACACCATAAGAGTAAGGTGTCTGATGGTTGTCCTTTATTAGTGTTGTTCGACAAACACGGTTTAGGCTGTGATATCTATAAGCCTTAAATAATCCCATAAACTGTTTTGATCAAGATTTAGTTGTTTAATCTTATCTTGGGATTGTTAAAGGGAAATTACTTTTGATGCCATCTCCCTCATAAGCTTCAATAAATTTACTTCATAGGGTATGGCCCTACTTGTTGAGGTCATCGCTTCTTCCATCTGTGTCAATTTAGCTTTATTATAACCCTTAATATATACTAATCTTAAAATTATTTATAAAATATCTATATTATCAATGGATATGATTCTTAATGTAATTTTAAAGCTGACATGCTTTATTTTACAGTGCTCTAAAATAACCAAAGTAGTGGATGTTTTTTCTATAACTACGTTACTTAATAAGGAATTTATTCAATAGAAAAGGGAGTTTCATTTATAAAAGTTTTTATTATTACATTCTTATACCCATCAAAAATTTTACCCTCATAATTTTATTACATACACTAAAACAGATGAGGGTACTTTTGTTTCATCACATCTTTTAGTTCATATGTCGCCTCTTCGAACTTGTGGTTCTATCACAACCCTTTGACCCGGTGAATTGTTTTGTTTTTTATAAGTTTGTATATATGATCTAATATATTCACCAACTATTTTTCATATGAATTATAATTCTACAGGGGTACCACCACTGGATTCGATACATGTGAGGGTTCTGGTATGTAATTCCTTAAGAGGGATACATAGAACATGTCATGTACCTAAGATAGGTTAGGTGGATGTTCTAGTTGATAGGATACTGATCAGATTCAATTAAGGACATCAAAAGTATTTATATATCTTGGAATAATCTTTCCCTTCTACCCAAACCTCATGAAATTCATCCATGGAGACATAAAAAGGAATACCATATATCTAACCCCAAACCTCAGGCAACATCTATGATTATCTGCATAGATTTTCTATCGGATTTATGAAAATTTCACATGAGTCTGAATTTTTTAAACCTTCTCTATCATATCTTGTATAATATCAGATCCCATAGGATTTATCTCAAAAAATTCATCCTATCATATTGGAGTATGATACCTCTTCCCATGTAGAGCCTCATAAGGAACCATTTGAATGCTAGAATAGAAACTGATGTCATATGAGAACTCCACTGGGGGAAGGTGTTGATCCCAACATACTTGTATATTTATTGAAAATGATCTCATAATATACTATAGATTATGAATATTAATTTTAGAATAACCATTCATATGAGGGTGATAAGAAATACTAAAACTCATCTCTATATATAGTTCTTGCTGAAGGCTTCTCTAAATCCTTAAGGTAAACCTCATATCTTGATCAGATATAGTAAAGAGTGGTACTCCATGCATTCTTACCACTTCCCTAATGTATATCTTATAAATTTGGTCGAGGTTGAAATATCTCTCAATTGCAATGAAATACATTGGTATTGTTAAGGAAATAAACTACCACCCAAAAAGTGTTATTGCATTCTAATGTCTTAGGGAGTCATATGATGAAATCCATAGTTTTGTATTCCCATTTACTTAATAGTATGAGAAATGGTTGAAATATAAATTTAGGTTTATATCATTTCTCCTTGAATTTTTGTCATACCAAGCATCAGGATACAAATTATGCAATATACCTCTTCATGTTAACCCACCAGAAGTTTTGCTTCATATCTTTATACATTATAGTTCTTCCTGGATTAATAAAGAAGGATGAGATATGTGAATCATACATAAGTTCCCTCTTCCACTATAGATTTTATTGGAAAAATATCCGGGTTCCAAAACTTATAAATCTGTCTTTTGAAAAGTTGAAATCTATAATATTATATACCTTTTATTGTAACACATTATCTTCTTTTTTAGACTCCTTTATCAAATAAATACTGGATGATTGATAAGTTTTTTGAGAAATGTTGTATTAATTCCATTTTATGATCCCCATGTATATATATTTTTTATGTTCAAGAATACTAGATCACTTTTAATCCTCCTCATAGATAAATTTGTGGGATACTTTGTATTTCGACCATCCTTTACTTTATTCACCTTCTTAGGATGGTAATAGATTGAAAAATTATAGTCATTGATCAAATATAACCAAATTTGTTGGCACATATTGAGATCCTTTTGTGTGAATATATACTTGGTGATTTTATGATCCTTATATATTTTAAACTTATCCTAACAGAGATAATGTTTCCAAATATTACATATTAACATCAATGTTTCCAATTCCAGATCATGTGCTGGGTAGTTCTCCCCATGGATCTTTAATTGGAAGGCAGAATAAACTTTTAATTTTTCACCTTGCATAAGTATATTAATAAATCCATTTTTGGATTCATAAATGTATATCACAAATCCTTCACCAATGGGGGGTTATGTGAGAATAGGTGTAGTTATTAACCTATTCTTTATCTCTTTAAAGCTCTCCTTACATTCATCAGTCGAGAAAAACTTCACTCCCTTCCAAGTTATATTAGTTAGTGTACTTGAAAATAATGATAACTTTCTAAAAAAATAGATGATAGTTCCAATCTATTCCAAGGTAACTATAAATACCCATCACATATGTTGGTATCATACAATCTTCAATTACCTCTTTTTTTAAAGGATCCATATATATCCCTTTGCTGGTGATAACATGCCCCACATATATTACTTTCTCTGTGTATAAGTTTTATTAATAACTCAAGATATCATATTGGAGTAATTTTAATACATTCCTAAGGAATACATCAACATTTTCTCTTACAATAGGTATATCATCAAGGATTATATTTTCCTTAGTCTCAACCATTTGAGTAATATATGCTTGCCCATATGGTAATAATATTTATGCTTGAGATGATGATTCCAAGGAAATTCATCCTCCTCTTGAAACTCATGAAGAATTAGTGGGTGATTCTCAATACATAAGGTTATTTCCATATCTTATCAATTTATTTTCCCTAATAAAAGTAATTAATATCCATTCCTAGAATAACATCAATTTCCACTAAAGGGAGTATCACAATGTTAGTTGGGAAATTCAGCATGCAAATATAGACTAGGGAGAATTTATATACCTAGGATGCAATAAATTACCAATTTTATATTTTCATAAATATCCCAACTTACATGTTTTTATTTAGTTATTTAATAGTTATTCTAAACTTGAATGATATAAAATAATGTGTAGAACCACCACTATATTGGACATTTAAAGTCCATGAATGGATGATAAGCCTTATTTTCCCTATTTGATTCTTTTTCAAATAATTTATATCATAAAGAATAAAATTCGGGATGATAATTTTCAAACTATTAGATATATATAAGGGAAATTTTGAACATTTATGTAATAACACATAAATGACATTCATTTCTTACCCTATGAACTTCTAGGTTTCAACCTATATTATCTATGGTCTATTTCTTAACAAAAAATTTTATGGTAATTCTCATTCCCTTCATAATGGTTCATAAATATATTGTGAATTTACCAAATCAAATCCCCTGTGAGTGTTAAGAAAGGTATGCAGCAAGGCCTCTTTTTCACGCGCTAGGTGATGACCGAGTTAATACCCAATGTTCAATTTTCAGGGCTATTACCACTAGGTACACTTGTGCTAGATCCACACCCACTTGTAATATCCAGATATGGATTTCATTAGATGGAAACAAATTACTCTACAATTTACTAAAATTTAGGGATATTTTAGTATGTTTAGTATTATGTTTGTGGATTCCACTAAGGTTTTCTAATACTAATCCCCCAAAATATTTATACCTTTCTATGATATAAACTATGAAAACCCATATCTTTTATATTTTTTATATCATGATTTATTACATAAATATATACATATTACAAACCCATAATATCAAAAGGCCCAATATATTTGGTAAATTAGGTATAGAACACATTAACTTCAAATAGGGACACAAATAAATTATTTTAAAGACAACATTACATGTCCTAAAGTTTCCTTGATCTTTTAATATTGCATGAGATAACATGGGTACATAAATAGGAAAACGTGGAGCTATAAAGATCAGTATGGGAATAATAAAGGCATAAAATCATTAAAATAATACATGTGATTCAAGTGGATTATCGAGTTTATATAAAATTATAAGAATCATAAATATGAATATTTAAGCACGGTATCAGATGATAACATCAAGGTAACATTGGAATGTGGAAACAACATAAAACATAACATCATAAGCATAATTCAAGGATAAGTGGTGAGAAATAATAATTTAGTGTTATTAGGATAACATTACATGAACCATAAATGGTATCTCATAAGATAAAAAAATTTCCCAATACATTGGAGATATATATTTTTCTAGCTCCTCCCATCACATTCAAATCATGTACATTCATTTTTGTGCCTCATAGAATATACAACATAAGAATTTATTTTTTCAATTATAATCCTTTGATTAAAGAGTGTGGGTTATATAAATGAATTTCCCCCATCAATGAATTATATATTTACATTTATGTGATCACCCTTGAGTGTAAATGGGGATGGATATACACAACAAAAATGTTTGGCATGAAAAATCATGAGATAATTTTAGCTGCATACTGGGTGTATATAAAGGTTCATATAAGGGTTTAATGAGAGTAAAATGTTGTATATCATTACTTTTTAATCTTAATTATAGTAAATTTTTGTGTAAAAAATTATTTCCATATGAAAAATTGGAAATAAATGTCATAACAGAAAGAGAGTACTTGAATAAAGAGGAGGAAGAGAATACCTTACATTCAGAGGGAACTTATAAAATATTGGTAGGATATTATTAAGTTATTATGAATAACTTGGTAGGAATTTATAGATTTTTAGGGATAATAAATTCATTCTAAATGGGGTTTGAGTGAAAAGGCGTGGGAGGTTCGGAGGGTATTTATAGCAAAGAAGAGGGGAATTATTTTTTATTTTATAAACTTAGGTTTTATAATATATATGATAACATAATAAAAATAAAAAACCATAACATAGTTTTTACCATTTTTTCTACCAATGAGGGGGTGGTTTTCAATATTTCATACGTAGAAGAACTGAACATGTTTAAATAATACCAGTAGTTATGTGTAAGCGAGTCATGTTCATAAAGAATTGATTTTAAAACCTTAAAATATAATATAGGTTTTGAAGGATTCATTAGAGGTTTATAAAATTAGTCCAATAACTTCAAAGACACATTATTTTAAATTTAAAATCTAAATTTTTTCATGGATTCCTTTTATATAATTTATTATATAATTTTAGGGCTATTATAATGTCATAATACAGAACATATATTTATACCATATTTAATTTTTACCCCAAAAGTCAACTATCTCAAAAAATAATGAAAAATTATCTATTTTATAATTAATACGTGAAGATTAAATAAATTATATTTATTTTACAAAAATAAATTTATAAATATGATACTTTTTAATTATAAATAAAAATACTTATTTACTGGAAAATACTAATTTTTATAACACCAACAACATTCCAAACCTTATAAAAATTATATTGGACTTCATTAAGTTATATTATCATTTATATTTAATTAAATATTATTTAATAAAAATACTTTATCAAAATATATTTATTTAAAAAATTATTTAATTTATCAAAAAGAGTGACTTAATTGAAACTATATATTTCCCTAAAATAAAATTTCTGTTTTTTCATATCAAAATATAATTTTTATCATAATAATTTTTTAATTATATATATATTAAGTAATAATTAAAATGGGGTAAATATAATCATTATTTTATTAAAATTAAAATATATAAATTCATACTTATATGGTCTAGATACGTAACCCCTTATTACACCAACAGACACCCTAATAGTAAGGTGTGTGTTAGTGGTACTTTCTTTGGGTGGTTTGGTGAACTTGGTTGGGACTGTGATCTTGATAAGATTAAACGTCTCCCATAAATAGTTTTTCTTGACATTTAGTAGTTGAATCTTGTCTTGGGATTGGTCAAGGTAAAATACCAATGATTCCATATCCCTCAAGAGCTTCGATAAATTTGCTTAATAGGGTATAATCCTACTAGTAGAGGTCATCACTTATTCCATATATGTTAATTAGATTTTTTCATAATACTTAATAACCATTAATATTAAATATCACAGTACAATGACTTTATTATCAATGGTTATGATGATTAATGGGGTTTTCAATACAACATGCTATATTTTATAACGGTTCAAAATAAGAAAAGTAGTGCATGTATTTTCTATAACTACGTTATTTAATATTGAATTTATTCATTAAAAATAGGAGTTTAATTTATGAATGTTTGGTTTTTTACGCAAAATTGGAACCTGACCAAGATAAACCATGTAGTAAAATTGTGCGGTCCTAGAATTTTTATAATAGTGGAATCTTTGTGGTTGAAACATGGTTTAATAAAACATAGTTTCCATCCATGCATGTATTTTATGTGACCTAAAAATTTTATTTTTAATCTAAAACATCCCATGAAATGCTCATTCATTCCATAAATTATAAGGACATTGAACTGGAGGGTTCCCTTGGGTGATTTTGGAGATCCACATCACTCTAGTGATCATTTTTATTGAGTTTTTGGAGATTTTTCTGTTAAGTGAAGGTAATTCTCTCATATATCGATATTCTATATTATATTATTGTTTTATTATGGTAGAAACCCCAATATAGGTAATTCATGATCAAATATTTTATTTAAGGAATTTTTGATTGTGAATTTATTTTAGTCCTTTATTATAAGGTTTTGAGAGCCCTTATCTACAAATTTTTGGTGTGGTTCTTCTGGGAGGGATTTTTTAAGGTAGGTGTATTCTCTATCATTATTATTATTCTAATAAAATAGATTAATTTTGAAATTATAAAGTTAAATAATTGTTTTTATTTATAGAGAATTCTCATAAAAACCTCTATGAAGTATTATCTTGTTGTTGTGTGAGTTTTAGAATTGAAGGTTTTGGGAAACCCCCAAAATATATTTGGAAAAAATACATAAGTGGTGGTTGGGTTAAAAAATATGGGTTTTGGTGTGTGTAAAAATTGAATTGGAATGGGTTGGTGCATGTTCATGATGTATATATATGGGGAGTTGTGTATGATGTTGTATTTTCCCTAGGTGAATTCCTATTTATGTTTTTGGTTGAACTTATTTATGTTTAATAAATGAGACCCATTCACGGATTAATTTTTTTTAGAGGTGTTTGGGGACTTGTATAATATTGAAATGTGGAGGCTCATAGAAACTAGTGGTGGGATTGAAGGTTGGAGAAACTGAAGTACCACTGGTTTAGCAGGGCAATCTACTGAACAATCTATGGGTTTCCCAAAATTACTATAAGCATACAGAAGGATCACTAGATAACTAGTGGGTTTGGAAGTAATGAGTCTCATATGGAGTACCAACTATCTAGATGGTGGGATCTCCATCCATACAAGCACACTGGTAGACACCATCGGCTAGCTGGTGGTGCCCACTGGCCAACTGGTGGTGTGAGGTTGGGCTAGAATAATTTTTTTAAGTTGTTATTACACCCTAAAACTAGTAATATATATATTTTTTATCACTAATTATACCCTAATATATTTTTTTATAATGTTATGGGTTCTCCAAGTATCTTTATTCTTCTTTAACAGCTTTACTTGGTTCTTCGATCCACAATTCATTCTGAACAACTTGAAATGATGAGTAATTATTGGAATTAGTGTTTACCACTTGTTTTATTATTTAATACTCTTATTACAATATTAACGATGCGTGAAAATCATTTTAAATAGGAGATCATGGTGGTGCACGTTGATTTGGGGCTCAATCATGGATACATTCTTCCTTATTCTTGAGGTGGGTGGTCTAAAACAACTCCTTAAGGACTGTTTTGTTTCTTAAGTATGTGGAACCTATGTAATCACACCAACACACTATACAAAAAACCTTAATTAATTTTAATTTTTAAAATAATTCTTGCATGGACCTCCTAAGGATACCATTGGTTTCATTGGTATTGAGATAGGGGTTTGCGGCCACTCGAGAGGTGCACCATCCTTTGACCTAAGACTGGAACTTGGAATATACAAAATTAGAGCCCTATGATTATTTAGAAATTGTTTATGGATTGGATTAAAAATGTTAATTGGATTTACATTTGAATTGAAATAATTATCATGATAAAGAGTCACTTAACATGAAAGTGGTTAATTGGCCTTAAATTTGAATTGGCATAATGGAATATTGGAATATGGATATAATGACATGCGAAACTATAATTCGACATATATGAAATGTGAAGTGAAATTTGTTACAATTATCATGATTGTTTGTAACTTGTCATAGTTTAACTAATTTATCATAATTGGTAGTTTATATAAGTTAACCAATACAACATCTCTTAGCATGCTTTGCATGTTTGATGATTTGGAAAGAAATGGATCTTGTTTATTTTATTATCAATGGATATTTCACCCTTGGATTGGGTAACACACCATGGGAACATGTAAGCGTATCTATCATGAGAATTCACATAAAGTCCAATACGACATAGTTACTTTTCTATTGGGTTGGGTAATGCCCTGTGAGAAAATGTAAGCCGCTCTAGCATGGGAATTGAAAAAGAGTATAGTATTAAAAAGTTACTTCTCCTAGGCACTAGTAATGTGACATGGAATCATGTAGGTTAATTTATAAGGGGAATTCACATAGGGTCATTTATTGATGGCTAAGGGTGTGATGTATGGTCATGTGAAACATGATATGAGTGATTCATCCTAAGAAGGAGAATCAGATAATTTAAATTCATATTGATACCATTGACACATAGTATGGGAGATTTATCCAAGGAAACAGAATATGACCCAAGATAGAGATGTCTAACATCATGCTGAAGAAGGTTTGGCTGACCGAAAGTATCAGCTCAGCTCTCAAGGTTCAGTAGGGTTATTTGATCTTTTTCATTAATTTATGAATTAATTCCCCTATTTATCATACTATTATATGGATTATTTATTTTGACTTATTTTTTATACATCATGGGAATCAAACTATTGAGTTTTACTCACCCTATTTGAGCATTGTTTCATACCCAAGAAGTCTTCATAGATATTGGTCTAGTTAATGGAAAGGGGCCCTATGCTTGATTGATTTATTTGTTTGATGTAATTGGATCTTAGAGATGGGATTGATCCTGGGGTTCAATAATAGGTTTATTTAGAGTTTTTATTATGGATCCAATTTTTAGTTGTTACTTATGTGACTTTTATCATGATATTTAGTTTGGAATATCATGTGGTATGAACTAATTTATTATTATCATTTGGATTGTTGGTATTTATCTATTATTTTCTTGAGTTTATATTATGATTGATACTCTATTATAGTGGGTATAGTCTTCCCACTATATTCCTTAGACCCTTACTTTTTGTTGGAAGTCTCTAGAATATGAGGAGGTAAACATGAGGTCACATAGCAACACATCTTACTCTCTTGAGGGAGAACGAGGATGGTGAAGTTACAAAGTGATATCAAAGCTAAGGTATTTTCTTTTTATTTATTTATGTAACATATAAATGATACTCTGATGTGTTGGGGCTTAGTAACGAGATCATGCATGAGAGTAGCTAACCCATGTGTGGGGGAAGACCCATGTTCCTAGGGATGATATTTCTATTCTTGATGTTCTCTTGTTACAATTGTGATATTAATTCATCTTGTATGGTTCACTTATTTTATGATGTTACTATTTTATAAAAACATACTTGTGGGCTGGTATGACAAGAGGTTTATATGCATGAATCTTGGTAGGCATGTAGGGAAATATATTGACATGCATTGCTCATGTTAGGTACATATTGATCACAGACATTATAAATACCTATCTATATTGTGAAATGTAATCCCTTGACATATATGATAAAAAATGGAATTAATGGAACTATTCTTGCACAACAATTCACTTGTTAATCCAAATTTAGTATAAACCTTATGTTATTGTTTTTCTATTTCCATATTGAAATTTTGAGATTGATTTGGATATGTATCCTATGATCTGAGTATTGTGTTGAATCTTACATAGAAAACACCTCCGTGTCATCATTAGGTTGATTGTTAGGAGAGTGGGAATTGGTACACTCCACATACATCTTAACTAGAACTTCCCATGTCTCTGAAAAACCTGATGGACAATCAAATTAATGATAGTTTCCTATGGGTTATGAAATATATGGTGTGGGATACTACTCGCACCACACATTTGATGTTTTATTTAATGATATAGTTTCATATGCACCGCTTACTCATGTTCATGAGGGAGGGAGGTCCCCGGGTAGATGAGTTCTGGATTGAGTCTATCCAAATGGTATTGAAACATCTGGAGATACCTATGGATAAGAGGGTTAATATTGATGATTGTAGGCTATAAAGACCAACTAAGACCTAGAGGGACATCTTAGAAAAATCCAGATAATATGAGGATCTTACCTGGAGGGGCTTTGGGGTGAAGTTATCGAGTCACTTGTTTTCAGAGATTCCAAGGAATGAGAGGGATAAAGATTTTATGCACCTGAAACATGGGAGAATGCTAGTGATAGACTATTCTGGACGTTTTACTAAATTGCAATGTTTTTCTCCATATTTGGAAGTCGATGAGGTAGGTAGGGAGAAGAGATTCTAGGATGATATTCATTATGAGATAAATTCATAGGTGAAATTATTTTCCTTGAGTGGCTTATCTAACATGATGAATCATTACCTCATCACCGAAGGGATCCCAAGGGAGGCCCTGAGTGGTGTGAAAGCAGCCTCAATAAGATGGTCAAGGATTTCTTCTTCAAGAAGAAAAAATCAATGTTATTATATATTCCTATAGTGCAATAGCGGGCAGAGAGACCATGGGAGTGGAGAACTACCTTTGGACCATGACCAGGGGTTGTATTTTAGTATGGTAGGGTTAGCCATGGGAACTAATAATTTCATTTTCCTATTATTTAGTTCATCACATGCAGTAATGTGGGCCCTATTCATAGGTTTTTTAGGAGTAAATAGTAGGCAATTCGTGGAAGAGGATCTAGGAAGACACTATAATCTAGGAAGTATATAGAAACCCCTCATAAAATAGGTAGCTAGAGTTCCATAAATCCCTTATTAAAAGGTTGGGGACACAGTACTCTAACATATAATTATAAATATTATTAAGAGATAGCATCATTAGGGAGTAAAACTGGAGCCTAGGGAAGAGGGTTGAGTCAGACGCACCCCATACACTCTACTTTTAGTAGTCTAGATATAGTACCTTCTACTAATAGAGGTACATTAATTCTGTCATCTACCTTTGGATGTGATTTGTTTGATACATGTGCATTGAATTCATTTATATATTCTGAATTTACTACAATATTAGGTTTTTATATAGAGAGTTTGATGGTGTTAGGACTATTTAAAAGTTGTTGATGGTGTTATCAGAGGGTCTCAAATGCTATAATGAGAGTTCTACCAAAATTAGTGGCTGCTATTTTTTTGGGAGTTGTTTTTGGTGGAAATGGTATGATTAAATTTGATTGTTTGTATATATTGGCTAGTTCTATACCAGTATCATATCGACTATTATCAGAGGGGAGTTTATTTTATATCTCTAGAAGGGGGAATCAATATTCACCAGGTTGAATTGGATCTTTAGGTTGGTCATGTAGGACTAATTATAGAATATTGGATTGTCTCATGAACTAAATAGTAGGCCTTATTCTGGATGATGTCATGTTATAGTAGAGTAATTTTCCTTCAGTAGTAGACCACTTTAAGGATTTATTTCCTTAAAATTTATCTGACATACCACATGAGTGGAAGATTTATGTCACTATTGAGTTGGTTTTGGGAGCCCAACATGTTTATATCCATCCCCATAGGATAGTACCAACGGAGCTTCAGGAGTTGAAAGTAATGTTGGAATATTTGTAATCTAATGGATTCATATGGATTAGTACTTCACTGTGGGGTTTTATTATGTATTTCACTAATAATTATGACAATAATGTGTTCTTATGTGTATATTTCCAAGAATGAACTAGATTATGTCCAAGAACCAATATACCCTTCCACGCATCTATGACATCTTCAATCAAATGATAGGTTCTTGGATTTTCTCTAAGATTAGCTTGAGGTCATGGCACCATCCATTATGGTTGAGACCATATGACATACCTAAGAATATTTTTAAGAGTTTTTATGTTTTTTATATATTCATGGTAATATCTTTTTGTAGACGAATAGACCGATGATATTCATCTCCTTAATGAATTAGATGTTACATACATTTCTAGATTAGTTTGTGGTATTTTTATGAAATATTGGTGTACACTTAGTCTAGAGAAAATCATGAAAGACATATTTAAATCATCCTAAGTACAATGATATTGCATTTACTATATACCAATCTATCTAAATGTGATTTAGGGATTTGAAAATTTCACTTCTTGGGTCATGTGATCTCAATGGATGGATTTTCAATGGACTTGGAGAAGGTGGAAGCTACGGTATATTAGGAATGTCTTGAGAAAATATTTGACATTCAGAGCTATCTGTGTCTTGCAGGCTATTATTCGTGTTTCATATAAGACTTCTCTCAAATGGAAACACTAATTTCCAAATTGACCATGAAAGTGGTGAAGTTTTTTGGCCATATTATTACAAGGAGTATTTACATGAATTAAAGTTCATCTTGACCTTAGAATGTTCCTCACCTAATCTTAGTTGGGTATGTAGTATACCATACACTACAACATATCTAGAGTTAGGCTTGGAGCAGTTCTGATGTTGGAGGATTGAGTGGATGCTTGTGGATCCAGACAGTTGAGGTTTTATGAGAAGAATTATCCTACCCATGATTTGGAGTTATATGGAGTGGTATATTACCTAAAATGTTTGTGGTATTATCTTTTGGGAGAGAGTTTTGTGGTGTATAAAAACCAAATGAACCTAAATTAAAACTTTTCATAGTACAAATTAAACCATTAGTAGAGGATGTATGGTCAAATATCTATAGTATTTCAGTTTTGAGTTGGAATACACTTCTGGTAAGGGAAAATTCATTATTGAAGTCTTGAGTAGAATGATATAGACATAGGTTGTGTGGGAATATTGTGGTGAGTGGTGGCTAGTCTCACTCTTTGTTGATATGCATATGGATATTCATGAATCCCAACAGATTGTGATTCTGACATCGATATCTGTTGTTATTATGTTTCTAGATCAAATAAAGAGAGGGAAATTATCTAATCCATATATATTAGCTCTGAGAGATAGTATAAATGGTGTGGAGATGTAACATCCCAACTTGAACCACCAGGTTTGATCCGAAGTGCTACATGACCTCATGCACTCCTCCCCATATGCAAGCATCCGTAGACTAGCAGTGAGGGTTTATTCCCATTAATGGGAAGACAATACCCTTTATATCATGTCATAAAAATAGATAATAATAAACAAAAAATAATAATAATGATAAATAAATAATCATAGTACATAAGGAAATATAAATATAGTATACATGACATATAATTAAATAGGCTCCTAAAGTGGAAATCTAAACCAAAGTAATAAGTATTGGTACATAAATAAATGATTAGTGGTGTCCTTAATAATCCATCCTTGTCTACCACCCGATCCATGTTCATCTACTCAACCGTCAACCATATGGAACTTACCCTTCTCCATATATCAAGTCATAGGGTGTGTGTAAAAGACTCAGTAGGATACCACTAATTCATCATCACCCAATTATGTTCAAGTAAAATAGTTGTATTCCATGATATAATAAATGTATAAAAAGTATAATATCATACAATATAAAACCAAATAGTCGGTCACTAACCAAGCCTCCACAAATCCTTGTCCATACCTACTTTGGATTCATGCCCGAATGATGATCACGAGTTATTAGAAAGAATATTAATCTAGCCACAAGGATATCAATAGAAAAATCATAATCTAAAAGGAAAAGAATTATATATTATACTCAAAATCATGAGATACATAGAAGGTGGTCATCATCCCACTTAGAATACCTTAGGCATCGAGTGGGTATTCTAATTAGAATCCATAAGGAATAAAGTCAAGGGTCACTCAAAATCGACAAGGTATCAAGTATCAGAATGTATCCTTGGAATCCTCAAGGCACTGAGGTACATCCAACCCACAAGGATATCATGCTCCACTTTCTCCACCATCAAACATCAAGCACAGAAACCCTTGAAGGGTTAATCATATCATGATGGTTACCTATCGTATTTACCAAGAATAAAGATCCAAATAAAATATGTTACACAAAAAGGCATAACATGATAATAATCATAGAAAGAAATCATGAGATAATTAATAGTTCCAAGTTAACCCATGAATCAATATCAAACCTGAAATATAGTTATTCTAACATATCTCATGGAAACAATATCATAAAAGGTCTAATGTGCTACACACACACCCACATGTGATCATAAAACAAGAATGAGCATCAAGTATACCAGCACATAAATCATAACATGAAAGCATGTGTAAAAAATAATCTAAAAAGGTAAGGAACTTCCTACCTCAAAGTTGGAAACATCAACATCAAGGTTTGTCAAAGGAATTATAACCCAAACCATGCTCGTACAACAATTCAAACAAGATCACTTACCAAGGACTCCCAATGGCGATTGTCACCAAGTGGGTCCTAATTTATGATTTAATAAGATAAAATTGAAAAATATAATGATATTTGTTATGCTCAATGGTGCAAGGAAGGGGCTGTGGTGTGGAGGTGCACTAGAAATAACCACCATGTCTTAGTTAGATCATTATGGAATATGAGGCACTAAAAATATAGACTCTACAATGAAAGGAGGGATAATGTGTCAAGGAACTTATCTTTAACGTGATCTACTATGGTGAAGGATGGGTTCTATGTTTTGGAGTCATGTCTGTAGATGTTTGGAGCTCTGGAATACTATCTAAGGAGGAAGAAGAATCCTATTTATAGGGGGTGTCCCATTATCCAATCCATGATATAAAACAAATCATAATTCTATTTTAATTTCAGTCATTCAATTCTAAAATTAACTCCTCAATTAAATTGTTAAAGTCTTTTTTGAAGAGGATCAAAACACCGGAGACTATAAATAGAACATCGTCTATAAATAACACTAAAATAAGCTCTATAATGTGTTCCATGCTGCTATGGTGAAGTATCCAAAGAAATGAAACTCCATGGTGAAGTCTAAAACACACCCTCTCTTAAAAAAATACTATAGAAAAACTAATTATTCTAAAATATAGCCTCATCTCCATAACAACACTATGACATAACAACTTTTACTATGGTGCAACTTCCTCCTCTATGGCGTTGTCATATGTGCTATGGACCAACCACCCCTGATTTGGGCAGAAAGCTCACCAAAACATTTATAATCCTAATTAAGATTCTATAAGCCCACAAAACTTTTCCAAAACATGGAAAACCACAAATTTAATGAGAATAATAAGGTAATAAAAATATTTTATTAAGGAAACAAATTTTTTGGGGTTTACAGGAGGCACTGATAGGTTAGTCTCTTAGTGAAGATGATGTTATTCTTATCAATGGTCATAGGTTCCTATAGGCTTGTTAAAGGATCTAATAAGGGAATTACATATTTTAAATGGGTGGTACATCAATTTATGATAAATATATATCATGATCTCTATAGGCAGTACTGATGGATATTGATAAATGTGGAGACAATAATCTTTCTAGAATGATGCTTCACCTGTTAATAGGTGAAGGACAAGAATCAAAGGCATACTGGTTTACTATAACATTTTCCATTTCTAGAATGGAAGTGGGATGATATCCCCATGGACTTCATTATAGGGTTACCCAGGTCACCTTAGAAAAATGATGTAGTATGGGTGATCATGGACTGACTGATGAATGTATACCATTTCTTACCTTTCATCAAGGAATTAAGCATAAAATATCTCAGAAATATCTATGTGTGAGAGATAGTTCCATTACATCGTGTTTTAAGGAGTATCATTTCTAATTGAGATCCCCATTTCACGTCATTATTCTAGATGGTCCAAAAGAAGGTTTTTGGATAATTGGTTCTTCTAAGTACATCCTACTATGCACAGAATAATGGTTATTATAAGATGACTATTTATATTTTTGAGGATACATGGATGACCTATGTTTTGGGATACATTTATTCTTAACAGAAATATTTGGAAGTCATGGAGTTTTATTAAAATAAAAAACTTCCAAACTTCAATCCAAATGGATCATTTATAGGCTTTATATATAATCCCTTTCCATTCCCTTTTATGCTGGTTAGAGGTGGGTAAGAAAAATCTCATTGGACCTTGTATCATTCATGATATGTTTGAGTAGGTTTTGTTGATTAGAAAGCTGTTGGGGACTATAGAAAGCAAGAATAAATCATACAATGACCATTATAGATGACCTATAGAGATTGAGGTATGTCATTGGGTTTTTCTTTGGGTATCACCCAGGAATAGAAAACACCATATCCTGAAGTAGATAAAGATAGATCTATGTTTTACGGTCTATTTAAGATAATGGAAAGGGTCAGTACAGTGGAATGTATCTTCAACAACACTATGATTCTATGAAAAACATGTTTCCCATATCATAAATTTGAATATATAACCCCAAAAAGTCTCATAAGATAGATTTTAATAATGCAGAGATTAGTACTAAATCTTCATTTGAGGAAAATCTAATCCATATGATAGAACATAGCGAGAATAATCTATAATGAAAGAATGTTCCACTTATGAAAGTGTAGTGGAAACATGGTCTTGTTTAGGTGGAGAACTAAGAGAAGGAGTCTAATATGGAGGCACAATGGTCTTAGTTTTTTGTTGATACCTCTCAGTGGTGAATGTTATAAAATCCTATAGATGAGTTATTATAGAGTGGGGAGGTTGAAAGATGTCATATTTTACCCAGACACGTTCCTCTTTTTGTTTTTGGTTGAAAAATTTTATGTTCTATAAATTATACCTATTAATATCTTAAAGAATTGTTTTGGAGTTGTTTTAGGGCTTAAAGAAGTTGGACTAGCATAATCTAGTAGTGGTTAGTAGTGGGTTTCATGTTTTGACAAACCGTGATACCATCGATTAGCCAATGCAGGCCACCGACCAGCTGGTGTGCTTCCCAAACGCCTAGTAATACTATAGGTGCTTCCCTATCTATTTGATGAGACCCACTGGTTATCTAGTAGGTTGGAGTAGAATGGGTCTCTTATAGGAGACCCACTAGACTGCCAATGGTGTCTTCTTCCATGCAGGTGCACTCGTAGACACCACCAACTGGCTGGTGGAAGCGAGTTGGGGTGAAATACGAAGGGTAAAAATCATATTTTTCCCATCCTAAACCTCTTCTAAACAACTTTTTAACCCTAATCTTACCCTACTATGTGATTTTTGAATGCATAGGGTTCTCTATGGCTCTAGAGTATTGTCAAACACCATTTATTGATCTTTAATCCATGGTTCAATCTAGATAACTTGAAATGGAGAGTTCTTCTTGAAATGGATGCTCACCTCCTATTTTCTTCTTTTATAACCTTATTCTAACCTTGATGTGGTGTGAAAATCACTATCCATAGGTGATCATGGTGTTTTACATTGTTCTGGTGCTCGATCTTGGATATTTTCTTCTCCGTTCTTGAGGTGGGTGGTCTAAAACAACTCCCTAGGGTCTATTTTGTTTACCTAATTTGTGCAACCTATGAAATCATTCCACCGTACCATTTTTGTGACCATTATTAATTATAATTTTTAAATTCTTCATTCCCAGACCTCCCAATTATTCTTCTGGATATATTGGCATTGAGACCGGTACTTGAGGCCACTTGAGTGGTGCACCTACCTTTAACCCTAGGTTGGAATTTGGAACATATGAAATAGTTCCCTATGACGATTTAGACTTTGACTGCGAATTGTATTAAAAATGTTAATTTTATTAGCATGTAAATTAATATAACTATCTTGATAAAGAGTTAATTGGATTGAAAGTGGTTAATTGGCATGAAATTGGAATTAACACAATGGAATGGTGAAATATAGATATAATTACTTGTGAAATAGTAAATGGGAGTATATAAAAATGGAATTTATTACAATTATTATGATAATTATAAACTTGGAGTAATGGTATAAATGGTTTATAATTAGTAATTTTAATAAATTAACTAATATAGAATCTATTAACATATATGGTATGTTTGATTAATTGGAATTCATTGGCCAATATTTATTTTATTATGAATATATACTTCACCCTTGGATGGGTAATGATCTATGAAAACAATTAAGTGGATCTAGCATGTGACTTTTTGTAGAGTCGATAATGACATGCTTAGTTGAACCTTAGACTTGGGAATTTTCATTGGGAACACATAAGCGACTCTAACATGGGAAAATAAGGCCAAAAAATTTGGTGGCAATAGCACGAGAGGAAATATTTATGTCTATGGATATTTTTTCATGACTTCAAAACTTGTAGTCATCCAAGCTATAGTCTATATAGTTATCTTGATGCAATTATTGGATTTACACATTGAATTAAAAAAAAATGTAGTGTGGCAATGGATGACATTACATGTATTATAGAACTATTTACATTAATTTCTACTTGAGTACATTCCAAGTCAAAGAACTTTCCCCAGATGCATTATAGATGAGGTCACACACACTATAGACCTGGTTCTATTCTATGTTGAATAACTTAGGCATATAAGATATAAACACTCAGAAAACTAGAGGATGTACATACTGTGTAGACTAGGTACATTCCATTTACATATGAATACACGACACAAACTCCCCTTATAGTATACACCATGGACCACACATCATGTACATTTATAAACACATTTTTTAGTTTTTCATCACAGATATTGGCTCCAGAAGAACACCCATATCCCATACACTTTGCTATACATCATTTTTACTAGGTAGTTTTGATATTTTTCCTTATCTTTTCACCAGGGACTCAAAATTGGACCGATGAGTAGTCCATTCCAAGTGTTTTCAAATGTTTCACATGATATAACATATATTTTATGTAGATGATAGTATTTTTGAGTAATTCCAAGTAGATATACTTATTTATATTTGAGGATATGATGATAGATATTGCTCTATATTTAAAGAGTATACATGAGGTTATTAGCCTCCTAGAGATATGCTAATATCATGATGTGGGTATTCCTAATAATTATTACTTTAGTTAAACCCCCTTAGTCATGGGTTTCAAATCCCACATGCATAGACTAGGTAACCCCTTGTCTAATTCATACTATAAATGACAAGGTGTGGGAATCCATAGGGGTTAACACAGCCTCAACTGATAGTTGATTAGTTACTATTTCAGATTTTTGAATCATCTTCTCCACCAATTTATCATATAGTTACTGATGATTATTTTGTTAAGGGAACTTATAGAGAAGCCCCCCAATGATGGAGGAGATGTTTGATCTCCACCAGTTTCATAGGGAACAAAATCACCTTACAATCTTATAGTACTTCTTGAAGACTAGGTTGAGACTAAAAGAATCCTGAGTGCACTTTATGAGTTCTAAATATAGTGATTTCTTAAATTTTTGAGTTAGACATATCCTCATATAACAAAGGACTTGATAGATTTAGTTACTCATGTATTTCATCTAGCGTGTTCACTTTCAAATCATATGATATTTCTTTAAGAATGTCGTATTCATGGAATAACTAGTCATTGGTGGATGTTGGTGATGTAGATACATGATGATTCCACCTTATCATAGATAGAGTTTTAGAAGTGGTCCCTAGAGGAGTATAATCCTTCTATGGTGATGGTGATTCTTATAAAGGAGATGCTGAACCTACAGTAGGGTAGCATGTAGGTATCAAAGTATATATTAAGGTTTATAAACTTTATATGATATTTTATGGACATGATCCACAAATGTTTCAACAAATTGAAGAAATTTGAGTAAGGTATTTCATATTAGAAATGTTCTAGGAATACAGCTCTAGTAATTATATCTTATGATTTAGTATTAGAACATGACTTGGTGATTAAAATCCTTTTAGAAGAGATACATACTAGTGCCGAAGCTTGTCTAGGATACCTGAGAGTAGATACATTGGTGGGAACTAACTATATATATCCTATAAGATGTTATTATCAATTTAAATATCATTTCAATCCTTATATATAAGGTAGGAAATAGAGGGATCTCTTATTGTTTGTACACATTGAGGATATAGATCATGCTATGTGTGTGGTGGAAGTGGGAACATGGATTGGGTATGAACCACTAGAAAGACACTGGAGGATATATAGGGTATCACTGTAGATATACCACCTCATCAAAGGAAATAAAAAGTTAAGGGACCACCTAGAGTTAGACTGTGTGACAACTTGGGAGGTGCACACAATAAAAGAGACAATTGTGTGGGAGTAGCAAGTGGTGTGAGATTCTTTGACCCACTACCCCTTCGACCACCAGAAGGTGGACCATGGAATAGATAGGGTGCTAGAGGATAGGTAAGAATACAAATGAAGGTAATGTAGGGATACAGCCTTGTGGTTCCAAAAATGGTTTGAGTTATGATTTGTTTCCTTCCAACTCTCTCACTCATACTAATTTATACCAACATGATTCATTCATTTATTATCACATCTCTTTTTATGGATTTAGATATTTAAATAAACCCACATTACAAACCTCTTTAGATAGCTAATCCTATTAGGATTTATCATAAACTCACACACATCATCCATTAATAAAATGTTAGACTTAGAAAAGAGAATTTTTCTTGGTATCTCATCATGGAAGAGATGAGACCTTATGACATTATCCTGGGAAATAAATGGTTGTGAATAGTCTAGGATAGGGTTATCTATTATTAACACATAAAAATATTCATATGATATAATTAGATAATGTTCAACTTTATTGGAGAGTGGGGACTATAATCTAGATTCAAAAGTCCCACCCTTAGTGGATTGTAACACATTATCCACCAAATTGTGAAATTATCCTTATTCACCTTTAATGTTGTAAATACATAGTTACTAAAAATAGTGGAGAAGTATATGAACATTTTTCTAGAGGATGTTCTCGGGTTTCTCATTTATCAAAAGGTTGATTTTATCATTGAATTTCACCCTATGACCATATCAATATCCTCTGTGGGTTTTCGTATGGCCCAGTAGATAATAGGGAACTAAAGGAGCAATTAGAGGACCTTTTAGAGAAGGATTTTATCAAAGTGAAAACATATCCACTGGGTATACTATACTTTTTTTAGAGAAAGGGGATAATAAATAAAGTTTTTGTATTTAATTCTATAACATAAACCTGGTAAATATCAAGAAAAAATACCCTCTTCTAAGGATTGAAAATCTATTTAAAAAACTGAGAAGAGTAAGATGGTTTTGGAATATTGATCATAGGTTACACTACTAAAAAAATGACCTATATTAGAACTCAAACGGGCTTTAACAGGGCTAAAAAAACGCTGTAAAGCTCTGCACTAATATCGGGGGGGGGGGGGGGGGTCCCTTTTATCAGCGCTAAAAAAAGCACTGATAAAAGACACCCTTATCAGTGATTTTTTTAGCGTTGATAAAAGGGGCCTTTATCAGCGCTTTTTAAAAAGCGCTGATAAAAGTCAAAAAAAAAAATAATGCATGGGGAGAGATTTTACCAGTGCTTGACTACCCCTTTATCAGTGCTAGGAGGTCTCCCATGCACTGCCCTTCCCGCACATCCTCACACGCGTGCACCACCTTTTCCTCCACCCAAACTCGAACCCGAAACCTCCTCATTTCCTGGCTTCACCTTTACCACTAATCTATTTCGTTATTTTCTCTATTTAATGATATATCTCTTTATATATATTTATATATAATTATATTTATTCATATATTGATATAGATTCATATTAATATAAATATATTTATTCATATATTAGTATATATATATTCATTTGTATATTAATATATATTTATATTTATTTATTTATATATATATATATTTAGTTATAATTTTTATCCGTATATTTATTTGTATATTAATATATACTTATATGATTAGTTTTAAATACATTTATGAAAAATGTTTTGTATGTGTGCTTATAATTAAATAAATAAATACATATATACATACATATATATATATATATACAACACACAGACACACACATAGATACAAACACACACAGACACATATATATTTACGAATAAATACATATATCTGTGTATTTGAAAAGCCATATAATGTTAAAACGATCATAACTTATAATATAGAAGCCCATTTAAACTCTACAACCTCTCAAATAGAAGAAAATGAAACAATATTCGATATGATACGTGGTACAGGCTTAACAGACATCCAGATCAGAAGTTATACTTGTTTGAATGTTAACAAATCGGGGTATCCCAACTAAAAACTCAGTTTTGGAGGCCTTCTGGGTCTTTTTTGGCCTCGAAAATGTGACAAAGGCTTCTCTTGGGTCAATATCACATAGAGCTCTTCGTAGGCTTCGATTTGATATACTTTAGAGCTCAAACGGACACCCGGATCAAAAATTATGGCCGTTTGATGTTTGACTTACATTTTCAACTTATTTTAGATCTTTTATTAATTGTTTTGATTTTTTGTGTCTTCAAATTGTTTTTAAATGATTTTTAATCGATAATAATTAGAAAATTATTAATTAATAATATTTTTTTAAAATATTTTAAAGGAATTTACACTAAATTTCTTATATATTAAATGTAATAGTCTATTTATATGTATATAAAACATATTTAAAACATATATATTATATTTATATTTGAATAAATATACTTATATAAAAATAATTTATTTTTCATGAATTTTTTTTGAAATATAATTTTTTTCAGAATTGATAAATCCCCCCTTTATCAGTGCTACTAAAAGAAGCGCTGATAAAGGGGTCCCCTTTATCAGTGCTAAAAAAAAGTGCTGATAAAGGGGGGCCTTTATCAGTGATTTTTTTGAGAGATGATAAAGGCCCCCCTTTATCAGTGATTTTTTCTAGTGCTGATAAAGGCATCCTTTATCAGCGCTTTTTTTGAGCGCTGATAAATGGGTAGCGCTTCCCTCACCGGTTTTTGTAGTAGTGTTAGGTTATCACCAACTTCAGTTTTTGGATATTAATATTTAGAAGATTATATTTAGGTATCTCTATAACCACTATGACTTTCTAGTGATGTAATTTAGTGCGAAAAATACTCATATAGTGTTCATGGGACTTATGAACTAGATCTTCCTACCATAACCAATTTTTTTACTGGTTGTCCTATATAATGAAACTTTCATGTACTCCCACATGTATGAGTTACATATCAAGGAGTAATGCATTATCCTATAAAAACTTCATGTACACTATATTTATGGAAATATATCAATGTGTAAGTTTTAGTTTTTAGAAACTAATTTACCCAGACATGTCTTCTTAGAGGATGCAATATTAGTTTATCACATGAAATTCAAAGAAATTATATCTTTGGATCCACCCAAGATGTTATTTTAGGTTTTTAGTTTCATTAGATTGGTAGTTTATTATTGGATGTCTATGGAATATTACTCTATAAATATATATGAGAGAACCAACATATTTTAAAGACACACCTATGAGGGAGGGGGAGTGGTGAATTAGGTGTTGTTAAACTTTTACCAAATTCCAAATCTAATTGTAATTATTTAAACCAATTTGGTATTTTGAGCCTCTATAAAAATTTAATACATAAAAATATATTCTTTTTTTCACCCAACCCATGTTCACCACATGTAATAAGGTAGAGAATGAAATTTTTTACAAGGTTTTTCCAAGATGTGGGAAACCTACTCCTTAATGTTCTCTTTATTACGTGAGTCACATATTATTAACTCGAATTATTTTATTTGTTACATGTTGAAGTTAGATATTATTATTCAAACCCACAAACTCTCTATATTACATAGGCAAGTTTTAATAATATTATGAATGAAATGGAATATTTATAATACATCCCACATTATTTATCTCACTTTAGTATTTATCCTATTACTTATCCTCTTTAAAATATGTACCAATCAGTCTTAGGATGTATCCTCACAAAAATTATAAACTTATTCTCTAAATAGTGTCTTTGACTTTTATTTGACTCTTCAATATAAACACATGAAACATGATCTCTATATATGATGGATCGTCTTATATTTTCTTCAAATATATTCACGACTTCTTTCAACTCAATACGACAAGAACTCAAAAAATAATATATAATCTATAGATTAACCTTTTAGTCAACCATGACTTAGTATCATACTACCAATTTATCATATTTTTCTTTAAAACCCAGTTGGTGTACAAATTAAACATAGGTTAATTATCTTTTCCATTCATTTATATAATATAAAAATATCCCTCCTCTTATTTATTTCTCAAGAGCACAAATTCTATTAGATTCCTTAACCAATTACTCTTATGAAGTCTTATTTTTCATTATATTTTTTTATTTCAATTGAAACTTATTATTTTTTCTAGGTTCCCGCATACATTTATGGGAGTCTATTTCATTTTCCATAAATAAAAATACTTTATATAACTATTTCACACAAAAAATTTACATGCTTCACTGACATCCCATGATCTCAAATATTATTTTTATTTTTTTCAACTATTTTATTTTTCTCTTATCAAAGTTTTACTAAAAAGATACTCTTATTATTTTCATCCTTTTTATCCCACAACTTTATTCATAAATTATATTATGATTTTTAGTCTCATGAATTAAAACAGAAGAATTAATATATTATCATCTGCCTTATTATTCAAAATGTAATAAATTTATTTTAAGTATTTTAAATATATATAATTTATTACAACCATTGATATTAATCCTTAACGTCTTGAAAAATCAGAAAATAATTCTTGGATCATGTATTTTTAAAGATTCATGATGTTTTAGAGATTTAAGAACCCATGTTTCTTTAACTCAATTCATTTCCTCTTTATATTATAAAATATAGACCCTTGTATTTTCATCTTGTAGAATATCACATTTTTTATAAATATGGAATAACACATAAATAGGTCCAGATAGAATATACATAGGTTATAATGATACATATAGAGGTAAAAATGACACATAAACAACTTTAATTCACTCATACGCAGATCATTACTTTGTTAAATTTTCATGTTTTTTGAGTATCGAAAATATGTAGTATATCAAATTACCGATACACAACTTAAATTGACTCATACATAGTCCTAAATGAGATAAAAATTGATGCTAATGACTCATAAATAGTTTGTATTTTCTCTAAGATGACACATATGAAGAGTGTAAAATTACCCGTATGATTTGTTGGGGAATGATCCATATATGGTTATAGACATTTCCATTTTTTTATTTTTGTACTAAAATTGAATATCAATTAAAATTAAACTATATTAACATTTAAATCACCCTAGGACTTCTTAAACCTTAATCTAAGTGTTATTAAACACTATATTCAACATCCAACATGCTAGTTAACTCAAGGATGAGTTATCAAAAAATCTATCTGGAATCTTTAAATATTGGAACCCTATTTTTAGCTATTTAATGACATCAATAAAATATTTCTAGAGTTAGATTTATTAGAAAACTCATTTCATGACATTTTCTAGATAATTCTTCTCCAGGTTTCAGCACATGTGATTTTTTCCCATAAATATCACCTTTATCAATTGTTTGATGTGTGGAATTAACATTGATTCTATGTATCCTATTATTCAAGGGAGCCAACACTTTTAATCATATTAATTTTACATGTATTCATCATGGAAGAATAACCATTAAAATTTAATCATAAATATTGGAGACCTTGTCACTTTAGAAACATCAGATAAACACTCCTTTGTATGTACGATATTAGACACCCTTTCTTATTTATCAAACATTTATTTTATTCATATTTAAAAACAATCAGAATATAAATATAACATTACCATCTCCAAATATAACGGAAATTCTATAACCCATTTATATATTTTTTTAAATTATAAATTTTATTCCAATCACAAAGTATATTTCCTACCCTAATTGAAAATAAATGAAAAGGATAAAGAATTTCTTCTCTATTTTAATGACATGGTTGGGAATAAATGAATATTTTATCCTTTTCCTTTATTGATCTCATAAATTCCAAGGAAAAGTTTTGATTTCTAAAACTAACACTTCAATTTTTAAGGAACTCATTTTCTCCGCATGTGTTCATCCACTTTCTAAGCCCTTAAAAAAGACTATAATAGAAGGGAGGAATCACAATAATCTTATAAGTTCCACATAAATACATAAAATCTAATTCTATGTGTGTTAACACTTTTTTTGAAAATAAGAGTGATAAATTTAGACAACAAAGTTGTCCATGCACTCACTTAAATGTGGTGCCAACCTCTGAATGTTTTCTATTGGGGGTTATTCATAGAGATCTTCTGGTATTTTCATAAACCTTCACTTAATATTACTACACACAATTTTTTTTTCAAATATAGGAAATATCTTTCCCATTTGGTTATATAATATTTCCCACTATAAAGAAATAATGTATATGAGTTAAAGGAGTGACAGGAGAATAAAAATCATATATCTTATTTATATTTTTATTAGGATATCTAGATTTATAGAATAATAAAAAAATTATAAATCTATAGTATCTTTTCCTATTTTAATATTTTCCCATCAAGGGATTCTCTCCATATTTCTTCACCTTCAATTCAAATCATTTAATCACAAATAAAATAGAATTGTAAATATATCAGGTATACCTTAATAACTTTAATGTGATCAACAAGGTTGATAAAACCTCCTCAACCTAGAGATTACATTTATTGAAGGTATAAAATATCTATATCTATAAATAAAAAACCTTAAAAATTACAAAATCTAGTAAATTGTTTTAGAATTAACTTTCATACATTCCCTATTATCCATTTGATTTAGAGTATTAGAAAATTATGACATAATTCATACATATAAACCCATAATCAAACAAAGTTGGTAATACTAAAACATTTTCTATTTCTTCCACAATAAAAAAGTGTTTAATAAAAAATCAAATATTTTTATGAAAAATATTCACAACATTGAACTTGGATTCTATTTTTCTCTTACCCATCCTTTAAACATGTGATTTTTTTAAAACTTGGGATGAGAACAAAAATATCAATAAGGGACATAAAATAAAAGAACTTTTTGTCCATGAATACTTATCAAAATATGAAATTGTTTTCACAATGACTTACTTCTCATCCATAAAGTATCATATACTTACTTTGCAAAACAATAGATTTTCTTAAAACATAGAAAATATAAATAAACTATTTAGGTAACTTGGGTCATTAATTACTTTATATTATAACCCTCATGACTGAGATATTATTTGTAACCATCCTGAATAAATTACAATGTAATACTCATGGATACCTTATAATGCATCCCTCATGGATACCTTATGATGTAACCATCATAGTTACACTTGATGTAACCATACAACCGACCTCCAAAATAAACATACCCAATGAATTGGAGGGAGATATAGGTCACACACTATATAATAAAAAATTTACAAGAACTAGAACATAATCATAAAACCATAATAATTTTATCATAAAAACATTCCATTTGAATTGTGTAAAAATAGAAATTTTAAAGAGTTTTTTAAAGAAAAGTCCCTTACCTTGGGTTTATCTTACTTTAAATGTGTTCAAAACTATTTTATAATGGTTTAATTTTTTTTATTAATATATTATACAACCATATTAATATTTAAATTCCTTATATGATCTTCTTATAACATTTTTCTACTAATTTATTAATAATATTGTTTTTTTATTTTCATTGTTTGAGGTGCATTTATTTCATGGTTTTTATGGTTGGTTCATTATGGATTTTCTTGTTGAATGGAAGAAAAACAAAAAAAGTGGAAAATGGTATTAATATGTTTTATAAATATTAAATGATACCATATGTGATTTTTTATATGAGGATGAATCATTATATAATACATTAATAAAAATGATTTAGTTTATTTTGGCTGTTTTTTAGGACCATCATGAACTTATATTATTTTATTTAATATCATGTTTATATATTGGTTACATAACATTATATAACTTATAATATGTAAAATAAAATATTATTTAACCATAATAATATTTTTGTAACCATCCTTGAAGGAGGTAATGGAAAATGAAGGTGTATCATCCATGATGGCGGTAAATCGACACATCACGAACGATGTTCTCAATTTTAGAAAAGAAGACAGAGTATAAGGATATTGATGATTAATTTTTACATAAAAATGATAAAATTATAGTATATTTATGCTACTAGAGTTTTAATTCCACTTGTATATGGGTAGGTTAATAGATAATAAGTAAAGAAATTAAATTTAAAGGAAAATAAAAGAAAATGAAAGATAATTTTACCTCTTGAATTCTTCTCATTGAGATCCTCCATAGGGCCCTTGGTTTTAGACTTTTCATGATAACAAAAGGTATTGGACGTAGATAAGAGGCTTGGTAAGAGAATTGGATCAAAATTAAACAATCTACAAGGATTTGAGGTGTGAGGAAAAGAGGTGGCAAGGGCTTCTATTTATAGTGGAGGAGAGGAGTGTTTTTTGAATATTTTATTCATTAGTTTATTATTTTGCATCAAGACTATAAATAGTCTGAAATAATAACTAATTATATTGAAGTAATTAAGGATATATATTATGATATTACATCATTTATACATCATCCATGACTCAATAATTCATGTATTTATCTTATACTGCAAATTATCGTATTTTACCATTCTCAAAAAAATTCAAGTATTTTTGAAAAATCCCAAAATTTAACCATAGAAATTTTTCAATGTATATAATTAAAAAATTAAATTCATTTTTTGAAAATAATTTTCTTAATATAATAAATTTAGTTTATAATTAATATCATCATTTATTCAAAAAATTCAATTTTAAAATTATAACAGTTTTTTTTAACACTTTGAAAAATTAATTAAGGTCCCATAAAATTATATTATAATAATAATACGACAAAATAATAATTTATAAATTTATTTTACAAAATTATATGATATCTTAAATCATTATATTAATTATAAAATTGTAATTAAATATTTATGACTTACAAAAATACCAACACTTAAATTATCATTTTCAAAACATTTATTTACTTAATCCATCATATAAATATATCATATTATCACTTATAAGATACATAAATTTTATTTATACTCTCATATATGATGTTAATATTTTATTTTTATAGATACCTTAATTTCTAGAAATACCACTTATTTCATTAAAAATTTATAATAAATTTGACTATTTAATTCCAAAATAAAAAAAATTATTTTATAAGTACCTGGGTTGTTAAATTCTCTCCACCTTCTAAAAATTTCATCCTCATGATTTTTTTAATTATTAAATAAGTGAGGATAACTTTACCTCATATAATTTTCAGATTCCCATGTTGCTTATTCAACCATGTGGTTCCTCCATAAAACCATGACCTGGTGAATTAACTTATTCAAAAATAAATTCTCTCTATGGTGAAGAATTTGAACAAGATTTTCCTCATAAGAAAGGTTCATTTCATGCTGAAATACTTCGGGTCTCAAAACCTGTGATGAATCTGACACATACTTTTATATCATCAAAATATGAAAAATTGTGTACCTAAGATAAACTCATAGGCAAAGCTACTCAGTAGGAAAATGGTCCAACTTTCTCTAAGATTTCATAGGGTCCAATGAATCATGGACTTAGCTTTACCTTCTTTCCAAAATATATGACACTTTCCATAGAGAAATTTTGAGAAAGACATGATCACCTACCTTAAAAGAAAGTTCATTTATCTAGTTATCTGTATAACTTTTATACCTACTCATAACTTTCTTCATATATTTCTAGATCATATTTACTTTCTAATCCACTTACTCTACTAATTCTGGTTCCATAAATTTCCTTTCCCTAAGTTCATTCCAAAATAATGGAGTTCGACACTGATTTCCATACAATTCCTCAAAAGGTTCCATCTGTATACTAGAATTAAAACTATTATTATAATAAAGCTCAACTAAAAACGATATTGATGTCAACCTCCCTGGTAATCCATTGAATGATTACATATCATGTCTTCCAATGTATGAATTATTCACTCAGTCTGTCCATCAGATTGATGATGAAAATTTGTGCTAGAATTTAATTCAGTTCCTAATGACATCTAAAGGCCTTTCCAAAATCTAGAACTTAACCTTGGATCATAGTCAGATATAATATAGAGATAAAATCATTGTAACCAGAAAATATATTTGAGGTAATATTGATAAATATGATCTAGATAAATAGTATCTCAAGTAGGAAGAAAATGTGCATATTTGGTTAGCTGACCAACAATAACCCAAATCAAATTGTTACCTCAATAATTATTTGGTAGTCCCATCACAATGTGCATGGATATATTTTCTCATTTCCACTACGGAACTAAAAAAGGTTGAAGCATCCCATTTGTTAATTGTTTCTCTGCATTAACCTATTGAAATGTCAAACATTTCACGTAAAAATATGTAATATATCTTTCCATTCCATCCCACTAGTAATACTCCTGAAGGTCTCTGTACATTTTAGTGGCTCTAGGATAAAATGAATACGGATAACTATGAGCTTCACTTAACAATTCTTACTTCACCTGGGAATCACAAAGCACACATAATATCTTTTTAAATCTCAATAAAAAAACTATCAACATTAAATTTATGAAACTTACATTTCTTAACCAATTCTACCCTTTTCTATAACTCACAGTCTTACTTCTTCACTTGCTTAATTATATTTGAGAGAGATGACTACACTAACATCTGAAACAAAATAGATTAATTTCTTGCACCAATAACTTCCAAGACAAAATTCATCAAATCATTAATCAAAGTTTCATGTTCCAAACATAACCTGTTTAATGTATCGTGATATTTTCAACTAAAGGTATCCACCACTTTGTTTGCTTTTCCAAGATAGTAATTGATTGTGCAATCATAATCCTTTATCAGTTCCATCCATCTTATCTACCTCATTTTCAATTACTTCTAAGAAAATATATAGTTCAAAATTTTATGGTTATTATATATTTTACATTTGGATCCATATAAATTATTCCTCCAAATTTTTAAAGTGAATACCAAAAATTATAATTCTAAATCATGTTTGGGATAATTTAATTTATCAGGTTTCAATTGTCTAAAATCTTAAGTAATTACCTAATCATTCTGCATCATAACACAACCAAGTCCCTCCAATAAACCGTCACTTTAGATAAAAAAATCACCATTTTGGAACGCATGGTCAACATTATATCATTCACTAATATTATTTACAGTTCCTAAAATCAAACATCATAGTCTTCTATCCAAATAAATTTAACCCCTTTTTTCATGTTATCTTAGTTAGTGGTCTAGATAACAATGATTTTTTTACAAACAGTTGGTAATATCCAGCTTATCCAAGAAAACCATGAATCTCTATAAAATTTTTATTTATTTTACATTCATTAGACACTTTTGTTTTGGTAGGACCAACTATTATTTCCATCCTTATTTATAATCTGACCCAAAAAAGAATTTTTTTGTAACCAAAAATTACATTTTTTGAATTTCCCATATAACTTCTTTTCTTTAAGTATTTATAGAACAATCCTTAATTTTTTTTCATGATATTCATAAATTTTTGAAAAGTGTATATTATCATCAATAAAAAAATAAAAAACTTATAAAAAATATTTGGTGAATATTCATAAGATTCGTAAATACAATAGTGGAACCATCTTTCTTTTTAACAAATAAAACAGGATCACCCCATGGTGAAGTTCTAGGTCAAATGAAACCTTTATCAAGAAACTCATGCAACTTCTTTTTCAATTATAGTAGTTCCAATTGAGCCATTTGATAAGTGGGTTTTGAAATTTTCTTAGCACGAGGAACTATGTTAATAGTAAATACAACTTCTCAATTAAGTATAACACTGAGCAACTCATTAGAAAAAACATCAAGGTATTCATTTACCACATGAGAATCATTTATCTAAGCTGTTCCCTTATTTTCAACAATATGTGAAAGATAAATTTCATTTCCATATTTTAATAGTTTCTTATCTTCCTGATATGTTATCTATGTTATGAGTTCATTATCGAAGAGAAACTAAAAATATTTATGAAGAAACTTCTTTCGCTCTACAATCAATCTTATAATGATAAAAAAAATCCATTCAATAACCAGAATAACATAAAACTCTAATATGGTTAAAAAATAAGGTTTTTAGGTAATTTATTTCCATAGAAAACAATAATAATATTTTTATATTGTCCATTTTCCTTAATATTTCCCCATAACATTTTAACCCAAAGCTCTTCTTTTATTTCTTGGGGTGAAATTTCCAATTTCATAGAAAATTATTCAGAAATAAAGGAATGTGTAGGCCCCATATCAAAAAAGACATTAGTAAAATATGAGTAAATAAAAAATTTACTTGATACCATTTTATTGGATGGTCCAAAATCTTCCAAAGTAGTCACAAAGGATTTCTCTGCACCTTTCTTCTTATAATCTAGCGAGTTCACATTTTTCAAATCTTTCTTTATGCATGTATTTTCATAATGACCCATATCACCATATTTAAAACACTTTATATTTTTGTTATCAGAATTAAACATACCATCACTAAGATCTTTTACATCGCAATCTCGAACCATATATCCAAACTTAACATATTAGAAACACTTCTTGAATTTTTTAAGGCATTCCCCTAGATTATTTTTACCACACTTCCCATAAAATGGAAACTTAATTTTATTACCTTCAAATTTCATTGATTGAATGTTACCCATTCTTTTCCATCCAGACCTCTTCTTTTTCTAGTTGTAAAAGTACATGTGATCGTTGAAAAACTCCATTTCTACCCTATTAGCACATAAAATAAGTTTCTGATAAATTTTGAATTCATGGTCGGCCAAATCCCTTTAGTATCATGGCTTTAATCCTGAGTAAAAAATGATTGATTTAACTATCAAGACCCTAGATATGATTTATAGAATATCTTTCCAATCAAGTGAATTTTGATTCACACACGAACACTAAATCTTCATCATTTTTTAATTTTTTTGAATTCTTTTCTATCATAGTTAAAAACACCTTAGGAAAATATTTTTCAAATAAAATATTCGTAAATTCATCCAATTGAAAGGGATTAATCTTCACTCTATCTCTGATATTATTGACTATTAACCACAAATGGTTAGCTTCACATTCAAAATGGTAAAAAAGTATAATATTTTGATTATCTAAACATCCAATGACATCAAATATCATTTCAAGGGTGTTAAAACTACCACTGGGTTAGAGGATCTGCTGAAAGCAGGTGGGTGTTTCATTATAAAATGTTCCACTATCATCATGTTCCTTTATGGTAGCTTTGGAAGTTCAATTTCATGGATATGGCCACTATTTATAGCCTACTTAAACTGATCTATCACTATCAAAAACTTATCTTTCCCAATTTCGACCATTCCGAGTTGCGGATTTTGAAAGATATCATCCTCTCGGTGCCTTCCAACATCAACTTCCCTATTTCTTCTACGGAAAACCATTCTGAATAGACATATCTTAGATGAAAAAACATATTAATATTTAAATTCTATATCATTTTCACATATACATAAGGTAAAAATAATTTATTCTATTCTATTAACATCATCTTAACCCCTAAAGTTATCTAAGCCATGCTCTGATACCCACTATAAGGACTCAACCTTAAACATTACACAATCTAGTAAATTATTTTAAAATTCCCTTTCTTACATTCCCAAAGATATTTTCTCTTTATTTTTTTAGAAAATTAGGACATAATTCATACATATAAACCCAAAAGAATAAAAAGTTGGGACTATTAAAAGAGCATCATTTTATTCCTTAATACTAATGATTTTAATAAAAAATGAAATATTTTGATGAAAAACCTTCACAACATTTATCTTAAATTCTCCTTTTCTCTTACCCGTCCTTAAACCCTATGATGAAAAGTTTAAAAATTTGGATGAGAAAAAAGATAAGTAAGGGGAATAAATTAAAGAAACTGTTATTCCATGAATACTTATAAATATATGAAATCATTTTCAAAAATACATACTTCTCACCCATAAAGTATCATATACTTAATTTTTGAAATAATATATTTCCATAAAACATTGAAAATATAAATGAAATATTAAGGTAACTTGGGGAATTAATTACTTAATATTATAACCCTCACAACTACAATATGATTTTTCACCCTCATTACTTCCTTAAAATGTACCCCTCATATCCACCTTACAATGTATCCCTCATGGCTACCTTATAGTGTAATCATCACAATTATACTTGTAGTAACCATACATACGAACTCTAATATATAAATACCCAATGAATTGGAGGGAGATATAAGTCCCAAAATTCATCATAAAAAATTCAAAATAACCAGATCAAAATCAGAAAAAAATAATACTTGCGTCATAAAAATATTCCTTTTGAATTTTGTAAAAATAGAAATTTAAAAGAGGGGTTTTAAAGAAAAGTCTCTTGCCTTGGGTTCGTATTACGTAAAATGTGTTCAAACCTCCTTTATAATGGTTAAAAGAGTGTTATAAAAATATTTCAGAACCATATTGATATTTATAATTCCATATGTTACCTTATTATAACATCTTTTCTACAATTTATTAATAATAGTTTGTTATTTTCATTGTTTCATGTGCATTTATTTCTTGGTTTCCATGGTTGGTTCATTATGGAGTTTCTTTTTGAATGGAAAAAAACTATAGAAGTGGAAATAAATGGTATTAATATGTTTAAATAATTTTAAATGATACCATATATCATTTTTTATATGAGGAAAAATCATTTGATAAAACATTAATGAAAATGATTTAGTTTATTTTGGTGGTTTTTAAGACCATCATGAAGTTATATCAATTTCTCTAATATAATGTTTACATATTCTTTCCAATAAATTATATAACTTATAATATGTATGATAAAATATTATTTAACCATTATAATGGTTTTATAACTATCCTTAAATGTGGTAATGTAAAATGAAATTGAATCATCTATGATGGTGGTAAATCGATACATCATGGATGGTGTTATCCTTTTTGGAATAAAAGGGAGAGAATAAGGAGTTTGATGATGAACTTTTTCATAAATATGATAAAATTATAGTATATATATGATACTAGAGTTTCAATGACACTTGGGATAATGGGAGGTGGAGAGAGAATAGGAAAAGAAAAAAAATTAAAAAGAAAATAAAAGAAAATGAAAGTGAATTTTACCTCTTGATTTTTTTCTCATTGAGAACATCCTTAAGGCACCTAGTTTTAGACTTTTAGTGAGACCAGTAGGTATTAGTATTTGGGAAGAGACTTGGGAAGGTAATTGGGTAGAAATTAAACAATTTAAAATGCTTTGTGGTTTGATGATAATAGGTGGTGATTAGTGGTATTTATAGTGGAGGGGAAGAATGTTTTTTTGGATTATTTTATTCATTATTCTATTATTTTGGTTCTGGATCATGAATAGTTTTAGTTTTATCACTAAATATGTATAAATAATGATTGAGAATTTGATATTATGAGATTAAATTATCCATACATCATCCATGACTCAAAAATTCAAGTATTTAGCTTATACGGTAAATTACCGTATTCTACTACTCACTAAAAATTCAATAATTTTAGAAAAATACAAAAAATTTACCCTAACCATTTTTTGTCATTTAGAATTAAAAAACGATTTATATTTTATGAAAATAATTTTATAAATATATTAAATTTAATTTGTAATTAGAATAACCATTTATATGAAAAATACAAATTTTAAAATTATAATTGATTTTATAACACTTTTGAATATTAATTAATGTATCATAAAATTGTCTCATAATAATAATAAAATAAAATAATAATTTAGAAATTTATTTTTTGAAAATGTATTTTCTTTTATATCATTATATTAATTATAAAATTATCATCAAATATTTATGACTTACAAAAATAACAATGCTTAATTTATCATTTTCAAAACATTTATTTACTTAATACAAGATATAAATATATCATATTTTCACTTATAAGATACATTAAATTTATTTATAATCTCAAATATGAGCTTAATATTCTATTAGTATATATTCCTTAATTTATATAAATACAACTTATTTTATTATACATTTGTAATGAATTAAAATATTTAATTTTAGAATGAAAGAAAATTATTTTATAAGTACGTGGTTTATTACAATAGCTCTACATTTTTTTACTTTAGCATTGGATTACTAGATCTAAAATTCTCATGGAAACATATACTTATACTATATTTCTAATTTTTTCATAGCTATAATGTGAATCTTTATATTGGAAGATAAATAAATTTATTAGTTATTAGTTTTTTTTAGTTTCCTTGCCTCTTAAACTAATTTGTAAATATAAAAATTCACTCTTTAGGATCACAATCGGTAATCTTATTTACTGTGGATTTTTTTCTTGTTCTAACAATTTTTTCACTATAAGTAACTAGTGATTTCCATTTTTTTATCATCTATATAGGAAAAATTTTCATATATCTGATAGCCTCATGTTTGTCCTGGCCTAAAATTACAAACATATGTTTTAAAAAATTTGAATTCAAATTTTTGGGAACACTCTAAATGTATTAACAAGATGTGACAAAATCCATGATAATCCTACCCCACCTTTCTTTTATTTTTTTTGAGTAAATCTTTCTCCCATTTACATTTAAAATAGTGTACATCTTACAATTTTCCATGTTGTGGACTCTCCAATCAAAATAAAATAAACACTTGTCCTTTGTCTTGACACCCTTATTAGCTTTGTATATTAAATTATTGGGAGTGAATTGGTCAAAATCCTTATTAATAGATTTATTTCCCAAGGAAGACTTGTTTTTATTCTATTATTTCCATTGAATTTTAGTTAGTGGTGGTTCTTTATTAATTTCAGCATGTGAGTAATACCTGGAAAGTTCTTACAAGTTTTCATCATAGTAGTGACCACCTATCTTTCACAACTCAGGGAAATTTACAAATGATTCAAGTATATTCTTGAAACATAGATTTCATCCATTCTATGAGATCGGTTTCCTCCCAAAAGGTTTAATTTGAACTTAAAAAATTCCCCTCTTGCTTCAGGGATCCATTGATTTTCAATATCTAATATATTTTACTAGAAATCAATAGACTTGTTATTGACCCTCTAAGAACACCAAAATCAAACAATTAATCTATTTATTTTTATATTAGGTTTAGCCTTTCTAGATTTTGTTTGTTACTGATTTTGGGATAGAATGTAATGAAACAAAAATTTATAAATTAAATTACCTTTTTTAAATGAGTGAATTCCTTATTAAAAAAATGAAATTATATAAATCAGAAGCACTACTTTGGTTATTTTGGACCACTATAATTTATACCCTATGAGATTTAAAAGACATTTAATCACTATAACTTGTGATAGTTTAGCTGTTAGACTGTGATTGTATGATTATTATATATATAGGGTTATGATAAATCCTTTTGACACAGACAAAGAAAGAAATGACCTCAACCAGTTGAATCATACCCTATGAAGCCCATTTATCATAGCTTATGATAGAGATAACATCACTAGGATTTCCATTGACCAATACCAAGACAAGATTCAATAATTAAAGTATTAGTGAAGCAATTTATGGTATAATTTAAAGGTCATCGATATCATGACCCAATCCATTTTCATCGTAAAACCCTAAGAAAATCTCACCATCTTACACCTTACCCTTAGGGTATTCACTGGTGTAAAAAAATGATATATTTCTAGACCCAAACAATATGGATTTTCATATTTTTTTATATAAATTAATGATTATATTAATATTTTATTACCACATTATAATGAATAAATAATAAGTTACATAAAAATTAGATTTTGATATGATGAAACACAAATTTTATGTTTAGGATCAGCATGATTTCAATCAAGAAAATATTTTTGTTGAATTCAAGATTTTTTTGAAATAAATTATATTTTAATAAAATATTATTATTAAATAATACTTCTTAAATATTAATGATAATATAATTGTATAAATTATAATATAATTTTTCTAAGATTTAGAAAAAAATTAATTGTAAAAAACTATTATTGTTCAAAAAATGATGATTTTTATTTAATAGTGTAAGTTATCATATTTAGAAAATTACTTTGATAAAATAAATATTATTTTTGAAACCATCATATAAAAATTATCCAATGATGGTTTTTTAATAATTTTCTAATATAGTTGAATTTTTGGGAAGAAATTAAATATGGTTTGTGTTTTTACATCATAAAATCTCTAAAGTGATGTAAAAAATATTATAAAGAGTATCCAAGACCAAAATTAGGGCTCCTATTTTAAAAATTGTTCTTATGAAGTTAATTGTTTATTTTATAAACCCTTAATGAATCCTCCAAAACTTATATTATATTTTAATGTTTTAAAATCAATTCATTATAAACCTGAATCAATTCCACATCACTAATGGTATTATTTTTCTAACTTAGGATATTAAAATACAATTCTATTAGATTATAAGAGTACATCGAAAAATTTCAAGTTGGGGGGGGGGTGAATTGTAGTTTATAAAATAAAACTACTATTTTTTAAACCTCATTATGTTGGTTTATCTGACATATCTCTATCCTAAAATTTAAATTAATTAGACATACAATTGTTTTAAAAAATTTTAAAATAAAAGTTAAGGAAAATATTTTAATATAATACTTAAAAAAATGCACAACATAAATAGAAACTTGTAAAAAAAAGTAATATAAAACTTTTTAATATGATTAAGAAAAATTATAGATGATTTATAACAGAACTCTACACTTTAAAATTTATCTTAAAGAAGTATATAACCTAGAATTTTGGTATCCACATTTTTAACCAAACTATAAAGCTCAATATTCCTTAATTAAGGAATCCCTCGATACAAAGATTGAAATAACCCTGTTTCCCTATCCATTGGAACCCTCAATTAGTAATATTGAAAAATACAATATTTCTACCCCTAGAATAACTATATCACACTTTATAAGGTAAGCTATTAAAAACATAAAAAATTTTAGGCATTTAAAAATATCCTCACAAAGAAGATTCTTTATGTAAAAACACTCCAAATAATGGAAATGAAGTGATCGATCATAGCCATAAGATATTCCAAAAAGATTCACATAAAATCATAAATCATTAGTAATGAAAAATATTCTCTCTGATTTATTGTTACTCTTATTTATCATCAAACCTCCAGTGGTCATATTCCATATTCTTCAGAGTTAGCTGTAATGGTTTCAGTTGAACTCTTCCTTCTCTTGAAAGGTTATTCATAACTTCTTTGTCTGATGGTATTCATGTTTATAACCCACTATAGGGTATTTAGATTTATTATGGAAGAATAATAATTTTATATTTGGTGAAATTAAGTTTCTTCAAATGAAACATTTATAGATATTCATTTGGAGATCATATTTGACCTAGTTCGATAAATGTTTGTCCGATATTCTTTGTGTAAATTCATTTTGTAATATTCATTTTACATAGACTTATATACTTTTAAAAATATATATTTGATAAATATTATAAATGTATATATGATACCGGTTCAACTAATTAAAAATATACTCTATTTGATACACATATATTTATATGTTTGGAAAAATGACTTTCTAACAGGGGAATTATTAGAACTAGGGAAATAAAATGGTTAGTTATGTATTAAAAAATTATGTTTTTGATTTCCAAAACTATTGCTAAAAAGTTTTGTAAGGATTTTTTTGACTCAAGAACTCTTATTTGGTAGAAATTTTGGGAAAAATTCATTTTAATGTTTGTGGTTTTGATTACATTGTCATATAAAGTCCAAAAATGAATCAGATGGCTAAATGGAAGGGTAAATCCCTGTCTCAAGCTCGAAGGGTGTGCCTCATTAATTCGGTGATTACATCAAAGTTTGTATACTCCTTATCCATTTATAAATTGCCAAAAAATCAGCTCAAAGAACTCCAGTGCATGATGAGGAATTTTATCTGGACATGCATTATTAATTAAAGGAAGCTGATCACCATTGCTTGGAAGGACTCCATCAAACCCATTGAGTTGGGTGGTCTTGGAGTCAAATACCTTCAGTGGTTTAATGAGGGACTTATTAATAAGTTCACATGGAATCTCTTAACCTCCAATGACTCATCCCTAGATTTTATTTCATGCTGATTCAAAATGAATCTTATTAGTGGATACCATCATTATATATCATCATCAGTATGGACTTCCCTATGAAACTCCTTTAATGATGTGATTAAGAACTCTAAATGGATTGTCTGCAGAAAATCTGGTCTTAACTGTTGCAATAATCCCTGGCTGGAAAGACCATTATATATTGGTGATATTCCGCCTCATCCAATGGACACGCCTATTGCAGATTTTCTAGATCATTATCATGGCCTTGAAAACATGATCACTCCTCAAGCCAAGCATGAAATCAAGAACTACTCCTTCATGGACATTGACACCCTAGTCTGGAGGCCCAATAGGAATGGTCATTTTAATCTAAAAGAATTCTACAACATGAAACTTGTTGGATACACATAAGCGCCCCCTTGGCTTATTACATTTAAAGTGTCTTTCATCCATCCCTCCTGGATTCTTCTTATCTGGAGACTGTGGAGAAACTGGTTTCCAACACATGATCAATTAAGAAAGTCTGGCCAATGTATTGTGTCTGCCTGTTATTTGTGTCTGAATGAAGATGAAACTGCACAACATCTTTTTATATATTGTCCCTTTGCTCAGAAGCACTGGAAATACATTGGAGATATCTTCAACATGGACCTCTGCTCATACAGGCTGCTTGAAGACTTGATGGTGTTCATCTCCAAGTCTGGAAGGAGTGCGCAGATTCAGAACATGCTGCTGGTTGCTGCAGCGGCTATTTGTTATGCCATATGGACAGCTCAGAATATCCTCCTTTTTGACAACAAGGCTCCGTCCTTTCATGCAAGCGCCATGCTAATTCATTGGGACATACATGCTGCTAATGTGATACAAAATGGTTGCATAGAAAATACCTTCACATATTTCACTGCACTACAGATGCTTGGAATTTCAGGTAAAATGAAGAAACCATTGATGGTTAAGTATATTCACTGGATACCACCGATTTATCCATGTGTTAAGGTTAATGTTGATGGTTCCACAATTTGAGTGCCGGGAAGATTAGGCTATGGGGGTGTCTACCGCATGCATCATGGTTTCTTCAGGGGCTTCTTTCATCATTTTATTGGGATGGGAGTTTCTTATGAAGCAAAATTATGGGCTATTATTTATGCAGTGAAGCATGCTGTCTTTCATAATTGGAATATATTATGGATTGAATCTGACTCTGAACTTGTGGTGCATGCTCTCAAAATGCGGACTCGGGATGTTCCAGGGAGACTTCTACCTCAATGGATCAGATGTCTTAATTAGGTAGAATATCTCAACCTGTTTATCACTCATGCATATCGGGAGGCTAATCAAGTGACCGATGCCTTGTCCAAGAGGGCAGTCATGGAGATGACTACCATGTGGTCCTTCCGAGCTCCGGATTTTTTTTGCATATTTGGTTGAGGCTAATATGAGGGGCGTCTCAAACTCTAGGCTCTGTAAATCCCCTTTCTCTGTCTGACTGTGTATTTTTAATTTTTTTTATTAATTTTGGGGGAGGGTTTAACCAGACCTGACTCTTCTAGTATAAAGTCCAAAACTTAAGTTTGAAATTAATAAAAAATACCCTCTATTTTTCTATTAAAACCCACCTAACCTCCCATTCCTCTTTACTCAAAAAATTATTACACAAATTTACTCTAAAATTCCCTCTCAAGAACTCTCATAAGGTTCCCCCAAGATCTTAAAATTCTCCCCATAATCTTTATGAAGTACCCTCTCAAGGAAGGGATCCTATCCTTTACCTCTTCATTCAAGTTCCTTATTTATATTATTATTTTTATATAAAATTAATAATGTTTGATTATGTATTTACATAACCATTTAACTTTAATTATCATTTAAATGTGATGAGATACCCCTTTCACTCTCATTAAACTCTTCTATGAACCATTATGTACCCCCGTTATGTTGCTGAAATTATTCTTCGATATACCAGGCCAAACATTTTTTAAGGGAATGATCATCCCCATTTCCACTCAAGGGTATTCATCAAGACATACCTATACTTCATTTATCGGGATCTTCCTTGTATATAACCCACACAAATTAATCCTTTTATTTAAAGTGATGTAATGAATCCTTATGTTTTATGATCTATGTGGCATACTTATGTGTGGACATGATATGAAAGTTATGGGTGGGACTAGAATTATATAGGACTACAATACATTAGGTAATGTTTTTATCTCATGATATACCATGTATGGTACATGATAGGTGATTCTAATAAAACTATGTTATGATTTCAATTAGTTTATCCTTGACTTATGTTTATGATTTCAATTTTTATGTTGTTTCTACATTCTTATATTACCTTGATGTTATCATGTTATATCATGACTCATTATTCAAGATTATGATTCTCAACCATTTTATGTCTTATTTATATTCCTGATGATACACACGTATTAATTTTATCATTTCATGTTTTTATTATTCACTTAATGGGTTTAATAGATCACCCCTTTCTTTTGTACATCCCCAAGCTACCCCATAAAATTTTAGAAGATCCGTGGAATATGAGTCTATGTTATGGAATTTTTGAATAATGTTGTTGTAATTATTTTTTATTTTGTTATGTTATGTACCTAATTACCCTAATACACTATCCTCATGATATTTTAGATCTATATTATATTTAGTTTTATGTAATAAATCATGAATTAATTTGTATTCAAATATGTATTTTCTTAGTTGGTATGAGAGAAAAGTGTAGTTATTTTTTGGGGATTATGATTAAAAATTCCTAGTCAAAGCCTTAGTGATAAGAATTAACATAGAAAAACATCCCTATTTTTTTTTAAAGTATAGAGTAATTAGTTTCAGAGAGAATACATCTCCATATAGATACTAAAAGTAGATATGGCTCTCGCACATTTGTACCTAGGTGTAATATACCTATAAATGATGCATTGGGATAAACTCAATCGTCACCCAGTGAATGACAACATGCCTTACATTACAATTGGGTTGAAAATATTGTGGAATATTATTTGGTATATTCACAAGCTCTTTATGAACAATTATCAAGGGGAAAAAATTCCCATAATATTTTATATTGGAAAATAGGTCATGAATAACTTAGATTGAAACCTAGAAATATATAAGTTAAAGAATATATGTCATCGATGAGTTACCCAGTTAAGTTTCACAGTTTAAATTTTATTTATTTAATAGTTTAATTTTCATTGTTTCCCTTTTATGTGTTTAATAATTTTAAAATTATCCTCCCTAATTTTTTTCTTTATTTTAGTTAGTGTTTGGGAATACGAGGAACAGATTGAACAAACAACGTAACGAGCTGGGTAATGGCTACCCAAATGAGATTCCCATCCTAATAGAAGTAGGATATGAGATCTTCATGATAATAATATCTAAATGAAATAATTTTTTTTAACTATAAAAGGAATATGGAGGAAGTCTTGAATCCCCGGAAGAAGGAGAGAGTTACAAGTGAAACATTTATGAGATAAATGACCATGGCTTTCAATGGATCCTACAAACCTTTAATCATAGAACAATGGATCAACTCTATTGACAATATATTCCCTGCATATTAATTCTTTGATCAGGACAAGATCATGATATCTATTTATAATATAGAGAGAAAATATTATCAATGGTGGACATTGACCAAAAATATAATGCCTGAGGAGGAGATCAAAGTGATGGAGTGGAAGGAATTATGGACAATGTTTTTCAAGAAATATGCTTCTTACACTCTCCAACATAAAATAGAGAGGTATTTACTTATCCCAAAGAAAAATTTTGAATACTCCGTCACTATATATGAGTAAAAATTCACAATATTTTCATGATATGCCTCTGGTTTTTTCATCTCCACCAAAAGTAAAGTTAACCTCTTTTTTGGTGGGATAAAGCAAAGTGTAAACAAATATTTGTAAATTAGATATATTTAAAGCTTTGAGAAAAATTTACTATGTTACCTCATTTTATAAATGTGTATTTTTTAATCTCATGGGTCTCACAGTTGAAGAGATAAAAATAAGAAAATATATTTTAATTCTAGCACTACGATGAAAAAGTCTCATGGTGAAAAAAATTCCAACATCCCACTTGTAAAAATAGTATAAAGAATCATCCTTTAAATTTCATGAAGTGGAAAAGTAAAATATTTAGGTGTGGGAAGGAAGGGAACTTATCTAATGATTTATGATGGGAGAAATCTACCATGTGATAAAAGAAAGTAATTCTACAGTCCACCCTCAACCCATTGTCCAATGTTTAAAGTGTAAATAAAAATTACACTATGTGAATCAATGCACTAATCCAAGGGTTGTCGATGATAATTGATGAAAACAACCTCTAATTCCTATAGAAAAAGGTCAATCTTATTCTATCACAACTACTGAGGTGGATCCTAAAAATGAATTTGGGTTAGGTATGCTAGTTATTCATTCAAGGATTGCAGACATAATATTTTATTCCAGTTCTATGAATTATTTAATTACATGAATGTATAATATAACTATTCAAACACCATTTTTAAACATATAGGTATATATATTGATGATAATAATATAGGAGAAAATTATTGTATCCTATATATTTAACTCCTTCGATGTCAAAATTGGGGGGATGAATTCCCCAGAAAACCTTTTATACTCCCTTTATCCTAATTCGATTCTAGTATGGGAATGAATTTAATTTCCTTATATAGATCCACTATAAATTTCCAGGATAAGGAAATAAATCTCTTTATTGAAAATCACCCTATGATTCTATATAAATACAAGAATTAGGATAAATATTTTTTGGTATCATATTATCAAGCATGGATAGTATTTACTTATGAGAAAGTGTATCTATCTCAAAGGATTGAGACTAAAGGAAAGATGATCCTTGAATATATACCCACTGTAAGGGAATTCTATTTTGTGTTTTTAGAAGAATTATCTTATATCATTCTTATATGAGAGGCTGATTTATCAATCTAACTTATACCTAGAGTAATGTAAATTTCCAAGAATCCATATTGAATGGTTGTTTTTGAACTTGTGGATTTAAAGAAACAATCACTAGAGAACCTAGATAAAGGGTTTATATAACCAAGTGCTTCACCATGGGGTGGGTTAGACCTTTTTTTTCATGAAGAAGGTTGATTAAATTAACATTTTCATTTATTATCATGAGCTCAAAAATAGAGCATAGAAAAATTGTCCTATTACATAAATTGATTTCTTTTTTGATCAGCTTCATGGAGTCATGTACTTCTCTAAGGTGGATCTTCATTATGGATATTACCAAGTAAAGATTAAAGAGTATATTTCCAAGAATTATATTTGTAAAATTCATGGACACTATGAGTTCATAGTGATTACATTTAGACTCACCAATTCTCCAAAAATATTCTTGGACTTGCTGAATAGAGTGTTCAGGGATTACACATATAATTTTTTGGTAGTATTTATAGATGATATTCTTATATGATCTAAATGTATGAAGGAACATGGGGAGTATTTGAATTCTATACTGAATACCATATAAAAAGTAAATATTTATGTAAATATAGTAAATTCAAATTTTATATGGAGAAATTAATATTTCTATGGTATGTTATCTCCAAAAAAGTGATATTTGTGGACAATTCAAAAAGAGAGGAAATTGATGGTTGGACTAGACCAACCAAGGTGACTAAAATCTTTAGTTTCCCTAGATTAACTGGGTGAAATAATTGATTTTTGAGAAACATATGATGAGTGAAAATCCCACTAACCAAGATTACTTGGAAGGGAGCTATTTTTTTGGACTAATGAATGTGAATAGATATTTAAAGAGCCGAAGAAGAGGCTAATAATTTCACCTATGCTGGTATTACCCACTAGTGGGGAGGGATTTTTGATCTACAACATTACTTATAAAAAGGGTCTGGATTTTTTACTAATGCAAGATGAAAAAGTGATATCTTATACCTCATTCCAATTAATGATTCATGAGCAGAAATACGCATCAAAAGATATATAATCAGCTGTAGTACTCTTCACATTGAATATTTGGATAGATTACCTCTATGAGGAGACGTGTTGAATTTATACATATAATAAAATCCTGAATTATAGTTTCACACTGTATGATATCAATATATTCCAATGGATTTGGTTAGATATGACCAAGAATTATGATTACTCAATCCATTATCATCATGGGAAAGAGAAAAAAGTGGGGGATGCTCTTTGTAGAAAGGATCTCACAACCTTATCCATGATGAGTATTGGGATGGAATCAATATTCTTATACATGAAAAGTATGGATATAAAAATCATAAATTTATCTTCATCCTAACTTACTCAAATAACTTTTCAAGCAAAAATTATTGATAGGATAAAGGAGGACTTAAAATATGATGAGGTGCTACAACAAAAGGTAGAAAATATTTTAGATTTCAAGTTTTATAAATATGAAATTAAAAGGTTTATAACTTGGATATATGTCCCATAAAAACTAGAAATTAATTGGGAACTTATAGATGATTCATATATCCCATCATTCTCTATAAACCCAGGAAGCACTAAGATGTATAAAGATATGAACAAAAACTTCTGCTGGGATAACATGAAGAGGGAGATTGTATAATTTGTATCTCGATGATTGGTATTCTAACAAGTTAATACTGACTGATAGAAGACCAAGGGTATGATGAAACCATTACCCATACCAATATATAAACGAGAAAAAATAACCATGGATTTCATTATTGGACTACATAAGACACCTAAAGTTAATAACGTCATATGCGTGGTAGTCGATCACCTTACCAAGAAGACACATTTAATTTCAATCAAGTAATATTTCTATACTGACCAACTTTCCCTGATATATATAAGGGATGTGGAAATACTATATGGAGTTCCACTCTATATTATTTCTGATCAATATTTGAGTTTTACTGGAGGGTTCTATAGAATCCTTAAGTAAGTGTTGGATACAGAACTAATATCAACACTGTTTATCACACTTAGATGGAGTTTTAGTATCAAAGAACCATTAAAACTCTAGATTATATACTGAGATCTTCATTAATGTATTTACAAGGATTTTGGGATAAACACCTTTCCATAGTGGAGTTATCATATAATAGTATATTTAATTCTAGAATTAAAATGAAACCTTATGATTATCTATAAGGGAATAGGTATCAGACTCCAACATGTTGGGATGAGGTTATAAAGAATAATACTATGGGACTCAATTCTGTCCAACAGATAAAAGATAAGGTTGAAACCATTAAATTTCATTAGAAAAATTATAAAATTTTATATAAAATATAAATATAGAATCACCAATAGGACATAGAGTTTTTGGAAAAAGATAAACTATTCATTCATATATCACAATGGAATAAATTCCTATAGTTTGAGATGAAGTGAAAGATTAGTCTAAGATATATAGTCCCCTTTGAAATCCCTGAACACATTAGAGCTATGGAATATAATCTATCACTCTCTCCGAACCTATCTCAATGTGTTCCATGTATTCCTTTTGAGGAAGTACATACTATAACCCTCAAATGTATGGAATCTAGAGATGGTACCATTGGATAATGATATTTCTTATGAGGAGTATTTGGTGAATATCTTAGACCATGGAGACAAAGTTCTATGAAATAATACAACTCACTTATTTAAATTTCTTTGGTGGAACTAAAAGTTTGAGGAAGTGACTTGGGAACTAGAAGAGGTAATGAAACATAAGTACTCTTATATATTTTAGTGTAAAAACAAAAATTTGAGGGAAAAATTTCTGAATGTGGGAATAATGTAATGAAATAACCATTTATAAATGGAACTCTTGTTTCAAATGAGTGAATTAATTATTAAAAAAAATGAAATTATAGAAAATATATGAAATACTTTTGGTTATTTTAGACCGTTAAAATTTATATCCAGTTATATTTAAAAGGTTGTAAATCATTATAACCATCAACATTTTAGATATTATATAGTTATCGTATGATTAAATTCTATATATAGGGTTATGATAAATCCTTTGGACACTAAAAATGGAAGTGATGACCTCGATCAGTTGGATTGTACCCTATGGATCACATTTATCAATGTTTTGAGTGAGATTACAACACTATTACATGATCTTAACCAAGCTTGGTATGAGATTAAACAACTAAATCATGTTCAAAACTAGTTATGGGATATGTTTAAGCTCATCGAGATCACAACCCAAACCAAGTTCACAGATCCCCTCTAAGAAAATCTCACAATTTCACACCTTACCCTTAAAGAATTCACTTGTATAATAAAAGGCTATGTATCTTGACCCTAATAGCATGAATATATATATATATATATATATATATATATTTATATAAATTATTATTTTTGTATCTTTTATTATTACTTTCCAATTATTTAATAATAAGTTTCTCAGAAATTATATTATGATATGATGAAACAAAAAATGTATTTTTGGGATATGCATAGATTCTATCAAGACACTATTTTTGATGAAATCAAGATTTTTTGAAATAAATTTTATTTTTTAAAAATATTATTATTTAATAATATTAATTAAATATAAGTTATAATAAAACATTATGAAGTCAAATGTAATTTTTATATGATTCAAAAAAACTGTTATTGTAAGAAAACAATTATTTTTCAATAAATGGAAGTTTTTATTTAAATGGGTAAATTATAATATTTAAATATTATTTTGAAGAAGAAAATATTATTTTAGAAATAATAGCATCAAAATTATCCAGTGGTGAATTTTCAAAATTTTCTGAGATAATAAATTTAGTTGAAAAAATTTAAATATTGTATAAAAATTTGGTATGTATTATGACATCATAAAATCCCCAAAGTGATTTAACAAATACATTAAAGAGTATCTGTAAAAAAAATTATTTTTTCCATTTAAAATAATGTGTTTTGAAGTTATTTGACTAATTTTATAAACCATAATGAATCCTCAAAAACCTATATTATATTTTAATGTTTGAAAATCAGTTATTCATAAACACGGCTCACTTCCACATCACGAAGGGTATTATTTAAATGATTTAGTTTCTTAGGGTAATAAATAATTAAAACCAATCCTCTTTGGCAGATACCATCGTTAAAAACCACTGAATGCTTTTTGATTTTAATTACTTTATCATATAGAGTCCAAAATTTATTTTTGGAAATTAATAAATAATTTCCCTTTCTCTTTATATAAAAAACACCAACACTACCATTACTCATCACTCAAAAACCTTAGAGCACAAACTTACTCAATCCTTAGCTCTCTAGAGACGTCCCATAGTGCCCCCAATCTCTTGAGAATCTCCCCCAAGCTTTATGAAGCAGCCTCTCAAGGTAAGGGACCCTCTCCTTCTCCTTTTTATTCAAGAACCTTATTTATATTATGACTTTTATTTCCAATTAATCATGTCAGAATATGTTTTTAAATTTCCCTTTTAATGTACTAATTTTGATGCTATTATTTCAAAAATAATACCATACAATTTAATCTTTATGTACCCCTGTTATGCTGCCAAAATTACCATACAATTTTCAAAGAAAAACATTTGTTTAGTGAAGACTCATTCCCATTTACACTCAAGGGTATTCAACTATATGTACCTATCCTTCACTGATTGGGTACTTACACATATTTAACTGACAATCCTTATTCATGGGATTAAAAGTGATGAAATAAATCCTTATGTTTTAAGATCTATGTGACACATTATTCATATACATGATGTGAAAGAGGAGGGTGGACCAGAAATTATAAAGACCTAAAATATTGTTGTATTTATTTAGTAAGTTATTATGTTATATACCTAATTACCCAAAGACACTAGGAATCATGATCTTCCTGGGTTTTAATAAGTGTGTTTTTATGTAAAAAATCATTAGTTAAAGTGTATTCACTAAGGAAAGAATCATTTATGAATTTTTTGTGGCATCACCCTATTCCTCAAATGTTTAGGAAGCCTAATATTTTATATAATTAAGATTCGTAATTTTTTACATCAAAATCATGATATATCATATTATGAGTAATATTTTTATCCATAAATGAGACAAATATTTCTTCCCAATCGTTCTTAATTTTTTTTAATTTTATCCTTAGGTATTTTCTTTATCACAATTAAAAAATTTTCTAGATATTTCACTCTTTTAGCTTTAGAAAATAGCTTAGCTGACATGGAATCCATGGAGACCTGATAAAAATTATCAAATGTATAGGGAACCACCTTAAAAAAATTGTTAGAAATTTATTTCTCAAAGGAATATCTTTGAAACTATTTATTAAATAAATAAATTATTTCCTTGAAAAGTGAGATAGAATATTATGTCAATTTTACAAGCCTAGTGAGAGTGTTACATCTATTAACCCTTTTGAACATCATTTCTTCCATTTCATAAGTCTCTCTTTTTGCTATGATTTTCATCAATAAATCCATTTATATATGAGAAAGTAAAATCAAAAACTTATTTTGAGGCCTTTTTCATAAAATCCTTAATTTCAAAATAAAAGTCACTAAGTGACTCATTATAATAAATTTCTTCATTTCCTTCAGTTTATTTATTTAGGGAATAATAATTAATAGATTTTAAAAAACATTTAACACTCAAAACAATATCATCTAGTGTTGAAAACTGATGATGGTGGTTAGAATCTTGGTAATGATGATCATCTATAAAGGTCCTCCTCATTCAAAGTTGAGGGAATCTCATATATGAGGAATCTTGGGTATAAGGACTAAGGGATCCTTGTCTATTGTGGGGAAACTTATGTAATGGAAATAACGAATATAAGGCTTGAGGACCAGGGTATTACATGTATTCCACACAGTTCATGGATTATCATTTATTTGATGGTGTTGGTCAAAGGTTTTAAATATTACGAGGATAGGTAGGTTATAGGTTTAATGTCTTGTGGGAATAGGTGGGTCACATGTTTAATTTCTTACAGGGATAGTTGAGTCATTTGTTTAATGTCTTATGTGGATAGTTAAGTCATAGTTTTAAAATATTGTGGAGAAATGTGGGTGACATGTTTAATGTCTTGTGAGGATAAATAGTTCAATTTGAGTCTTTCCCAAGTGGATATGATCACACATCAGAGTTTTTAACTTCCAGGGGAAAGACATGGATATTTTATGGTAGTGTTGGGGAATTAAGATTTAACCTCATGGAGGTGTACCAAGAAAGTAAGGATGTTTGTATTTAACATCCTCGAATCATCCTATGTTCCTTGTTAGGAGATAGGGAACCAAAATCATTTTATTTGGTACCAAAGTTTAATATTTTATTATGGTTCAAGTCCATATAGTTTGATTTATTATAGTAAGGACACTCACATCAAAGAAATAGTGACAAAAAGAAATATTCTTGTGATTATTCATATGAAATTCCCAAGTATTGGGGTTTTATCCATGTTGTTGGATGATTTTGTGTACAAATATGATTATAAACTGGCCATCCTTTGTTCATCAAACAGGGTAGGGATAGTTTCATCACTATTTCTAGAGGATATGGTGTACAATGATAATTGTACATCAGGCATCCTGTGTTCATCACACAAGGTAAGGATATATTTTAACATCATTTACTGATGATTTATCATGGAGTTTAAAATCAGGAGACTATGATTTTAGGTTTCTTAGTTTTACATCATGAAGCTTAGACATAGATGGGTCTACACACAGGGATACTATTTCTAGGTTGGAGAGAAGGATCCGACATAAGGCCTTATCAAAGGGAAATGAAATTTGTTTCCCTTGATTACGCCACCCTTTGCGTATAATGTGGAGGTACAATGGTTAGGATTCTTATTAATATAATAAAGAGGAAAATATTTTTACCATATCATTCTTAGAGGAAAGGTTTTTCGTATGAGGTTAAATGATTTTGGTTGTGTTGTTGATTGAGGAATGAGGAGACCAGGTTTAGGAAGGCATAAGACCCATAGGCACTCAAGTTCCATGAAAATGGGTCTGCTGAAAGGAGGCATCTTGTAGGAGATAAAGATGTGGGTTTCAAATTTTTTTGGGATATTATGAAGGATGTGGGGTTCATTAAGGCAATGTATTCAAAAAATAGGGTGGCCCTACCACTTGGTAATGTCTTGGTTACCTTGGGGAAGGATTCATAAAGGATATGTATATCGTAAAACCCCAAAAAACTTGGAAGGGTTCTATCTATGATTAAGGGCATAATTTTTTTTAAAATACCACTTCATTTGAATTTTTTATACCAAGGTACTGATGTGAGTTTTTTAGAAAAGGATGGGTTCATGTATTAATCTATTTTTAATTCTTCTCACAAAGGTCAAATTTTCATGAATTCGGAGCTTCTGATGGAAGAAAAAACGTCGCATTCTCCTAAATCAAGGATCGAGGGAGGTATTTAAATGAATTTTACTTTCAATAAGGTCATTTTCATAAAATTTACCTCATGTAGGTACGTTTCATGGAATATGTATACCTATTAGAATAGACATAAGTTGCATAAAGGTTACCATAATTAATGCGTGTTTTTCCATGATTCTTGGAAAAGCTTTGTGAAGTAGTTGATGTTCAAAAAAATTATATCCTCTATGAATACCATGACATTGGTATATTTTAATCCTATTTTTTTCCAAGATTCACCTCATCATTTTTGTTCATTCATTGATGTCTCCCATAACATCTATTTTTCAATGTCAACAAATTCCACCCCTCAGAATGGGACCTAACACAAAAGAGGATAGTCATATTCTGAGGTGAAATTGCTAAAAGCAGTTAATTTGGGAACCCTTTTTGTGAAACATGAATCAAACCCTTGGTCTATAATTTGGTTTAGGTTTCCAATAGGGAAAAATGAGATTTTTTCAAAAGAGTGTACCTTTCTCTCTTTATGAGAAACTCAATATTGTTATGGGCATTATTGTTTTTTAATTTTTATCTATCATGAAACCTTTTCACTTTATAAAATAGTTCTTTGGAGAGAAACATTTCCTTATATAATTAAATTTAATCAATGTGACTTTATTGAACATGAATTTCAAGAACCAGAGTTCAAAAAATTTCAAAGTCTTGAAGTTAAATGCTGAATTTGTTGATGTTTTGGATGATTGGCAGAGGGACATGGCTTGAAAAATTATGATTGAGGAGATATTATAGAGGGTATTGGATTTTGAAAAAGTCGAATAATTTTTGATAGAGGAATAAAGGAAGATAGTATCTCGTAAAATTTTATGTTTTACAATTTTTTAATTAGGGGTAATGTCTTCGTCCCAAGTGTTGATAAAGACACCCCTACTTATTAGTTCATAAGATCACTTGGGCTATACTAATGGCACAAGGGAGCTGCACGTTGGTGTGTAAATGATCATGAATTAGTTGTCCTTCATTAATCATGGAACCTTATAAATTACATCAATGGTGGAGAGTATATTATTGATATATCTCCACTTATGTTTGGAAGTATCTTCAAGGTGGGATTGGTGGACACTGTACAAGGCTAGGCATATGAATATGATTTATGGAAAAAATTTCATAGACGGGTGTCCTGGGAATATTTGGTATGAAAATTGTATGATGAATTTGAGGAGTAGTCGAAGAGGGTGGAGCTATAAAAATCATCCTGGACTTTATAGTTCAACATCTACCTCTACCAAGATATTGGGTTAGAGTTACTATGTAGGTGGCCGTTGGGGACCAAAACCATCCATTTTCATCCTAGGGTGGTCGTTTTTTAGCCCGTTGGACCTCTACCAAATCTTGGGGATATATTTCTAGGAGAGATGTATGATTAGTTCCTCACTGTTTAGAACATTTGGGAGGACTATGATCAGATTCCAGTGATATCAATGGAATTACTGAGTTTGGTTCTAGGATATGATGGGCACAAGATTTGGATAAAGGAAGTCCCTTTCAAGAAGTGGTTCATCGTAATTATGAATGATCTTATGAAAAGGCTACCAGGGAACCTAAATCAGTGCATGAATATGTCATAGTGAGGGAATGAGCACTCATACTAGACAGTGAGATGACAACTAAAACTCTGGAGGGGGGAATAGTGGTAGGACTAATACTCCTGAAAGAAATATCCTTGAGAGGATGGTGGACCATCTATAATGGTTTTGAGGGCACAAGATGAGGCTATGGGAAAGCTAATACAACGTGCAAAGGTCCCTGATGACACTATCTTACCTAGGGAATATAGGAAATAGGACATGTTCCCACAAATTTAGTCCCTCCAAGAGTCATCTTAGAACCTTTAACATGTGTGGATTTTCCTCTCGAGTTTAGTCTATGATAAGATAGGCATCCAGCCCCCTCGAGATGAGACGGTTCAATATTTGACGGAGTTAGAAGAATTCATCCATTATTGTGGCATGGAACACGCCCTAATTTATCAGGTGTGTGCATTAATAGTCATGCCTTCTTACCACTCAGACCTCTATGAGGGTTGGTTGGCTATGGGAACAAACAAGGAAGAAGATTCTACCAAGGAGTATTGGGGAAGTGATTCATTTTGGGTCTCCCTTGGGGGAGGATACCTTTCTGTTGAAATGGTAACCATTCAGGTTTTGTGGGTTTTCTCTATTTTTAACCCATTTTAACTTCTAGATTACCTCATTTGATCTATTTTTTGATCATAATAAATTGAGTTGGGGGAACTCCATGATAAACCCCTGGCGAAGGGTGATGAAGACCCAACACTTGGAAGAGTGGGTGGGGTGCCTCCCACCAATTATTTGGACACAGGTAGGTAGTTGTCTATAGTTGAGGTAGATCTAATGATTAAGACCAAGGATCAAAATCCCCAAGCAGTACCTAGAAATCATCAATCCTATACTTCTCTATTTTATTTTAGGATTTACTCTTTGAATGATCTCTGATAACTTTTTTATATGTTTTTTAAACAAAGATGATGAATTTGGATTAAGAGCATAATTTAGTGTCTAGGGAATCAGTCAATGCTATGATGCCATAACTGGAAAGGCTTCTCGTTAACATCCCAACCCTATTGACTAATTTTTATGTGGATTTTATGTCTTATATCGGTTTCTCCTCTTTTTATTTTTCTATGTTAATCAGTATTTTAACGACCTCATGATTCAATGGACGTGGATCTCCCATTGGGGATTCAACCAGTGGATATAACTCTAGAGTAGGTAGATCCCACAGCTGATGCAATGATGATTGGAGTCATGGAAATTATGGAGGCTACTAAGGAGGATGTGATGACCATTCCTACTCTGAAGGTGACCCCATAGGTTTCTAAGGAGGTTGAAATAGTTAAGACTTGAACTTCTGTGTCACATTCAGAGGAAGGAATTTCCTTCAAGTTGAATTCCCTAGCTGATTATACCATTGTAATGACACCTCAATAGGTCATAAAAATGGTTATTACAGATGAGGATATCTTCACTATTGAACATCAAGAGGAAACTATTGTGGATGAAGCTGACCTCCCTCTATATATCAAGCCTATCCCATCTGATAGGATTCATGATTTTGATCTTACAAAAAATGTGCTCAAATTATTCTATGAGTATGATCCTGTACCTCCTGAGGATATCAAGGATTTTGGATTTGACATGGATAAAGATAAATAGGATGTTCGATATAAGGCATGGATAAGAATCCAAGGATTTATCTCCCATGACCCATTGTCTGATCTATTATACCAAGTGGGATCCCTTCATCACTGTATGATATGTCTAGGGAATGATGGGGTTAACTCCCATGATATCTATGCTTTGACACAATAATTACTCATCCTATAAGCTCATGTGAAGCAGAAATAGTTAGACGCTACCTAGTATAATGTGAAATATGAAGCTACCAAAGCACTCTTGGTTTCCAAAAAAGAGTTTTCTTGACTGGAAGGGGTGGCTGAGCAGTACAAGGCCATCACCACTACTAGGGTTGATATGATCAACCTTCTTAGAGTACAGATGGTGGTGAATGAGGCCAAAGTTATGGTGCTGGTGTTGTTAGTAGAATAATGAATAACTAAATAGGATAGGTCTATATCCAAGCAAATGAGGTTCTTCCTATAGCTGAGGATGAGGAAGCAGTGTTAAGCTGGTGTTAAAAACCCCTTTCTACTTCTCATCAATGGATGACTAATATGGAGTGTTTAATTACCATATATGAGCCTTAGGTAACCACTCTATTTTTCTTCTCCATTTTTATTAAAAAAAGGGATGTTCCAGCCTATGGATTACCCCCTCACTACTACTTGTTTTGGGATGATAATATTACTATTTTACTTAATATCATATGCTTTCCCCTAGTTATGTATATATCATATTAACAAGAAGATCAACTATTAACCTATAAGATCATGTGATTCATTCTAGGTTTTGGAAATAAGAGAAAAATTAAGGGCTTCTCATTCATATTAGAGTACTAACCAGAGATGAAGGGTTCAAGGTTAGAATGTTTGATCGACCAAGTATGGGACCCTAAATTAGAGGGACAAATATGTTACAATCCTTGAGGTTTTGATATACCTCATCTGTGTACATGGCACATGAGAGTGTAACACTAAAGGTGTTAGAGTTACACTTGAGCAGGGGAAGAGTGAAGAGATTTAAATTGTGACGTCAATTGTTTGGATCAATGTGTGGATGCATGTGGGTTGAGTATATTCTTTTACCGTGTTCAAAACATCAATTTCACAACCACTCCATCTCGAGTATCTCTTCCAGGAAGAGTTAATAGGTGCGAGGAAGGCCTACTTTCAGCAATGCACCATCACCTTAGGGGATATATTCATAGTTGATAAAGAATGTGAGTGTCGTCCAATTGGGTCCCCAAGGGGGGGTCCAATGGTTTCTCATGGATATTAGATTATGGTCATATAGATTTGACCTAGGGGTGTGTCTTTTAGGGTCATACATATAAGACGATGATTCCTTGCATAAGGTCATAGAGATCAAACCATAGCACTCTGAGTTTTAAGGTCACACAACTTGAACCAAGAATCCTAGTTTAAGGTCATAGAGCTTGGAACTAGATGAACCATTTTAGGTTGTTTGTGTTGTAAAAAATAGAGTAAAAACCAGACATGAAAATGGGATTATGGGGGACTTGTATAACAACCAAATATTTTCATACTTGGATATTGAATATTTTTATGTGAATCCTCAATAGAGTACACAAGCACATGCCTAAGAACCATAATATTTTATTTTTTTTGGATACTAGGTAAAAAATATTCTAATTTGGTGAATGCTATTCAACATCTTTCATAATGATCTTTTACTTTAGTACTCTTCAAAACCATAACCTACTCAAAAACATTTTTCATAACCCAGGGTAAGGAAAAATTAAAAAGGGTGATCTTAGATGATTAGTGTGGGTAAAGAAGTTAGATTTCAATTATTATATTAACATGACATGAGAATAAGTGTATGATAACATTAGCATAACATTTTAAAAATATACCCTATATATAAAAGATCAAAATATCAAGTCATGGAATAAAGATTGGAAGTTCATAAGACATAAATCAAAAATATATCAAAGAACATGAACCATGAGAGCATGAAATTGAAATAATAAATTAAATATTTTTCATACATACAAGAATAGAAAATCTTATGTCAAAGCTATCTACCAATACATTCATAACATTTTAGGCTTGGGATGATAACAACTGTACCTATATCGATCTTGGTATAACCTCTTGTGTAACCTATTGTTTTGGGATTGAGATAACCTCCCATGTTACCTCTTTTTTTTTGTCTTGGTGTAACCTCTCATATACCCTCTTGATTTGATACTGGGATAACCTCCCATGTACCCTCTTATTTTGGTCTTGGGATAATCTCTCGTGTACCCTTGATATCATATAACATTAATCATTACTCAATTAATTTGAGGGAGATATAGGTCCCAGCCATCAAATAATCCATAAATTTGTGTTCTATAAGATCATAAAACATTCATCATATCATAACCCATGAAAATAAATTCGTTTCATAAAACATTTCATCATAACATAACCAATAGAAAATAAATGGGTTCTATAGTCATTTCATCATTTCATCATAATGTAACCCATGAAAATGATATGGGTTTGATAAACATATTTTCATAAAATACATAAACTATTAAGGGAAAGAATAAGAATGGTATCCTTGGATCATATCCATAGTGAAGAAGAAGTAATATTAAATAATTTCATCTTAGATAGAAAATAATTTTGAAAGAAAAATCAATTGGAATGTTTCTTGAAGAATATAGCCTTTACACTTTTAATAAACACTATTTAAGACATAAAACATTTTAAAAATAATTTTATTAGAAAGTAAAATTTGTGAAACTTATAAAGGGATATTTAGAAAATTGATTGGCCATGATTAAAGAAAATACCATTTATGTTTTATGGGTTAATTAAAATATTCCTTTTATATTCTCGGTAAAATCCAAATTGTATTTTTTTGAAAAAACCATGAATATTCCTTTAATTTTTTTTAAAAATGTATAACATGGTTAAAAATTAATTTCATAAATAATTTTGATAATTTTAAATCATTTTTGCAAACATTTGTAGAAAAAATGGATATTAATGAAAAATGGATTTCAAGTGAAGGGAAAAATAAAGATTATTTTTCTTCAAAACATTCTTTTGAACTATAGAGTACATAAAGAGAGAAAAATGAAGGGAGAATATGTATTCTAATGAGTTAAAAATAAGATAAGAAAAATCATGATTATTCAGAGAGATAGATCATAATATTTCATCAATGGAATTAGAATCATAGACAATCATGATAAACGATGAGATTTTATCCTAAAACCATTAACACTTTGGTAACGCTGAATCATAAACCCCATTAAATAATAACATTAAATTAAAATTTGAATATCATGATAATAAATAAATTACTAATATTACATATCAAATGGGATTTATATGAATATCATTAAATATGATAGGTTCATAACATAATATACGTCTCAAATAAGGAAAATTTGGACAAAAATCCCTAACCACTTTGGTTACTTTTGAATTGTAAACCCCATGAAAGATAAATCCCCAAATGGATATGTAAGTACAATTTTTTTAGGATAAGAATAATAAAATACATCCAGGATAAGTATATACATGGAATAAAAGAAATAGGTGGTGAATATTTCTTGTGTCTTAGAGAAGTAAAAAAGTGAAAAAAAATTCCTTACCTTAATTCTCAACATACTTCATACATGTTAAAATATCATTGTCTTAGAATCACCTCCTTTTGATATCTTATTAAGGACCATAATATTGGTCTTTTTGGAGGATAAGAAGATATATAATATGAATAAGGATGTTTGGGAGTGATTGTTTTAGGGTTTAGACAAACTAGATGTCTTGAGATGTGTGAATAATTAAAGGGTGTTGGTGTCCATTTATTAGTAGGTGAAAGGAACCCACTTGGAAACGACTTGGAAATTTATAAAAAGAACCCAAAATAATAGAGTCATTACCAAGAAAAAGCTTCCAAATGACCATAGATTCTGACTTTGGAAGTATAATATTTAAAAATATCCATCTAATAGTATTTTGACAATTTTTATAGACATTTTAGTCCTTATCTTCTTAGTTTAACCCTCGATAGTAACATTTTTACCTCAACCACAGTAAATAATTTTGTATTTTTTTCACAATTCATTTTGATCAAAAATTAATCTCAACTTATTAGATAATTTGAATTATTAATATTTTAAATATGGAATCCATATTACTAAATTTAATTCATATAAGTGAAAAAACTAAATTTAAAATAAAACTCGCAGATGTCGTGAAAAGGTGGGTTTTTAAAAAGTGTATTGTTCAACCACAAGATTATTTTATATTAACTCTATATATAATAATAATAATTGCATGAATATAAATTAATTTTTTTTGATATATAATATATACATATTACTTAAAACATTCCCCATTTGGTATTATTATAATTAATTAAAATAGAAAAACATTATACACTTTAATAGTTTGAAGAAAAACCATTTTTAAACCTAAAGATAAAATTATACTAAAATAAAATTGAAATTTGATTCAATCATACTTAAGTGAATTAAATATAACTCAACAATAGTTAAATTTATTTAAAACATAATAATTAATTTAAATTATTTTATTAATTAGAAATAAATTACAATTTTACAAAAATCGGGTTTTTTCACTATTCACTAAGAAAACTATATTTTCTAATAAATACCAAAAATTCACCATAAGTTATTTTTGATATGATGATTTCAAAAATTTAGTTAATTTTATCAAATAAATTTTATAAAATATCTCTAAATTAATTATAATATTTTCTCATAAAAAATAATAATTGTTTTAAAGAAAACATATTTTTGATGAATATAATTACTTTACAAAAAAATGATTTATTATAACAAATAAATTTATATTGAGTAGGAAATTTATTTTTTTATTTTTTAAATTACTTAATACTATTCATACTCTCATTTTTAATGGCTTGTTTATAACATCCATATTTAAAATAATAATATTTCATGGTTTTCTGAAGGACATTGTTTTGTGTCATGCATGTTATTGGAGAAACTTGATGTTGTATTCAACGCAAGATAAAATTGGTGTTGTGTGTAAAATAATATATCAAAATATTTAAATTAATTTGCATTTTTTTTCATGAAGTATCTAGATGTTACATTATACTCCCCTTGAAATGAATTTTTCTATCAATATTTGTCTTGGTCATCAAATATTTAACATTTGAAATTTTTTTCATAGAAACCCACATTGTACAATTGAATAATAAAACTACCATTAAAAAGGAAAGTTTAGAAATATAAAGGTTACCTAATGTAACTCATAACTAAGTTTCCACATAAAAGTACCTAGGTTAGAAGTGAATATTTAGATATGGAATAAATATTAATGTCCTAATAATAATGGGGAGTCACAGAGATCCTTGGTGACAATAAATTGAATGATTATGTAAAAATAAAAAACCACAAACCACAAACCAAATAGGTGTAAAAATGATAATTGATATCATTAGAAGTGGTAGTAATAGGATAAAATATTATTTGAAGATCCATTTCCTAAAGTTGAATAATTTTCTAGAGAATATATACATATTTGATTTCAATATATTTCATAAGTAAAATATCACACTTTGGTTATTCCTTGATCAATTTCCACTTCAATCTCTTACTATATGAAGTGAAGGTGAATTGTTTATTCCAAAAGCACCAACATATCATAAGATAAATTATATATGATAATTAATTCTGTTTATCTCTAGTTATCATCATAACAAAATGGCCAGAATAAGTTACCCATTATGCATAAATCTTTATATTGTGAAGAAATAAATTAATCTCTAAAGCCTCTTCCAAAGTTAAACTCAAACCATTTCATAAATGGTTAAACTTAGAAACTTCCAAAAGATTAAAATAAAAAAATTTATAAATAAGTTCACTAAATTTTAAAATTCAATATATCATTAATACCCCAAAATACATGAAGAAAATCTTAATTATCAAATACAAAACATGTGAATACCTTTGTCATGTATTCTCTTGAAACATGGTAGTTACTTGAATTACCTTAAAAAATTATTAAAAACATACATAATTCCTTATTCCTTAAATAAAACACATATTATTAGTGATATTCCTTAAATCCCATAATGATATAAACTCCATCAATGATAGCATAAACTAATTTTTCAAAAAATCATTATTCGGTTCCAATATAATATGTACTATCCAATTTTCTTTATCCATATCAATCATATTTTTATCCGAACATAGTTATCTCCAAATCAGAAGCATATTAAGTGTTATATTTACCAATCAAATGAGTTTTTTCATGAAATATCACCTTGACATTAAATAACTTTTCTGGGTCATCAACACTATTAAACATATTTTTTAAAATACTTAATGGAAAAATGATACTGAAAAATCCTTATATATTTCATAATTATTGATATCCAATACATAAATACTTCAATCATTCAACTTCCTTCTCAAAACTTTGACTAGTGATCATCATCATCTTCCTTATTACTTACTGTCTTTTATATTTCATTTGTAGTCACTTTATCATAAAATAACCATTATTTATAGCACCTTTATGAGCCTCTTCTTGCTCTTTCCCCCTTATTCATAAATTTACATAACACTCATACTTTCCAAAGTGAAAAAATTCATTTAATGATAATACATTTGGGAGACCAATATTACCATCCATTTTATTAACTAAAATTTTCAGTTTTCCTTATAAATTATTTTCCCTATTCCCTTATTCTCCACACATAAAACATCTTCTCATTCTTTTGAGGCATTCTCTTAGGTTCTTCATTTCAAATTATTGACATATAAGAAACCAAATCTTCTTTCCTCTTTGGGCTCCAACACCTGCACTACCAATAAACTCTATCATTCCCTTATTTGGAGAGTCTGATAGTTGGTTAAGGTGAAAGTTATTAATCATATATCGTGATAAATAATTAATAATAATCACAATATCCTTCATTCACATTTTCATCTAATTTGGTTTATAATAAATAAATTATCTATCACATTCAATGCTGATCAAGTTAATTTTGATTCTCGCCATTGAATAAAACAGAAAAGTATAGTGTGAGAAACAATAATCATAGTGGGGAACCAAATAATTATGAAAAATAACTTAAAGTATGTTTAAATCATGAATACTTATTTTAATCTATGTCACTTTAGGTTTATCCTAGTTTATTCATAGTCATTGTAATGTCCTGAACATGAAGCCACTAAAATAATTCTCTGAGCCGGTTTGCTACAAGGGCTCAAGCATGCTTCCCCATATTCCATAGGTTGCCAACTAGAAGTGAGGGTCTAGGGTGTTATAATGGGGAGACTATACCCTCGTACCAGAGTAATAAAAAAAATGAAAATAACTAAGTATCGTACAAAATGGAAAGTAAAAAGAGTGTGAAAGTAATAAAAAACTGAAATAGAACAATCTATAATAGTAAAATTCTGTAAAATCCTGAAGAACTATGCAATACAATAAAACACTGGTCACCCACTAGGCCGACAATATAGATACTCGTACAAAAGACATTGAAAGTAAATGTACATGGATCAAGTACTAACTCTGAGCCAACCCACGTACCTGATCTCCATACCCTGTCAAACTACAGTAGCCCAATCGGTATAACCACTCGACCAGCTCCGCTCGATCCTGCAACACTGGGCCTCAGCCCAATCCACCATGAAACTCGTTCTCTACCTAAAATTCAGACATAAGGTCTACACGTACACCAAGGCACATGTGAAGGGGTGAGAAATAATATCAGTAGGGAAACCTAACAAGAAACCTATAAATGTGCTGCTAAAAGTGTGTGAAACAGCAACGTGCTCAGCCTAGCTGGAACACAAATAAAGAAAGTAAACCAAACAGGTAACCAAAGTTGAACCCAGGGTCTGTAATCCCTGTCAACCGGGAATGTTACACCATGGATTTACATATCTATATTTGTACATATGTATAGTCACATACCTATAGACATATACATAAATATGTATATAAATGATTATGTGAATCAAATAAAAAGAAACCATATCACCAGTCGATCCATGGGTCCATAAGCCCGATCGACTAGACATCCTGTGCAAGGGCATTGAGCTGGATGTCATTCCAATCAAGCCATGTATCTTTAAGTCAATATATGGGTCCGTAATCCCTTCGATATATACCTTCTTCATCCAATGCCAAAATTATATCTATGAGAAATCGATGTGACCACATGGGAAAACTGATTCTACACCTGGGTTCACTCGCACACACATCTAATGACAACTAGATTGCTGTATACCGACAATAAACCCTATAAAGAAGGATTATTTATACCTACGGTCAATCCTGTAAAGATCTGGAAGAGCGTAATCATTTCTATCATATGAAATCCAAGCTATGAGCCTGTCCAAAGCATTGCTACATGGGAATCCAAATATCACTCAAGGTGTAAGAGTCATCAACCCAGTGAGGCTGTACAAGGCATCCCTCAACTGGATCCATGTATTACCCAGGGTATATAAGTCTATTATCCACTGAGTTCATCCAAGGCATCCCATAACTGGATCCATGTACCACCCAAGGTATAAATATTTATAACAAAGGAGCCTGTTCATGTCATCCCTCAACTGGATCCATGGCTCACTCAAGGATTAATTACATTCAACAACCCACTAAGTCTGTCCAAGGTATTACTACAATGGGAATCCATGTGTCACTCAGGGTATATAAATAAACAACCCAATGAGTGCGTGCAAGGAATTCCTACAACATGAATACATGTATCACTCAGGGTACATAAATAACCTGCCTGATGAGCCTGTCCAAGGAATTCCTATAATGGAAATCCATGTATCACTCAGGGTATACAAGTCAATAAATAATTATTAAGAGTTGAGTTCTAGGTAATACCTATGGTGCCTGTAAAATATCAGAAATTACATGGCTTAGAATCTGGATCCTAGGAGATCCCGTCTGGGTATCCTAACAAACAAGAAAGATGCCTCGTTTCAGGATCAACAACCACCACCCAGGAATCACCTCTGGTGAACATCACTATATTAGTAATAAACAAGTGAAACATAACAAAGAGTTAGGGTGGAATGAACACCCAACCCAACACTACAACCACATCCCCACGGGCTTACTAGTTTGGCATAGGTTCTAGGTGACACCAAAACACCATCTCTACCCAAACCCGACGTAACACCTCAGGGTCAGTCAAACCATTGGCACCTGCTGGGTCCCTCGAGTCAAACATTGAGGTGGAATCCTACTCAGGATCCTCCATGTAAACACAAGTGAAGGCAAACTACATGGGATCCTTATAAAAAATGGATTAATTTTACATGGGATCCTCGAATGAAGAACAAAAGAGGCATCCAATACTAGGGAACCTCTTAAAGGAATACAAGAGAGAGATCTAATAAGGGACTCCCTAGGTCAGCACATTAGTAATGGCATCCCTCAGAAGATCCTTGGAAGCTTCCAGTATCATGGGATTATAGTCTATAAGGTCAAATATCACAAGGGGGAATTCCTCAAAATCGTAGGTTATGGGAGATAACTCACAACTCATCTCAGATCAAAGGACTCAACCAGGTTGGTCTGAACCCCAACCAATCATATATGCCAAGTCTCACTATCAGGTGACAACTGAACTTGATAACAGAAGGAAGGAAATATCCATTTAGATAGAACCCCCAAAACATCATTTATATGACCTCTAAATTTCAATAGGATTCCACCATTGCGATCTATGCAGAAAAACACTCAGAACAGACTACTAACATGCCCAAAACGGTCAACCGATGAAAATAACACTATTCACCGTAACGATCTCGAGTGGGGTCCAAAAATAATTGTTTTTTAGCACCTAAAATTATTCTATAAACCTCTGAATCTAATTCAGGGTTTCAGTTCCACTGATGGTGTTTCAAACAGACATCGGACGAAGAAGATACGTCCGATTCAATAATTTCCAAATAATAATAATTAAGATATGATTATTATTATTTTGGACGTTTCATACCACCAGGCATATTTCCAAACACAAAAGGTTCTCAAAATGGCCTCAAAAGGTCTTCCTCAAATCAAGGGTCATGTGGCCACATACGACACGTGAAAAAAACCCCTAGATTGCAAGTTACAAGGGTTTAAAGAACCCCCAGAAGAAAACAGGTTTGACAAAGTACATGGCACGTACTTTGGAGTACATGGGGTCTACCTGTGTAGTAGTACATGGAATGTAAGTTATTTTAAATGGCATGTAATTTTCAAAAAATGGAATCCCTTGTCCATTTTCACCCGGACACACACCCATGTGCCACTACACATCGTGTACTCCTAGTAAACGACATATACTCCTTAAAAACCACTATTCCGTGTTCTTATTCACACGGACGAACACAATAAAAACCCCCACATGACGTGTAATTAAGAAAAATTATACTTCCCTGAACAGTAAGAACACATGGCATGTTCCCCTGGAACATACTCCATGTAACCTGGGTTTCCGATGGGAAAACCCTCAAAACGCCCGAAACACTTGTTTTCACCCCCATAACAATAGATCTGGCCTTAAGAGGTCACAAGAAAGCATAAACATGATTTAAAAACTTATAAATTTTTTTGGAATAGGTATATATGGAAAAAATATAAATGGCCCTACCTTCGGGCAGAAACCACTGAAGCTTCGGTTGATTTCACCATCCAAAGATGCCGCATACCGACTCAGCTCATCGAGAACTTCGAATCTGTACCCCTCTTTCCTTACATATCTCTCTATTTCTCAATATCCATTTCTCCCCAAAGGAAAGAAACAATGAGGATCACAACATGCGAAATAAGGGTGAGGTAGAAGAAGAAGGAAAATAAAGATAAGAAAAGAAAAAGGAAAAGAAGAAAAAGGGGCCCAACCCAGCCCCACTACCTTACTCGATTTTATGCCTTGCCTAGGATAAAATGCCCATTCCAGACTCAAAGGTGTAGATGGAATCTCAATATGACGATCTGTTTAAAAGTTATTTCCAAACTAACTTGTACGAATAATTTAATATTTAATTTAATCATATTAAATATTAAATATTCTGATACAATGTGAACATCTCAGATTTCCACTAAACTCCTACCCTTAGGTAAACACCCTATGTCGAGACCAATGGAGTTGTCAGAAAAATTATCTGAGGTCATATGATAGGGTGAAATGACCATTTCCCCCTCATGAATATCCAACAACAAAAATTCAAATTTCTACTCAAAACTACAGTTTGAAAAAACATGGGTTCTTACAAAATCCCCTCTATAAACCTTCTCATCCCCAAGAAGCCTTGTGAAAGGACCACCAGCCATGATACCAACCTGAGCATCTGCAAAACCAATCTATTTGGACTATCCAAAGACTAGCCTCATAGAATTAACAACCACATACTATATGTAAGACATTCAACTTCAACTGATCTGGTACTCCCCACTAAAATATTACCCTCATCGTCATATTAAAAGAGAAATCCAAGATCAAAATCCCACTGAAAGTAACAAAGTTTAACTAAAATGAGGAAAACCCCCATCAAACGGTCAATGGTGCACTCCCCACTACATGGATTGCCTTACAACTCTCCTAGAGTGCAACCAAAATAGGTTCCCTCTTCCAAAATAGGGAAGAACTTTAAGAAAGAAAAATGAGCTTAGTGTACGGAAAAATATCTCTCAACATACTCCAGATGAATCAAGATAGCACACAATCGTCTCTTACAAGTGTACACAAATATTTCACCGAAGGCATGCCCAACTCCCTCCAAGCCACGCTCACATCCTTCCAAAACCTGACCATAATTCCAGCATGGGTCAACCATATCTCACATAGGTTTCCCTATAACAGAACAGACATTGACCTACAAGGGTTCAAGTAAAAACCAAGGGTTACTAGGTCCGCCACCTACCCCTATAGAACAAGCCTCGGAACTGGGTCACGAGGTCTAACCACCTAGCCCACAAGATCCAAAACTATGAAAAGCAGGTAAGATCAAAATGACCAACAAGGGTCAAAACTGAAACACAGCCTATGACGGCTAGGATCCTCTTTGAGCATCCTTAGAAGGAACTACTCCTTCGAAGTCACAACCCAAGAAGAAGAGAAACTTAAATGACCCTTTTCAGGTATCCGTATAAGTAAATACACCAAGGAGGTCCAGTTCACAAGAAAATCCTTGGTATCTATCGGCATCATACTCAACGATAGGACTAGATAACCACATACCTGAGAAATAACACCCAATAAGGGGTTAAAAAAAAGGCATCATGTTCCATATGGAACTACTAGGGTCACTACACCACCAGTGCATGAGATCTGAGTCATCAGCCTCTCAATAAAACACCTCAACATAGATCCACGTAACCTACCATTAGAGTAAAAAGCATTTCTAAGAAGACCCAAAGGTCTCAGTTGTTAGTAAAAACAGACACTAGCAGGCCTATATGATGTGAATCCTATGTGTGTAGTATGATGCATGAGATGCCTCTTGCCTTTGCTGGACAAGAGTAAAAATCCACCCCTAGAATCTTAACAATGGACAAGGTACAGAGATCCATAATAAATAATAACATCCAAAAAACATGTGCATTACTTAAAGAAAAAATCATATATACAACCGTAACATCACAAAATTAGAATATCAATCCCAAACCCTGGAAACCATGAATTCTTACTAGAATAAGTGTCCTTGACACACCAATATGATATCCATCATAGGTTCTAACACATTCCTAATACTAATATATACTATATCCCAATATTAAAGACTAAGAAAAGAAAATTCTCTCATATCACTTTGTAACATCCCAACCAAGAACCCACTAAATCGATACTCTGAGCCGGTTCACCACAAGGCCTCAAACATGCCTCCCCGTACACTAGATATTGCAGACTAACAGTGAGACCCTAAGGTGTGATAATGGGGATACTATGACCTCATACCAAAGTAAGAAAATAGAGGAAATAACTAAGTATTATACACAAAAGAAAGTGAACAGAGTGCAGAAGCAATAAACAACTAAAATAGAACAAGCTATAATAGTAAAATGCTATAAAATCGTGAACAACTATGCAATAAAATAAAACACCGGCCACCCATTGGGACAACCATATATATAAAAGTACAAAAGAAAATGAATTAAAAGTACAAGTATCAACTACTAATTCAGATCCAAACCACGCACCTGATCTCCAAACATTGTCTTACTAATGCAGCCCGATCAGTAGAACCACTTGAGTAGCTCTGCACGATCATGCAACACTAGGCCTCAACCCAATCCGCCATGAAACTCATGCTCAACCAGAAAAGAAGACATAAGATCTACACACACTTCGATGTTCACATGAAGGGGTGAGAAATAATCTAAGTAGGGAACCCCTACAAGAAACCTATAACTATGCTTCTAAAAGTGTATGCAATAGTAACATGATCAGCCTAGCTAGAACACAACTAAAGAAAGTAAACCAAAATTGAAACCACAATCGATGTAATCCATGTCAACTGGGAAGTGCCACTATGGATTTCCATATCTATATGTGTAAACATGTATAGTCCCATACCTATACACATATACATAAATATGAATATTCAAGAGTATGTGAATAAAATAACGAGAAACCACATCATCATTGATGCTTGGGTCCATAAGCCCGATTTCCTGGAAATCCTGTGCAAGGGCATTGAGCTAGATGTCGTGCCATTCAAGCCATGTATCATTAAGTCGATCTCTGGGTCCGTAATCTGATCATAATGTACCTTATTCGGAGAATTCTAGAATTATATCTCTGAGCAAGCTACATCATCATAGAGGAAAACTGATCCTACACACGGGTTCACTCATACTTGCCTCTAATCACAACTAGATTTCCATATACCGATAGTCAACCCTGTAAAGAAGGATTCCGTATATTGATGGTCAATACTATAAAGATATGTAAGAGCATAATCATTCCGATCATATAACATCTAGCTTATGAGCCCGTCCAAGTCATTCCTACATGGCAATCCAAATATCACTCAAGGCATAGGATTCATCAACCCACTGAGCCCATACAAGGAATCCCTCAAGTGGATCTATGTATCACTCAGGGTACATAAGTCTATTATCCACTAAGTCCATCCAAGGAATCCTATAAATGGATCTATGTATCACCCAAGGTATAAACATATACAACCAACGAGCCCATTCATGGAATCCCTGAACTGGATCCATGACTCACTCAAGAACTAATTATATTCAACAGCCCACTAAGTCCATCAAAGGAATTCCTATAAAGGGAATCCATGTGTCACTCAGGGTACGTAAATAAACAACCCAATGAGTCCATGCAAGGAATTCCTACAACATGAATCCATATATCACTCAAGGTACATAAATAACCCTCCCGATGAGCTCGTCCAAGGAATTCCTACAACTGGAATCCATGTATCACTCAGGGAAAACAAGTCAACACATAAGTCTTAACAGCCAAGTTCTGGGTAATACCTATGGTACCTGTAAAACTTCATAAATAACATGGATCAGAAGCTGGATCCTATGATATCACGTCTGGGCATCCCAACAGAAAAGAAATCTGCCTCATGTTAGGCTCAACAGCCACTACCCGAGAAGCACCTCTGGTGAACATCAAAACATCAGTAATAAACAAGTGAAACAAAACAAAGAGTGAGGGTGGACCGAACACCCAACCTAACACTACAAACATATACTCATGGCCTTACTAGTTTGGAACAGGTTCTAGGTGACACCCGGAAACCATCTCTACCCAAACCTGACGTAACATCAGAGTGTCGGTCAAACCATGTGCACCAGTTGGGTCCCTCAAGCCAAACACTGAGGAAGCATCCTACTCGGGATCCTCCAGGTAAACACGAGCAAAGGAATCCTTAGAATAAATAAGGGAGTAATCCCACATGGGACCCTCGAACTAAGAACAAAATAGGCATTCAATAACATGGAACCTCTTAAAGGAATACATGAGAGAGATCTAACAGGGGACTCCCTAGGTCGACACGTCAGTAAAGGCATCCCTCAGGGGATCCATGGAAGCATCCAGTCTCATGGACTCATAGGTAAGAAGGGAACATATCAAAAGGGGGATGTACTCAAAATCATAGGTTATAGGAGATATCTCAAATCTCATCTCAGATCAAAGGCCTCAACAAGGTTGGTCCAAACACCCAACCTATCATATACGCCAAGTCTCACTCTTAGGTGAAAAAAAGACTTGATAATAGAAATAATAAACTCTCCATTTATATAGAACCCCCAAAAATTCATTTATATGACCTCTAAATGTCAATATGATTATTAAATTTAAATTTATGCAGAAAAACACTTAGAATGGACTACTCACACACACAAAATGGTCAACTAGAGGAAATAGTACTATTCACCGTAACGATCCCGAGTGGGGACCTTGAATGATTATTTTTTTAGCACCTGAAATTAGTCTATAAACTTCAAACTTTAATTTAGGGTTGCAACACCACTGACGATTTGTCAAATGGACATCAGACGCAGAAGATAAGTCCAATTCGATAATCCCCAAATAATAATAATTAAGATATTATTATTATTGTTTTAGATGTTTGGTAACACCAAGAAGAGTGCCCAAAAAAAAGTTCTCCAAATGTCTTCAAAAGATCCGCCTCAAAGAAAGGGTCGTGTGGCCATAGACAGCACTGGAAACAGACCCATGGATTGCAAGTTAAATGCGTTTAAAGAACCCCTAGATGAAAATAGGCTGGACAAAGTACATGGCATGTACTCTGGAGTACCTAGTGTCTGCCTGTGTAGTTGTACATGGAATTTAATGTTCAAAAAATTCCATCCCATGTGCTTTTTCACCCAAACACATGCCCATGTGCCACTACACGGTGTGTACTCCCAGTACACGACATGTACTCCTTAAAAACCACTACTCCATGTTTCTTTTTCACACGGTCGGACCCGCGACCAACCACAAAATGACGTGTACTCAAAGTAAATAGTGTGTAATTAAGATAAATTCTTCTTCCCCAAATGGGAAGAACACACAACATTTTCCCCTGGAACACATGCCATGTAATTTGGGTTTCCGACGGGTAAACCCTCAAAATACCCGAAACACCCGTTCCCGCCCCCAAAATAACAGATCTGACCTTAAGAGGTCACAATCCAGCATAAGAAGGATTCAAAAACTTATAACAAAATGTTTAATGGGGATATATGGAGAAAATTTAAATGACCCGACCTTCAGGTGGAAACTGCCGAAGCTTCGGTTGATTTCACCGTCCACGGATGTCGCACACTGACTCAACACGTCGAGAGCTTCGAATTAGTACCCATCTTTCCTTCCATATCTCTCTCTTTCTCAATATGAATTTATCCCCAAAGGACATAGCCAAGGAGGATCAAAATTTGTACAAGAAGTAGGAGGAAGAAGATGAAGGAAATGAAATAAAAGAAAAGAAAAAGTAAAAGAAGATTTAGGGCCCCAACCCAGCCCAGGTGCCCGACTCGAGTTTATGCCTCGACTAGGCCAAACTCCCCATTCCAGACTCAACAACGCTGAAAAAATCTCAATCAAATGCTACATTTAAAAGTTATTTCCAAAAAAAACTGCACAAATAATTTAATATTTAATTTAATAATATTAAATATTAAATATTCTGCTAAAATTTGAGTAGCTCAGATTTCCACCAAACTCCTGTCCTATGGTAAACACCCTATTTTGGGACCAAAAACGTTGTTATAAAAATTATACGAGGTCATATTCTAGGGTAAAAGGACCATTTCACCCCTCATGAGTATACATCCACAAAAATTCAAATTTCTACTCAAAACTACAGTCTAGAAAAACACGGTTCTTACAATCATCATCTATTTAGATCCTTCATGATGTTTTGTAAAGAGTTTGTGAATATATAAACAATATCCTCAGGAGTATCAAACTAGGTGAGTAGAGAGGCCCATTTTCTTTCACCTAGTGATGAAGGAGTTCAGATCTATGAACCCTTTTTGGAGTTATTACCCTTAGTTACCACTGTTGTAGATCCATATCCACTTGTATTATGCAGAGAGGGATGTAATTTCTTAGAAACTACTATCTTTATCCTTTACCAAAATTTCAAGACATTTTTCTTTACATTGAATCATACTAAAAATTATCCATATACATATCCTTATAAATATCCTTAGAGGTATACCTTGGGATATCACTAATAATTTATAATCCTAGTTTTCAAATGTTAACTAAACCTTTCCTCTAATACCAATTTAACAACTTTAGATTTTCATACATAGATATTATATATTTTTAGATGAATATTCATCACATTGCACAAACACATTCATGAGGACCAAAATAGTTTAGTGTCTTTGTATAATATGTACACAATATTCTAATTTAGGGAAAGGTATTTAAATTTTCCCATAATGAGCTTACCCTTCAATACTCTTCACAAACATACCCTACTAAAATCCTTTCTTCATAACCATGAGAACGAAAACATAAGAAATGGTGAGGTCAGATGCTCAATAATGGTAAAAAGTGAGATATCAATTATCACATATTCATAACATGATATTAAGGGTATGATAAAATGATCATAACATTGGAAAACCATACCCTACATATCAAATATAAAAATCTTGAGTAATGACATAATGATAGGTGGTTCATAAGGCATTAATCAACAGGAAATTGAAGAACTTGAATGGTGTGAGGATAACATTTTCATAAGAAATAAAATAGTGGAATACACATAATCATGGAAACTATTATATTTTATATGTCTACCAAGACATTCATAATATGTTAGTCTTGGGCTAGTCACCTGTGTACCTATTTCAAGATTGGGATTAACTCTAATGCACCCTCTTGTTTTGGGATTGGGATAAACTCCCATTTACACTATTATTTTGGGCTTGGAAAAATATCCTGTGTACCTTCTTTTTTAGGATGGGGATAACCTCCCATGCACGTTCTCATTTCAGGCTTGAGATAACCTCTTGTGTACCCTTTGACCTCTTATAACATTAATATTTACCCAATGCATTGGAGAGAGATATAATTACCTCTCATCACATAATACATACATTTGTGTGAACAAGATCATAGAAAATTAATCATATCCTAACCCATGAAAATAAATAGTTTTTATAAAATATTTCCGCATAACATAACCCATGCGAAAAAAGGATTTTCAGAATCATTTCATCATTTCATCATAACATAATCCATAGAAAATATATGGGTTTCATAAACACTTTTTTCATCAAAAACATAAACCAATTACTTAAAGAATAGGAATGGTATCCTTGGTTAATATCCTAGTAAAGTATAAGTAACATCAAAGTATTTCATCTTATACGGAAATTATTTTGACATAAAAATCACCAAGAATGTTTCTTGTGGAAAATAGCATTTCCAAATTAAAAAAAATACTTTTTTAAAACATAAAATTTTTTCAAAATACTTTTATTTTAAAATAACCTTTTAAACTTATATTGTAAGATTTAAAAAAATGATTGGTCATGATGAAAAAAATGTTATTCCTACTGAATGGGTTAAATCAAAGATTTTTTTTCACATTTATAGTAAAATAAAAATGGACATTGTTTTTGAAAACAACATTAAGATTCTATTTAAAACATTTTTAAAAAATATAACATGGGAAAAATGTGTTTAATAAATCCCTATGAGAATGTTAAATAATTTTTGAAAACATTTTTATCAAAACCTGGTTATGGACAAAAATTGTTTTTCGACCAAATTGATTAATAATGTTGATTTTTATTAATGATATTATTTTTAACTCTTGAGTAAATAAATAGAGAAAAATGAAGGGAAAACGTTTATTCTCATGAAATAACTAGAAGATAAGAAAAATCAAATGTTTCTTTGGAGGGAGATCTTAATATTTCATCATTGAAATCATAATAACAATCAATATTGTTAAATAATGATATTTTATCATAAAACCCTTACCACTTTGGTAAAGTTGAATTTTAATCCCCATGAAATAATAACATTATATTAAACATAGAATATCTTGAGAGTAAATAAATTCATAATATTATATATAAAATGGGTTGTATATGAATATAATAAAATAATATAGGTGCATAAAATTACATATCTCTCAAAGAAGGAAAATTAAGACAATATTCCATTACTTCTTTGGTAACATTTGAACCATAAACCCATGAAAGATAAATCTCCAAATGGATATGTAAATAAAGAAAAAAATTCGGGGGAAGAATCCTAAAATAAATTTATGTGAAGTATATAAACCATATAAAATAAATAGGTGGTGAATATAGAATGTGTCTCAAAAAAGTTAAGTGATATGAAAATACATTATCTTAAGTCTCAATTTCCTTCGTACACATTCAAATCTATTTTGCTTAGAATAACGTCTTTTGCATATCTTATTAAAGAACTTAGTGTTGGTCTTTTGTGAGGAAAAATAAATCTAGAACATGAATAAGGATGTTGGGGAGGGATTTTAGTAGGATTTAGATGCAAAATATTTGTTGAGAGGTGTGAATAAGTGAAGGGTGGTGGTGGCCTTTTATAAGTGATGGGAATGAACCCAACTGGAATCTATTTAGAAATTTCCAAAAAGAATCCAATATAAAAAATTCATTTAAAAAAAAACTTAAAAATGACCATATATTCAAACTTGGGAAGGATAATATTGAAATATGTCCATCCAAGGGTAATTTTACAAGTGTTATAGTCATTTTAAACAATATATTATTAATTTAACCCATAATAAATCCCTTTTTATCTTACTGTGGTAAATTATTTTTTAATATTTTCACTATTAATTTTGGTAAAAAATTAATTTGGACTTATTAGATAATATAAAGTATTCTGATTTAGAACATGAAATCCATTTTTCTAAATTCAATTCACATAATTGGAAAAATTAAATTTAAAACAATACCCATAGACGTGATGAAAAAGTAGGTTTTCTAGAAGTGTATTTTTCAAGCACAATATAATTTCATTTTAACAATTTATATAATAAAAATAATTTTATGAATATAGACTTAAATTTATTTATATATAATCTATAAAATTCATTTAAAACATAACCTGGTAGGTATAATTTTAATAAATTAAAATAGAGGAACATTATTTACTTTAAAACAGTTAAAAAAAACCATTTCTAAAACCGAAAAATAAACTTATTCTAAAATCAAATATAACTTTGATTAAATAGTAATTAAGTGAATTAAATATTACTAAATAATAATTATATTTATTTTAAAAAATAATAGGTTATTTAAATTACTTTATTTATTGAAAAGAAATGACAGTTTTACAAAAATCGATATTTTCATTATTCACTAAAAAATCAATATTTTCCAAAAAATACAAAAATTTCACCATATGTTAATTTTGATTTGGTTTTTTCAAAAATATATTTAATTTTATCAAATAAATTTTCTAAAAGTTCTATAAATTAAATATAATATTTTCTTATAAAAATAAATGAAACTCATTTGTGAAAAAAACATATTTTTTATGAATCTAAATACTTAAAAAAAATGAATGATTATTTATTAATAATTTTTAAATAAATTTATATTTATTAGGAAATTTATATTTATATTTCTTAAATTAGTTGATACTATTCATGCCCACCTATTTAATGGCTAGGTTATAACTATCATCTTTAAAATAATATTATTTCATGGTTTGTTGAAGCTCGGTGTTGGGTGTGATGCACGCTATCAAAGAATCTTGTTATTACATGGAAAGTATTCCAAAGTCAATGTTTCATATAATGAAATCTATAAAAAAATTAAATTAATTTTAACAATAATATTTCACAATATTTCAGTATGTTACACCTTGCACCACAAAAACATTCCTAAGTATGGTTTCCCACATCTCAAGGTCATTATTCAAGGACTAAAAAGAATTTATCTCAACCATGATAGGGAATTACTACTAATTTTACTAATACCATATGATAAATTCTCATTTTCGAAATGAGAAATGGTATGGAGCCTTCTTAGTCACAATGGAGAAATCCACAAGGGTGAAGAGAGGGGAATAATTAAGAGCCTCTACAATACCGACTTACTTAATCACCACACATGAACATCTGGGGGTGTCAAAATTCAACTAGAATAAGGGAAGGTGTATAAAAAGTGGGGTATGACACTAGGGGTATCTAAATTCCACTATAATAAGGTAAGGTGGAATGAGGGTGAATTGAAATTCTGTAATTTTAATCATAACTGGGGGATGATCGGTGGGTGAGAAATCCCATTGAACCAATTTTAAACACAGGCCCCACAACCACATCAAATATGGATAGTGTTTAACACCCTTGGTTTTACACCACCAAGAATTTGAACACACTTAGGGGGGGATCTCATGGGTGGAGGCGTTATTCTAAGTAAATGAATGGTCTAATCCCAAGATATAGGATCTATAACTCTCTAAAAATCCCATGAAATGAAATGAGAATCAAGCCTTATGTAGTTCTTTAATGTGGCCTGGTAGGTGACCTACAGCAGGAGGAGAAGTCTTTATTTGGTGAAGGATAAAGGTATTATATAGTTTTATATCATGAAATAGGGATGTAAACCATAAATTTTAATGTCATTCGATGAGCACATTGGTCATATAGTTTAACATCATATGAAAAGGATGAGGTTTCTATAGTTAAAGGCATGTAGGTTTTACTAGGATGTCATGAAGTTTTATGTAATGTGACTAGGACATGGAGAATTCATTTTAAATTCATGAAACTAGGATATATGGTGAGATTGATGTGACCCTTCCATAAAAGGATTCCCTGCACTATGTCAAACATGGAGTGAGGATACACATAGTTTAAGGTCATGGTTCATAGACCACTGGGGGATGCATCCTAGAATTATCAGTGTGACATGAAGAAGTGGTGACACGACATGAAATGGACTGATAGAGTCCCAAAACCACAATAAACATATAGTATATTTTGTAAAAAATGTATAGAAATGATTTTAGGACCATATATGGAACAAAATTCCATTTAGGGAATTGTTTGTGCATTTCAGCTTTTCTTGGGGGAAAGTTTCACCATGACTTTTTATCCTTTGTGATCCATGCTCGGTGTGAGAAAAAAGGAGTGGAATAAAGTCACCCTTACTGAAAAATAGACCACGATACGACGTGAATGAAGATAACTTGGGAAATATCCAATTTTTTTGAATTTATTGGTATTCATGCAAGAATACATTGATGAATAACACTAATGGTGTTGAAACTTCACTAGAATAGAGGAAGGTGGAAAGGAAGGTAAATCAAGACTTCCTGTATCAATACCTTATAAGGGTATTGACCAATGGGAAGGGGATTACTGCTGACCATGTTTAAAAAACAACTCTTAAAACTACACCAATTCTGGATGGGTAAATAAAACAAGGGATCAACAGTGGACCATGTTCGAAACATGGGAACCAGTAGTTTTTGAAAGGAGGGTTTTCCAAGCATGGACCTGATGGGCGTTGAGCCAAATTTATCCATGAACCATCACTATATGGAGCCCATTTAGATGTGAGAGGGTGAGGAGGATCCATATCAAAGAATAATTTAAGATTAAAAGTGAAGAAGACAAGTATTTTGGGGAAGAGTTGAACACTCTAGGAGCTATCTAACCATATTCTGGTACACGCTGAATTGGAATTTTAGTTAGAAGGTTCTAGAGATGACCCCAAGGGGGAATAGCCTTGAAATAGATCCATGGAAAGTTTAGTCCTGAGAAATGATGTCTGACAATCCCTACATATCCCGCGATACCAAGAATCTAAATGTACATAGTTCTAGGAGGCGACATGGTAGAATATCACCATGAGGAGGGGAGCTCTCTCAAGTGAGGGATAAAGGAATTATATAGTTTTATGTTATGGAATGGGGATGTGAAGCATGTAGTTTAACATCATAAATTAAGGATATTGGAAAACTAGTTTATTATCATATGGTTGGGATGTGTTTTCTATAGTTTATGGTCATCTAACATTGACCAAGATATCATGTAGTTTCACATCTGGTGAATAGAGTGTTTTATTTTAGTTTTTGTCATATAATAAAGGAGTTTGGATTTATATTTTAAATTCATGAGTCAAGGACTACTAGGTTCATGTGATGTACTATTTGAGGAACCTGGAATTAGTGGGAGGAGTGATATGATTCCTATATATGGTGTCCAATGACTATGAACCATTGGTGTGGACCTAATTAATGATTTAAGGTATTTCCCATCTATGTTCTAGTTTTGGTCGATTCTTCCCTGATATCATTAGTGTCCTTAAGGATAGTACCATGTCACCTTAAAGTAAAGAGTGGAGGTGAAATTTCTTGTTGAAGGCCCATGCCACATGATTTTGATGCATTTCCAGGTTATGAAACACTTGAAGAAAACATTATGTGAGGGACTCTAACTCATCCAAACAAACATTGGATCTCTTTTTTGGTGTTTAATGATCATAAATGGCCATATCGGGTGATGGTTTCTAAACCTATGTTGGTAAAACTACCTATGTTCCATACACCAGGGATTATGGGGTCGTATAGGTGGAATTATGAGTTGTCATTAGGTAAGAAATAGGGAATTAAGTGGAATATCAATCCAGATCATCTTGTTCTAACCTACCATCTTTTGTATGATATTTAAGAGGGTTTTTATGAATACATTAATCTTCAAATTTGACTACGCATGATAATGGGATATTTAGAATGGATTTTTCACATAGAATATAACTTCTTCAGCTCATTAGCTTGAATTTTGGTGTTGTTGTCAATAAGAATGGGGTGAAAAATATTGAATATATTGACGATGTAAAACTTCAAAAAATAGACCAATAAATGGGTTTTTAACTCTTTGAGGAGTATGGATTCTTACCATTTTGAAAAAAAGTTAATGGTAGTCAAAATAAACCTCCATTGTCGGGATGTTGATGGTGGTTATGAAACCACAACATTGAGTCCCCATATTATGAAGGTCCAATAGTACATGGTTGTTTAGAGAATCTCTAGTAGCTAATGTAAGAAGTTTTAATTTATAGATAATTCATGAAACTTTTTGGTGAACTTGATGTAGTCAAGGACCATGGTGGGCTAGAAGTACCCCAATCTTTGGATCTAATGGGAGATCTTCAATCCTACTAGATGGGCCCTACCAAACTGGAAAGGAATTCCTATAGGACCTTGAAAATGTCATCTATTTAGATGCAATATAGAATTATGTCATCAAATACATGTATGTGGAGAGTTTTATCCAGTTTAGGGTCGTCCCAAAGGTTTTACTTCACTGTACATTGAAAGATTCTCTCTCACCCAGCTTGATCTGGTAGGAGAGTTCCATGATAGAGGTACTCAACAAAGGGACCCACCCAAATAGGTGATTCTTTGACCACTAGAGAATTTGGGGTCCCTAATTTAGAATTTACAATGACTAATTGGTTCACTTTTAGGTCTTTTTTATCAAGGGTGATGAGGGTAATAAATCTATAATAGTCCATGTGAATTACTAAATCATCTTAGTCAGGCTCTATGAGAGTAGAATCCAAACATTCTAGGGAATTTGATTAATTTTTTTTGAGTCTAGGGGATAAGAGTCACCTTTTTTTGGGAGGATAAATGATCCATCAACTCAAGGGTTCGCTCAAGTAGGTGTTTGACTTCCAACTTTATAATGACTTAGTCATCGTTGATTAGTTTAATGACTAGTTTTGAGTCCCCCTTTATATACAGCTGGGGAAATTCAATATTAAGGTCGAACTCAATGTTGGTGAATGGAGCCTGATACTTAGTCTCATTATTAGTTTATCCATTCAAGAATAAGAATGAGTATATAAATTTTTTATGTGGTCATGATGAAGACGATCCCTAAGACCAACCTATTGAGTTTGGGTTTATTGATGCTTGTTTTATTTGGGCTATAAGAGGCACTAAAAAAATTCATCTTCCAACATAATGTGTCATGATCTAAGTAGAGGATGACATTATTTGATAAGTTGATATCTAGGGGTGATTCCTACGGTGTTAGGTTTCCATCCAAGAAATCCATTAATGATTAACCTTTGACAACCTTTTAGAGGCCAACATGATATAAAAATTCTATAGTATTACTACCCATAATTCTAGTGGCGTTTTTATTATGGGGTGATTGAGTATGTATTTCTTTATATTGACATGGGTCACCAACTTTATTTCTCGGTTCTACAGGTAATGACACAATTTATAAACTAAGAAGACCAGGGATAAGAAGCTATTATCAATGGGAGAATAACTAGTCTCAGTGTCGAGTAACATGTAGATGTGATAATATAGAATATTTTCCCTACCCTCATTATTATAATGATCTATAAGAGCACTAAGAGGATACTCTAAGTTGGTCATATAAAGGACTGGAGGCTTCACGGGTATGGTTGGAATCAATACCAGGGGATGAAATAGATACTTCTTAATGTCATCGAATGCGGTCTAGAACTCCTAATCCCTCTAGTAGAGGGTTCATCTCTTTATGATACTAGATAAGGAAATTTAATATACATGTTAGTTATTAATCACATTATATAGTCTACGTTGCCCAAGAGTCCCCAAAAATTCCCAGAGGTTGTGCAAAGGAGGCATCTGGATGATGGTTTTGGTCTTATCTAGGTCTATATCGATACCTATATATCTAAAAAAATCCTAAGAAACTTTCTAAGGTGACCCTAAATGTGCACTTCAAGGGGTTCAATTTCAGGAGATAATAGCGGAAGAAGTCGAACACTTTCTCTATATCTCTAACATGTTCCCAAAGTTGGTAGGGTTTGAACACACAAACATCTACATAACACTGCAGTAGTGTACCGAGGAGTGTGTTAATTATATGGTGCACGGAATAATAAGTATGTATACCTTGAGTTATTCAAACTAAATTGTGTCACTCATTAGAAAAATGTCCCCTAAGGTGCCCTGAAGGTGGTGCCTTCCTCATCTCTGAGTTCCATACATATCTGATTATATATGGAATATAAATTTATGAAGTACAAATCTTGGAAGCTAGGAGTGGTACCAATTTGTAGCTCTGTCACTATGAGGGAGAATTCATACTTTATACAAAAGAGGTGAGGTCCTAAAAATTGATATGGAAACTTATCTTCCCATTCTTTCTCCTGAATGGGATAATTTTTCCCAGCCTCTTTGGGTATTGGACTTCCTTGATGAAGTTTTCATTGATCACCTTAGTGACTTCGAACTCAACCATGGTGCCTTGGGAAGGGTGAATCTTCCTGGGAGTCTTTTTATATTCACATTGATCCCCTATAAGTCCAAGGTGATAAAAAATCACCTATGGATCGAGGCTCGACATTTACTTATAGATCCAAGTGAATATATCACAGTGATGATTCAAGAATCCATGTATTATTCATACCATTCCAAGGTCACAACTATGTTAATTATAGTGGTACTTGGTTCTTCCTTTATGATAACATTAACTTGATTCAAGTCATCTACAGTAGTGGAGATTACTTCCTCAATAGTGGGAGGGTTATCTTCTAGGTCCTATTCATCATTTGTATATGGGAGTTTAGTGGAATGAGATGAAACCTGTAGAAATAAGGAATGAAAAGTTATACTAATTTCTACCAGGGTAGGAGAAAAATATTTTCTGAATAATTCACACTCTGCTGATATCGTGAAAATGAAATATTGGGTTCCACATCTATGTGATTTCCAATGGGGGGGGGGGTTCATCTCTAATATCAAAACAATGATAATGAGTGAAATCCCATTGCATTAGCCGTACTCTCTAGAACACATGGAACTATTATGAGTCAATTAGAAAGGGATAGACCTCCAAATAGGTGATAGGATTATGATTTTATAGCCTCAATAATTCCTTTACTATATAGGAATATGAGGTGGTATGTTAGATTTTTTTTTCAGAGGTGATGAAATGGTTCCCGAAATTCAGGATCATTGGATCCAATCAGTGGAATGGAAAGATAAAGATAAAATTCAAATATACCCAATAATTTACTCAATTGGATATAATATTGGAGGAGAAAATGATTATTATCTATTCTACTACTGACACTCAAACAAAGGAGGCGTCAAACAAGCCAATTGTCCTTGGAATGATGGAATATCTTTTAGAGGTGGGAAATATTCATGTACATATGAATATAGGATGGGGTGTCTGCGGCGTAAAGTTTCCCCTAACCCTTCCTATAACCATGAGGGAGTTATATAATCATGATATCCTATGTTCTTGGAGATTTTATTCTAGCTGTGTCACAACAGGATCTGTGGGAACAACCTCCATGGTGACTGTATGCCATTCTTCCTTGGGATTGAAATTTATAACGTCCCAAATCTGGATACCACTCAACTAGTGCCCCATACCCGGTTGACGAAATGGCCTAAAGTGAATTTCCCCAAATTCTAGAGGCCACTGACTAGTAGAGAGGGCATAAAGTGTGATAGTGGGGAAACTATTCCCTCATTGGTAGAGTGTAACACAATAGAATAAATAATAATACTATAGTAGAAGACTGGTAATATAAATAACCGGGAATCGTTCCATACAAAAGATGATGCAACATGTTATATGTTATAATAAAGAATCCAAAACAAGTACATTATAGTAATACACAATATATGTCTCAAAATCACAAAATAACCAAAAAGATACAAGGAAGCATCACAAGCCTTATCTCGGTTCCATGCTCTCCCCCTCCCAAGAAGCCTAAGAAGTACCTATAGTAGGACGCTTTCCCTGATCAGCACATCCAATCATATAATGTATTTGGACCCAAAAGAATGACCCAAATGGGGTGTGAGACTAAATCCCAGTATTCAACCAGTCATGGTCTATTCTAGTATGTTAGTGGATATATATAATAGGTTGTGTACAATTGTGAAAGAAGTAAACGTGAAGGTACTCAAAAGTAAGCACAAAATATGTCTAAGAAGACAGTGTAACCAAGTACAAGTGAAGACCAAATCCAAGTTTGTGATTTGTCTTAGAAGATGTGTCAATAGTCATTCTATTTCACTATTCAATTCAATTGTATTATTTAAAAGTATTGAGGTACGAACTAGGAAAAACACCCCTATATAAAAGTAACCATCAACTCATGACATAATAATCATTTAATCATTTTCCAATAGGGCCCAGCCTGGGTATCCATAAATAGATCCTAGGTTCACCCAAAATTTTAAATAATATTCAATGAACTCGACCAAACTATTTATGGATCGCTCACGACCTTTACATAATTGACCTCTTGAGTCCGCCCATTATCTTTTAACCAAGATAATTGTTCACACATGGTATTTAAGGTGCAATTTGTCACATGAGACTGACCATGTTTTTTAATAAGAATGTGGTTGCCTATTTGAAATTACCCCTCTTTTTCATAATTAATTTACATAACAAAAAGAAACACTTGTGAATTAAAATATCACATGGATTATCATTTAAACAACCCATGTTGGAATAATTCACATAACAAGTATCACCTGAAAATTATACTATTACATGGATTAAGCATATAATTATCTCATGTGAAGAATTTATATCACATAATCAGTTCATTTTAACAACCCAACAATAGAAATTCATTTCAAGCCTCTTAGGCATTCTCGGCCAAACGACCATCCAAAGGAAACACACCCATGTGGTGGCCCTAAATTAAGGTTCACAAACCTAAACATGCTTTCAAAACATTTAATCGAAGACCTAACCATCAATAGAAAATAACAAGATTTATTATTCAATCAAGAAACACCCTAAAAGTGGGAATGCGACACTCCAACACATATAATCAACTCGACATTAAACAAAAGGGCCAAGGCCACCTACCTCATGTTCATATGACTCTTCTCATCTAGTATTGGCTTCTAATTTGTCCTAAAATGGAGTAGATCTACAAAAAAAGAATAAATTCTCAAGCCCCAGAAACTAGACTGAAAGAATAAACCACGAAAAATGGCTTAAGAGTAATCAATAAATCCCAGAGGGGAATCGAACTCATCTGACGATGTTCGAATTGGAGATCAGATGACGAAATGGGAGGCCACCCTATCCTTAGATTGCTTTGGTGCACAGTTCGTCGAACGAAGGGGTGAGTTCTGTACGTTTTTACAAAAATGATGTTGCTTCCTGATTTAACGAAAAAAAGAAAAGTACATGACATATAATTGAAACTACACACTGTGTAAGTACAATTCCTAGATATACCATTACATGAAAGTGTACTAGGATTACATGTCGTGTAGCCCTCCATACTTGGGATGTACATAAAAGTACACGACATGCTATCCCCAATCACATTGTGTAACAGGCTTGTAGCTATCTATTGACCTATTTTCCTCCATTTTCTTAAGTATAAAATAAAAAGAAAATATCCTTACATCAAAGGAAGAACCGATTTCTTACAAAATTCACCCCTTTAAAGCAATTCGTCCCTGAATTTCCCTTTCAAGGTTGATGAAAAAATTTCTGAGAACAACTCTGGACACTTTGATCATAAGTTTGCCTACCTCTCTCATGTATCATCCTGTAATAATCCATGCTTCCATAGCACCCATACCAAAGGAATAGACTGACCATGGTGAACCTTCATACTATAATCCACAATACGAATGGGATGTTACTCAAAGAACGCATCTTCCTACAACTCCAATTCCTTGGGAAGAAAGGTGTGAGACGGGTCCAAAAAGTAACATTGAAACTAAAAAATGTGGAAGACATCATGCATAGACCTGTACCTCTGAGTAAATTTCAATCTATAGGCAACCATACCATCCCTCTCCATAATATCAAATGGACCGACGTACCTTGATGAAAGCTTACACTATATCCTTATCCTCTTGTGTCCCAACCTCGGTGGGACACATAGGAAAAAAAATATCCTTGCACTCAAAATACAAAGGTCATCTACGATGATCGGTGTATGATTTATGATGAGACTGCACAGTAGCCATCCACTTCCAAATCAACTGAACCTGCTTAGTGGTCTCCTGGACAAGATGAGGTCCCAACTTCAGTACCTCTCCTACCTCTAACCAAAACAAGGGTGATCTACATGGCATATTGTACAATGAATTATATGAAGCCATCTAAATTATAGCCTGGAAGCTATTATTTTAGGTGAACTCAACAAGGGGTATGCGTATTTCCCAAGAACCCCCAAAATCTAGGATGCATTCCCAAAGCATGTCCTCCAACACCTAAATCGTGCACCCTAACTGGCCAGCTGTCTAGGGGTGGTATGATGTTCTTAGAAGAACCTGTGTACCCAAATACCTCTATATCATTTTCTAGAAATTATAAGTAAAACATGAATACCTATATGAAATGATAGAATGAGGAACCCCGTGTAGTCATACAATCTCCTAGATGTACAACCTCCCAAGCTCATCAACATTGAAGGTTTACTTGATCATCAAGAAATGTGAAACCTTAGTAACCCTGTCAACCACAACCCAAACTATATCATTACCTCTGGGAGACCTTGATAAACCCTTCATGAAATCCTTCAATATGTCATTCTATTTTTATTCTAGAATGAGTGCTGCTGTAAAAATCTTGCTAGTATTTTGTGTTCCTCCTTCACCTACTAACAGGTATAACATCACATGACAAAAATAGCTACATCTCTCTTCATACATAGCCACCATTACTGATGAAGTAAACCCCGATACATGTTGGTGACAATAGGATGAATCTCCCTAAATAAAGCATAAAAATCCTGTATTAGCTCCTCGCGGATGTCTGCTGACACCCATACACAACCATGTAAATACAGAACCTCATCCTCACCTATGCTTCAACCAGGAGTAGGGTCCTCACCTACCACATTCTACCATAGAACTATGCATTAGGAATCTGATAACTACCTCATCCTCACTCTATCCAATAGGGCAGAGGTAACCACTAAGGATGAAATAAAAGTCTATGCCTAACTATCATTCACCTCCAAGTGAATCTCAGAGAACAATGCCATAAGCAGCCACTTGATACTGGCCTACTACACTACCTGCATCTGTTTCCTCTTGCTTAGTGTATCAGTAACTACACTAAATTTTCTAGGAATGTAGGAAAGATCGAAGTCAAAGGACTATAGGTATTCCACCCACCTTCATTGACTAATATTTAGATCATACTGAGTAAATAATTACTTGATACTTTTTTGATCTGTATACACCACAAAATGATCCACCAATAAGTAATGTCACCCACAATGTAAGGGATGAACAATCACATCTATATCGAGATCATGTGTCAGGTAGTTCCTCTCATGTGGCCTCCACTGCTGAGACCCAAATGCAATGAATCAATACCATTGTAAAAGAACTACTCCTAGCCCAATACTTGATGCGTCACAGTACACAGTGTAACTAATACCTGACTCTGGAGAAATTTGTATCTGTACTGATGTTATTCTCCCTTTCATCTCTTGAAAGGACGCCTCATGAGAATCTGACCATATGTACTTCACACCCTTATTTTTCAAGCCCATCATCGACACTGCTAAGTGTGAGAAGTCCTATATGAAATGCCTATTGTAAACAACCAACCCTAGAAAACTTTGCACCTCAAAGATGTTCTTTGGATACTCCTAGGTATCTACTACTCTCACCTTCTCTGGGTCCACTGATCCTCCTATCTCTAAGATGGCGTGACCCAAGAAGTGAGTCTGATCCATCCAGAAGTGGGACTTTGTTAGATTATCATATAACCAATTCTATCTCAGTGTACTCAAAACGATCCCAAGATGGATGGCATGGCCGTGTTGATTTTTAGAATACACCAATGTATCATCAACAAAAAAAATAATGAGTCAAGATGATGGTGGAACACTTGGTTCATCAGTTCCATAAAGTTTTCATGCACGTTTGTGAGGCGAAACGAAATGATCAATTACTTATACATTCCATACCAACTCCGAAAGGCTATACGAGGTATGCCTCATGATCTAACACACACTTGATTATTACAAAATCTCAAATAAATCTTATAGAATACTAGATCTCCTCGAAGATGATCGAAGAGGCCATCTATTCACGGAAGAGGATACCAATTCTTAACCATCAACTAGTTCAATTTTATATAATCCATGCATAGCCTAAGGGCACCATCTGCCTTTTTCACAAAAAGAACCGACAAACCCCAAGGAGAAGTACTAGGTTGGATGAAAACCTTAGCCTCAAAATCATTTAGATACCTCTTGAGCTCTTGAAACTCTAATTTATCCATCTTATAAGGAGGAATAGAAATTGGTGCAGGTCCTGGTACTAGCTCGATAGAGAACTCTACCTCTCTTAGAAGAGGCAAACCTGAAAATTGGTATGGAAAGACGCCCCTGAAATAATCAACCATTAGAGAAATATCCATCCGATGTGTCCCCAGGTCTTCCAGATATAGCTGAAAATTTGGCTTGTCCTCCCACTCAACCCATGATGCTCGGGTCTAGATCGGCTTTTTTGGACATCCCATTCACCCTTGTGTAGAAACGATCTGCCCTCTAGTGACATAAAACTCACCCTGCGATGATAGAAATCGACAATGGATTGAAAGGAGAATAACTATTCAATTTTGATTATGACATCAAATTATGTCATCCATAAGACATAAAGATACCAAACAAAGTGATACCCACAAAATTAGAGGGGTCACTCCTTATACTGTCGTACACCTGCCGTTTTAATCTCTAATGGAGTGTCTAGTTTCATAACATCATGAGAAGTAAAATCATGGATCCCTAGGATCTCCACAATGAGAACAAATATGAAACTATGTGAATAACCTGTATCAATTAGTGTAAAAGCTAAAATGGAGGTGACTAAAATAGTAGCTCTAACAGTAGAATGTCCGAGGTCCTACTCGTGCTGGTTCTATTGCACTGTGTAAGTCTAAACTGTACCGCAACCTTGATACACTACCTAGGTACCCTGAGCTGACCTTCCCTATGTCATTGAGATCCTGGGGTCTGGCTACCATAGTCACGACCACCACCTAGGCTTGATTGTCTTGATGTATTCTAGTTCCTTGACTGGTGATAAGTTGCTGACCCTGCTTTTGAATGTGGAGTTGGTGCAGACCCTCTCTCAATAGATGCTGGTGGAAAAGTCCTGCAGAATTAATATAATGGCCCATCTTGCCGTAATCTTGTAACTCGACTAGTCCTATCAGGAACTAAGGTCTAGTATGACAAATTCATCCACACTATAATCACCTCATATGGGTATCATAAGATACATCATGAGTAATAGATTATCGGTGTGTAAGATCCAGTTGATGATTCCTGCTACCAGTCGAAACAGTACTTGATCATGGTATCAAACCACCCCAGCTCCCACCTCTTGAATCCCTCTAATTCCAATCAGTAATAAATTTCTGGTTCACTATAGTAGATATAAATGTTAGCCAGAAGATATTCACCAATGTGTGGATGTCTTACCTGATACCATCCTTGAATCATCTAGCCTTTGACAGATCGTCACCCATTAGAATAGGTGAGAAGTGATGGAGCTCAGTAAAGTGGTAAGAGTACTCTATAACTGATAGAGATCAAAAATCTAGATGCATAAAATCACAGTCCTTGTCATCCCTCAGTGTATCAGGATACAAGTAGTCATAGAAGACTGTATGAAAATCTTCCCATGAAATGTCTTGCTGACGCTTTGTCTTTGTGGTAACGTCCCACCAACTCTTGGAGGAATCATGCAGCACGTAAGTCACAAACATGACCCTCCTCACAGGAGGCATCTCAAGATTCTCAAATATCGATAACAAGGCCTCTAGACATGACTCTATATCCTATGGCCTGCCTTACCTTGAAAACATGGGAAGATGCTACTGTTAGAACACTTGTGTCAGTTCCTCCATAGACATGGAAGGATATAGTTCTCCCTGAAAGGTTCTCATGAACCTCATAAATCCTTAACAAGAAATTACATCAGCATGAGAATCTAGTATAACAGCTGGTGCCGCAACTGGCATGAATGGAGTGTCCACTGATAGCCCATGGCCTACCACCTCTGAGGTATGATCATCTTCACTCTCTTAGCGCACAGCTGGAGGTCATTGTGGGGGAATGAATCTGAAAGTTCAAGCACGCACCTCAATTCAAGATCATAGAGGTTCATAGTTCAAAATCATAATAACTAACAAGAGAAGAATACCCTCAAGTTTACCAAAAGAGGAGTACACAGTGTGTAGAAAAACTACATGGTGTATACACTCAAGCACCTACTTGGGCATGTACTTCCACCAGCCTCGGTGTGAAAGAATCCTAGGTACACGGTGTGTCATCACAGCACATGGAGTGTACTCAAGTTCCCCCTCCTGGTTGTGTATGTCCACATGTCTAGAGTCACACTAATTCTACCTAAGTAAAAGTACATGGTGTGTATCTACCATAAATGACATTCACTAACCAAAAACCAATAACCCATGTTCTCCCTCACACGGCTGGAAACGCGGTCAAAAAATAAATGGTGCGTACTCAGAGTACACCACATGTACTTAAAAAGTTTTTTTCTTCCCAAACAAAAGAACACATGGCATGTGTTCATAGCATCACATGCCGTGTTGTCTGAGTTTCCAAATAGTAAACCTTTAAAACTTCCCGGAAACCCCTTTTTTTGAAAAATAATGCAGTGGTGTGCCAAATTCCAATACGTGGGGGACCACACGCCACAAAAATCATAACTTGTTATCCACATATATCACAAAAAAACACAATAAATATCCCATGGTCGAAACATGATCTATAAAATTATGATCCAAGAGTTCCCATACTCCCTAGAGACCAAATTTGGAGTCCATACTATTCAAATATAGCATGTACTAATACACCTATCAAAACAGTAGACATATCTATCATGAGAACTATCACAATAACATGCATACCTAGCATGAAATCTATCACAACATCTTACAATCAGTAATTATCTCTAAATGGCATGGAAAGAATACATGGCATGTGATTTCTAACAAGGGCCAATATGATTCATGAGATGGAATACCCTCATCTCATTGGGTTGAAACAAAATAAAACCACAATGATATTAATAATAACATCCTAAAACAAGTGCATCAACAAATAGTGAAATATAATCAATTGTAATAGTTCAAAATCCAAAAATCATAAAACAATTCGAGGCAATTTGGATTTACCTTGTACGTGGGGTAGCTAATCCCTGGCACAAATTAATACCAAATCCCTTGAATTTCCAACTATGTCTATCTTAGACAAAAAAAACTAGAAAATAAATCCTTTGATACCACTTTGTAACATCCCGAATATAGATTCCACTCAACTGGTTCCTCGTACATGGTTGGCCACATGACCTCAAGTGAATTTCCCCAAATTCTAGAGGTTGCTAACAATCAATGAGGTCCAAAGGTGTGATAGTGGGGAAACTATTCCCTCATTGGAAGTGTGTAATAAAAATGAATAAATAATAATACAATATAGGAAGACTGATAAGCTAAATAACCAAGAATATTTCTATACAAAATATGATGCAACATGTTCTATTTTATAAGAAAGTAGCTAAAACAAGTACACTGTAGTAATACACAATATATTTCTCAAAATTACAAAAGAAACAAAAATAAACTAGGAAATATCACAAGCCTCATCTTGATCCCATGCTCTTCCCTTCCTAACCAGCACATTGAGTACCTGTTGCAGGGTGCTTTCCTTGATCAATACCTACAATCATATAATCTATTTGGGCCCAAACAAATGACCCAAATATGGTGTGAGACTGAATCCTTTTAGGAAACCACCGAAGGTCTGTGCAAATCTATCACTGGATATATATAACTGGTAGTGTACAATAGTGAAAGGAGTCAACCAGAAGGTACTCAAAAGTAATCAAAACAGATGTCTGAGAAGACAATGTAACCATATACAAGTGAAAACTGAATCCAACCTTGTGATTTGGATTTACAGATGCACGATTAGTCATTATAAATCATTATTCAATTCCATCAAATTATATAAATTTCTCGAGGTATGGCCTTGAACTGACTACCACCATATAAAAGTATCCATCAACTCATGAAATAATAACCATTTTCTAATAGATCCTATCCTCGGTACCCATTAATGAATCCTAGGTTCTCTTGGAATTTTAAATAAGACTCAATGATCCCGACGACCCTATCTGTGGCTCAATCATGGACTTTACATAATTAACCACTTGATCCTGTCCATTATATTTTAACCTAGACAATGGTTCACCCAAGGTATATAAGGTGAAATTAGTCACATGAGCTTGGTCTTTTCTTTTAACTAAGACTAGATTTCCCATTTCAAATTTCACCTCTTTCTCATAATTAAATTCCATAACAAAAGAAATACATGTAAATTAAACTATCACATGGCTTATCATTTAAATAAATCAAGTGGCCATAGTTCACATAAGAAGTATCACATGAAAATTAAACTATCACATGGATTAAGCATTTAATTGTCTCACATGGGGGATTCATATCATATAAGCAATTCATTTTAACAACCCTAGAATAGAAATTCTAGTCAAGCCTCTTAGGAATTCTCAGTCAAATGACCATCTAAGAGAAATGAACCCATTTTGTGGCCCAAAATCTAGGTTCACAACCCTAAACATGATTTAAAAAAAAATCTAATTTATTACCCTAAAATTAATAGGAAATAATAGGATTAATTATTCAATCAAGAGACACCCTAAAAGTTGGTGCATGACACTCTGACATATATAATAAAATCAGAAATCAACGAAAGGCACAATACCACCAACCTCGTGTTCATATGACTCTTCTCATCTAGTGTCAACTTCTAATTCGACCTAAAATGGAGTAGATCTACAAAATGAGGAAAAAACCTCAAGCCCTGATAATCTAGGTTGAGAGAAAAATTCATGAAAAATGGATCAAGAGGAATTGAGAGCTCATAGAGGGGAATCCAACACATCTGACGGTGTTCGAATAGGAGATCAGACGATGAAATGGGGGCCCAAACTATCCTCAGATCACTTAGGTGCACTATTAGTTGAACAAATGGGCGAGTTCTGTACATTTTTACAAAGATTACGCTACTTCTCGATTTAAGGGAAAAAAGAAAATTACATGGCATGTACTTGAAACTACATTATGTGTCCTTACCATCCCTAGATAGACCATTACATGGCTGTTCACTGGGATTATATGGCGTGTATCTCTCTATTAATGGCATGTACATAAAATTAAATTGTGTGTAGTCCCCAGTCACATTGTCTAATAGGCCTAAAGCCAGATCTTGACCTCTTTTACACTATTTTATTATGTATAAACTAAAAAGGAAAGATCTGTACCTCAAAGCAAGAACTGGGTTCTTATAATCATCAAGGTAGGGGAAGTCTTCGACATAGGGAGAGCCTCCTTGTTGGTTGATGGTATCATGGATAGGACCTTCATGGTAAAATTATTCACCATGGGGTGGCTCATGATGGGTTTCATTGGATCTTAAAGTAGATAGATGCAACCCAACCTACCGAATTGGTGGTTGGGTTCTCGATCCCAACCTAGTGAGATTGTTACCCCACATAGTGGTTGTGAGGTTGGGTGGTATAATAGTGATTATACGGGCCATGATAGTTATTGTAGAGGCCGAATGGTGAGAAAGGTTAGTGACCATATCCTGAAACCGGTGACAGGTGTTCTGGATCTAGGCCAGTGGAGTGGGGATGAGGCTATCTTGCTCATTAAGTTGGTGGTCCATTCGATGTTGTTGATAATGTTAGTTGGTGGGGAACCTTCTGTGGGGACCCTAGTGGTGGTCATTGGAGGTGTAACCAATGCATCCCCTACCTCCTCGGCGTAGGGGAAGGAGATGTCTGAGTGTTCAGGGGAAACGATCCTGAAATGGGTTTCCATTGTAATGGGAGGAGATTCATCCCTATGTGTCCCTTAAGGGTGGAAGTGAAGACATGAAATTATAGATTTGAGGTATGGATGGGCCATATCCTTGGGTGGTATTACCATTTCCTATTCATATCAGTGGATTAGAGTGTTGTTAATCCTCTATTGAATGATTTTGGAGGGGGGGGATGTGGTGAGGGAGCTCAGGAGCTGTGGGAGTGATGTCTACTTTGGTAGAAGTGTAGTCATGTGGGATTTACATACCATCAGTACTTCTTACCCCTTGCATGTTGGTGGTGGTGGATCATCGAGTATTTACTATATCTTAAATCCTATAGGATATAAGAGGACAATCATAAGTATATACTTTCTAAAGTCGATTCCCAACATTCCAAATGCTTATTATCCTCTCTCATGGAAGGAGAAGGGATTCATGCCAACGATCACTACTACAAATACGACCTTTATCAATGCTAAAAATGGCCTTTATGAGCACTAGAAAAAGCGCTGATAAAGCCAGCGTAGATAAAGGGGGGGGGGGGTCCCCTTTATCAGCGCTCTGAAAAGCGCTCATATAGGACCCCTTTATCAGCGCTAAAAAAAAGCACTGATAAAAGGGGTCCTTTATCAGCGCTAAACAAAGCGCTGATAAAAGTACCCCTTTATCAGCGCTTTTTTTAGCGCTGATAAAGGGGTCCTATATCAGCGCTTCCTTTATCAGCGCTTTCGTTTTAGCGCTAATAAAGGACCATTTTATCAGCGCTTTTAAAAAAGCTCTGATAAATGTTAAAAAAATTTAAAAAAATTAAAAAAATTTTAAATTTTTTTTTAAAAAAATTAAAAAATACTGCGAATCGGGTGGGCTTTTATAGCGCTTGAGCCCCCCATTTTACAGTGCTTTTCTTCCCCTTTAAAGCACCCCATGCACCCCACGCACCCCCTTCACCCTTTAACAGCGCTTGCTGCTATATTCCCCCATACGCGCGCGCCCCTGCCTCCCACAGGATTTGAACTCGAGACCTCCCCCCTGCGCGCCTAAGCCTTTACCACTACTCTATTTTGATTTGTCTTCCAATTCATGATATCTATATATATATATATTTAGTTATATTTATTCGTATAGTAATATATATTTATATTAATATATATATATAGTTATTAGATTATAATATATATATATATTTATATTATAATATATATATATAGTTATATTATAATATATATATATATAGTAATATTAATATATATATAGTGATATTAATATATATCTATATCTATATATATATATATAGTTATATTTATTCATATAGTAATATATATTTATATTAATATATATATAGTTATATTAACATATATATAGTTATATGAATATATATATAGTTATATGAATATATATAGTTATATTAATATATATATAGTGATATTAATATATATATTTATAGTAATACTAATATTTATATATATGTAGTTATATTAATATATATATAGTTATTAGATTAATATATATATATAGTTAGATTAATATATATATGTAGTTAGATTAATATATAGGTATATAAATCTTCATATATTGGAATTTTAAATAAAATGGATATTAGTTATTATTTAGATAAAGCTAATATTTCTTATATGTAAATATGTTAAATTATTTATTTAAATATTTTAATTTTTAGGTGCGAATATATAAAAAATATGTACATATAGTTATATATTTGATTATAAATAGAAGTGCATTATAAAAAAGGATGAAATTTCAAAGACATAATATCAATATGAATGTAATACCTTGGAATAAATTCAGTCCCCGCCAAAAAAATCCAATAATACCCCCGTAAACGAGTTTGAAAATCCACAAAATGTTAAACAATCTGGGTACCCCGACAAAAAACTCAGTTTTGGAGGCCTTCTGGGCCTCTTTTTGCCTCAAAAAACGCTTGACAAGGGTCCCCCCGAATCACAGTGACGTAGAGATCATCGCAGGCTTCGATTTGATATGTGGTAGAGCTCAAACGGACACCCGGATCAAAAGTTATGGCCGTTTGAAGTTTGAGTTGCGTTTTCAACATATTTTGGATCTTTTTTTTAATTTTTTTAAATTTTTTAGTCCTCAAATTGTTATTAAATGACTATTACTCCATAATGATTATCAAATTATTAATTAAAAATATTTTTTTAATTTTTTAAGAAGCCATTTTCACTAAATATCTTATATATTAAGTATAATAAGTGTAAATGTACATTTATACTTATCTAAAATATATTTAAAAATTATATATTATATTTATATAACAAAATAACTATATTTATATATTAATATATGAATATATTTTTAATTTTTTTTGAAGACAACCCTTTATCAGCGCTTTTAAAAAAAGTGCTGATAAAGACCCCCCCTTTATCAGCGCTACTAAACAAGCGCTGATAAAGGGGGGCCCTTTATCAGTGCTAACAAAAGCGCTGATAAAGGCACCCCCTTTATCAGCGCTTTTCTTTAGCGCTGATAAAGGGGGGGCGCTGCGAAAAACTATTGTTGTGGTAGTGGATGTCTTAGAATTGGTGATTCTTAATGTTAATGATCTACCCTCAATTGTGGGAGGGTATATTCCCATCCATTTCACCATTCTTTACAATGTTATCTTCTAGGGATTCACATCAAGGTGACAACACACTTTCATTTCCTTTCTTGGACTGACTCACATATATGGATTAGTTACCACTTCCTCTAGGGTGTGCGGCACCACATTCATACTTTTCAAAGGTGGATAGAATCTATCACTATAATCAATGAAGTTGGATCCTTGACAAGAATGAGATGACATGATTTCATATCTTTCTTCCATGTATTTCTCCTTGGATTTTGTCACATAATCCAGGTCTCCCTCAAATATTTAAGGCATGTTTGTGAAACCCGTTCTTGGTACCATCTCAAGGTGGAAACTGGATAATTATGATGCTTGGTTGCACTACTAATCATCTATATTTGGTTTAGAGTTGATGATGATGTTGGGAATCTTAGTAATGTTGAGAATAGGTAATGGTCGTCCTCATCCAAAGTTGTAGGAATCTCATATACATGGAATCTTGGGTATAGGTTCTATGGAATCCCATATCCACTATTGGAAAACTTATTTCATGGATATAAGGAATATAGGATTTTAAGACAAGGGAATACCATATATTTCACGTAGCATAGGGATTATCATGCATTTGGCGGGGTTGATCACTAGTTTTAGATCTTGTGGGGGTAGGTAAGTCACAAGTTTGACATCTTATGGGGAAAGGTGGGTAACTGGTTTAATATCTTTTTGGTATAGTTGGGTCACATGTTTAATGTACTGTGGGTTTAAGGAGATAACATGATTAACATTTTTTGGGAAAAGTTGGTCCCACGTTTCATTTATTTTGGGGATTGGTGGGTTAGGATGAGTTTTTCCCAGGGGGGGGGGGGATGATCATACATTGGCATTTCCGCCTTCTGGGGGAAACATATGTAGATTTCCTAGTATTGTTGGGGGATCGAGATTAAACTTTGGAGAGATTTCCCAACTATGTAAATATGTTTGGATTAAAACTATTGAAGGAATACTTTTTACCATATTAGGATATATAGATCAAAACCCACATAGTTCAATTTCATAGTTTAAGGTCGTCTAATTGGACTGGTCCATGTTTTTTTAGATCATGCGGTTAGGATGCTCTAGTCATAGAAGGAGTGACAATAAGGGATAATGTGGGGTTTTTTCACATGGGATTATATGGTGTTGGGGTTTCATACTTGGTGTTAGAGGAAGTGGAGTCCCATGATGATCATACATGTGGAATCCTTGGTTCATCACACATGGTCGGTCTATAGTTTAACAACATGCGGTGATGATATTTTCATGTAGTTTAACATAATATGACTAGGATATTAGGATTTTATGTTTTAGGCCATGTATATTATATTTAGAGGATACCACACCATGGTAAAACATTTCCATGTATGAGAGAATGATACATCACTAGGCCTCATCAATGGTAATGGCAATCTATTTCCCTTGACGATTCCACCAGTGGGGCGAAACATTGAGATATTAAGGTTAAGGTTACCATGATTATGAGAAAGAGATAAAGATATTTCCCAACCCATGTTTGGAGAAATGGGTATGGGCCTGAGACTTTATGATTCTTGTATTTCCAATAGGTTAGCCCTGAGGAGACAAGGTTTAAGAAGGAATAAGACCCATAGACACTAGAATTTTTCCAAATTAGGTCTTAAAAAAGGTTGAATTAGGTAGGAGACAAGTAGGTGTGTTTTATGAAGTTATAGGGTATCATGAAGGATGAGGGGTTCACAAAAGCAAGGTCTCTATAGAACAGGGTGTTCCTAACTCTTAGAAAAGTCTTGGTTCACTTGGGAAAATTTTCACAGAAGATAGGTATCCCATGAAACCCCAAGTGGCATGAAGGGTTTATCTCTATCATGAACGGTTTAGTCTTTCACGAAAGACCACTCAATTTAAATTATGTATCCTAAGGTACTATTGGGAATCAATTCATGAAAGATGAGAACTTTTAGAAATCCATTTATCCCCGCGAAGCTCAAATTTTGATGAATTATAATCTTCTAGTGGATTTCCAAAGGTGTCATTCCCCTAAGTGAGGGGTGGAGTGGGGTTTTTAAAGATTTGTTGCATCAATAATTTCCTTTTAATGAACATTACCACCTAGGAGGTACGGTTTTATAAGATGGTGGCACCAAATAACATACATACATTTCAAGTGTGTTACATTCATTCATGTGAGTTCTTACAAAGTGTATATAAATGATTTGTGAATCTCCCAATCTTCACAAAACTTTAGAGATTCGTATATAAAATGAATTTTGTGTATTTTTATCCTTTTTTAGCTTGGAATTTTTCAACATATCCATTCATTCATTGAAATACTTTTTAATATATTTTATTTAACATGAATAATACTACATCACAAAGAATTTATCTATCTCTAGTCTTCAAACTCTTCCTTATCCTCTTTTAAGAAGACCCCAATCTATTTAGGGATGTATCAAAAACCAAAAAGACAGATATACTTCCTCAAAAAAATTCTTTGGATGCCTCATGAATATCAAATAAAAAATCATACAACTTGTTACTTTTAAATATTCCCTCTTCCCATATTTTATTCAAATATGCTTACAGACTTCTTTCAACTCAGAACTCTAGGAACTCAATATCTATTTTATAGTGCATATACACAACTTCTAGTTAGTCTTACCATGGACTTAATATTTCTGTTCCTATTCTTATTCTTAAAAACTCAGTTTTTTACATCTCCAAATGAGGTTTAGATTATTATAACTTCCTCACTACAACTTGGAACAACTCCATCTCTTCTTAATTACTTATGAGAATCAGTTCTCCCGACTTCCTCAGTCTCTCACTCTCACAAAGTCATCTTTTTTTTTTATATTTTTTGTTTCAAGAGATAATTTTTATTTTTTAGGATTCATCTTATATTCAATGGATTATATTTCATTTTTCTTATTTGGAATGATCTTAAATAAATAATTCACATGATGTCCACTATGTGTTTTAGTTGAATATGATGATCTCAAATCTTTTTTTTTTCAAATTATGACCCTTTACCAACTCAAATTTATATAAAAAAGAATTATTTTTCTCTTTTTCATTATTATATAAATTTAATCCTAAATTATATTTTTATTTTAAATATATTGAAGCCTGAAATAAGAATCAATATATTTTCTAATGAATTATGCATGAAAATATATTATTATTTTTTCATCTCTTTAAAATATACGGGGTTTCTTCCACTCTTTGATCTTACTCTTTATAAAGTTGATGATTATAAAATCATGATTGGATCATGTATTTTCAAAGATTCATGATGTTTAAGACACCTAAGAACACCTACGAACACATATAACATTATCACAATTCATTTCCTCATCAAATTATTAAATCTATATCATCACATTTTCATCCAAAAATAAACTATTTTTTAAAGTATAGAATGTCATGTAAAAAGGTCTATATGACACATACATGGGTAAAAATGATACATAAATGGGTTAAAATAATATTTAAAAAAATTCAGTTCACTCTTATGCATCTCATTACTTTTATAAATTTTCATGTCATATGAGAATCACATGTATGAAATATATCAGTTGACACATAAAAAACCTAAAAAAACTCATACAAAGACCTAGATGAAAATAAGTTCAAGACAATATCTCATATATAGTCTTGGTTTCCTATGATATAACAAATATTAAAAGTGTAAAAATGAATTATATTCTCTATAGGAAAATTAATCATACATAGTAATGGTAGTTTCCATTTTTTTTAATTTTTTAATTTAAATTCTAGATCACTTGAAATTAAATAATATGAATTTTTAAATCATCTTTGGAATTTTTAAACCTTTATTCAAAATTTATTAAATACTATTTTGATTATCCTAAATTCCAGGTTACTCGAGGATGGGTTATCATAAACTATTGATATCTTATCCACAAGCTTGACCCCTTTTTTAACAGTTTAATGATTTATATACAAGGTATACAAAGTTATAATTATCTGTTATCTCATTCTTTCTTAACATGTTGTAGATAATTATTCTTAAATATTTGAAAACTGTCATAATATTTCCATGAAAATATTATATTATGTGTAGTTTTCCCCATAAATCTATCTAGGCAGGTATTCAATGGTAACAATACCTTTAATTATCTTCCTTTTCCATGAAAATATTATATTATGTGTAGTTTTCCCCATGAATCACTTCCTTTTCCAAAATAAGATAAAGGCCAAATTTCATGTACAATGGTATACACTAATTTATTTTTTAGATCACATTGACTTTCTTCATATTGATACCCAATTGACAATAAATACAACTTAATCATCACCAAATCCAAGGGCACATCAATCTACCCATTTTTATTTACTATCAATTCCAAATTTTCTTCCTAATTCAACGAACATTTTCTCACCATAATTTATAATAAATTCAAAGGATAAAAAATAGTTCCCTCAAATAATGATGTGGTATGATAGAATTTAGTATGTTCTTTTTACCATTTATTGATATCACAACTTATAATAGATAAGTGTCACTTCTCAAACTAACTATTATAATTTTAAGAAAATAATGTTACCTCCATGCATTCATCTACATTCAAAGATATCAACCAAGTCAATGAGATATAGGAGTAATCACATTAATATTATAAAATTATCATCAACCCATCAAATAAAATTCTATGTGGGATAACCGATAATGAACCACATTTTTTAAAATACCTTTCCTTAAATATTGTGTGATTATCACGTCGATCACACAACATTGAACTAAAAAAAATTATTTACGTTAATAAATTTATTAAATATAACCATTATTTTATAGCCTTTAAATATTGGGTATCAATAGAAGTAACGAGTTTATATAAATGTCTCTAAAAGGTATAATAAAACAATGATTATTTTTTTCTTAGAGACGCACTTTTCTAATTATTCTTTTTAAAAAATAATTGTGCTAATATGAAATTGTAATTTTCAAAACATTAATAAATTTTATGGATTATCTTTTTTGGAGTTAGTAGGTATAAACAATATAAAGGGACCATTTAATTTTAGTCATTAAACAATATTACTAGAAAATTAATTACTATGATAATATTAAAACTACTATTTACAAAGAAATTTTTTATTCACATTTTGTAAGTTTTGTATAATAAAATAAATTAATCTAACATTAAAAATAACACTAATATAAAGTTTAAACCTAGGTGTAAATATATTATCATTAATTCACTTATAAATCAATGTTAAATAAGATTAAGAATACTTAATGGTAAAATAAAATTTTTCTACAAAACTTTTTTTCCCTGTATTTTTGCAGTTTTAATTAAAAAAGTTAATTTTATATTATTAAAAATGTATTTGGATTAATTAAATGATAAATTTATCCTTTTAATATATGAAATTAGTAGTATGTGTTATTTTATATTTTTTGAAAAATATATATTACATAGTTAAAAAAACTTGTTACCTTGGTAAGAACAAATATGGTAAAGTGTAAAAACTAATGTTAAAAGACTTGAAAAATGTTTAAAACATGTGTGAAAAGAATTTTAGGAGGCTTTAATGAACTTATCTCACCCCAAAATTAATTATTTATCACCTTTTGTGCCTGTTAACCTTTAATAGTTTCATTTTATTGATGAAAACTAATGATAGGTCAGAAAAGTGTCATTTTATTCACTTTTAAAAAGTGAATGCTTCCACCCCTTCATGCCACACCCAAAACATTGAATTACATAAAAAAATATACCATTTTATCCACCTAGAAGCCTATTCTATGGTAAATATTATCTGTAATCAATTAGTTATCCTTAGGAATCTAATAAAAACGATATTTCTAAGAAAAATCTCAATTTCTGAATGATGTTAGAGTGCATTTGAGCAACCAGGAATAGAATTTATGAGATTTTCTTAACTCTACTTATTTATACGTGTCATAATGATTCATTATAAATATGTTTTTAGAATATTTATTTTTCCTATTCTATGCTGATACTATAATTCCCACACTCTATCGAAAATGTGATATTTTTAATTCAAATCGTTACATTCATGAATTTATTTCCCAAAAGTATATCATTGTTGACAATGATTCACATTTGATTTAACAATGGTTTCTCATCCTTATCCAAATTCCCATTTCCCACCAATGTTATCTTTTTTTTATATAGATACCCAACTATATGTTTTCTTTTGTGATTGTCATATTTTCCACCCCCACTTTTCAAAATAAATTTTTATTATATATTTTTATGATGTGTGATATTAACAAACATATATCAAAATATTTTAAATGGTTTTCCATCCTTTTATTTTCAAATATTTTATATTCCACTCTAAATTCATTTTGATAACATTAAATATTTTCAATCAAATATTATTTATGACTATTTTTAATGAAATCTATTTCCATTATTTTCACTTCACCTTTTCAAATATTAATTTTTAATGGGATCCAAAAAAAATATTTCATTAAAATGTTAAAAATGTAGAATAAAAATTATTTTTCTATTTTGCTATCATTTTCCAATTTAACATAAAATTAATTATTTAAATAAAAAATATTTTTTTATTAATCATCCCTTAAATGTACTAATGAATTATCATTTTTGGGTGATTGAGTTTTGGGTATCAACCATTTTCAATCTTCAGGTCAAATTTGGTTTTACCATTTATAAATGCTATGAAACCCATTTATAATTCAATGGGTTCTTTATTATATTAAAGGATAATGATTTTAATTTCAATGTTTTATAAATATCACTTTATTTTCATAGGTTTTTTATAATGTGGTAAGTTAATGATTTTCGAGTGGAAGTCATATATATTGATGATGATAGGTCGGGAATTATACCACACTAAAATGTTTTGGATAATGTTTTATATCTCATTAGATAATGTTTTGTGAGCCTTCATAGAGATTATCACAAACTAAAGGGTGAGACTTGATTTATTTTCTAAAAAATTTAAGGGTGAGCCTTCTTGGATATTATTTCAAACTAAATGGTGATACTTCTTGGATATTATCACAAAATAAGGGGTGAGATTTATTGTATATAAGTATATAATAAAGTGTGGGGGTTATTGGATTTTTTCATAATATGATGATAAACTGTTCATATGTTTATTCCAATGAATCATATTTATTTTATATACTAGTTTCATGTTATATTTGCTTTCTATATTTTGATTATTATACTCCATGGATCATGTCAATTATTTTATAGTTTCACAATCTTTTACAGGATATATGTTTTCTCCTACATGTTCTTATATCATGCCTCATGGAAAAATATAATTGAATCCATGCCCTTTTAGTATTTTTTCCCATTATCATGTTTTCCCTTATTCTTAGGATCAATCCTTTGATGACTTGATCATAATATTTCTCTTACTGAGTATTTGATCTCCCCCAATTATCAAGTTTCCATTCCCCAGTTTAGGAAGAATATTATAAATTATAATAAGTATAAAAGGGAGTCTAGTGTGGATCAAGTATTGGGGAATGTTCACAAGTGTTATAGAATTAGTTTCTTATGTAGATAGTCCTCAAATACAAAAAACCTTATGTTATTGGTATTGTAATATTATTTTCTCAAATATAATTTTTATCTCATGATAATGTTGTAAAATAAATACATTTTTATATTTTTTTTTCATAGTTGGTATTAGATAATGTTTCAGTTATTTTTTTGTATTAGTATAGTTTTTATTATTATTAGGATGTGATAACTTTTGGGAAGACCCTATAGGTAAGTCTAACAGAGAAGTATAAGTAGACGATAACATATTAAATTATTGGAAAAGTAGATATTGTGGGTTTATCATATAAATTATGTTCTTTTATGGATATAATAATTGGATTCAGTCTCTTAAATATGTGTACTTTGGGGTATTAACCCTAAAAAGAGAGGATTGGTTATTAACTCAACCATTACCTAGTTAATGACAAAGAGGACTTACAATAGAACTGGTTTGATACTCCTGATAGATATGTTTTTAGAATTATATCTCTTTTTAAGAACAATTATTAAGGATTAAAGAACAAATTTATGGCATTGGTAGAGGACCTAATAGGCGATAAATAATTAATAACATAGATTGAAACCTATAAATCTATGTCCCTTTATATTTATTCCTTTATAATTAATTTTTTTCCATTTTTAATCAAGTATTCTTATATTTATTTTTTCTTTATTTATGTAATGGTTGTATTAAGATAAAAATGAGTAAACTATGGGTGTGATGGAAAATGTGATGATTTTACCAATGATAAATGATGAATGATTGGAGAAGGAGTACATAATCTTGTGGTGATTCTCACTAAAACATTCATATATATGAATAATAATGAAAACCATGAAGAGATCTTAGATTCAATTAGGATAGAGAAACTCTCAATTAAGACATTTATGTGACAACATTCACCCTCCTTTAGGGGATCTTCTTATCCACTTATTTTTTAGCAATGGATCAATGTAATTGAAAAAGTAATTTTCATTCTCTAGTGCTCAAAAAAATGAGAAGGTTGTGTTTTCCAATTGTAATTCGGACAATGAGGCTAAACAATGGTGTAATCTTTTTAAGAATATAATTAAAATGGATTATGTTGACTATATGGAATGTGATTAGTTCAAGAAATTGTTCTTCACCAAGTATTTTCCTCACAATCTTCACATGAAGATGGAGAGAAAATTATTAGGGTTAAAAAATGTGTATTAATACATTGGAACCTATTAAGAAAAACACACAAGTTATTCCATTTTCTTTATAACTAATTATGAGAGTAAAATTTATCATTTCTTTTTCATCTTAAATCCATGTCTTCAAAATGAATTATCCATAAGAGACCATAGAATATAGGAATGGATTGTTCAATGTGTACTAAAAGTATAGAAGGAAGCTAGATAATTTCGTTATTATATATAGAGAAGAATGAAATTAGAGTATCACAGAATCTATGATGATAAGTCACATGGGGAAAAAATGTTGATCTTCTTCCATGTAAAAAGATATGGGAGGATGCACCTAGATAACTGCCTCTACGGAATAACGATGTGTATCTCGTTTTGGATGACTGGAGACAAAGATAATTATTTTCATAATGGGGTGAATATGACAATATATAAAACCGAGGAAAGTAATGTCCCATCTAATTCAATTCTTGCACTTCAATGCTTCAAATTTAAGGATTTTGTTCATTATGAAAATCAATGCCTGAATCTAAAAGATAATAAATAGAATAAGACACAAGAACCTATGAAACCATGGGAGAAAGGAAGAATGTATACAATAATTATTTCTGTGGTGGATCAGGATAATTAAGTGAAGAAAGGTACACTCATTATCCACTCTATTTCTCTGAATTCCGTATTTGATTTTGGTTTATCACATCCCTGAATATCATGCATGTTTTCTTGGAATATCGATTGACCACCTCAGGAATTGGATATGAAACTATATGTTTAAACTCTAGGTATAACAATGATCATGTGTAAGATATATAACCATTTTATAATAAAATATTTTTGTCATTCACTTTTTTCGAATCTAGTTCTTCTTCCCTTGGTTGAATTTGACCTAATATTTTGTATGTATTGGATTTCCCTGCATAAAGCACACATCAATTGTCAGGATAAAGAAATCTCATTTCATATCCTAGATCATCCAAGTGTGAAATATCAACGTAAGGATGATCATTAACTCTTATTGTAATAAAATTATAAAATATGGGTTATGGTATACAATATTTAGGGATCGTAACACCCCAAGCTTCCACGACACGCTTCTCTTTGAATAATACAATAGCGTGTATTGTATGCAACTTCCAGTTCTAACACACCAAAACCAATCAAACTAGTAGTTATGAATAGTAATACCCAATTTTTGAACTTTTATAAATTTATCTTTCAAAATGGACTTCATTTTTTGATTCAGAATATCGAAATTAGCTTAGGGTGAATTTTTGATATTTTCTAAAAACTTTCAATTTTTGATGAATAGTGAAAAACACTGAGTTATAGTTTAAAACAGAATTTTTTCTTAAATAATTATTTATTTTATTTAAATTTATTTTAGGTCAAAATAGATACATAATACCTATATAATTTCAATGTAATTCCTTGGAGTCAGTTTATAATAATTTTAGATATATAAAAATTTTATTGAACTTTTTACCTTCTTTTACCCACCTCTTAGGAGCATTTGAAAATTTACATAAAACTTAATTTTACCACTTATGTGAGTTTAATTTCAAAAATCTAAGAGACACAGTTGATATCAGTAAGTAAAATTTGGTTCAATAAGATGAAAATAATTTTTGGTGAATAGTAACTTTTTACTTTTATTTACCACAGTTAAAAGTAAATAGGGTAATTAAGGGTAAAAATGATATTATTATTACCCTAACACATGTAATAATTCTATTGGATAAGTATAATTCGACCAAAAACAAACTTAGGAATAAAATATTAACCTCTTTGGTCCACTTGGATTAGATTTGAACATTTATTATTATTTAATTTAAAGAAGAGTTAAAAGAGTTAAAATCAAAGTTTAATAACTAAAACATTTTTAATACAGGGTTACACATAAGATAAATTCGACTATAAATATTAATTAGAAAGATTAAACTATTTTGATACATAATGGTATTTTTTTATATTTTTTAGACATTAAATAATTTAATTTATTTATGACACAATGATAGAGGAGTAATTACATAATTGATGAAATATTAAAATAATTGATATTATAAATATCCAAATAAATGTAATTTGATACCTTTTATGAATTAAACAAATTTTATAGGTTAATATGATATATTAGGGTCGGTTAGATGAATTTTTTTCAAAGTTATAATGCTGTTATGAATTTAGAAAAAACAAAATACCAAATAGTGTGAAAATTGACATAAAAGAGTTTTTAAAACAAATATTATATTATTAATTGATATTCTATTCCTAAAAATATAAGGTTCCACCAAAAAACTTATATAATGATAGGTGTATCATTAATTAACCACTTTGGGTTCGATTGGAAATATATAGTAAGTTTATTAACCATATAATATAAAAATACAAAGAGACATGGTAAATGTCAAACTATTTAACTAAGAGTTAAATCTAAAATAAAAGGTTAATATAGTGACCCAAACCGATATAAAACATATTTTGTTGAGTTTTTTTGGACAAATCCCCACCTTAGCCTTTAAATAATCCATTTTAGAGGCATTAGAAACCGAAAATGATTTTATTACAAAATATTTTTTCTTTCTTTTCCTAAGGTGCCCCTCACCCCTTTTATAAAAGGGAACTCCCCCTTCTCTCTTATTCACACCTTCAAAGCCATTTGGATCGGCCAAAATCTTCCCAAATACCCTATAAAATGTCCTCCTTTCATCCTAGAGGCCTTCCTTTAGTCATAAATCCAACTCAAGGAGCCCTTTTGATCAAATCAAAAGGAAGAACCCGAAGAAGAGGTAAATATTTCATAACCTCTTTCAAGTTCCTTTCTTCTTTACATTCTTCTTTATTTGTTGTTTCCATTATAAAATAATAACTCCAGTATCTTCTATATACTTTGATGTTATTATAAACATGGTACAACCATATTCATTATTCTATCCATCCTTGTAATGACATGTCACCATACGTGCGTACGTACGGCTTACCGTCTCCACATCGTGGTGTAATTGTTATTCAATACATTATTATTTGGATGGGTATAATAATGATGTGTAATTGATGTAAATAATAAATATAACATGATAATGATTATGTATATATGATATACCATCCAATTATATATTATTTTAATATCAAAAGAATGATATTGTCGCTCGTGCGTATGTACGGATTACCATCACCACTAACTTGATGAGATTCATTCCCCATCGTATCCATTCAAGACTAATTTTCATTTGATGAATAAAAATAATGTTTAAAGACATTATATCATTTTGGGTATTAATAATATACATCCCATACATAACAAATATGACTCACATAATAAAGAATATAAAGGAAAACAAATCTCTTAACACCCGAAACGATGATAATACTAAGATATTATTAACAAAGCAATGTTAACATATCATATATGACATCATATTAATGTATATGATTCTTTTATAATTTAATAAAAATTATTTCACCATTATACATGAGGTTTACCTACCCTCAACCAAGGAAAATTACAAGGTAATGGTTAATTCTACAATCTCTTCGTTATCCGAGGTTTTTTATACGTAATTATCTACTTGGATATCTTTATCATCCACATCCATGTTTCTTAAAAATGTATTCCAAATCATTTTTAATATTTACTAGAATATGGGTTAAATTCATTTGTACCCTTATTTGACCTTATATGTTTGGAACATAATTTTTTTGTTGTTTTCCAAACAAGTTACTTTATGAAATTTTCGACAAAATTAAGGTAAGAATGTTTTTTAGCTTATTCGGTGGGTGCAACAATTTTCCACCGTTATAACATCATCAAAGATTCCCTTAAAAGCTTATAAGAATATTTTCAAAAATAAATGTTTTCTTTTATAATTACATTAATTATAAATGATTTCAAAAAAGAAAGAGATATTTATCTAAAAAGGTTTTGATATCATCTATGTCAACATCCTTTGATTGATTTTAAGCTTATTTGAAGTTGATTTATTATGATATAAAACTTCCATATTGTATTGAAGGTTTTGTGATATGTTTGACTGTGGATGTGTTATTTTTCCACCATTCATGGTTTATTGATAAAATGTTGACATTTTGTATGCTAGTTTTAATAGAAATGGTTATGTTATGTTTAAACCTTTTCATATGAGGAATTAATTGGACTTAGTAAGTGACAGGTAGAGCCCACTATAGCTCCTCGATGCCTCAGTAGGTCTCATGGGAGAAACTATTGTCTTAGCACAAGGCCTTGAAAAAATATTATTTGTAGTCTTGGCACGAGGCCCTGAATATGTGGTTATGAAAGTATGGCATTATGCATTCCATCATTATAAAAGTGGCTAATGATATTTCATGTTATTATTCAACTAGTAGAATATAAATGTGAGTAAGTGAATGACATTATTTTGATTTATATTTTAAATATTATGATTAATTTTATGTTGAAATGGATTTTGTTTTAGTTTTATATATTGAATTAAATGTTTATGCTTATTTATGAAAGTTTCCACTATATTTTTATCCTTACTGAGCATCTGAGCTCACCCCTTTTTATGTTTTATTTTTCCCAGGATGCGAAGATGTATATTATGACCGACCTGCACAGATAGTATATGCGATCTCAGTGTTTTCTATGGAAACAATGTTGTTGTATTTTTCCATTTTATGATGTAATGTAAATCTTATGAATGTTTCTAGTACTTCCAAGGCTACTAAACTAATTAGTCTTTTGAGATTTTATCTTTTGTGATTATGCAAATGATACTTAATAATGCAACGAATCTTGGCTTCTGGGGTCGGGGCATTACAGTTAGTATCAGAGGAAGTTTAGTACAAACCTTAGAATCTAGATTCAGATAAACTCTAATTAGAGAACATTACCCTAAGATATACATTCAGGATTAGTATAGAAGAACTTCCTAGAATTTTGGTATTGTAGAGATTTTGTGAGTTTTCCAATAAATACATCCCTTTCTGGATATGAGCTGGTAGAGGCGGCTCTGGCACAGATGTATCTAGGGGTAAAACCCGAAAACACCACTTTGAGCTAGAATCGAACGGGAACTGGTGCACGAAAACGGGCCTTGCTGCACTCTTTATTATGACACTTCTGGGGATATGTTTAGGATAATTCTAATTTTCCTTAAAAACCATTATGAAGGGTTTATGAGTATATACATCATCAACGAAAACATTTTTTTTATGATTATGGACTATATCCATAAACTGTTCAGTTTATGTTAAGTGTTTTAAAAGTTTGGAATTATGTATTGCAATTCGTAAACTAATCTAGTGTATGCCATTGTTTAGAAATGTAACCTAGTGAAAGCAATGGAAACCATATCAATGCACGCACTCCATGTAGAGATTTCCCTCCTGCTCAAGATAATTATAGTGGAGCTGGTGATACAACTGGTGCTGATCAGCTAATCACCATACTGAGACAACTCACTCAAGTTAGGATCGCAAAGTATGAAGCTAAATTTACAAGGTTAGCAAGGAATGCTGCAGATTATATATGTAACCCAAGAAGTAAGATTGATCATTTATTTGATGGGTTAAAACCATTTCTCTGTTGAGCATTAGTCTCACAATCCTTCTCGTCGTACGAAGATATTGTCTCATGTTCTATCAATAAATAAAAAGAATTCTCAACATATTACTACTTTAAAGAAAAGAAAGAGAAGAAGAGATCTGCTAAACACTTAGGAAGTGGAAATAAGGGGAAGAAGGGAAAATTTGAATATAAATCCTGCAGTAAATATGGGAAGAAACACCTTGGTACTTTCCTGAATGGAATGGGAGTCTGTTACAAGTGTGGTGAAAAAGACCACCAATCTCGTGATTACAAGGGGAAGAAAGAGACTGTCGATGTTGAATGCTACAATTGTAGAGAAATGGGGCATTACACAAATGAATGTCCTAAGTTCCAAGAGAAATTACCTCAGAAAAGGCCAAGGATCAAGGACAAGATTATTCTATCACTACTGCTGGGGTTGAAGCTTCGAAAGATGTAGTGGTAGGTTATTTAATGGTTTCATCAAGTTTAGAAAATGATTTATTTTATTCTAGATCATCGCATTGTTTCATATCTTCTCAGTTTTCTATGAAAATTAGATATTTCCAATTTGATTTAATAAGGGATTTTTCAGTCAAAAAACCTAAGGGAAGTATTATTACAACAATTTTTTGTGAATCAGTCCACATTTGGGCATATAAATGTTATTTATCAGCTGATCTCATCATCATACCCATGATTGAATTTGATATAATCCTCAGTATGGATTGGCTTTGTGACCATGATGAAAAAATTTATTGTAAGAAGAATGAGGTTACTATTTTTTATGACAATGATAAAGAATACCTTATCATTATAGTAGAATCATCACCGACTAATTCTTATCTAGATCCACCCCCAGTAGTTCAACTAAATTAAATTATTGGGGAGGAAGAGAATGAAATAACTGTGGGTGAGGAAAATAATGTTCAAATATAGGATGTTCCTATTATGAAATAATATGTTGATGTGTTTTCAAAATATTTACTTGGACATCCTCCAGAATGAGAAATTGGGTTTTCCATTGATTTAATTCCTGGATCAAGGCCTATATCAAAGACCCCTTATAGAATGACCACTGTGGACTTAGTGGAATTAAAGAAACAACTATAGTAATTGAGTAATAAGGGATTTATTCACCCTAGTGTTTCTCCATAGAGAGCCTATATCCTTTTTGTTAAGGAGAAAGATGGTTCTATGAGTTTTTGCATTTAATATCAGGGGATAAATGCTATAACAATAAAGAACAATTATCACCTACCTCGCATTGATGATTTATTCGACCAAATTCATGGAGCTCAATTTTTTTCAAATATTGACCATCGATCTGGATATAATCTATTGTGTGTGAAGAAGAAAGATATTCTGAAAACTGCATTTAGAACCAGGTACGGGCATTACGAGTTTATAGTAATGCCTTTTGGATTGACTAATACACCCTTTATCTTCGTGGATCTAATGAATAGATTTTTCAAGGAATATCTTGATGACTTTGTATTAGTATTTGTTGATGATATCTTGGTATACTTCAAAAGCTACGAAGATCATGAAAATTACTTGTGCATTATCCTGATGAATCTTAAAAGACATGAATTATATGGAAAGTTTAGAAATTGTGAATTATGGCTTCAGGAGATTTCTTTTCTTTGCCATATTGTCTCTAAGGATAGAATCTTTGTTGATACTTCTAAGACCAAGGAAATCGAATAATTTCCAGCACTGACGAGTATAACTTATGTACACAGTTTTATTAGTTTAGCAGGTTATTATCGATGTTTCTTCCAGAATTCTTCCCGGTTGGATAACCCATTAACAAAGATCACACGAAAAGGGGTTAAATTTGTTTGGGAAAAAGAGTGTGAAGAATGTTTAGAAAAATTGAATAGAATATTAGTCAATGCTCTTATCTTGAATCTACCATCGGGGAATGATGGGTTTGTTATTTATAGTGATGTATCAAAGAAAGGGCTTGGTTGTGTCTTTATGCAGAATGATAGAGTTATTGCTTATGCATCATGAAAGCTGAAAATTAATGAGCAAAACTATCCTACTCATGATCTTGAGTTAGCAGTTGTAATATTTTCTTTTAAGATTTGGAGACACTATATCTATGGTGAAAAATTTGAGATTTATACTGATCACAAGAGTTTGAAGTATATTTTCTCATAGAAAAAACTCAACTTGAGGAAAAAGCAATGGCTTGAACTACTCAATGATTATGATTGCACTATACACTACCACTCGGGGAAGGAAAATAAGGTTGCAGATGCTTTGAGCAGAAAATATCATGTAGTTTTGAACAAGATGAGAGTTGAAAGGGATCCTATTCTCATGGATCCAGTAAAGACGGATTTGAGAATAACCATGGAAGGCGGATCATCAATACTTTTTCAAATGGTTGCCAAACCATCTTTATTAGAAAGGATAAAAATTTCTCAAGCTGATGATGAAGAGTTTCAAAAGAATATTAAAGCTGTGAATGATGGGAGATTGACTGGCTTTGTATATGAAGATGGAATTTGAAATTTGAGAAGAGACTTTGTGTTCCCGATATACCTGATCTAAAAAGAGAATTGTTGGATGATTCACATTGCTCCAATTTCTCTATACACCTAGGGAGCACGAAAATGTATAGACATTTGAAGGAAATTTTTTGGTGGGACAACATGAAGTGGGAGATTGCTGATTTTGTGTCAAGATGTATGGTTATTCAACAAGTGAAGGCTATAAGGCAAAAACCTGGAGGAGTCATGCAACATCTTCCCATACCATAGTGGAAATGGAATAATATTATGATGGACTTTGTCATGGGACTACCAAAGACTCATAGAAGGAACGATGAAATATGGCTCCTTGTTGATCGTCTTACCAAGTCAGCACATTTTCTTCCTATAAGGGAAGATTTACCACTTGAATGTTTAGTAAGACAATATATTTATGAAGTTTTAAGACTTCATGGAGTACCACTATTGATTGTTTCTGATCGTGATCCCCATTTTACATCAAGATTCTTGAAAAGTATTCAGAAAGCCCTAGATACTGAACTTCGTTTGAGCACTGCCTACCACCCTCAAATTGATGGACAATAAGAACTTACTATTCAATCCTTATAAGACATGTTGAGATCATTCTCACTTGACTTTCAAGGTATGTGGGATCAATATTTACCTCTGGTAATATTTTCCTATAATAATAGCTTCCATTCAATTATTCAGATGGCACTATATGAAGCGTTATATGGGAAGAGATGTCATACACCAACCTGTTGGTATGATGTTGGTGAAAGTAAACTTGTAGGCCCAGAACTGGTCGAGGAAACAATAGAAAAGGTGAAGGTAATCCAAAACCACATCAAAGCAGCTCGAAGTAGGCAGAAGAGCTATGCCGATAACCGAAGGAAGGATTTGGAATTTCAGGTAGGAGATCATGTTTTTTTGAAGGTATCTCCATGGAACAGTGTTATACGTTTCAGTAAGAAGGGAAAATTAAGTCCCAGGTTCATCAGACCTTTCGAAATTCTAGAACGAATTGGGGTTGTAGCTTACTATTTGGCAATGCCTCCAAGTATCTCCAAAGTTCACGAAGTGTTCCATGTATCACTATTGAGAAAATACATGCCTGACCCAACGCATATACTCACCTATGAGGAATTAGAACTGGAACCCGATCTGTCTTATTGTGAAGATCCTATCAGGATTCTTGATACAAGAGAACAAGTGCTGAGAAACCGGACGACTTTTCTGGTAAAAGTTTTAAGGAGAAACCATAAGATGGAAGAGGAAATGAGGGAACCTGAGGAACTTATGATGGAGAACCACCCAAGTCTTTTTATGCAGTAATACTCTAGCAATTTCAAGGAAGAAATTATTTTAAGGTGGGGAGAATGTAACACCCCAAGCTTCCATGAAACGCTTCTCTTTGAATAATACACTAGCGTGTGTTGTACGCAACTTCGAGTTCTAACACACCACAATCAATCAAACTAGCTGTTATGAATAGTAATACCCAGTTTTTGAAATTTTATAAAATTTATCAATCAAAATTACTTGATTTTTGGATTCGGAATATCGAAATTATCTTAGGGTGATTTTTTGGTATTTTTCTGAAAACTTTCAATTTTTGATGAATAGTGAAAAACACTGAGTTATAATTTAAAACAGAATTTTTATTTAAATAATTATTTATTTTATTTAAATTTATTTTAGGTCAATATAGATACATAATACATATATAATTTAAATGTAATTCCATGGAGTCGGTTTATAATAATTTGAGATATATAATAATTTTATTAAACTTTTTACCGTCTTTTACCCACCTCCTAGAGCATTTGCAAATTTACATAAATCTTAATTTTACCACCTCTGTGAGTTGAATTTCAAAAATCTGAGAGACATGATTGATATTAGTAAGTAAAATGTGGTTCAATAAGATGAAAATAAATTTTGTTGAATAGTAACTTTTTACTTTTATTTACCACGATTAAAAGTAAATAGGGCAATTAAAGGAAAAAATGATATTATTATTACCCTAACACATATTCTAATTCTATTGGATAAGTATAATTAGACCAAATACAACCTTAAGAATAAAATATGAACCTATTTGTTCCACTTGAATTAGATTAGGACATTTATTATTATTTAATTCAAAGAAGAGTTAAAAGAGTTAAAATCAACTTTTAATAACTAAAACATTTTTAATATAGGGTTACACGTAAGATAAATTCGACTATAAATATTCAATAGAAATATAAAACGATTTCCTACATAATTTTATTTTATTTATATTTTTTAGACATTAAATAATTAAATTTATTTATGACACAATGATGATGTAGTAATTACATAATTAATGAAATATTAAAATAATTGATAATATAAATATCCAAATAAATGTAATTTGAGACTTTTTATGAATTAAAATAATTTTTTAGGTTAATATGACATATTAGTATTGGTTAGATGAATTGTTTTTGAACTAATAATGATGTTACGAATTTAGAAAAAACAAAATACCAAATATTGTCAAAATTGACATAAAAGAGTTTTTAAAACAGATATTATATTATTAATTGATATTCTATTCTTTAAAATCTAAGGTTCGGCAAAAATACTTATATAATGATAGGTGTATCATTAATTAACCACTTGGGGTTCTCTTGGAAGTATATAGTGTGTTTCTTAACCTTACAATATAAAAATACAAAGAGACATGGTAAATGTGAAACTATTTAACTAAGAGTTAAATCTAAAAGATAAGGTTAATATAGTGACCCAAAACTGTCTAAAACCTATTGTTTGAGTGTTTTTTGACCCATACTCACCTTAGACTTTAAATAATACATTTTTGAGCCATTAGAAACCGAAAATGATTTTATTATAAAATAATATTTCTAGCTTTTCCTAAGATTCCCCTCACCCCTCTTATAAAAGGGAACTCCCCCTTCTCTATAATTCACACCTTAAAAGCCATTTGGCTTATCCAAAATCTACCCAAATACCCTCTCAACTGTCCTCCCTTCATCCTAGAGGCCTTACATTATTCATAAATCCAACCTAAGGAGCCCTTTTGATCAAATAAAAAGAAAGAACCCGAAGAAGAGGTAAATATTTCATCACCTCTTTCAAGTTCCTTTCTTCTTCCTCTTCCTCTTTCTTTGTTGTTTCCATTATAAAATAAGAACTACAGTATCTTATATATACTATTATGTTACTATAAATATGTTACAACCATATTCATTATTATATCTATCCTTTTAATGACATGTCACCATACGTGCGTACGTAGGGCTTAATGTATCCACGTCGTGGTGTAATTGTTATTCAATACATTATTATTTGGATGACTATTATAATGATGTCTAATTGATTTAAATAATAAATATAACATGATAATGATTCTTTATATATGATATACCATCCAATTATATATTATTTTAATATCAAAATAATTATATTATCGCTCGTGCGTACGTACGGATTTCCGTTTCCATGAACGCGATGAGATTCATTCCCCATCGTATCCATTCAAGACTAATTTTCATTTGATGATTAAAAATAATGTTTAAAGACTTGATATAATTCTAGATATTAATAATATACATCCCATCCATAACAAATATGACTCACATAACAAATAATATAAAGGAAAACAAATCCGTTAACACACGAAACAACTATAATACTAAGATATTATTAACAAAGTAATGTTAAAAGATCATATATGATATCATATTAATGTATATGATTATTGTATAATTTAATAACATTTATTTCACCATTATACAGGAGGTTAACCCACCATTGACCAAGGAAAAGTACAAGGTAAGGGTTAATTCTACAATCTCTTCATTATCCGAGGTTGTTTATAAGTAATTATCTACTGGGACCTCTTTATCATCCACATCCCTGTTTTTTTAAAAGTGTATTCCAATTTTTTTTTACTATTTACTATAATATGGGCTAAAGTCATTTATAGCCTTATTTTACTTTATAAGTTTTGAAATGAATCTTTCTGTCGTTTTCCAAACAAGTTACTTTATGAGCTTTTTGACAAAATTAAGGTAAGAATGTTTTTTTAACTTATATGGCGGGTGCGGCTATTTTCCACCGTTATAACATCATCAAATATTTCCTTACAAGATTATAAGAATATTTTCAAAAATACATGTTTACTTTTATAAATAAATGACTTAAAAATTATTTCAAAATATAAAGATATATTTATCTAAAAATGATTTTATTTCATCTATGGCAACATCCTTTGATGGATTTTAAGCTTATTTGAAGTTGATTTATTATGATACAAAACTTCGATATTGTATTCAAAGGTTTTGTGATATGTTTGACTGTGGATGTGTTATTTTTACACCATTCGTGGTTTATAGATAAAGTATTGAATTTTTTCATACTAGTTTTAATAAGAATGTTTATGTTATGATTAATCCTTTTCATATGAGGAATGAATTGGACTTAGTAAGTGATGGGTAGAGACCGATATAGCTCCTCGATGCATCTGTAGGTCTCATGAGACAAACTAGTTTCTTGGAACAAGGCCTTGACAAAATATTATTTGTAGTCTTGGCACAAGGCCTTGACTATGTGGGTTTGAATGTCAGGCATTATGCATTCCATCATTATGAAAGTGGCTATTGATATTTAATGTGATTATTCGATTAGTATTATATCCATGTGAGTAAGTAAATGGAATTATTTTGATTTATATTTTCCATATTACGATGAATTTTATATTTAAAAGTCTTTTTTTTAGTTTTATACATTTCCTTAAATGTTTATGCTTATTTATGAAACTTTCCGCTATATTGTTATCCTTACTGAGTATATGAGCTCACCCCTTTCTATGTTTAATTTTTCCCAGGATGCGAAGAAGTATATTATGAATGATCTGCAGGGATATTCTATGGGATCTCAGTGTTTTCTATGGAAACATTGTTGTTGTAGTTTTCCATTTTATGATGTAATGTAAACCTTATGAATGTATCTAGTACTTCTAAGGCTACTAAACTAATCGGTCTTTTGAGACTAGATGTTTTGTGATCATGGAATTGTTATGTAATAATGAACCGACTCTAGGTAACCCGGGTCGGGGAATTATAGGGATTATTGACTCAAATTATCAAGGTGGAATATAACATCGAATATATTCCCATTTCACATGAGTATACTAATGTATTACTAGATGAACTTCATGGGCCTCCCCTAGAGAGAGAGGTTGTGTTTTCTATAGAAAACATACTTAGGTCCATTATTATATAAAGGATTACATTTATAATGAATCCCATTGAGCTAGAATAATTAAATACAAAATTGAAAGAGAATCCATAGAAAGGGTTTCATATGCCCTAGCGCTTCACCGTGGGGTGAACCATTCCCCTTTGTCAAAAAAATGATGGATTGATATAAATTTTCATTGATTTTAAGTATATTAATAAAATCATGATCAGTAATATGTATCCTATACCCTATATCTATGATCTATTTGATCAACTCAGAGAATCTCAATAATTCTCAAAGATTGACCTTTGATCTGGGTATCAACAGATAATGGTTCAAAGGGATGATATTTTCAAGATAACATTCCATATGAGGTATGAAACTATGAATTTATAGTGATTCCATTTTCATTTGTGAATGGTCTCCCCATATTAATGAATATAATAAAAATATCCTTTAGAGATAACCTTATTCAATTTCTGGTTATCTTTAAAAATTATATTCTAATATATTCAAAGATGAAGGAAGATAAATAAGATTATTTTTGGATTATTTTTAAGACCTTAAAAAGGGGAAACTATATTCCAATATAGAAAGTCTGAATTATGGATCCACAAGATATCATTTGTGGGTTATATTATCGATGTTTTTTTGAACTTTATAAATTATATAAAATCCAATAACCATATTAATATATAATGAGGTGAAGTTAATTTGGACAGAGTAAATTGAAGAATGTTTTTTGGAAATAAATAAGTAGTTGGTAACTACACTTGTACTGAATTTACCTTCAAGTGGGGAAGGGGTTATCGTATACAATGATGAATTATTAAAGTAATTTAGATGCATCCTCATGTGTTATAATAATGTTATTACTTAACAGTCCTAAAAATTAATTACTTATGAGAAGTATTACTTGATGCATGATTTAGAACTAACAATAGTGACCTTTTCATTAAATATTAGGATAAATTATATCTATGGTAAAAAGTGTGAAATATATACTGACCATAAGAGATTTAAATATATATTCACAAAAACAAAGTTGAATATGTTACAAAGGAGATGTTTATAATTTATTTAAGACTATAAATTCTCAATACATTACCACTCGGGGAAGTAAAATAAGGTAGCCAATTCTTTGTAAAGAAAAATCGTGCCACCCTATCCATGATAAAGACAGAAAAAGACCTAATACTAATGTATTTCAATGTAATGAATCTTGGAGTCACAATGGAAAGTGATAAATCCTATATCTCTAAAATAACTTCTAAACCATCCATTAACATGAACAAAAAATAATCCTATAAGGTGATGTAGAGACATAGAAAAAGGCAGTGAGTATTCTTGGGTTCAACAATGATAATGATGAAATTATATGTTTTGGAACTCATACATGTTTCCCATCAAAACTAGAACAAAAGTGGGAAGACTTAGATTATTATCATAGATCATCCTTATCTATTCATCCAAGAATTGCGAAGGTTTACAAAGATATATTCTAAAATTTTAGAGGGATAAAATGAAGATAGAGATCACAAAATTGATATATCGATGCTCAGTATACCATCAAGTTAAGGGAGAATGACCTAATTCTAAGTGTGTGATGAAAAATTTTCCCATAATAGTAAAAAAATAGGAAAATTTCACCATATATTTCATCATAGTATTCCCTATAACATTTATAGAACCTAACTACATTTTTGTTGTAGTCGATTTTCTTACAAAATCAGCACATTTCATTACCATCAAAGAATATTTCTCACTTGATCAGATCACCATGATACACATATGTGAGTTGGTAAGGATGAATGGATAACCACTATATTCTATATTTTATTAATATTTGAGGTTTACCTCAAGGTTCTAAAAAAGAATTCTGTGAGAATTAGAGATATAGTTGAGTTTCAGTACTGTATATCATCTGAAAAAATATGTCCATTCCCAGAGAACCATTCAAACTCTTGAGGATATCTAGAGATCTTATTGAATATATTTATAAGTATTTTATTATCAACACATTCCCCTATAAGAGTTCAAATATAATATTTTTTTTCATGAATAAATTTAAATGACACCATATGAGGATTTTTTTGGTAAGAGATGTAGGACTCCAACATGATGTGATGAAGTTAGGGATGGGAAGCTAATATGACCTAACATTTCTCAAAAAATTATTGATAATTTTTAAATGATTCAGTGGAATTTTAAAGTGGAATAAATTCATAAGAAGAGTTATGTGAATAATCATCAATGATATATAGATTTTAAAGTTGGTGACAATTCATTCTTCTAGATATCTCCTTTGAAGTGGGTCCTGAAATTGTGGATGAAATAAAAGCTGAGGCCTAGGTATATCGGTCCCTTTAAAATTCTTGATCACGTGGGGTTTGTAGTTATTGTTTATAACTCAATACAAATATATCCCAAGTATATATTGTGTTTCATGTATCACTTTTAAGGAAGGAAATACCAAACCCTTCACATGTTCTAAACACATAAGATGTTCAAATGAAGCGTGATGTCTCATATAGGGAATAACTAATAGTAATTCTGAATCAAATAGATAAAGTGTTGTGGAACAAGAACAATCAATCTAGTCATAGTTATATGGAGTATTTATATGTTTAAAGGAGATACATGGGAACCTAAGGATGTAAGAGAGAGGATTAACCAAACTTTTATTCTTATTAGTAATGAAATTTTAATGAGGAAATTACTTTAAAGGCAGTAAAATGAAATCACCCATGATTTTAGTAAATACTTATCTTAAATATTGTATGATTAGCTTGCCTATAATGCAAAAATAATGTAAAACAACAACCATATTACCTTAATAAAACCATAAAATATTACCATCGTTGTATATCCATTAAATTGGTGGGTGTAAATAGAAGTAAAATGTTGATAAAAACTATTTAAAAAGTTATAATAAAACAAAGGTCATTTTATGCTTGGAGATACGTTTTTCTAAAAAAGTTTTTTACACATTGAGTGAAAATATATGAAAATTTAATTTTTCACACCTTTATAAATTTTATTGATTCCATATTTACAATTACTAGTTACAAATTATATAAATGTACTATTTAATTTTAGCTATTAAATAATAATATTATAATTAAATTCAATTATCATGATAACAGTAAAACTATTATTTTTCAAAGGATTTTTTTATTAACATTGTTTAGTTTTTATCTAATAAATTAAATTAATATATTACTAATAATGAAAATAATATAATATTTAAACCTAGACATAAAAATATTAACACTTATTCAATTAGTGATCAATGATAAATAATATTATGAACACTTACTATTAAAAGAAATATTTTTCTGCAAAGTAGTTTTTATATACAATACATGTTCTAATTTAAAAGTTAATTTCCTATTCTTTAGAAATTTTATTGGGTTAAATATTTGATAAATTTAGGTTCATCACACCCTATTTTTTTAATAAGGGTTTTATATTTTTTTATCAATACATATATTACTTAGTTAAAAACACTTGTACTCAAGTAAAAAGAAAATATGGAAAAATATAAAAACTTAATGCTAAAACAATCAAAACAAGTTTATAATGTGTGTTAAAATGAGTGGAAGAGAATTTATTGACTGTATCTTAACCCAAAAATGAATATTTTAAATTTTTTAATCTTTTTACCATTGAATAATGTCATTTAATTTTTTAAAAATATTGGGTGTTCACAAAAGTTCCCTTTTCATCACTAATGAAAGTGGAATAATTGAACCCATTAATTCAATAACAAACCCTTCTAATTTTATCCAAAAACTATTCTATTTTTATTCTCCTATAATTATCTCTCATGTTTATAAGGCATTGATTTCAATTACATATCTCAAGGCCTCCATTTATGAGGAAATTTCAATTATAAATCTCAATTTTTCAATGAGGTTTGAGCATATTTGTGTAAGATATAATACACTGTAAGGGTTTTTCTTGACACAACTTATTTTGTTGAGTCGTAATGATTCCTTTTGAATATGTTTTTACAAGATGTGTCTCTTATATTCTATAATGATTCTATAATTCCTCCAATATTTTGGAAAGTTATATTTTTAGTTTGAATCATTACATTTATGAATTTATTTCTCAAATATATATTACTATTAAAAATGATTCCCAACCATTTTAATGAAAGTTTCCGCACCTTGTATGTAGTTCCACTTCTCACTAATGATCCCCTTTTTTATGTGGAAACACAACTTTGGGTTATCTTTGGTGACCACCATATTTTACTTTCCTTCTTTTAAAATTAATTTTTTTGTTATCACCTTTTAAGATATGGGGTTTTAATTAAGGTATTTCAAAATATTATAATTTTTTCCATCTTTTAAATATTAAAATTTTTATTCTCACTCTAAATTAATTTTGATAACCATTATATCATTTCATGAACTTTTTTTAATTATTATTTTTAATTTTTTTACAAATATTTAAATTCACCTTTTCAAAAATTATATATATATATATATAATCCAAAACTACTTATTTTAAAGAAAAGTTTATTTTTCTAGAAACTCTTTTAAGGTTTCACTACCATTTTCGTGATTAGCTTAAACTTATTTATTTCCTTTTAAATCATTTTTCATCAATTAACTTCTAAATGTTCTTATGAAATTGTCTTTCATGGTGATTATGTTTTGGGCATCAACTGTTTACACTCTTTAGGTCAATTTTGGTGTTACCATATGGAGGTATTATGTTACCCATTTTTGGTACCATGGTTTTTTAGGTCATAAATAGTTGATGATTTTCATTTCAATGTTTTAAAAACCCATTTTATTTCTCTGGTTAGTTTATAATATGATATTTGAATAATTTCAAGTGTAACTAATATGAATTAATGATGATGGGTGGGGTCCAATATCAACATTTAATTTATTGGTTAATGTTATATATCTCATAAGTTAATGTAACTTAATTCATATTAGATATAATAAAAAACTGAAGGGTGATGCATCTTGGATATGCTCAAAAAATAAAGGGAGATCCTTCTTGTATATGATCAAAATAAATAGGGATTTACTTCTATTATAAGCATAAAAATTTAAGAATAGACATTATTATATTTTCTCAGAATATGATGATACCTTATTATTATGTTTTTTTAAAATAATCATAGTTATTATATGTCTCAAGGTAATCCTGCATTTCCCTATTGTATTTTGAGGATTGTGCTCCATGGATCATTTTTATTATCTCATGATTCCAAATTATTTTACCATGGTATATATTTTATCTTATATGGTATTATTCATTACTCATGGACAATTATCATGGATTCCATGTCCTTTTTAATAATAATTTTCCCCTTCTCATATTTTCTTTTATTTTTATGATCTAAACCTTGATGAATTGATGAAACAATTTACCTTTCCGAGTCTTTGAGCACACCCTTTTATTATGATTCAATTCCCTAGGTTATTAAGATTATTTTATATTATGAGATGTATATAAGGGAGTCTAGTTTGGCTCATGTATGAAAGAACATTCACAAGTTTTGTATAATAAGATTCATATGTAGCTATTACTCAAATACACTAAACCGTTCATTCTTGGGATTATGATATTATATAGTTAAATATAATGGTTATCTATTGAAAATGATGTGAAATAAATATATTTTTATCTTGGTTAATTATATAAACATTTATATAAAAATAGTGATATATTTAGAAAAAAAATCATTCCATTCAATCACATCAATGTTGTTGAAACATCATACATTCTTCTCTTGAGGGTTATTAACATATAATTTCATTAATTTTAATAAACCTATAATTCACCTGAATATACACATAAAATCATTTCAAGTGAAATATTTATCTTCCCAATTTGGATAGATAACAAACCCACCTTGACAAAGATGATGTATATGAGTTAAATCATTGATGGGGTAGTAAAAATCATACATCTTTTTAATAATTTTATAGTGGTTGTCTAGATCTCCCAAATAACCAGAAAATAAAAAATCCATGATAACCATGACTCTTTTTATAACTCCCCTTAAGGGATTGCCTCTATAATTATTCAAATTAAATTTATATATTTTAATCATAACTAGAATAGACTTTGGGATAAGGTTGTTGTTATATAAATAGTTCAATGTGAGCCATAGGGTTAAGAACACTTCCTCAACCCAGAGGTTTCCTTAATTGAATATTTAAATTATCTAGAATACTTCATGATTCCTTTAGCTTTGTCTTTATAGATCTGACATTTACTTGGAAACATATACTTTTTCATTGTTTCAATTTCTTTCATATATGTAATAGAATTATATACTTTGGAAAATAATTCAATTTATTACTTTTCGGTTTTCTCTAGTTTTCATTTCTATTATAACAGATGTGGCCATATGGAATGAACAATTTAGTCAAATTCTTATCTTTATTATTGAGTTTGGTTTCTTTTCTAGTATTAACACATATAAAACTAGGAATAAATTATTCTTTTTTTCCTTTGTTCCTTACCTATCTAAGACCAAAAATCATACATCTTGTGAAACGCTAAACAAAATCACATTGTTTGAGCTAGAGTGCCACATGGTCCCATGCATTCCTACCCATAAAAAAAGGTTTCCAACTAGTGGGGAAAGAAAAAGTTCCATCAGTGAGGAGACTATAACCTTAGTATAATTCTAGACAACAAAAAATAATAACACAACATAATAAATAAATAGTTCTATAATTAATGATATGACAAGTATCTCAAGACAGGAAAAACAATAAACTAAGGACTAAAAAGTGGTAGGTCAAAAAGTGTTCATACTAGATAGGTATGTAATTAAATCAATATAGTATCACTCTGGAGTCCTTCCTGATACTACCTTCGATCTCCACGCTCTATCTCCTAGCTCTCGGTTGCTGGGGCCTTCTCCTTTTCCACATCCTTGATCATGAAGTCTTCACACACATCAAGATTACCATGCATGTTATGGGTATAAACCTAGTAATACTCCACCAATACATCCATAACATTATTTCTCATACATAAGAGTGTATTTTATGATAATAAATAAATATAAAAGTAGTAAAATTTAATCATATACCAAAAATCAGTGAGATTACTAAGCCTCTACAAACCCTTGACCATATCTACTTCTTCTCCATGATTGAAATATAGTTATTATAGAATTTATACAACAATTTCAACCAAAAGGGTCTCCACATGTGCCACATATCCACAACAAGTCTAATGAGAATTTTCCCAGGACACAAGGATATCATGTCCCGTATCTCTCATGAGTCAGGCTGCAAGGCTGACACATTATAACACTACCTTGGTTTAGGACACAAGACTATTGTATCCTAGCACAATGTCTCATGTTAGGTTTCTAAAAACCATCAAAACCCACTATAACCTGTTGGGTCAGTTCATATAAGAACATCATACCCCAATGTCATTCCACAAGTTGGTCCTGCCCTATCATCTAAATCATTCCTGTCATCATGTCAGATGTAGGGGCTGAAACATGCTTCACATCTTGGTTTACCATGTCATGATGGGTCCACTTTTCACTTCGTACCATGTATAGAATAAAAATATAGAATATAATAAATAAATCACAAGGTAATAATTTTATCACATAAATCACCTATATCTATAGGAATAAAATAGAATATCCAAAGTGAGAAACAATATCAAAAAATACATACTTGTGATCAAACTCAAACCTGGGTCTCACAGGCTTCACATGAACACCCTTGTAAAAAAATTAAATCATGGTCTAAATCATAAAACCACACAATGTAATATACTTAAAAATATCATAGACATGACCTATATATGGTAAGGAACTTTCTACCTCAAGGTTATCAATATCCACATCATGGTCCATCAAGCGAGTTTTCACATAAACAAGAATCACTCCCAAAGATCACGAGAACTATCTCCAATATGATATGATATCTTAGGAATGGGTATTCCATAAGAGGAATGCTTGAACTAGAGTATAAGGGACTCACCAAAAAATAAGTCACTAATAGGTTCACCAAAAAGATATTTAATAATGATAAATATCCTTGAGAAGAGTTTTTGTCAGATTAGCATTGATAAAACCCTTATTAGGACCCATGACACAATAAGTTCACAACCATAAAAAACCCTTTTAAGACCATTCATGATAGTATGAGATGTAATTCTTCCAAAGTATGAAATGCTCATTGAGGTTCTTCATCGAATTATACCAAACATGAAGAACCAATAAAAGATAATAAACTGAGGCCTTAGATCGATAAAAGGGTGGGAAGAATCCAGATAAACAAGAAAGAAAATCAAAATTGAAGGAGGTTCACAATACACACACTGAATTCAACTTACGAGGATCCAAAATGGACAATATCACCAAATATTGTAGGATATATCAATTTAATTAGGAGGAAATGAGTGAGAATAGTAATAAGTACTTCCCCATAATGTTCAAACATGGTTATAAGACCAAAACATAACATTGAAGGAGATACAAGGAATAATCAACCATTTCATCCATTTAAAATATAGATTTATGTATCCATTACCTCCACTATGGATTTAAACTATAAATAATATTCCTGAAAATCATCCATAAATGGATAGTTCTTATCACATGGTTCTAGGATTTTAACCATCTTCTCTCACCATATCCTCCCCCACAGTTGTTGCGGGGCCTCTATGGCTGTGGCCCACAACACCCTTCCCCAAGCATTATGTCTAGGAGATTCCCTAACATCTCTATTTTCAATTTCCCATTTTACGTAGTGGACCACCATGAAAAGAACCACAATCATGGTGTTTTCTATTTTGGTCTAAAAGCCACTAAAACCCAATTTTATATTTCCACAATATACTCAAAGAATACTTGACATTATCTAATCATGGATAAACCTAGATACTCATAAGGAAAGGTTCGAAAAAATATTATTTTACATATATGGAACAAAACTAAAAGTCTTTAAAATCACCCCTCTGCCGATTCACATCCTTGAGAAGTTTATCTTATAGTCCTATTCTAATAACTCGAGACAATGAGATTAAACATCTGATTCTTACTCCCAAGTATCCTCTTAAATCTATCTATGTTTGCATAAGACACAATATAGTGGCACCATCTACCCTCTAAACACCTTATTTCTCTCATCTATGATCCAAATTGGATGTTCTATAAAATATTCATCTTATTCCAACTCAAAATACTCATAGTAAATCAAATGCACCCAATCAAGAATATACCTCAAAAATTGAGAAACATAGAACACATCATGCATTCCTTGATAATTTGAAGGAAGTCATAGTTTATGAGGAACAAAACAGATATGTTTTATGATCTCAAATGATCCCAAAAACTATGGTCCCATATTCCCTTGGTTTTCTTAAAAATGATTCCTCAACTGAGGTATAACCCATTAGAAAACTTGATCGAAAAAAATGACATACAAAGGTCATCTCCTCAAGTAGACATATAGGAATTTCTTTCTTTGAGTGTTTCCCAACCACTTACTGATCACATTTACTCTCCTATAGGTATATTATACCATACTCATCTCAAAATCTACTAGATCTCCCACTTTGTTCCAATATAATGGAAGGTGTCTCAAACATGTTTATATAGCCTCAAAAGGGTCCATTTTAATTCAAGTCTAATAACTTTTGTTGTAAACAAACTCTACCAAGGCTAGGCTATAATCACATCCTCCAAAAAAGTCTAAGACACTTTTCCAAAACATATCCTCAATTATCTAAATCATTCCCTCTTATTTTCCATCAGTAAAGGGATGTTATGATGTATTAAACTTTAATAAAGTCCCATAAACCTTTTTTAAGGCTTGAAAAAATTGTGACATAAAACATGAATCCATCTCCAGTAGGATACTATATAGAACTCCATGAAGTCACACAATCTCTCAGACATATATCTTTTCCAACTAATATATCAAGTGAGTCTCTAGAATCAGTAAGATATGAAAAACACTCTTTATTGGATCCATAATTACCTAAATAGCATCACAACTCCTCAGTTTAATATCCAAACCATCCTCATTGGTTTGATAAGTGATGGGGGCGTTACTGGCCTTATCTAAAATCCCTAATACACCAACAAGTGTTAGTAAATTATGATTTATTCAAATAACATTAAGGTATGATTTACCTTAATAAATAAAAAAAACTAGCATTTCCAAAGATAACTTCTATTTCAACTATATGATGCTTGAGTAAAAAATACAACCAAAGATATAAACCAAAGAAAATAAAAATATCTGAGTACTAGTAGAAAAAATACATAAACTAGGAGGGATCATAATAAAACTAAACCCAAAGACACCCAAGTGGAACCAAGATAATCAACTCCTAACTAGATCCTATATATAACACTATATACTAAAACCATGATATCCAGAAGCGTCACTAACTAAATGAGATACATTTTCTTTACCCGGGTCCTAATACATGACATTTAAAAATTCACTGAATTTACAAAATAGAGGGTGAGTATAAATTTAGTAGGATCTCCCCAAATAATTCCAAACTCACACCACTAGGACAAGATCTGGTGAGAAAATTTTATATAAAATATTTTATAAGAAGCTCAAAGATTTTATAATAAAATCATACAAAAATTCCATTGGAAATAATAAAGAGAATCAAAATTTTTTCTCATTATTTTTCATCCCCATTTCCATGTTTCCACACATATACACACAAATTAATTCCGAGTGATAGTTTCATACTCATAAACTGTCTCTCATCGATCCACCAAGTCATCACAAGGTAATCAATGTCCAGGTTCTCTAATGGAACATACCCCTTCCTCAGGGTCACATCCACAAATAAACTAACTCCAATTATGTATTCCAGAATCCAAACTTGGAAATTTTTCATAATAATCAATTTTTTTTTGAAACATTTGATCAAAAAATTTGTGTTAATCTAAATCATATGATAAATTTAAAACAATCATTTTAAAATCATGAACAAAGTGGGTTTTCTAAAAATCATCTAATTTCCTCCAATTTCCAAATCCATAACTATAAATGAATTTCCATAGAATATCACACAAGTATTTAACAAAAAATTGAACTGAATCAATTAATCAAAACGAGGAATTCATGTTCTTGAATAGTTGATATGGGATAGAAGTAACCCACCTATCAATAGATTGATAAAACAAAGAACGACACTAAGATCTTATAGATACGCCCTTTAAATTTCTCCCCATTAATATATTTATCCATATATAATCAATATTACTATTATAAAACATAGATATATACCTAATTGACTAGATATATGGTTACAAGAGATATGAGAAGTGTATATCTATAAAGAACAGGAAATAGCGATGACTTACATATGAATATGGATACCTAATGTGCTTTGATTTGATAAAATTTTTCTTGGGATTAAAAGTAATTTTTAGAGGATCCTTAGGAGTAAAGGGAATTAAAGATCCAAAGAGATTAGGTGACAAATGAGTGTTTCCAGACTTAACTCAGTACAATTTTCAGGTTAATAACTACACATCATATGGTTAGGTTTCATAGTTAGTCATACCATTCACCATCCATGGACATTCCATTAGAAAAACCTGGTATCCATGCATTTTGGACCACCCGGTCTATCAAACCATGAAAAAATAGTGCGATGATACTATCTTAATCCTATAACCCACATGGTTGGATCAAAACTTTATATAAGCCATGTGTCAACCATGCTTTTACCTCTATTTTCCTTTACACGGTTTCCCCTGGGGACTGCAAAAATTTAGAAAAACTATGTGCCAACTCTGAACATGTATAACATACCCCATAACTTGTTTTATAGTTTGTTGGAGTTTTTTTATTGTTTCTAATATTTCTTCACAAACCATGTACCTACATAAACTCCTCTAAAACATTCCAAAACCTCCTCAAACCACCAAAAACATAACTTAGGAATTATATAAGCTCAAAAAATAGAAAAAATAGGCAAAAAACTTGAAATCAGGGGTACTAAAATCTCCCCACCATTGGTATTTACATCCCCATTAAGTATAAAACCCTTGTTTTCCTGGAAGTGTTCTGGGCATTACTCCAACATTTCATTTTGATGCAATCATGTTTCTTCTTGAATTTTACCATGATATTATAAAAACAGTAAAAAACCAATTCTTTAACAATGATAGAACTTATCATTCCTATCCATAATTTTTATAGGAACATGAATCAATATAGAATCCAGTTCAAGATCGACATGTCCCCATTGAATCACATGGAAAATATCATACTGAAACTTATTTTATTAAGCTACATGAAACACAATGTTCACGGAAATAAACCTTGGCGGCAGTGCCAACCGATAATACACATCACCCATATTTTCATGTATCACAAAAGTGATGATTTACCAAGGATAAAACTTTAATTTCTTACCAAAATTATAATGTATGAGCCTTAGAGAGATTATTAAGAAAACACGACTAGAAAATTAAAATAATAACTATCATAAATGATGGTTCACATATTATATTTGATGAATCTGTTCCCTCCCTATTATTATTCAGATCATATTAATCTTCTACATTTTCTAATACATAATTATATTCCTAATATGTTATGTTTCACCTATTTACACCCAATAAATTGTATAATGGTAATAAATACCCTTCAATGCTTCAAAATAATCCATATGTATCAAGATGTGATAAAAATTATTGTATGAGAACTCCACTAACTGTATGTGATCTTCCCATGAGCCTCCTAAATCCATCACATAATCCCTAATAATTATTTCCATTGTTTGGATCGTCCTATTTGATTTTTTTATAAATTTAAGGGTGATAATTAGTACTCATATTCAATTGGGTTCCAAGTGTTTTCTATAAGGATTTCTAAAAATGAGACACAAATATAGGATCCCTATCGGACACCATCAAAACTAGAACTGTAAAACCTAGAGTTTTTGTGAAAAATATTTTTTTAAATAAACTTATTTTCTTTGATATCTTTCATTACACACAACACAAATTTTAAATTTTGTTACGCACGACACCGAGTTTTGTCAAACCATGATATATTATTAATATTCTTATTTAAATACAACCACTATAACCTTTCCATTAATATTATCTATATGAATATTAATGACTATATTTTTTAATTATTATGTATAATTATTTTATATAAGGATAACATTTTGACAAAAAAAATTAATTTTTAGAAACATATTTATATTTTTTGAAAATATAATTTTCTCAAAAAATGTTTTTATTTCATTTCTTGAACATATAAAAAATAAATTTTTATCACTTTAAGAAATTGTATTTAAAAAAATTGATCCCATATTTGTAATTATCATAATTTATATTGTATAACATGTTCAAATTAAATTTTAACCATTATTAATAAAAAAAGTAGTAAAAAATAATTACCACGGTTAAAGTGAAAATGGATTTACTAGGGGTTAAACTAAAAAGATAAGTAGTAAAATGGCCTAGATACTTTTCTAAAACCCATTCGATGGCCATAATTAAACCTGATATCTTCTAGGATCAATAATGGTATATTTTTTAGCTTTTTGATATAATAAAAACATAGTTATTCCTTTTTCATTTCATAAATTACAAGTGTGCCGCTCACCTCACTTATAAAGGACACCCCCTCTCCTCTCCTAGTCATAGTTCCAAAATCCTTTGGTTCAACCAATACCTAACAAAATATATTATTTAACTATCTTCTACCTTCCCATAATACTAATTTATATCATAAATACAACCTGGTAAGGCTTTTGGTGAAAACCCAATGAGGTTACCTGAAGAAGTGGTAACATTCTTCAATGAGAGTTTTTATTTTATTTTTTTCTCTACCTCCTTAAAATATTACTAAAACAGAATAATATATTAACCTTAGTATATTATATAAATTTAAATGTTATTATGTTATGATAATAACCCACATCTACCTCTTATTCTCTCAAATGGGACACAATAACATCGCTCATGTGTACGAAGGACTATCGGGTCGCGAACTGATGCAATATGTTTTTCATAAACACGTCTCATGGTTGGGTATGATGATGGAATAAATGTATATACATGATATTAGATACATTAATATATTTATTTAATTATTATATCATATATTCCTTCTTACTATCCATTTCATGGGGGATACAATAACGATGTTCGTGTGTACAGTGGGCTACCGGCTCCCAATGAAATGTGATTCGTTATTCATATATGACTTACATGGAAGGTAATTCGGATAGGTTTAAATGAAAATATGTGATATATAATACATAAAATTATTCTTTAAAGGTAATATATTATTTACCCATTTTTCTTTTAGTCTATCAAGAAAATGGAAATAACATTCATGCGGACGTACGACCTACTAACTCAATGAAAGGTGTACCTCATTTTATATCTCTAAATTTTATGGATTACTCTAATAAATATGTAATTAATATATATGATATTTATATAATTTTTAATTTTTTTAGATGATTTAACCATTATCAATTTAAGGGGATAGAAAATAACAATTCAAAACATACCTGAAAAACATATTAGTTATCACACATAGTGTGATTTTAAGAAGAAATTTTTAATAAATGGATAGTTAATGGTTATAACTAAATCAAATATTATAATGATATATAAAAGTATAGTACTTTAATATATTTATAATTAACTTTTATTTATTATAAAGGTTATTATAATGTGTAAAAATGAAGAAAATACATAAGGTAAGTGATTTCTGCCTCACTTTTTACTTTTGTGAGACATAAGTAATACTCCTTATATTTTTATTTAATTTGGTACATTGAATACCCTTGAATGTATTATATTTTTATTTTCCTAAAAATTATGGGTATTTTCATATCCATTTTATGATATCTCTTTCATTGGTATTATGATTCAATGTTACCAAATTAGTAAGGGTTTCATGATACAATATCATTGTCTTTTAGAATTCTTTATGTTTATACTTATTTTGATGAAATATTATGATATATCTATCATTAACCTAATGAATTTTATTATCCTATAGTTATTTTATGAGAATACATGTCTTAACTTCATTTTCCTCTCTTTATGTATTATTGAGTTAAAAATAATGTTTCAAAGAAAAAATAACTTTATTTCTATCTTCGATCAAAAACCGTTTTTATATTGTATCCATGTTTCAGAAAATGGTTTCAATTTTTTTAACATTAACCAAAGGATTCATTAATTAATTTTTACATGTGTTTTATTTTTTTAAAATCTTTTTAAAATAAATATTCTTATCATTTTTAAAATAAGTTCCATTTGGATTTTACCAAAAATGTGGAATGAATCTTAGTTTTAATGGGTATGACATTGACCAACATCATGAAAACTAAATTTTTTAAAGATTATTTTATAAATTTCTAAGGGTATTTTAAAATAAATAGATTTTAAAAATATTTTATGCTTTGAAAATTTATTTTCTAATTGGAAAGGCTATTTTCTTCAAGAGATATTTTATGTGATGTTTCAAAAATATTTTCCATTTATGATGATATCCTTTGATGTTAGTTAACATTTACAGGTAAGATGATCCATTAATACCAATTTTAATATTTATTTTTATGGTTTAGTATAATAATGACCATATTTTTACAAAACCTATTTATTTCCATATTTTATACTATAATGAAATGTTTATTTAACTATACCTTTCTTAGGTTTTATCATATAATGAATGTTATACGATCTTTTGGCACATAGATGTATGGATTTTGTGATGGTTGGGACCAATATCTCCCTAAAATTAATTAGGTAAATAGGGATAAATCATTATTAAATATGATATAAGTGAAATTTATTATATGTTCACAATTTCATATGTGAACCTAATGAAATGTTTAAAATGTTATGCATGAACCTGATTACATGATATAGTGTTATAATTAGACCTGGATTTTATATCCATAAGGTTATGTGTGGACTGAGTTTCATTTTCATAAGTTTATTCAAGGGCCTAATTTCATTTCCTTAACTTAATTCGTGAACTTGTTTCTATTCATTCATGTTCACAATTTCATAAGCTTATTTGGGTGAAAAAAATCCACGTCTTATTCCAATGTTATGTTATCAGGGGTCATTATCTTTGATTCGACTATGATTCATGTCTTATGAACTACCAATATCTATGTGATGAAAAAATATCGCTGATCTTTGATATGATAGTTATGGTTTTCATATTTTATACCCATGTTCTCATAACCTTATTCTCACATTTTGTCTACTTATTTCCCATGTTTACCATTAATGAGAATCTTATCTCACCTTTTCTTATGTTTCATTTCTCTAGTTTTGAATAAATGTTTTAAGGTATATTTTTGGAGATTATAAAAAGGGAATATATTTATGGGATATGTTTAAGATATTTCAATAAATAAGAAGGATGTGTACCTATTCTCTAAATGAACTGAACCATTATGATCCTTGGGTGTGTATTTCTAGAATATAATGAATATTCATCTATTAAGATGTGATATCTATGTGAGAGGTTTGTGACTCTATAGTTTGTATTACCAGAAAGGTTTAGTTTATCATTGGAATCTAGGATGAGAAAAAATTACAACGATCCCTCAGCATATGTCTATGTATGAGTCAAAGTATAAAAAAAATGTCCTAGAATTTTGGTAAAGGGTAGAATGGATATCTTCTAAGAAATTACATCCCTATATTGACACTAAAAGTATATGTGGCTATGGAATATAGGTACTAAGGGGTAATGAATTAGAAAAGGGTATATTGAGTTGGACTCAATCATCACCTGGTGCATGAAAACAATCCTTGATACACATTTAGTTTGATAGTGATGAGGATATTCATGGTAGATTCATAAACTCTTTACAAACCATCATGAAGTATTTAAATAAATGGTGACTATGAATGAACTTGGATGAATCTAAGGTTATTTAGAATAAAAAAGAAGGTTTCATGATTTAGACATCCTATAAGTGATGTTTTCATGGTTATTTGGTTCTCCAATATGATTATTATTTCTTATACTATTATTTTTGGTTTTAGTAAATGGATGAAACCCAAAGGAACCATGTTAATTATGAGTGTGATGAACAATGCAATGATTTTCCACCTGAGAAACCAAACATTGTGGGATTTTGTTTGGAAAATATTATTTATATTCTCACAAATATTTCTCATGATATGAATCATGATAAAATTAAAAATGGTAAAGGGAGGGAAAAATTTTCTATTGATTCCTTTATGAGGTATGATCACCCTTAATTTAGTGTCTTAGCTAATCCAAAAGTTTATAAAAAATGAATCAGTACCATTCAAGATAAATTATACTTTCTCTAGTGTTTAGAGCATGAAAAAGACATTTTGGTTTTATATCATTTGTATGGTGAGGTGGATCAATAGTGGTCTCTTATTAATAAAATAAGACCAAGATATTAAATTAAATCCATGATGAGGGTTGAGTTTAGAAGATTAGTTTTTAATAATCATTTTCATCATATTCTTTATAAAAAAATAGATAAGTAATTTCTTAAGATTAAGAAAAAGGATAACGAATCAGTGGGTGCTTATGAAGAAAATTTTAAAAGGCCTGTGAGGTATTCTTCTAGTATTACCATTCAACCTAAAAGTAAGGTTGACCAATTATTCAGTGGATTAAATCCAAATCTCCAAAGGGAGTTATCCATAATAGAATTTGGAAGCTATTTAGAAATAATTCAATGTGCACTAAAAGTGGAAAAAGAATCTATAATATATCTTTGTGATGTTCATAATAAAAGGAATATGATGGTACATAGAAGTTATAATGAGGTCACATGTAAGGAAGATAAGGTTTTAAACTCTTACTTTCCAAAACATTGGGAAAGAGCACTTAGGTGAGTGTTTGAATAGAACAAGAAGGTTTTTCAAGTATAGGAATCCTATCCATTAATAAAAAGAATATAAAATTAGCGTGAATAAGACAGTAAATGGAATTAATGAGGAGGGAGAACAATAGAATGCCCAAACCACACACCGGTGTTTCAAATTCAAGGAGTACGAGCATTATTCTAGCCATCTCTCAAATCCAAAGGATAATTATGGTGATCAACAAAAAAAACTCTTAAATGAAGAGAGATAGAGAAATATCATGTGATCACTATTTTTAATGAGGGGTGCGATAATGACATGGTGGAAAGTACACTTACCATCCACTTTGGAATATTAAATTTAATACAGGATCACAAAATCACATATTAGTGGTGTTTTTTTAATTTGGAGGTGGTTTAAACTACTGCCAAATGTTTCTAAGATGGTTTCAAAAAAACATCTGCTAAGGGTGGAATAAAAATCCATATCATGTAGGTTCTTTCCATTTATTAGTGTTTTCTAGGAACTATCCTAGAATTTTTGTTTATTGGTGATTTTTTTGTGGTTTTAGAGGGGTTTCCCTCCCAAAAAATGTCGAGGATATATTGGTGATTTAAACTACCACTACATCCTCGCACTTTTTTGGCAGGGAAATCCCTTATAGAACATTAAAACATCCTCTAAATATCACTTTAAGAAAATGAAACTGAAAAATATGTATCCCTCGAACCACCAAATAAAAAAAGAAACCAATATATCATAACAAAATTTATCAATACCACCTCCAACACACGTTAAAAAAGATACATTTATAGTATATAAGAATCCGTCCACTGTCTAATAATATCACAATACACCTAATCAAGAAGAAAATGTAATCAAGGGGATCAATAATTTTGTAACCATTACCTTTGAAATCATTATACATGAAGTGATAAATGGGCCTTTTTTATGATACTAATCATATAATTTAAAATTAATTTTTAAAACCACATTGAGAACAAATTGAAATGTAAAGAACACATAAGTAACATCAAAACATAACCACTATCATGTAATGAATTCCCTAAAATTGTCTCATAGAACAAAAAACACCCTATAACTTATGAGGATTATTAAAATATGAAATAACTAAATCCATAAATCATGTTTGTTTCAAAAAGCCATGTATAAATCATTCTATCTATGAAAAACCTTCATTGAAATTTTATCAAGCACATAAAGAGAATCAATTTATAAAGACATATTGATACTGATTTTTTTGGGGGATCTATCATATAATATATATCATAGAATAAAAAATGGCTGTTGAAATCTCTAGTTGTGTCATAGAAGATGACATGAATTAGTGAAGCTTTTCCACCATGAGTATGAAAATGTCGTCAGGAAGAAGGAAATGAATTAGGGTTCCCAGGGAGATCCATATTGATAACCTCCCAAGAAGGGCCTGACCACCTATCCGTTTTTTGACTATTGGAATGAAGAAGGTCATAAACATGCATGAAACCAAATATATTTGGATCTGAAACTTTAATTCACCCACCAATTAGTGAATTATGTGGATAAAAACATGTTTAATTTTTTTAAAATTTTACCCTATCTTTAAAAAACAAAACACACCCAAATTAGAAAACTCTCCCTTTATGTGGAAAGTAAATTATTGAAAAAAATGTGGATTCTTGATAAAAATACCATAAGTAACGTATATTATATTTATCATAGATAAGAAAACATGTTTAAAAGTATTAAACACACATTAGATTCTCAAATAAAAGGAATGGAATGAATACATCAACCTTATTCAATGGAACCATTTCACCTTTAATGAATACCACATGAATAAGTTGCAGGAGTGACTATGAAGTACCTAAAAACTAACAACCCCAATTTAATATATCCCTAGAAATGATACCCAACCACAATGGATACTAGGGTTAGAGAGGAAAGGAAAAACATGGAATAAACCAGGACAAATAGTGGACAATTAGAAGGAATTCATTACCTTAAGATCTGGATGACGAATCCCTATTAAATCTCTTTAGAACCACCTAAAGAAGAGTGAGGATGGTGGTAATTAGCTAAGAGGTGCCCGTCAGATATATAATTCGAAGTGGGGGATATATTTAAGGGATACCAAAATAAAAAAACTCTAAATGAATAAAATTATTATACATGAGTTGGTTTCATGATTCACCAATATGGTTAGGAAAATTAGGAAGTAACCAAGAAACCTTGTCTAAAAACTCATGGTGAGTCAACATGGTTTCCTAGAAGTCTAATATGGCCATTTTTGGCCTTGTAAAACTATTCTTGAAAACCAATTTAGGATTTATGGCCACATGAAAGAAAAAAATGACATAATCCTAGACTATACGACTCAAGTTAATGTAAGTGATTTAATCCATGAATCCTATATTTTCATGAATTCCACTAACCTATCACCTAAAGACATTTGAATTAATAAATCACAATGAAATTGATCCTAATGTATCATATATAGTCATAAAATTATTTAATGATACAAGACATGACAAGATAAAAATAGGGATTAGTATCCCATAGTTCATTAATTCTTACCTATAAATTAAGTATCGATAAAATTTGAGGCAATACATATTAACATATTAACAAATGAAAATAAGTTATTACAATGAAAAATTAATTGATACCCCAACTTCTATGGAAGGATAATTAATGTAACTCCCATTATATTTTTTATGAAAATCCAAACATAGTTTTGTTTTGGATACTTGGTTCCCTAAATTCTATGTCCAAATTAAACAAAGATAAATAAAAAATTTAATATATGAAACAAATAATACTGTATTATATGTATTTAAACTAAGGAAAATATTACCAGAGTCGATCGGTTTCTAGAAAAACTCCTTGACCCGATAGTGTGAGGGATTTTTTTCTTAGCTTGACTTGATGTATTCTTCCTAGAAACATCCTGAAATAAATAACACTCAATTTAATTGTAATGTATTATATTTAATCTCCTTTTAATATGTATGTATATATGTAAAATGATATTAAGATAATAGTATATATTTAAATACCACTTGTTTCTCAAGATGATGTCTATCAACAAAAACCTTACATTTCTATCTAGGTACCCCTACATATACCTTATCATAATGCTACTGAGTGATCATCAAAGTATTGTTTAATTCATATCATAATCTCTATTTAAAATCCTTCTATTTCTTGCCCAAAATTTTCAATTTCCACTTTTGTATGATAATATCAGCAAAGGTAAAGTGAGAAACATTTCTATAGAGAGATTCATTTTTAATGTATTTGAATTAAATAACATAATGACCATCAATTACACCATAATGTATTAAAATTACCTTTATCTATGAATCAAAAACTTTTTTTTCCAGGATTGAGGCATATCCCTCCAACCATCATAGGTAATCTGATGGGTAACTAGATCCTCACAAGATAACCTAGAATATGGACAAATAATCATGCAACATCATCCATCATGACCCCATATTAGTCAAATGGGACAACTATATTTAGTATGTCTAGATTCCATACATTTGAACTATTCATATTTCTATACGAAGTATCATTGATTCAATATTTTATGAAAACATATAGTAGTATAAAAAATGTTAAATAACATTATTCATATTAAAATTTGTACCTTTAACTATCACTCTCCTACATCCCCATGAATAAAATGGAGTGAAGACCTACTTCCTCGCTACTCAGCCTATTGAATGGGGACGTGTTGTCTTAGATTCTAGTGGGACGCTGAATAAGGGTGTTCCAGAAGCTAATAGAATGGAGGATATGAGAGATGGTGTAGTGGGTATGTAGAAGAAATTTCATATTCTTTAGAGAGGGAGACCGATGAGTCATCATCTATCAGTGTGGTCAAAGGAACATCAACTGAGATTCCATTGGAATTAGTAAAACAATTCCCCCTTGTAATTCCTGTCCATTAATCAAATAAAATTAATTTTATAACATATATTTAAAAACATTCACATAGAAACAAAATTAGAAATGATAACAGATTCACAGTAATAACAAACAAAATATACATAGCTATGATAATGAATGACTGCATATATAACATAAGTGGTTTATAAAGTAATGGATGACTACACATACAATCATTTTTTCCATCAATCATGTCATTTTAATACTCCATCATTACTTCTTCTACTTCATCCATCCTTTAAATATTAATATTTTAATATCATGATGGAAAAACAATTTTGCTTCTTAATGTAAAAGGGATTCAATTTCAGAGGTCAAATACTTCACTTCATCACCCATATCATACAAGTCTCTTTGTTTTACATGGAAAACTACAGTCCCCCATTTATCCAAAACATATTTCACATAATATACCATTTTCGCTTATGATGATAATATATACGGATCTTATAATTCATAGTCACCAACATCCATCAAGTGAGATAAGTTCACAGAAGTAAATTGAAATGTATCTCTTTTGACACCTCTTATAATATTGATCAACTTGAATTTGAATAAAATAATTGAAAAATTACCATGGTAGTTTAATTCAATAAAATCAATCATATTTATATAGTATCCCAATTCATATCCTTTAAATATGACACTATTATGTGTTTTAAAAACCTCTTCCTGACCGATTATATGAAATTTAAATCCATTCAAATTATAATATTCAAAATTTCTCTCCTATTTTAGAGGAACTAAAGCTAGAAAATTCAAATCTTATGAAAAATTAGCTCATGTGTCACGATTTATGATCTAAAAAAAATTAATATACATTATTATATTTAAAAAATATATGTTTCAACCTAATATACATATTTATTGCAATATTTATGAACTTACACATCATGCAAACCATTATACAAGCTATTTATTAATAGGGTTTGTTATATCTTTCTCATTTTGTCTTCATATTATCATTATTAACGTTGTTTATATTCTGATATCTTCAATAAATGGATATTTAATTTCACTATTCATATAGACATATCTATATGAATATAATAATTCCATTTCTATTAGTGTATATTTTGAGATCCTCCCAACTGATTGACCAATAACATGAAATATTTTTGATTTACTATGTAGTTAATATTGACTCGATGTATCATCAACCTGTTCAAATTAATTTAATCTTTTCTCAATATCATCCAAGTATCTCAAACAAAAGGTAAGACACTTCTATTCCAAACAACCTTTATAAATAGAGAGTCTAGGTTGAGCATTATTTTTCACATATGACTTCAAATTCCAAAGATATATGTAAAATAAAATAAATAAAACATAATTGTTTATTTAATTAAGTGCCAATAATTTCTTATTGAAGATGAAAACATATAAATAAAGTTCCTCTAAATTTGATACACCTATCAATAATATACGGGGCCTCCTAATTTCACTTCCTCGACCAAATGCGTAGTTAAATTCATCATGAATGTAAAAAATGACAGAGGGAAGATCATATCCATTTGATAAAGTGTCAATAAAAATATATCCTGAAAGTTTTGAACACCAAATAGTTATAGAGTTTTCTAATTTAGATGTTATAAGAATGTGAAAACTTTTATTAGAGTAATAGGAACCTTTTTTTGGTAATAATGTACATAATGACTATGATAGTAACAACTGTAACAAAATATGAGAATCATGAATTTTCAATATATGTAACCTATGATGATTTAAGTAAACACACCTTGATATGTTACCTGAATACCCATTATATACCTTCACATGTTTTAAAATTCAATGTAATGTATCTTTATCCCTATTTTTCAATGTAAATATTTCGGGAGCATACTTTCAATTCTTCAATAGCTAGAGATCACTCTTTATTTTCATTGTTTGTAAGTACTTCTTGAATTATTATAGTCCTTCAATTTTCAATTATAATTAAGCAATTTTAATATAAAATTTTTAGAAAGAGTCTTCTCAATAATCATAACATAATGATTTTGTCAGAAAAAATTAAATTCCCAATATGAAAGTTTTAAGAATATAATTTTTTCTTCCATTATTGAATTTTGTTTTAACTTGAAGATTTACATTGAAATAATTTCCCACTATAATTAAAAATATCCATATTACCAAATTTTGTTTCAACATTTCCATGTTTTGAATATATTTTAGAACCTGTGAACAACTTTGTAGGTGGTCTATGATCAATAGAGCCATTTAATTTTTATTTTTTCAACTGGAATCTATGAGATGCACTGAGAAATATTTGATGACATAGGAATTAATTTTTTTACTATGAGTTCACCGTTCGTGCTCAAAATAAAATTTAAAAATTAGTACAAGACAAACCCTTGTTAGTGTTCCAACCAGCTAAGTTCCCATGTCTAGGGAAGTCACTAATGATCCATATTGGGAAAACTTTCATTTTGAACATTGTTCTAGAATATGCATCATATGTATCAACAATATTGCTGCATAACTCCTATACTTCTTAAATTAGAGGTTTCATGTATACATCAATACCATTTACGAATTTTTTTCTAGGAATAATCATCTAAATAAAAAAACAAGTTTGTTGCATACACATCCATAGAGGCAGATTGAAAGGGATCAAAACAAACAGGCAAATGCTATAACTAGCGTGAAAAGTCCCAAATGGGTTGAATCCATCAAAATCGAATCCCAATCTTAGTTCCTATGATTAGATGAGAAATCTAGATATAATAAAACATATTTCTTTCATGATTATGAATATATTGTATTTCACATCAACCCATCATTCTTATTATCTATATAATTACACTTCTTGTGCCTGATAGTTTTAGATGACATAGATAATCTTTTCAGTCAAGGATTCAAAGGAAAATAATGAAAAACCATTATAGATGTGTTAATTTTATTCTTCTTCATATTATTATATTCATTCAGACTTCCAATATCACCTATTGACTTCCATCTAGAAGAATAACATTTTTTTTCAATCCTGTCTACTTAGATCCTCTCCCTTGTAAAGAATAAGATCTTTGATAAAAGCATGTAATTTTTTATAATTCAGACCATTCTTGTTAACAAATTTTTTCATATCATAAAAAATACTTAAGGACCATTGCTTCAGAAAATACATCATGCAATAAATACAATATCATGGACATCCCTTTATTTGTAATTCCATATAGGCATTTGATATGACAAAAATTTTGTAGAAAATAATGTTTTGAATATTTCAAACATCCACCATACAACCCTTGATTTCCATCGTCAACTAAACCATAAAACACATTTTTATGCTCAGTGAAGTCCTCTCTTACATTGGCCACCATATAATCAAGATTAAGAGGCAATGATACGTTGCAATATTGGTCTGGTTTTCCTATAGTCCCAACAACATCACTTGTCATGTTTCTTTTTGTATCACCCTCAACTGGTTGTTCTTATATGTTTTGATGTTGATATTGTTGTCCTGAAATTTTGAATGCATAATTTATAAGATTTTTCATTTCATTTACCATTGTCTATGAATTTGGGAGCTCATTATGTTGATTTTCATCAGTTCTCAAACTTTCTATAACATTCAATTGTCCATATCAAATATAACACAAATATTATGAAGGTAACTTCATCAATATCAAGTGTTCCTAAACTTCATCTCTATTTAAGAATATTATAAATTTATATTTAGGACATGGAAATATTATTCTCCCATCAACAGATTGATTGGAAATCTCAAAATCTAAAAATTCCTCCCAACCCTTAGCATACTGAGGTGTGTTACTCAGTAATGTGATTAATATTTTTTCTATATATATCAAATTTTCCTAAAAATTGTTAAAAAAATTAAAATAGATAAGTCAACTACTATCAAGAACCCATTTTTCAAGACCAAATTTTCACCCTTTTAAAACATTTCAAGTCTAAAAACCATTTAAAAAAACATTAAAGTCCAACTACCATCAATTCATAAAACATGCCTCTTAAACAAAAGACAAAAATTTTAAAGAAAAAAATGGTGTTGCACACCCCTTTAAATAGTTATTTACCATTATAAAACCCATTGTGAATTTTAATAACCACTTGGCATGTGATAATTAAAGAATAATTATCATCGGTTTTGGTGGTTACCCATTACATGAATGGTAATGTTGAACGATGAAATAAATAAGATATATATACTATTTATTTTTTATATTAGTTATATAAAGATATTATATCTTTTATATTATGTTTATATAATTAAAATCTATATCGGTAATAATATAGAATAAAAATTGAATTAATAATGAAAGAGAAGTGTGAGTGTTTCTACATTATATATGAAAATAAATCTTACCAAATAATCTAGAATCAGACCAACATAGGATAAAAAAGACTATAATTTACCCAAATAAGGACATATAACTTTATCCCAATACCCTTTGAAACACCTAGAACATGAAAAATTTAAAACATATATTTCTAAAGCATTCATAGGAAACTAAAAATTTTAATTTTGTAAAAACACTTTTTAAAAAATATCCATTCCCAAGTAATGTTAATTAAATAAGAAGAATAATGATTTCAAAATATCAATGTCTATACATAAATTTTATTATACTTTCAATTATATATAAAACAATGATTTATGTTGAAATGTTGTTAATATAACTTATGATTTTATATGGAGACTATAAATGATATTAACTTCCTACATTAAAAAACACATGTAGTTAAAACTACTCAATTAATAAACTACAAAAAAAATTCTTCAAAACAATAGTTTATATGATATGAAATATTTAAATAAAGAATTTAAGGTACAAATTTGTAGTCTCCCCAAAAAAATTCATTGAAAACATTATATTGAAATCCTAAATATATGGTTTACATACTATAATCCAAATATAAACACCCATGAAATCCCTTATAAGCATTAAATATAAATAATAATGTCAAAAATGAATAAATTAATCATGTTCTATTAAATTTAACACATAAAAATTATAGAAATAATTATAAAAATCTCTATAAAAATATATAATATGAAGTATTCTAATAAAATAAAAAGAATGGACACATGTAAGGTAACACACACAACATATTTATTTTTCGACTAGTTATAGAACTCACCCAAATAGAAGCCTATACACATTTCAAAATACCCACATTAGTTATAGAAAACTTCTATGTATGAGAACATTATAAAACCAATATTCTTTAAAATTTCCTGATAGTTTAAAAAGGAAATAAATGAAATATCTATAACTCAAAACCAATTTTACAACCCATAAAATATATAAAGATCCAATTATGACGAATTAACTATAGAAACACCTTATATTATATTTTTCTTATAATTAAGACACATATTTAATTATACGAAACTAAAACATGAAGATTACCCCTTTACATTGAGACCCAGGTGATGTATATAATTAGGAAACTGCATAATTGAGTGAATAATTAAGCTCCTCTTCCTAGAAAACCAAAATAAAATTAATTATAGCTTCTGATGAGTTAGCATGAGTAAGAAAAATTGAGACAGGGGGAAAGGGATGAAATGAGCATGAAAAAATAACAATAAGGGGGGTCTTACCATTGTGGGAGTCAAGGGAGTATGGGGAGAAGAGGGTCATCCAATATGGTTCGTGGGAGAAGTATAGGATGAGGGATATGGGGGCTCAGGATTGACAAAATCTCTGACCCGAGATTGAAAGAAGGTGACTGCTTGAGGGAGGGATATGGATTGGGTGAGGGTGGTGTCTTAGGTGAGGGGAAGGGTTGTGGTGATGGGTTTGTGGGCTATGAACACAGTTCCATTGAGGGCTCAAATGGATCAGGAGATACTAAATCACTGATCAGGGGGGAGAAATGGTGTTGCTAGGGATTAGGGTTGGGGGGGGGGGAGCTTGGTGGAGAAGAATGGGAGTTGGTGGAGAAGTATGTGGAATATGGGAGAAGTTTCTTTTTTAATAAACACGTAATATTTAGTGGAAATTTTTGAAGAATCTCTTTGAAATCATTGAAATTAGTTGAGCATCCATTTACTAATCAATACTAAAAAAACACCTCTAAAAAAATGTGTTTGTTGTAGTGTTATTTGACTCTTGATATACCCATAATTTTATATATGAATAATTTTCTATGGGTATAAATATTACACCCAAATGATTAGATGTACAATTAGTAGTTAGGAACCCTGATGGTATGATGATAACATATCAAGTATATGTAATAAAAAGGGTAATATTGACTATTTATTTAATTGGTTAAAACCAATCCTTTTAAGAAAAATAATATCCCAGAAATTCTAATCATTTAAGGATATAATATCATGTGCTACCAAGATGAAGAAATAATTCTCCAATTCTTACAGTTTTGTTGTAAATAAATATAAGAAGAGGACAATAGATAAAAAATTATAAAGGGAAGAAGTGAGATAAGATTTTTTCAACTTGTGATACCTATTGAAGGAAACACCTTAGTACATTCCTAAAAGTAAAATGAGTTTTCTTTTTTATTATGGAGAAAAATTAAATCATGCTCATGAATGAAATTTTAATGGAGAATTAATCAAAGTATAATTCTTTAACTGTATGGATATGGGGAACTAATCCAACTAATGCATCAAATGTCAATGAAATTTACCCAAAAAATGGTCAAGGGAGAAATTCCAAGATTAGATGATCATAAAAAATAAGGATGATGTTTTTAAAGATGTGGTTGCTGGTAATTTATTCATATCCTCAAATTTATCTAACTATTTATTTGATTCTGGATCTTCACACTCTTTTATAAAAGACATGTTTTCCAAGAATATTAGATATTTACCTAGCTCCTTAATAAGGGAGTTATTAGTTAATAATTATAGTGGAGGTATCATCACAACAATTTTATTTCAGTTAGTACCCATTATTACACATAAATGTTCCCTATTTACTGAATTTGTTATCATTTATATGGTTTATTTTGATATAACACTTAGTATGGACTATGTTTCAAAATAAAATGAAAAAATTTCTTTCGAAGTGAAATAAATTATAATTTGTGAAGAAGATGTGTAATTATTTATATTTAGAGGGTAGAATTCATGTGAGGAATGTCTAGATCCACCCCCAACAACTCTTCTAAATGTTATTCTTGGGGTGGAAGAATAGACACAACCTATAGATGGAAAAGTTAATCTTAAATTTGAGATGTAACTATTATGAAAGAACACATTAATTTATTTCATAAGAAATTTCTCGGACAACCACCAGCGAATGAGATTGTGTTTTATATTGATTTAACCCCTAATACAAAACCTATATCAAAGATTTTATATAGAATTTCCACTATATAATCAGTGCATTTGAAGCTAAACAGATTGAAGTAATGAGAGGGTATGTCACCTACCATCGGGAAAATCCTGTGCATGCACGAGAAAGCCTAGTCGAACAACCATGAGAAGGTGGAGAGCTGATTTCACGATGAAGATGCTGGAGAGGATCAGTTCCAAGTAGTTATTCTTGGTTTTATGTAATGCTTGAAGCCTATGGGAAATGAATTACTCTAAGGCCTACGGGCCATGTAATACATACGCCTACGGGCCTTGTAAGGGTTCCAACTCACCCCTTGAAAGGTGTATTATCAAAATCAATAAACAATTAAGGCCTTCGGGCCATTGGAGGAGGTTATGAATTTATTTTAGGGAAATCAACGGTATCATGATAAATATAAAATTTCCATTTCTTCACATTGATGAATCAGTCGATCAACCTCATAGAGTAAATATTTTACCAGTATGACCTTCAGTATGGGTATCATCATTTACAAATAAATAAGGAATAAATTATGAAGACAATATTTCAAATAAGGTATAGACATTATGAGTTTACAGAAATACCATTTGGATTGACTAATGCGCCCTATTTTTTTTATGGTTATAATGAATAGATTATTCAATGAATATATTCATGATTTTTTATGGTATTTATTAATTATATATTGGTGTACTATATATGTTATGAGGACCATAATATTTACTTTAGAATCATTATTGAGACTCTTATAAGGAAAAATTTATATGGTAAATTTAGAATGTGTGAAATATAGATTTAGGAATTTTTTTCTATTGGGAATATTTCATTTAAGTATGGAATCTCAGTTGATCACAAGAAGAGAAGGGTAGTGAAATAATATCATAAACCAATTAACATAGCTGATGTACATTGTTTCATTGGTTTTAAGGGTTACTTTTGGTGATTTTTCGAATTTTTTTCCCAATAGGCTAACCCATTGGCCAATATTATTCGCAAAGGGGTAAAGTTTATATGGACAAGGGAATGTGAAGAATGTTTTAAAGAATTGAATAAGAGATTGGTGAATTCACTAATCTTGACTCTATATTCATAAAATTAAGGTATTTTGATATATAGTGATGCATAAAAAGGTATTTGGTTGTGTCCTTATGAAAATTGATAAAGTTATTAATTATCCATAAAGGTATTTCAAGAATCATGAAAAAAACTATCTAACCCATGATTTTGAGTTTACAGATTCAATCATTTCTTTTATGATATGGAGAAATTATGTATATAGTAAAAAATTGAATATATATATGGACCAAAATATTTTGAAATATATATTTTCATAAAAAGATCTCAACATGATGCAATTGGGATGGCTATAGATACTCAATGATAATGATTTCACAATACACTATCAACTAGGGAAGATAAATAAAGTAGTAGATGCATTGAGCCAGAAATATCATAAAGTCCTGACAAAAATGAGGATTGATGAGGATCCCATGTTTATGAATTTAGTAAAGATAGATATGGTAATTATTAAGGAAGGGTAAAAATAATTCATTTTTAAATTGTTTTCCAAACTATGTTAATTAGAAAATACAGAAATTTATCATCAACTTGCTGAGAATTTTCAAAAGAAAATTAAATTCATGAATGATGGGAAATTGAAAGACTACATATACAAAGGTTAAATTATAAAATTTATAAATAGGATATGTTTTCCATATATAAAATAGATGATAAAATAATGATTTAATTATTGTCATAGATTTAATTTCTTTATACACCTTAGTAGCAACACAATTTATATATATATTAAGGAACAATTATGGTGGGATAATATGAATTGGGAAATTTATTATTATATATTGATATTTTTTTTACAAAAGTGAAGGATTAGATACAACATCCTCTGAAATTAATGCAACCTATACTTATTCCTACGTGGAAATGGGATGACATTACCATGGAATTTTTCTCTAGATTACCAAAGACTCTTATAAAGAATGATGCAATATGAGTTATTATTGATTTCTTTTCAAAGTATGTACATTTAAATTATATAAGAGAATATTTTCCCTTGGCACACCTTGAACGAATCTATATTAATGATGTTATAATACTTGATGGTGAACCTCTATAAACTGTGTTATATTGTGATCCCTCATTTACAGTGATATTATGGAAAATTCTAAGAGAGTCTCATAATACTATGCTTCATTAGCGCACCAATCACCCCCCTCAAACTTATTAGATGTAAAAAATGGATTACCCAAACATTATAAGATATATTTAGGTCGTGATAACTTTACTTACAAGGTTTTTGCGGTCAATATTAACCATTGGTAGAGTTATCCTTTTATAATAGCTTCTATTAAAGTATTCAAATGATGTCGTATGAAGAATTATATGGAAATATATATCATACTATAAATTTTTGGGATTATGTTTTTTAAATTAAGATTTTGTGCCCATAAATCTTTGAGGAGACAATTGAAATGGTAAATACTATTTGGACTCATATTAGAGCATCTCAATGCATGAAGAAGAGTTATTCCTATAATCAGAGGAAATGATTCTAATTGAAAGTGGGAGACCATTTTTCCTTGAACATATATCCATAAAAGGGTTATATAAGGCTAGTTACGAAAGTGAAATTGATCCCTAGGTAATTTATAAGTTTTTAAATCCTAGAATGAATTGGAGTTGTGGTTTATATCTTGGTAATGGAAGAAAGTCACTCTAAAGTACATGTTGTGTTCCATATATCATTGTTAAGGTAGTACATGAAAGACCCAATGAAGGTGTTCATGTGAGAAGAAATAGAATTTTAAACAAATATATCTTACTATGATGATCCTATCTAGATTATGGACACTAGATAATAAGTGTTTAGGAATCAAAAGACTCATATAATAAAGTTTTATTAGAGAAATAATAAGATAGAAGAGGATACATGAGAACCAGAAGAAATTGTGATGAAGAAATAACCAAATTTATTCATGAAGTAATGTTCTAGAAATTTGAAGTATGAAATTATTTAAAGGAGGTAATAATGTAACACCCCAATATTTTATGGTATGTTTTTTTTAAATAAATTTAATCTGTTCGAAAACTTGGGATATATGAAACCCTAAGTATAAATGAACCATAATATAATATACTATTATAAAATATCAACTAAATTGATGTGTATGAATATTAATAACTAAATTATAAAAATTATTTTATTTACACATTTATAAATTACTTTTTGGTTATCAATGAATTAAAAATCACTTGAAATTAAATGAAATGTTGTTATGAAAAACTGTTTTTGTGTGTGCAATGTGTTTATATCTTAATAAATTAAATTAAAAAATATTGGTGAATTGTTTTAATAAAATTTATATATTATATATTCAATAAATTTTTTTAACATTCAAATAATATTTTTTAGGCCTGAGATAAGAACAAATCCAGTCTTATGCTTAAAATGTACAGTTTCTAAAAAGTTATTTTCTATAAGTTTTGCATTATTATTTTAAATTAATTTAAGAAACTAATAAAAATTTAATTTTATATAATTTATTCCATTTTTATAATCAACAGGTTCAAATTTTGTTAATAGGACCCTTTTATTTTTGGTTAATATGAATAGTAACCATGATAAAATTTATCACTTTTTTAAAGGGTAAATCAAGATAATCTAGGTTAAAACTAATTGATAAGTTCATAATATTTCACATTAATTCTTATTAGATGAATGTAATTAGAAAATTATTACCTTATTCTTGATATTTATTTTTTAATGTACAATTTTCCATTAAAAGGACCAATATAATATCTAAATCAAAGAATGTTAGAAAATGTTACTCTCTTAGTTTTAAATATCTATTATGTCTTCATATAGGTGAAAATAAAGTTATTAACTTATATAAATGTATATTTTTAGATTATTGAAATTATTTTTATGATGTAAATTTATTTATAAATTTTAGTAAATATATAATTTTCTTAAATTCTTATGCAACACTGATCGAAAATCTATTCAATAAATAGAAAAAAAATAATAAGTAATTTCAAAAATATTTAAAGTTATGTAATTTGAATGAATTATAGAGTTACATGAATTTTATAGCTTAATATTCCATAATATTGTTATGTTAAAACTATTTTCTAAAAATTAAAACTTTTTCTTTTTTTATTTTATATGAAATTAAATGAAGTGTAAAAATTGACATTAATGATATTTTATAAATTTATATTTTATTATTTTTTTTAAAATTCATTGAAATATATAAATAAGAAAATAAAAATGAGATATGTTCATAAATATTTCTATTATCCATTTGATCTAATTTCCACCTTATAAGTAAAATTTTTTCCTTTTAAGGGTGAAAAAGTTGTTACCATGGTTAATGTAAAAAGAGGTTAATTAAGAGGCTAAAATAAAATATATGGTATAAAAAACTAATTAAACTTGTCATAAATTTATTTTATGATTTTATTTATACAAAATAATACATTATTTTTGAATATATGTTTATTTAGAATCAGTTTTAGTGAGAATTACTTAGATATTTTTTAATATTTTTTATAATTCCAATTGTGTCCTTTCCCTCCCTTATAAAAGGACACCCCTTCCATCACTAATTTATACCACATTGAGGAACCTAGATCAACCAATTCCAGAAAAATAATCTTATAAACATCCTTGGAAAAGTTTTGGAGGTGTTGTTATACCCAAAAGATCAACCATACGTTCTTTATGGAAGTATCTAAAGGATGTATCTCGAAGAAGAATTAATTGTCTTAAGCAATCTCTTTCGACTTATTTATCCATAAACCTCCCCTAAATATATGTTATTTATCATAAAATAATAAAATAAGTATCCTAAATATACTTAATTTTAATTATGATTATGAAACCACCATTATCCCAATCTCTTTAGACTTATTATTCCTTTTTCATCACCATATTTAATGTGTGGGTATTATGATGGGTTTAATGTTTATATAATCTAATTAATAAATAATTACACTTATATAATAATAATATCCTAGCTACCTTATTTCCTTCCAATATGTTGGAAAAAATGTTGTCGATCATGCATACGTGTGGACTACCACCCCCAAGAAGTGATGTGTTTTTTTTCATTTACATTTTAATTAGATGGTAATGAGGATAAATTTAATTAATATATATTTTTTAAGATATAAAAATTATTTTTTAAGGGTGGATTATTTCTTACCTTTATTTCATTTCATGTATCAAAAAGTGAATATAACGTTCTTGCGTACATATGACCCACAATCTCTATAAGTGGTGTAATTCCTTTTTATAGCCCTCTATTTGAGGGATTACTGTAAATAAATATATAATGAATATATATAATATTTATATAATTTTTATAATTCTTTAAATTATGGAAATATAATCAAAGTATTTGGATCACAGTTATTCAACCAAGACATACATGAAAAGTGAAAGGTTATTACTCAGAACAATGATTTTAGCAAATAAATGTTAATAAATTAGAGATAAATGATCACAAGTAAATAATATATGATATTATATACATGATTATGGTTCTATAATTACATATAATAAATTTATATTTATTATTATGAATATTTGGGAAAATATAAAGGATTTAGAACCTCATGTAAGGGATTTGATCTCAGTTTCCACTCCATTGAGATATACTTGGTATTATGAACCTATTTATCATATGAGGTTTATATAATACAAATTTATTATTCTATAAAAATTATATTTATATTCATGGTATTTAATTTTTCATTTGAGGTTATTTCATTCATGGGGTTTATGATTCAAAAGTTACCAAAGTGGTAAGGGTTTAATTCACAACCACATCATTATTCGTTATTGTTTATGTTTTAATCTCTATTGGGGGAATTAATTGATATATATCATAAAACCAAGATATATTATTCTCATATAATTATTTTTATAAATTAAAATCTATCATTTCATTTTTATTTCTTTAAGTACTCAAGACACTAAAATAAAGTTTTTTAAGGAAAACCAACTTTTTTTCTACTCACACAAGAATTTTTATCTTAAATTTCTATATCTTCCTTAATATATATAAAAAAGTATTTTAATATTATCTAATTATTTATTAAATATTTTTTACCCATGTTTGAAATTTAATTTTTCTTAAATTAATATTCTTTTTATTTTTTTGAACAAGGTACTTTTTTACCTTTTTACACAAATGTGACATGAATATATTTTATAACTTATAAGAAATTAATGAAATTTCATATCATCATTACCAATAATTTCCTTGAAAATTTATTTAAAATGTAAAAATATTGTTTTCAATAAATTTGTTTCTTAATATTTAGGAATTTTTTAAGAAGTGTTTTCAAATTAAAAAAGGGGATTTTCATCAATATATTATCTTATGAGATTTTGAAATTATGTTCATCTATGTCAAATTAATTTGTAAAATACAATGATTTACTTTGGTTATAATATTATTATATCATCCACATTATCTCATTGGATATTTATATAATCATATTAAATAGGGAAATTATTTAAATTTTGTTTGATAGTTCTCCTAATATAGGCTGTTAATTATTTTTAGGCATGTTTATTAAGTTTTGTTTTGTATTCATATGATGAGAAAATTATAATCGTTATGTGACAAGTGTGTCTTAGAATTAACTATCCCGTTGATGCATCCGTTTCTCACATGAGATTAACTAAATTGGGTATTTGGATTAGGATTTACCCATGTATATAGATGTCTTGGAATTAGGGTCTGATGGTATTTTTAGATGTCTTGGAGTAGGGCCTAGATGATAAGTTTCAAAGGTATGGAATTATAAATTCTATACTTATGAAATAACTTATTGATTCCCATGAGTTTATTTAAATTGTTTTCATATCCTTGGATATGTTTCAATCTTATGTGACTATTTATGTGGTATTATTTGATCATCATTTATTCTTTTCATATTGTGCATTCCTTATTTATCTTATATGGTATACATTCCCTTACTGAGTATCCAAGATCACCCCTTTCTTATTTTTCATTTCCCAAATAAGAGAATAAATGATTTATAATTAAAATAAAGGGATATTATATAAGGAATTAATATAATCCCAAATAAAATAATATTTTTTTTATTTTATGTTTTAAAATGTAATTTGGAATTCAAATATGTATATAGTTTACCCAGAATACTAATGTATTCAGTCCTTTGGGATGTGATTTCTTGTATTTAGTACCAATGTTAAAAATTAAATACCTTCTCTAGGCTAATAGGTTCTGGGTATTTGCTCTAACCTAACCCCAAATGAATCATAATAAACTAATATGCAATCCCAAGCTCTAGAAATTACATAATTGGGGTTGTTTTCAATCCACCCTTGAGCTTCAGGAATACATCTTAACATTTATATGTCACATCAGAATTTATTCTCTTCTTTGTGAGCCTAGTAATAGTTTCTAGATAATGGTAGATATACTATATTAACTTCCGTATATAACCAACCAAACTTAGAAATATCCTAATCTCAAACACATTATTGAGATGATCCCGGTACATTACTAACTCAACATTATGTAGATCTATGGGAATTCCAACCTCAGAAACTACATGCTGAAGGAACCACACATCCTAAATCCATAAGTGAACATTAATTTTTTTTAAAGAAAGACGATGTTCTTGATGTGTACTCAATATAATCCCTAGATTCCCAACACATGTATCTGAAATCTTTGAATATTTCTAGTTATAATGAAGGAACACCAAAATAAGGAATTCGAGATACAGATGAAAGATCATATTCATGGGATCCCTAGAAACTACTTGATCATTTTGAGCCTAAAAAGATCCAAAATAAACTCTTTTATTCGATATCTAATTTTAAATTTTTCCTTTTGAATATCTTCCTCTATAACCTAATTTTGGGGGTAGCCAAACCATAAGTCAATCTTGGAAAATCATTAGGCTCTCCATTATTGGTTAAACAAGATGTTAATCCTCGGTAAAATGTATCCATTCTTCACGCTCACCTAGTTCAGCTTCCTATAGTCCATAAAAAATCGAATACTACCATTAAACTTCATAGGTAGAAACACTAGGGAACCCCAAAGAGGGTTGATCAGTTTGATAAATCAATTTTTCTATAAATCCTTTAGCCATACCTAGAGTTCCTTCAACACAGATGAAACCATAAAATATAGGGGAATAAATATAGGTTATTCTCCATGGATGAGTTTTATCTCCAATTCAATTCATCTCTTAGGAGGGATTCATAAAATTTCATCATAAAAGACATCCTAATATAGTTGAACCATATGATGAATAGAAGAGTCTAATGTTAGCTCCACTACAAGAGTTAATTCTACCACCTATATATTATAGACCCAATTTCGACAAGGTATGGTCCCACTATTCTTTTTCTAACCCCCACTAACTGATCATAATTAAATTTTATCCCTCAGGTAAAATAAATGATACCCATCTTTGATAATAGTCGACATGAGCATAAAATATTGTCATAAAGTCTATCCTAAAGATCACATAAAATCTATTTATCTCCAAAACCATGAGATAATAAAAAAATCCATAATCACCAACTACTAATGGGTACTCAAGAAAACTTTTTAAACAATCTAATTTCTTCCCTATGAGTTTATCGAGGGAAATAAACTCTAAATATTACTAGAATGTGAAGTCAAGAACAAAAATAACTTAAGTAGATATAAATAAATTTGAAAATCCATTATCGAAAATGTTGGGAGAAAGTGTAGATGTGATCAATACCATACTTACAGTAGTCGATGTCCTCTCTCTGTAGTCCGCTGGTACCTGGTAAATCTCAAACAATCATATTAACATAGATCTATATCCATATGCCAAAAATCCAAGAATCACCCATGTCATCATAGTCTTAGGGACTTGAACCTATATCTAAGGACCCCTATTACAGAAACACTAGGAGTCATAGTGATAAAATGGTTTATAGATGAATAAAATATATAATATAATAAAAAGAAGAAGATGAACATGGGATATAATGATTTATGTGTTTCCTGAAATGAACTCTATATCCATAAAGTGGCATAAATTTTACTATGATCGACAGAAGAATTATATGTAAATTTAAAAGTTTCTGAATAGAAAGAAACTTTATCTAGAATGAGATCATAAATAAAAATATTCAACTATGCCACCAATCTTACAGTAAGTCCACTTTGCTATAGTTACCAGTGGTTAAATTTTTTTAGAGAAATAATAATGCTCTCTCAAAATTACAAGATTCTATAGGAAGTATTCCAAATTCCACACAACTATAGTGCCCTATTGGTGTCATGAGAGTTGCGGTCTGGTGCGATGTTTGAGCTACTAGCATTAAACCCAACATCATCCAAATATATTAGGATATACCATTCCAATAATCCCACCCAGTACAATGGAATTATTACTACATCTATCTTATTCCCACATGATATGTCATTCATGATATTTTCAAGAAGAAATGATTCATATGCCCTCTCTAACTACACCGATGACACATGATTTGATGCTTTGGAAAAATTTTGTAATAATTCCCATTGTATACACAGTTAATACACTAAGGACCTCCTTCTTCAATATAAGGTGACAAAATGCCTCAACTCATCTATTTTTATCCACTGCCAATTTGGGGTAAATACTCCACCATAATATTCTTATTATTATAATTATAAATGGGAACTCCACTATAGGTTTAAGGATAATTCATATATCTATCCTCCTATAGACCCCTCTTTGTTTTCAGGGCCTTGTGATTTTTTTTACAAATTTCATCATGTTGAAATTCCTGACCTGGATTATTAGATCAGAAAAAAGGCTAATCATGATTTTATTGGATTCATGGGCCACACTTGTAGGAAAGATAAGAGAAAATAGAAGTCACTCTAAGAAAAATTCTAAGAAATAATACATTGTCTTCATCCCTTGATGAAGCTCCATGAAAAATTATGCTCAGTTTAGCTTCATTGTACATGGAAAGAACACATTGAAGAATTTTTTTTTGAAGATTAAATGCATGATACCCTTACATCTTCTCTTCTATTGCATCATGATCCATCGCACACAACCCCAATTTGGTTGGGTTCGATGGATTCCATGATTCTTTAGAGTGTGCAGGTGATCATGGCGATGATTGAACTTTTTGAGTGCTGGCTTGTGTGGGAATAATAGTTCTCACTTTTCCTTAAAGTGATTTTGGTTTTTGTTGTCTGGTTTCTCTTTTGGGAAGGTCTGGACTTGGGCGCGATTCCAAACCCGACCTGCCTATGGTTGTCATTTCTTGTTCGGTTTCCACTAACCCAAAATGCGACTTATTTGAAAATCAAAAAAATGTGTTTCATTCATATGGAATCATTTACATCCTAGGGTCCTCCAGTGACTTATAAGGTTAGGGGATGCCGAAAATAGAAGTCACGAGTGTATTTAAACATAGTATTGAAAAATATTTTACCTTGTCTATATGTGTTATGTTAAATTTTTAATAAAGAATATAATTACGTTGTTAATAACTAGTTACCTAATTAAAAAGTAAAAGAGTAAAATGTAATGACTTAATGGAAAAAACTTCATGGAATGTTTAAAACATGAGATTAAAGTCTTATTTCTGTCTTTATGAACTCAGAGACACACCAAAATCCATTATTTCAAAACATTTGTTCCATTTACCAGGGAATAATGTCATGGGATTATTAACTTCTAAAGGATATTTCCAAAAGTTAATTTTCCCTCACACACTCTTAATCCCCTTGTCACCTGAAGTCAAACTAATCTCTTCAATTATAAGGAGTTTTCCAAGGAAAGATCAAGTCTCCCACATAAATAATAACTCCTTATGTTTTTCCTCTAAATATTCCTCTTACATATATAATATATCCACAAAATTATGATGACATAATTAACAAAATTATATTTAAATGTTATTATATTAATAGTGTAACCATTATTTATTCTACTAAATTTTCTAGAAAATAAAAGTGTTGTTAGTGCATTGCACAGACTACCACCTCCACAAAGCGATGTCTTCCAGCTTTTTTGTGTGAATAACCTTTCATGGATGATCAAAAAAGATGTAATGAATGATTAAGTATGAATTATATAATATATAAGCTTCTGAAATATGAAAATATCATTTAACTTCTTTCCCAATCATTCATTGAGAAAAGGGAAATATAAACTATGAATTCTTTTGATCTACCACCTTTTTGAGAAATGAATTTCACATGTGATAACCACCCATCATGGTTAGATTTAAAAAATATAAAAAATATTTAAAATTATTCTTGTAACTCTACTTATATTCTAGATATTATGATACTATTTTATGACACTATCAACCATGGGAAACATACATTAGGTGTTTTGAAAAAATGACAAAATACCCTCAAGTAACAGATATAGGAAAGAAGAAAATATAATAAATAAATATAATATAATAATAAAATGTGTATATTATATTAAATAAATAATAACGAGGTTCCTGTTAAGGTGTCATGTGTAGACCTAGAATCCACTAAACGGTCTCCCAATCTAGTTGTTCACATGGCCTCAAGCGCACCTCCCCATATTCCAGAGGATTCCAACTAGCAGCGGGGGTCCATGGTGGAATAGTCGGGAGACTATAAACTCATGATAAAAGTGTATCTCAGTATTATAATAAGATAAATAAATAAAATAAGCATATAAGATCACAACACAACTGAAGAATGAAAATATACCATATAAATAACAAAGCACCCTCATCCAATAGTGTAATATACAATTGATGATCATGGTATGCAATAAAAAATATGTGTAATACCACTACTACAAATATGGCCTTTATCCGCACTAGAAAAGTGCATTAACAGTGCTAAAAAAAGAGCTATTAATCAAGGTGAAGATAAGGGGGGAGAGGTCCGTTTTATAAGTGCTCATAAAAGTGATGATAAAGGAACCTTTTATCAGTGCTAAAAAAAGTGCGGATAAAAGCACCCTTTTATCAGCGCTAAAAAAAAGCACTGATAAAAGGGGTCCTTTATCAGTGCTTTTTTTAGCGCTGATAAAAGGGGCCTTTATCAGTGCTTTTAAAAAGAACCAATAAAAGTAAAAAAATAAAAAAAGAATTATATAATGGGAGGGGGAGCTTTTAACATCGTTAGAACCCCCCCCCCCTTTATCAGTTCTAGGCGAACCCCCAACCTCACACTCTCTTGTGAGCTAGGCTTCCTATGCATCCCCCACACACGAGAACCACTTTTCTTCCACTTAAACTCGAACCTGCGACCTCTCCCCTGCATGCCTGCACCATTGCCACTAAGACATTTTGTTTTTTTCTCTATTTAATGATATATCTGTTTATTTATATATATATAGTTATATTTATTCGTATATTAAAAAAGATTCATATTTATATAAACATATTTAGTTATATTAATACATATATATTTATTCATATATTAATATATTTATATTTATTCATATATTAATATATATATATAGTTATATTTATTTGTATAATAATAAAGTTTCATATTAATAAAAATATATTTAGCTATATAAATACATATATATATTTATTCATATATTAGTATATATATATATTCATTCGTATATTAATATATATATATATATATATATATATATTTAGTTATAATTTTTTATCCGTATATTTATTTTTATAGTAATATACATTTATAAGATTAGTTTTAAATATATTTATAAAATATTTTTTTATGTGTGTATATAAATAAATAAATAAATAATTACATACAAACATATATACAACACACACACACACAAACAAACACACACACACAGACACACATATATATTTACGAATAAGTACATATATATGTGTATTTGAAAAGACATAGAATGTTAAAATGACCATAAATTCTTATCCATAAGCACGTTTCAACTCCACAACTTGTAAAATTGAAGAAAATGAAACAATATTCAATATGATATGTGGTACAGTCCTAACAGACATCTGGATCATAAGTTATACTTGTTTGAATGTTAACAAATCGGGGTATCCTGACTAAAAACGTAGTTTTGGAGGCCATATGGGCCTTTCTTGGGATCTAAAAATGGGGAAAAATCTTTTCTTAGGTCACCAGCACGTAGAACTCGTCGCAGGCTTCGATTTGATATGCTGCAGAGCTTAAACAGACAGTCGTATTAAAATTTATGGCCGTTTGAAGTTTGTGTTACATTTTCTACTCATTTTAGATCTTTTATTAATGTTTTTTTATTTTTTTGTGTCTTCCAATTGTTATTAAATGATTATTAACAGATTATAATTAGAAAATTATTAATTAATAATATTTTTAAAAATATTTTAAATCCATTTTCACTAAATTTATTATATATTAAATTTAATAGACTATTTGTACTTATCTAAAACATATTTAAAAAAGATATTTTATATTTATATGAATATATATACTCATATAACAATATTTTTTTCATGATTCTTTTTGAAACATAAAATTTATCAGCACCAAGAAAAATCACTGATAAATCCCCCCTTTATCAGTGCTACTAAAAAAAGTGTTGAGAAATGGGTACCCTTTAACAGTGCTAAAAAATAGTGCTGATAAAGGGGGGGGGGCTTTATCAGGGCTAGAAAAAGTGATGATAAAGGGTCACTTTTAACAGCGCTTTTTTTAGCGCTATTAAAAGTGCCCATTTATCAGGGATTTTTGTAGCGTTGATAAAGGACCCTCCTTTATCAGCCCTTTTTTTAGCGCTGATAAAGGGTGGTGCTGTGGAAACCCAGTTTTGTGGTAGTGTACATGGAAACATTAATCCAATCCATTACATGTGACATAAGTAAAAAATACCAAATAGGAACTTTCCACATATTGATTCATGAGCCATAGCTAGGTCATATGACCACTTCTCTTATGAAACAATCATTCAAGCATCAATAAGTGGGTGATTTACCCTATCCTTACCTGAATCTATGATGTCTGTCCTGGTATACAATAGTGGCCCAGAGTGGGTGTGACATAACACTCAGTAGGCCACCACCAATGGTATCTTCAAAAATTCCAGTATATTCCTATAATTTAAAGCAGTGTGATGATATAACATGATTACAATCAATAAAAATTGAAGCAGTAATATCTAGTCTATCAAGACTCTTTATGACCAGTCAACTAAAAAATAGGATCCAAGGAGTATAAATTTCAAAGTCATCCTAATAGATTGGATACAAGGAGTTGAAATCTACATGGAATCCTATAATGCAGATTAAATAGGATCAAAGGATTAGAAATGTTCAAGGCATCAAAAAGGATCATTAAACCAGATCCAGGGTGTATAGATTTACAAGGAATCCTAATAAGTCATTAGATCCAAGGAGTATAAAATTCCAAGGAATCCTAACCAATCATGAGATCAAAGGAGTAGAACTGTCTAAGTCATCCCAATATGTTTTCAAATCTAAGGAGTAGAAATTTAAAAGTAATACTAGAAAATCAAGTAAATAAAGTAATAATATTCAAGGATTAGAAATGTCCATGGTATCTAAGAAAGTTAATTAAATGAGATCTAAGGACTATAAATGTCCATGGAATCATAATAGGCCATCAATGACATAGCTTAAACCCTCTATATTCATTATACATAGTTCATTATTCCATTGTAAACAATTACATTAATCCCTTATTATTATATAAAAGCACTTGGATTACTATTTTTATACCTTTCATATAAAAATTATAAGGTGATTTGAGGTGCTTACAACCTTTAACAGTTCACTTAATCACCATATTCAATTATCAATTATGTAAAGTGATCCCACAAACCCCAAGGGTGGTATAATTGTGGCCAAAAAAGAATGTCCCACCCCATGGGTGGTTCTGGCTAAGTTCAACAACCTCCAACCTTTTATAAAGGTATCATGAAATTTATTAAACCTGAATTTAAAATTTAAATCAAGGTTTAATAAATTTAGGAAACATATCATAGAAAGTTGTGTATTTTGAAAAATGATAATAATATATAAAATGACCATACATGAAGGAAAATTTTTATACCTCCAACCTTATGGCCATAAATTAACCTTCATCAAATATCAACCTATGATTCAGTACAGATCAGGAGAAAACAGAATAATGGATGAATGTCCTAAAAATATGGCATGACATCCTACACCAAACTAACTCAATCATTGATAAGTGCAATGGTTGAAGAAGACTAAGGAGTTAATAACTATCTAGTGGAAACCCAACAAGATGGGAAACTCTTGAATCAGATGTCAAATGATGAAAATACCCAAAATACTAGTGGGATTCCATGAGTGATCTCTAGTGAGAGAAAAATGGTGGTTATGGCTAGGAAAAGGAGAACATGCAATGGATTAAACATTTAAATATATAAGTGAAAAAAGATAATTTTACCCAACATAAAGGGGTCACACAGTTGGACAAATGTTTGTCCAAACCATACAATAACCATGTTCCCAAGATTTTCTGAAGACCCCCTCGCTTGGTCATGGTTCATAGTTAGATAAACCATGCATAAACTATGAATTTACCCTCTATTAAAAATTATACAGAAATCCCATGGGAGTGTGGCTTAGGCCACATAGTTTTGGAAAACCCTGAATCCCTAAAAGTCTACTAAACCACCCTACTTTGTTTATACTAACTATGGGGAGCAATAATTTCCTAAAAAATTAAGTATCTAGGCTTCTAATAAGTCCCAAACATCCTCATTTCCTCCATATCCTCATTAGGAATCCATATTTGGTCAAATACAAGAAATTATACCAAAAATAAAAATATTTCATACCACATAGAAAACTCCAGATAGTAAATTTTTTTCCCATTAAATTAATCCATCACTGATTTTACCTTCCAAGGGTGGTAAAACATCATCTGAGAATAACTATAGAAAATGAGAATGTACGTCAACATCCCATTGCCAAGTATCATCCTGCATATAGAAGTACTTCCATAGCACTAGTATAAGAGGAATTGACCGACCTAAAAGAACCTTCATGCCTCAATCATCAACATAGATAGGATGAACCTCAAAGGGTACATCTACCCCCAACTAAACCTCATCCAAATGAAGAATATGTGATGGATCATAATGATATCATTGAAGATGAGGTATGTGGAAGACTTCATGCATGAATCAGTATCTAGTGTTCGACGATGAGGATTAGTGTATTATTTATTTCTATAATGGGATATATCCATATACTTCTTAATAAACTGAACTATCTTTAAAGTCTACTGAATAAGACAAGGACCTTGTAGCACTACCTCTCCTACTTCAAACCAGCATAGGGGTGAACATAAAAACCTACTGTATAGTGCTTATAACAAGCCATCTGTATAGTTACATGGAAGCTGTTATTATAATCAAACTTGATGAGAGCTAAGTGTTTCTCACAATAAACTCTGAAGTCAAGGATTCATTCTCGAATTATCTCCTCCAAAACCTGTATCATATGCTCATACTAACCGTCAGTATCTAGGTGATAGGATGTAACCAAAAGTACCTATGAACCTGGTGCCTTATGTAACCCCTTCCAAAACCGCAATATGAAATAAAAATATTTTTATGATATGATCGAATTTTAAACCCCATGTATGTGTATGATCTCATTAAAGTAGAGTCTCTAGATATTATCCTCAAAAATATTCTCCCAAATAGTTAGAAAATTGGTGACCATTGTTAACCTATTTATGATCACCCATACGATGTCACTACCCCAAGGTGATCTAGGTCGACACATCATGAAATCCATGGGTATTTCTTCACACTTCCACTAGAGAATAGGTAGAATTTGTAAAATAACTTATCTTTTCTGGTGTTGTTCCTTCACCTACTGATAGAGAAAACACTTGGTAAAAAACCTAGCTTTCTCTTTTTCCATACCAGACCACCAATACTGGCAACATAAGTTTTTATAAATCTTGTTAATACTGGAATGTTCTTATCATATAGAGGAATGTTAATCTCTCATCAACTCTTCTTAGATATATGTAGGAACCCGGACAAGTTTGTGGATTCTCAAGTTCTCATCCTCATCAATGATCTAACCAAGTGGTGGCTCATCACCTGAAACACTCTCTAGTAGGAGAAAACCCTCAAAATATAAATTCTTGAACATATTTACTCTCTCCATAAGTTAGGAATTCTTTGATAATGATGTAGGTACAAATTTTCAATGATGGACCTAAGCCTAAAAATGCATATCAGAAAATAGGTCCATAAAATTATGCTCGCTACTAGCCTGCTAAAACACTAATGTTTCAGTCCTCCTACTATGAGCATCGAAAAATGCATTTACTTTATTAAGAATATTGGAAAGCTCTAAATTGATCCACTATAGCTATTTAACCTATATGAACTGTCTGAGATTCACATCACACTGAGTAAATATATACGTGGGGAATTTTTCATCTGTATGCACCAAACAATTCTCTCATAGTGAATAATGCCTCCAAAAGCACAAGGCATGAACAACATCAACTTTCTTGAGATCATGTGTCAGGTAGTTCCTCTCATGTGACCTCAAGTTATAAGACTCATATGCCAGGACTTTCTCTTCCTACATCAAAAATGGTCTTAGACCGATACCAGATGCATCATAATATATTGTATATATTTTTCCAAGTTCTAGGAGAATTAGGATCAATGATTAAGTCAGTATCCCTTTCATCTCATGAATGGATGTATCTTAGAAGTATAACCATGTGAACATCACACCCTTCTTACTCAAGCCCGTAAGAGGTGACGCTAAGCATGAGAGTTCTGGTATAAAAAAATTTAATAACCGACTAGCTAAAATAAACCCGCTATATCAAAGATGTTCTTGGTCATCTACCAAGAAAGTATATCTCTCATATTATCTAGGTCATTTGATACAGTTGTTTCTAAGATAATATAAACGAGGAAGTGAATTTTATCCAACCAAAAGTGAAACTTTTTGGGATTATCATGTAAATGATTATCTCCTAGTGTATCCAATATGATGTAATGATTTTTTTTCATGGTAATGTTGAGAATGAGAATAAACCAAGATATCATCCTTTAATTCCACAATAAATGAATCCGGATAAGGATGAAAACCCAACATATTAGTTCAATTAATACTATTGGAATGTTCATGTGACCGAACAACATGACTAAATACTTCTAAAAGAATTTTTCTGACACTTTCATTAGGGCACACCCAACTTGTGTGTAATTTTTCATTGGTGTGGTAATGTTTCCCCACATTGATGCTTTCAAAATGAAGAAGACATTCATAACTTTCTTAGCGATGTATGCTCCATGATTGAACAAGGATGATGGGATTTTGCTTCTTCCTTCCACGAATTTCTCCATGAAACTTGTCTCTTAGTCTGGTTCTCCCTCATAGATTAAGATGTGTTTATGAAAATCATTTTCAGTTTCATATATTTATGGACACTGGTAAAATAAATTACCTCTGTTTGAAGATCCCAAGGGGTCTTGATAGGGCTGAAACCTTCAATTAGGGGAGTATTCATGTTGGGAATCACTGGTATGTCTGGACGCTGGAACATCTGTATTGTTCCACATAGGTGGGCTTCTCAAGGGAGAATAAATCAAATAATCCTATAGTGATCACAAAATATCTTATTCCATAGGTAGTTATTTTGATGTATTCATGAAGAATCCCATGTTTATCATAGGGTAGGTCATGAGTTTAACATATTACGGAGAATAAGTGAGAATTATCATAATTTCCAGTGGAGAAGGATCAATGAAGGGAATCCCTAGGAGGGAAAGCCTAAAAGGTTTACCCGATGGATTAGTTAGAATGCCTATGGAGACAACACCTCGATGTTGTGTCTCTTAAATAGAATATGTCACTCCAGGAAGGCTGATATAGAGACCATTGAATGTTGATCAGGGTGGGTTCACCCATATGATGGGGGAGCCAATGTTTACCATTGGTTGGGATTAAACCTCAATTAGGTATCCTACATACCCTATTTAGTAGACAGAGATCAAAATCCCTGTAGTTCGAGAGGGTATAGTTTGGGGATTACACAAGGTTTTCTACACTTCACAATAGAATTTCTCTTGCTAGAATGATGAATGGTGTGTTGATTACATATGGTTAGCCTCCTGGGTGATTCTAGGAGCATCAATGACATGTATAAGGCTTATGTGTATGAATGAACAAGATGGATGGTATGAGTTTACTGGGATATGGTGGACCATGTAAAATTAGGATGGATTTGGATGAAGATTTGAGATGGAATGGATGTGTTGGATGAATGGTTATGGGTGTTGGTCTTGAACCTCAGGGATGTTTCCAACATATCCCATTTGGTTAGAAATTAAATTACACATAGTTATGAATGGGGTACCAAAAGAGACACCCAAGAAGAAACTGAGATATCTAATTCAAACTACTACCAATGTTATCATCCCTTCTCTTTGGTTGGCATGCAGATCATTATGACAATCTATGTCTCTAGAAGTCCTCTGGAAGATGTAGGTTCTGGGAACAGCGGAAGAACGTTGGTGGGTGTACCCAACTTTAATTTTAGTGTTAACAACAATCAATCTGAGATCAGTCACGATAATAAAATGCTGAATCTTCCAAATAGAAAGAGGAATGAAAAAGAAATAGGGGAGATCCAAAACCATAGATAGGATCATCATGTGTTGGTTATAATTAATTTAATTAATTGACAAGAATTACCTTGATGGAATTCTTTCTTCATTGATGTTTCTAGTCACGATCTGATGTGATCCATCGTTGCATCATAGAATTCAAGTGTAGGATTCATCTAGCGGTGATCCAAATGTGCTCCACGTATCTCTGGACGTCACCAAAGGGATCTCTGAGTGCTAGAGTGGAAGAGCCTTCGCTTGTGATGTTCGCCTTCGATTGCCTTGATCCGGTGAAGGTGGATCTCTCTCTCGTAGCTTGAGAGCGTTCTTGGTGGAAAAGGAAATCTCTCTTGGCTTGAGAGCTTTTCCAAATCCTTTTTGCACAAACCCACAAAAAATGGCCTGGATAATGAGAATTATATATTTGGGATTTTAATTACATAGAATAATAAAATGAATTAAATACCCAAAAGGGTTTATTCATTTCATTTAATTCTTAATAATACACCATGTCTTGACATGCACCTAGAAAATTAGACCTAATATTATTTAATTAAATAAATAATATTATTTCTCATAAATTCCAAGAAAAACTACACGGCATGTACTTTTATTTTCCATTTTTATTAATTTCCTCCACCACATTTGTTAGACATTGAATAATGACTATTTATTTCTCAAATAAATAACACTGCATTACTCGCTACTTAATATATTATTTCTCCCAAAATATATTCTCTCAAATAACTAGTGGAGAAATAAATACGATCAGGCATCCTTGAATAATTATTAAACCACAGTCAGGAATAATATTTATTCAACTTCTTAAATTAATATTTATCTGAGATACTTGGACACACTTAGTGTGTACCCTCTAGGCCTCTTTCTCAGTGGAATTAGGAAAATCCTACCTAAATTCCAAGGTCAGCATCTGGAAACATGCTAAGGGACCCATAAAGATAGAATTTAAAGCCGAACTACGTGTCACCTCCTACGAATGCTTACAGTGTAATGTAATCCCTTTGTCTTGATATCTAGAATCAAGCGGGTTACATGCTGGTTCCATTAACCCATGTGCTCTATTATTCTTTCTTTGAATTTTCAGAATTGAACTTGCTCATTCCTCACGATGGCCATGGATTTATTTAGGCTATATCAATTCCATCAAAGGTCCTCATATATCTACCTTTGTTATGGAAAATAAGGGAAAAATATTTTCTCACATTATCTATTAATAAAATATCACCCATGACACACCCAATGTATCCTACCTCACTATGAAAAGTGTGTTGTCATCGTTTTAGTCAACACATCTAAGTTCATGAGTAGTAATACCCATTAATAATAATCTTAAAGTCTAAGTATCAATACACATGTCCGTAGATAGGGACATCCAATGACACTGTGAAATGTGGATTTCCTACTGGCGGTTCTCATTCTCATAATATACTCCTGGATATTACCATGGGTGTACACCATGAGAAGGTTCCTCAATTTTTTATGAGTCCTCACCCCTAATGGACTGTATTATTTGTTTTCCTCAAATAACATCATCTGACCATAGAACATATATTCAAGAATAGTGTTATGGCACTTCCGGGTTCTCATCATAGCAGGGATCTTATACGACCATTTAATGCAACAACTATCCTTAGGAAATTATCTTATGCATTGTCACATATAAGAACAATGAATATGTGATAAGGTATTTATTAATGAATAAATTACAAAGTAGTTGGTTCTAGGCCACCAAATCCAACAGAAGAAACTGACATGGTACGGGGTCGTGGTGATGAAAATCTAGCTCATCTAGGTTGCAGATAGGGTGGAGTTAAATTAGAGTTATGCATATCTAATTTCTTTAGATATCTACATCTTCTAAATAGGTAAATATGAATAACCTAATGTCACAGTCAAAGTGATTCTCGTTCAAGAGCATGATCTAGAAGAAATGTTGCCCGATGATGACAATGATGAAGAATAATAAGAAGATGAAAGTGAGGAATAAGAGGAGGAGGAATAGGTTTTGGAAGAATAAGAGGATGAGGGAGGTGATCCTAGTGGTGGGGAATCCCATGGGAAAACCATTCGTCAAGGGAGTCCTTGGGAGAGAGGAAAGATTGCAGGATCTAATGGGGGGATCACCAAGTATCTATTGGAAAGTCTTAAATTACATATTACTAGTACTTTCCCCCTTTCAAAACTCAGATCCACTAATCGAAACATTTCACGTACAAGATAAAATTAGTGTTGATTAGGATCCCGCACTATAGTGGGTGATAATGTGGCAATGGATATGGGGGGATAGGTTCCTGGACCTTTACCCGACATTGATCCATGTGACAGAACAATCATGGGCAAGGTGGATAGAGGTGATCCATTAGAGGGGGTTAGGGAAAAACATTAGAATCCTATGATATTACCAATATCCATGGGGATCCAGTGCTGATCATTTAAGTAACAAGTGCTGAACCCCCCCCCCCCCATGGTTGAAGTTCTTGTGGCGAATTAGGAACTCGATTCGATAACTCTCATCTATCGTAAGTCTCAACCTTCACAAAACCAAACCTATCATTTAAGGATGAGGCTAAATAAAGCCTTAATCCTATGTAGTGATCAGAATAATACATGCCAAAAATATAGACGAGGCTAGGGAATTGATAGGATCTCTTCTGATGACTGCACCTTTCCACAAGGAGTCAGTCAACCAAGATGATCTGGCCATGGAAATAGATAAACAGGATGTTGTAGCCACAAATGATTCCACTAACATGATAGAGCTCAAAGGTGGAGGAGGTGATGTTTCTGGGGAATAATCAAGTCAATATGTACATCCCTAGCTCATATATCATATTCCCTCAGACAAGATTTTACTAGTAGAACTTACTATGGGACTTCTGGACACCTTCCTAGAGTATGAGCCTGATGATCCTGATGAGATGGATGAATCTGATCCTGAGGAAGCTGAACAAAATCCCATAATTCAATGTCAATCATGTAAGTGTATCAAGAGTTTCATTAAAAAAACTCCATAATCACAATGGGTGAGCTAGATTGGGTCACTTCTCTATTGGCTGTGTTTCCAGTGTGCTAGAGGGACAGACACTCATGATCTATTTTCACTGGTTTGCGACTATCTTTCTAAGAAGATATTGGAAAGAAATCAACACTTGGTTGCTTCTTGGTTCCAGGAGAAGTATGAAAACATTCAGAATATTTAAGAGGATGAACAATAGATCTATGGCATATAATAATAGACAAACACATGTTCTTACTTTACCACTAATCAATCGAAACATATCGTATGATTGAGGGTCCTACCAGCTGTGTCCCAAAAGAAGTTAAAAAAGGAAAGACATCAAGTGGATGATATCTTAGTTGAACAAGACCAAGCATAGATCATGGAGAATGAGATTATCTAAATTACCAATGATGAGGTAAGTGAGATAAGGCGATGACGACAGACTCTGGAGGCCACACACTAGAAGGTGGTAGAGTTGAAGTGCTATATTGAAGGGGTAGATCCATAGGGATTGTTTTTTTTCCAAATTCATGAAATTTATTTTCTTTTATTCTTTTCTTGAACTACATGTCTGTACACATTCATGATTTATTTAATTGTTACATCACAATAATATATGTTATAGAACTAAAGATCAATCCCTAAGACCACATGGGTCATTTCTGGCATGAGAATCCATGAAGACCACAATTTGTTTCACTTTTTATGAGAGGGTCAAATAATCGTAAATCACTAAGGGTCTTATGTCTTTGTCTTTATACTTAGAGAATTTGGGTTGAAAGAGGCTGTGGATAGAGAATAGTTCTCTCAAAGCTGCCAACATTCCTTTTATGATGTGTTCTAGTGAACGAACAAGATAACATCAGGGGTGTTATAATATATTCCAAAAAAGGGTAATGGGAAATGTGAATCATGATACCCAAATTCTGGTACACAATGGGAGAGGTGTCACAATATGGGAAAACTATTGACCATGTTTGAAATATAGTATCCATATTTTTTAGCCTAAAATGGGGAAAAAAAAAGGGTCTAACACGGACCATGTTCAAAACATGAGACCTATCTCAAAAATTTTGTCTGAAATCCTTTGGAACGTTCGCTCAGGATGATAGATGTACTATGTCGAGACACCAATCCCTCAGGGGGTCCCTTCAAACATGGAAGAGGACGAGGATTCGAATAAAGGGGGATGAAAAGAGAGAAAATGGAGTGATGGAATGTTCTAATGGATTTCAAAACTCTCATTATTATGACACCATGACTTATAACACCCTGGTGTGAGTGTAATAGTTTGAAAAAAGATCAAACCTATATTTCAGGGGAGTGTCATCTCAAATGTCGAGTGATAGCTGAATATGCGAACAACACAGTAGATGAATAACATTAAGGGAGGAGACCTCTCAGGTGAGGCTTGAGATGCTTTTCAGTTTTAGGTCATGAAAGTGAGGTTGATGAACATGTTGTTTAATGTTATATGGTGAAGAAAATGCATGGTTCAATTTAACAGTGTGTGATTAGGTCATGTCCCACAACTTAACATCACGTGATTGGGATGTCTCACAAAGTTTAATGTCATACTTCCTAGACCATGAACAATATATTAATGTCATGTTACATAGACTATGATATTTCCTAAAGTATCTGTGTGGTATGGAGGGAAGAAATCCAATGTGAATGAGGCCAAAGAGTCTAGCATTCCACAAAAATATAAAGAATCATAATGGATGAAGGCTTCCCAAAAATGGGTATTTGTGGTGCGCCAAGGTGAAAAAATGTAACACCCCAAGCTTCTACGGCACGCTTCTCTTTGAATAATGCGATAGCGTGTGTTGTACGCAACACCGAGTTCTAACAACCAATCAAACTAGCCGTTATGAATAGTAATACCTACTTTTTGAAATTATATATATATCTTATATTTCAAAATGGACTTAATTTTTGGATTTGGAATATCTAATTTAGCCTAAGATGAAATTTTGGTACTTTTCGGATAACTTTAATATTTTGATGAATAGTGAAAATTACTAAATTTTAATTAAAAACAACTTTTTTAATCAAAATAATTAATAGTGATAAATTATGAATTTTAGTGGTTTTAAAGTATATTTAGAATATATTTTTACCATTTAATATAATTTTGGTCATTGGACATAATTTTACAATTAAACTGAACATAAACAAGTGTCAATCTTTTGATAGTTATTTTCTCTTAAAAACACGCTTTTTGTTTTGACAGCGGGAATTAATTTTAAATTAATTTCTGCCACTTCCGTGTTTTGAATTTAGAAAAATGGATTCTATATTTGGAATCAGGATGTCCAAATTATGTAAATAGGTAACTTTTATTTTTAGACATTTTGAATAATTACTGTGGTAAATATTTTATTTACCATGGTTAAGGGTTAATCTGGTAAATAAGCGTTAACAAATAATATTATAATAATACTAAATTACCCTAAAACGTGTCCTAGACTTATTGGTTGATACATGTTCGACCATAGGCATCTTTGGGTCGATTTTGGGACCCCATGGTGCCACTTGTAGGTGATAGGGATATTTTTTTTAATTAAGTTAAAATGAATACAAAAATGACACAAGCATATATCTTTTAGAAAAACAATTATTACATAGGGTTATATATGTTGGTTTTTAGATTATAAATATTCATTAGAAATATAAAAAGATTTCCTACACAATTATATTTTCTTTATAATTTTTAGACATTAAATGATTTAATTTATTTATGACACAATGATGATGTAGTAATTACTATAATAGTGAAAAATTAAACTAATTGATATTATAAATACCCAAATAAATATAATATGAAACTTTTAATGAATTAAAATAATTTTCTAGGATAATATGATATATTAATATTTATTTAATTGACTTTTTTCGAAGTAATCAATCTTTTATGACTTTCACAAAAATCAACTATTGAATAGTGTCAAAATTGACATAAAAGAGTTCTTAAAAAACATATTATATTATTAATTGATATTAAATTACTAAAAATATAAGGATCGGACAAGAGACTTATATCATGATAGGTTCATCATTAATGGACCACTTGGGGGTCGCTTGGATGTATGTAGTAAGTTTATTAACCATATTATACAAAAATACCAAGAGACATTGTAAAAGTGAAACTAATTAACTTAGAGTTAATACTTAAAGATAAGGTTAATATAAGTACCCAAACCTGTCTAAATTCTATTGGTTGAGTTGTTTTCGACCCATACCCACCTTAAAATTTAAATAATCAACTTTGGAACCATTAGAAACCGAATATGAATTTATTATAAATTAATATTTCTAGCTTTTCCAAAGGTGCCCCTCACCCCTCTTATAAAAGGGAACTCCTCCTTCTCATTTATTCACACCTTCAAAGCCTTTTGGTTCGGCCAAACTCTACCCAAATACTCTCCCAACTTCCCTCACTACAACCTAGGGGCCTTATTTTGATCAGAAATCCAACCTAAGGAGCCCTTTTGATCAAATCAAATGGAAGAACCCGAAGAAGAGGTAATGATTTCACCACCCTTTTCCATGTTCATTTTTCTTCCACTTCTTCTTCCTTTGTTGTTACCATTCTAAAATAATAACTCCAGTATCATATATATAATGTGATGTTATTATAAATATGGTACAACCGTATTCAGTATTCTATCCACCCTTTGAATAACATGTCACCATACGTGCGTACGTACGGCTTACCGTCTCCACGTCGTGGTGTAATTGTTATTCAATATAATATTATTTGGATGGGTATAATAATGATGTTTAACTCATGTAAATAATAAATATAACATGTTAATGATTCTGTATATATTATATACCATCCATTTATATATTATTTTAATATCAAAAGAATGATATTGTCGCTCGTGCGTACGTACGGACTACCGTCTCCACGAACGCGATGAGATTCATTCTCCATCGTATCCATTCAAGTATAATTATCATTTGATGATTTAAAAAATGATGTTTAAGGACTTGATATCATTCTGGATATGAATAATAAACAACCTATCCTTTATAAACATGTCTTACGTAACAAAACATATAAAAGAAAACAAGTAAGTTAACACCCGAAACAACGATAATAATAAGATATTATTATCAAATCAATATTAAAAGATCATATATGATATCATATTAATGTATATGATTCCTGTATAATTTAATAACAATTATTTCACCATTATACAGGAGGTTAACCTACCCCAACCAAGGAAAAGTACAAGGTAAGGGTTATTTCACAATCTCTTCATTATCCTAGGTTGTTTATACGTAATAATCTACTGGGATCTCGTTATCATCCACATCCATGTTTCTTCAAAATGTATTTCAAAACATTTTTACAAGAATATGGGTTAAAGTCATTTATACCCTTGTTTTACTTTTTATAAGAGGAATCTTTCCGTCATTTTCAAAACAAGGTCCTTTTTAACCTTTTCGACAGAATTAAGGTAAGAATGTTTTTTTAACTTATACGGCGGGTGCGGTTATTTTCCGCCGTTATAAAATATTCAAAGCTTTCCTTACAAGCTTATAAGAATATTTTCAAGAAAATGTTTTATTTTATATGGCTCTTAAATGATTTCAAAAATAGAAAGAGATATATCTCTAAAAAGTGTTTTGATTTCATCTATGTCAACATCCTTTGATGGATTTTACGCTTATTTGAAGTTGATTTATTATGATACAAAACTTATATATTGTATTGAAGGTTTTGTGATATGTTTGACTGTGGATGTGCTATTTTTATACCATTCATAGTTTATGGTGAAATTAATGACATTTCGTATGCTAGTTTTAATACGAATGTTTATGTTATGTTTAAACCTTTTCATATGGGAATGCATTGGACTTAATATATGACGGGTGGAGCCCGCTATAGATCCTCGATGCATCGGTAAGTCTCATGAGACAAACTAGTGTCTTGGCACAAGTCCTTGAAAAAATTTTATTTGTAGTCTTGGCACGAGTCCTTGGCTATGTGGTTATGATAGTCTGGCATTATGTATTCCAACATTATGAAAGTGGTTAGTGATTTTGCATGTGATTATTAGATTAGTAGAATATCCATGTGAATGATTAAATGGAATTATTTTATTTTATTTATGCCATACAATGTTGAAAGTTCAAGTTTGAAAGGCTGTTGTTTTAGTTATACATTGCCTTAAATGTTTATTCTTATTTATGAAAGTTTCCGCTATATTGTTATCCTTACTGGGCATTTGTGCTCACCCCTTTTCTATGTTTTATTTTTCCCAGGAAGTGAAGAAGTAAATTATGAATGACCTGCAGGGATATTATGTGGGGATATGAGTGTGGATTATGGAGACATTATGTTGTTTTAGTAGTTTTTCATTTTATGATGTAATGTAAAACTTATGAATATATCTAGTGTTTCCAAGGCTACTAAACCAATCGGTCTTTCGAGATTTGATCTTTCTTGTGATCATGCCAATGTTATGTAATAATGCACTGACTCTGGGTAACTAGGGTCGGGGCATTACAGTTGGTATCAGAGGAAGTTTAGTACAAACCTTGGAAGCTAGATTTAGATAAACTCTGATTAGAGAACGTAGACCAAAGATGAACTTTGAGGATTAGTATAGAAGAACTTCCTAGAATTTTGGTATTGTAGAGATTTTGTGAGTTTTCCGAGCAATACATCCCTATCTGGATACGAGCAGGTAGAGGCGGCTCTGGCACATATGTACCTAGGGGTAAAACCTGAAAACACCGCTTTGAGCTAGACTCGAACGGGAACTGGTGCACGACAACGGGCCTTGCTGCACTCTTGGTTACGACACTCCCGGAGGATATGCTTAGGATAACTCTCATTTTATTTAAAAATCATTATGAAGGGTTTATGAGTATATAATTCTTCAAAGAAAACATTTTTATGTATATGGATTATATCCATAAATAGTTTAATTTATTTTAAGTGTTTTATAAGTATGGGATTATGTATTTTGATTCATAAACTGATCTAGTTTATGCCATTGTTTAGAAATGGCACCTAGTGGAAGAAATGGAAACCGTATCAATGCACGCACTCCATGTAGGGATTTCCCTCCTGCTCAAGATAATTATAGTGGGGCTGGTGATGCAACTGGTGCCGATCAGCTAATCACCATACTGGGACAACTTACTCAGGTTATGAATAATAACCTTACCCGTATGGAGCACCCTGATCCATAGAGTGGAGGATCAGTGTTAGATCGATTCACGAGGCAACAACCACCAACGTTCAATGGGAGTACAAATCCCTTAGTAGCCGAGCAATGGATAAATTCACTAGAGAAAATATTTCAGGCTTTGGGGAGTAGTGAAAGGGAAAAAGTTATCATGGCAATTTACCGCCTCACTGGAGATGATGATCAATGGTGGTCATTGATTCAAAACATGAAGGAAGATGATGAAGTATCAAATATGGAATGGAGGGAGTTCAAAGATCTGTTTTTAAAAAAATACTTTCCTCGCGACCATCGAGCAGATATGGAAAGGCAATTTCTGAGTCTGAGACAAAAGGAGGATGAGAATGTCACAAAGTATGAGGCTAACTTTACAAGGTTAGAGAGGTATGCTGGAGATTATATTCGCAACCCAAGAAGTAAGATTGATCGTTTCTTTGATGGGTTAAAACCATTTCTCCATCGAGCATTAGTCTCACAATCCTTTTCATCGTACGAAGACATTGTCTCATGTGCTATCAAGACCGAAAAGGAATTCTCTAAGTCTTATGACTTTAAAGCAAAGCAAGAGAAGAAGAGACCTGCCGATCAATCTGGGAATGGAAATAAGGGGAAAAAGGGAAAGGTTGAATATCCATCTTGTGGTAAATGCAGGAAGAAACATCCTGGTACTTACTTGAAGGGAATGGGAGTCTGTTACAAGTGTGGTGAAAAAGGCCACCAAGCTCGTGATTGCAAGGGGAAGAAGGAAGCTACCAACGTTCAGTGCTACAATTGCAGGGAGAAAGGGCATTATGCAAATGCATGTCCTAAGCGTCAGGAGAACTTAGCTCAGAAAAGGCCAAGGGATCAAGGCCAGGCTTATGCTATCACTACTGCTGAGGTAGAAGCTCCGAAAGACGTGGTGGAAGGTAATTTAATGGTTTCCTCAAGTTTAGAAAATGCATTATTTGATTCTGGATCATCACATTGTTTCATATATTCACAGTTTGATAAGAAAATTAGATATTTCCAATTTGATTTGATAAGGGAGTTGTCAGTTAAAACTCCTCAGGGAAGTATCATTGCAACAAAGTTTTGTGAATCAGTCCACATTAGAGCACATAAATGTTCATTATCTACTGATATCATCGTCTTACCTATGATTGAGTTTGATATAATCCTCGGTATGGATTGGCTTTCGGACTATGATGCGAAGATTTATTGTAAGAAGAAAGAGGTTATGATTCTTGATGATAATGATAAGGAACACCTTATCTTTAGAGTAGAATCGTCACCACCTAATTCTTATTTAGATCCACCCCCAGTAGCTCAACTTAATTAAATTATTGGGGAGGAAGAGAATGAAATAACTGTCGGTGAGGAAAGGAATGTTCAAATATAGGATGTACCTCTTGTGAAAGAATTTGTAGATGTATTTCCGGAAGATTTACCTGGACATCCTCCAGAACGAGAAGTTGAGTTTTCCATGGATTTGATTCCTGGATCAAGGCCTATATCGAAGACCCCTTATAGAATGGCCACTGTAGAATTAGTTGAACTAAAGAAACAACTAGAGGAATTGAGTAATAAGGGATTTATTCGCCCTAGTGTTTCTCCATGGGGGGCCCCTATTCTTTTTGTTAAAAAGAAAGATGGATCTATGAGGTTATGTATCGACTACAGGGAGATCAATGCTATAACGATAAAGAACAAGTATCCCCTACCTCGTATTGATGATTTATTTGACCAACTGCATGGAGCTCAATACTTTTCAAAGATTGAACTTCGATCTGGATACCATCAGTTGTGTGTGAAGAAGGAAGACATTCCGAAAACAACATTTCGAACCAGGTACGGGCATTATGAGTTTACTGTAATGCCGTTTGGATTGACTAATGCACCATCTGTATTCATGGATCTGATGAATAGAGTTTTCAAGGAGTATCTCGATGAATTTATGGTGGTATTTATTGATGATATATTGGTATACTCCAAAACCTACGAAGATCATGAAAATCACTTGCGCATTATCTTGAAGACTTTGAGGAGGCATGAATTATATGGGAAGTTTAGCAAGTGTGAATTCTGGCTTCAGGAGATTTCTTTTCTTGGCCATATTGTCTCTAAAGATGGAATCTCTGTTGATCCTTCTAAGACCAAGTCAATCCAAGAATGGCCAACACCTACGAGTATAACTGAGGTACGTAGTTTTATTGGTTTGGCAGGTTATTATCGACGTTTCGTCCAGAATTTTGCCCGATTGGCTAACCCATTAACGAAGCTCACACATAAAGGGGTTAAATTTGTTTGGACAAAAGAGTGTGAAGAATGTTTCAAAGAACTGAAGAGAATATTAGTCAATGCTCCTATATTGACTCTACCATCGGGGAATTATGGGTTCATTATTTATAGTGATGCATCAAAGAAAGGACTTGGTTGTGTCCTTATGCAGAATGATAGAGTTATTGCCTATGCATCACGACAGTTGAAAATTCATGAACAAAACTATCCTACTCATGATCTTGAGTTAGCAGCTGTGATCTTTTCTTTGAAGATATGGAGGCACTACCTCTATGGTGAGAAATGTGAGATTTATACTGATCACAAGAGTTTGAAGTATATTTTCTCACAAAAAGAACTCAACATGAGGCAAAAGAGATGGCTTGAATTACTCAAGGATTATGATTGCACGATACTCTACCACCCGGGGAAAGAAAACAAGGTGGAAGATGATTTGAGTAGAAAAGACCATGGAGTTTTGAACATGATGAGAATGGAAAGGGATCCAATTTTCATGGATCAAGTAAAGATGGACATGGGTATAACCAGGGAATGTGAAAAATCAATGCTTTTTCAAATGGTTGCCAAACCATATTTACTAGAAAGGATTAAGAGTTCTCAGACCGATGATGAAGAATTCCAAAAGAAGATTAAAGCTGTGAATGATGGGAGATTGAGAGACTTTGTGTATGAAGATGGAATTTTGAAATTCGGGAAGAGACTTTGTGTTCCCAATATACCTGATCTAAAAAAGGAATTGCTGGATGATGCTCATAGTTCCAATTTCTCTATACACCCTGGGAGCACCAAAATGTATACAGATTTGAAGGAACATTTTTGGTGGGACAACATGAAGAGGGAGATTTCTGATTTTGTGTCAAGATGTATGGTTTGTCAACAAGTGAAAGCTGGAAGGCAATAGCCTGGAGGAGTCATGCAACCTCTTCCCATACCGGAGTGGAAATGGGACAATATTACGATGGACTTTGTCATGGGGCTACCAAAGACTCCTAGAAGGAAAGATGCAATATGGGTTATTGTTGATAGTCTTACCAAGTCAGCACATTTTCTTGCTATAAGAGAAGATCTACCCCTGGAACGTCTAGCAAGACTATATATTAATGAAGTTGTGAGACTTCATGGAGTACCCTTATCGATTGTTTCTGATCGTGATCCCCATTTTACTTCAAGATTTTGGAAAAGTCTTCAGAAATCCCTGGATACTGAACTTCATTTGAGCACTTCTTACCACCCTCAGACAGACGGACAATCAGAACGGACTATTCAGACCTTAGAAGACATGTTGAGATCTTTCTCACTTGATTTTCAGGGTATGTGGGATCAATATTTACCACTGGTAGAATTTTCCTATATCAATAGCTTCCATTCGAGTATTCAGATGGCACCATATGAAGCGTTATACGGAAAGAGATGTCGTACACCAACCTGTTGGGATGACGTTGGTGAAATAAAACCTGTAGGCCCAGAACTGGTGGAGGAAACGGTGGAAAAGGTGAAAGTAATCCAAAATCACATCAAAGCAGCTCAAAGTAGGCAGAAGAGCTATGCCGATAATCGAAGGAAGGATTTGGAATTTGAAGTCGGTGATCATGTTTTCCTGAAGGTATCTCCATGGAAGGGAGTCATACGTTTTAGTAAGAAAGGTAAATTGAGTCCCAGGTACATCGGACCTTTAGAAATTCTAGAACGAATTGGGGCTGTAGCTTACCGATTGGCAATGCCGCCAAGTCTCTCCAAAGTTCACGATGTGTTCCACGTATCTCTGTTGAGGAAATACATGCCTGACCCAACGCATGTACTCACCTATGTGGAATTAGAACTGGAACCTGATCTTTCCTATTGTGAAGAGCCCGTCAGGATTCTTGATACGAGAGAACAAGTACTGAGAAACCGGACGATGTGTCTGGTAAAAGTTTTGTGGAGAAACCATAAGATGGAAGAGGCAACGTGGGAACCCGAGGAACTTATGATGAAGAACCACCCGATTCTTTTCATGCGGTAGTATTCTAGAAATTTCTAGGACGAAATTATTTGAAGGAGGGGAGAATGTAACACCCCAAGCTTCTACGGTACGCTTCTCTTTGAATAATGCGATAGCGTGTGTTGTACGCAACACCGAGTTCTAACAACCAATCAAACTAGCCGTTATGAATAGTAATACCTAATTTTTGAAATTATATATTTATATTATATTTCAAAATGGACTTAATTTTTGGATTCGGAATATCTAATTTAGCCTAAGATGAAATTTTGGTACTTTTCGGATAACTTTAATATTTTGATGAATAGTGAAAATTACTAAATTTTAATTAAAAACAACTTTTTTAATCAAAATAATTAATAGTGATAAATTATGAATTTTAGTGGTTTTAAAGTATATTTAGAATATATTTTTACCATTTAATATAATGTTGGTCATTGGACATAATTTTACAATTAAACCGAACATAAACAAGTGTCAATCTTTTGATAGTTATTATCTCTTAAAAACACGCTTTTTGTTTTGACAGCGGGAATTAATTTTAAATTAATTTCTGCCACTTCTTTGTTTTGAATTTAGAAAAATGGATTCCATATTTGGAATCAGGATGTCCAAATTATGTAAATATATAACTTTTATTTTTAGACATTTTGAATAATTACTGTGGTAAATATTTTATTTTCCATGGTTAAGGGTAAATCTGGTAAATAAGGGTTAACAAATAATATTATAATAATACTAAATTACTGTAAAACGTGTCCTAGCCTTATTGGTTGATACATGTTCGACCATAGGTATCTTTGGGTCGATTTTGGGACCCCATGGTTCCACTTGTAGGTGATAGGGACATTTTGTTTAATTAAGTTAAAATGAATACAAAAATGACACAAGCATATATCTTTTAGAAAAACAATTATTACATAGGGTTATATATGTTGGATTTTAGATTATAAATATTAATTAGAAAGATAAAAAGATTTCCTAAATAATTATATTTTATTTATAATTTCTATACATTAAATGATTTAATTTATTTATGACACAATGATGATGTAGTAATTACTATAATAGTGAAAAATTAAACTAATTGATATTATAAATACCCAAATAAATATAATATGAAACTTTTAATGAATTAAACTAATTTTATAGGATAATATGATATATTAGTATTGATTTAATGGACTTTTTTCTAAGTAATCAATCTTTTATGAGTTTCACAAAAATCAACTATTGAATAGTGTCAAAATTGACATAAAAGAGTTCTTAAAACAAATATTATATTATTAATTGATATTAAATTCCTAAAAATCTAAGGTTAGGCCAAGAGACGTATATCATGATAGGTTCATCATTAATGGACCACTTGGGGGTCGATTGGATGTATGTAGTAATATTATTAACCATATTATATAAAAATACAAAGAGACATTGTAAAAGTGAAACTAATTGACTTAGAGTTAATACTTAAAGATAAGGTTAATATAAGTACCCAAACCTGTCCAAATTCTATTGGTTGAGTTGTTTTAGACCCATACCCACCTTAACATTTAAATAATCAACTTTTTAACCATTATAAACCGAATATGAATTTATTATAAATTAATATTTCTAGATTTTCCAAAGGTGCCCCTCACCCCTCTTATAAAAGGGCACTCCTCCTTCTCATTTCTTCACACCTTAAAAGCCTTTTGGTTCGGCCAAACTCTGCCCAAATACTCTCACAACTTCCCTAACTAAAACCTAAGGGCCTTAGTTTGATCAGAAAGACAACATAAGGAGCCCTTTTGATCAAATCAAAAGGAAGAACCCGAAGAAGAGGTAATGATTTCACCACCCTTTTCCAAGTTCATTTCTTCTTCCACTTCTTCTTCCTTTGTTGTTACCATTCTAAAATAATAACTCTAGTATCGTATATATACTGTGATGTTATTATAAATATGGTACAACCATATTCAGTATTCTATCCACCCTTTGAATAACATGTCACCATACGTGCATACGTACGGCTTACCGTCTCCACGTCGTGGTGTAATTGTTATTCAATATAATATTATTTTGATGGGTATAATAATGATGTTTAAATCATGTAAATAATAAATATAACATGTTAATGATTCTGTATATATGATATACCATCCATTTATATATTATTTTAATATCAAAAGAATGATATTGTCGCTCGTTCGTACGTACGGACTACCGTCTCCACGAACGCGATGAGATTCATTCTCCATCGTATCCATTCAAGTATAATTATCATTTGATGATTTAAAAAATGATGTTTAAGGACTTGATATCATTCTGGATTTGAATAATATACAACCTATCCTTTATAAACATGTCTTATGTAACAAAACATATAAAAGAAAACAAGTAAGTTAACACCCGAAACAACGATAATACTAAGATATTATTATCAAATCAATATTAAAAGATCATATATGATATCATATTAATGTATATGATTCCTGTATAATTTAATAACAATTATTTCACCATTATACATGAGGTTAACCTACCCCAACCAAGGAAAAGTACAAGGTAAAGGTTATTTCACAATCTCTTCATTATCCGAGGTTGTTTATACGTAATAATCTACTGGGATCTCGTTATCATCCACATCCATGTTTCTTTAAAATGTATTTCAAAACATTTTTACAAGAATATGGGTTAAAGTCATTTATACCCTTGTTTTACTTTTTATAAGAGGAATCTTTCCGTCGTTTTCAAAATAAGGTCCTTTTTAACCTTTTCGACAGAATTAAGGTGAGAATGTTTTTTTTAACTTATACGGCGGGTGCGGTTATTTTCCACCGTTATAAAATATTCAAAGCTTTCCTTACAAGCTTATAAGAATATTTTCAAGAAAATGTTTTATTTTACATGGATCTTAAATGATTTCAAAAATAAAAAGAGATATTTCTCTAAAAAGTGTTTTGATTTCATCTATGTCAACATCCTTTGATGGATTTTACGCTTATTTGAAGTTGATTTATTATGATACAAAACTTATATATTGTATTGAAGGTTTTGTGATATTTTTGACTGTGGATGTGCTATTTTTATACCATTCATAGTTTATGGTGAAATTAATGAAATTTCGTTTGCTAGTTTTAATACGAATGCTTATGTTATGTTTAAACCTTTTCATATGGGAATGCATTGGACTTAATATGTGACGGGTGGAGCCCACTATAGCTCCTCGATGCATCGGTAGGTCTCATGAGACAAACTAGTGTCTTGGAACAAGGCCTTGACAAAATCTTATTTGTAGTCTTGGTACGAGGCCTTGGCTATGTGGTTATGATAGTCTGGCATTATGTATTCCAACATTATGAAAGTGGTTAGTGATTTTTCATGTTATTATTCGATTAGTAGAATATCCATGTGAATGATTAAATGACATTATTTCATTTTATTTATGCCATACAATGTTGAAAGCTCAAGTTTGAAAGGTTGTTGTTTTAGTTATACGTTGCCTTAAATGTTTATTCTTATTTGTGAAAGTTTCCGCTATATTGTTATCCTTATTGGTCATTTGAGCTCACCCCTTTTCTATGTTTTATTTTTCCCAGGAAGTGAAGAAGTAAATTATGAATGACCTGCAGGGATATTATGTGGGGATATGAGTGTGGATTATGGAGACATTATGTTGCTGTAGTAGTTTTTCATTTTATGATGTAATGTAAAACTTATGAATATATCTAGTGTTTCCAAGGCTACTAAACCAATAGGTCTTTCGAGATTTGATCTTTCTTGTGATCATGCCAATGTTATGTAATAATGCACCGACTCTGGGTAACTAGGGTCGGGGCGTTACAAAAACCCTACACACCACACTTTTAATGACGGGATATTATTTTAAGGTCATAGTGTTTAGATCAAGGAGCTCATGCGTGACTCGACTACATCAATACACACCTTACTAGAATTCCAAAGCACACATGAGAAATGATCTATGTGGGAAACAAGGAATGGAAAAGGGGTCTATCTGACATGTGGGAGTGCACATCAGGGGTGAATACAAGGATGAAATACCACCATGATACAAGGATGTTAAAAAAGAGGTATGTTGATAATTCCAAGGCCTGGATGAAAGGGGGAATTTTTATCAAGGATCAACCGTTGACCATGTTTGAAACTTTGGGATTGTAACTATACAAGATAATAACGAGATGAAAAAAATGAGAAATTAGCTATTGACCAAGTCTGAAATGCAGGATTCATCGTTTGCAGCCAAATATCCATTAGGGAATTAAACTAAGACAGTAGGTGAGCCAAAGAGGCATGATACCATCATTGTTAGGGGGTACATCTAGATTTTAAGGATGATGGAAAACCCAACCCAAGGAGGGATTGATGTGTGGACTGAACATATCAGAAAGTGGGATTCATACCTGGGTGTGGAAATAGTTTAAGGTCATATTTCATAGACCATGGAAAATAGTTTAAAGTTATTTTTCTTAGACTAATAGAAAATGTTCAGTATTAGGGAATGAATACAATAGGCTGGAGGTAAAACCCGACATGAATGAGGCCATGGAGGGTCATATATTGTATACACATCGTAAGACAAATGACATAAAGTTTAAGGTAACAACACCTGGACTGTAACTGAGGCCAAAGGGCCTGAAAAGGTTAATGAACCTAAGGGTGGGCCGAAAGAAAACATTTTTGGGTGCCCTTATGTATCCCATAAGGATAGAAATCAATCCATACATAATTCTTAAAACACATCATCTTAGTAGACCAACACTGGTGGGGAAAAAACTCTATAACAAGGAAGATGAATCATCCCATAATTATCATGGGGAATACTAAAAATTTTTAGGGTAGGATCACAGTTTAGTGTCATATGTTAGGGACATTAAACATTAGTTTAAGTTCATAGAGTTTATAACATAAGGGAGGTTCTCCAAGAGGAATAAACACAATGTGGTGGTATAACAAACCCAACATGAATGATGACCAAGGAGACCAAAAATCACTACATGTGCATTCCTAAAGAAGCTCACATACTATTTCAAGTCATTTTTATTGGACTATGATAAGGTAAAAGTGTCCAATGATTTGATAACCATGTGGATGGACCCATAATTGATTATTCAGGCATTACTAAATATCCGATGAGGACGGGAATCAAGCCACGTGTAGTTCTGGAGTTCTCTTTAGATTAATGTCATGTGGTAAGGAAGATGATGAACCAACGTGAAGGAGAGGGAATGTTGTGACTGGTTCTGAAATTGATGATTTAGGCATCACTATATATCACATGAGGATAAGCATCAATCCACACATAGTTCTTAAGGGGAGATGTCCCTATGCAAGTCAGACCCATACACAGAGAGGGAGGGTATTATATTTTTGTTTTTTGTTAGTTGTTTTTTATTATATATATATATATATTTTTGTGGATGGAACTTGATAGAAAATCTAGGCATCACTACATATTTTAGATATATAAGAATCAACTCGTACATAGTTCTTAACATGTTTCATGGTAGATTACCAGTACTGAAGGAGATTCCCTTTCAAGAAAGAACACCATAATGTTGTGCCATTTTTTCTCATGTAGCCAAGATGATGATGTCGTAGTTTAAGGCCGTGTGAAAAAACTGGTCTATGCAGTTTATCATCACGTGATAAGGACACTGGTGGGAGAGATGTTCCAAAGGGGAATTGCATGGAAATGTAGTTATTACCCAACATGAATGAGGACCATGGATGCCCACTCCACACCACACACCATAGAGGAAAGCTCAATCCAAGAGTCCAAAATATTGAATTTATAGCTGGACCCATAGATGAATTATATGGGAATTCCTATATATCCAATAAGAATGGGAATCAAACCATACATAGTTATTGAACATGGAATGGTAGATGAACGACAATGGAAGTGATGGAATCCTAGGAAATACCATCATGATGGTGCTATGTAGTTTAAAATCATTATATATTGGACTGTATAGTTCTTAGTTTAAGGTGATATAATTCAAAAAATTGGATCTCAGTTTAGGGTGATATAGTTTGGAACATAAGGAATCAGAATATCTAATATATATGTTCCTCATGGAGGGGTGACAGAACCCGATGTGAATGGTCTATGAGGCCCAATTCCACACAACACATTCTTGAGAGGACCTGTGTACAATTTAAATTTGTTATTCTTGGACTATAATGGTGAGGGTAATATGAAATAAGGGATATGTGTAGCACATTAGGATCAACCTAATGTGAAATGGGTCCATAAGAGGCCCAAACCACACAAAACATCTTAAAAGAGAACCCTCACATAGTTTAAAGTCATAAGGCTTGGACTTGGGTGCCCAGGTCGATGTGATGCGACTGGGATATGGACACATTCCTTTTAAGGTAATGTGAAAGGGACCAAAAATTCTAGGAAATTTAATATAGCTAGGATTTTGTAAGACTCTTATTTTAAGGTCATAGAATTCATACCATTAGGTATTATTCTCTAGAGGATATATTTTTCATGAAAATGTGATGAAATTAACATGAATGAGGGCCAAGAAGGTCTATCATCAAACCACATATTCAATAGGGGAGTTGTGTAGCTCCACCATGTAGGTAATAACCATGAAAAGACTCCCAAGATGATATTAATCATTATTGGTGTGGGAAACATGGCGTTCTATCATGATTTACCTATAACATGGAAGCACACAACAAGGGTAAGAAAATGCCATGTCGGGAAGTCCCAATGATAACGACCTTCCCACACAGTGTGTGTAGATGCACGAAGGTATAACACCAAGGGTTTTGGGATTCCACCAAGACACTGGGAGGTGGAAAAGAGGTAAATCAATACTTATGTAATCTAGATCATGAAAGGGGTGAATGATGGGTAGGGACCACTATTGACTAAACTCAAAACATTGGATCAACAACTACACCGATCAGGGATGGGGCACAAAAATATAGAATCAATAGCTAAGCATGTTCGAAACACATGATCTTCTACTTTTAGATAGAGATTTAGTGTGGGAGGTGATCCAAAGATATTATGGGACCATCAAAATTAGGGGGTCCATCTTGATATGGAATATGGGGGGGGGGGATCTGAACCTAGAAATACTTGAAGTATGTTATTGGATCAAGGATGTGTCGATGTAGAACATGACACATTGGGGGTCACACACCCACACATTAGAGCATGTTTATGGTAGGAAACAGTTTGAATTAGATTAAAGTAATGTGGTGTTGAAAAATAGATAAAGGTAATATTACTTGGACCAGTATCTTTTAGTTTAAGTTCATAGAGTTTCGACCATACACTGAGTTAAACATTGTGTGGTTAGGATAATTAACATGTATTTTAATTTAATATAGTAAGAAAGATGCAACATAGTTTAACATAATGTTGTAGAGATGGCATATTACATAGTTTATTATCATGCAACTTGGAAAATGCCACATTGTTTAATGTCATGTTGTAGGAATATTAGGAGGAACATAATTCCATTAGGAATGTATATTATATGGTAGTAATAACCCAATGTGAATGAGGACCCAAGGGGTCTGCGCCACACAAAAAATTTCTTGGAGAACCCATACACAGTTTAATGTCATGATGGTTGGACTTAGGTTCTCAGTTTAACGTCATGCAGTAGGGATATAAAATGTTATGAATTTTACCATCGTCTATCTAAGACAATATCTATTATAAAGTTTAAAGTCACGAGACTAGGACTATGGTCATTATGAAGTTTAACATCATAAAACTAAAACTTTTGTACTGCATTTAGGTGAATTACTTATTAAGGAACTTATCATTGGTTGTAGGAGTGATGTGCTCCCCATATATGGTGACCAAAGAGTATGAACCATTATGATAGATCTTGTGAATAATGTGTGATCCTTCCCCCATAGGATCTAAATTTGGAAGATTCTTACATGGTATCCTTGGGATTTAGAGAGATAAAAATGTGTCACCTTATAGAAATGAGTGAAGGTGAATATTATTGTTTAAGGCTCTAGCTATTTTATTCTAGTTCCTCTATAGATTACTCATGGTTCTAAGCCTATTATCATTATGGGATTTCAGTTTAGTGAGATGGACCTCATCTATTATTTCTGACATTTTTTGATCATAGACTTCTAATTGGAGTTGAGGTAGTTGAATATCGATGGGAAGAGCTACCTCTGTTCCATACACCAGAAATATGGGGTCACCTGGGTAGAATTGTGAGTCACCATATGATAATCCTAGAGAGAATTGGGGATCTTTTTGGGCCATCTTTTCTTATTCCGACATATAATTTTCTAAAAAATGTTAGAGATGTTTTTATTGAATGAAATGATCTAACCATATTCCTATGCATGGTAGGGATAATTATAGTTGGATTGGATGTTTTACTTGGAGTAAAACCTCTTCAGCTTATCTATACAGATCTTGGTGTCATTTTTAGTGATGATAGAACGAGGGAATCTGAATAGATAACTAATGTGGGAGATAATTATTTATGAAACATACAGGGGTTTTAATTCCTTGATAGGAACTAATTCTTCCTAATTAAAAGATAAATATAATGCGGTTAGAATGAACCTTCACTGGAGAGATGTTTATGGATGATATGGGCCCATGACATTGAGTCCCCAAACAACAAAGGTCCATGAATACTTTGTACTAAGGAGGGGATCTGTTGGTCAATACATGAAGTTGTCATGAATATTACATGAATGAAACTTTTTGGTGATCTTGATACAGTCATGGACCATGGTGGGATAAAAGTATCCCAACATTAGAATATAAAGGGAGAGTTGCAACCCTTCTTGATGAGCACCACAAGACCTAGTAGGAACTTCCTATGTAACTTGAGGAATATCATTTCCTTGAATAAAACAAAAGATAATTCTATCTAACCCATTTTTAGAGAGTTTTCTCATGGTTGGGACCACTCAAGATGGTGAACTACACTGTGTGACAATGTATTTTCTCATGTTAGGCTCAGTCCGGTGGCAAAGATACATTCCAGAGATACTCAATAAAGGGAGTCATAAAATAAATGGATTATTCAGCTGTGGGGGGATACAGATTTCCCAATGTAGAGGCATTAGTGGTTAGGTGGTTTACCTACATTCAATTATCGTCATCTAAAATGGCAGGGGTGATGACTCTTTGATGTGCCACATGGATGAACATATCATCCATGCCAGACTCTTTAAGGGATGAAACTCAACTATCTAGGGAATCAGCTTAACCATTTTGTGATTGGGGAATATGAGTTACCTCCGTTCGAGAAGGGAACTTTTCCATTAGATGGTGAGTGTGTTCCAACAAGGGAGAAATTTACGAATTCTTTAGGAAGTAGTCATATTTGATCATATTTATGACTAACTCAGAGTCTCTATTGACGTACAAGTGAGGAACATAAATCTTGAAGGCCAACTCCAGATTAGTAATGAGAGTCTGATACTCTGCCCCATTATTGGTGCAACCTTATGGTAGCAAGAAAGAAAATTGTATAATGACATGAGTATGCATAATGAAAATGATCCCCAAGACTACTATACTAAGATTGGGATTGTTGAGCCCCCTTCTTGTGGGGTTCTAGGTGGAAAAATGGAAAAGAATATTCAAATATGGAATAGCCAGCTGCACTGAGAGGATGGCCTTATCTAAAAAGTCAAGATCCCGATTCTACTATGTGGGGACTTATTTGGAATCAAAAAATTATATTAGAGCCTTGCCCTTGGTGGCCTTCTATGTAATTAATATGATGTCAAACTACTAAAGAATAACCACATAATGAGCTATAAAACCTTTCTATATATGGAGGTTCAGGATATACTTTATGAGATCCACACAAAACACAAGTTGTTTTTCCTGATGCTATAGATAGTTTCACAACTTCTACACAAGAAAAACTAACTTAAGGAAGCTCTAATCGATAAAAGACTATCTGTACTCTTTTTCAATAAGCATGCAACTAAGATAGAGTAAAATGTTCCTAGTCCCTTCATTGTTCTTCTGAGTGAGTAGGGCTTCGAGGAGTTACTCTAGGGATGTCACATAGACGACAAGAGGCTTACCTAGGATGAGTGGAATTAGAACCAGTGGCTGTAGATGTTACTCATTTATCTATTGAAGGATTCTCTTAGGAGGAATATGAATGATGGTTTTGATATTTTCTGGGAAAATCTATAGGCCTCTATACTTGACAAAAAACCTAGGAAGCTTCCTAGTGGTAACCTTGAAGGCACATTTCATGGGGTTCATCTTCAGATGGCAGGAGTGGAGGAAGCCAAACACTTTCTCAAGATCTCTAAGATGGTCTTGATTCTATCAATATTTAACCACCAAATCATCCACATATCATTCCACGGTCATCCTAATGATTGGTTTATTGATGCAGTTCATGGGTCATTGATAAGTGGCTCTTGAATTCTTCAAAGCGAAGGGCATTACCTGATAGTTTAAGGTTCCTTACGGTTCTCTGAAGGAGGTAGAATCTTCAATCTCATGGACATTTAGATTATATTATATCAGAAATACCCATAAATGATGAAAATATCCTGGAACCCAGTCATGGCATTGATCAATAGCTCTGTCACATGAAGGGTGAAGTCATCCATCAGAAAGTGACGGTTGAGGTCCCAAAAGTCGATACAATATCTGATACGTTTGTTCTTCTTCTTGATCAAAATGGTTTTGGACAACCACTTGGGGTAATTAACATCCTTGGAGAAGTTGACATTGATGATCTTATCAACATCAACCTCAACCATGGAACCATGAGAGGTGTTCATTTTTCTGGGAGGCTACTTGAACCCGTGATGGCTTGTAGGGAGACCAGGACTGTGGATGGTGACCTAAGGGTCCAATCCAGAAATTTATTCATACCACCAAGAAAAAAAGCCACGATTCTACTTTAGTAATTCCTTGTATTTCTAATATTTTTCTATAGGCATGGCTATGTTGATTAGTGTTCGACTCAAATCTATCTATGTGCCAAGATTTACTTGAACCAACTCATTGCCGGTGGTGGAGATGCATTCTTCAAATATATGAGGGGGATCTTTAAAATTTTATTGATTTTATGAGGCAAGGGAATTTCTGTGAGGAGATAGTTCGTCCAACCCAACTAATTCTAGAGGAACACTAGTTTCAACTTGGGTGGATATGGATTCCTCATTGGGGAACTCCTGCTTTGCTGAAACCATGGTGAAAAAAACTGTTGAACCAATTCTATCAAACCTTCGATAGAGGGGGTATATGATTGATTTAAAAGAAATGGAGATGGGTTGGCATGTCAACGCTCAACCTAGATCGGTGGAACATGAAAGCATGTAATAAAAATGTGGCCTTGGGGAAATCATTCCAATACCTTACAGGGGTAAGGGGTTCCAGTATCACTCGATCCTGGCCCATATAGAAGTACGATGTAGTTTTCGGATGTTCCTTGTACATGGGAACACACCTTACCCTCCTATTATAAATGAATATGTAGTGTCCCAGGTTTGGAATTATGGCCTCCAATTGGAGAATCAGGAGGATGTAAGCATCGTTTATGTTCATCCATGGGTTATCCATAATGGTAATGTTCTCTACCTCATTGGTATAAATCCAATTATCACCACTCTTGTAATAGTTGGAATCCATATAGAGATCCTCAAAATAGGTGAAGGAAATGATTTACCTTGGAGCATTCCCACTCAACCATTGAGGGAGTACTTGATGCATTGGTGATACGAGAAGGGAACTGTTGTATGCAGATGGAGCCAGGGTATACCCATCAGTGCATTGTAGGATGTATCTTGTGAGATGATCATGAACTCAGTGTTCACAATAAGGCCACCTAAATGGGTCTCCAAGTAGCCTCTACTATGTCCTATCATAACCATATATCTTTATTTTAGATGGAATAATATCTCCCCCAGTCGGTCCTAGATTACGGAGCATCTGGGGAGGGATAAAGTTGATCCCATAACCTGTGTCGACTAGACATTGGTGGAGATCCATGCCATTGAATTGTATGGTGATGTAAAATGGGAGGGTATACCCCTGTAAATGGGAGACTTAATCTTCTCATTAGAATGATATGATGACCTGAAATTCTACTCGCTCGACTTCCTCAGTATGGAAGGCCTCTACAGATGCTACATATATTTTAAACTGGAGGGGGATCATCAAGGATTCTATGGGGGATTCTCACATGCCTTATGATAAATGGAGGGAATCAAGGATACAGATATTTGTAGGAATTATAGTGAGGTGATTCAACACATCATACTTCCATGATAAGTTCACATTCATACCCACATGGGGTTTCACTTTGGTGGGAGGTATGATGGGAATTATAGGTCGAACAGGTGAATTCTGACTGGTGCTAGAAATATCATGTTTCTAATCAACTAAAACATGAAATATCACTACTAGATAACTATTAGATGGATGAGGACTTTCCATAACTGTATGAGGCTGATCAGGATGAAGTCATAGATATTTTTTAAAAATAGATTAGCACGATCGTCAATAATAATGAGTCTAATATGAAGTGATGAGGGGACTATGCCTACTGGGTCCTACACAGAGCTTGTCTGCTAGTCAGAGTAACATATACATCTTGGATTGATGTGATGTATTATTAATCTTGATGATTCTCATACCCTAGGCCCCTTGGATGATTTCATCATCAAGAGACATTCAGAGGACTCTCTTGATACTCTTCTTCATCGGGGATCATGATTGGATCAACCAACTTGGTGGTATTCACAAATGTGTATTCCTGATCATCATTAGAGGAATATTCCAATACTTTATGAACACTAGGGACAATTTCCAACTCTGAAAGCATGAAATAATAGAGAGTGAGGGATGACATTGGTTCCAGTGGAGGATTTTTCTTTCCCATGTTCCATCAGAGCCCACTATTTTGAGAGGATGGAGACAACAACATGGATTTCGTGGGTGCATAAGTGGTAGTCAGAGAAGGTGCACCAGATTCATGAGGTTTGGGTATATTCAAAGGGGCATGAATGAACTCATTAGTGAGAGATACTACTATTCAAGGAAACCAGTCCTTATATTTCGAATTCCTACGGATAGATACCTGATTCCACTCACCTTCGTTGTCATTTTCAGGATTTGTAGAGATGCATTCCACCAACATCGGGGAATAGACCAATATGAACACATGAGTTTATACTTGGTATTTAAGATAGTCATTGGATACATATCATTTCTTGATGTTATGTCCAAGTATCCTGTGATAAGGGTAGTAATCAGTGAGATCAACCTCCTAAGGTTTCTTGCATTCTGGAAGCATCAAAATTACTTACTCTAGGGAAATCTAAAAATTACTGGGAACCTGAGCCTCATTGAATGAGTAGGTCTGGTTTCTCCTGTCTAGAAATGGAGCTCAGGTATCCCAGCCCCATTGAGGGTTTAGAGTCTGGAAGAGGGTGGATCCTTATTCTTTCACCTAGGTAGCATTGGTGCATTACAGGTAGGCACCTGTCGATTCTGTGCTGGGTGATACAACGCCTGAGGAAAGGAATGAGGCTATTTCCCTTGGTGAGGCTGTAGATGATAATATTCTAATAAAAACTCTAGTGGCTTGGGGTCTTCTATCTGTGCAAAAAAGGGTCTTTTCCTTGGTGGATCTTCTTATAGGATATATAGGAGGAAACATATACACCTTCTTGGAATACTGAATGGCTTCTTCTAGGTACTCATACTTATCAGAGAAATCCTAGAAACCACCTTGGAAGTTTTGAGTGATGAGGGTGGGGACTAGCTCAATCTTGACGTTCCCCACACACATCTTCAACAAATGATCTTGGTTCAGTGGCGTGTTGAGAGAATACATGATACCCTTCCACCTGAAAAAAAGTCTACAACATGTTTGTTTAGCCATTTCTTTCACTTGGAGAGTTAAACACTACTAGTATTTCTCATGGTGTGTATGAATAGGTAAATAAACTGCGATCAAAGATTCTCCCCTCTAGAAATGGACCTGATGGGTTGGTGGTTGTACCAAGTGAACACTGTACCCTTATAATGTCTATACAAAACAACTTATCTTGGAAGACTATTGGTTTTCTAGAGTTCCCAAAATGGGTATTCACCTTAAGATTAAGTTTTCCAGACATTACAGAGTGTCACCCATCCTATTGAAATGGGAAAAAGAAGGATTTATGGAGTCTGGGTGTGCTCATATATCACTTACCCATACTAGATACAACATTCCATCTTGTAGGATTTCCACATGTCACGTCTTAAGGGTTTTAAGTTGCGGAGTGAGAGTAGCTATCATATAAAATGGGCAGGGGGGTCCTATCTTGAAGATGATTCAGACCACCAAGGTGTTAAAAATTTCATCAACCTGATATATATGCTCGCAGCTTGTGAAGTGGATGATGGAGTGACTGATGGGGTTGCCTGATCTGGATCTTGAGGAGGGTTATCATCGTGCTCTTAGGGGTTCAGAAACACATACCATGATAACTTTCTATAAAATTTGATCTATACCCTTTCGGGATGCATGAGATTCTCATGATTGATAGGAGGAAACTGTCTGAGAAGGAATTGTGGCTGCCCCTGCTTCCCCAAAAGTAGGTTCACAATTTTCATGAGGATCACCATAATCCAAGAACCGCTCTGTAAAGTTCTCTACAAGGAGATCGTTAATGTTCATCCTTTGATTCCCAATTTTCTAGAAGAATACTTCCATGGTGGGATCGACCTCTTTCTCTTGAGAGAAATCAGAAAAATTGGGTGGTTTAAATGTTCTAAACTATCCCTTACCCTTGTTGGTCTTCTTACCAATAGGAAATGATGTGTAGGGTTCTCCGAGTCTGAATTCTAGAATTTGTTGGTGATTAAGTACAACCATGAGGTCCACCCAATGCTGAACTACTCCAGGGAGTGGGTTCTCTCCATCAAATCCTACACTATCATCCCCATTTCTATTTATATTGTTGACAACCATGTTAACTGTTATGGTTCCTAAAGGCATACCCTTGATTTCTTTAGTAAAGTTAAGATATTAGAGGATATGACTGAATTGGAGAGCATCGTACTAACCCCATCCCCAAATATACATATGTGGGGTTTCCTCATCAATAATTTTGTAGAGTACTGTGAAGATTTGAATGAATCATTGTTGAAGGGTATGGCGGTGGTCGAGTAATGCAAGGTGTTGGGCCCCTATAAGCACTAAAATGACAACCATGTGACACTACTAATTGATGTCATAAAAATGTGATGGATCTTTGGGTAGAGTACATGATTACTTTAGTAGTGAAAACACATTTACAAGATGGTTAGATAGAAGCACATAGACGCATCTTAGATGATGTCCTCCAGAATGTTGAAAGCGGAAACTACATTTGTCCAAAACATCTTGGAAAACTGATTAGTCATTAGGGTGCCACCAAGGTTCCTTGTTCGAAAGTGGGACATGGATATTGGATCCCCTAGTATTTGATCAGTGCTAGTTGAGAAACTGGAAACGACATGGATGTGGACCTCTGTGGAAGAGGACTGGTCGATGTAGAGACTGCTGCATGCATTGACTGATCACTGTACGCTGGGTCATCACTTGGTGGTGGTATCAACCACATCATCATGTACCTGTAGGAAAAGGTATTGAATACTTCCTCATGTGTGAGGGTAGCGACCGTTGTTGGTGGGTCAAGTGGTTTCTCATCATCCACCAGTCATCATAATAACTCTCCATGATCTCATGTCGATATAGAGAACAAAACTAGTTATGATAGAGAGGACTGCATGGAAATACACTTGATGGATGCCCAATCTTCTTCCTTCTATATTTACATGAAAAGAGATTTGGGGATATTATAAATCTCACCTTATGGAATGACGAATCTCACCCACTAGCCCCTTCCCCATAATTTGATATTGAAGATCCGGGTGAAGGTTCTATCATGTAACCACATTTATCATTAGAATATTATAAGAGGAATGGATTGACAACAACTTAGTCCTTATCAAAGTTATTCCTGTATTACTGATGATATACATTTCTATCTCAGGATGGTTTTTCAAGGCATGGAGATGCTTCGTCATGAGGAGGAACTTCATGCTGGTTGACGTTGGGGGAGGAGGAAATCCACTTGAGATAGTTGTGATACAGGGATGACCACCATATCATCTATCATTTAAGTGGGGAGTACCTCCACTTGGAATACTTTTTGGGTGGGTAGGTTCACCACATTTGGTGCTGAAAGAGTAGGGAGGACCTCTTCTTCAATCTATGGGGACATGGGGAGGACCTCTTTGTTGGGTGTAAGAGTGTAAATGACCTATGATTTTATAATATGAGGTGCAAGGAGCACATGTGAATATACCAAACTGAACCAGGGGAGGGCCTCCTTGTTTGTTTTCATGAACATGGAGAGGACCTCTGTACTGGTTGTTAGACGAACGAGGTGGAGCTCCACCGTGTTTGCTGCAAGAGTGGGGCTGACCTCCATTGATGCTAGTGGAAAATGGGGAGGACCTCCATGTTGGTTGCTTGTGGCATGGGGAGGACCTCTATGTTGGATGGTAATTGTAGAATGAGGATAATCTTCATACTATCATGTGGTGATGGCATGAGGGGGAACTTCATACTTATCGATGGATAAGTGAGGAGGACCTTCACTTTGGTGGGTTCTAGAGTTGGGAGGACCTCTTCTAGAGTTAGTGATGATATAAGGAGGACCTTCACTTTGATGGAATGTGACACAAGGAGTACCTTAATATCAGGAACCATTGACATAGGTAGGGCCTTTGTGCTAGAAGTCAACAAGGTGGGGAGGACCTCTACTTGGGCAGATGATGGGGATATGGGGAGGACTTCCATGCAGGGTGTGAGAGTGGGGAGGTAATACACTATGGACGGTGATAGTACATGGAAGGACTATGTACTGGATGTCATCATCGCGGGATGGACCATAATGGCTACTGTACACGTTAGTGATTGATATAAGAAACCCAACCACCTGTGTGGCGGCTGGGGTCTCGATTCGAATAGGGTGTTGATCTGTCCCTGCTATATAGTAGCAGGGAACTTGTAAAATGCATAGGGTGTGGAATCGACAACTAAATACATGGAATATGAATCCACCTAATGAGCATCTTCCTAAGATTGAATGTGACATTGATATGAGGTCATCCAGATAGGGGCCGGTAGAGAAGGGGTATAGACCACCTCTTCTTTATCATGAGGGACTGGTCATTGGTGGTTTTGATGAGGCATAGTGGGATCCCTCCTTGAAAGATCCCAGTTGGTGTTCCTAGAAGGGGTGACCTAAACATCACCTAACTCCTTTGCGTAGGGGATCAAGTCATAATAACACTCCATGGAGAGGATACCAAAGCGGTTGGTCATTAGAGGGGAGAAGTAGCACCCTGCGCAACCCTTTAGGGAGTTGGTTTCAACAAGGAATAGAAGCCTATAGGTCCTAGAAGACCGTGTACCTTATGGGAATGAACCCCTCCCACTTGTATTATAATAAAAGGGTGTCCATCACCCTCATATAGATGATTTCTAAGTGTGATATGGGGGATGGGTTCCTGGTAGCCATAGTCATGGTTGAATTCATGGTGCAAGCAGAGTCAAGCAGGATCCTTACATTGTTGTTTCTCCTACCTCAATGCCTGCGAGTGGGGGTAATTGGTTTTCTATAGCTTGGGTATTTCAAATTATAAAGATTCATCTATCATTATGGATATTAGGAAATAAATTCTCAATGCCCCAGAATCATGCAATATTCTTTTTCTAGAGAGAGATATCTATACTGATGATATCAAATATTGAAATACCCAAAGATTAGCTGCCACAATCATTGGTGATTTCCATGCCAATATTACTATTCTCTTGGAGGAACATGTAACCAAATTTTGGGATCCAGTTTCATGCTTATCTATTTAAGTCTTGAATACTACTATTCAACATTTTGAGTAGAAGAGTTCACATCAGGTTCACCATTTTGTTTTCTGATGCTTTTCTGGGGTGCGACTACCTTGCGTGTTATTGTTCAATGATTTCACATTGTTTCCCTAAATTCAATCTTTTCAAAGGTGGGTGATATTCATCACTTTCTAAGAGATGTATGATCCTTGATCAAGCTGGGATTATGGTATGTTGGATATTCCTTCCATGTATTTCCTTGTGAAACTCATCGCCTAGTTCGAGTCTCCCTCATAGATTAAGATGTGTTCGTAAAACTCATTCCCGATGCTATCTATTTATGTACCTTGGTTAATTACACTACTTATATCATGAAATTACAAGGGGTATTGATAGGTTTTAAACCTTTGGTTATGGGAGTAGTCATGTTTGGATTCACTAGCTTGTCTGGATGTTGGAACATTGGAACATCTGTATTCTTCCTCACATGAGGGATTATCAAGGGCGTGGAACCTGAGGCATCCTATGATGATCAAAATTTAACTTATTCTATATGCATGTATTCTCAGGGCTTCCTCAATAATGCCATGTTTATCATAGATTAAGCCATATGTTCAATATATTTCAAATATAAAGTAATAATGACAAGAATTCCCCATAGAGGCGGATCAACGAAGGGAATCCCTAGGAGGAAACACCTATAATGTTTACCTGATGGAAAAGTTATAATGCCTATGGAAATGGGCCATAGATTTGGTGTCTCATGAAGAGAATATTTCACATCATTAAGGAAGATAAGAACATTAAAGGAGGTGGATTAGAGAGGGTTCACCCCTATGAGGGGAACACCAAGTTTTACCATTGGTTGGGATTGAACCTCAAAGATGCATCCTACACACCCTATTTAGAATACAGGGATCAAAACCCACATATTTTGGGAGAGTATGGTGTAGGGATTACACATGGTTAGCTACCCTTAACAAGAGAATTTCTCTTGGTTGGATGATGAAGGGATTGGGGATTATTCATGTTTTGCAACCTGAGTGCTGCTATGATAAGAAATGACATGGATGGGGCTTACTTGTAGGAATGACCAAGATGAATCACATGATTTCACTAGGATGTGGTGACCCGTGTAAAATCAGTACAGATATGGATGATGGTTTGATATGGAATAGATGGGATGGATGGATCATTATGGGTGTTGTTCTTGAACCTCTGGTAGGTTTTCTATGTATCCTAGTTGGTTAGGAATCAAAGTCCACATTGTTCTGAATGGGGGAATTGGGGATTACAATTAAAGAGGAGGACCATGGTGCATACTATGAAGGGGCTTGTGAATGAAAGATTACCAATTGTTCCAAAGGATATAAGATCTCCCAATCAAGGGGCATGATCTTACTAGGTATATAACACCTAGGAGATTAGGATGGATGTGAATAAAAGGATTTAACCTTGGGGAGGTTTTCTATGTATCCCATTTGGTTGGGAATAAAAGTCCACAAAGATTGGAAGAGTGTGGGGATTACGCATAAAAGTAGACCATGAAGTTGGAAACTTGGGCATACTCCAGGAGGGAATTCCGTTGGGGGTGGATAAAGGTTTCAAGATTATGACTAGATTATATGACCAGGTGATTCTATGTTATCATGAGAAGCAAGAGTAAGCAATAAACCAAATGGCCGCATAATAGAAGATGCGTCAGCGTGGGATGGTGTGGGGATTATGTGTTGAGTCTACCCTGATGGATCCCATTCCTTGTGAGGAGGATATGATTCCATGTGAGGAAGATCTCACTCTCATGGAGATGAGTGGGCATATAAAATTCCCATGGCATGGAAACCCATAGGAATTGCATGGGATGAGGGTACAGTTTAACATCATGTGTCGAGGACAATGGCACTGGGTAGTTCTATGTCCTGTAGCATGGATAGAGTGGACTCACTCCTTACCCATTGGGATTACATAACAGACGCCTCCCATCTCTTAGGGAAGGGTCAGAATCAACAATTCCTTGTTGGAATGGTGCAGAGGAGTGGTTGATAGTGGGATCCACATTAGTGTATCATTGAAAGGAATAAAAATACATTAGTGTACCTATTATAAAAAGAAAGAGGTAGGGAAACACAACCAAGGATGCATTATGAAGGTCCAATAAATCACTGTGTGCAAGCCTGGATGGATGCATAAAAAAGGTTATTGCAAGACATGCGTGTTTAACTCTGGAGGGTCACCAACATGGGGATTTAGAGTAAAGGAATCCCATGGATCTTCAAGGATAGTGTGCACACAATGTTGGAGTCTTTCACAGAAAAGAGAGTGTGTTGATCAAAATATTTTCATACTGTAATGACTTGGGTTGTGTGCAAAAGGTTTCTTTTTCTTGCACTAATGTAGGCTGTAAGAAAGTGGGTGAGGGTCAGGCCCTTGTGGGCCCAGTAGAAGGGGGAACCATAGGGGAACAGTCACACAAGATCATATAACTAAAGGGGTTCATGTTTTGTGTGCTTTCATGGAAGAGGCAGTTTTATGTGTAACAGAGCATCGCTTCACCTTCTGAGTGATCCCCCTAGGGGGGGGGGGTTACCTTCAATATATAGAAGACCTATTTCTTGGTGGCGTGCAAGATTTATGGTCTGGAAACAAGTCTAGTGTAATCTCATTGATTGCGTAAGATACTTATGCATGGGTTAACCTTTTACGCACTGATCACTGCACTTCCATACACCCACCATTTCCTTTTTTGGATATTTGAGGTAAAGGTTCCCCATTTGACATCATGTTGGGAACATAAGGAACTTTCATGGAAATTTCATCCTTATGTACTGATCTAGAAATTTTCATGTTCCCCACTTGGCCTTATAGGAATGTTCCGTTGAATCAAAGGGTGTCTTAAATAATTCAAAAGTTAAATATTTTTGGATTTAAGAGGAAATTGGTGCTAGAAAATCCATATCTAGTACAAAATTTTGTACATGGTATATATGATGGTTTAATATGAATTTGATGATAACCCAATCCCGGATCAATCTTCATGAACACTCTAGATCCTTAGAGATGGTCGAAGAGAGCATCTATCTGATGAAAAGAATAATGATTATTAACCATCAAATGGTTCATTTTTTTGGTAATTCATACATAAATGGAGGGTTTTATCCTCTTTATTAGTGAAAATAACTAGTGAAACCCATAGAGAAGTATGGGGTAATTTAAACCCCTATGCTTCCAGGTCCTCTTTCTTCCCTTTTATATCCTTCATCTCAACTGTATCCTTCTTATAAGGAGGAGTGGACACCAGTACTACTCCAAGAACTGTCTTGATGAAAAATTATAACTCTCTATTAGGAGGTAGTCCTAAATAATTATATGGTAAAAAAATCCTAAAATAGTCAACCACTAGATGAAAATAAACCTAACACATTCCATAATTATCTCGATATAATCTAGTAATATAGAATGTTGTTTAGCCCATCCCATGATGCTTGAGTCAAGATCGTCATGCCTGGAAATCTTATTCACACTTTGGAATAAAAAATCTACCCTATAGTGATGTAAAAGTCACCATTTAGTGATAGAAGTCATCATAAGCATGATAAATAACCAACCAGTCCCTCCTAATAATGATGTAAAACCCTGTCTTCTAGAGAACAAAGAAGGTCCCATACAATGTGACTCCCACCAACCTCAGGGTTGAAATCATCTCACTAGTGTATACTGTCTGATTGTATCCTCAACAGTGTACGAAGTGGAATAAAACCATAGAAGAACTGAATATTGAGATGAAGGCTCTCCACAATAGTAAAAAAATATGAAAGAATTAGATGCACATGTATCAAAAGGAGAAAATACTAACATAGAGGCTACTAGAATAGTACCATTAACTAATGAAGGTCCTATAATATTCTCATTAGGTATCATATGTACTATATAAATCTATCCTTACCTACACCCCTAATGTATTTCCTAGATACCCTGAGTAGGTCCACTCCAAAGTCCCTAAAAATATAGTGTTTGGATACCACAACCATGACCACCATCTCAGCCTGATCAGCAGGTCACACTCTTTCTCCCTTCCTGATGTGAGGTTGTTGAACCCAATCCTTGACATGGAGTCAGTATATAACCACTCTCACAAGCTACTACAGAAAATTTCCTAGAAAACCACCGTTGATGGTCCATCCAACTACAAGAATGACAATCGACTGTGTTTCCATCACACTGGATCCTTATGTGTCTCTACCTCCCAAACTGGTGATAAAATATAGAACTACTATAAATCGGACATTAGATTATATTCCCCTCATGAGAGACCTCAAAATTCCTCTTCCTACCACTTTAACTACACCATAAAGTCAAGAAGCTGAACTACCCTCCTCTGCACCCCCATATTTCCATAGGTTATGACTAGTAATTAGTGGATGATTTACTATTTTGATACAGTAAAACGTTAAAAGACTTTCACCTGTGACCATATTTCAAAATCGAGACCATCTTCAAATCTTCTAACTTTTGATAACTCATCACCTAATAGAATAGGTGAGAAATGATGGATCTCCATGAAATGGGAATAATAGATCATTAATGATAATGTTCTCTTCTCCAACTGCTTAAAATCTTGGGAAATATTGTCCCTAAACATCTTAGGTTAGAAATAATCATAGAAGGCCATTTAAAAATCCCTTCAGGATATATCCAAATAATGATCCTTCTGATTAATCTTGTACCACCATCTCATGGAAGAATCTTATAGTTGATATATAGAAAGATTTATTCTCCTCTCATGAGGTGTTTTGATATGCTTGAAATTCAATAACACAATCTCTAGAAATAACTCTATAGCATGAGGACCACCATCCCTTGAAAACATGGGTGAATGATATTGAGAAACTCATGTATCAACTTCTCCATAGCTGCGGAAAGTCACGGAGATCCCTAAATGATCTTTGTAATGTGTAGTAAACCCTCTATGAAGTGGACATCAGCACCCATATTAGGCATATTAGGTGGTTCTGCAAGTATAAATACTGGAGGTTCTACTGGTGACCCATGGCCCCTCAACTCATAAAAATGGTCGTCTCCACCCTTCAGGAACACAAATAGAGGCCTTTGTGGTATAATTTCATTATAAATTCCAAGAATATGCCTCCGAAAATATTTGGTAACAAAAGAATCATATATATATATATAGGTTAGGTATAAGAATTCCTATTTACAAATCACACACCAATTTTATCTCTAAAATCCATGTCTGGGCAATATACAAATAATAAATAAAATCTAAAGACACTTCCTACTTCCCACTACTAAGGTTAGACCAGAGTCAAGTTCTCTAATATATTTCAAAGGTCTTACTATAAATAGTTTCAATTTCAATCTATATAGAAAATCACCCTTTAAATTAAAATTGGAATCCCCATATAACGGTGACCATTAATTCTAGAATATCATTTTAATTAAATTCATGCTCATTTATATAGAAATTACCTTAAATTGTTGAACCATATAGATCCCAATTTCTAATTTATAGGTGCCCATACACCTTATAAATTTAAGTGTGGCATCCATTTAATCCCAACCATAACATGTTATATCCTATGAGACAAATGGTTCATGGTTCAATGTGCCATAATTGACCGCTTATGGTGTATGCCACAATCTATATTAAAAAACATGTTAGGTTGATGCATGCACTTTGAGTAATAAATTATGTTTCTTAGTTCCGTATAAAAACATTAGTCTAATAATAGGTATATCAACCAATGAAAACACAACATATATAATGTAGTCTAGAAAATCATCATATGTAGAATGGGACAATGCAAGATATATCATTCCTATAAGTTTCCTAAAACACTGCAAGATCAATTCTCCATTTCTATACCATTCCAAAGAAAATGTATATGCAATTTCAGAATAATAACAATATTATATATCATTTGTTTCACAAAATGGTGGAATCAAATAAATTGTAACAAGAATATACTAGAATATCATATCCCATTCCCAGGTAATTTCTCTTTCCCCTATATTTGAGTTAGGTACTTTTAGACAGAACTCATTACCGAATTCAAACACATTCTTAATATATTTATTAATATTCCCAAGTGATAATATAGAATAAAATAAATTCCTTTGATAAAAAATTTTCACATACTGACCAAGAATCCACTAAATGTTACCCCGATCTATTGGGTCACATGGCCTCAAGTGCACCTCTCCATACTCCAAAGGTTAGTGACTAGTAGTGACAGTCCATGGTGGAATAGTGAAGATACTATATCCTCCAGATCAAAGTGTAGAACAATGGTATAATAATATAAATAAATAACTGAAGAATATTAGATAATTAAATAGATGAAGAACAGACATCCATCATATAAATAACCAATTACCCTCAGAATATAATGTAATATTAAAATGATGATAATGGAATGCTATAAAAAATACATGTAAAACATAGAAATATAAATCAAATAACTTATATATATCAAAAGTACAAAACAAAAAAATGGAACTATACCTAGATAGCATCATGAGCCATAGTCTGGTCCTATGTTCCCCTACTCAAATGAAATAATCAATCAAGAATAAGAAAGTGGGTGCACACCCCTATCTCTACCTAAAACCTTGAAGTCTATCTAGTACCCAACAACAACCCAGATAGGGTGTGATATAACACTCAGTTGGACACCACCAATGGAGTATTTAATAAATATAGTCTATGAAAATATACTAAAGAAGTGTGATGATATGATAGGATAAGAATTAATAATAATTGAATTAATATTGTTCAGTCTATCGAGAATCACTGTGATCTAGAAACTAAAACATAAGGGCTATCTATAAATCATGTCAAGAAACATCAACAACCTACATAATGTAATCAAGCATTCGACCTACATGGTCCAAGGTCCAATGAGTAAAATTTCTAGGTCAATAGAGTAGGCTATTCAAAACAGGAAAACTATATTCAATGAGTATAAATGTATAAGGAAAGAAAGTAAGATATTTAAATCAAGTAAATTAGATATACGGAGTATAAATGTATAATCCAACCTAATGGGTCAGATATAAGGAGTAGAAATGTTCAAGGCATCCATGTATGTTGATTAAACTGGATACAAGGAGTATAAATTTACAAAGAATCCTAATATGAAAATTTAACTAGATGAAATGTGTAGAAATATACCAATCTTCCTAATAAGTAATTATATCCAAGTAGTAGAAACGTCCAAGGCATCCTATAATTCATGGGATTCAAGGAGTATAAATATTCAAGGCATCCTAATAATTCGTTAGATCGAAGGATTAGAAATTTCAAAGGAATCCCAGAAAATCAAGTAAATCATGTAATCAGATCCAAAGAGTATAAAGTTTCTTAGAATCCAATTAATATAATTAAAAAATATCTAAGGAGTAGAATTGTACAAGGAAACCTAATAGGTCATCAGTTCCGAACCGTGAATCCTCAATTATCATTATACCAATTTCATACATCCATAATAAACCATTACATTAATCATTTCATTATTCCATTTATAATCATATAAAATCCAAGGTTTTACTCTTTTTATAACTTTCATTTACAAATTAAATGGTTATTTTTGGTTCTTATAACCATTAAAGATTATCTTAAACACCATATTCAACTCTCAATTACTTAAAGTGAGCCTACACACCCTAAGGGTGGTATAATCATGGTAAAAAGGAAGAAACCACCCCATGGGTGGTTTGGATTGAGCGTGAAAATATTTAACTTTTTATAAAGGTTCCAATGAATGTATTAAACATGAATTTAACATTTAACTCAAGGTTTAATTTATTTAGGATGTACTTACTAGAATGTCTAGTGTGAAGTAAAATGGAAACTGGGTATAAAAAAATAGAAATGAGGGGAAATGTATAAAATACCTACCATATGCCCATACAAGAACACTCATCGAGTATCGACCGTTGATTCGGTCTAGATCAAGAGAAAATGGTATAATGGATGAACAACCTAAATAAAGGGCATAATATCCTGTACCAAAATAACTCTGTTGATGATAAGAGAAATAGATAAATAATTCAAAGGATATAATAACTCAACAACAACTATCCAGTAAGATAAAATATTCTTCAATTGGACTTCATATAATGAAGATATCATAGAGAATAGGAAGGTTTCATGGGTGATATCTAATGAGAGAAAACGGATTTCCTTGAATGGAGAAAAATAAAAGGGAAAAGGGATTAAGTATTTAAATTTATTAAGGGTAGATGGTCATTTTACCCAACATAAAGGGGTTTCATGGTTTTTCCACAACAAAATTCCAAATAATGCACCAACCATGAAGCCAACACTACCTTAAGACCTCGTTGTATGGTCATGGTAGATATTTAGAAAAACTATGAACTGATAATGTGTTTCCACTCAGTTAAAAGTTTTTAGTAATCAAATGGGTGTCAACCTAGGTCTCATAGTTAGGTCAAATAGTTTTGGCTCCGAGAAATCCCTAGACACCCTCATTTCTTCTTTAATCTCACTAAGAATTCATATTTGGTGAAAAAAATAAACTAAAATGTAAAAAAAAGGTTCCATTCCTTATAGAAAACCCATGATATTACATAAGTTATATAATAAAACAATTTTTTTTATTAATGAAGTTCAATGCATGTAAATAAAAAATCCACAATAAGGTTAGGGTTTCCATCTTAAATTCATCTCTTTGAGATATATTTGCTATTATGAATGTAATTTCATTTTTGTGGTGTATATAATGACTATTCGAGATATTATATTAGAAAATTCCATTATTAAAGGTATTTTAAGAACAAATTTAATCCCTATAATGGAATAGGTTATGACTAAATTTCAAACCAAGACATAAGTGTGTGTTTTTAATATCAGTTATTATACCTTGGGACGAGGTTATAATCACTACCTATTTTATTTTAGGAGGTTGTTACACTGCCATAGAGAAATTTTTTCTATGATACTATTGAAATTTATTGGACTTAAATTTATATATTTTTATACTACTCTCATATTATTTTAATTCAATATTTACCTTTTCCATGATGGGAAAACTTTCTAATTCTTTGGTATAGAAAATGTTTTGTGTAATTTCAAGGAAATACATCCCTATCTAGATACTCGAAGGTGGATGCAGATGTGACATGGATTCACCTAGGGTTAGACACCCAGAAAAGTGATATCTGATCATTGACTCAATAATCAACATAATACACGATGAGTAGGCCTAACATTTTTCATATAGTGAGACACCCCCTTAAGATATACTTTGGAATATTCAAATGATCCTAAAAAACCGTGATGAAGGATTTTCCTACCCTTTTAATTTTTTCCTACCAATTCAATCTATTAAATCCAATTATTATCTTCCCTTGATATGACAACACATTATAAATACCCTCACCACTATATTTGTTTGATAAGGGTACTTCATGTTACTTTTTTATACCTCAAGAATTATTATTTTATGAAGGGATATTGTCCTAGAAATCATCATTAATCTATTAAATGGGGATGTATGTGATGCCTGTATCTATCAATAAATAGATGGAAATTTTTATTCAATAATGGGTTACTCAGAGAATGGTCTGAAGGGTCTCAATGACTCTTATAGTTAATGCATTTGACTTAATCATGTGATGGGTCTTATGAGAAAAACAGATTGGGTTTTGGGGTATTCCTTTTCCCAGGTCAGGAAAGTGTCTCGACATAAGGCCTTGAAAGAAATTTTTTGATTTTATGAATTATCCATTCCATCAGTATGAAATCCATGATTAATGCTCTGATTGTTTTCATTTATTTTAATGTATATTTAATGCCCTAAAATTTCATTGGAATATTGCTTCATATTGTTTATTTATTTTTTCCATATCACTTATTCTTTGTTTATATTATGTAAGATTCCATTTTATGCTACTCTTTAATGAGTATCTGTACTCACCCTTATTTTTTTTCCATTCCCTTGTAAACCTATAGGAGGAATTTGTATAATATTCATGGATATGATGGAATGAATAATCATATTATAATTATATTTTATGGTGTAGATTATGCTTTCTTGTGTAATGTATATATGTATTCGGTATTCCAAGACTACTAAACCTTTCATTACTTTTGTAAAATTTTCCAATAATTTTATATAACTATCGGCTCTGGGTCTCTAGACTGTGGGATGTAGCATTTTTTATCAAATGAAATTTAGTAGAAATATTTAGGATTATATTTAGATGGACCAAGTAATATAGAACAAGTAATATACAAAGACATCAATAATTATAGGGAACACTCTAGAAAAAATAGTAGCAATTGTATTTTAAAATTAACCACCAAAAGATAATTTTGTGTATTAAATTATAGAATGATAGAAACTAATTCAAGGAATGAGAACTGTGTTAACACATGTATTCAATACATAGATATTCCGTTTGAATAAGTTAATGATAATGGGGTTGAAGCTAACTAGTTAACAACTATATTTGGGAAGTTAACCCAAGTTATTAAATATAATTGAACCCATATAGAACATCTTACCAATTTAAAACATGGTGTAACTATATTGGATCACTTTATTCAACAACATCCTCCAATATTTAGTGAAACTATTTATACATTGGTAGCTAAATAATGGATCTCGTACCTAGAGAAGTTATTTATCTATTTGGGAAGTAGTTAAAGGAAATTAGTTATTGTGGCGATCTATCATTTGAAGGGAGATAAAAAAAATGGGTTTTCTTAATTTAAAAAATTTAAGAGGAAGATGAGATCAAGTTTAAGGAATGGGTAAATTTGAAGGAGGTATTATATTAAAAATACTTTTCTCATCAACAAAGAGAAAATATTTAATGAAATTTACACAATTTTAGACAAAATGAGGAGTAAAATTTTGCTGAGTATGAGTGCAACATTACCCGGTTAGGTGGTCACATTGTAGATTATGTATGTAAAACACAAAGTAATATTTATAATTTCTTTAATGGGATAGAGCCAAGCCTTTGAAGGGTGTTGGTATCTTATATCTTTTCATCATATGAGGATATAGTATAAAGTTCCATTAATATAGAAAATTATTTCTCCAGTATATATATATATTTAAGGAAAATTAGGAGAAAGAGAGGCCAGTTAAGCATTATGGGAAGAACAATGTGGCTAATGGGAAGAAATGAAGGATGATATTTACCGCATTTGATAATTATGGTAAGAAACATCATATGTCTTGTAGAAATGGAACCAAAGTTTGTTACAAGTGTGGATAAAAAAGGCTATCAACCTCATCAATGTTGATAAAAGGAAAAATCTGTTGATTTTCAATGTTTTAACTTTAGGGATAAGGTAAATTATTCAAACCAATTCCCTAAAAGTTCAGGAAATTTACCTCAGATTAGACCAAGGGAGTAAGGCCATGATTATTTAATAACCATAGTTGGATTAGAAGTTCTTAATGATGTTTTGGTAGGTACTTAGATCATTTCCTTAATGTTATATATTGTTTTATATAATTCTAGATCATTTCACTCTTTTACATCTTCTATGTTTTGCATAAACATTAGATATTTACCAAAACACTAGTAAATGACCTCTAAATAAATACTCATAAAGGGAGTCTTCTATAAAAACATATGTTAGGAAATTATAATTATGATTTATGGGCGTAACCTATTTGATGTATTGGTTATTATAACTATACTTAACTTTGATATGACCCCGAGTTTGGATTGGATTTCAAAGTATAATTCAAAAATTTATTTCCAATATAATGAGATTACGATTCATAAAGAGGGGATGAAATATCTTATATTTAGAGGGGAAACTTTATAATTTAAATCATAGGTAGATCCTCCCCAAATAGATCTAAATATAGAAATTCTAGGTAGTGAGGATGATCAAGTGAGATATGTGGATGAAAAAGGTATCCTGATAATAACGGATGTACCCATGGTATCAAATTTTAGTGGTGGTTTCCTGAATAATTACCTGGCCTTCCATTAGAGTGTGAAGTTGAGTTATTCATTGAACTCAATCCTAATGTAAGAACTATTTATAAAATTTTTATATAATATTACAAGTGGAGTTGGTGGAGTTAAAGAAACAGTTATTAGATTTGACTTATAATGTATTTTTATTCCCTAGAATTTCACCATGGGGATCTTCTGTTTTATTCATGAAAAATATGGTTGGGTCCATGATATTTTGTGTTAATTATAATGAGATCAATTACATTACTATAAAATATATATACTTATCCAAGTCATGGAGTTTTAACCATGATGAAGATTAAAATGGATTTCATATATAGGGATATGTTAAATATGGATATGGTTATTTCTTAGTAAGGGGATCCATAATTAATTTTACAATTAATTGCTAAATGATCCTTACTATAATGGATAAAGAATTCGTAGTGGGTTTATCAGACATTGAAAATAATAAATGATGTAGTGAATGATGGGAAATTATTATAATTCATATATATATATATATAGATTATTCATGTTTAGGAGGAGGTTACGTGTTCCATACATTCCATATATAAAAAGGGAACTACTAGATGAATCATATAACAAAAACTTATCCATACACCGTGGTAGAAAAATGATGTATTGAGGTTGAAGATAATATTTTTGGTGGGATGGATTGAAGTGGGAAATTAAAAACTATGTGTCGAGATGATTAGTATGTAGTATATAAAGTCTGAAAGACAAAATCCAAAGGATTTCATAAAACCAATGCCTAAAACTATTTTGATGTTGGATAATGTTATATCAAAATTTATGATTGGGCTCCAAAATAATCCAATAAAAAATGATTCTCTTTGGGTCATCATTTATCTTCTCACTAAGTTTACTAATTTCTTAACGAAAAGAGAATATATACCCCTTGAAAACCTTTCTAATGTCTTTATAAATGAAATCACAAAAATTCATTGGTAACCTCTATCAATTTTATCTGATCATGACCCTTAGTTTACATAAAAACATTGTTGGATTAGTCAAAGGGTTATAGACATTGATATACGTTTAATAACCATTTATCACCCCTAGAGTGATGGGTAGTCTAAAAATACTATATGCACTTTAGAATAAATGCTGAAATAATATTATCTTGACTTTCAATCTATGTGGGATCAATAAATACTTTTTTAGTAACTTTCATACATCAATAGATTCCATTCATATATCCATATGGAACCATATGAAACATTACATGAAAATAGGTGTCATACACAAACCTGTTTGGAAGAAGTTTGGGAAAGGAATCTAGTTATGCCAAATCTGATTTAATAGACACCTATTAATGTATGGATTAATAAAGAAGACATTAAACAATACCAAAGAAAAAAATAATTGATGATAATCAGTGGAAAGAATTGAAATTTCATATGGGAAAAAATATTCTATATTTTTTCACTATGGAAGAGAGTTATATGGTTTGGTAAGAAATGGGAAGTTAATCCCTATGTACATTGGGCCTTTTGAAATATTTTAAATAATTGGGGATGTAGCTTAACGATTGGTCATACCACCTAACCGTTATAAAGTATAGAATTGATTCCATGTTTCATTATAGAGGAAATACATACCAGATCCTATATATGTTCTCACATATGAGGGAATTGAGTTAGTGCCCGTGTTTTCTTATAATGAGGATCTTGTCTAGATTGTTGATATGAGAGAGAAAGTATTGAAGAAATAGATAACTATTTTAGTGAAATCACTTTGGAGAAATCCAAAATTAAATGAGGAAACACAGGGACCTGAAGAATCTATAGGGAAAGAGTACCTACAAATTTTCAATATATGATATATACCTTAATTTTGTGAATGAAATTATTTAGGGGTAGATGTAATACTCAAGGAACTACTATAGAAGTTAAATGAAACATACTAAAACTATTTCACCAATACACCCTATAAAGTTAATTTACTCATGAATTTATTAAAAAGTAAAATATGAAAAGTTAAAATTGAAAAAAATATTTCGATTTTAGATTTTATTATATCAAAATTATCTTAGGATATATTTTTGAGACCTTTATAAAATAATTGATTTTAGGTGAATAGTAACAAATAACATTTTTGCTAATATAATAAATTTTATATTACATATATGTTTTAAACCCTTTTTATATACAAAATAAATATTTAAAATTTAAAATAAATCATTAAAAATAGTATTTTAATTTAGAGAACCTGTGAATACAAGTTTAGAAAATCAAGAATTATTTTATAGAAATTATTTTCAATATACTTCGTTAATGAAATATATGGATGGGGAAATTAAATTTTAAATTTATTCTAATTTAACATAAATTCTATTTACACAATTACAATATTCTTAGCATCCTTAGAATAAATCACATATACCTAAACTTTATGGTTAAAATACCCTCTAAAAAATAGGTTTTTACGTGTTACATGTGTTGACATTAAGATTAATTTTCATACACATAGAAAGTAAATTTGCAAAAATTATTCCAATATTTATAGATAACAAATTTAATATTATTTAACATGGAAAATTTAATTTTTGGGTATTAAATTTGAATTGTTAGGATTAATTCTATTACCATGATAATGGTGAAATAGTTATTTTAAAATTATTATTTTATTAATATCATGAAATTATATCAAAAAAATTAAATGTAAATACTATAAATAATGAACCTAATATTATTTATAAATACACAAAAATTTATCTTAACATCTATTTATTTTATATTCCTTACTAAACTACATTAGGATTCCATAATGGTCAAAATTAAATTTTTTCTAATAAAGTTGTTTTCTATACATTATGTATTTTAATTTATAAAATGATTTTATAATATTTATATATTTATTTAGAAAAAATATAGTTCAAATTTTGTTCCATAATCCCCAAATTTGGTCACATTTTTTTGTGGTATGTTTTAAATAAAACATAAAATCACTTTGATAGAAATTAGTTACCAAGTATAATTGTAAAATAGTAAAATATAAAAACCTAATTTTAAAAACCATAAAACATGAATGAAAAATTTATATAAAGTTTTGGTTTAGTATTTTTAAACCTAAATATGCATGAAACTCAATTACTCTAAAAATTTGGCACCATTGAACTTTGAGTAATGCCACAAAATTATTAAAATATAAAGTGTGTTTCTAAAAGTTTCATTTTCCTCTTTTATAAAAGGTGACTGTTTTCAACCAAGGAAAAATATATATATATATATATCACATTATAAAATTAATTGAATATCTACCTAAATATTCTCTCCTATAATTTACTCATTATAAGGTAATCACTTGTTCATATTAAGTTATCCCAACCCCTTCAATTGTTAGAGTTTTCTAGGGAATGTTCTAGACTCCAATGTAAATATTATCTATTTCTTACATTTTTTTCTTTAGTATTACTCTTCCAAATATAATATATCCATAAAAATATAATTAAATTAGTATAATAATAATAATTATATGTTATAATATTAATTCAGTAACCATTATTTATTTCTCTCCATCTGCTAAGAAAAAAAAAGCATCGTAAGTGCATTGCATAAACTACCTCCTCCACAAAGCGATGCCTTTTTTTCAGAACTAAATTTTATGGATGATTAAGAGGATGAAGTTGTATAATTTATATGTTTAGTATAATATAAGTATGATTCCGAAATTTCATATTATAATTTATCTTGTTTTTCTCACATTCATTGAAATGTGGAAACATTAATTGTGTGTATTTGAAAACTATCACCTCCATGAGTAATGAGTTTGATTTTTCATCACCACCTATCATGGTTGGTTTTTAAAAGGATAGAAAAATATAAAAAATATTTCAATAATACTACTATGATTATTTATATTATGAAACTATTTTATTATGTTTTATACCATGGTCAATATACATTTAGATTTATGAAAAAATTGAACAAAAAACATCCAGTAACCATCATAAGTAAGAAATCAATAAACTAAATAAATATAAAATGATAATAAATTGTACATACTAAATTAAATGTATAAGAATAAGGTTGATAATAAGTTATATAATAAACAAAACCTTATTTTCCTAAAAGTCAAATGCATGCGTAGAAGAAATTTGGAATATGGTAAGTGTTGACAAATCAAATTACACCATTCGAGACATAATTTGTATTATAAAAAAAATTTAATTTATTTGTTGTATATATTACCTATTTTAGATAATTTATAATGAAATTTATTTATTTATTGTCTTTAAATATCAAATTTTAGGCCTATATTTTGGGAGGTTATGATTGAGCTTCTACTCAAGCTGTAAGTGGGTTTTTCTGTCTGGATTTATATTCTTTGGGTATCATGTAATAATCATAACCTATTTTATTTTTCATGGTGAATAAATTCCTAGGCTGGAAGTTTTTACATGTTACTCATGAAAGTTAAGGGATTTTAATGTCTATATTTTTATCCCTATCTATTATTCTTTTGAGTTGGGAGTTAACTTTTCCATGGGGGAAAACCATACTATGTTTTGGTAATGTAAAAGTGTGTGTAATTTCCTATAAAATAAATCTCTGTCTCAATACTGAAAATTGTATGTGGATATAGAATAAATTAAACTAATGGTAATGTAATTATTAATATCAATTATCCCATTCCTTTTTCATTTTTTGGTGTTGTAGGTGTTCGAGGAGTGTTCCAAGGTGTTTGGAGGGTAAAAGGGGAGTTGAGATGAGTTGGAATGATTTTGTGCTGTGGAAACTATGGGAAGTTTTTTAGGGAAGGGAATTGTGGTGTGGAGATAAAATCTACTATCTATTGTATCCCAAGGGAGGATTTAATATCCACAATCAATTCTATAATGGATGCACCATGGATAATGGCTATGACATATGCCCTTCACTGGTGGTCGAGTGCTGCAGTATAGATAATCCTAGATTGGACATAGTGATTTGAGGTGGTTAAGCCATTTTTTGGGTAACTAAACCATGGAGGTATAATATGACATATACTCCATTATTAGTTATTAGTATTTATGGTATTTTTGTTTTGGTTGTGACAAAGTATCTCCCTAGTGAAATATGATATGTGTTGTGGTCAGTTCCATGTTCTTTAGACATAGTTTGATTAGGCTAGCTGATTCATGGTATAGGGGGACTTTAACATGGTATATGAGGTCTATCAATAGTATTGAGTGCTAAACCTTGGTCTTATAAATTTTTGTTAGCCTATAAGTACCCAAACCCTATCTGAACCCACTTTTCTCCCAATATTCTCTCTCTAAGCCTTGGTACCCCATAGATCTTTTCAAAATCCTTGAAACCCATTTTGATATTTATAAATACCCAACATATTGATACGAATACATGGTTATTCAAGGTTAGTTATACATATTTTTATGTGGTTTCTTCCCTGTTCTTTCTATCTTTACCTTTGTTATTCTTTCTATACCATGGATATTGATCTGTGTCATTCTAATGGAATTTATCTTATTATATTTAGGAATCTTATTGTGCAACATACTTAGAGAGATTAAATTTTATTATGGTATAGGTGATCATAGATTAACATTATTATTCCATTATCATGTGAACAACATTAAATATTTGGCCTAGGAGATTCATTTCTGCTCCTTTAATAAAATTAAATTATAAATTTTTCATGCTTCTTATTTTTGGGTGGTGTAACCCTAATAAAGGATAAACCAAATTAATTAAATAATGGATTATGGTTACCGATCATATTTGTTATTATACTATGATAATAGTTTGCCTCTTGATTATATGGATAATGTCTTATATATGTTATGGATTTTAGAATATTTTTTATACTTGTATTAGCATATTGTTCAAGGGAACTGGAAATGAATGTAAAGCCAGTAAACTATTTGTTTGGATAAGAAACTTGCATTCTTAATGAATCCATTCCTATAATATGATTGAAATAAATTTGATGTTTAATGTATGTTTTAATAAAATATGTTTTTCCATGTGTTAATGGAACTGGATAATCAAAATTAAGCTGGAGATGCTTATTGTTAATTATAAATAAATGATATGATTTTTTCTTCCCTAATTTTTTATGAAACTATAAGTTCTACTAGGAAGTATGTTTTAATAAATTATAGCCTTTGATAAATGACTCCTTAGGCTACCCATATACTTAACTATAAATAAATTAATTAGATAAGATCAATACTTAATAAGAATTAGTTAGTTGATAAAGAAATGTTTTTGGGGATAAGGTTTCCTACTTTCCTGTGATAGCTAAATGTATTACTTGTGGGATGTGAGTGACCATTTTCATATGGTGGATGGATACTTTTTAAGGTCTATCTTTCCTTTTTGACTATGTTTTTTTCTTGAGGCCTTCTATATTACTCGGGATGCGAGCCTTGTTATGAGATGTGATATAATTCTAGGATAGTTGTTGGCTGGTGAGATATGGGAAAAGTGTCTCGAGGTTATGGAAGAAGTTGATGACTATAATGGAAAGATTTATAGTGATGTGCATTATGGTGTTGATGATGGAACATATTTTGGTGGAATGGGTTGACTTTGGTATTACCCAATTTTTTACCAAAAGCTGGGACACTTGTTTGATTAATCTATTTAAAAATAGATGGATGATAGAGTTTCTTGTTATTTTCATTCCTTTACCTAGTAATTATGAAACTTGGATGTGTGTGGTTATGAATATCTTTATGGTTACTCAATATGTTTCTTGATGTACTAATAATTATATAATAGTAATTCTTAATAAATTTTGTAACCTATGGGGTTGGTTCTTACTAGAATGAAAATGTTAACAATAATCCCGAGAAACCAAGGACTCTGTTGGATTATGGTTGGAGGGTGTGGAATTAAATTGGGTGTTAGTTTATTATAATTAGAATAATGTTAGTAAATGGATAATAAATTCATTAGTATAAGTATAAAAGTTTTAAAAGGGAAAAAGTAATTTAATGTATGTCTTCTAAAATTATTTTTTGATTATAGGATATATAGTCTCTAATAGTGGAAACCTTGTGTCTTAATGATGATAATTGTAGTTGTTTATAGGACTATATTATTCCAATAGTTTAATTTACAGATATATTTTATACTATTTTATTATTTTATACACTACCACACCGATTTTAGTTGGGATGATGATACCCAATGGACTCTAGGATAGTGTTTTCCCAAACATCCAGGTTGGAGAGGGATGGATGCCAAACTACTCCTATGGCTCCACTCTCTTATCTTGGTAGTATTATGTGCTGGTAAACGTGGTGGTTAGTTTCCCCATATATGTGTTTATAGGATATTACAGGTTTCTGGTTATTTCATATACTTGTTTCTCCAGATATAGTTTCCAAAGGTTACTTATAGGTAGGAGGATTGTGAAGTGTAATGGATCGAGGTACATTACTCAATGTATGTACTATGATGTCTTGAGGTATAATTGAAAATTTATAATACATGTTATAGTGGATTTTATGTCTCATGTATACAACTCAGTTACTATATAGATATGTGGATGGGATCATGATATGATGTGATGCATGAGATTCTTGTCATGATACATGAACCTAGGTGTTTTTTAGCATACTTATTTTAGAGGGAGATGGATCATGACATTTAATGTTGGGAAAGAGAAACAAACAAGTCAAAAAGTCATAATGAGCTACCCATGATTCATTTCTATATTATTATATCTCTTTTATGTGATAATTGGTGTGATATATACATGTTGTAACTGGGAATACAGTATAGTTGTTTAGGGGATGAGTTTGATTCACTTGTTCTCCACTAGGATTCAACATGATTTTTTAATATTTTGTAGAATATTTTACAGGGTGGATCCAAACGAGAATACCTATTATGCTCACCCAATGTATATGTAATCTTTTTTGTCTAGTTAGAAGAATACAATTAGACATTGGTCTGGATATTACTATCTAATGGTTATTCAGGATCTATTTGGGATTCATGTTCACTTTTCACTATATATTTTGGTACTTGTAGTTCATTTCATTTGTTATAGATTTATATGACATTACATGTATTTAATTTTTCTTCTTTTATCTTTATGGGAATTATTTTATTGATGTAATTATATTATCTCACTATTTTTCATGTTCTATTATGGGGGAAATCCCACCTTTTGTGTATATGATACACCGTAGATGATTGTCTCCAACCTGTGGCCTATTAGATGTAGTATTTTGGGTGACACCATCTCCATTACCTCATTGATAACCCTGGATGGGTACCCAATAGGGGTATGTGGTCATGACAGAGTGGTATTAGAGTGATCTTCATGTTAAGGGATATTATAGAGTTAGAGTTAGGCATATGTGAGACTTCATGAGTTGGTAGGGAAACTACATCAACTAAGTTTAATAAGAAATGTAAAAAAGGGATACCAACTAAGACAAGAGTATTTATACCCCCATGTGATCTGATACATTAACCTTTATGTTTTACAATATTTATAATTGAAGAGATATTTATTTTAGGGTAGACACCTAGGAAAGGATATTGAAACATTATTCTTTGCACCAGTTTCTAAAATATGTAGACTATGTGATTTTATTAAACCATAAAAATGTTATTAATTAATGTTAAAAATTCAAAATAAGAGGTTTATGAGTCTCAAACCATTTATTATTTTTTAGGTATGGATCTAGGTCAACATCCTCATTAGGTTCACACTAAATATGTTTGAAAATATGTGCAAGAATGTCACCATAGAGTATAGGTTGACAATAAAAAAGCTTACGGGAGGGAATTATGACAGTTTCTGAACATATCCTTTGTAATTATGTGTGATCCTTTTTAGACTTAGTGACAAAATAAAGGTTTGAGGTGGTTGAGATGTCCTTCAGATCAATCCGTTGTGGAATGTTGAGCTATGTTTCACTGTCCTTGATGATGCTTTGTGGAATAGTGAGGTAGTGGTGGATCTTGTTAGTCAAGGATTATAAAGACTTTGTGATCTCATGGGATAATTTTAGAGACTATTTCAGAAAATATTTACTTTTGTTTGATCACAAAGGTGCCCATTTTCAAGGAAATTCTTACCCCTTGATAGGGGAGTTGTAGAATGCAATATCTTTAAATCTATTCCACAACCTTTCTCTATTATTCTTTAGAAATTTTTTTTTTCTGATGAGGGAGATTGGGAGACGAATTTTGAGTAGTATTTAAATCTATATACCTATCACCAGGTCACACCATTCATGTTATTGACAAATATTTAGGTTCTTGTGAGAGTATAGGTTTTTGATAGCATGATTTACCGAACTAGGTTATCAGGAGAGGGGAGTCATTTAGATTCATGATGAGGAAAACCTGTGGTATAGGGTTCCAATTTTTCAAGATAGAAGAGTTTTTAGATAGATCTGGGTTGGCCTCATCCCTCATCATCTAATTTCTCCCGGGGTGGTGGCTCTAAGGACCTTTCTATGGGATCAAATTCTTATTATTGATATGGAGTCTGAGTTCAGCAATAGAAAGTGTGCCCAATCATTTTGGGAAGCCATAATGGATAGGTGTTACATTCCAGGTTCCTCCATTCGGGTAGTTTCAACCAAGGCCCCACCTGTAAGATTCTTGATCTTGGGACTAGATGAGGGGAGACAAGGTGAGGAGAGGACAACCCAAATGTGTCTGTCATCCTTAGTGAGAAAATCACAACCATGTCAGTGGTCATAATTAGGGTTAAAGAGGTTATGGATCAGGTTGTGGTCAACTTCATACCCTGTAATTTCTAGTTCCCGACAAGCTAAATGACATTCAACGTCCCCTTTACTCTTTTTATACTTGGGTGCATGATTTTTTTTCATTCAAGAGCTACACCCTCCTTGAAATCACCTTCCCTAGTCCATAGTCTAGGAGTTCTGATAGAGAGGTTTCTTTCACCCTTGGAATTGATTATACAATTATGAGGTTGAGACTATCTGTATGAAATATGTAGTGATTCTGAGATATTGATGGGAAAACACCTCTCTTTGGGAGAAATCATATGTTTATAGAAACAACCTTATAAAATCATCCTCAGTGTGGATTGACGGTGTTCCATATAGAATAATGTGTATTTCTTGTGGAGTTAGGTGTTGTTCTATGATAGCATCAGAGAGTCATCCATGTTTGGTGGCAAGAATGTCCCTTAGATGGGTTAGATGTGATTTAAATTGTTGTTATCCATGATGGAGAAGATTATTCTAAGTTCATTGGTGGTTCAACCGTATATGTTTACCATGGTTTTGGAAGTGGTTTATATTGTTTTTCTTGTAGAGGTTGTGGCATTAACCCCCCGATGGGAGATCATGTTTGATATAGATCTGCAATTAGGTGCTTCTCCAATATAAATATCTTTTTATTATATGGAACCTATTGAGATGTGAGATTTGTGGGTATATATTATTGATGTTTTACTGGGGGTTTTTTAGCCAAGTGTGTCACCTTGGGGTGCAATAGTTTTTTTAAAGAAAGATAATGGTAGTTTACACCCTTATATGAATAATCATCACTTGAATCAGGTGACAATGTACATCTTCTATCATCTTCCATGGAAAATGGTTTATTCAATCAACTGATGTGAGAAATTTGGTTCTGGAAGACCGATCTATGGTCATGATATCTTCATATTTGGGTGAAGGATGAGGATATTCCAAAATCCTCTTTTCCATTATTGTCATGAGAATTTGAAGTTCACTATGCTATTTTTCAGTGTGATTAATACTTTATATATGTTCGTGGGTTCAAGGAATGTTGTGTTAACAGGGTTCCTAAATTAGTTCATGGTAGTTTTCATCATCAACATCCTTATGTACAATGTGTATGAATAGGATCATGGAGATAATTTTTGTGTAGTTTTTGGAGTTTTTATTCATCAAGAGTTGTTCAATAATTTGTCCTAGTGTGATATATGGGCTCATGAAGTTAATTTCATGTGGCATGTGATGTCCCAAATTTAAGTTTTTTTGAATCCTTGGAATGTTGAAAAAATTGTTTCTTGGGAATACACTAACACTTTTTTCAAAGTTGTGGAGTTTCTTTAGTCCTTCTAGATATTATGGGAAGTTTGTATCTGAGTTCTTTCAGGTTAAAAATCCTCTAATATGTTTGACCAGAATGGATCAAGCATTTTTGTTGACTGACCAGTGGAAAAAAATTGAGTGCCTAAAGAAGAAGTTGAACATCACCCCATTAATTTGTTTTCCAGTAGATGAAGTTCAGTTTGAGGTTTTCTATGATGCTCCACATCTTGGGTTAGGCTGTGTTCTGATATAGAATATATAAGTTGTTTCTTAAGGATCCCAACGTTTATTTCCCCATGAGCATTACAACTCTATTGAAGATAGCAAGTTGATATTAGTTGTGTTTTCCTTTCAATTGTGGAAACATTTCCTCTTCTGTTAGAAATTTTTGGTTTTTTCGAATCATAATAATCTAATGTATGTATTATCCTAGCATGACTTGAAATTGTAGAAATGATGATGGAGTTATTTTTCCATGTTTAAAACTTTTATATTTCATTTACACTAAGAAAGGGTAATGTTGTTGACGATGTGTTGAGTAGGAATTCACATAGTTACTTCATGCATAAATATAGAGATTCCTTGTGATTTATGGAAGAACTCTTAGTGATGCATCTTGATATGGGATTGGTTGGTTGAAGAGGGTTACTTTTATAGAGTATGGGGAAATGGTATTTTTTAGTCAATTGTGGAGTCTCAACATGGGGATTATCTAGTGGAGATCTTGAGAGAACAATTTTTTTGGTGATACCCCTAATATTTACTATGAGGATGAACAACACCATGTGTTATTACAATAGAGGATTTTCGTTCCTTAGGTGATGCATGATAATATTCCTCATGATTTATATAGATCTATCACGGAGGTATATCCTACAATTAATAAGATTTATGATGATACAAGATGGTTATTTTGGTGGCCTAGGTTGAGGCATACAGTTCCATAGTTTATTTGTCGATATTTTGTCTTCTAGAAGGAAAAGGCAGAGAACCGTGTTACCGATGGTTTTCTAAAAATATTATTTGTTCCTAAGAGGAAATGAAGGGAAATTTTTATAAACTCCATTACCATTTTACCTTGATCTCAAGGAGGCATTAATGTTATATTGGTGATACTTGATCATTTTAGGAAATTAAAAAACATCCTAGAGGTTAAGGAGTTGATTTTAGGGGATGTTTTGTCAAGGTAATATCTCGAGGAGGTGGTGAGAGTCCATAAAGTCCCAATGATGATCATATTTTATTGTGATCCTCTTTTACCTCTATGGTGAGGAGAGGTCTCCATCATGCTTTTAAATCTCAATTATTCCTTAGCAATAATTTTCATCACTACAAGGATGGTTAGAAAGAGTAAAACATATGTATTATTGAATAAAGGTTGTGTTCTTATCTCTTGTATTTTGAAGGTTTTTTAATGAGTCACCTACCCTTGGCCAAGTTTTCTTACAAAAAATAATTTTCTCTCAACCATTGGTATGATTATTTTTTAAGAACTATATGGATGAACTTTATTTTACCCATTTTTCTTGAATGGGGTCCTGGAGTCATCAAACCTCATGCTAGAATTAGTGTAGAGTATGATAGAAATGGTTTAGATAATTCAAAGAAGAATAAAATAGGTTAAGTATTATCATAAGGCGTATGAAGATCATAAGATGAGACCTCTCGAGTTTGATGTTGGAGACCAAATGTTCTTGATGGTGAATCCTCATCATGGGTAGTGAAGGTTTTGTTATGGGACTAGGATTTATCCATTATTTGTTGGGACATTTGAGACGTTTTCTCATGTTGGATCCTTGGTCTATCAAATAACACTTCTCCCAAAGATGATCTATACACATGATTCCATACATGAGTTGTAGCTCTGCTATTATCTTCATGATGACTCAGTCATCATTGATTGGGGTGAGATCGATGTTAAAGATGATACAACCATTGAGGAGTGGCCTATGGAGACCCAGGACCCTTGGGAAAAGGTGTTTTGTAGGTGGAATATTCCCTGGTTTGGTTCTTATGGAGACTTGGTGGTATTGTGGAGATAACCTAGAAACATGAGATGCAGATGCAATCTCATTACCCTGATCTGTTTGTTGTTTATAACTTCTCTAATAGTGTTTCTCATTTGTGGTTGTTGACCTTATATGATTTATGATATGGTTTCATATTTTTTATTAGTAACCTTACTATTGATTGAGATGTATCTCCCCTAAGAGAGTGTTTAGGAGCTATTAGGCAGCGTTGTGTGGTTTTATTCATTATTCCTCAAAGTAAGGTGGTTGAGTGTAATGTCTAGATTTTTTTGTATTATTTTTGTATGTTATATAAATTATTTTTGTGAACCGGAACTGAGATTCTGTGTGACTCTAAGGCCCAATGTCCCGGAAATAAATGTTTGAAATATATTAAATACCACACACACGATGTTTTCCTAAAAAGTTGAAGTAAATACATAATGGGGTCCAGGATAAAAAATATGAGGGCAACATTGATTTCAAAACATAGGTTTTACCCTAGCAATGACATAATGTTTGATGGTATGTATAATTTGTGAAAAAATCATCATGGGAATAGAATTTACAAAATAAATTTACTAAATTGATTTAATTTATTTTATTACATGCAGTAAAAGGATCAAATTTGAATATACGATTGTGATACTTTCATTATGGTTGGAAAATTAATCCTTGGTGGTCTAGATGGACATATAGGATCATTCTTTCTTAACGATAATGGATCATGACAAGATCATTGATCGTTATGCCAATAGAGTTTTTGGATCTCATCAACGATAGAAATGATGAATCTTTCTTCATGAAAAACCAATCCAAACTATAGGTTAGATATTGATTTGTGTTTTCCATCTATTTCTTTAATCCTGGATGAACATAGATAGAATCCATAAATATAATTTATATGCACATCGTCAGTAGATTTAAATTGATGGAATCATATATTTTTGTTGTGTTTATTCCTCTTTGACTGTCTTATTCTATGAAAAATACTTGAAGTCAAATGAAGAACGTTTGAGGTCCATTACTCACAGTTAATGGATTATGGATCCCCTCCATTCTACGTAAATTCATCGCAAGTGTTTATTTTTGCATGTGGTTCAAAGAATACCAAATATTTGATTATTGAACAACCATTATTTGGTGAAACAGGTCGATACCATGAGAAAAATTCATGGTCAATGATGTGGTTTGGTGGGACCACAACATTGGTAGATGAAAGGAGAATCATAACATATTTTTGGAATATGTTCAACTTGGTTTTGACAAGGCTACTACCGGTGGAATGCACACACATTTTCTGAGAGTATTTGAAGCTCATAATCTCGATCTATAGTGGCTAGAGGCTCATATGACCCCCGATATACTATTTTTGGTGGGGTCAGCAGCTCTGTTGATGCGTTGGATGATGTGGAGGAAGATCTCATTAGATCTGGAAAATCCGAATTTATACGATGTGTAAATAGGATTTACACACCATGTGGGTCCCCATTGCTATGACTCTAGGGTTTTGGATGGAGGAAAATATCGCACGTTGTGTGACATGATCACATTCCATGCGAACCATCCATGATGGTTTGACATGTAAAACTACGAGTACACATACACATCCAGAAGTACATGAATATTGGAATTTCGTGTACTTGGACACAGACATAGCCTGATGTACATTGTCTGGTACAAGGAAATAGACACAGCCATGTGACACTAGAAGGGTGTCGATAGATCTATACATGATGAGAGATTCACTCAAACACCAATTTTAAAATGGTTTACAAGTTGTGTGAGGAATCACCACAAAACAAGAACCAGGTTCAGAAAGGAACACTGTGTACTCTATTAATAGGATATATACTCCCTAAGATATATCTTAGAGCTCTTCATCTCTTAAGTTGATATTCGTTTCAGTTGATTGGTTTCCCCCTTAGATCATTTCCCTCTAGGGTACAATATGGTATTAAAACTACATATCATGACTGTGATCAAATCTATATTATGAGTCTCTAATAGAGATTGTGGTGTCTCTCCATGAGACTGGAGTGTGATCCTCTATCACCTTTATACCCTATGTGGGGTATTTTGAATTGGTGTGACCTCTTTGGGAACAAAGTTGATCCACTATCTAGTAGTATGTATCATTAGGGTTTATGGTATCATTGGCATACAATTTTCTACATAGTGGGTTGATCTATATTAGGTTTATGGTGTACCACATTGGTTTTGGGATTTACTTGTATCTGTATATCAGGGTCTTCTGAGACCAGTTAGGTTTCTTAGCTGGGGTCCAACGATCTTGATCTCTTGTTTGAGAATCCATAGTGATATCATGGCTCATGGAGTGGATTGTACCTTAAGGATTTCTATTTGAAGAAGAATACTACGGCTTTAAATTGGTTTTGACCTACTGGTGGTGCAGTGTCCTTACTAAGTACATCTGAGTGTTTTAAATTATAAATTTAATGTTATATTCTTTTATTGAGCTGACTATACTTGATGATTTGTATTTAGTGTTTTCAGTCATTCCTACTGGGTATTATTATACTCACCCCTACATGGGATCTACCTACAGATGTCATGTCGTATGCGGATGATGATCATTTTGATGGTGTCCCGGGAGGACACAGAGTTGGTTGACTATTTCAGAAGTGAGACATACTGAGGTGTTTACTGAGATCTTGAATTTGATCACAATCCTCACCCTTTGAGCCAGATTGAATCATTACAGTTTTTGGTTGGCTTGTATTTTTCCATGTTTTCACTTTCAGTAATTTTATATTGTAATCTGGGTGTGGGATTATAGTTTTATGCATGAATTAGTTTTAATTATTTTATATTTATGTATTATATAGTATTGGAGTTGCATGTGTGTGTACATGCACATTAGGCTAATTCTACCCATTTGTCGGATATTACTACCCAACACCGTTCTCTTGACCCTAGCCTGTTGGAGGTGGTCTTGGAGTAGTCAGGGGTCCAAACCTAGTGGGTCTGGTATTGATAGAGTGGTATCAGAGCATTCAATTTTATCACAGGAATGATGTCTATGATATTGGTTTGGGGAAACTTTGTTTAATGTTTCGAGTTTGGATTTCAGGATATAGACTCGAGTGTTGGTGAAGAAACCAATGTATCAATACAACATGCTCCAATCCCATTCCTTTAAACTTGATACATATAGAAATTTGTTTTATGGAAAACATTGGCACATGCATCATATTCAAATGGGTTGTGTTTTCCATGTACTTCTTGATTCGTCTCACGTGATTCACTCTTTTGACTCTGGTATATCTTGTTTTATTTTAGGATACCTCTATGAAGACAACTATATAGGATTCCATTGGGTGATCATGGGGATGATCCACAGAGTTATGAGGCATTGGTATAGGGGCCTATACTAGAGATATCATCTATGGGTGGTTTACCAACAATTACTCCACCCTTTGAGAAACATCTTTAATTGGAAGTGCCAGCTGAGAATGCACACAAGATGAATGAACTGCATGTGTTTTAGAGGCAGCGACCTCCTAGGTTTTGGGGTGCACCATACCACCCATGTGTCCAAGGACAGGAAAGAGGCAGTCACGTTAGTGTTCTTCCTTGTGGGGATTACTAGAGACTGGATACCAATCCTCACGATGAGTCTTATTTAGGGATCATTTGGGAAATGTTGGATCTTAGTGACCCAGTCACATGAATAGATGACTTTATCAAGGTCATAATTTGAGCGTCTCTTTAGGGATTATTTCTATCCGGCCATATTGCAATCAGTGAACATATAGAAGATTCTGCATCTAAAACAGAACATTTTGACCATAGCAGAGTACATAATGAGGTTGAATGATCTCTTATGATACTCCATGGATATGGATAATGATACATTTTTCAGATCATATTCATTTAATAAGGGATTAATCCTTGACATTAAGGATTCATTGGTATCCCTTTTCATTTCCACTTATGATGGGGGTAATTGAGAGTGCCTTGGTGGTGGAGAGATTCCAGGTAGTGTGGGAACAAAAAATCGGTATTGGTAGTGGGAAACCAAGAGTTGAGACCTCAGTAGTAGGTAGATGATGACATTCACAAAGATCCATGAAAGTCAAAAGCATCAGGAGGTGATCTTGGGAATAAGGTTAGTGGTCATGGTTTCTTAGGATGGATCGAATCAACTGAGGGAGGGGTAATGTTTGTTCTATAATGTTTAGGGACACCTGACTCGATATTGTCTAATCCATCATAGAAGTGATCAATAGATGGTCGAGGGACCATTGGTATTGAGGAAGAGGTGGGTGAAGGGTGGTTCTTAGGGTGGAAAACATAGAAGAGGGTCTATCAGTGCAATAGGACATGGTCACAGTTTTGACCTATTATCACCACCACCCCCAGGTGGTCCACACCAGGCATGTGGAGTTGGTTCTCAGATATAAGGCCAACTGCTGGATATGGAGGCCTATGATCTCGAGGCTCTATGGATGATATGTGGTTCTATCTATGACTTTTATACTTTATGTCTAGTATTGATGGACACATGGGAGAGTCATTCCTTCATTTCCACTTCTCTGGTTCATGATTAGATATTTTGGTTAAACCATTGGATCAATCATTTTGGTTTGAGACTCTAATAGGTAGTGAATAAATAATTGAAAACTTATGCTGAAAATGAGATTTGACTCTTAGAGGTAATATTTTTGTAGGATATATCCATGTGGCAGTGACGAGGCCTTACAGTGTCATCTTAGGTATGGACAGATTATCCACAGTTCTTGTCCAGATCGACTATTTTAGATGGAGGATGTTGTGTGTCCATAGTGTTGGGACAATGAATTATTTTGTGGGTGAAAAGGAAACCTTGGATGATCAGTATGAGATTAAGGATATGAGAGTACAACTATTTACTTGCTAATTGTCTAGAATTACTCTTGGAGCTATGGATGGAATGAGATATCAATTTCATGTGGTGGTGGAGAAGTATGAAGATGTATTTCCAGATAACATTCCAGGCTTACCTCCCCACCGATATCGTGACTTCTATATAAGCTTACACCCAGGAGAGACCTTGATATCTGCACCTACATATTATATGAGTCCCGTGGATCTTTGTGAGATGAAGGATCAATTATATGACCTGCAGAAGAAGGGATTTGTGAGACCTAATGTTTCGTCTTGGGTGGCCCCAATTTGTTTCACTAAGAAGGTGGAAGGGAGCTTAAGATTATGTGTGGAATACTAGTTTATTAACTAGGTGACCATGAAGAATAATTTTCCACTACTGAGGATCAAATACCTCTTTGATCATTTTAGAGGGGCATGATGGTTCTCAAAGATTGTCCTCAGATCTATATATCAATAGTTTCAAGTATGGTACGAGGATATACCAAAGATGAGATTAATATGTATCTACAGTCACTATGAGTACTTGGTGATGCTATTTAGTGTGAAAAATTTACCAGTACTATTCATGGGGCTCACAAAGTAGATATTTCTTCCTTTATTATACCTATTTGTTGTAGAATTCATTGATGAGATACTAGTGTACTCAACATCCAAGAAGAAGCATGTGAGACACTTGAGGATGGTCTTGTATACACTATGAGAGAACCATATTCATGGGAATATATTGATGTTTCAGTTTTGGATTTAAGAGGTCCACTTCATGAGAGACGTTATCTCATACGCAGGAGTAGTCATGGACCTAATGAAATTTGAGACCTTGCATGCTTAGGATCCACCCTAGAGTGTTAGCAAGGTGTGAAATTTACTTGGGTTGGTAGGGTAATACTAGAGGTTTGTACCTGATTTATATAGAGTGGAAACACCCTTGACTGCATTGAACTAGAAGGGTAGGCCTTTTTGTGTGGATGAAAAGTTTCTAATAGTTCTTTTATGAGCTGAGTTAGAGGTTGATGAGAACTCCCATCATGACATTTCTAGAGAAGGGTTTAAAGTATGTAATGTTCCATGATGCATCGAGGACTAGACTTGTTTGTGTTATAATGAAAAGACATGCAGTGATTTTCTATGGTTCATGTTAATTAAAACCACATGAGATGAACTAAGAAACCCATGATTTTGATCTTGCAGTAGTAGTATTCTCACTGAATATGTGGTGACACTACCTAATGGATGAGAGGTTTATTATATACTATGAACACAAGATTACCAAGTATATCCTATCATAGAAAGATCTTAACTTGAGGAAGATGTGATTTCTAGAGTTACTCTATGAATATGACTTAGATATTACATATACTGCTAGGATGGTGAACGTAGTATTAGACACTCTCAGAATGGGATCTAGGTCTTAGTTTTTTCTTCAGGTGTAAGAGTAGTTAGCCTTGTTTTAGTTGTCCTTTGTGTAAAAGGATGATGCTTCATGTCTTTATTTTACCATTGTTACCCCATATCTTTTATAGTGTGTTAGGTATTCAAAGCATAGGGATACTAACTATGAGACCTTAGGTAAATATATATCCACTAGAAGCACTCCTGATAGATATAATGAATGTTGGAAGCATTCTGTCCTCTTCAGAGGACATAAATGTTCCCTTTGATGTCGTGGGAGGAGGTGATGAAGGAGTTTCATATATCCCATTTGGGGGTACATCATATTGTGTAAAAGAAATACCCAGACCTCTAATGCTAGTTTTGATGGCCATGTATGATGAAGGAAGTCAAAAAATTCATCTCTCACTTCCTCACTTATCACCAGGTGAATGTTGAATACTAGCTTCGAACGTGGTTATCTCAACACCTTGAGGTGTCATATTATAAGTAGGTTGGGTTATCGATGGATTTCATGGTGATGTTATCTCATATTTCTAGGGGCACAATTCTATATGGGAGATCTTAAACTGACCCACCCCATCATCCCACTTCCTAGCTTTTCGATACTGGATTTCGGTAGAGATCTTGGGGTTCCACTATGTGAAGAAGATAGTTCGAGTCCATGGAGTCCCCTTGAAGATCTTTTCATATCACGATGCTCGCTTCAAATGATGATTATGGAGAGGATTGCAGGGGGCCTTTGGGACTCTATTGTTCTTGAGCATGGAATTTCACCCCCATAGTGACTTTCAGATAGATTGGACCAATCAAGTCGTTAGAGGAAATGTTGTAGGCTTTCATGTATGACTTTATCCTTAGTTGGGAGGATCATATACCCTTAGTGGAGTTCTTTGTACAATAGAAGCTACCATTCCAGCATTGGTATGAAACCATTCGAGGCTTTGTACGAGTGACATGTTAGGTCACCACTTTATTAGAATGATCCAGGTGTGCCAGCCATCATGGTTCCAAAGTAGGTGTGAGCTACTACAGAGAAGGTTCAAATCAATCAAGAGTATATGAGGACCACACAGACTCATCAAAAGTCTTATGAGGATTTACAACAAAGACCAATGGATTTTGAAGAGAGATACCATGTGTTCTTGTGGGTCTCACCTTGATATGGAGTGTAGGGATTTGGATGGGGTAGAAATTTTTCTATGAGATTAATTGGAACTTTCTAAATACTATGTATATTTTGTGAGGTGGTGTACAACTTATATCTAACACCACAGGTAGATCAGGTACACTACGTCTTCCACGTGTCTCTGATGAGGAGGTATGTCCACAACTCGTCACATGTTCTTAACGAGGGAAAGATGGACATTGAGAATTGAGATACCATTGCTGAGTACATGGTGGAGATTGAGGATCAGTATTATAGGATCCTTTATGAGAGATGGATTCCCCTTATGCATGTTCAGTTGCATCACATGAATCTTTTATAGAGCACATAGGAGTGGGAAACTGAGATGTGAGCTGAATACAATCATATTTTTAGTAGGTTTTTCTCTTATTGGGATAATAATTCACAAGGTGGGGAGAATATAATGACTTGTATTTTTCCTAAATTTTTTTTGAATATTGTATGGACTATTTTCTAGACTAGGTGATAAGAAGGAATGTGATTAAATTGCCCGGTGTTCCTAGAATAAACGTTTGAAATAGATTAAATATATTAAATAACATACATGTGCAGTTTTTTTGAAAAAGTGGAATGACACCCGAAGAGGGTCCCAAATCAGAAATACGAAGGAACCTTTGAGTTCATAATGTGGGTCTTACCCTAGGCGTGACATTACATTTTCCAGTATGGGGTGTTTTTAATAAGTATCCATGGTAGAAAAATTAATCAAATAAATTAACTAAACTGATTTAATTTTTTTAATTCATTGTATCAAAAAAATATCCTTTAAATATATGGATATGAGACTTTCCTCAGGGATTGATTCTTAAACTAGGGGGATCTGGAAAACTATTGTACATTGCTCTAGGTGAACAATGATGTATTGGGACTATATCATTGATCGTTGCACCAACAGAGTTCATGGATCTCGTCAATGATGGAAACACAAAACCATTCTTCATCAAATATTGATTACATCTCGTTATATAATCCCTGATTAACGTATATCAATTCTATGAATAAAATTGATACACACATAATTTCTTGATTAAAATTGATATAATTATATTTTTTAATTGTGTTTTCCTCTTCAAATATGTTCTTCAAAGAAAATGAATCGAGACTGAATGAAAAATTATTGAGGTTCATTCCATATATTTTATGGATTATGGAATTCTCCCCCCATTAATTGAAAATTCATCACGAGCATTTATTTTGGGTTGTGGTTCAATGAATAAAAAATATTTTATTATTACACGATCATTCATTGGCACAACATATCGATACCATGGGCGTGGTTCATGACCAATGGTGTAAAAATGAAGGTGGATGATTGGAGGCAGATCAAAATGGATTTGTAGTACCAATTTAACCAAGTTTTAATGATGCATCTATGGACAATGTGATAAGTTGTTTCTATCTCTATTGAATAAATTCTTAGACAACCCCTAATCTATAGGTTCTAGTGAGAGAAGTGACTCTGATTATGTGTAATATGACATAGAAGAATATCACATGGGATCTAGAAAATTATGGTTTATATGGAGTGTAAATAGGCATTAAATGCCTCGTGGGACCCCCTAGCTGTGATGATAGGGTTTTTGTTGGAGATAAATATCACAATCCATGTGACCCCTCCGTGGAGGCTTGGTATGCACCTTAGAGATTAAACAAACATATCCATGAGTACACAACCATTAGAATGTTGTGTACTCAGACACAGACATGGCTAGGTGTACACATTCCAGTAATGGGAACAAACAGTGGTACATAGACACGATCAGGAGACATGGTAAGGGTTTCAAAAGACCTCTACACACCATGTGTTTCACTCACATGACATGTATGTTAAGGTTTACATACTGTGTGATGAATCATCACATAGGATAATTCAGTTTGATTAAGGCATTCCATGTACTCTATATAAACACCATGAAATCCCTAAGAGACTACTTGGAGCTCTTCATCTCTTCAGTTCAGACTAGTGTTGGTTGACTGGGTTTTCCCCTTGGTCCATTCCCTCAAGGGTACAATGTAGTATTAAATCCACATCTTAGGATTGTGATCCCATCTAGAGGAAGAGTCTCTGATAGTGTTTTTGGTGTAACTCCATGATTCAAAAGTGTGATAATATATAATATTTATATCCTGTGTGGTGTTCATGAAATTAATGTGATGTCCTTGATGAAGGCATTGACCCTCCATCCACTAGGTAGTATCAGTAGGGTTCATGGTATCATTATCATATCATCCATTGCATTGAGGGATGATCCAGGCTCGCTTCATTGTTTCCCCCAATGGTTCTGGGGTGGCCCACTACTTGTGTATCTATTTCTTCTAAGACCAACTAGCTTTATTGGATGGGTCCCAATGATCTTTACCTCTTGTTCAAGTGTATCCGATGATAGCATGGCCTGTGAAAGGAATTATTTCAAAACAAGCATTAGTTCAAGTAGAATCCTATGACATGCATTTTGTTATGACTACCTAGTGGCGTGGTGTCCTTAGTAAGTATATATGGGTGTTTTATTTTATACATTGATTGTAATCTCCTTGGATTGGACTGACTATACTAGATGCTTCCTGTTTTGTTTTTTCAGGGTGTCCTACTGGATATTGTTGTACTCACTACTGCTTGGGATCCATCTGCACATACCGTGTCTTACAAAGAAAATTTAACTTTAAATGATTTTTTAATAGGATATAGAGAAAGTGGTTTATTTCTTGATCTTGATAGACATAGGTGTTTATAGGGAGATTACATTTGATCATAGTCATCACCCTTGGAATGGGTTAGACTCTTTACAGTTTTTTTGGTTGGCTTGTATTTGGAACCCTTTCACTTTTAGTTACTTAATATTGTACTCTAGTTATAGTATTATAGATATATTAATGCATTGGTTTTAATTTTTTTTATATTTTATCATTGTTTGTGCTTGTAAATGTGTGCATGTGTATAGGTACATTAAGATAATGCCTCCTATTTGTGGGAAATGCTTAATCATTGCAAGTTTTAGCCCTAGCCTACTAGAGGCCGTCCAGGGGTACTCACAAGTCAGAACAAGGTGGGTTTTGTCATGGAATTGATTTCTTTTTGTGCGGATATTCTTGAGAGGATTCTCATGAAGTAGTTTTTCAGAAAACTCTTTTTTTCCTTCTTAACTCTTTGAGTTTGGTTTTTGATTCCCGGGGAAAATATTTTAATAGAGTTATTTAGTTAAGGTATTGAATTCTAGTTTCCATTCCATTTGTGACTTTTGTGTGTTGGAGGTGTCCTAGGAACGTTCCTAGAATTTTGGGGGGTAAAAACCAGATTTGAGTTGATATGGAAGGTTTTTATGATGTGGAGTTGTGGGTAGCACCGTAGGGTATGCCACTATGGTGTGGAGAGACAATTTATGGAATAAAGAGGATTGATGGTGTATTTTAGAGCCACGTACAATTAATTCATATAGAAACCATGGATTATGGAAACATCATAGGCCTTTCACTGGTGGTTGATCATTACAGCATGAAGAAGGCCGAAAATGACATAGGGGTGTGAGGTGTTTCTTCCAATTTGGGGGAGCTGTTCCACGAAGGTAGGACATGTAACATACTCTCTTATTATAGAATGTAATCTATATATTTGTAGTTTATAATTCACCCAAATCACTCCCCATGTAGATAATATTTGTTTCGTGGTCAGTATTGTGTTCTTTGGATGCATATTGACTAGGTAGGCTAAGCCATGGTCAAGGGAGGATATTCCATAATTTAAGAGGTTTAAATTTTGGTATAGGAGAATGAACCATGGTCTTAAAACTTATAGTTTGACTATAAATACTTGAAACCCCTCCAAAAAACATTTCTTCTAGGATCCTCTCTCAATCGTTCGGCACCCTGCAATGATTCTTGATTTCTTTGAAGCATATTTCGATAGAGATTAATCCCATACATCCTGATTTTAATTCATAGTGAGTCATAGTGGGTTATAAATCTTTTGTTGTGGATTCTTCTCTATTCGACCAATATTTACTACCATTATTATTTCCATGATAATTGTGTTTATCTGTTATGTTGTTGGTGTGGTTGTGGCATCACACCCTTGGAGGGATATATTTTTCTTATGGGAGAAGTGATCAGAGATCCACATTATTATTCGATTATCAGGAAAAAAAATAATTCTTTGAGGTAGGGATTCATTGATTCTTATTTATTTATAAGAAATCATAAATTTATCATGTATCATCTTTTTGGGTGGTGGTGAAATTAACCATAATAAAGGATAAACATGATTAATGAAATAATGTTTTATGGTCAGTAATCTCATGTGTTCTTCCACCATGATAATGGTTTCAATATTGATTTTCTAGATATAATACTATCTATTTAATGATTTTTTAACATGTTGGTTATATTTGGATCATAATGTTGTTTGATGGAATTGGTAAATAATGTAAATCTAGAAATAGGTTTTTTGGCTATGAATATAAATAGGCTATTTTAATTAAACCATTATTATAATTTAATGGAAATAAATTTTATGGATAATGCATTATTTACTTAAATAATTCCATTTTATGTGTTAATGGAATAGAATAAAGAACATGAAGCTGGTAATGACTGTTTTTAATGATAAATAAAGGTATGATATGAGTTTTTATTCCATAATGTTTCGTAAAATTGGATGTCATACTAGGATTATTGTTTTAATAAATGATACCTTTTTACATCTGATGATGTAGGTTAACCATACAGATAACCTATAATAATTTAATTGGTTAATTCAAGAGGGATTAAAAACCAATTTTATGATAAAGATAAATGTATGGGTCTAAGGATTCCCATTTTATTGTAATGGATAAATACATTATGTTAGGGTCATGAGAAACCATTTGTATGTAAAGTCTAGATGACTTATTTTTAGTACCAAGTTTCATCGTTGATTTTTTCTTTTTTCCTTATGTGTTTATTTAGATGCAACCCATGATATGAGATGTGATGTGAGCCTAGGATAACGATTAGATGGTGAGATATGGGATGGGTGGACTATGATTAAAGAAACAATTTATTCCTATGATAGTGTGATGTATGATTATCTGAATGACGATGTTAGGGATGAAACTAGGTTTGATAGAGTTGGTTGAAGCTGGGCACACCCATTTTTGTTCTTTAATCTAGTATTCATTTTTGATAAATCTTTCCAAAAATGGGTGGTTGGATGGGTTTCCTATTATCTTCATTCCCTTCCCCACATATTTAGGATGTTGGATATGAAATTTTATACATTTCATTATGGTAGAATATGACATTTCCTAGAGTACTTGGTACTAAGGAATGGTATTTCTTAATAAATTTTTTAACTCATGGGATTGGTTCTTTCTATAATTTAAATGTTAATATTAATCTTGAGAAACCACAGACTTAATTAGATTATGCTGGGAGGGCATGAACTACAACTGTGGTTAATAAAATGTAATTAGAATATTGTTAATTAATGGATAATTAATTTAGTATTGTAATGAGAAATTAGTAAATAGGGAAAGAATTAATTTATTATATGTTTTATTAAATGATTGTGAGCCTATAGGATATCTAGTCTCTATTAGTGAATTAGGGTATGTGACTAATTAAAACTACAATTTATACTAGGAATCGTTCATTAATATAGTGTGGTTGTGATATATATTATATCCAGAATGTTTTATAATTTCATACACTACCCCACCGTTATTAGTTTGGTGACTAATACCTAGTGGTCCGGAGGAGGGTGTTTTCTTGAATATCCATATTAGTGAGGTTGTGATGGATGACTAACCCATCCGGATTCACTATCTTATCTTTGTAGTATTATGTCATGGTATGCATGGTGGTTAGTTTCCCTATATATGTGTGTAGAGTGCTGTAATGGATTATGGTTAATTCACACCAATATATATCTTTATATAGTATCCTAAGTATTATTATTGGTGTGATAGAATGGGTTGTGATGGATCAAGGTACAATACTTGGTGTAAGGGTCGTGATGGCTTTAGCTAAAATACCCATTGCAACATACACATCATATGGGATGTGATGGATCCTGGAAACTAATCAGTTACTATATGGAGATGTGGATGGGGTAATGTTATGATGGGATGCATGATATTCAAGTTGTGATACTTGAGACTAAGTGTTCTAGACTAGAATATTTTGGAGAGGGATGGATATAGAAATCCGATGTTGAGAAAGAGTGGAAAACCTTTGAGGAAGTAATAGCATGGTGCCCATGTTTCATTTCTATATTATATGTTCTATTGTAAGAGATACATAGTGAGGGATATCCGTGGTGAGGTTGGAAACAATGTATAAAATTTTAGGTGATCACTTAGAATCACCTGTTGTCCACTAGGCTTTAGCATGATTTCATTATCTTTTTCACGAGAGTCTACGAGGACGATCCTACTGATTATACCTATTATGATCACACTACATATATATAAATATTTTTTCAATTCAGTAGGAGTAATCTGGATATGAGTTTGGATATTACTTTCTCATGGGTGTTTAGGAGTTTTTTTGGTATTCATGGTTGTTATTGAGTATATCTTTTGGTACTTATAGTTACTTTTATTTGTTCTATAGTTTCATGACGTAACATGTATTTAATTTTATTTATTTTATCCTTATGAGTAGGATTTTATTGGTTTAATTGTCCTATCTATATTTCCCAAATATTCTCTTAGAGGGAAATGACTCCCATTTGTATATGTGATACACCCTCAATCCTTTTAAGAGATGCATGGACTATTGTAGGTATGATTCGGGTGGTTACCATATTCTTTATCTCATTATCTACCTAGGAGGGGTACCCTTTGGGGAGATGGGGTCATGATAGGTAATCACCATAAAATGTGTTGGTTGAGCATTGACTTAATCATCACCCTAATGCTTGATGAGGGGGAATAAGACTACACACCTAGAGAGACAATCCCAGAGGATAAGATTTGGAATATTCACACACCCTTAATGAAGAATTGCGAAGTATTTTTATTACTATTATCTTTTTATCCTACCAAGGAAATCTATTAAATCCAATTACCTTCTTTTGTGGATAACCCAAAACATTTTCAGTACACTCACAACTATATTTCTATGATAAGGGTAGTTTATATTAATTTGATGATTACCCAAAGCTTGTTAGATGGTTAAGGTATTTTCCCTAAGATATCAACATTATTTTATTTAACAGGGATGTATTTGATGTCTGTGTTTCTCAATATATGCATTTCCATGTTTGAGTTAGTAATAGGTTACTTAGGGAATTGTATGAAAGATATTGATGTCTTTTATGGTGAATGTATTGGAAATAATCACATGATGAGAAGGGCCCATAAAAATATTTTTCCTTGATGAATTGACTGGTCACATAATACAGAATAGGTTTGGATCTGATGTATGGATCTTCCCATGATTAGAAGGTGTATTAGTGCTAGGAATTTTCGTCATGTTTGTGATGTCTTGTATTAATAATTCTATCAATATGATATCAATTATTAATTTTATACATGTTTTATTTTATAATCATGGATATATAATGACCATAGTTTTTAGTTGATTGTAGATTCATGTTGTTCATTTATTCTTTCCATATCAAATATTATATGTTTATGTTATGTAATATTTCATTGTATGCTGCTTATAATTGAGAATCTAAGCTCAGTCTTATTTGTTTCTCTTTCCCTAGAGTTATTAAAGGAGGAATATGTGTAACATTAAACGATATTTTGGAAGGTATGACCATATTCTCACAAGTTTTCATATTGTATATTCTATTTTCAATTGTGATATATATAATTATCTAGTATTCCAATAATAATGAACTATTTGATAATTTGAGAAATTCTTGTATTTTATACCAATAATTAAATATAACTACCACCTTTTGGTTCTAGGAGTCTAGGATCATTTAGATCTAGAGTTCCACATGGCCTCATGTGCACCTCCCCATATGCCAGAGGTTTTTGACTTGCAGTGAGGGTTTCAGTTCCATGAACGGGGAGACTATTCCCTCATTATAATTCAAGAAAATAATAAATAATAACACAAAATAAAGAAATAAAAACGATATAATTAATTATATGGGATGTTTCTCAAGACTTTCATAATATTAAACTAAGGAACCCCAAAGTGGAAGGTCAATAAAATTACTAACAAGAAATTTAATTAAATAAATCACTACATCATCAATTCATAATCTTACCAAATACCGCCTCTAATATCCATTCTTTGTCTCATAGATCCCAATCATTATGGCCTCACCCTTTCATATATCCCTAATCATGAAGCTACAATGAGAAAAGATATGGCCATATAGGGTGTGATTATAAAACTTGTATAACACCTCAAATGTATACATTACATTAGTGAACATGAATATGATTGTATGTCATGATAATAAATAAATACACAAGAAACAACATTCAATTGTGTATTAAGTGGTCATGTGATAAACAATAAAACACAAACCCTTGACCATACCAGATCCAAATTTATACTGTAAATGTTTTTATTACTTAAATGATGAACCATAGTCAACTATAAGGGATACCACATGTATCCCATAGCCACAAAACGTATAATTAGTCTTGGGTCCGACCAAAATGTAATGAAATCTTTTATCTCTCATGAGTTATACCAAAAGGCCATTTCACACTAACCCTACCTTGGGTTTGGCTAAAAGGTTATCATATCCCAAAATTGCATCTTAAGATAGGTCTTTAATGACTATCATGGCCCACTTCCACCTATCAGGTCAGATTACATATGACCATCATGCCCCTAGGTTAGGCCAAAAGGTCTTCATTTCACATCACCTAACTCATTCCTGTCATTATGCCATGTGCAACATCTGAAACAGACTCCCCCTAAAGGGCCAATAAGTCATGATGAGTCCACATGTAAATTGTTACCAAGAATAAAAGGCATAAAATATACTAAATACATTACATGGAAATGATGTAATATATCAGTCACATATATCCAGAGGTGAAATATTACATATTAAAAGTGAGATACAATAGCTGAACACAAACACACACATGTTCTAAAACTCAAACATGGGTCTCATGGGATGAACACATAAACACATGTGATTGAACTCTAGAATGGTATAAATTATAATAACAAACAACGAAAAATTATCCTAAAAATCATTTACATGATCACTATATAGAAAGGAACTTACCAACTCTTGGTTTTTGATATAAATGTTAGGGTTTGTCAAGCGGGTAGTCACCTACGCCAAGATCACACCTAAATATATTAATAAACATCTCCGATATCACATGAGAGCTCAAGAATATTGATTCCACAATAGAAACACCCAAACTTGCATACAAGGGAATCAAATAGAAAGAATTCAAAAATAGTTTCACTATTAAGATGCCCAAGTGTGATAAAGAACCTCATGAAGAACAACTGACCCATTAACATTGATAAAACCCTCATTAAATAACATGACATATCAAGTCTAAAACCACAACATCTCCCTTTATGATAAGTCAAAATGTATGAGAATAAATTCTCCCATATCTAAGAAATAATCACTAATGTTCTTCACTAAATTTCCCCAAAATGGATACACCAATGAATTAGGATGAACCAGGGCCATAGATTGACTAAAGGGAGGGTAGGATCAAGTTGAACAATGAAGGAAACAGAACTCAATTAAGGGTCACAACAATAAATACACATTTTACCTAGGATACTGTTTAATAAAAAAATATCTCTAAATAGAGGTGCTTTGGTAGGTTCAATTATATTTACAAAATAGAATGGTAATAATAACTCCACCATAATGTTAAAACAAGGTTTGAATATCAACACATAACTTTTAAGGAGGTATGAGGTAGAGGTAGTCATTTTTTCCATTTGAAAACATATATTGATTCTTCCACACCCACTACCACAACCTATCCACAACCATTAAGTTTTAGAACATCATCCCAAAATAGACCACATATATAGCATGGTTTTGGTATTTAGATCATTTTCCCTCACTATTTACCTGGTGACGTTTCTATGGTTGTGGTCCATAACATGATTCCCCATGAACTTGGGTTGAGCCACACCATGTCCTCCCCATTTCTCGTTTTCCCATTTTACACAACGGACAACGATGATTAGAACCATGATAATTTTTTCCCCATTTTGTCCCAAAAAATTCTAAAAATAACCTTTTATGCTTCAATAAGCTACTCAAATCCCAAAAGCCGTTACCTAAGCATAGATAAAACCAAATTCTAATAAGGAAAGGATAGAGACACAATTTTTACCTATATAGAACAAAATTTTTAGGATTTAAACATCTAAAAACCTCATGTACACCCTAGTTTCACAGTCAAAATATATCATTGGAAATGTTGTCTTTCCCTTTTTAGAATTCCTCTCAGCTTCTTCACTAGGAGTATCAACCTCCATTCCATTCCTTTTTTATCTCTCTTTTTTTTATTCCACATTTCTCCCATTTACTTTGATATTCATAGAAATATTTCTATGGTATATAGTGTAACATCCCAGGTAAATAAAGAATACAAATTTTTCATATTTATTAATTTTTTAATTAAATATTAATTTTACTTTAAAAGGGTTTCTATGTACGATAGCGTACCCGATATGCAACAATGGGTTTATTTGAACTCTTACATTGCACACTAATAATATATTATTATTTTAAACAGTAGTTAACTCCTAGCCGTTGTATTGGAGAGAATGAATGAAACTAACTAAAATATGATTATACATGTTTTTTAAATTTATTTACATTTATTCAATAAAAGTTATAGGCTTAAAATGTGAATGAATCTAATTTTAAGAATAATTTACAATAAAAGGCCGATTTATCACCTTTTAATGGAGAACCCTTTTTAAATATAGTTTTGGTCACTTTAATACATTCTATATGACCAAATAAAATCCTTATTTATAATGGGGACATCAGAATTTACTTTGTGTAAAATTTTGGAATTTTTCCGGCAGAGTTCATTATTTTAATGAATAGTGAAAATATTGTATTTTGATTCAAAAATGCCTTTTAATATAATTTATTTATATGGTTATATTATCTTTTTAATTGGTTTTAAAGAGAATTTAAAATATTTTTTTACCATTTAATCCAATTTTGGTAATTGGAATTAATTTCACTTTGAAATTGGACATAAACAAGTATCAGTCTTTTGATAGTTATTAAAAACACGCTATTTGTTTTGATAACGGGAATTAATTTTAAAATCAATTAATTCCACTTCTATGTTTTGAATTTGGAAAATTAGAAATAATTTTTGAATTTGGAATATAAAATATATCTTAGGCTGATTTTTTGGTATTTTTCTGAAAAACTTCAATTTTTGATGAATAGTGAAACTATTTAGTGGTAGTTAAAAAAACTGGATTTTTCATTTAAATGAAATTTTACCACTTTTGTGAATTTAATTTCAAAAATACGACATACATGGTTGTAATCAGGAAGTAAAATTTGGTTCAATAGGATGAAAATAATTGTTGGTGAATAGTATCTTTTGACTTTTATTTACCGTGGTTAAAGGTAAATAAGGTAATTTAAAGTAAAAACACTACTGGAAAATGGACCTATCCCCACGGTTTTCCTCAAAACCGTGGGGATAGATACCCCCTATACCCACGGTTTTGGAAAACCGTGGGTAGAGGTCAATTTTCAAGACCTGTACCCACGGTTTTCAAAAACTGTGGGCAGAGGGGTGTCTATCCCCACGGTTTTCCAAAACCGTGGGGATAGGTCTTGAAAATTGACCTATACCCACGGTTTTCAAGAACCGTGGGTATATGGGTACCTATCCCCACAGTTTTTAGGAGAACCGTGGGGATAGGTATAGGATAAAAAACCTATACCCACTGTTTTGAAAAACCGTGGGTATAGGTTTCCCATGTGTGCGCGGGAAAATTTTTTTTTTCCACGGGAAAGATTTTTTTTTTGGCGGGAGTCCTATACCTATGGTTCTTCCCTCTATACCCACGGTTTATATAACTATATTTAACTAAATATATATATATATACACATAATTGATAGTAGGGTAGTGGTAGACGCGGTACTTTGCAGCGAGGAGGTCGTGGGATCGAAACCCGCCTGCGGCTTTATTTTAGGATCTATACCCACGGTTTTGAAACCGTGGGTAAAAGCCATTGACACCGTGGGAATTGGGAATGTTTTGTTGACACGGTGGCAGAACACCTATACCCACGGTTTTGGAAAACTGTGGGTGTAGGCTGGGGACCTATACCGACGGCGTTCCAGCCCACTGTTCCCAAAACCGTGGGTATAGTCTATACCCACGGTTTTGGGGGCTATACTAACGGTTTTGAACCGTGGGTATAGGCCTTTTTTCCAGTAGTGAAAGAATATTGTAATAATTCAAAATTTCATTAACACTTGTCCAAACCTTATTTTTTGAGTCATTTACAACCATGGACATATTTGGGTCGATTTTGGGACCCCATTGATCCACGTGGGAGTGATAATGACAATTTAGATTAATTAACTTAAAGTAAAGGCAAAAATGACAAAAGCAAATATCTTTTAGTAAATTAAATTTTATATGATTTTATATAAGTCATATTTTCAACTATAAATATTATTTAGAAAAATAAAAATATTTATTTTATTAAAGTATTTGTTTTATAATTTTTAGACATCAAATAATTTAAATTATTTATGACACAAAAATGATGCACTGTTTATCTCATTAATAAATCGTTTAAATAAATAAGATTATCATGATTAAAATATTATCCAAAACCTATCCAATTCCTATTGGATGATTTTATTTCGACCTTTGGTCATATTATATTTGACTATAATGATTCTTGTATAATTATAAACCGAATATAAATATATAATAAAATAATGTTTTCACACTTTCCTAAAGAGCCCCTCCTCCCCCTTATAAAAGGAGACCATTTATAACCAATTCCTCACACCTCTCAAGACTTTTGGATCGTCCAAACTCTGCCCAATTAATATCCCTACATCCCTATCCTCCTCCTAGAAGCCTCAATTTAGGCAGAAGGCACTTCAAAAATTCCTTTGGTTCAATCCAAAGGGAGTTACCCAAATTAAAGGTAACAGTTTCTCTTAAATTGTTTTCTTTTATTTTACTTCTCCAACCCCTAAACTCTTTTTATTCATTTATTTTGTAACAACACCAGTATCCTCAATATACTAGTATGTTTTTATGAGAAATATTCTAACTACACTTACACACACCTCCATCTAATGGATGAAGAACATAATGTTTCTATTGATGGAAAACTGACACCTCACGAAACGATGATTGTTCAAATATCTCCAACTTCCTCTCATGGTGGACATTTTGATGGAACTGTATTCATATATGATACATATTATTTTTATATTTTCTTTATGCTTCTGTATTTTCCATTTATATCACACCTTTATGGTTTCCATAGTGGGTAAATATGATAATCTCATTGGAGGAAGCGTGGACTACCGCCCCTCAAAGTGATGTGACTCGTTAATTCCTTATGTGGGATGTATAAAGGATAGAGTTAATGATATTATATATGATATTATACTGGAATTATATTATACCTATGTATAATTATGTTTGAATTATATTAAAATAATAAATATAAATGAAAGTTGTGTTCATGCGTACGTACGACTTACCGTCTCCATGAACGGTGCATTTCATTTCTTACCTCTAAATGTTATGTACTATTATAAATACATGTATATACTGGATATATATGATATATATGATATCTAAATCATTAATTTAATTCTGGATATAATGAACCTTTGACCACATGAACAACATGTAATTATAATAAATCCATTTTTACCTCAAGTACCAAATATCGAAAAAACGAACATTATTAACTTAAATCATTACATAATGTTTATAACATAGTAATAAGTGACATAAAAGGAATAATAAACTTGATAAAGGTTCTTAAGAAATTAGAAATTAACTTTAGTTTATTATTCAGGAGATTAAAGAATGATCGAGTCAAGTCAGACACGAGGTTAGGGATTTTCTTATCTCATTTTTAATTCCATGAGATTTCCATTGTTCGCCACTTATTCATTACATGTGGTGTATTGTGTACTACCATTTGATATATATTATCATGATTCTCATTATATTCATGGTATTCTGTGATTCATTTGGTGGTTATTAACTTTTGGTCATACGAATCAGTTGATTACAACGTGGTAAAGGATTTCGTCTCACTTTTTATTCCCGTGAGATTCACGCTATATTTGCCACTATTTCCTTTCATAAAGTAACAGAGGTAAACATGATGTTTCTCCTAAAAGATTTAGGGAATATACTGTTATGGGTCTTCCATGTGTAACTCCCTACATAGCTATGATATCTACAATGTAAGTTTAATATGGATGCCATAAGTAACCTTTAAGATTTATAATTTGTTTGTGTTATTCATAAATATTATGATTTCATAAGGTATGTTATGATTGAAAAGTATGGTTTCATAGATTTGTATTTATTTTAGGGATAATTTTTTCCTTCCTTATTTTATAACCCTTACTGAGATTTTTATCCACATCCCAAGTTTTTGAAATGTTTTCCACAGGACTTAAAGATGAATAGGTTCAAGGATGGGATCAAGGAAAAGTCATGTTGTCTAAAACATGGAACTAGACATGTGTCTTTTTAAGAGTTTTTATTTTATGAAGAAATGGATACTGAGTAGTAGTGTCTTCTAGTAATATTCAAGTTGTTACATAATATTTATGGCCTAATTATCTAAAACTCTAAAACTAAAAAGATCCCAAATGTGAATTATTAATTTAATTCAAGATTATGTAATGTTTAAGGTCGGGTCCTTATAGTTGGTATCAGAGGTCAGTTTAGATAACTTTAGAGGTTAGGGAATTCTTTAAGAATAAGTGAAATTACCATAATGGTTAGGATTTCAGAAAGAGTAATAGTTTCTTTTAGATAAATCGAATGGGTTTAAGATAACATGAATAAGTATATCTTAGTGTTTACCCTTCTCATAAGATATTATATGATGATTTTACTGATATACTCACACTGACCTTTTTGGTTTTAGTAAATGGCTGGATCTAATTGGCACTAAAGTAACAGTGGATGTGAAGAAACTGTGACGGTTTTCTGAATGAGCAACTGAATGATATAGGAGCTGTAATGAGAACACTTGTGGTTATTCTCAACCAACTATCTGGAGTCATGATTGACAACTTGAACCATAGTGATCTTTATAAGGCATCATATATGCGAGAAACAAATCCCTACGGAAGTTCAGGTAATAATCATAATGGTAAGTGTGTTCAAAAACCTATTTGTCAAAGATGTGGAAAGAAACACCTAGGAAAATGTTTCAAAGGGACAAAAAGATGTTATAGATGTGGAAATGACGGTCATAAATAAAGAACCTGCCATGGAAAAAGGAAACATCTAGTTGACTCTAAGAAAGGGAAAGAAGTCCTTTCTAAGGGATCAATTGAATGTTTTAAATGTGCTGTGCATGGTCATTGTACAAACACATGTACTATGAAGAAGTTTTGGGAATGGGATCACCAGGATCATACAAATATTCGTTTACCAATACCTAATGCCATTCCGATTGAGGATGAAGAAAATGAAAATGACCAATGAAAGGTATGGATTATTTCTTAACATATGTTTTCTTATTATTGAAATCATATGATATGATTCATGATTTTGTTTGTAGGAAATAAGTATTTCATAATAAGTTGTAAAGGAATGGTTAATGGATCATGAAGAATGTTGAATGAGTAAGAAGTCAACATATATAGGGATTCAAGAGTTATGGTAGAATTTAGGATGGTGAAATGCTTAAAAGTATTAAGGCTCTTCTGAATATGGGATTAAATTAGAAGACTTTTTATAGTATGTGTAACCCTAATGTTTGATATATGAAAATTTTATTCAAGGAATAATTATCTTTTATTTTGTGGATATAGTTATAAAGAATCATTTGGGTTTATATGATCCTTGAATTTGAGGCAATTAGCGGTTAATACATTTTGGGTTGGAAAATGAATGTTATTAGATAAACTTTGTGGTTAAAATATGTTATGGTTATTTTTGATGAATTTAACACTTTTTGGGAATGTTATAAAACTATGTAGTTTTTGAAAAGGGAAAACACGGAAACCGTGTGACAACCCATCGCGTCGGACGAAGATGTGGGAATCGAACCCACGACCAAAGTGTGGCTGGTATTTATTGCCTGCCACTGGACTACGTGAAGTCCCTGGTTAGTATGACTAATTATTTTTAGTTAGATGATCCTATGAATCAGGAATAAGTTGGTTTTGGGTTATCTATGGAAATGATTAACCTATCATGGAGGATATGTGATTAGGTTAATTACTTTTTAGTATGAGACTTTAAGAGTAACTGATCTTATTTGGAGATAAATGTTAAGATTTACCATGGAAGACTATATGATTAAATCCTTCATAGATTTGGGTTTCAATCTTAGTTTAGATTAATTTGAAGAATTTTAAGGATAACTGTTTATTTAATGATCTTTCTTGAACCTTGGGTTCTTTTTGTTGAATTTTGGGGATTAAGAGTAGTATTTATTTTTATAAAGGATTATCCTTTTGGGGATTATCTGATCTTGTACTAACAATTTTGGTTTTAGTTGATGTCTAAGTACAAGGGAAATATATAGTTCCCCTTTTGTGTATTATGTTATTATTTTGAAAATGATTCTTGTGCTTTTGATGTGACCAAGTCTTTTTGAATGCTCATCGTTTAGAGAAATGATTAGTTTTGGTAGAAAATTATTAAAATATGAAACTCTACTTGAAGGTAAGTGTATTTACTTATGTTTTTATTCTATGTAGAAGATAAATTCCTCAAAATTATGAAAAGGAACGTAAAATGAAAACGTTGTTGGTTTACGTTTCCTATTGGGTAATCAAAGACCCTTTACACACATCATAAGTTTGTGATTTTCTTGTGGTTAACTTTCTCCTAATAATGTTTCCTATCACTCTCCATCAGAAAATGACCCTTTTTTTCTCCTCCATATCCATGTTTTCATGGAATCTTAGTATGGGTTAACTCGGGTGACCATTGTACTTCTCTTTATTTCTTTTAAAGTGATAGTTTTACTGACTCTTTTTTCTGATATGGGACTTTCAATAAAGTTTCTGAGCCCAAATTTTAAAATTGCGAGGACGCAATTCCCAAAAGGGGGGAAGGATGTAACATACCAGGTAAATAAATAATATTAATTTTTGAATTAAATATTAATTTTACTTTAAAAGGGTTTCTATGTTCGATAGCGTACCCGATACGCAACAACGGGTTTCTTTGAAATCTTACATTGCACACAAATAATATATTATTATTTTAAACAGTAGTTTACTCCTAGACGTTGTATTAGATAGAATGAACGAAACTAACTAAAATATGATTATACATGTTTGTTAAATGTATTTACATTTATTAAATAGAATTTAGAGGCTTCAAATGTGAATGAATCTAATTTTAAGCATAATTTACATTAAAAGGCCGACTTATCACCTCTTAGTGGAGAACCATTTTTAAATATAGTTTTGGTCACTTTAATACATTATATATGGACACATAAAATCCTTCTTTATAATGGGGACATCAAAATTTACTTTATGTAAAATTTTGGAATTTTTCCGATAAAGTTCATTTTTTAATGAATAGTGAAAAACATGGTATTTTAATTCAAAAGTGCCTTTTAATCTAATTTATTTTTATGGTTAGATTATCTTTTTAATTGGGTTTAAAGTGAAATTAAAATATAATTTTACTATTTAATCCAATGTTGGTCATTGGAATTAATTTCACTTTGAAATTGGACATAAACAAGTATCAATCTTTTGATAGTTATTAAAAACACACTATTTGTTTTGATAACGATAATTAATTTTAAAATTAATTAATGCCACTTCTATGTTTTGAATTTGGAAAAATAGACATCATTTTTGATTTTGGAATATCAAATATATCTTAGGCTTAATTTTTGGTATTTTTCTGAAAAACTTAAATTTTTGATGAATAGTGAAACCACTTAGTGGTAGTTAAAAAAACTGACTTTTTCATTTAAATGAAATTTTACCACTTCTGTGAATTTAATTTCAAAAATACGACATACATGGTTGTAATCAGGAAGTAAAATGTTGTTCAATAATGACTATTTTTTGTGTCATTTACGACCATGGGAATCTTTGGGTCGTTTTTGGGACCCCATTGAGCCACTTGGGAGTGATAATGACAATTTAGATTAATTAACATAAAGTAAAGGCAAAAATGACAAAAAAAAATATCTTTTAGTAAATTAATTTTTATATGATGTTATATAAGTCATATTTTCGACTATAAATATTATTTTGAATGATAAAAATATTTCCTACATGATATTAGTTTTTTATAATTTTTAGAAATCAAATAAGTTAAATTATTTTTGACACAATAATGATGCAGTGTTTACCTCATTAATAAATCATTTTAATAAATAAGATTATTATGATTAAAATATTATCCAAAACCTGTCCAATTTCTATTTGATGATTTTATTTCGACCTTTAGTCATCTTATCTTTGACTATAATGAATCTTGGACCTTTAGAAACCGAATATCAATATATAATAAAATAATGTTTTCAAACTTTCCTAAAGAGCCCCTCCCCCCTTATAAAAGGAGTCCATTTCTAACCAATTACTCACACCTCTCAAGACTTTTGGCTCATCCAAACTCTGCCCAATTAAGCTCCCTACATCCCTCTCCTCCTCCTAGAATCCTTACTTTAGGCATAAGGCACTTCAATATGTCCTTTGGTTCAAACCAAAGGGAGTTACCCAAATTAAAGGAAACAGTTTCTCTTAAATTGTTTTATTTTATTTTACTTATCCAACCTATAAAATCTTTTTATTACATTATTTTGTAAAAAAAATAGTGTCCTAAATGAACTAGTATGTTTTTATGAGAAATTTTCGAAATAAACTTACACACACCTCCATCTAATGGATGAAGAACGTAATGATTATGTGGATGGAAAACTAACACCTCACGAAACGATGATTGTTCAAATATCTCCAACCACCTCTCATGGTGGCCACTATAATGGAACTATATTTATATATGATATATATCATGTTTATGTTTTCTTTATTCTTCTGTATTTTCCATTTATAGAATTCCTTTAAGGTTTCCATAGAGGGTGAATACGATAATCTCATTTGAGGAAGCGCGGATTACCACCCTCTCAAAGTGATGTGACTCGTTAATGCCTTATGTGGGATGCATAACGGATCGGGTTAATGATATTAAATATGATATTATACTGGAATTATAATATACCTATGTATAATTATGTTTTAACTCAATTAAAATAATAAATTGAAATGAAAGTAGCGTTCATGCGTACGTACGGTTTACCGTCTCCATGAACGGTGCATTTCATTTCTTACCTCTAAATGTTATGTACTATTATAAATACATGTATATAATGGATATATATGATATATATGATATCTAGATCATTAATATAATTCTGGATATAATTAACCTTTGACCACATGAACAACATGTAATTATAAGAAGTCCATTTTTTACTCAAGTACCAAATATCGACAAAACAAGAATTATTAACTTAAATGATTACATAATGTTTTTAACATGGTAATAAGTAATATAAAATGAATAATAAACTTGAAAAATGTTCTTAAGCAAGTAGAAATTAACTTTAATTTATTATTCCGGAGATTAAAGAATGATCGAGTCAAGTCGGACATGAGGTAAGGGATTTTCTTAGCTCATTTTTAATTCCGTGAGATTTCAATTGTTCGCCACTTATTCATTACATGTGATGTATTGTGTACTGAAATTTGATATATATTATCATTATTATCATTATATTCATGGTATTATGTTATTAATTTGGTGGTTATTATATTTTGGTCATACGACTCAGTTTATTACAACATGGTAAATGATTTCGTCTCACTTTTTATTCCCGTGGTATTATGTGATTAATTTGGTGGTTATTAACCTTTGACCCTCCTCTTTTTAAAAGAATTATTTTTGTTATTTACATCTTATTATGTTGGGATATTTTCTTATATATCCTTATAGATTTAAAATTTATGTCCAAGTGATGACATACCCTTTTTATCTCGCCAACTCATTTTCTGAATTTTAATGTGACGCCGTTAGGCTGTCATATTTTTACAAGGGAACTTCTTAACCCAATTTCAATTCTTTGGGTTCAACTTGTACTTATTGAATATGTCATCCAATGAATATGTGTGAATGAACAATAATCGTTTCACTTAATATCCACTAATATTGGATGTATTTATATTTTTCACACATAATTATGTGATTGATTTATCCTTAATTTAAGGATACCATCTTTATAACGGATTTCATCTCAATTTACATTTCCATTGAGACTTCATTGTTTTTATGCACCAATTCACTATTATATGGTCTATATACTGTACTTTGAGATATTATATCATGAATCCCTTTATTCTCATGATATTATAAAGTTCTGATTAAATGTTATTCCTCAATTATTTGTATTCAAGTGTCTCTATTTTTTTAAAAAAACTCTTTAACTAAAATATCGTTTTAAATTTTTTAAAGATTTATTCTTTTAAATATTTCTCATTAATGTCCATGTTTTCAAAATGGGTTTTAGGATTTCTTTATATGTACATTATTTTTTTCAAAAGTTAATTCATTTAAAAGCTTCAAAGTGGTATGGGACACTTTGATTCAAAAATCTATTTTTAAATGGGTTTGAAAATGAATTGAAAAATCATTGTTTATTTCAATATATTGATTTGATATATTGGAATGTGGAAATGTTATCTTTCCTTTATACATGTGTTATATATTATGATTATGTTATGTTTATTGGGAATTGTTTACGTATACGGGTGGTTCCGTGATAAACCTAGGGCAGGTGAGCCCGAGATACCTCTCCAATGCATTGGGTAAAGTGATGGAGGTAAACATGATGTTTCTCCTAAGAGATTTAGAGAATATACTGTGATGGGTATTCCAAGTGTAACTCCCTATGTGGCTGTGATAGCTACAATGTAAGTTTAATTTGGATTCCATAAGTAACCTTTAAGATTTATGATTTGTGTGTGTTATTCATAAATCTTATTATTTCATAAGGTATGTTATGATTGAAAAGTATGGTTTAATGGATTTTTATTTATTTTTGGTATAATGTTTTCCTTCTTTATTTTATAACCCTTACTGTGCTTTTTATGCCCATCCCAAGTTTTTGAAATGTTTTCCATAGGACTTAAATATGAATTGGTTCAAGTATGAGATCAAGGAAAAGTCATGTTGTCTAAAATATGGAAGAAGACATGTGTATTTTTAAGAGTTTTTATTTTATGAAAAAATGGATACTGATTAGTAGTGTCTACTTGTAATATTCAAGTTGTTATGTAACAGTTATGATCAAATTCTCTAAAATTATAAACCTGAAAAGATCCCCAATGTGAATTATTCATTTAATTCAATATTATGTAATGTTTAAGGTCGGGTCCTTATATATAGTGAGGCCTATATTACAATAATAAAATTACCTCTTTCTTATTGTTTGACACAATGTTCAAATTTTTTGTAGAATTCATGGGAAGAGATTTTTTAATTGCCTCATTCATAGATTTATCTCCCAAGGAAGAATTTTTTTGTTCAAATTCTTCACATGAATTTAAGTTTTTGGTGGTTCATTCGTATCATTATCATGTGAGTAATACCAGGTAATGTAATACCATTATTCATCAAACCAGTGACCACTTATCTTTTATAACTCGCAAAAATTATCCAATTATTCAAATGTATTTCTACAAGTCATCTTTATTCAATTCTATGAGATATTTTTCATTATAGTTTGTTTATTTTGGACATTTGATTTAGTAACCTTAATTTAAGTATGCCTTTTTTCATAAGTCATTATATTATTGTAGTAATAAATATCCTTTTACCAATACTTCAAGCAGAACAAACATATACCAATTAGTCTATTTCTCTACACTTTAGATGCAATATATCCGGATTTGGTTATTTATAGATTTCGTGATATAACAACAATACTCTATGAACCATAATTTGGGAATCTTTTATAAGACATTATTACCACTAACCTTGAAATTTTATTCAATTTCATGAAATTATAAATCTTCCAAAATTGTATAGATATTTAAAATTTTCTTATATTTCAAGAAAAGTACAGATTCAGAACTAAATGATTTAAATAGAAAGTGTGACACCTTTTTTGTATAATCAAAAGGTTTTTGTCTCTACAAATTATCTTAGTCTCATATTTCTACAATTTTTAGTATTATTTGAGGAAATAATTGTTTATGAAGTTTTGGGGCCATCACACTTTTTCTCAACTATTTGGGAATCCTAGGATTTTGTAGAATACAAAGTTCCAAGTTTTTATTCAAAGTCAAGAGTCTTCAAACTAATAGTATTATTTTCTAACATAAGTGATCTCAATAATTCTCCCAAATCCTACTTCATATTTATAATTTTATATCCCAACTAGATAATTATCTATCTATATCCCTCTTTTTTTCATTAGCTTGCATCTGGGTGACTTGACAACCATAAAGTCTTACTAATGATTCTCTGATGCATAGATCAAATACTTAAGAACATTCATAGGAAATTAGTTCTTATAATAAAATAATTTAAACACTTTATCATACAATGAAAATATTTCCTTGAAAATGTAGAAAAATTCTTCATTGGCCTTCACAATTATTACAAGAGTGTTGCAACTATTCCCCTTTTTGACTAATGATTCTTACATTACATTGTTCTCTTGTTCTAGCTATGATTTTTGATTAAATAATCCTTTTATATATGTGTAAATATATGGAAAAACTTCTTCATGTACTTTTTTTAAGTAATACATAATTTCAAAATGGAATTCACAAAGTCTCTTATCAAAATAATTTGATTCACATCTTTTACGTTCTTCTTTTGAGGAAACATAGTAAATAGATTTACAAATAAAATATTCCACTTCTAACAATATCATCTATTGGTAATTAATAATTATTTCTTGAATTATTTATTTTCTTTCTAGCCTCTATATTTTTTTCCAGTTTTTTTAAGGTTTTGGAAGAGACATATAATTAAAAAATGATATATGTGTGAAAATATTCTTCCATCTAAGGTACTTATTAAAAATAAAATATACACTTCATGTAATATTGTAAAAAAAGTGGGAAATAGAATTAGTATCCAACAAAAGGGAACCTAAAATATGTTACTAATTTAAAGTACCAATGGGTCATGCACACAAACCTATGGGTAAATTAGGTGTTTTAAAACATATAAAAAATACCAAATCATTTTTTACTTAAACCACTTGTGATATTTTTCATCTCTATGGTCAATTAAGACACAATTGTGTCTTATTTTATCCAAACATCCCAAGTTCACCAAATATAATAAAACAAGTGAATAATATAGATAATTTTTTGAATTTATAAGGTTCTACCTGGATTTGTGAAACTTATTCCATGCAAAGATCAGTATAACCCATGAAATATATTTACCACTAGAATATTTATTATCAATACACATGGAAGTGTGTTGTTGTAATCCTAAATTTCTATATCACCATATTTAAAAGGATATGGGTCCACAATATTATGCATTTGAAAAAATAATCCATATTATTAAATGCATGGATAGATTTTTACAGTGCATTCCATAGTCTTTGTATCTCACTGGTATTCACTTTCTTCCATATCCTATTTGAAATGGATAAAAATTTATATAGGGTATTATTCAAACCCATAATGTGTGATGTAATTTAATAAATATAGTTTTTGACTTAATTATAATAATTCAACATAAACACAAGCAATAGGGTCATCGTACATACTATAACATCCTATATTTTCTTTAACTTTTCTCACTGTCTTTTCACAACATATAACTACAATAACTCAAGTGGTATTGTATAATATACAAAAAAACTTACTAATGAACCTTGCCTATGATTTATTATTTATTTTTTATCTTATTATTACTCGAAACAATATTGGTGTAAAACATTAACTTAAATCTAGATTGTTATCCCTCACACACTACAACATGTAATGGTACCTCAATTTCTTTTTCCTCAATTGCACTGGTTCTATCATCTTCTACAGTCACCCACTCTAAAAAGGACATATTTATCTATATTTTTTTTAATAAATAATTGTTATTATTGTGTTATAGGTAACCTCTTTAATGTGAGTCTCTTTAATTTTATATAAATAGAAATATCACACAATAATATTGCATGAAATATATATTTCATGCTTCACCACTATCACCTGATATAATTTTTTTTCTGTTACTAAAACATTATAAACTCAAATTTATATTAAAATAATACCATTATTCTTATCATACTCATTATACCCAAGCTTGAATCACAAAGGATATAGTGATGATTAAACTCATGAATTAGAGAACAAGTAACAACATATTTTCTTCTTTATTATTATTTAAAATAAAATAAATCCATTTCATCTATTTTAAATATGGATAATTCCTTCTAATATTTGATCTTCCTTATTACATCCTTTAAAATCATAAAATTAGACTTATATCATGTATTTTCAAATAATTATGATATTTAGGACACTTATATAACATCTTACATCCTCCCAGTTCATTTACTCTTTAAATTATAAACTATATACCCTCGTATTTTCATCCATAAGAATCTCATATTTTTTTAAGTTTGAAATGAAACATATAAAAGTCTAAATGACACAGATTCAGGGTGAATTGAGACATAAATAGGCCAAAATGACCCATACATAAATTCAATCACTAATATAAAGCTAATGACTTCAATAAATATTCATATCTATTAAACATCACATGTATGTATCATATTAAATGACACTTATCTAGATTATATTGACTCATATGTAGCTTTAGAAGACAAAAAAGTTGATTATACTGACTCAAAAAGTGATTTCATTCATTTTAGATTACATATGCACAAAGTGTAAAATGGAACATACACTTGTTAGGAAATTGAATCATATGTAGTTATGAACTTTTCTTCTAATATGATTTCTATAAAAAAAATCCAAATCACATGAAATTAAACACAATAATGTTTAAAATTATATGAAGATTTTTTAAACCTTAACCTAAGAGTGATTAAATACTATATTTACATACATTTATGATAGGAAACTTCTAGACAATTTATCAATAACTATATCAAGATTATCAATAAATTTGAAACTTTTTTTTTGAGAAATTTAATGATAACTCTATTAGTTGTCTAGTGTTTAATACAATAACCATATCCTTATTTATTTAAATGTTGTAGACTACATTTCAATAAGATTAATCAAAATTTATTATATTTATATGAATATAAGCACTATAAATCATTTTATATGTTTGATTCCCCTCAAATCTATCTATATAGGTATTCAATGGCAGTGACACCTTTAATATCATCATTTTCCATTTTTTATCATGGAATCAACTCCATTAAACATTACTCATAAGAATGGGATGTAATGACCTATGTTTTTATGATGTTTTTTTCATCAAATAAATAAAATGTTTTTGATATATTTCTTTACATGCAACACCGAGTTTAGTTTGACTTACACACAGTAATGAGTTTCTACAAACCACGATATATTATTAATATTATTATTTAAATTAAACCCTTAAAGACTAAATGTTAAACTTTGAGATATTAATCGTAATAAGTAATATTTAAATATTATGTATAATGGTTTTATATAAAGGGATAATATTTATTAAAAAGTACATAATTTCTAGTGAAGTCTTTGTATGTTTCTAAAATACTAATTTCAAAGGAAAAAATTATTTTTGTTTCATATTGTGAACAGTAATAAAATAAAATTTTAACAATTTTAGAAAATGAATTTTATAAAATAAACTTAAAGTTTTAAGTCATAATTTTACAGTTATCTTAGGCTGAATTTTAAGTATTTTTCTAAAAAAAATAATTTTTCGATGAATGGTGAGAAATGATAGTTTTTATTTAAAAATGACTTTTCATTTAAAGAATTTATAAGGTTATTTTTTTAAAATGGATTTAAAAGTAAAATTAATAAAATTATATATATATATATATATATATTGATCCAATTTAGTTCATTTTAATCATTTTCACATAGAATTTGCATATAAAAACTGTTTGAACATTTGATCATTCTCTCTTTGGAGAATGACTTTATCTTTGCATCTTTTGGTTGAATTTTCAATTAAAAATTTCTAGTTATTTTAATGGAATTTGGAAAAAATGGATGAAATATTTTTAATCATTAGAATTTATATAATATAATAAGTTCCACTTAATGTTTTACCATAAGGAATAATAAAAATGGTTAATGTTATTTATCGTGGTTAAGGTAAAAATGAGTTTACCAGGGGTTAATATAAAAAGGTAAGGGTTAAAAATGATCGAAAACTTTTCCAAAACCCATTTTATGGACATATATAGACAATTTATCTTATAAAATAAGTAATGTAACATTTTTAATCCTTTTTTCTTGTAAATAACATGGGTACACTTTTTAAAAAAAAATCATGTGTGACACTCACCCCACTTATTCAAATCCGTGCCTTTACTCTCTAATGAACACTTGAAAAACCATTTGATTCATAAAATACCTACCCAATAAACTTTCTTAATTCCCTCATAATATCCTATAATCCTTAGGTTAGACATAAATCTATCCCAAGAAGGGTTTTTTTTCAAACAAAAAGAAGTTTTCTGTACAAGAGGTAACACCCCTAATATAATGTTTTATTATATATATTCCTAAACCTCATTAAATTATTACTAAACTAGGATTATATAATAAAATTAGTAAAATAAATATAATAAGATGTTTTTATATTATGGTAATGACCTACAATTATCTCCTCTTTCATCAATTAGGATATAAAATCATCATACATGCGTGTGACGGACTACTACCACACGAATTTATGTTATTATTTTTCCATCAGAACCTCTTAGTATTGGATATAATTCTTGATTTTTTGATTATATATGATATTTTTGATATTATTATTCTTCTGTAATAATTATAACCAATTTTCCTTCTTACTTTAATTTATGTGGGAATACGATAACATCAGTTGTGTGTATAGTGGACCACAAACACGTGAAGTAGCATGATATGTTCACACTTTACATGACAGGTGATAAGGATATATTTAATGAAAATATGTGATATATATTAAATATATGATATATAAATTATTCTTTAATGGTAATATACTATTTACATATAATTTTTTTAATCATAGAGAAAATGGAAACAACAGTCTTGCGTATGTATGGGCTTCCATCTCCATAAATGGTGTGTTCCATAATCTATATCTAACTCGCACATATTACTATAAAAGAATATATAATAAAAATATATGATATTTATATCATGGTTAACATTATTTATATTATGGAACTATGATAAAAGTATGAGGACCCAAAATAAAAAATAAAAATATCAAAGAAAAACAATGAAATTTTATCCTGAAACTTGACTTTAACATGGAATTGTTAATAAATGGGAAATTAAAGGTAACAGGTAAATAAAATATGGAATGATAAATATATTTATGGTTCTTTAATTTATTTATAGTAAACTTATATTAATTATACCTGATGTTTTAACGTGTAAAATAGATGTCGAGACTTATGGTATGAGTTGTTTATTTCAATTTTCTTTCCTTGAGACATATGTTATGTTATGCATATATATTCATTAATGAGGTTTATATATATATATATATATCCAATTTTATATGTAATATCATGAATTTATTTATTATCATGATATTTTAAGTTTCATTTAATTTTATTCATTCATGGGACTTACAATTCAATGCAACCAAAGTGGTAAATATTTTATATTATAATCTCATCGGCTGTCATGATTATTAATTATTATATTTATGATGATAAAATATTACAATCCATCTCTCAATAAAATAAATAATTTTATTATCCTTTCGTTATATCATTATAATACATATTTTCCATTCATTTCCCTCTCTTCACGTACTTAAGAGTTAAAAATAATTTTTTTTATTAAAAAATCAACTTTATTTCACTCTTCAGTCTAAATTATGTTTTTCTTACAAAACCATGTCTTCTAAAAGTGTTTCCAGTTTTTTTTGCTTTTTTCTAAAATATTTATTAAATAAAAATTTACCCACATTTTAGTTCTTACAATATATTTTGAATGAAATATTCATTTCATTTTCTAAATAATTCTCATTTGGGTTTAACCAAAAATGTGAAGGGAATATTTTTTAACATGTACATCATGAAAATAATTATATTCCATCATGGCCAACCATTTATTTGAATATTAAATTACAATATTACATGTTTATTTTAAAAGAAAAGTAATATTATTATTTTTGTTTCAAAAAGTGTTTTTTAAAATGTAAAGGATATTTTCATCAAAAAATGTTTTAAATGATTTTGAAAGATTACTTTATAAAATTTCAATGTAATTTTTAATGAATTTGATTTTAAATTTTTTTTATGTTTTAAAATTTTTTTTCTTCAATAAATTTTTTGAATTATTTTTATATCATCCTACACAATTTTTCAAGTTTATTTTAAGAGAAAATTATTTCAAAAATATCTATTTAGTTTTTGTTTTAACTAGTGATTTTCCTATAAAATTAATTTTCCTTATAAAATGTTCCACATGATCTTTGATAATCATTTTCTATATAAGATGACATAATTTGATGTTACTTATGATTTACTATGGATATAATCCAAGGGTACCATTCTTATTCTTCCTCTAAATTTTTTATGTTTTTCATGACTAGATGTTTATGAAACCAATTTTTTTTCTAGGAGTTATACCATGATAAAATTATTATGAAACCCTCTCGTTTTCATGGATTATTCTAAGTTAAAATATTGAAATGATTATGAAACATGTATCTTTTACAAAGTTTATTATTTTATTAAATGTTTATGAAACTCATTTCATTTCCTTAGTTATGATATGATGAATGTGTTATGATTTGGTGACACACATATGAATGATTTCATTATGTGATGGGTGTGACCTATATATCCCTCCAATGAATTAGGTAAAGATTTATATCTCAGGAGATAGATATGAATAGTATGGGGAGTAAAACAAGCTCATTAAGGGAATTTTTATGTTTAGATAGTCTTGGGAGTGAACCTAAAATAGTATGATGGTTTTGGGAGTGAACCCATTCCACTATGATAGACAGGAAAATAATAGTTGGCTGTTATTTGAATGATTTTATATGCTTATGTGTATGACACAATTCTATGTATTATGCCAATATTATTATCTCATGGACCATGTTCTCTGATTTTCTTATGATTCATGTATTATGAACTACCAATCCGTATTCCATGATCAAGATTGCAATATTTGATATGCATGGTATGGTTTTCAACTGTTATGATCATGTTATCATACCATTATGTTCATGTTATTCTTAATAATTTCCCTTGTTTACCCGTAATGAGCATCACAACTCGCCCTTTATTGCATTTACATTCCCCTATTTATGAAGAAATGTAATATTTATGATATGGCTTATAAGGGTGATAGTTATGTAGAACATAATATGATGACATAGTCCACATATGAACCAAATTTTTATGTTTCCATGCTTCCAAAGGCACAATACCTTTGTGATCCTTAGGGGTGTGTTTGTATAATGTATGAATTGTCATAAAAAATGGAGTAATACCTACATATGAAAATCCTGGGTCTCTATAGTTGGTATCATAGGAAATGTTTATCTAATATTTAGAATCAAGGATAAGAAATATTTAGTGAGATCCCTAAGGGAAAGTCTTAGGAAAAGTCTAAGGATTATTCAATGTGTAATAAAATGTTCTAGAATATTGTTAAAAGGTAGAGTGAGTGGTTTGCAAGTAATTTCATCCCTATATGTATTGTAAAAGTGTACGTGTCTCTAGAAGAGAGTCACATAGAGGTAATAACTCGAAAATGAGAACATTAAGATAGGCTCAATAATCACCTAGATAATGGAAACCGGCCTTGGTGCACATGTTGTTTGACACTCCTATAGTACATGCTTTATAAATTCACACATACTTTACAAACCATCATAAAGGATTTAAAAAAGATAATGACTATTAATAACCTAGGATAAACCTAAGGTTTCATTGATTAAAATGAATGTGTCATGATTTAGGCATCGTCTAAGTGATTTTTCATGATTATGTGGTTCCCCATTATAAATATTTTTACTTACACTATCATTTTAGGTTTTTGTTAATGGCCGAAACCTAAAGGAACTTTGTTAATTGTGAGTATAAGAGAAAATGAAATGATTTCCCTCCAATGAATCTAAATATTATAGGAGATATAATGAAAAGTCTTGTTTCTATTCTCACACAACTTTCTCACTCCACGAATCATGTTGAACATGAAAATTTGTAAAGGAGGGAACAAAATTATGTTGAGACCTTCATGAGGAAATGTTTAATTTCATTCATAGGATCCACTGATATTCTAGTCTCCATGTAATGGATCAATAAAACTGAAAAGATATTTTCTATTCCCAAGTGTGTCAAACATGAAAAATCCATTTTTGATGTATATATTTTGGAAGGATAGGAGGATTGAAAGTATAATATCATCAATAATAGAAGGGAACATGATGAAATCAACTTTATGGATTGATATATGTTCAAGAACATGGTTTTGAAAAAGAAATTTCAATATATTATTCATATGAAGATGGAGAAGGAGTTCTTTAAGCTATAGAAAAGGGATGATGAATCTATTAGTTCCTATGAGGTATATTTTATAGGACATTAGAGTTATAGCATTGTAAATATCATCCAACCTGAAAGTGTGGTTGATTGATTATTTAGTGGCTTAAAACCAAGCCTACAAAGGGATATATCTATAAGAGGGTTCATAATATATAAAGATATTATTCAATATGCTATAAATGTGGAAATATAGGTTTGATTTATATATCAATATCATGGTTTTGATAAGAATAGAAAAATGCAATTCAAAATAGAATTTAAAAACCACAGAGATAAGAATATGATCTTTCCTATATGCTCAAAGTATGGGAAGAAACATATTAAATGTTTTATGAGTGGAAGGAATGGTCATCAGGGAATTGAAATTTGACTTGATGGGTAGAATTTACCTAATGATACAAATAGAGATAAAGCTACACATAATGAACTACCCATATTCCAACGTTTTAAATGGAATGTGTATGGGAATTATGCTATTCGGATCCCAAATACATAGGTTAACGAAGATGATTGACATTAGAAACCTCTTATACAAAGACACCATCAGAAATATTGTAACACCCTGAGATTTTATGAAAAATATTATTTTTAATTTAATTGATGTCTTGTGTTGTATGCTACACCAAAAGGAGCTTTCACTATACACATCCTTGACTTGGCTTGCATTACACGCTATCACGACCTTCCATGATAGCGTGTGTTGTACGTAATACCGAGTTTCATTAAACAATGATATGTTATTAAAATATTATATAAACTAGCCATTATGAATTGTAATACCCACTTTTTGAAATTGTATTTTTCAAAATGGACTTCATTTTTGGACTTGGAATATCAAAATTAGCCTAGGTTGAATTTTTGGTATTTTTCTGAAAACTTTCAATTTTTGATGAATAGTGAAAAGACTCAGTTACTATTTAAAACCCAACTTTTTATATAAATAATTATTTATTTTATTTAAATTTATTTTAGGTCAAAATTGATACATAATACATATATAAGTTCAATGTAATTCGTTAGATCCATTTTATAATAATTTTAGACATATAAAAATTTTATTGAACTTTTCACCGTCTTTTACCCACCTCCTAGGAGTGTTTGAAAATTTACATAAAACTTAATTTTACCACTTCTGTGAGTGTAGTTTCGAAAATATGAGAGACACAGTTAATATCAAGGAGTAAAATGTGGTTCAATAAGATAAAAATAATTTTTGGTGAATAGTAACTTTTTACTTGTATTTACCACAGTTAAAAGTAAATAGGGTAATTAAGGGTAAAAATGATATTATTATTACCCTAACACATGTCCTAATTCTATTGGATAAGTGTAATTCGACCAAAAAAACCTTAGGAATAAAATATTACCCTTTAGGTTCACTTGGATTAGATTTGGACATTTATTATTATTTTATTTAAAGAAGAATTAAAATAGTTAAAATCAATGTTTAATAACTAAAACATTTTTAATATTGGGTTATAAATAGGATAAATTCTACTATAAATATTTATTATAAATCTAAAAATATTTCCTACATAATGGTATTTTATTTATAATTTTTAGACATTAAATAATTTAATTTATTTATGACACAATTATAATGCAGTAATTACCTTATTAATGAAATATTAACATAATTGATGTTATAAATACCCAAATAAATGTAATTTTAGACTTTATATAAATTAAACTAATTTTATAGGTTAATATGACATGTTATTATTGATTTAATAAATGATTTTCGAACTATTCATGCTGTTATGATTTTCAAAAAAATCAAGTACCAAATAGTGTCAAAATTGACATAAATTTTTTTTAAAACAAATATTATATTGTTAATTGTTTTTTATTCCTAAAAATATAAGGTTCAGAAAAATGACTTAGATAAGGATATATATTACTAATTAAACACTTGGGGTTCGTTTGGCTTGTTATAGTAAGTTTATTATCCATATAGTGTAAGAAAACAAAAAGATACGGTAAAAGTTAAATTATTTAACAAAGAGTTAATCTAAATGATATGGATAAAATAGGAACCTAAACTTGTCTAAAACATATTGGTTGAGAGGATTTCTACCCATCCCCACCTTATCTTCTAAATAAATCAATTTGGAGCTATTAAAAACCGAATATGACTTTATTATAAAATAATATTTTAAGTTTTCTTAAGGTGCCCCTCTCCTCCCTTATAAAAATTGCACCCATTCCCTCCTCTATTCACACCCTTTTGAGCCTTGAAGCTTGGAAAAACCCTGAAAATTACTCTTCTTAACCTCTCTAGTTATATCATAGAGGTTTTGGTAATCTCAAAAGACCAACTCTAGTGCCCTAAGAAGAAGTTTAAAGGAGGTGCGTCGAAGAAGAGGTAATCTCTTCTAACGATTCTTTCAAGTATCTTTCTTCTTTAACATCTTCTTATTTAGTTGTTTCATTATAAAATAATAAATTAAGTATTAATTATATACTGATATGTTATTATAAATATGAAACAATCCCATTTCACCTTCTATCCATCCTACAGAAAACAAAATCACCACGCGTGCGTACGTACGGAATACCGTCTCCACACCGTGGAGTAATCTGTTTTTCCACCACCACCTTACTTGGATGGGTATAATGGTGTAAAGAATAAATATATATGATTATTATAAAATCATACTGATTCTATGATATTATATCATCCACTCCAATTCCATTCAATAAATATGGGAACGATATCATCGCTCGTGCGTACGTACGGATTGCCGTCTCCATGACGCGATGCGATTCATTTTCCAAGATAATAATTCAAGAATTATTTTAAAGTATATATAATAAGTAATCATGAAATATATGAAATAATAATTCTACTGGATTTATGTATATATAAATGTATTTCATCTACTTAATTCCATTAAATTTAATAAGGAATGAAAAACAGCATTCATGCGTACGTACGACCTACCGTCTCCATGAACGGTGTATTTCATTTCAATCATCTATATTATATATATATATACTGAATATATATGATATATAAATAATTATTTACATTATTGAAGTAAGTAAATCATGATATAAGTAATAATAATATCAAGAACAACAAATCGAAACACGTACGATAAATGAAACGATTTTACCCAAAACACTGCTTTAACATGGAATTTATAAAAGAACGGGTATTATAAAGTCATAATTGAACCATATATGATATAATAACAATTAATATGATTATTTAATAAGTCAATAACATTATTTAAATCATTATACAGGAAGTCCAGATACATACAAAGCATATCAGACATAAGGTAAGGGATAATTGTGAAAATCTCATTTTTATCCGTGATTGCTTATACGTAAGTATTTACTAGGGTTATATTTTTCATCCATGACCATAAAATGTTTTTTATAATGTTATTAATATTATTACATGTATGTTTAGTGTCATGTTTACCCCTATTTGACTTTTACTTTATGTTATGGAAGGAATCTTTCTTTTGTTTGCCGTATGAGGAACATTTTGACTTTTCCGACAAAAGTACGAGAAGAATGTTATTTTTAACTTATACGGCGTGAATGAATTTTTACGGTTTTATAACGACTTATTTCAATGAATTTTTCTCTAAAACATTTTATGACTATTTTCAAAAAAATACTTTTCTTTTAAGATTTCATGGCATTTTTTGAAAAGAAAATGATTTTGAAGAAGAAAGGATATTTTCCTCAAGAATTCATTTCCAGGGTTTTATCAAAACCATTTTCCATCTAAGATGAAATTATTTCATATGTGTGTGTTTAAAGTATATTGTATCTATTATTTAAATGGTTTTAATTCTCTTATGATGAAATTATATCCATTTTTTTATTTGGATTATGTTATGATGGGTTGATGTTTATGAATCCCATTTTATTATTTAGGTTATGGTGAATGCTTTAAGTTTATTTTGTGGAACAAGTAAGAATGATTTAATTATGAGATGGGTGGGACCAATATCTCCCTCCAATGCATTGGGTAACGATTTATATCTCATGAGATAGACATGGCTGGAACGGTAAGTTAATCCGGTTCAGTGTTACAAGACTGAAATGAGGAGTGAACTCGATTCAGAAAGGGACTTTGTCCACTAAGATGGTCTTGGCAGTAATTCCTTGGCTACTATGGAAATAATATCATGTGATTAATGGTTTGAAACAATTACATGTTTTATTCCCATGCTATTTTATCATGATTGATGTTCCTTTATGATATATTCCTTACTTACTTCCAAGATTCATGTCTTTGCTCAAGATTTTGATGTTTAGATTTTATGTTCAAGTTTTTTCATTCAAATGTTTATGGATTGTTTTATGTTCTCTATGTTTACCCTTACTGGGCATTTGAGCTCACCCTTTTTTATGTTTTCTTTTCCCCAAGATTTAAATAAAGGTTTTAGGTATGAAAATAAAAGGGGATGATCTTTATAAGAGATGTTGAAGATCTTTCACCAAGATTAGAAGATTATATTCCGAGTTTCCAAAGACACTAAACTATTACGGTCCTTTGGTGTCTTTTTTTGTTATGTATTAGGTATTCCGAAAAAGTAGTGTAATGTCTATGTACGTCAAGCTTTGGGTCTCTACAGTTTGTATCCGAGGAAAGGTTTAGTTAACCTTTGGAAACTAGGATGCGAAAACTTTAGTGAGATCCCTAGAGATATTTCTAAGGTATGTCTAAGGATGTCCCTAAGGTTTAGTATAAGTATAGGTTATAGTCCTAGAATTACGGTAATGATCTTAGAAATATACCTAAGATGTTAGATATTGAAGGTACTCCCCATTTATTATGATGTTTTCCCTAGCATGATTTTTTCCTCTCACACTATTCTTTTTGGGTTTTAGACTATGGATGGAACCCAAAGGAACCGTGTTGACCAATGTAATGGACGATGCAATGATTGTCCTCCTGAACAAACCAAAGTTATGGGAGATGGAGTGAAAAATCTTATTTCTATACTTACACAAGCTATGAGTCATTCTGGACTTCCAAATGAGCCAAGAAGGGAACAATATTCTATTAAGTCCTTCAGGAGGCAACGTCCACCTTCTTTCAGCGGGTCTTCTGATCCACTTGTTGCTGAACAATGGATCAATAACATTGAAAGGATATTTTCCATAATTCTCTATTCGGAACATGAAAAAGTCATTCTGGATATTTACCATTTAGAAGGTGAATCAGATCAATGGTGGAATCTAATTAAGAATAAGAGGCCCCGAAATGAAATTGAATCCATGGAATGGGATGAGTTCAAGAACTTATTTTTCACTATGTACATCCATCGTATTCTACGAACAAATAAGTAAAATTATTTCCTTGAGCTTAAGAAAAAGGATTATGGATTTGTTGGTTTATACGAAGAGAATTTTACAAGTCTTTCAAGGTATGCATATGGCTTTATCATCCAACCCGAAAGTAAAGTTGATCGATTATTCGTTGGCTTAAAACAATTTTTTGGAAGGGCATTAGCTATAAGATACTTCAGTAGCTATGAATAAATTGTGTGTTGTGCTATAAAGGTAGAAATGGAAGTTGGTGTTATATATCCATCTCATAGTTTTGACAAGAAAATAAAGATGGAGTTCAAGGAGAAATCTCTCAATAATGGTGAAAAGTAGATAAATGTTTCTTTATGCTCAATGTGTGGAAAGAAGCATGGTGGAGATTGTCTTAAAGAAACTAGAAAATGTTTTAAGTGTCCAAAAGAAGGTCATCGAGCAGATGATGTGTAGAAGTAATGGAAAAAGGGTTGCTAATGATGTGAATAAAGAAAAGACTGTAGATAACGCACCACCAACACTTCAATGCTTCAAGTGTAAGGAAATGGGGCATTATGCTGAACAATTCCCTAATCCAAGGGTTAATGATGATCAACGTGAGAAACCTCTTAAGGAAAAGGAAAAAGGGAATTCACATGCGATCACTATTAGAAATGTTTAGTATGATAACGATGTGGTGGAATGATTATGTGTTTATGTAAAGGGATTCCAAAATAATGTTGTGGAATCCCATTTATAGTATTGTGGAACATTGGAATATCTATGTAATGGTCTATTGTGGTTTTCGATAATTATATGGTACCGGTAACCATGAAAAGTGATTCAAATATTTTGGAAAGAAGATGATATGAACATAAAGAATGGATAAGGAGATAATGAAATGTTTAATAATATTAATGAGATCATGACTAATATAAGGAAAACGTGATATCATGGTTTGAGTATATAGAATTTTTGGGATTTTGGTATATCGAAAGAGTTACCTTGTGACAGCATTCATGTTTTCACTATGGTTCAAGAGAATACATGATTAAGGTATTCACATGTTTGGAATGCGACCAATAAGATATATCGTATGATATATGGGGGATAAATGATGGTATTCACATGATCGGTATATGACATTTCTAGTAATTTTTTTCTTTATACAATGAGCTTGGACAAAAGTATTTTGTATAAGCCTAAAGATTGGAATGAATTAAGTTAGACATAATATATTATTTTTTCTTTTTTGTTGCAGGAATGTTATTATAATGTAGTTTTAGAAAAAGGGACAACCTGCAGGACGGAAGACAACCCATCGCGTCGGACAAGGTTGTGGGAATCGAACCCACAATTGAAGTGCGACAAGCCTTTATCACCTACCACTGGCCTGCAGGAAGTTCCTGGTTAGTAGAAACTAGTTTTATTATATTAAGCAGTATGATAGATGAAGTATAAGTCCATTTTTGGAATCATATACGATTAACCTCACCATAGATGGACTTATGTATATTTGATAACTTTTGATAATCTTTTGTTTGAGACATATGGAATCACCCATGATTCTATCACATGATCTACTAACACCTCACGAATGAGAAATTCAACTTCGTTTATTTAATAGATAAAGTGGAAATTGTTCAAGGCATGAACAACAGTGATATTATATCGAAATAAAGTAAGTATTTATTCTAATTCAAATTCTTAAACTTTAGGGAAATGATATTGAAAAAAAATGTTGTCCTGGTGACCTTATATCCGATGAATCAGATGTTACCTTAGATCATCACAAATTTATGGCTTTGTGATTGTTGTTTTTTTCATAGCCATGTTCTCTACCACTCACCATCAGAACATGATGGTTAGATTTCTCTTCCATATCCATATTTTCACCTATGTTCTCCTATGTGGAAACCCAGTGATTAGTTAATTTGGGTAACCGTTAATTTTCATACTTTAGTTTTTAAAGATAAGTTTTGGTATTCCTTTTAACGATGTGGGTTTCTATTTAAGAAAGTTTTGAGTATTAAACCATTTATAACCCCGACGAATTTCGAGGGCGAAATTCATTTTAAGGGGGGTAGAATGTAACAACCCAAGATTTTATAAAAAATATTCTTTTTAATTTCATTGATGTCTTGTGTTGTACGCTACACAAAAAGTAGATTGCACTACATGTATCCTTGACTTGTCTTGCATTACACGCAATCACAACCTTCCACGATAGCGTGTGTTGTACGCAATACCGAGTTTCACTAAACAACGATATATTATTAAAATATTATATAAACTAGCTGTTAGGAATAGTAATACCCACTTATTTGAAATTTTAGTTTTAAAAATGGACTTCATTTTTGGACTCGGAATATCAAAATTAGCCTAGGGTGATTTTTTGGTATTTTTTTGAAAACCTTCAATTTTTGATGAATAGTGAAAACACTGGGTTACTATTTAAAAAACGACTTTTTATATAAATAATTATTTATTTTATTTAAATTTATTTTAGGTGAAAATTTATACATAATACCTATATAAGTTCAATGTAATTCATCAGAGCCATTGTTTTAATAATTTTAGACATATAAAAATTTTATTGAACTTTTCACCGTCCTTTACCCACCTCCTAGGAGAGTTTGAAAATTTACATAAAACTTAATTTTACCGCTTTTGTGAGTGGAATTTCAAAAATAAGAGAGACACGGTTAATATCAAGGAGTAAAATGTGGTTCAATAAGATAAAAATAATTTTTTGTGAATAGTAACTTTTACTTTTATTTACCACGTTTAAAAGTAAATATGGTAATTAAGGGTAAAAATGATATTATTATTACCCTAAAACATGTCCTAATTCTATTGGATAAGTGTAATTCGACCAAAAACAACCTTAGGAATAAAATATTACCTTTTAGGTCCCCTTGGATTAGATTAGGACATTTATTATTATTTTATTTAAAGAAGAATCAAAATAGTTAAAATCAAAGTTTAATAACTAAAACATTTTTAATATAGGGTTATACATAGTATAAATTCACTATAAATATTCACTATAAATATAAAATGATTTCCTAAATAATTGTATTTTATTTATAATTTTTAGACATTAAATAATTAAATTTATTTAGGACACAATGATGATGCAGTAATTACCTTATTAATTAAATATTAACATAATTGATGTTATAAATACCCAAATAAATGTAATTTTAGACTTTTTATGAATTAAACTAATTTTATAGGTTAATATTACATTTTAGTATTGATTTAATTATATTTTTTCGAACTAATAATGCTGTTATGATTTTCAAACAAATCAAGTACCAAATAGTATCAAAATTGACATAAAATAGATTTTAAAACAAATATTATATTATCAATTGTTATTTTATTCCTAAAAATATAAGGTTCGGAAAAATGAATTAGATAAGGATATATATATTAATAATGAACCACTTGGGGTTATTTTGGATTTTTATAGTAAGTTTATTAACCATATTGTGTAAGAAAACAAAAAGACACGGTAAAAGTTAAATTATTTAACATAGAGTTAAATCTACTGGTTGAGAGGATTTCAACCCATCCCCACCTTAGCTTAAAAATAAATCAATTTTTAGATATTAAAAACTAAATATTACTTTATTATAAAATAACATTTTAAGTTTTCCTAAGGTGCCCCTCTCCTCCCTTATAAAAAGGGAACCCCTTCCATCCTCTCTTTACACCCTTTTGAGCCTTGAAGCTCAGCCAAAACCTACCAATTCCTCTTCTCAACCTCTCTAGTTATATCATAGAGGTTCTGTTATTCTCAAAAGACCAACTCTAGTTCCCTAATAAGAAGTTTAAAGGAGGTGCGTCGAAGAATAGGTAATCACATCTAACGATTCTTTCAAGTTTCTTTCTTCTTCAACTTCTTCTTCTTTAGTTGTTTAATTATAAAGTAATAACATAAGTATTACTTATATACTGATATGTTATTATAAATATGAAACAACCCCATGTAACCTTCTATCCATCCTGCGGAGAACGAAATCACCACGCGTGCGTACGTACGAAATAACGTCTCCACGCTGTGGTGTAATATGTTTTTCCACCACCACCTTACTTGGATGGGTATAATGGTGTAAAGAATAACTATATAGGATTATTATAACATCATACTGATTCTATGATATTATATCATCCACTACAATTCCATTCAATAAATATGGGAATGATATCATCGCTCGTGCGTACGTACGAATTACTGTCTCCACGGCGCGATGAGATTCATCTTACATGTCAATAATTCAAGAATGATTATAAAGTATATATAACAAGTAATCATGAAATATATGACATAATAATTCTATTGGATTTATGTATATATATATGTATGTAATCTACTTAATTCCATTCAAGTCAATAAGGAAAGGAAAACAACATTCATGCGTACATACGGCCTACCGTCTCCATGAACGGTGTATTTCATTTTATTTATCTATCTATTATATATAAATATACTGAATATATATGATATATAAATCATGATTTAAATTATGGAAGTATGTAAATAATGATATAAGTAATAATAATATCAAGAACAACAAATCGAAACACGTACGATAAATGAAACGATTTTACCCAAAACGCTGCTTTAACATGGAATTTATAAAAGAACGAGTATTATAAAGTCATAATTGAACCATACATGATATCATAAGAATGAATATGATTCTGTAACAAGTCAATAAAATTATTTAAATCATTATACAAGAGTTCCGGATACATACTAATCATATCAGACATAATGTAAGGGATAATTTTGCAAATCTCATTTTTATCTGTGATTGCTTATACGTAAGTATTTACTGGGGTTATATTTTTCATCCATGTCCATAAAATGTTTTTCATAAAGTGTTTAATATTCTTCCACATATGTTTAATTTCATGTTTACCAATCTTTGAATTTTACTGTATGTTGTGGAAGGAATCTTTCTTTTGTTTAACATACGAGGAACTTTTTGACTTTTCTAACAAAATTACAAGAAGAATGTTATTTTTAACTTATACGGCGTGAATGGATTTTTAAGGTTTTATAATGACTTATTTAAATGAATTTTCCTCTACAAACTTTTATGACTATTTTCAACAAAATACTTTTCTTTTATGATTTCATGTAATTTTTTTAAAAGAAAATGATTTTGAATAAGAAAGGATATTTTCCTCAAGAATTCATTTCAAGTGTTTTATCATAACCATTTTCCATATAATATGAAATTATTTAATATGTTTATGTTTCAAGTATAATTTCTCTATGATTTACATGGTTTTACTTCTCTTATGATGAAATTATATCCATTTGTTTTATATGGATTATGTTATGTTGGGATGATGTTTATGAAACCCATTTTATTCTTTGGGTTGTGATGAATGTTTTAAATTTATTTTGTGGCACAAGTAAGAATGATTTAATTATGAGATGTGTGGGACCTATATATCCCACCAATAAATTGGGTAAAGATTTATATCTCATGATATAGACATGGATGAAATGGTAATTTAATCCGGTTCAGTGTTACAGGACTGAAACGAGGAGTGAACTCGATTCAAAAAGGGACTTTGTCCACTAAGATGGTCTTGGCAGTAATGCCTTGGCTACTATGGAAATCATATCATGTGCTTAATGGTTTTCCACAATTAAATGTTTTATTCCCAAACTATTTTATCATGATTGTTGTTCCCTTATGATATATGCCTTACGTACTTCCAAGATTCATGTCTTTGCCCAAGATTTTGATGTTTAGATTTTATGTTCAAGTTTTTTGCATTCAAATGTTTATGGATTGTTTTATGTTCTCTATGTTTAACCTTACTCGGCATTTGATCTCACCCTTTTTTATGTTTGATTTTCCCCATGATTTAAAGAATGTTTTTAGGTAAGAAAATAAAAGGGGAAGATCTTTATGGGAGATGTTGAAGATCTTTCACCAAGATTAGAAGATTATATTCCCAGTTTCCAAAGACACTAAACTATTATGGTCTTTTGGTGTATTTTTTTGTTATGTATTAAGTATTCCACAAAATTAATGTAATATCTATGAACTTCAAGCTTTGTGTCTCTAGAAATATCATGTGATAACTATTTTTTATGAAGGGTTCTATAAAAACATAGTGAGAGGTAAACATACCATCAAATGTAGAAAAAATACTATCTTATTTTAATATGGATATACCCATTTTTTAATATATGAATAATTTTATATGGGAATAAAGATTCCACAAAAAATATTAGATGTAGAATTAGTAGTTAAAACCCCTAATGGTATAATGATCACATCTCAAGTATATGATTCCTATCAAGTTGAAGTTTGTGGGAATTCACTTCCTGCAAATATTGTCATTATCCCTTTGGTAGAATTTAATTTTATCTTAGTCATAGATTAGATTTCAATAAATAGATCCCACAACAATTAGATATGATTTGATATCACATTTGACCTTCCTAAAAATATATATGAGTGTTAGTTAATGTGAAGATAATTATGAAATTAAAATAGATATCAAATCCATTGTATGCGTCATGATTCCCATTCAAAGGGGGTTTTTATCTCAGATGGTTGGAGAGAAACATGACATCAATGAAATTACTATTCTACAGGAATTTGTTGATTACTTTTTGGAAGATTTTCATAGTATTCTACTAAATCCTAAAGTGGAACTTTCAATAGAACTGATACCTAGTGTCACACTATATTCAAATAATCCATATCGAATGGACCTGATTATGTTATTGGAATTGAAAAAAAACTTGATGAGAACCCTGACAAGGGAATAATTTGGCCATGTGTGTTACATTGGGGAGCATATATTATTTTTTTAAAAAACGATTTATTGATTTGACTGTACAATGATTATGGGAGTTCAACAAAATCACAAAAAAGAAGAAGCATGCTCTACCTCATATTGATGACATGTTTGATCCAATTCACAGAGCTCAATACTTTTAAATGATTTATTTTCATTTGGGATATCATCAATTGTGGGTGAAAAATGATATTATACGTAAGAAAAAAATTCCATACAAGGTATGGAAACTATGAATATATAATTATGCATTTTGGTATTAAATATTCCCCCACTGTCTTCATGGATTGACTGAATTGAGACTTTAGAGATTACCTTGATCAGTTTGTGGTAGTATTTATAGATGACATTCTTATATTTTAAAAGAGTAAGGAAGAGAATGATGATTACTTGAGAATTTAAATAAATACCCTAATGGAGGATAAAATAAATGAAAAATATTAAAAGTGTGAATGTTTGGTGAAAAATAATTCATTTTTGGGATATATAATCTGAAAAGTGGTTATATGTGTAGATCCATCAAAGACGGAGGCGATTGAGTGTTCTCTCATACCAACCATGGTGAGTTCGATCCATAGTTTTTTTAGATAGATATTTTCAAAAATTTGTGGATAATTTCTAATTAATATATAATCCATTCACCAATTTAACTAGTAATGGAGGAATGTTACTCAATATAGTTTAATGCGATGAAAATTTGAAGGAAATGAAGATACGATTAGTTAGTGAGCCTGTTCATAAGCTAATTTATTAGAGAGAAGGGTTTGTAAACTTTAGTGATGCATCCAAGAAGGGATTTTGGTGTTTTATTTTTTATAATTACATGGTTATAGAATATTCCATGTTAAAATTAAAGATTAATGAGAAAAATTACACCACTAAAGTTTTGGATTTTTTGTGGTATTTTTTTTCACTAAGTATTTATTGGGACTATCTTTACCGAGAAAATTATGATATATATACTAATGAAAAATATTTAAATTTTATATTCATATTGAAGAAATTGAATATTTTCCAAATAATATAGTAATATATGAATAATTATTTTGACTACTTAAGAAATTACCATAAAAAAGTGAACAAGGTGGCAGATGATATGAGTTGAAATGATCATGCTATATTTTATATAATGAGGATCACAAATGACCCAATATTTCTAGATTTGTAATTGATGGATATTTAAATCTTAAAGTAAGAGGATAAATATTACCTTTTTCAATTGAATGTTCAACCATCAATCATAGTGATGATTAAAGTGGTACTAAATGAAGATATAGAGCTGAAAAAGAAGGTTAGAAATGTTCCTGAGTTTAACCTTGGTCATTATAGAATAATAAGGTTCATGAACTCTTTATGTGTTCCATATATAACATATTAGATGAAGGTATTTTATTAAAAATCTTATAGATCTTCATCCTCTATTCAAAATAGAAGTATGAAGATATATAGATATTTGAAAGAGTATTTCTGGTGTGATCGAATGAAGAGAGATATCGCAAAAATTTTATGTTAGTGCTTGGTATGTTAGAATGTTAAGGATAAGAGACCAAATTTTAAGGAGATGTTACATCCATTACCCATACTAAAATATAAATGGGAAAGAATCATCATGGATTTTGTCTTTGGACTCCCCAAAATGTCTAAAGGGAAAGATGCTATATGGATTATAGTAGATAACCTTACAAAGTCAGAACTATCCATAAATAGAAAATTAGAATTATCTATTTTTAATATTTATAGAATATACATCAAGTAATTTTTATGGTTTCATAGATTACCACATTCAATTATATCTGACTGAGAACTGAGGTTTACCTCAACGTTATGGAGAAGTTTTCAATAAGATCTTGACAAAGAGTAACGTTTCAACACTGCATATCAACCAAAGACAGATGGTAATGTTGAGATAAAAATTAATTCCCTATAACATATGATGATATATTTTTGTATATATTTAAAAGGTTTTTGGGATAAAAATCTTCCTCTACTTGAGTTTTTATACACTAATAGATTTCCCTCGAGCATTCCGATAGATCCTTAGGAATCCTTATATGGAAAGAAGTATAGGGCTCAAACATGATTGATTGAAGTTAGAGAAATAGAGATTTGGTACCTAAGATACCTAGAGAAATGTAAAAGAAGCTTAGATACATTTATCAACACATTAAATAATCTAAATTTCAGTTGAAAATATATACTGAAAATCGTCAGTGTAATCTATAATTTGATGTTGGTGATAAGTTAATCCTGATAATTTATCCATTTAAGAATGTTATTAGATTTAGAAAGAAATAGAAACTAATCCCTATGTATATAAATCCCTCTAAAATTATTTATTTTTTTGGGGATTTTGTCCTATTGGTATGCACTTCTACCAAACATATCTCAATTTCATAATGTGTTCCATGTATCTCTCTAGCAGAATTACATACCCAATCCTTTATATACATTGAAATCAGAGGTTGTACCTATAGGGAAGGATATTTTTAAAAAGAATAGCCAATAAAGATTATAGATCATAGATATAAATTTTAAGGAAACAATACAACTCACATGGTCAAATTTTTGTGGAGAAATGAATAGTTTTATGAAGTTATATGGGAACCTGAGGAAATGATGAGGCAGAAGTATCATGATTTTTTTAGTATCATAGTGATAAATTTTGAGAGATAAATTCATTTTAAAAGAGGTAGAATGTAAAAAATTTATATTTTATGAATTATTTTTTCAAATAAATTTAATTTAATTTATAACTTGCATTACATGAAATATTGAGTTTTACTTGAGTTACATGCAATACCAAGTTTTTAAAAAACTGTGATATATTATTAATATTATTTTCTAAAAATGACCATTCTAACTAAACCATTACACTTAGTGAAATGAATAATAATAAATAATATTTAAATATTATGTATCATGATTTTATATAAATGAATCTCATTGATAAAAAAGAACACATTTTTTTTGAACTCATTATATGTTTTTAAAATATGATTTTCACAAAAAAATGTTTTTTTATTATTATTAACAATAATAAAATTAATTTTCGACACTTTTAAAATATGAAATTTTTAAAACTAACTTCATTTTTGAAATTATAATTTCAAAATTTTCTTAGGGTGAATTTTAGGATTTTTTTTGAAAAGGTTAATTTTTATATTAATAATAAATAATAATGGGTTTTATTGAAAATTGAAATTTATTTTAAAGAATTTATATGGATAAATATTGTTATCAAATGGGTTTAAAATTAAAATTAATTCCATTTAATGTTAATTAATCCAATTTAGTTCATTTTAATTATTTTAATTTTTAATTTTCATATAATATATTTTTAAACTTTCGAAGATTTTCTCTTGGGAAAATCGCTTTCTCATCACATCTGTGGGTTTAATTTTAAATTAAAATTTCCAATTATGTGTAAAGAATTAGGAAAAATAGATTAAATTATTGTAATTATAATATTTTATATTATCTAAAAAATCCAAATTAAATTTTTAGCATAATTAATAGTAAAAATAGTTAAAATTATAGACTATGGTTAAAGTAAAAATGGGGTTACCTGGGGGTAAAATTAAACTATCAGTGTTACAAATGACCCAAATCTTTTATAAAACCCATTGTATGGCCATATTTCTACTCTATATTTTATAGGATCGATGATGTTCTATTTTTGGGCCTTGTTTCTTGTGAAAAATATGGGTACTCTTTTTTCTTTCCAAAACAATATAAGTGTTCCACTTACTCCACTTATAAAGCGCCACCGCTTATCCTCTCATATCCAATCATCATAAACCCTTTGGTTTATCCAATAAATGAGCAAATAAATTCATTAATTCCATTATAAAATCCTATAATATTTATTTTGGATGTAAATCCAACCAAAGATTCCTTTTCGTATAATGAAAAATAAGTTCTCCAAAGAAGATGTTACACCCATAACCAAGGATTTTATTTTATTTATTCTTCCACATCCTGTAATTCTCATTAAACCATGATTATATAGTTATAATAATGTCCATAATATTCTTATATGTTTTTATTTCAATGTAATCTACTAAAAAATTCTCTTATTCTATCAAATATTTTACAAAATCATCATACATGTGTATAATAGACTACCACCTCACGAACTGATTTCCTTTGTTTTCCATTACTACCTCTCACAAATAAATGTAATGATGTATTTATTTATTATATAATATATTTAGGATATTATTATTCTTTTTGAATAATTATATTATATTTTACTTCTTACCTTCCCTTCCATGAGAATATAATAATGTCGCTCGTGCGTTTGACAGACTACTGCTTTACGAAGTGATGTGCTTTATTCACGCTTTACATAGAAGGCAATAAAAATGGATTTCGTGAATATATGTGATATGTATAAAATATATGTAAAACATGATTCTATAATGGTATTATATTATTTACTTTTCATTCTTTAAATCCATCATGAAAATGGAATGATATTTCATGCATATTTACGGTCTACCGTCTCCCTGAATGGTGTATTTAATTTTATATCACTAAAAATTATGGATTACTCTAAAAAAATATTAAATTAATATATATGATATTTATATCATGTTTAAAATTTTATATATTATTGAACCATGATTAATATAAGAGGGCCAAAAATAAAAAATAAAAAATACACAAAAAGGAACACAATTATTGCCATAAACGTGACTTTAACATGAAATTATTAACGAAAAGGTAATAGAAGGTCATAAGAACATAGAATATAGTACGATATTTTTATTTATGGTAATTTAATATAATATATATAATATGATATTTATTACACAAGAGTCTTTTATGTGTATGATGGATGTCAAGACTTAATGTAAGGGATTTTTGTCTCAATTTTCCTTCCATGAGACATATGTTCTGTTATAAAACATTCTTATTTCATGAGACGTATATAAAGAACCATTGAAATGTAATATAATTAATTAATTTATTATTATGATATTTTAAGTTTTATTTAATGATAGTCATTTATGGGGCTTATAATTCATTGTTACCAAAGTGGAAAATACTTTATGTTACAATCTCATCCATTATCAGGGCTGTTTATGATTATGTTTTCAATGATAAATTCTTATGTTAGATATCACATGAAACTAATTAATTATGTTACCCTATGTTTATTTCACTAGAATATATTTTTCTCTTTATTTTCCCATCTTTATGTACCTTGGAGTTCAAAATAATGTTTTTTTAAGAAATTATATTTATATATCTCTTCTGCTGATAGCCCATTTTCCCTACAAGACCATGTTTTTAAAAAGTGTTTTTGAAAAAGACTTTTTACATTCTCCAAATGATTTATTGAGGAGATTTTTACCCATGTTTTACATTTTATAATATATTTTTATAGGAAATATCATATAATTTTCCAAACAATGCTCATTTATCTTTTATCGAAGATGTGAAAAGAATATTCACCTTAATATGTATGAAATGAACAAAATTATCCACCATCATGACCAATAATTTTTTAAATAATAATTTATAATCTTCCAAGTTTTTTTATAAATAATGGGATTTTGAAATTATTTATATTTTAAAAAGTATTTTTTTCAAATCTTAAATTATATTTTATGCAAGAAATGTTTTAAATTATTTTAAAGCTTCATTAATAAATTGTCAATGTTAATTTTATAGAAAATTATTTTCAAGATGTTTTATGTTTTAAAAAGTGTTTTTTCTCAAAAAATGTATTAAATGATTTTTGAATCTTCCTTTAAAATATTTCATGTTTATTTTTAATAAAAATTATTTGAAAAATATTTTATGAATTTTTATGTTTAAAAATTGATTCAAAATAAAAGTTATTTTCCTCAAGAAATGTTCTATGTGATGTTTATAACTAATTTTCTATTTATTATGACATCCTTTAGTGTCACTAATGCTTTAGTGGTGATATAATCCGTTCGTAAAAATCTTATTATTTATCTTTCTGTATTGTTTTTATGATGAAAAGATGTTTATTAAACCCATTTATCTTCCACAGTTTATACCATGATTAAATTATTATGAAGCCTTATTTTTTTTATTGGGTTATGATATTATGAAATAATTTAATGAGAATGAAACCTGTCACTTTTGCACGGTTTCTGGTATGATGAAATATTTATGAAACCCATTTCATTTAATGGGTTATTATATGATGAATGTTTTATAGTCATATGGTATAAATACATAAAATTTTCATTATATGAGGATTTTACCTATGTCTCGCTCTAATGAGTTGGATAATGATTTATATATCATGAGATAGACAATACTATAATAGGGAGAGAACCCATTTCAGTAAGTGTCTTTTTTTTGTATGTTTTTCTTGGGAGTGAAATTTGATTACTATAATGGTAGGGGAGTGAACCCATTATTTTATGATATACTTATAATTGATCGTTTAATTCTATGGAAATTATTTTCTACACTTTTGTTTATGCTATAATTTTATGTTTTATTAAAATATTATGCTCTAATGGATCATGTTTTTTGATTTATGTATGGTTAGTGTATTATGAACTTAAAATAATTATGAAATGATCATTATTATGATATTTTATATTAAGGGTATGGTTTTTAAATGTTAGTCTCATGCTATCATTCCGTTATATGTAGGTAATTCGTATGTATCTACCCAATTTACCATTAGTGGGAAACTAAAATCACCATTTCTTATATTTCCTTTCCCCGGGATATGAAGAAATTAATTATTTATGATATTTATAAGAAGGGTGATAATTGTTTGGAACATAATTGGAGATGATGTAGTTCACATATGAATCAGTTTTTTATATTTCCTTTTTTTCAATGGCACAATAACATTATAATACTCAGTAATGTATATGTATAATTTAATAAATTCTCATAAACAATGATGTAATATATATGTATAAAAACTATGGGAAACAATAGTTGGTATCATAGGAAACATTTAGTTAAAATTTTGGATATATAATAATAAATCATTAGTGAGACCCTTATGGAAATTTATGAATATACAAATAAGGATGAGTCAAAGTATAAGAAAATGTCCTAAAATTTGTGTAAAGGGTAGAGTGAGTTGTTTCCAAGAAATTACATCTCTATTTGGATACTTTAAGTGGATGTGGATACAAAAAATGGTACCTAGGGGTAATAAATCAAAAAACAGTGCACTAAGCTGGACTTGATTGTCAATCGGTGCATGATAACGGGCCCTACTACACAGATGGTTTGACACTCCTAGGGGATATGCTTGGGAAAGTCACAAACGCCTTACTAAACATTGTGAATGATTTAAATATATGATTACTATGAATGAAGTAGGATAAAACCATGGTGTCATAGATTAAAATGAATGTGTCATGATTTAAACATACTATATGTGTTTTTTCATGATTCTATGGCCCCCCCTATGATTATTATTGCTTATACTATGATTTTTGGTTTTAGACAATGGATGGAACCGGAAGGAATCATGCTAATATTAAGTTTGATAAAAATTTCAATGATTTACCTCCGGAGTATAAAAATGTTTTGGGAGATGTAATGAGTGATATCATTGCTATGATCATGAAAGTTTCTCAATCCATGAATCATTCTAAACATCCTAACGATCAAAGGAGGTAACAGATTTATGTTTAGTCCTTCATGAGGAAACTTCCACCATCCTTTAGTGGATCCACAGATCCTATAGTTTGTAAAAAATGTACCATTACTACTAAAAATATATTTTCAATTCTCTAGTGGTAATAACATGAAAAATTCATTTTGGCTATCTATAGGTCAGAAAAAGAATTAGATCAATGGTAGAATCTCATCAGGTTTACAAGGGAAAATGATGAAATAGTTTCCATGGATTGGGCTGAGTTCATGAATATATTTTTTAATAATTAATTTCCTTACATTCATTATATGAGGATGAAGACGGAGTTCTTTAAGCTAAATAAAATTAATGATGAATCCATTGGTATATATGTTGAAGATTTTACATGACTTGTGAGGTATGATTCTTCTATTTTCATGCAACATGAATGCACGATTGATTAATTATTCCGTTTCTTAAAACTGAGTCTCTAAAGGGTGTTATATATAAGAGACTTCATTATATATGAAGATATTTTTTGATGTACTATCATATTGGAAATGGTTATTCGAGTCACATAGAAATCCCATGGTTTTGACAAGAAGAGAAAAATGGAATTCAATCGAAAATTTAAAAACTAAGGAGAGAAGAAAATGGAATTTCCTTGATGCTTAAAGTGTAAGAAAAAACATGGAGGAAATTATCTTATGGGGAATAGTAAATGTTTTAAGTATTGAATGTAAGGCCATCAGAAAATTAAATAAAATATAATGGGTTGAAGATAGATACTGATGAAAATAGAGAAAAATATCCACAGAATGCACCACCCACACTCTTGAATTTAAAATTAAATATGTATGGTCATTATGAGAACCAATTCCCAAATACAAATTTTAATGACGATGATCGATTCTAGTAAACTTTTAAGACACGGGACAAAGGGAAATCTCATACTACCACTATTTTTGAAAGGTGGTGTGATAACTACTTAGTTGTAGTTATACATACCATATACTCTATAACTGCTAATATCTTATTTGACTATTTATATACCCATTCTTTTACGTCTGAAGAATTTTCCATGGGAATCAAGATGCCGAAAAAATGATTAAATATAGAATTGGTTGGAGTTGGTGTCTTATAACCAAATTTTGTGCACTTTATGATTGCCTGTATTCATTTTATAAAAAAATAAGAATGTCCTTATCCGATCATGATTGTTATTCTACATAAAATAATAAGTGATAATGTCCTAAGAGTAGTTGTCGCACTTAATTTCCATATCAGTTCTATGCTATGATGAGAACCTAGAAGTATCACAATATTATTCTTGAATATATGATCTATAGACAGATGAAATAATTTGGGGGATAAAAATGATACATGATATTAGGGGTGGATACTCATTGGGCTTTGATGCACCTTCTTTATGCCATTGTTGATATCCAGTGTAGGATATTATGATGAGACCCACCAGTAAGAAATCAACATTTATATGTGTCATTGGATATTCCTATCTATGGACATTTGTATTGATCCTCAGAAATTAATATTATTATTAATTACTATTATAATATGCATACATTGATGTATTGATGAAAACCATAAAAAAATATGTTCATGGAGAGGTAGGATATGTTGGGTGCATAATGAGTAATATTTATTTAATGAATATTTCTTGAAAGGATCTATCCATTATTTTCTGTAATATATTTTGACAACTCAGGCCATTCAATCTAAATGATATAGCTTAAATAAATTTATGTCCATGTTGTTTTATAAGAAAGATATATTTCTAGAAATTAAAATAAAGATACATCAAGAAAATAGTTTGATGGAACCAACATGAAATGTTATTGATTAGAGATACCATGATAAATGGATTATATTAAACAATAATTATTTTATGAGGTGTTATGTCATTGCGACATTAACTTCTTTCTCTATGGGTTCCTTGCTGTATTGCTAGAGGATATCCCTGGGCAATAGGTTTCTTCACCTAATACCACTAATAAAGTGGCCTAGAGATTCAAACACTAAGTTTATATAAAATATCTATTAAATATTATATTATTATTTATTATTTAACTAGTGGAATAAATATTATTCATGATTGTGGTTTGATAATTATTCATGTTTTCGAGGTCACATATATTCTATAACCAGTTATTCAAGAGAATATTATGTGAGAAGAATACTTGATTAATATTTATTTTCTATTTAGTGAATATAATAGTTATTTATTTTTTGGGGAAGAAGTGACATTAATTTATTAAATAAATAGTCATTATTTAAGGTCCAATAAATATTATGGAGCAATGGTGGACCGTGGTTAATGGTCTGGTGAGAAATAATATATATTGAATATTATATGATTAATTTATATTTAATTTAATTCACGAGTTTAAAACATGTCAACAAATAATAATAATAATAATATTATTATATACAATGTGTTTTACAAGGATTATGGAAATAATAAAGGTAACATGTGAAAATATTTTTTTCTAACCCCAACGGTATATATATCCATTTTTTTATTTTATTAAGATATCCAATTAATTTTTGTTGTGAATAATGAGATCTAAAGAGAATCATCTCAAATACCTAGAGATATCACACTCCAAGAATTATCTCAAGAACATAGAGAAATCATCCTCCCCCAACACTCTCAAGTATAGTGATATTGAAGAGAACAATTCCCTGAAGCGGTTATCATGGAGATCCAAGACGAACAATGCAAGTGTTAGGATCTTTCATGCTAGCACCTGAAGATTCCTATGATGACAATCATTTATGAGATTTACTTTCTTGATTTTTTATTCAATAAAAAATAATAAAATTATTTAATTTTATGAATAAAATAAAAAATGTTATCCCATCCGGAGGCATTGAGGAGTCTGGCCAGATAACATACGAGTACACAATATGTAACCTGAAGGTACATCTTGTGAAACTTGGAGGAACACATAAGGTGCTGGTGTTTAATGAACTCAGAATTAATTAAGAATTAATTCAATTTGTGTGAACATAATAAAAAATTTGAATATAGTTATACACCATATGTTGAAAAAGGCATCCTGGTGCATGATCATCTGGAGTACACACAATGTAACTTCCATACATAATGTGTAGTCCTTTAGTCACTAACGGGCCATGTATCCTATTACATGGACTACATCACCGGTGACCATGTAACTCAGAGAACACAATCCATGTAGGCCATGTAATTCCATGTAGTTTAATATTTTCCATGGAATAATTGTACACTGATTCCCTAGGTTAATAACACTGATATTAGGTGAGAAAAATACACACCATGTAAACTGCAATGTACACAACATGTACTTTTACCAAATTATGAAGAAATAAAAAATTAATTTATTATACTATTCAAACATTATCAACATGTATTTTTTGCAGTAATTAAGTTGACAGTAAAATCCATGTGATGGGTTATATATATATATATATATTATTATTTATTTTTGTGCAATGTTGGGATCTACATATCGTGTATAAGTCATATTACAATTATTGATTTATGCACATTTAAGAATAACATGTTACATAAAAACCATTCATTATGTGTGGTAATTATGTTAATAGTACACCATGGAATAATGTGATAATTGATGTATTGAAAATGTTTTAAAATTAAACAGTATATGATTATAGTAAATCTTAGGTAGTTCGGATGAGTTCACACAACGTTACCTCCAAAGTAAATTTTTATATATAGTTAATTTTAAATATTTTTTGTTATTGTTTTAAAATTGTGATGGATGAGAATATCAAGAAATACTGAATGAGAATTAATATAAATTAATTTATTAATTAAATAATATAATTAATTTATTTGAACATGATTTATCTTAAATATGAATGAATAAAATTGAATGTTTATTTTATTAAATGCGTAATTAGTTACATGGATGTGGATGATCAATGGCCTATACCAAACCTTTGTATGTGATTGGTATTTAATAATTTATTATTAAACTAAATTGTTGTCCAATTTTTCATCCCTCCTATCATTATTTAAGGTCTTCATGACAATGATTTATTTTATATAAACCCCTTAACCAATCATTTTGTTCCCATAAACCATGTGTGAGTCAAAGAATTTGTAATGGATAAATTTCCCAAGCTGGATGATGTTGTTAATATTTAGATATATGGTGAAACCAATAAAAGAGAGATACATAGGTTGATTGGTGGAAATCTGCAACACAAACCATAACTGTTTCTAGGTGTTTTCCCCTCTGTTGATGGTTGATTTTTCATATTTCATATAAACTAACCATTAGTAAAATATCATGATCATACCAATTTATTATTTTATTTCTATAAAGTTTCATGGTTATTTCATTATGGATTTTTATTTATGATCACATGAACTAATGAATTAACAAGAGTGTAAGAGAGAACTGGAACAATTTGACTTATGTATAAATATTATCTAATACCAGGTTAATAACTTATGTAAATCCACTTAATATTAATAATAATGTAATAAAGGTAATAATTAGTAATTTTTTCAAACTAGATAAAATCCCTCAATTATATATATTAAGTCAATATAGCCTTCCACTAGTTCCATTAAAATAGAACCATAGTTTAAAGTACATGAAAAACAAAATTTGTGGTGCTTTTAATTGTTTGGGAACTCTGACCAGGTGTTTTTGGTTGACATAACATAGTTCAAATAAAGGGTTGATTTATAATGTAGTAATTTCTATAAATAAGAGGAAAAGGTTGAGTAAAACAAATTTATGTATTTTAGGATTTGCGAGTCCACTAAACAGATCGATTAATTATGATATAATGCAGTTGATATTTAGAATTCCTACCTAAAACCCATCAAATTACTTGATCAAACAATGTTGGGGTGATGAGAAGTGTAATATGGATCCTTGCACTTGAATTTACAAGAAATAGGATATCCTGAAAACAATGGTTATGTATATTTTGTTTTGATTAAATAGTTAGAGATTAATAAATATAATATTTATTTGATTCTATTTTTTATCATTTAATGCACAAAAAGCCTTCTCATATTATTTTTATCAACAAAAAATGAATTTAGAAATATCACTAAAATCCATACATGAAAAGGATATCCTTCTCAATGACACAAATTTCTAAGAATGGAAAAGGAACTTATGTGTTATTCTACACCATGGAAGGATTTTTTTGTGCGAGAAGTACCTTTTATTGATGCACCTGGTAATGAGGCTAGTGAGGAATAGTTATGTCTCTATTAGAAGCATTTGAACGATTCTACAAATGTTCATTAATTCATCATATAATAAATGAACAATGGTCTTTTGAAGTAATATAAGGACATGGATTTATATAGAAGAATTTCTCACTTTCAAGATCTCTATCTTTAGAAGAAGAGACAAAAGAGATATGAGATCTCCAATGCCATGTTTAAAAATAATTTTGGAGATTTGGTACTAGAAGAGACTCATGTAGTCAATATTATAGGATAAATTGAACACATATAAATATTAGGGATTAAATTCATAGACTAGTTGCCCACATATTTGATACATTCCTAACTACCCACATCCTTCTATAGTTTTATTTTTAATTATAACATGGCCAGTAATGGGAAGATTTTTTTGGAACATCTTACTCTGGTTTTCCATGTTGAAAAAAAATTGGGCACAAAAAACCCTAAGTCATTATGGTAATAAGAAAAGGAAGAACAATGTGAAGGGGACCACGACTCATAAAAAGTCTAAATATCCATAACATCATCCTTCCAAGAAAAGGAAGATCCAGAGACAGTGCAAGGAAAATGAGGTATTATGTTTTTTATGTAGAAAGAAAAGACACTAGAAGAGGAACTGCACCCAAAAGTAAAGGGAATCTAAAGGTGTGTTTTTATTGATTGTAATCCTACTATATATAAAAATTAGATATTTGATACAGCTTTTGGGGATCACATCTATTTTAAAAGACAAGAACCATGTAGATTATGAAATGTTACTAGTGGATAAGTGGATTTGTGAGGTACCAATGGCATGAGGCTGGCTGCTCTAACCATTGGTGATTACCAACATTCATTGCCAACATGAATGATGATTGGTTTTAAGGTATTGTTAGTATGTAGAATCTATTACCCTGAACATACTTTCTATGTCATTCCTAGATGTATATGATTTTATTTTGACATTTGGAAATAAAATTTATTTCTTATATAAAGAAAAAATATGTTATGGTATGACACATTTAAATAATAGACTTTATATATTAAATCATGAAAACTAATTATTAGAAATAGATAAATAATCATGTTCACAAGAATCATATAATACCAACTATGCAATCACTATCCTTGTCATGTAAATGGAAATAATTTGACAAATATTTGGAAAGTTGGTTATTTAGACTCTTTTTAAATTAAACTACATGAAAGATGTCATGTTTTTTAATAAGAAAAAATTATCAAACAACTATTTATTTAAAAGGGTGAAAAGTCCATATATATTTTAGGATTGGTACACACCTATTTTTGTGGACCATTTCCTATATAATATATAGGTGGGTATTATTACTCCATAACTTTTACTAATTACTTGATTAGATAAGGTTATGTATAATAGATGAGGTATTAGTTTGAGTCCTTTGAGAAATTCAATGAATTCAAGAATTATGTAGAGAATAACCTCAGGAAGAATATAGAGAATATTTGATCAGATCAAGGTGATGAATATCTTTACCAAGAATTCATTGACACTCTATGAGTGTTTGGGTTTATCTCTCAAATAATTCCACCATACACACCATAGTGGAATGGTGTTAGTGAAAGGAGGAATGATACCTCGGTAAACATGGTAAGGTCAATAATGGGTGATGGAGAACTTAGATTATCCTTCTTAGGATATGAAATAAAAAATGTTCCAAACAAAATAAAAAAAGTAAAAAATTATGAAAAATTAAACTTCCTTTAATTTATGGAGTGTAATTAAACCCATTTTTCACAAACACATGTATGGGGTTATGAGGAGTTTGTTACGGCCTTTTCAGGAAACAAACAGGCACACCATGGAACAAAGTGAATCTTTATAGTTTATCCTAAGGTAACAGAAAGATACTAGCTATACAAACCATTATACAAGAAAGTGACTGTCACTAGACAAGCCATATTTATATAGAGGGAGCATATCCTCAAAAGGATAGTGAGATTAATACTGACATTGATGAAGTTGATTAAAAATACACAATATAGTTGGTATATGAATAGATTCCCCATGTCTCCACTGAATAAGTAGTTCTCGATACAAAAGTACTACATAGGAACACTACAGATGTAAGAGAACTAGAGAGATTTTGATTTCTAGTCATCAAATATGGTTCTTTATTATTGTTTCGAAATGATAAAACTCTCTCAAAAATATAATTTGTATAGAGGTCAGAATATATAAGTTTGAAAGAAGCCAAGAATTATGAAATGGATTACATGTATCTGAATAATGTTTGGGAACTTTTCATTGAGCTAGTTGATGTAAAGACCATAGGGTGAAAATGGTTATTCATAAGAAAAATGGAAATGGAAGGTAAATTAAATACATATAAATCAAGGCTAGTGGATAAAGTGTTTAATAAACATTAAGGAATTGATTGTGATGAAGACTTATCAACCATTTCATTGTTAAAATCAACCAGAATTCTAATTTATATAGAAGCTACAACCACTATAAAATTGGTAAGAAGGTTTTCAAAACAAATTTACATAATGTGAAGCTTTAGGAATATGTCTATGTGACACAACCAGATGGATTTTTGACTCCAGGTGACGCCAAAATGATTTCCATGTTGCAACGATCTATTTATAGATTTATGTAAGCATCCAGTGATGGGAAATTCAATTCAATGAATTTATAAAGGAATTTTGTTTCATTAAGAACGAATGTTATCTATGTTTTTACAATAGGTTTAGTGATAATGTGGTCATTATTATAGTATCATATGTTGATTACAAATTACTTAATGTAAATGACATACCAATATTATAGTATATTAAGGATTGGTTAAAAAAGTGTTTTTTCATGAAGGACTTAAGTGAAACAGACTATATTCTAGGGATAAAGATCATTAATGATATATCAAAGAGTCTTCCAGGAATAAGTCAAAGTACATACATTTACTAGAAAAGAAATATATTTAATATGGAACAATCCAAGAGGGGATTGGTTCCAGTGTCCCATGGTATATTTCCTCCAATGAAAATGTGTCATCAAACATAATAGGAGAAAGAGATAATGGGTAAGATCACATACACTCCATCGATTTGATAAATCATGAATACCATTTTATGAACTAGACTTAATGTTTCATATGAATTGGGAATGGTAGGAAGATATAAAGGAAGTCCATGAGAAAACAATTCGTCTACTATTAAGGATATCCTTAAGTAACTTAGAATAACTAAGGATACTTTCTTGGTGTATAGAGGAGATGAAGAGCTAGTCATCAAGGGTTATACTAAATCTTGTTTTCAAATAGATTATAATTTTCTTAAGTCATAGTTATGATATGTTTTTTGTCTCAATGGAGTAGCTGTGAGCTGGAAGAGTTCAAGAATACTAGTTTTTGATGAATTTATAGCAGAGTGAGAGTAAACTGATGAAACCAAGGATTCCATTTATATATAAAATAATTTACAAGATATTTAGGTGGTACCAAACAATAAATACCCTATTATATTATATTGTGATAACACTATAGTGGTGGATCTTAAAAATGAGACAAGGTCACACCATCAGATAAAACAGATACTCTATATGTATCTCCTCTTGAAGAATTTTTTCAAAGGGGTGATGTTGTAGTAAGAAGAAATCCCATAGAAGAAAATGTTGTGGAACCCTTGAATAAAGTCCCATCTCAATAGAATAATGAGTATCATGTGAGAGATATAAGACTGAAGGTTGTCAGCTTTTGGATCTAGTGTAAGTGGAATTCTCTTAGAGTTGGTTCCCAAGAACTAACTTCTCTGTACTTTATGATAACTTGTATTCATTTTTTGAGTATTAATAAAATAATTATCACATATTGATTGTTTTAATACATAATATAGCATCTGATAATGTCCTAAGAGTAGTTGTTGCACTGAAAGGTTATAACTGTTCCCTGATATGTTGAGAACCCAAATGTTCCTTGACAGTATTCTTAAATATATTCTCTATAGAGGTATGAATTAATTTGTGGGGAAAAATGATATAGTATATATAGGCATGGAGAATTATGGGACTTTGAGGCACCATATCATGGTGTTTTCCCTAGGTAGTATCTACTGTATGATATTATGAGAATGAGAAAGGCCAGTTGGAAATTTACATTTATATGTTTTATTGGATATTAATTTCTAAGGATATGTGTATTGAGACTTAGAATTTAGGATAATTATTAATGACTATTATAAGTCATGTAGTTTGATGTATTGATGAAAACTATGATGACATATGTTTGTGGTGATGTAAGATATGTTGGGTGTGTCAACAGTAATATTTCACTAATGAATAATGAAAGAAAGGATGTTCTTTTTTGATCTTTAATGGAACTTGATATATTGAGACCTTTAATTTAAATTATATAGCCTAAATAAATCCATTTACATGGTGTTATATAGGCATGTATCATTTCCAAAAAGTCAAAGCAAGATACCTAAGGAACATAGGTAGATGGAACCATCATGCAACAGGCTCAATTAAATATATTGAAATAAGGTGATAATATTACATAGTAAACTTCCTTATGATGTGTCATTTCATTGTTTCATTAAATATTTTCTCTATGGGATCCATGAAATGTTTATAGACACTAACCTTTTACTTTAGGATTCTTCACCTAACACCACAGGGAAAGTGACCTAGAGGGTCACACACCAAGTGTATCAAAAACCTGGGCTAAACATTGTATTGTTATTTATTATTTAAAATTTTGAATAAATATTATTCTCACACATGATTTCATAATTATTTATAATTTCATTATATCATATATCCCACCAAAATTAATTTGAGAGAATATTATGTGATTAAAATATTTAATAAATATTTATTTGATATTTAGTGAATATAATATTTACATATTTGTTGGATATAATGAAATGAAATTTATTTATTAAATAAATTGTCATTATTCATGGAATGATAAATATTAAAGAGTAATGGAAGACCTAATTTAATGATCTGGTGAGAAATATTATATATAGAATACAATTTGATTAAATTATATTAAATTTAATCCTTCAGTTCAGCTCATCCCAAGAATAATAATAATATTATTATTATTATTATATAAATTATTTCCATATGGATCATTGAAATAATAAAGGGAACATGTGAAAATAAAATTTTCTAACCCTAGTGGTATATAAACACATTTATGTTATTTTTTAAGAGACTTAATTTATTTGTCTTGTGCACAAGAAGGCCTAGAGAGAATCCTATCTTAGACCTAGAGAGATTCCTCTCTAAGAAAGATATAAAAAATGGAGAGAGATCCTTATCCACCTAAACATTAAAGTCTCTTGATATTGAAGGGAATTCTTCTTTGAAGTGGTTCTTGGGGAAATCAAAGTAGAAAGACACAAGTGACAAGATCTATTATGCTAGCATCCAGAGATTCCAATGGCAGTGTTTGGTGGTTCGTGGAACACATGTGGATCACCACTAGAGAGGAAATATACTCTTTATTAATAAAAAACAATAATGGTAAAACATATAGATGTTTTCATATCCATCAATGAAGTAAGAATTTATCTCGGGTTAATTCTTCAATTGATTAAATTAATTATAAATAATATGTGATGATTTTGTGAATTGGTTTGGGAATTTATCCATCGCCAATATTATTTTATTAAATTCATTTTATAATATAATTTATCAATGTGTTAATTTCAGATTAATCACCAATAATAACAAAATTAAATTTTGTGCATTCCTTATCCAATGCTTCCATTACTCCTGGAACCTCTAGAATTAGCAGTGAAAACCCCCAATGGTTCAATATTTACATCTCAAGTATCTATTTCCTTTAAAATTGATGTTTGCGGGAATGCACTTCTTGAAAATATTCCCATTCCTTTTCTACTTGAATTTGAATTTATCTTAGGAATGAATTGGATTTTAGTACATAAATACCAAAAAAATCTATAAGGAATGAAAGTCACATTTGATAAGCAAAACCAACTTATGAGAATCTATCAACGCGATGATAAGTATGAACATCCAATGAAGATAAAATCCATTTCATGGGTCTTAATTCCTATTCAATAGGTTTGTTTATTTGATATGTTTGGAGAGAAATTTGACATCAATTGTATGCCAACCATGTGGGATTTGTTTTTGTAGTTTTGGAATAGTTTTCTTGCATTCAATAAAAATCATGAAGTTGAGATATAAATAGAACTCATACCTGGTTGAAAAACAATTTCAAAGACTCCCAATAAATTGACCCAATTTAGTGTCAACAATTGATGAATCAACTCATAGAGAACCTGGTAAAGGGATTAATTCGGCCAAGTGTGTCACCTTGGGGAAGAAATTTTTGTTTTTAATAAAGAAAGTTTGATCTATGAAACTCTATAGTGATTATTAAGAGAAAAATGAGATCACTATCAAGAAAACATTTCCTCTACCTCATATTTATGACCTTCGTGATCGACTGTACAAAGCTAAATTCTTTTCCATGATTGAACTTCATTATGCATATCATCAATTGAGGGTCAAAAACGAGCATACACACAAGATAGAATTTTGTACAATTTATGGACACTATGAATATATAGTGATTCAATTTGGCGTTAATAATTCCCATAATATATTCATGTATATAATTAATATATTCTTTAGGGATTACCTTGATTAGTTTGTGGTAGAATTTATAAAATTATTCTTATAAATTAAAAAAAATTAAGAGAATGAATACCACTAGGGAATTGTACTAAATAAACTAAGAAAGAGGAAATAATATGAATAATTTACATGGTGTGAATTTTGGATGGAAAAGGTTTTCTTTTTGTGCCATATAATATCAGTAGAGGGTATATCTATAGATCCATCATATATAGAAATTGTTGAGTGATGGACTAAACCAACCAAGGTATCTGAGAACATATTTTTCCACTGAGCATGAACGTATACCTCTCACTCCCAAGTCTCTTCCTATACACAGATGTGCTGCCATAACACCCATACTAAAGGGATAGAGTATCCCTAGAGAGAATTCATTCTCTGATCAATGATGCATATGGGATAATCCTAAAAAGAAGAATCAGAATCTGTATCAACATCTTTGTAATAAAAAGTATGGGATGGGCCACATGATAATGATGAAGCTATAAATTACAGAAGATGCCATGCATAACACAATACCTTTGTGGTAAAAAGAAATGATAGGCGATCTAATCGGCTCTCTCCAAAATCTCAAATATCCCATCAAAGTGACGTGATAGATCCAATTTCCTTCAGATCTATCTATGACCAAGTTTGGGTGATATTCATTAGAAAAAAATCACTGACCTCTAAATTTAGAGGTCATTGGTGGATATCAACATAAGATTTTTGTCTAGACTGTGATATAGACATATGTTTCTTAATTAGCTATACCTACTCTGAAGTCTCATAAATGAGATGAGGACCCAGTAATGATGAATCTCCCTCCTATGAACAACATAGGGGGGAATGACAGGACCTTCCATATGGGTCCTTATAAGGATCCATATATTTCATCGCTTGATAAATATTATTGTAGAAAAAATAAATAAGAGGGATGTGCTTATTCAAAGACACGTCGAAATCAGGAACTTATGATTGGAGCATGTCCACTAAGAATTTAATAGTCTATTATCACTGTCCATTGATCTAAGGGTGAAAATATATGATCCAAACCACATATATAGCCATATATTTTTGTGACCCCTACCAGACCCTTGATGTGAAGTGAGAATCCCCATTAGAAATGATAGTATGAGGGTCCCCAAGTAGTCATATTATCTCATGAGAATGAAATCTTACCAAATCATAAAATTAGATAGTACATCAGATAGGAATAAAGTGGGATAATTTTTTCATTCTATGCACGAATACCCAAACTACGTCACTACCTCAAGGCGACCTTGGTAAGATGACGAAAAATACAACATAGCATCCTCTCATTTCCATTCCATGGTTGGTAATGACTATAACAAGCTAGTAGTTCACAGGTGCTACGCCTTCACCTGATAAAAGGTGGAAGAATAAGTTATAAAACATTATTTCTGACATTTTATCAATGGCCACTAATAATGTTGGTGAATATCACAATACATCTTGGTGATACGTGGGTGAACTACCCACTGATAATCATGTGACTATCACATAAGCTAAAATATCATTTCTATAGGAACCCTTATATTCCCTTGTATACACAAGATGTAATCAGTATCAATAGTCCTTTCTTGAGGCGGGTCCTCAGAAATGATACTCCATCATAGGTCCAAATCCATAGGATCTAAAAACTAACTCATCATTTCTCTCTCCAGAAGTGAGTGGGTCACTAATAGAGATACAAGTATAGACTATACATGATAGTTTTGAACCTCTATGTAAATATTAGAAAATATATTTGTAACCATCCACTTGCTACAAGTCTCTTGAACTTCTTATTCTTGAGTCCTCCTACTTAGATCAATGGAAACATCATTTCCTTTTCTTGGATTATAGGATAGCTAGAAGTCAAAAGACTATAGATTTTCAACTCAACATCACAAACTAAGATTAAAGTCATGCCGTGTGAAAATTTACCTGGGGATTTTGTGGTCTTTAAACCCCACACAACACTCTCCCAGCGGGAAATGCCTCCAAAAACACAAATCATGAACAACAACTACCAACTTGAGATCATGGGTCAAGTAATTCCACACATGGGTCCTTAATTTCTATGACTCGTACCTAATTAATCTACCTTCTTAAATCTTAACTGATCTTAAATCAATACCATATGAATCATAATATACATTATAGATTCTTCCCAACTCTAGAAGAATCAATATTGATGCTGAACTCAATCTACCTTTCAGCCCCTAAAATAATTTCTCAAAGTATTCAGACCTTATAAATTCTACACACTTCTTAGTAAAGTTCATGAGAGGTGATGATAATAATGATAATTCATGTATAAAATAGATATATTTTCATTCTATCCCAAGAAAAGTTTTATGTCAAAGATTTTATTTGGTCAATCCCAGGTGACAATAGCTCTCACCTTTTCTAGGTCAGTAGAAACTCTTACCTCTATGATAATATAATCCTAGAAGTGAACATTGTCGATCCAGAAATGAAATTTACTGAGCTGAGAAAACATATTATGATCTTTCACTATATTCAAAATGATCTCATGATGAGTGTAATGTATAATTATGAGTTTGATAATACACCAACATGTCATATTCTAAGACCACCATAAATGAATACAAATAGTGATGGAAAACCATATCCATAAAATCTATAAAGACAATAGGTGTATTCAGAAGATCAAATGACATAATGAGATACTCATATGAACTGTACTATATATGGAAAGACATATGTGGAATATCTGAAGGCCTGACTCGAACCTAATGATAGCCCGATATCATTTTGATCTTCAAAAATAGTCTCTATACTCCGAGCTGGTCAAAGAGATCAAAAATTTAAGTTAAAGGGATACCAATTATTTAGTGTAATGTGATTTATTTTCTGGTAACACATGAAAAAGTAGAGGATTCCATCCATTATTTTAGTGAAATTGACTAGTGAACCCCATGGAGAAGTACTTGGTCATATAAAACCATTGGACTCTAGATCTTATAACTATCTTTTGATCTCCTCAAACTCATTAGTTGACACCATATACAGAGGCATGGATACTGGTGTAGATCTAGGATTTAGATTGATATTAATATCTATTTCTATCTTAGGAGGTAGTCCATAAAAGTGTTTAGGGAAACCAACCTTAAATTGAATGATTAATGGATAGAATTTAACCTGATGTAATCCATGATCATCCATAAAAGTCTAGTAATCTGGGTTGTCACTCCACCTATCCTAAGATGCTCTGGTCTAGCTCCACCTTCCAATACATCCCAATATCCCTTGTGAATATACGTTTCATCCTATGGTGAGGTAAACGACACCCTATAGTGTTAACAATCTACATAAGCCTGATAGAGAGACAACCATTCCATCCCGATAATGACCTCAAGGCTAGTCACATCAAGGAAGAAGAGGTCCCAAATGAAATAATATCTTCTTACATCAAGAGTATATTAATTACACTAGTATATACACTCTGAATGTATACCAAAGTTGTATCCAGAGGTATAACACCGCTAGAGAACTAAACACCTAGGCCAAGGCTCTCCACAATAGTCACATATATGAAGGAATGTGATCAAGATGTATCTAATAAGGAAGAACCAATAGTAGAGAATACTATAATGATACCTTGAAAAGTAGATGTCTCGATGTTCTAATCATTTGGTATAGGATGTAATGAATAAATGTGAAAAAATCCACAACCTTGAGCTACAACTTGATTACTCATAATGGTTCTGCTCTATTGGAACTGTATATCCGAAGTTAGTATTACATGTCCAAAAGCTCCTCCTCTTCTAGTATACCTAGTAATAATCTGGCTACCTACCCAAATAGGTGCTACTGATCCTACTCCTGAAGGAGGTGCTGATGAAGATCATATCCTACTTGACACAAATGGTAATGTCTTGTAGATACTCTAAATAATCCCAAATATTCCATGGCCTCAATACTCGATAGGGTATCTAGGAAACTGGGTCCTATTATGACTAGGATTTTCAAACTAGGGAAATCCCAAGTAAATGTCATTGGGTGTAACCTAGCTATAGATGATGACATGTGTAGTCTCAAAGGTTTGTTTCCAAATGCCTATATAACCACTAACCTGTCTGTGTTCTAAACCTCCCTGGCTCAAACCATCTACCTTCCTTAGGTTTTAATTAATGATAAGTTCCCAATTAATTATATCAGATATTATAGTCAACCCAAAACATTCAACTGATAACTACTAGGATGCCTATGTTCATCCTCAAATCATCTCACATTCCCAGGATTATCAACTGTATAGACATGTACACTATATTGATTCTCTATAAAATGAGATGTGTAGTCCATAACTATTATAGAACCCAACTGTTGGTTCATCAATTACCCCACACTATAGGCCCTCATGTTATCAGGGAGTAATTAATAAAAAAATCTTGGTTGAAAATCTCCCCAAATCACTTCCCAATACTGAACTACCTGATTTAAAATACCAAACTAGTATTTGGTGGATCCTAAAATCATATAAGTAGCGAGTTTCACTCTCCTCTTAATATGTGTCTCTAGATGAATGAATATTGACATAACCGTCTCCAGAAAATGCTCTATAGAATGTGGTTTTCCATCCCCTAAAAATGTGGGTGGATTCTACTTCTTGAACTCCGAGTCAACCCTCCCAAAGAAGGCATATAACATTTATCTCCCTATATAAACTAAACAAGCCCTATAAAATCTTCTTAAATTCGTAAATCATCTTCCATGTTGGGAATAATAAGTGGCGTTGTTGGTGGAACTACTTGAGATATCACTAGTGGCTCAGGACCCACCACATCTGGAGCATGGTAATTACCACCCTCTTAGAATACGACCATATGACTTTGTGGTGGAATTTCTCTATATATTACAAACACACACCTCCACTAAAATTCGATAATGAATTAAAACATAGATATTGGAATTAAATAGGTAACAATAATTTCTATAATAAAGCACCACTCTTCTGGATCATAAAGATAGGTTTTTGTTTTAGAAACATCATATAAAAAACTAGATATTCTAACTACATCCTACTAGTATAGTCAGGTCTGGGTCAAGCTATGTATTTTTTTTGTTTTAATTTTATTTAAATTTCATATTTTCATTACATCTCTCTTTGAATGGATAAACCAAATGAGTCACTATTTCTGTTCCACAAGGCACCATACACTATATGAACCAAAATGTGTCATACATTTAATCCATACTATAACATTATGCCATCCATGGGACCAATGGTCCATGAATTAATGTGTTATAGTTAACTTATTAGGTTGTATGATATAGCCTAAGTAGAAAAATACCATTTATGTGGTAAAAGGAACTCTAAGTACAAACTATTTTTTCTCAATCCCCTGTATAAAAATTCACCTATTTTAAAATGTATATAAAATGTACATATAAAAATGTCAAATAATCAAGAAGTTCATCTTACATGGAATGCCATAATGCTTGGAACATGATTTCTAATAAGTTCCTAAAATGATTCCTAAGAAGATCGTAGTAGAATAAAATCCTCAACTATATCAATAATGACATGAAAATTCATGTGAATCAACCAATGGTGGAATCAAATCAACTATAGTAGGTATAATACAAAAAACAACAATTTCCATCCAGGGAAATATGGAATTTCTATGTAACTCATTACCAAATTCAAACACCTTTATAATGACCTATCTATTGTCGAAAAAAATTAAATAAAGACACAAATATTCCCTCATACCTCTTTGTGATATCCTAACCTGCGTTCCACATAAACTGTGCCCCAAGAAAAGGATTTTGCTTTAATTTTAGAGAAAAAGGAAACTATGATCATGATTATAAGGAAATGAAATAATTATCCAATGTTCAGTACTTAAACTTCAATGAGATGAGACACTATGCAAATCAATGTCTCATATTTCAATGGAATATACACAAAAAGAGTATAATGTATCACATCATGCTTATGAAACCACCATAAATGGAGACTAATGATTAATATGATGATGTTTGGATTCAATAATTATGTTGTTTGAGTATTTTATCAATAATAATTTTCTTGTTTGAATCTTGATATATATAAGGATTTTCTTTTAGTACTTATTTAGGAATTTGAAGCATGTGGTGAATAGAACCATTAATCCAGAGAAGTGATTTTTTGTATGTTTATCTTCATTAAAACAAAATAATTGTAAAATAAAACCATAAATATGTGATTTATGTTTAAATAATATTAAATATATGTTTATGGGATAGTATTGGTGACCTTTAAGATGGTTAGTTATATGATGGTTTATGTTATGTTGGAATTTTCTAGTTGTTTGGACTTAAGTACAACCAGACATTTTACTCTTGGAAACATGCATTCTTCATAAAGGTTTAAAGTGAGATTAAGGTATTCATATATTTGGTACCCCAAAATAAGAGCCACATCACATAAGGAATATTATGTTAAGTTGATTTTGGAAATTTAGTGACCTTCCTTATTAAATTGTTGGACATTGATTCTGGAAAAACATGTTTTAGATGGGCCTTAAGATTAAATACTTGTGGAATTTATCAAGTTAAAATTTGGAAATTATTGTTCTTTAATAACATATGATAACATTCTTGGTTTTAGTAAATATTTAATGGTTTAGGAAATGAATTAAAGATCATATGATTCATTAAATGTGATTCAGGTTTGAAAAACTTATATTGAACATTCATTTCCAAGTGTAAGTAATGAAGTGAAAATAGATCAAAGCACCACAAAATAATGAGATTATTCTTATAAAATAGAAATTAATCAATTAAGATTATTTTCTCAGGGTATTATTTGAATATTAAAATAATCCTTCAACATTAGGAGAAAAAATTAGAAAAAAATATTATCTATTTTATTTTCATTATGAGAAATCAAAGGACTTTTAACTGATCACAAATTTAAATCTTTATGATGGTTAAAATTTTTATAGCTATGTTCTCTATCAATCTCCATCAGAAATTGATGCTTAAATTATTGTCCTATGTCCATATTTTTTTCTTCACACTAGTATTATCCTATTAGAATGATCATTTTTGTGCTGACCTTGGCATTTCCCTACCCTTCTTATTAAAGTGAAATTTTATTAACCCTATTTCTGATATGGGTTAACCAAAAAGTAATTTTGAAGTATCAACCTTTGATTTTTAAAGTGGAATTTTAAATTGTGGGGATGTGAGTTATTGAAGGAGGGTAGAATGTAACACCCATTGATATAATGGTATGTATCTTTTTTAATTTAATTTCTTCGATATGATGGGTTTCACAGAACAACCAAGCTTAAACGAACAATGATATACAATTAAATATCATAATTTTAAAATGACCAATTTAACCTAGTCGTTAAATAAGTGGGAATGAATAGTATTAAATAAATTATGAAATTTAAAAATTATATATTTTATGAAAAAAATCATTAATAATAATGATCTTATAGGCGTAAAATAAGAATAAATAAAATTTTACGCATATAAAGGCAATATTTCTCTAATGGTAGTTTTAATGCCTTTTATTTCTGCACTTGTTTTCAAACTATATTTTGACACTTTTATAAATTATATTTAACAAAATTACCCTTATTGTTAAAATATTAATTTTAAAATTAGTTTAAGGTAAATTTTTTTTATTTTTTTGAAAATATTTATTTTCTAGTGAATCGTGAAAAATATTATTTTATGTAAAATTTTTATTTTCGTTATATTAATAGTTTACATATGATTTGAATAGTCACATAACCTATGAAAGTATAAATAAAATTTATCCATCGTTTAAATGTTAATATGATATAATTATATCCTATTATAAGTTAATTAATGTTTTAGAAATTATTAATTAAGTGTTGATATTTTTATAAACAATAAATATTAATTTTCAATTTTATAATTAGTATAATGATTTAAAATAAAATTTATTTTCATAAAATTTATTCATAATTTAATAATTATTTTCTTGTTATTATAAGATAATATTATGAGTCCTTAGTTAATATTTTAAAGTTCCTTAAAATCTTTTATAAATTTAAAATTGGAATTTTTTGAATAAATGATGATTTTATTCAAAAATAAATTTATATTATTTAGAAAATTATTTTTATAAAATGGTTTCTATTTTGTAATTCTAAACATATAAAAAAGGTTAGGGTGAAGTTTTGGTATTTTTCTAAAAAAGTTGATTTTTTTTGAATGGTGAAATATGGTAATTTGCGGTATTTAACAAATACATAAATTATTTATTCATAGATTATGTATGGAGGATGTAAGACCGTAATATAGAAATATCCATAAATTTTGTTAATATATTTAGTGATAATTATAAAACTATTCATATCCCTGGTCTAAAATAATAAATTAATAAATATAATAATGATAAACACCCCTCTCCTCCACTGTAAATACTACCCCTCACCACCCATTCTCCTCACACCTCTTATGCCTTTAAGATTGTATAGTCTATGAAAAATACTCTTACCAAACCTCTCCCCCACATTTTGGTTTTTCTTGCCTCACTAAAATCCAATTTCCAAGTCCATTAAAGAGGTTCTCAAGGAGGCTACACTCAAGAAGAAAAATCACATTTTGTTCTTTTCATTTTCTTTCATTTTCTTTTATTTTATTATCTCTTATGTAACTATTATATCCAAAAATGAATGATAAATATAAAATCTTATATATACTGCAGTTTTATTATTTTAATGGTATATTAACCATCAATTCTCTTGTCTTCCCCTTTTTATTTTAAAAATGAAAACATCGTCTATGAGGTTTCGATTTACCACCTTCGCGGATGATGAGTTTTTATTTTTCAATTATGCATTAAAGTCTGTTCAAAAATACCTTTTATAGTAAAAATATACATTAATATTTTTAATATATCTTATTTAATGTTATGGAACCTGTATATATACATAATATAAATTTATAACAGAAAATTAGAATGTGATGATCGAAAAACTTCCAAAATAATCTAAATGATTATCCCAAATTTTTTATCTAATACTTAAACCTCATACAAGTTTATCAAATAAAATATATAACCATTTTATATTCAAGAAGTTCATTAAAAATATATAATTTCAATTCTAAAAAACTATTCTCATTTTACAATATTTTCTATATAAGTAAATCGACCATGAAATCCCAGAAAACGTTCACTCCTGAATAATAAAATTGTATCTTATAACTCATTAAAACGATCATAAATAAACATAATAAAATTATAATAATTTAAATACATTTAATAAAGGTTATAAATTAATTAATTAATGGATTTAATCTTATTATACAGGATTTTAAGTACAAGTTCAGAACGCTTTCAGACATAAGGGAAAGGATTTCTCATCTCACTTTTATTTCTATGAGATTTCCCTAATTTGTTCTGTTATTTATTTTTTGTGGTCTATGTATACTTCCATTTGATATATAATATAATGAATCTATTTATATTAATGCTATTTAATGCTTCAATTGATGATTATTGATTTTTGGGAATACTATTTGATTGATTACAAAGTGGTTAGGGATTCTACCCAAACCACTTTTTTCCCTTTAGTTACTTGTTCTCTCTCTTTTACCTAATGTAATGATTATTTATTTATTTTACTTCTTATAAATTATATGAAAATTTTCCAAAATCATTTATATATATCATATAATCCTTATTTTATGTGGAAATACATGTTTTAAAAATTTTCCCATCTCAATTCTTCTCTAAAAGAAAGACCGATTAAAGGGAGCTTCTCGTTTTCTTTCCCGTTTTTACATACACTCCATAATATATTTTAATCAACCAATATTTTTATAAAATCTCCATTTTATAATGAAAAACTATCTTATCTAATTTTTTATCTACATAAATAATTAATCATATTTCTTCTTTAAGGAATCTTTTTTATTTTCCCTCAAATTACATTAAAGTTGTCCATTTATAAAGTTTCTTAAAAAATCTTTTTACGTGTTTTCACTTAAGTTGGATATAATATATTCATAAAAAATAATTTCATTTCCTGTCACTTTTACTTTCTAGGATATACATGTTTAAAATCTTATTTTTATGAGAAATAAAAATTATTTTCCAAAACAACTCTTCTTCTCAAACAAAAAGGGTATTTCTCTAAATAATTAATCTTTGATTTTATTAGAGTACTTTCATATATGATTATGAAAAAAATATTTCAATGTGGTATGGGACACCTTTATTTAAAGTTTCTTTTTATTCGATATATTTGGAATGCATTGGACTTATTATGTGATGGGTGAGGCCCGCTATAGCCCCTCAATGCATCAGTTGGTCTCATGAAACAAACTAGACTAGGTTTTGGCTGAGGCCTTACCCATTTTGATAGTTTTTTTCCAATACATTGTTGTTATATTTATGATATCTGACATTATGAATTACCTAATTTTGATATTATTAATTTATATCCAATGTGATTATTTTAATAGTATAATATCCATGGTTATGTTTCATTTTAATGTGATTGTTTTATATGGAATTATTTATTCATCTTTTATTCCTACCATATTATTCTCAAAATTATATTTTAATGGAATGTGTTTTTAGTTGTTCACCACTTCTTATTATTTATTTTTATAGCTTCCTCAGTTTTTCATACCCTTACTGGGCATCTAATATCACCAATTTTTTGTATTTTATTTTTTCAAAGGATGCGAAGATGCATATTATGAATGACTTTTAGGGGTAATATACTATTTTATGGGTGTTTTCAATGGAATTTCTATGTTATATTTCATTTTAAGTTGTAATGTAAAGTTAATGTTTGTAATATGGCATCCAAAAATACTAAAATAATTAGTCATTGGGGATTAAATACTTATATTTATTCCAATGTATTAATGTAATGCACTGACTCTGAGCTACGAGGGTGGGGTCATTACAGTTGATCTTTATCAGTGCTAGGAAAAGCCTGGATAAAGGTGTCCTTTATCTATGCTAAAACAGGCACTAATAAATTGTACATTTTATCAACACATTTTATAGCACTGATAAAAGGTTCCCTTTCTCAGTGGATTTATTTAGCACTCATAAAGGGAAAACATTATCAATTATTTTATTTAGCACTAATAAAAGGTACTCTTTCTTAGGCTTTATTTTTTGCCCTCATTAAAAGTACCCTTTATCAACACTTTATTTTTAGCACTGATAAATGGATCATTTATCAGAGCTTTTTTAGAATTGATACAGATCCCAAAAAATTAAATAATTAAATAAATAACAACTAGAAATTGGTTTATTAAAAAATATTAAACGGTTTTTTAATTTATTAATTAATGATAAAAATGAGTAAATTTAATATACTATATATACATTATATATAATAAAACTTAATATATATTAAATATATAGAAATTTAAAAATAATAATTAAATAAATAAAAATTAAAAATATGTAAATTAAGAAAAATATTAAAAAAATTATTAATTAAATAAATTTTTATGAAAATGAAGACATTTAATATATATATATATATATTATAAATATTAATAAATAGTATATATTAAATAAATATTTTTATGAATATATATTATATTTCTTAAATATGATTTATATAATAAAAAACATTTATCATTTATATTAAATAAGTCATATATTTAGTAAATAAATGTTTATAATTAAAAATTAATATGAATTAAAAATACTGACTAATTACATCAAGTAATGATCATAAATGATTGTTGTTTTAATTTCCAATTTAACATACATAAAACATGTGTTATATTGATTTCACATACATAAACATAATTAATTCAGTTTTATATACAATGCACAAACACAAATATTTATGTAATTAATGAAATATTATATAGAAACACATACACCTAATATTTGTGTTGTTTATTCGATTTTTTTATTCATTTTCGAATTTTATTATCGCATGACACATTAAATTTGTTATATATTCAACTGGAAAATTTTAATTATTTATTTTTAATTTTATTAGAGTTAGGTATTAATTCATTATTAACATTTTTTTGGAATTTAATCGTTTTATATTATTTATTTATATTTATTTATTTACAATGTTTTAATATTGTCGTTATGTATAAATATTTATTTCAGTATATATCCATGTTTTTTAAATATTTTAAATTTAATTATAAAACTTATCCATTTTTCAATATTTTTTAAGGGTACTCATTTTTAATAACTCAATTTAACTCAATTTTTAACATCATACACTTAGGAAGAAATATTAATTAATAATTTTTAAAATATATTTGTGAATAAGTATTATAAATAAATATATCTATAAATGTATATTTACTATATTGATATATTTAGAAAATTATTATTATAACTAAATAATTTTTTAAAGTATTTATATAATTGTAAGTAAACAATAATATATATTTAAATAATTAACAAATCATAATAAATATATTTAAATAATGAATATATTTTTTATATTTATATTTATATTTATTTATTTTATATATAATGATATAAATTTTATTTTTTAAAAATTAGTTATATAATTAAAATTAAATAGTTATATATTTAAATAATTAAAAAATTAATAAATATATTTAAAAGTAAATACATTTACTATATTTTTATTTTTATTTTTATTTATAAAAAAATTATTTATAATTATAATTATAAATACCTTATCAGCGCTAAAGTTTTAGTGCCGATAAATATTCGTTTTATTAGTGCTTATTAATTTAACATTGTTAAAAAAGAGATTTATCTACACTTTTTTTGAATCACTTATAAATGTGTCCCCAGTCTATTTTACGAACCCTAAGAAGTCACAAACCAATAATGATATCAGAATCTTTCTATGGAAGCCACATGCTATTGGCGCATCTCCTTGTCGAATCCAGGATCGAATAAAGGCTTCAATCCAATGCTCAAACTATTCAAGGGTCAAACAAATCCAAGCGTCGAATGAACCCATGGTTTGGATATATCTCTACTTTCTCTCAAATGATTCAAATCTTCATTCCAAGAGATACTATTAATGTGTGTTTTTTAAAATTATGAATTTGATGAATGTTTATAACTTTTTAAAAATATATTAATTCTTACATTGTAAATGGAAAAATATTGAAGGAAATAAGTTTTTCATTGAAAATTTTTAGTAGTATGAAGTCTTATATCCTTTTAGGTACCATGAAATTATTGTTATAAAAAGATAACACCATCTATGATATATGTCTACATTATTTTGATGTGGTAAGAGTTTATTCCTTTAAATATAGAGATTATATTAATGGGTGTTGGATTGATGTTTGAATAGGCATATATGGGGAATGTTGATTTTCAATCATTATATTTTCTAAAAAGATGACCAAACCACCCATAAATATCGCAATAGGGTTTGTATGTATCTTTTTGTGGGATTATAGATATTTAAAATGTAGTCTCAATTAGATTTCGCGGGTTCCCACTTGTATCAACATCGATATGGTAATCCAATAGGTAGTCCAGTAGTGGGTCTCTAGTATGTTAGAAACTTAGGAACTCATCATCAATCTTATTGGTGGTTCATTCCCAAGTATGTCAAGAGTTGCCTCATGGGATGTTTTGGAATTTACCAAGATAGAATATTCTTTATTTAATACCATTACATGTATACTTTTTTTGACTTACTCGAAATTTAATATTGGTCTAATATAATGTGATTGAATTTTTATATATTTTATTTGGTAGTATTTATTTATTTATTTTTCTAACTAATGATTCATTTTATTATTGTATATTATTATTTATGAGTATGGTTATAAAGAGATATATTCGAGAAACCTAGAATATTTACATAGTTTATAAGTATCTTTATTCAATAAGATATCATTTATTAAGGTGAAAATATTTATTAAGAGAAGTTGTATACATTAAGGATATTTGATATACCATTAATATTAAATGTAATAATCACATAGTTTGTTATATGAATTGTTCCAAAAAATGAAATGGAGGTTATCAAATTCAATATATGTTGGAATAATAATTTGAAAATATTTTTAGGTATTCATTATTTTAGGCCAACATATATTGGTTCCACATCTATGAATATATAATGACCATCCATGTATATTAAATAACTCTTATTTATTAAAATGTTTTATCAATACATTTTTATATCTTCTAGTTGATGGAATAAGATTTTATTATATTTTTTTATCATATTTGGTATTCTTGATACTCATTAATTGCCTATATTATATTTTCATTCATTTAAGGGATTTAATAAAGTCTTGATTTCTCATTTTAATTTATTAAGAACTAGTCTTGTTTAGAGGATTTAATGTATTAAAAGTGGGATTTCCCCTAAAATTATAGAAATCATAGAGGCCCCAAGGATTAATATATCATATCATGTTCCCCTTGAGAACCCTTGAGTCACAAACAAAAACTTGAATTCCACTTAAATCCCACTTTCAATAGTCCATGAGTTAATAACTAGTGTCAATAGTGTAATTATCACACATGGGAGGCATTAGCCCTTTTAGAGAACACAATGGAGTACAATGGTCATCCCCAGAGGCTTCATCTATGAAATAGTTCATATTGAAATTTGTTTCTTGAGACTCACCCCTATATATTTTATGTTTCTTAAACTATTTTGAGCAGTATTAATCCCATGGATGACTAAATATTAGAGTATTTCAAGCAATATAGGTTCATATCCACAACAAAAGGAGGATGAGTATCAATCAATAAAATGAAATAATAACTGTGTGGGATAAGAAGTTTATGGGGATTATAGTTGTCTAACTTTATCCATTAGATAAATTCCGAGGATAAAACCTACCATATTCAAGTAATTATTTTATTAAATTCAGTTACCCATTTCCTTCAAAGTGTACTGAAATTGTTTGAAATAATCAATTGTTGGGTTTCCCTTATTAGGATTATCTATAAGTTTCAACTTTGATATTGAATATATTATGCGTATTTATTTGTTTATTATACAAAATGAATATTTTATGAAAATAATAGGATGTATATAAATTGAAAATGGATTAATTCTAATCGTTTTACAAAATATTATGATTATGGAGTAAAAGAGTTTATCTTGTTTAAGATAAAGCACACTTATGATACTTCTCAAATCCATTGTCTCTATTTATATTGTTTTTATTCAAGAAAAACTAGTCTATGAGAGTTGGAGGAACATTTGATTTGACATGAAATAGTTTAGAGAAATAAATTTTAGACTAAACAAGGCGAAACACTAAACATGCAGACTGATTGGGATGATACTAAATTTTATGGTTCATTTGATGTGAATACCAGTGTAAATGATAATGGAGATCACAAGGAAGAAATGAAAATGGAAATTCAGGATGACCTTCATGATTATCCAAATTTTTTGGATAATTTAAATATATGTTCTAGTGGACAATTTTATATCAGATGTACTAAAAGCACTATATTCTCATCTGTATTGAAGTTATATAATTTGAAAGTTGGCCGTGGATGGAGTAACACCAGTTTTACCAAACTACCTTTTCTTTGGAATGATATTCTTCCAGAATAAAGTGAACTATCATTTCAAACATATGATGCTAAAATAATGCTATGTTCAATAAGAATGACCATGAAAAATAAATAAATACGTGTCCAAATGACTACATATTTCTCCTCAAGAACTATAAATCACTCATAAAATGCCCTAAGTGTTGCAAAAATCGATATAAGAAAAATTAATAAAGTCAATCAAATTTAGGATAGTACTTTCCTATCATTACTTGGTTTATAAGACTATATGAATGCCAGGAAACAGTGAGACAATTTTCAATTCATGTAGATACAAGAATTAAAAATGGGATCCTCCATCATCCAGTTGATACATATTAGTGGAATAAAATTTATTATGAGTATTTTGAGTTTATAAATGAGATGAGAGCCATTCATCTTGTGTTATGTATAGATAGAATAATTCCGTTTACTTTTTTGAGCATTGATCACAATACATATCCCATCTTGTCAGTAAATTATAACTTGTCACCATGGTTATGTATGAAGTGAAAATTCATTACATTTTCTTTGTTTATATCTAGGGAAAAAACCTATAATGATATTGATGTCTATTTGGCTTCATTGATCGAATATCTAAAATTGATGTGGGATGAAGGTTTTACAATGTATTATTCTCATAGAAGTGAATAATTCACATTGAGCGCCATGCTGATTGGGAATATAAATGAATTTCCTTATTATGAAAATTTATCAGGCTATAGCATTAAAGGAATTTTAAGGTGTCCCATTTTGAAGAATAAACACACTCAGTTTGTTCAAAACATTCCACGAAGACTATGTTTTTTATGATTTCATAAAATTTTACCTTGATGGAATAAATATTGATCATGGATGATATAATTTGAAGAGAATATTGAGTAAGGCATGATATTTTATCCACTAACAGGTGATATATTATTTGATAAAGTAAAATATATTGACACCTTTTTAGGTAAACCATTTTTGAAATACCATACGAAATCAGGTTGGAAGAAGGGATAAATTTTCTTGGAATCACCATCTGGGAATTTTTTGTACTTCAGAAACTTTCTTGATTCCATTCATGTAGAGAAAAAATGTAATTTATAGTGTTATTGTCATGTTACTAGATGTTACTTGAATAATGAAATATGACATCAAGGCTAGGTTGGATATGATTGACATGGGGTTAAGGGATGAGTTGGAACCATTGAGGGATAAAAGGCATAATTTTCTTATTTGAGTAGCTTACACTCTATCCAAACAAGAAAAATTGTTATTTTTCCTTTTACTTAATAATATAAAAGATATATGTGGGTGTTCATGAAATATCAAGAATGTTTTATCAATGACTAATTTTAAGTTAAAAGGACTAAAATCACACAACTTTCATGTTTTAATATAAGTTTTGATACATGTTTCTTTTCATTGAATTATACCTAAAAATGTATTCCATACATTAACCAGACTCTAAAACATTTTCAAATCCATATGTAGTAAAGTTATAGACTCAAAGAAGTTCCCAATCATTAATAAATAGATTTTGGTCATATTATGTAAATTATAGATGTTCTGCTGACCATGATTATTTGATATAATAATCCACCCAATTGTTCACTTTGTTAGATAGCTTCAACAATACAGTCATGTCTATTATAGATGGGTGTACCACATTGGATGGTGTTTGTATATTTGGAAAGGGTGTTTTAATAATCAAATTCATCCAAAAAATTGTATTACATAGTGATATATTGTTAAAGAAATTGTTGAATTATATATTGATTACCTATCATATCTTGATAGAATCAGTATCCTAAAGTCTCATCATATTGATTGCCTTATAGGTTAAGGAATCCTTGTATGAGATGTTATAATTACCTTCACAGAGTTTGAGAAAGCACACCTTTACATTTTACCTAATAGTTAATATGTTGTTCTATACATTGAAGCCCAAAAATAAATTATTGTATATTTGAATCCATTAAGGGATGAATGATGCAAGTAAAATACACATAATCAATAGTTTATATAATTTGTTGAGATTAAATTTATAAGGATTTATATAAAAATTTTAATTCAATTTCTGAATGACATTGATGGCTAGCTAGGGGACCGATTGAAAGTGTTATATATTATGTTGGTTTTTACTCAATAGTTATATATTCTAAACAAAATAACACGATGAATATTTTACGATGAAAAATAGTAGAGCTATTCTTGTGCTAGAATCAATAAAAATATTTGTTTCCAATGATATGAATCCAATTTATGCAAATATTTTATATTTTAGCATTATCAAACAGATATACTAGTTGGATTATAAAACATTTCAAGTGTATATTTTACATTTCAAATGGGTTGATAAAAGTAAGGCAGTGGAAGTTGATGTAATGGGATTCATGAAGGTGAATTTCACTTTAGAAGGGGAAAGCGATGAGTCATTCATAATGGTTACATGAGAAGTCCAAGTATTTTTCATCTCAGGTCTAAAAAACAAGAATTAGTCAATTGTCTAACTCGCAAGTAAAACATATGTCAAATTTGATGAAAATTTAATCGAGGATGAATCTTTAATTGTGAGATTTCAATCAATTCATGTGATTCCAAAAATATAAAATGACTTGTATGTTATAGGGGACAAAAAATAGAGGATTTGGATGATATATAGAGGATCTAAATTCTTAAAACCATTAAAAAATAAAGAGAGTTCAATAAGAAAATAAAAAAGCGATTTCTAATATAATGTATTTTTCATCATACTATTATATGTTCTATACATCACTAACAGAATCTAAATTAATTGTTTGGCTACTCATGTAGGTAATGTCTTCTATACATGATGATGTTACCAATCCTCTGGAAGAATAGACTATAATGCAGGAAACCATTTGTGAAATGTAATGGTAATGTTATGATATAATTTCTCTATTTGACCAACAAAATACATAACAAAACATTGATTTAATTTTCCTTATTTATTGAGAGTTCATTTCTTTTATAATATTTTTGTTTATATTTAATGCCTTTTTTCAATAAAACTTTCAAAGACTACTTCTCCCTCAAAACCTTTTCACCCTTGTAGTGTTGGCATTTATCACTTTCTTTTAAGTTCCCACAACATCCTTTACAGTAAGAGAAATGATGATTCCTCTACTCAATTATAGAGGTAATATTGATGTTTTTATAATAAAATCATTTTCAATAGAATTAATATATTATTTAATATTTATGTTTAATTTATTTATTTTTAGTTTTATTAAAATTGTAATTGTTTTCTTATATAGTTGGAATCTTTTGTACAAAATCAGGTGTTTTGTTTGAATCTTCTAATGATCATAAGAGGTTGGAATTTGACGTTGCAACTGAGATAATGAAAATAAGTTAATGGGTCAATAAGGTATTCAACCTTCCTAATAATGTGAATTCCAAATACGTATTTAAATAACTTTGTCATAATTTTATCTATTATTTTAATGTTAATTTATGTCTCATTTTTATATGATACTTATTAATTTTTTTAAAATAAATATTCTTGGTATTTCATACTTTTAAAATTATTATATTTTATAATATTTAGGTCCATATTTCATGCATTTATACACAAAAAAAATAAATAGACTTATTCTCCCTTAAAATATTTTCACCCCTACAGTATTGGAATTTATAAATTTTCATCAGGTTCCCTCCATTGCCTTTATATAAAGAAAAATTACACAACCTATGATCAATCACAGAGGTAATATTGATGTTTTCTTAATAAAATAAGTTTACATAGAATTAATGTATTTTTTTCATATGTATGTTTAATTTATTTCTTTTTAGTATTACTCACAAAAGAATTGTTTTCTTATACTAGTGGTTTCTTTTATTCAACTTGTACTGGTTTGTTCGAAGCTTCTCATGCTCCTGAGAGATTGGACATCAATACTACATTTGAGATAATGACATAAAATAATTGGGTTAAGAATTTATAAAACCATCGTGAAAAGGGGATTCCCTACTACTAATTTAATTAATTTTTTTGAAACTTTACAAACCAATTATAAGTTAATTTCCTTATATTTTTTTCTAATATTTATTTAGTTATTTTTATAGATCATTTTGAAATTAATATTTTTCTTTCAAATATCTAAAACAAGCCACAAAATAGATATCAAGTTCCTTACTTCCAATGTTACCACACTTTCTATTTCATTTCTTTGTTGAACTCCTAACACTGCATACTGAGTCGAAGTTCTTAGCCATTTTTTTTCAACTTTGAACATCCACTCAATATTCAGTGATGGATGTTTGAGAAATAAATATAATATAAATCTTAGTAAAATTGGCAGTTTTTTTTAGACTTTCATATGTGTACAAATCAGTCGAACCTCAATCCGACACATGGTATGACCGGTATGACTCCAAGTGCTTTTTTTTCAAAATTGACAATAATTTTACTAAAAGTAAATTTGAAATACTCAAAACCAATAAAAACATTGTTATTTTTTAATACTTTATTCTAATGATTCATAAGTCTTTTTTCATGAGTATGAATCAAACACACTACTATCTGATACATGATGTATTTGGTATGACTCAAAGGTTCATTTATCAATTTAAAATTGAAATTGAAATTAAAAAAGTGTCACTAAATGAAACTAAGAAAACACACTCATATTTTATTTATAGTTTTGGGAAAATATTCATAAGTCATTTTTGATGTGTACGAATCAGTATCATGTCAAACCAACACACAATATGATCAGAATGACTAAAAGTGCATCTTTCCAGTTTAAAATGACATTTTAGTAAAAACCACAAGTGACATAATCAAAAAAAAAATAAAACACATTAAAATTATTTTATGATTTTATAAAATGATCCAAAATTCATTTGGGATGTGTATTAAGACTCCTCTCCTCAATCTGATGCAAACTGTGACCGGTATTAATCCATGTGAATCCTTTTATGTAAAAATGGATTTTTTTTAGTAAAAAACAAAACTAACATACTCAAAGGTAAGAAATAAATATTAATATTGATTTTATACTTTATGAAAATGATATATAAGTAATATTTGAAATATATGAATCATCCACAGCTCAATCTGATACACAATGCGCCCAGTATGACAAAAAGCACCCAGTGTCAGTTTAAAATAGACATTTCAGTTCAAAAATTTTCACTCAATAAAAACAAATAAAAACCACTTTTATTGTATTGATAATTTAGTAAAATGATTAATAAGTCATTTTTGACATATAAGAATCAGTACCGTATCTAACTAACACACGATGTGACCAGTACAACTCAAAGTGTGTGTTTCCAGTTTGAAATGGCATTTTATTAAAAAAGATAAGTGATTTACCCAAAACAAATAAAACACATTAGGATTGTTTTTATAATTTTGGAAAATGATCCACAAGTCATTATAGATGTTTATCAGTCAATTTAACCACAATCCAAAGCACTGTGTGACTAGGATGACTCCAAGTATGCCTTTTTATTTAAAATCAATATTAATCCTTGTAAAAAGAAATCTGACATACTCAAAATCAACAAAACTAATTTTTATTATTTTAATAATTTATTAAAATTATCAATAAGTAATTTTTTATGTTTAGGAATCTTCTACACCACAGTCTGATACACAATTTGTTGATATGACTCAAAGTGTCCATTATTAGTTTAAAATTGGGAATTTAGTTCAAAAAGTGTCACTCACTAAAAACCTATAATTCGACCTTGTATTATATTGATAAATTATAACAACTATACATATGTAATTTTTTATTTTGATAAATTATTCTCACATTAAACCTAAACACAATGTGACTGGTATGAGTAAAAGTGTGTATTTTCAGTTTAAACTGACACTTTAGTAAAAAATAAATTCAGCGTACTCAAAAATTAGAAAATGCATTCAATTTGTTTTGATATTATATTAAATTGATCTCAAAGTAATTTGAGACATGTAGGAATCATCTTCACATCAATCGGATGTACAATGTGACTTGTGTGACTCCAAATACGTCTCTTATTTAAAATTGAAATTATTTTTATTAAAAAATACAATTAACATACTCAAAACCAATGAACTCATTCTCATTGTTTTGATAATTTAGTAAAATGATACATAATTTTTTTAGAGTGAATAAATCACTTTTACCTCAACCTGATACATGATGTTTCTAATATGACTCAATGTTACTGTTATCAGTTTAAAATTGGATTTTCAATTCAAATACTCTCACTCACTGAAAACTATGAAAACACATTCATATTGTCTCGATAATTTAGGAAAATTGTTAAATGTAATTTTTGATGTGTAGGAATTAGTCCCACGTCAAAATGACACACGATGTTACCTATATGACTCGAAGTGTGTGATTCCTGTTTAAAATGACATTTTAGTAAAAAATAAAAGTGACACACACAAAACTGAGTAAGAACAATAGGATTTTTTTATAAATTAGTAAAATTATCTATAAGTCATTTGGTATGTATATGAATATTCCCCACCTGAATCTGACACAAGGTTTGAACTTTATCTCTAAGTGCACATTTTTAATTAAAATTGGAATTTATTTTTGTAAAAAAGATAATTGATATACTCAAAACCAATCAAATGCATCTGTATTGTTCTGATAATTTATTAAAAAGATCCATATGTAATTTTTTATTTATTGGAATTGGCCTCACCTCAATCCTATACATGATATTCCCATTATGACTCAAATTTCTCATTATTAGTTTAAAATTGAAATTTTAGTTCAAAAAGTTCCATTCACTAAAAACTGAGAAAACACACTCATATTTTCTATATAATTTAATAAAATTATTAATAATTCATTTTTGAAATGTAGGAACTATTCTCATATAAAATAGGCACATGATGTGACAAGTATGACTTAAATTGAATGTTTCTAATTTCAAATGGAATTTTAGTAAAAAAAGAAAAGTGATGTAATAAAAATCAATTAAACACATTAGGATTATTTTGATACTTTACTAAAATTATCCATAAGTCATTTGGGATGTGTAGGAATCAGAATTGCCTCAATTTTATGGACATTGTGACCATTATGACTCCAAGTGTGTCTTTTTATTTAAAATTGATATTACTTTTACTAAAAAAACAACTGAAATACTCATTACTATGAAAATGAATTTGAATTATTTTGAAACTTTAGGAAAATCATTCATATGTCATTTTTTACATGTAGACAGTTTCCACTCCTCAATCTGATTCACAATGTTCCTGATATGAATCAAAGTGTCTCTTATGAATTTAAAATTAACATTTTAATTCAAAAAGTGTCACCCACATAAAATTGAGTAAATAGGCACAAATTGTCTTGATAATTTATGAAAATGATTCATAAGTAATTTTTGACCATTAAGAATCATTCTCATGTCAACATGACATACTGTATAACTGGTATTACTCAAAGTGTGTGTGTCCAGTTTAAAATGGAATTTTTTTAAAAAAGATAACTGATTTACTCAAAACTGAGAAGAAACATTCATATTTTTTTTGATAATTTATAAAATATATCTATAAAGAATTTAGGATATGTAGTAATTAGTTACACCTCAATGCCACATACGGTGTGATCGGTGTGACTCTAAGCGAGTCTTTTCAATTAAAAAGGGCCATTTTAGTTAGAAACACATATCACATCACCAAAATTGAGAAAATGAGTCTATATTGTTTTCTCATCATTATATCTACTATTACATAATCAATTTACTTATCATTTTTATCTTATAATTATTTAGTTAATTTTCATAGAGAAAATTCTTGAATTAATAGTATTCCAATCTTGACACGATGTTTAGTTTAGAATTAACACATTATGTTAATTTATTACTTTATATTATTACAAACATAGGAATTTTTTTCTTATATAAGTCAATGTTTTTTCTCGAGAAGGGGTGGTTTGTTTGGAAATGTCATGATTTGGGGCCAAGATCCAAAAACAAAAGAACATTGATGTTTTTTAATGTATAAAATAATTTATATTTATGTAATTGTATAAACCAATGATTGAAATCATTATAATATAGTGTTCTTTTCTTTTATTTGTGTTTTAAATTTTATTTCATTTAAATTATGTATTGGTATTTGATATTTATGATTTATAGAGGTATTTTTTGTGTTTTAGAGTGTCGTTACAACACACTTTACTGGTGCTACAGTGTGTTGTTATAGCACACAACTGTAATACCCTTTATCGAGGATTTTAGAATTAAAAATAAATGGGTACATTATTATTGAATGTATAACATAACATACCCTTTATCGATGATTCTAGATGCATCGATAAAGGTCCCCTATATCAGTAACAATTAAAAGAACCGATGAATTTTATCCTTTATCACTGATTTTAAAGCACTGATAAAGGACCCCTTTATTAGTGCTTTTTTAGAATTGATAAAATCGTAGGGATTTTAATCCGGCTTCAGTAGTTAGTGCTTCTCTAGTACTGATAAATGAATCATTTATCACTGTTAAAGGCCTTTTTTTACTATTGTAACCAATCTAGGGGTTTTAATGAATATTGGGATTTTCATGCCAAGGGTTGAGTCAAACCATATTGGATTGGGCCTACTGGGTAAGTGAAACATGTGATGATTTTGATACTATACTGGAGGAGGGTTTTACATATGAAGATGACTGGGTGGCCCATACAAGTATATAAAAGCATCCAGATATAATATATGAGTTTATCAGTAGATGGGGTCTTCATACTAACACTTTCTACTGGTCGTATAGGGAAGTCAACATTAGTTTATGGGGTGTTTATAATATCTCGGGAGCACCAATCCTTGGAGTCATGTATAATGAATTTATACCACTGAAGGATTCATGGTAAGATGTTGAACAAAATCCCATCCCAAATCATGTTTTGTTTAAAATAACCCTGGAGGTCACCCGGAAGGACCCTCACCCAAGAGTTTATGATCATCTTGAAGCAAGTATGGGTGTTTTCTTCTAACATAAAGGACAGGTACCTATTTTTACATTCCCAACAGGGTATCCCAAAAATAGAATAGTGGGGAATACTAAGTGAATATTTGTTTGCATTTGAATAAGGGAAATATGAAAAGTGGGGTTATACAATCAATTCCACCATCTCTACTTAGACTCACATATCCGGCTTTCCCATGATGTGGTTGAGTACCAATATGATATCATTTCATGAGTTCAATTGTGGTGTGATGTATGGGACATTCTTCATAAAGTTCAAGATTGTAGAATAGGGGGCATGTAATGCTGGAAGCCCCACATTTGCCAACATTCAATGATTATTGATTCTCATTTATGTATGTAAGGCTCCCTTCCATATTTCAGAGAAATTATAAGTGTTATGGGAATGGATAGCAACACATTTTAGTTATTTTGTGGTACTAGGATTTGTGGGTATCCCTGAGTTCTTATTTAGACTAGATGGCCAATTTTTCTCTGGCGTCTGACCTATGACCCTGAAGTATGGTTCATCTATAAAGAATTTGAGTCTATCTACAGATTTTAACCTCATCTTGTATGGGGATCTTTCCACTGTAATGATAGTTAATTATGGCCTTGGTGAATTTGAGTTGATATCATATAATATGGATTTTTGGGATTGTGTTCCAGAACAGTGGATAAATGGATATATAATTTTTAAATTCAACACTCCATACATTTTTTCACACCAATTCAAGTTCCTAATAAAACAAACTATGTCACTTCCCAAGAATTTCTATGTATAGAAGCATATGCTAGTAACTAGGATACTCTAGGTGCTCATGGTATAGGGATCCTCTAGGGTGGTGATCAGGTTACCACCATCGACAACATCCATCGAGTTGGCCACAAAGTAAGATAACTCTTAGATTTACTCTTATCCTCAAGGGGTGTTGGTAAAGTGTATTCCACAGGTCTCTGAAACTATAACCAATAGATTGTTGGAGTTGGTTCCTAGATCCATGTATTTGTACTTTATATTACATGAATATTAAAATAAGTAAGTATAAATATAAATATATTATCATATATTTATTTCGCTTCTTTATAACACTGATTTGAGAATTCAATAGTGTATTTATCACAATGATAAAACCATTGTAGTTCCCCACAATGATGAGAACATTGATATGGTATGATGATATCTCTTAAATATAGTTATGTAGTTAGATAATATACTTTTATAGGGAACATAGTAAATAGACTGTCAAGTCTGAGTGCTCGTAATTGAATAAATCTTTTTCTCGTGAATTTTACACATGATAACCTCCAAGACATGAGATTATGAGAACAGACTATCTAGTACATTTTTTTTCATATTTTTGTGTCTCCATATATTCCTATCTATAAGTATGTGTAATATTCATTAAAATTTAATATAATTATTAATTCATTTCATGAATCATGCCCTAATATTTAAAAACAAAAACCACTATGAAATATGTATGTGGGAAGTATAGTATTTTGGGTAAATCATGGATAAATGTTTTAATAAATAAATCGATAAATGATCTATCCCTTCCATCTTTATTGAATTTGATATCTCAACCATTTTATTTTAATAAAAATGTCACATAAATTCCATTGTCATGGAGTAATGAACTCTATTTCATATAGTCAAATAAATACGTATCCTATATATAGGTTAATGACACCAATGTAAAACCTTATTGATTATATATGAAGAAAAAGGGATTATATTATGGAGTGATGATTTGAATTTTCCTGGTTATGTTGAGATATTAAATTATTTCTCTCGAGAGTCTTGAAGAGTTTCTAGACAAATTTCTCTCTAAATACCTCTTCCTCTTATCTTCTCATGAATTAGAAGAAATCCTTTATGTTTTAAGGATGGGATATCAAGATGAAAAAAATACAAGATAGTTAATCAACTATGCTATCACACCAATATTACATTGGTGATTATTCAGGGAATAAAGGGGTATTTATGGATCACCACTATATGGATTTTATACTTAGATCTAATGGTGTAAAAATTATAATTTGAAAATGGATTTTTTATAAGGTCAACATCAACATCGAAGAAAAATCCTAAGAAGAGGTAATATTATTTCTTATTATCTTAAATAAATTAATTATAAATTTAACATGAAAATATACTCTATTTATGTTTGGGTAAAATCTATGTTATGTGAATTTTTAATATAATGTCCACCAAATATTCTTTTAATTCACCTAGAAACTTCATTTTCATGTTGTATCTGTGGGAACCTATTCCAATTTTATAATTATTTTTTATTGTTAAACAATATATGCATTAGAGGATAAAAATATCATTTCTGTTTTATGTTTTATTTAAGAAAATTTTAATTCACATTTTGTCAATATTTTCATTCTCATCTTTCATGATTTCATTTTTTAAAGGACAATGAACAAATGAAGAATGATAGAAGATTCCATTGGGAAGTTCCCCATTTCTTACTGATAAGATTGAGTTACATGGTGTGTAGCCAAATAACACACCTTTTACTCAAGTGAATGGTATATGGACAATGTATGAGACACATGGCATTCCAAATAGTAACTAAACATGGTGCATTTATTGCATATTGTATGTATATTGGGCCAACTTAGAACATGGATCGTTAGATTACATTGAGGGTAGTTGGTGTAAATATCAGGTATTCAGCACAATTTAGTGGTGAAACTTTTTCATCCCATTTGGACATAAACATGTTCAAAACCCTACGAGAAAGACATCCTAGAGTAATAATGGCATACACGACATGTTACTAGCTTGTACACACCATGTTGTTCATTATTTACCATGTCCTAAATACATGTTGGGATATTCCTAAAGTCAAACAGACACAGAGTAAGTGGAACATATGACATGTAGATGGAATACACATTGTGTGGTTTTGGGTCTGAAGAATATAATTAGCCCTTTGGTGGGTCAAGAAGACACATAGAAAGAGTGATACATATTTTTTAGTTGTGGTGTACACATCGTGTGGTCCAACATAGGAAAATGGAAAATACCTTGGAATATAACATGGGAACATGAAAATTTATATACACGTCATGGAACTCATATGTAAATGTCTTCTTGCCTCCAAATAAATTACAGAATTAAAATAATGTTAAATTGTTCATTACAACATTATTACTTTATTATATTTATTGGAACCTATTGTGTTTGAAAATTTTATAATGGTTTTAAAAAATTCATAAATGGTCGATTAATTTATTATAATAGGATGTAACAATTATAACTCCCTAATTTTTTTGAATAATTGTTATTTTTTGGAATAAATTAAAAAAATTTCATAGCTTGTATTGCATGGAACACCGAGTTTTAACAAACTAGAATATATTATTAATATTAATAATTAAAAAGGGTCGTTATAATCTATTTATTAAACATAGCGATATTAATATTAATAAATAATTTTAAAATCGTAAGTATAATGGTTTTATATAATTCGAATATTTTTAAAAAATTACTTTATATTTAGAAAAGATTTTAAATTTTTTGAAAATACTATTTTCTAAAAAAAAATTTATTTATTTTTGTTATCAATAATTAAAAAATTAAATATTTTAGAAAATTAATTTCTTAAAATAAAATAAATTTTAAAAATCATCATTTTATAATTATCTTAGGTTAGATGTTTTGTATTTCTCTTAAAATATTAATTTTCTGGGGAATAGTTAAGAATACTGGTTGTTATTAAAAACTACATTTTTGTTTCGATAATTAATATTTTGTAATTTTATTTTAAAATTGGTTTAAAAATAAAAATTGCCTATATTATATAGTTATTAATCAAATTTAGGTCATTGGAATCATTTTCATATTGAATTTTTATATAAAAACTTTTTAAACTTTTAAACATTTTCTCTTTGGAAAACTGTATTCTTGTCACATTTTCCGGTTTAATTTTAAATTAAAATTTTCCAATTATATAAATGGAATTTCTCAAAATTTATTTCATGATTATAATAAGAATAATTTATACTATATAATCAATTTAATTTAATTTTTTACCCTAATTATTAGTAAAAATTGTAAATATTAATTCTCACGGTTATGGAAAAATGGATTCAGCATGGGTTAAACTAAAAACATAAGGGTTAAAAATCACCCAAAACCTATAAAACAAACATTTTATGGACATATTTCAACATTATATGTTATATTATCTATAATATCTCATTTTGGATCCTTTTTCATGAGAAAAAAATAGTTACACCTTTTTCTTTACAAATAATTACAAGTGTGCTACTCACCTCAATTATAAAAAACCACCCCTTCTCCTCTATAATTAACACTTAAAAACCCTTTGGTTTAGAAAATAAATATCCAAATCACTTACTTAATTTAATCCACCCATCCAGGAATCCATTTCTTAGTCCAAAATCTGACTTATGAAGCTTTTTATTTAAATCCAAAGAAGTTGTCCAAAGAAGAGGTGACACCCCTAACAGAGCATTTTATATTATTTCTTCCTTCATATAATTAAAATTTATTTAAACCATTATGAGATCGCACACATATTAAATTACATATACTAATGTTTTTATGTTAATTTCATTATCTAAAACCATTTAATCTTCCATAAAATTGGATATGAAATCATTATTTGTGTGTACGTCGGGCTACAGCCTCACGAACCACTATTATTAATTTTCCATAACCACCTCACATGGTTGTATATAACTATAGATTAAATTTCATGTAACACCCCTTAATTTCATGATTTTTTTTATAATAATTAAATGAGAATATTAAGAAACCAGACTCTAAGACGGCACATAATTCCGAGACTTAGAGTGGCTGGAATGTATTTTTGAACGTTTTCTGATATTTGTTAAATAATTGTTCGAGCGGGCCTTTCTAACATTTAAAATGGTGCTTGTATAAAAATTACAATGGAACTATTGAACTTAGAGCTTCAAGATTTTCCTATAAAGGGCCTAACAATGGCCGGTGTGGGACAACAGTGGAAGTTAATTTTTTCCCATAAATAAAACAATTAAATAATTATTATTTTATTTTCAAATCATTATAACTCCTAAATGGAAACTATTATTTGAATTGAGTGAGTACCATTGAGATTTTGATTGTGTGTTACCCTTAGGTGGAGCTTAACATAGACTGGCGCGGGTCGAGGAAGAAATATATTTTTTGAACTTCTTTTAAGTGAATTTAAACGGCACGCGTGCACGATTTTGGAAACTTCTAAATGGGTGTCCGGATTAAAAATATGAAGGCATCGTTGTGGATGAAATGAAGATATTTCCTAAGAATGGACCCAACATCAACCAACATGGGTCGAGGGAAAATGTTATTTTTTGGCCATTTTAAGAAAATAAAATAAACATAAAAAGATTATTTTATTCAAAAATTATTTCGCCGCAATGAAGCAATGAGCCGGTTGTTTCATTCCATGAATTAAATAATGTGACAACTCTTTAAATGAAGTGTAATATAATCAATGTTTTATAAATGAAACAGTGTAACGACATGATGAAAATTTGTAACAGAAGTGATGTGATGCATTTCTATTTTAATGAGATGACAGGATTGGAGAAACATATTTATATCTGTAATTCTTCTAAAGAATGACAATAAAATCATCTACAATGAAAAACACTGGAGAATCTAAGAAGTGGAGAAGCCACTATGGAGAATGGATCCGGGACTGATGAACGAAGAACACTAAATGATTTTAATGGATCCTGAATCCATGTGGATGGATCGACATCAACAATGAGTTTCTCACTGATCGAACCTCCCCCATGAAGGGGTTGATTTTTGTTTTAATTGATCCTTATTTTTTTTAAAACCAAAAAATTCGAACCAACCCATGAATTGGTGGATATGTGGGTCATTAATCTTGTGGGATTATTTCTTGCATCAGGTTTTATCTTCAAGATCCTTTATTTTTGTTGATAGAAACTAAATTTTCCCCTTCCTGTGTTTCAAAACATCTAACGCGGAGGAATCATCCGACAAGAAAAATCCCTGATTACTCTATCTTTGGGTGTTCTTAAAATGTTCATGAATAGACTTCCAATTTTCTACAAGTTTCCAATGATGCCATAGTATGAAATATTTCACCCCAAGGAAGATGGGGGCGTAGATCGTATGCAGAACAGACCACCGAAATGACCCCAGTGGTCCGCAGAAGCCACCTCCAGCGCGACGGAGCTGGCGACCGGTGGAGGTGGACCGTGGAGGTAGGTATGGGTAGATGGTGTCATTCCACTAAGGTGCATCAAGGCAGCAACCACATCTAGATCAGGCCACGACGGTGCGACAGGAGTTGCCGGCAGTGGGTCGGCTCGGGCGCGATGGTGCGACATGAGCTGCTTGATCGGGCCGCAACGGTGTGGATGGTGCCCCTGGAAGTGGGCCGATGTCTGGAGAATAGAGACATAACCACTTGGTCACATTAGTGGGAGGCTCACGCCGTGTAGGCCATAAAGACCCGCCGGTACACATTCCATTGGGGACCACGTGCAGGACCAAGGCACGGTCGGCTTAGCCGGCCTTGGGGCTCTGAACCGGATGCATGTTGGCATTTGAGATAGGGGAGAACATCCCATCGGTTATCGGCCGGGATAGCGGGGTGTGAACTAGGCCTATGGGTTTCCAAGGATAGGATTGAATCGACCATCCAGTTGCAGGCCTGGCTGGATGGAATCGGGTAACTGGGGACCCGACGGGCTGGACCAATGGCCAAACTGGGCTGGGTCCAGCAAGACCAAATAGGCATAACCCAATTTCAAGGTCAGACTTTGCCAGTCGAGACCCAAACCGGGTTAGGTTAGGTCTGTTGAACTAGACCGGGGAATGCGGGGCCCCAGGGCCAGGTTGGTCGGGTCGATCCGACCAAGTAGGACCGGGGCCAAACCCAACCAGCCCCTATTTACTAAAATGACTATATTTTTCAGACTGGGCATCTGATTGATGGGTCATTTTCAGAATTGAGACCCTCACGATGAGGAGGTTCTTTTGGGATTCTCCAAGGAGGATTTCATGGAAGTTGAAATATGGATAATGGATTGTGTACTGGATTCTCCCAGAATCAAGCGTAGTGCACGTGGGAATCCTATGGATGGATGAGACCCGAAAACTATTGACAAGTTTCCCAGTGTGGATTAGCTACAAGAGAACCTATGTGGATTAGATACAGGTGACCCAGTGTGGATCAGCTATGATTGACTAAGTGGGAAGTGACTCTCTCTGACCCTGTAGGACTATAGTGTGGAGCAGCTCTGTGTGACCCAGCAGACCCAAAATACTCATTAGGGATGAGTACCTCAGTATGGTGGCCTATGTGGGAAGTATGTTTGTTAGACCCGACAGACCCATGGTGGGGAGAAGCTCTGTGTGACCCATGGAACTCCTCAGGGATGAGTACCTTAGCCGTCCTAGCTGATCAGTGTTACGACTGATAGTCTTGATTTCCTTAATTTAGATTATACCAACATGTGCTGATAGTACCTGGTGTATAATTTCCTTTATGTTCTTCCTCTTGTGTTTCAGGATCCACACTGAGTATTTTTTTACTCACCCCTGCACGGGCTTTACCCGCACATGTTTTTCCTAGTGCAAAAGACATGTGCTTCAACCAAGACCCCAGTTGTGTGGGACCCAGAGCTGGCCAATGATATATGACAGGCAAGAAATACTTCTACAGCTTCATATAGAAACTCCTTACCTAAACTTTAGGTGGGGTCTTCACTAGACGTCTTATAGAGACATCATTTACTTTCCTGTTTTCAGTTTTTCTTTTGTTGGGTTTGTATTCTAGCCCATTTGAATTACAACTTTTACCTTTTCTCAGTGTTTGTTTAATGGAATGAATGTTTTACTTTCAAGCTATTTGGGATGTGGTTGTGTGTTTTTGTGTGCATACAGGTACTCAAAAAAATTCCATCCACTCATGGGATAATGACTTCGGTGCTAGTTACTAGTTACTATCATTTGGGATGTGGGCCTGGGGTAGACCCAGAACGGGCCCTAGGGGACGAGTTGTGACAATGTGGTATCAGAGATGTTCAATTCTACCTCAAAGACTGAGAGTATATGGTTTTGTTTTGGGACAATAGTTCTCTGTGTCTCAAGTTTCACTTGTAGGCATGGGACTCTAGTGTTTGTGTGGCAGCCGACAAATCTACATAATAGGACTCTGGACACCTGCTTTCCGACTTGGTACATGGAAACACCAGTTTCCAAAAATAAAGGGTACATGCATCATATAAGAATTGAGTGTTTCCGCCTATTATTCTTGAATTAGAGTCATATCAATATGTATAATATATTTATTGTGGTATATCATGATCTGTTTCAGGATGCCGGCACATAGATAGTCATCTGGGATTCCGATACGTGACCGTAAGGATATCTCTCTAAGTGATGAGGCATCAGTTTAGGGAACCATCCAAGAGATGGTCCCACCAGGTGGTGTACCATTTTTACCACCACCTACTGATCAACACTTACAACTGGTGCTACTAATGGATGACACACAAAGACTCAGTTCCTTGTACGAGTTTCAAAAATATAGATCTCCATGGTTTAGGGGAGAGACAGATCCTTAGGATGCTGAGGAGTGGCTGTAGATGGTGGCGCGGGTCTTCCACTTAGTGAGGACGCCACTTGACTAGATAACGATTTTATTCATGAGCCTTCTTCTAGGATAGGTAGGGAGATGGTGGTGCTTGAGTATTCAGACTCATGATGAGGTGACCCTCACCTGGACAGACTTTGAGCACCTCTTCGGGGAGGAGTTCTTCCCGGTGACATTGTGTGAATACAAGAGATACTTCACCTATAGTCGTGTAGCATAACAGTAACACCGCAATCCGTGATATTCTCCAAGCCTTCTCACTACTCTATAGGCATTCTGTGATACCCATTCTTCAAGGCCTGATCCTTTGAGTAGAGATTGTGTCTGGAGATCCGGGAATCCATGGTGTCCCTCAGCATCCCTACTCATGTTGGGGTGCTGGAGTGATCCCCACTTGTATAGAGATTCCTTGAAGAGAAAGCTCTAAGAGATGGAGAGACCAGTAGACACTAGGAGGCAGAGTATTTTGTGGTGGGTTGTATGTAGAAAATGCAGGGACCCAAATTGGTCTGGCCTTTCAGAGGACGACCCCAGACTCATGGTCAGTACTGCGGGGCTCCCAGAGCAGAGGGAGTTAGTAGGGGGCCAGGTTGTTCTTATCATGCAGTGGGTAGGGACACATGGATTGTGATTTCCTAACTCTCCACATACATGATTAGCATATGGTTGAGGGACCACTGAGGTAGAGGCAGAGGATTGAGTGAGGAGGTCAGTAGGGTGGTAGATGTGGCAGAGGAGAAGGTTGAGCAGCAGGTAGATGACGATTCGAGTTAATACCACCACCACCACTAGGTAGTCCACCCCGACCTCAGTGAGCAGGTGGAAAAGGGTGGGCTTAGATTCAGGCAATGGAGACTTATGACCACGGTGCTCCAGAGATGATTAGAGGCACAATCTATGTCTTCTACACCTTAGATGCAGTTCTTATAGAAACAGGTGCCAGTCACTCTTTCCTTTCCACATACCTCACTCATGGATCATAGATTCCGATGGATCCATAGGCTTGATCCTTATGATTAGATACTCCAACGAGAGTAGATTCAATGATTACACACCGGTTCCAGTAGTGTGTGATTACTCTTGGAGATGAGATCTTTGGCTGGGATATTTTAGTAGCAGTGTCGTGGCCTACGATGTCATCATGGTCATTGATTGATTATCCATATTTCATACTCATATTGACTATATTAGGAATAGAGTGTGGTGTGTCAATGAGGATGGCACCGGGTTTTACATCACTGGAGAGAAGGTAACTCTTGCAGTAAAAGACAAACTTTCTTGGAGGAGGGTGTAGTCGATCACTCACCAATTGGCTAGCCTCACCCTCAGTGAGGTGTATGAGAGGAGTCCAATCATTCTAGTTCTGGTGGAAGAGTATGAAGACATATTTCCTAAGGATGTTTTGGGACTACCTCCTTGTATAGAGGTAGGCTTCTGCATCGACCTGTACCTCGAGATGACATCGATATCCACACTGGTATATCGTATGGCTTACACAGAGCTTAGTGAGTTGAGGGTACAGCTGGAGGACTTGCCGGAGAAGGGATTAATGAGGCCCAAAATTTCACCATGGCCAACCCTATTGTTGTTTCCTGAAAAGGAATACGGAATCTTGAGGCTCTACAAGGACTTCGAGAAGCTGAACTAGGTGACCGTGAAGAAAAAATATCCACTACCGAGAATTGATGACCTCTTCGACTAGTTGATTCAAGTGATGTGGTTATCAAAGATAGAACTTAGTTTTATCTATCATCATCTTCGGGTATAAGATGAGGATGTACTAAAGACCTCTTTCATATGCCGGTGCAGACACTATGAGTTCTTGTTGATGCTCTTCAGCGTGACCAAATCTCCAGAACTAATCATGGGACTCATGAATATGATCTTCCAGCATTACCTTATTTGTTTCATGGTGGTCTTCATTGATTACATATTTTTTACTCGGTATCAAAGGAGGGGGAAGCTAAATACCTACATATAGTCATGGATACACTCTGAGAGCACCATATTTATGGTAAACTCTCAAAGTGTTAGTTATGGATATGGGAGGTCCACTTTCTAGAACATCTTTTATCGAAGGCTTGAGGTTTAGTGGATCCAAAAAAATAGAGGCGGTTCTTTCTTGAGAGCCACCCAAGAGAATTAATAAGGTGCAATGTTTCTTGGGTCTATCTGGGTACTATCATATATTTGTGCTTGAATTTCCTAGAGTAGAATCACCTTTATCAATTTTGACACAAAAGCAGCATCCCATTGTGTTGATGTATAAGTGAAAGAAATGTTTTCTTGGAGTTGAGGCAAAGACTTATAAGTTCCGCCATATTCAGACTACCGGATGAGGGTATTGGGTATTTAGTCTTCTGTGATGCATCAAGAACAAGACAAGGTTGCGCCTTGATGCTGGTCCAAGCAATTATTGCCAATGGTTCATGTATTTTGAGGCATCATGATCAAAACTATGCATCCCATGACCTGAAACTAACAGTGGTGGTCTTTTCTTTGAAGATATGGTGAAAATACTTGATGGTTGATTGGTTTATAGTCTAATTTAACAACAAAGTTCTCAGGTATATCTTCTCCCAGAAGGACCTGAACTTGAGGTAGTGACGATGGATAGAGTTCCTCCAGTACTATGACTTCGAGGTAGTCTATACTCTGTGGATGGGGAATGTGGTGGAAGATGTGCTTAGTAGGAGGTCCAGTTTATAGTAGCTGAGTGAGGTGATAGAGAAACTAAATACGATATAGATATCTGTCGTGGATGATGATGGAGCAGCTTACCTTCAGTCGATGATGGTCACTCCCCAACTCTTATAGCGAGTTAGGGAGGCACAAAAAGTGAATGTTTACTGTGAGTCCCGACTTTCTCAGTTATCCTCAAGACATTCTCCTGATGGATTTCCACTAGAAGGGGAGCACATCATCCTTTTCCTAGGAGGAATAGCAGTATCAACGGAATTGAGAGAGGTGATTTTGAGGGAGTTCCATACCTCCCCCTTAGCAGTACATCCAAGAGTGTTGAAGACATTCCAGGATCTCCAATGTCAGTACTGGTGGCTAGGGATGAAGAAAGCAGTGGCTAAGTTCATTTCACGATGTCTCAACTGTTAGCAAGTGAAGTATGCACATCAGGTTTGAGTAGGATTTTCCCAGCCACTGGAGGTACTAGAGTGGAAGTGGGATGTCATATCAATGAAATTTGTGATGGGATTACCACACATGTCCTAGGGCCACAATTCTATCAGGGTGATCATTGAACGACTCATGATGTCAGATTTCTTCCTACCCATTTGGTAGATGGGGTCGGTAGAGGGATTGAGATGCCCTTATGTCCAGAAGATAGTGCAGCTACACCGGGTTCCTTCGACAATAGTCTCAGAACATGATGCTCAATTCACATCCTGACTATAGAAGGGATTACAGAAAGTTTTTGAGACTCAAATGTTATTGAGAACAACCTTTCACCTATAAACTGATGGTCAGATGGAGCAGACTAGACTAAACCTGGAAGAAATGCTTCATGCTTGTTTTCTTTATTTTGGTCATATTTGGGAGGACCACCTTGCCCTGGTGTAGTTTCATACAACAAAATCTATAACTCAGGCATTGGAATGGCACCGTTTGATGCTTTGTATGGGTAGACTTTCAGATCACCCCTATGCTGGATAAACCTAGGGGAGTCATCACTCATGGGTCCAAAGTTGGTAAGAGCTGCCACTGAGAGGTTACAGGTCATTCGGGAGTGGATGAAGACTACACAGAGTAGATAGAATTCCTATTATAATAGGCAATAGAGACCCTTGGAGTTTGGGGAGGAGGACCATGTATTCTTATGAGTCTCTCCTCAAAAAGGGATATAGATTTCTGGAAAGGGCAGCAAGTTATCTCTAAGGTTCATCCACCCTTTCCAGTTTCTGAGTATAGTTTGGGATGTGGTGTACTGCATTGGCCAAGGTCCAACGAGTAGAATTTATAGGGCAATATAGTAGGCTATGCAAATCAAGAAAACTATATTCAATGAGTAGAAATGTATAAAGAAACCAAGTAAGATATTTAAATCATGTAAATTAGATATATGGAGTAGAATGTATAATCCAACCTAATGGGTAAGATATAAAGATTAAAAATGTTCAAGGCATCCAAGTATGTTGATAAAACTGGATACATGGAGTATAAATTCACAAGGAATCCTAATATGAAAAGTTAACTAGATGCAATGTGTAGAAATATCCCAGTCTTCCTAATAAGTAATTATATCCAAGTAGTAGAAATGTCTAAGGCATCCTATAATTCATGGGATTCAAGGAGTACAAATATTTAAGGCATCCTAATAATTCGTTAGATCGAAGGAGTAGAAATTTCCAAGGCATCCCAGAAAATCAAGTAAATCATGTAATCAGATCCAATGAGTATAGATTTTATTAGAATCCAATTAATATAATTAAACAATATCTAAGGAGTAGAACTGTACAAGGAAACCTAATAGGTCATCAGTTCCGAACCGTGAATCCTCAATTATCATTATACCAATTTCATACATCTATAATAAACCATTACATTAATCATTTCATTATTCCATTTATACTCATATAAAATCCAAGGTTTTACTCTTTTTATAACATTCATTTACAAATTAAAAGGTTATTTTTGGTTCTTATAACCATTAAATATTATCTTAAACACCATATTCAACTCTCAATTACTTAAAGTGAGCCTACACACCCTAAGGGTGGTATAATTATGGTAAAAAGGAAGAACCCACCCCATGGGTGGTTTTGGTTGAGCCTGAAAATATTTAACATTGTATAAAGGTTCCAATGAATGTATTAAACATGAATTTAACATTTAACTCAAGGTTTAATTTATTTAGGATGTACTTACTAGAATGTCTAGTGCGAAGTAGAATGGAAACTGGGAATAAATAAATATGAATGAGGGGAAAGGTATAAAATACCTACCATATGCCCATACAAGAACACTCATCCAGTAACGACCTTTGATTCGGTCTAGATCAAGAGAAAATGGTATAATGGATGAACAACCTAAATAAAGGGCATAAGATCCTATACCAAAATAACTCTATTGACGATAAGAGAAATAGAGAAAGGATTAAAAGGAGATAATAACTCAACAACAACTATCCCATAAGATAAAAGACTCTTGAATTGGACTTCATATAATGAAGATATCATAGAGAATAGGATGGTGTCATGGGTGAGATCCAATGAGAGAAAACAGGTTTCCCTGAATGGAGAAAAATAAAAGGGAAAAGGGATTAAGTATTTAAATTTATTAAGGGTATATTTCCATTTTACCACACATAAAGGGGTTGCATGGTTTTTCCACAAAAATTTCTAAATAATGCACCAACCATGAACCCAACACTACCTTAAGACCGCCTTGCATGGTCATGGTAGATAGATAGAAAAATTATGAACTGATAATGTATTTACACTTAGTTAAAAGTTTTTAGTAATCAAATGGGTGTCAATCCTAGGTCTCATGGTAAGGTCAAATTGTTTGGTCCCCGATAGTGCACTAGACCACCTTTATAGTTTTATCAAACCATGCGATCTAGGCTACATAGTTTCTACTAACTGTGTGACCCAGCTATTTCCCCCAAAAAGAGGGGCTTTGGGCTCCGAGCAATCCCTAGACACCCTCATTTCTTCTTTAAGCTCACTAAGAATCCATATTTGGAAAAAAAATAAACTAAACTGTAAATAAAAAGGTTCCATTCCTTATAGAAAACCCATGATATTTTATAAGTTATATAATAAAACAAATTTTTTTATTAATGAAGTTTAGTGCATGTAAATAAAAAATCCACAATAAGGTTAGGGTTTCCATCTCAAATTCATCTCTTTGAGATATATTTGGTATTATGAATGTAATTTCATTAATGTGGTGTATATAATGACTATTTGAGGTATTATATTAGAAAATTCCATTATTAAAGGTATTTTAAGAACAAATTTAATCCCATTAATGGAATTGGTTATGACTGAATTTCAAACCTAGACATAAGTGTGGGCTTTTCATTTCAATTATTATACCTTGGGACCAGGTTATAATCACTACCTATTTTATTTTAGGCAGTTGTTACACTGCCATAGATAACTTTTTTCTATGATACTATTGAAATATATTGGACTTAAATTTATATATTTTTATACTGCTCTCATATTATTTTAATTCAATATTTACCTTTTCCATGATCGGAAAACATTCTAATGTTTCGGTATAGAAAATGTTTTGTGTAATTTCAATGAAATACATCCCTATCTAGATACTCGAAGGTGGATGCAGATGTGACATGGATTCTCCTAGGGTTAGACACCCTGAAAAGTGATAGCTGATCATTGACTCAATCATCAACATAATACATGATGAGTAGGCCTAGCATTTTTCACATAGTGAGACACCCCCTTAAGATATACTTTGGAATATTCACATGATCTTAACAAACCATGATGAAGGATTTTCCTACCCTTTTATTTTTTTCCTACCAATTCAATCTATTAAATACAATTGTTATCTTCCCTTGATATGACAACAAATTATAAGTACCCTCACCACTATATTTGTTTGATACGGGTACTTCATGTTACTTTTTTTATAACTCATGACTTATTATTTTATAAATGGATATTCTCCTAGAAATCATCATTAATCTATTAAATAAGGATGTATGTGATGCCTGTATCTATCAATAAATAGATGTAAATGTTTACCCAATAATGGGTTACTCAGAGAATGGTCTGAAGGGTCTCAATGACTCTTATAGTTAATGAATTTGACTTAATCATGTGATGGGTCTTATGAGAAAAAAAGATTGGGTTTTGGGGTATTCCTCTTCCCAGGCCAGGAAAGTATCTCGACATAAGGCCTTGAAATAAATTTTTTGACTTTATGAATTATCCATTACATCAGTATGCGATCCATGATTAATGCTCTACTTGTTTTCATTTCTTTTAATGTATATTTAATGCCCTAAAATTTCATTGGAATATTGCTTCATATTGTTTATTTATTTTTACCATATCACTTATTCCTTGTTTATATTATGTAAGATTCCATTTTATGCTACTCTTTAATGAGTATCTGTACTCACCCTTATTTTTTTCCATTCCCTAGTAAACCTATAGGAGGAATATGTATAATATTAATGGATATTATGGAATGAGTAATCATATTATAATTATATTTTAGGGTGTTGATTATGCTTTCATGTGTAATGTATGTATGTATTCGGTATTCCAAGACCAATAAACCTTTCATTACTTTTGTAAAATTTTCCAATAATTTTATATAACTATCGGCTCTAGGTTCCTAGAGTGTGGGATGTAGCATTTGTTATCAAATTTAATTTAGTAGAAATATTTAGGATTATATTTAGATGGACCAAGTAAGATAAAACAAGTAATATACAAAGACATTAATAATTATAGGGAACACTCTAGAAAAAATAGTAGTAATTGTATTTTAAAATTAAACACCATAAGATAATTTTGTGTATTAAATTATAGAATGATAGATACCAATTAAAGGAATGAGAACTATGTTAATACATGTATTCAATACATAGATATTCCGCTTGAATAAGTTAATGATACTGGGGTTGAAGCTAACTAGTTAAAAACTATATTGGGGAAGTTAACCCAAGTTATTAAATATAATTCAACCCATATAGAACATCTTACCAATTTATAACATGGTGTTACTATATTGGATCACTTTATTCAACAACATCCTCGAATATTTAGTGAAACTACTTATACATTGGTAGCTAAATAATGGATCTCGTACCTAGAGAAGTTATTTATTTTTTTGGGAAGTAGTTAACGGAAATTAGTTATTGTGGCGATCTATCATTTGAAGGGAGATACAAAAAATGGTTTTTCTTAATTTAAAAAATTAAAGAGGAAGATGAGGTCAAGAATAAGGAATGGGTAAATTTGAAGGAGGTATTATATTAAAAATACTTTTCTCATCAACAAAGAGAAAATATTTAATGAAATTTCTTCAATTTTAGACAAATTGAAGAGTAAAAGTTTGCTGAGTATGAGGGAAAAATTACCCGATTAGGTGGTCACATTGTAGATTATGTATGTAAAACACAAAGTAATATTTATCATTTCTGTAATGGGTTAGAACTAAGCCTTTGAAGGATGTTGTTATCTCATATCTTTTCATCATATGAGGATATAATATAAAGTTCCATTAATATAGAAAATTATTTCTCCAGTATATATATATATTTAAGGAAAATTAGGAGAAGGAGAGGCCAGTTAAACATTATGGGAAGAACAATGTGGCTAATGGTAAGAAATGAGGGAAGATATTTACCACATTTGATAATTATGGTAAGAAACATCATATGTCTTATAGAAATGGAACCAAAGTTTGTTACAAGTGTGGAGAAAAAGGATATAAACCTCGTCAATGTCAGTAAAAGGAAAAATTTGTTGATGTTCAATGTTTTAACTTTAAGGATAAGGTAAATTATTCAAACCAATTCCCTAAAAGTTTAAGAAATTTACCTCAGATTAGGCAAAGGGAGTAAGGCCATGATTATTTAATAACCATAGTTGGATTCGAGGTTCTTAATGATGTTTTGGTAGGTACTTTGATCATTTCCTCAATTTTATCTAATGTTTTATTTAATTACTGATCATTTCACTCTTTTACATCTTCTATTTTTTGCATAAACATTAGATATTTACCAAGAACACTAGTAAATGACCTATAAATAAATACACCTAAAGGGAGTCATCTATAAAAAAATATGTTAGGAAATTATAATTATGATTTATGGGCATAACCTATTTGAAATATTGGTTATTATAGCTATATTTAACTTTGATATGACCCTGAGTTTGGATTGGATTTCAAAGTATAATTAAAAAATTTATTTCCAATATAATGAGATTACGATTCATAAAGAGGGGATGAAATATCTTATATTTAGAGGGGAAACTTAATCATTTAAATCATAACAAGATGCTCCACAAATATATCTACCTAAGGAAATTCTAGGTAGTGAGGATGATCAAGTGAGATATGTAGATGAAAAAGGCATCCTGATAATAAAGGATGTACCCATGGTACCAAATTTTAGTGGTGGTTTCCTGAAGAATTACCTGGCCATCCATTAGAGTGTGAAGTTGAGTTATTCATTGAACTCAATCCTAATGTAAGAACTATATATAAAATTTTTCATAGAATATTACAAGTAGAGTTGGTGGAGTTAAAGAAACAGTTATTAGATTTGACTTGTAAGGGATTTTTATGCCCTATAACTTCACCATGGGGATCTGTTGTTTTATTCATGAAAAATATGGTTGGGTCCATGATATTTTGTGTTAATTATAAGGAGATCAATTACATTACTATAAAATATATATACTTCTCCAACTCATGGAGTTTTAACCATGATGAAGATTAAAATGGATTACATATATATGGATTTGTTAAATATGGATATGGTGATTTCTTGGTAAGGGGATCCATAATTAATTTTACTTGTAATTGCTAAATGATCCTTACTATAATGGATAAATAATTCGTAGTGGGTTTATTAGACCTTGAAAATAATGAATGATGTAGTGAATTATGGGAACTTGATATAATTCATATATAATGATGGATTATTGATGTTTAGGAGGAGGTTACGTGTTCCATACATACTATATATAAAAAGGGATCTACTAGATAAATCATATAGCAAAAATTTATCCACACACCTTGGTAGCACAATGATGTATTGAGGTTGAAGATAATATTTTTGGTGGGATGGATTGAAGTGGGAAATTACAAACTATGTTTCGAGATGATTAGTATGTAGTATATAAAGGCTGAAAGAAAAAATCCAACGAATTTCATTAAACCAATTCCTACAACTATTTTGATGTTGGATAATTTTATATCAAAATTTATGACTGGGCTCCAAAATAATCCAAGAAAAAATGATTCTATTTGGGTCATCATTTATCTTCTCACTAAATTTTCTAATTTCTTAATGAAAAGATAAGATATACCCCTTGAAAACATTTCTAATGTCTATATAAATGAAATCATAAAAATTCATGGGGAACCTCTATCAATTTTATCTGATCGCGAGCCTTAGTTTACATCAAAAAATTGTAGGATTAATCAAAGGGTTATAGACATTGATATACATTTAACAACCATTTATCACTCCTAGAGTGATGGGTAGTCTAAAAATACTATATGGACTTTGGAATAAATGCTGAAATAATATTATCTTGACTTATAATCTATATGGGATCAATAAATACTTTTTTAGTAACTTTCATACATCAATATATTCCATTCATATATCCATATGGAACCATATGAAACATTACACGAAAATAGGTGTCATACACAAACCTGTTTGGAAGAAGTTTGGGAAATGAATCTAGTTATGCCAAAGCCTATATAGTAGACACCTATTAATATATATATTAATCAAGAAGAAATTAAACAATACCAAAGAAAACAAATAACTGATGATAATCGGTGGAAATAATTGAAATTTCATATGGGAAAAAATATTCTATATTTTTTCACTATGGAAGAGAGTTATATGGTTTGGTAAGAAAGGGGAAGTTAATCCCTATGTAAATTAATCCTTTTGAAGTATTTTAAATAATCGGGGATATAGCTTAACGATTGTTTATACCACCTAACCGTTATAAATTATAGAATTTATTCCATGTTTCATTATAGAGGAAATACACACTAGATCCTATTTATGTTCTCACATATGAGGGAATTGAGTTAGTTCCTGTGTTTTCTTATAATGAGGATCTAGTCTAGATTCTTGATATGAGAGAGAAAGTATTGAAGAAATAGAGAACTATTTTATAGAAATCACTTTGGAGAAATCCTAAATTAAATTAGGAAACACAGGGACCTAAAGAAGCTATAGGGAAAGAGTACCTACAAATTTTCAATATATGATATATACCTTAATTTTGTGAATGAAATTATTTAGGGGTGGATGTAATACTCAAGGCACTACTATAGCATTTAAATGAAACATACTAAAACTATTTCACCAATACGCCCTATAAAGTTAATTTACTCAAGAATTTATTTAAAAGTAAAATATAAAAAGTTAAAATTGATAAAAATATTTCGATTTTAGATTTTATTATATCAAAATTATCTTAGGATATATTTTTGAGACCTTTATAAAATAATTGATTTTAGGATAATAGTAACAAATAAAATTTTTGCTAATATAATCAATTTTATATTACTTGTATGTTTTAAGCCCTTTTTATATACAAAATAAATATTTAAAATTTAAAATAAATCATTAAAAATAGTATTTTAATTTATAGAACCCATGAATAAAAGTTTAGAAAATCAAGAATTATTTTATAGAAATTATTTTCCATCTACTTCGTTAATGAAATATATGGATGGGGAAATTAACTTTTAAATTTATTCTAATTTAACATAAATTTTATTTACACAATTACAATATTCTTAACATCCTTAGGATAAATCACATATACCTAAACTTCATGCTTAAAATACACTCTAAAAAATAGGTTTTTACGTGTTACATGTGTTGACATTATGATTAATTTCCATACACATAGAAAGTAAATTTTCAAAAATTATTCCAATATTTATAGATAAAAAATTTAATATTATTTAATATGGAAAATTTAATTTTTGGGTATTAAATTTGAATTGTTAGGATTAATTCTATTACCACGATAATGGTGAAATAGTAATTTTAAAATAATTATTTTATTAATATCATGGAATTATAACAAAAAAGTTAAATGTAAATACTATAAATAATGAACCTAATATTATTTATAAATGCACAAAAATTTATCTTAACACCTATTTATTTTATATTCATTACAAAACTACATTAGGATTCCATAATGGTCAAAATTAAATTTTTTCTACTAAAGTTGTTTTCTATACATTATGTATTTTAATTTATAAAAGAATTTTATAATATTTATATATTGATTTAGAAAAAATATAGTTCAAATTTTGTTCCATAATCCCCAAATTTGGTCATATTTTTTTGTGATATGTTTTAAATAAAACATAAATTCACTTTGTTAGAAATTAGTTACCTAGTATAAATGTAAAATAGTAAAATGTAAAAACCTAATTTTAAAAACCATAAAACATGAATAAAAAATTTATATAAAGTTTTGGTTTAGTATTTTTAATCCTAAAAATTCATGACACTCCATTACTCCAATAATTTGGCACCATTGAACTTTGAGTAATGCCACAACATTTTTAAAATATAATGTGTGTTTCTAAAAGTTTCCTTTTCCTCTTTTATAAAAGGTGGCTGTTTTCACCCAAGGAAAAATATATATATCACATTATAAAATTAATTTAATATCTACCTAAATATTCTCTCCTATAAGTTCCTCATTATAAGGTAATTACATGGTCATATTAAGTTATCCCAACCCCTTCAATTGTTAGAGTTTTTTAGGGAATGTTATAGTCTCCAATTTAAATATTATCTATTTCTTACATTTTTTTCTTTAATATTACTCTTCCAAATATAATATATCCATAAAAATATAATTAAATTCGTATAATAATTATATTTATATTTTATAATATTAATTCAGTAAATATTATTTATTTCTCTCCGTATGCTAAGAAAAACAAAAGCTTCCTAAGTGCATTGCATAAACTACCTCCACCACAAAGCGATGCATTTTTTTTCAGAACTAAATTTTATGGATGATTAAGAGGATGAAGTTGATTAATTTATATGTTTAGTATAATATAAGTATGATTCAGAAATTTCATATTATAATTTACCTTGTTTTTCTCACATTCATTGAAATGTGGAAACATTAACTTGTGTGTATTTGAAAACTATCGCCCCCATGAGTAACGAGTTTGATTTTTCATCACCAACTATCATGGTTGGTTTTTAAAAGGATAAAAAAATATAAAAAATATTTCAATAACACTACTATGATTATTGATATTATGAAACTATTTTATTATGTTTTCTACCATGGTCAACATACATTTGGAGTTATGAAAATATTGAACAAAAAACATCAAGTAACCATCATAGGTAAGAAATAAATAAAATAAATAAATATAAAATGATAATAAATGGTAATTATTAAATTAAATTTAGAAGAATAAGGTTGATAATAACTTATAAAATAAACAAAACCTTATTTTCATAAAAGTTAAATGCATGCGTAGAATAAATTTGGAATATGGTAAGTGTTTCCAAATCAAATTACACCATTGGAGACATAATTTGTATTATAAAAAAAATTTAATTTATGTGTTGTATATATTACCTATTTTAGATAATTTATCATGAATTTTTTTTATTTATGGTCTTTCAATATCAAATTTTAGGCCTATATTTTGGGAGGTTATGATTGATCTTCTACTCAAGCTGTAAGTGGGTTTTTCTATATGGATTTATATTCTTTAGGTATCATGTAATAATCGAAACATATTTTATTTTTCATGGTGAATAAATTAACAGGGTGGATTTTTTTATATGTTTATCATGAAAATTAAGGGATTTGAATGTATATATTTTTATCCCTATCTATTATTCTTTTGACTTGGGAGTAAACTTTTCCATGGGGGAAAACCATACTATGTTTTGGTAATGTAAAAGTGTGTGTAATTTCCTATAAAATAAATCTTTGTCTCAATACTGAAAATTGGATGTGGATATAGAATAAATTAAACTAATGGAAATTTAATTATTAATATCAATTATCCCATTCCTTTTTTATTCTTAGATATTGTAGGTGTTCGAGGAGTGTTCCAAGGTGTTTGGAGGGTAAAAGGGGAGTTGAGATGAGTTGGAATGATTTTGTGCTGTGGAAACTATGGGAAGTTTTTTAGGGAAGGAAATTGTGGTGTGGAGATAAAATCTATTATCTATTGTCTCCAAATGGAGGATTTAATATCCACAACCAATTCTAGAATGGATGCACCATGGAAAATGGCTATGACATATGCCCTTCACTGGTGGTCAAGCGCTGTAGTATAGATAATCTTAGATTGGACATAGTGATTTGAGGTTGTTAAGCCTTTTTTTAGTAACTAAACCATGGAGGTATGATATTAAATATCCTAACTTATTAGTTATTAGTATTTATTGTATTTTGGTTTAGGTTGTGACAAAGTATCTCCCTAGTGAAATATGATATGTGTTGTGGTCAGTTCCATGTTCTTTAGACATAGTTTGATTAGGCTAGATTATTCATGGTATAGGGGGACTTTAAAATGGTCTATGAGGTCTATTCCATAGTATTGAGTGCTAAACCTTGGTCTTATGAATTTCAGTTGGCCTATAAGTACCCAAACCCTATCTGAACCCACTTTTCTCCCAACATTCTCTCTCTAAGCCTTGGCACCCAAGAGATCTTTTCAAAATCATTGAAACCCATTTTGATATTTATAAAGACCCAACATATTGATATGAATACATGGTGATTAAAGGTTAGTTCTATATATTTTTATGTGGTTTCTTCTCTTTTATTTATATCTTTCTCTTTGTTATTCTTTCCATTACATGGATATTGATCTGTGTCATTCTAATAGAATTTATCTTATTATCTTTAGGAATATTATTATGCAACATACTTAGAGAGATTAAATTTTATTATGGTATAGGTGATTATAGATTAACATTATTATTCCATTATCATGTGAACAACATTAAATATTTGGCCTAAGAGATTCATTTCTTCTCCTTTAATTAAATGAAATTATAAATTTTTCATGCTTTTTATTTTTGGGTGGTGTAACCCTAGTAAAGGATAAACCAAATTAATGAAATAATGGATTATGGTTACCGATCATATGTGTTATTATACAATGATAATAGTTTCCCTCTTGATTATCTGGATAATGTCTTATATATGTTATTTGTTTTAGAATATTTTTTATACTTGTATTAGCATGTTGTTCAAGGGAATTGGAAATGAATGTAAAGCTAGTAAATTGGTTGTTTGGATTAGAAACAGGCATTCTTAATGAATCCATTCCTGTAATTTGATAGAAATAAATTTGATGTTTAATGTGTGTTTTAATTAAATATGTTGTTCCATGTGTTAATGGAATTGGATAATGAAAATTAAGCTGGAGATGCTTATTGTTAATTATAAATAAAGGAATGATATGATTTTTTCTTACCTAATTTTATAAGAAACTAGAAGTTCTGCTAGGAAGTATGTTTTAATAAATTATAGCCTTTGATAAATGACTCCTTAGGCTACCCATATACTTAACTATAAATAAATGAATCAGATAAGTTCAATACTTAATAAGAATTAGTTAGTTGATAAAGAAATGTTTTTGGGGATAAGGTTTCCTACATTCCTACGATTGCTAAATGTATTACGTATGGGATGTGAGTGACCGTTTTTGTATGGTGGATGGATAATTTTTTAGTTATATCTTTCCTTTTTGACTATGTTTTTTTCTTGAGGCCTTATATATTACTCGGGATGCGAGCCTTGTTATGAGATGTGATATAATTCTAGGATAGTTGTTGGCTGGTGAGATATGGGAAAAGTGTCTTGAGGTTATGGAAGAAGTTGATGACTATAATGGAAATATGTATAGTGATGTGCATTATGGTTTCGATTAAGGAACATATTTTGGTGGAATGGGTTGAATTTGGTATTACACATTTTTTACCAAAATCTAGGACGCTTGTTTGATTAATCTATTTAAAAAGGGATGGATGATAGAGTTTCTTGTTATTTTCATTACTTTACCTAGTTATTATGAAATTTGGATGTGTGTGGTTATGAATCTCTTTATGATTACTCAAGATGTTTCTTGATTTACTATGAATTATATAATAGTAATTCTTAATAAATTTTGTAGCTCGTGGGGTTGGTTCTTACTAGAATGAAAATGTTAACAATAATCCCGTGAAACCAAGGACTCTGTTGGATTATGGTGAGAGGGTGTGGAATTCAATTGGGTGTTAGTTTATTATAATTATAATAATGTTAATAAAAGGATAATAAATTTATTAGTATAAGTATAATAGTGGAAACCTTATTTCTTAGTGATGATAATTGTAGTTGTTTATAGGACTATATTATTCCAATAGTGTAATTTCTAGATAGATTTTATACTGTTTTATTATTTTATACACTACCACACCAATTTTATTTGGGATGATGATACCCAATGGACTCTGGGAGGGTGTTTTCCCAAACATCCAGGGTGGAGAGGTATGGATTCCTAACTTCTCCTATGGCTCCACTCTCGTATATTGGTAGTATTATATGCTGGTAAACCTGGTGGTTAGTTTCCCCATATATGTGTTTATAGGATTTTACAAGTTTCTGGTTATTTCATTTACTTGTTTCTCGAGATATAGTGTCCAAAGGTTAATTATAGGTAGGAGGTGTATGAAGTGTAATGAATCGAGGTACATTACTCGATGTATGTACTAGGATGTCTTGGGGTATAATTGAAAATTTATAATACATGTTATAGTGGATTTTATGTCTCATGTATACAACTCAGTTACTATATAGATATGTGGATGAGATCATGATATGATATGATGCATGAGATTCATGTCATGATACTTGAGCATAGGTGCTTTTTAGCATAATTATTTTAGAGGGAGATGGATCATGAAATTTGATGTTGGGAAAGAGAAACAAACAAGTCGAAAAGTCATAATGGGGTACCCATGATTAATTTCAATATTATTATATCTCTTTTATGTGATAATTGGTGTGATATATACATGTTGTAACTGGGAGTGCAGTATAGTTGTTCAGGAGATGAGTTAGATTCACTTGTACACCACTAGGCTTCAACATGATTTTTTAATATTTTGTAGAATATTTTACAGGGTGGATCCAACCGAGTATACCTATTATGCTCACCCAATGTATATATAATCCTTTTTTTCGAGTTAGAAGAATACAGTTAGATATTGGTCTGGATATTACTATCCAATGGTTATTCAGGATCTATTTGGGATTCATGTTCACTTTTCACTATATCTTTTGGTACTTGTAGTTCATTTCATTTGTTATAGATTTATATGAAATTACATGTATTTAATTTTTATTCTTTTATCTTTATAAGAAGTATTTTGTTGATGTAATTATGTTATCTCACTATTTTTCATGTTTTATTATGGGGGAAATCCTGCCATTTGTGTATATGATACACCGTCGGTGATTGTCTCCAACCGGTGGCCTATTAGATGTAGTATTTTGGGTGACACGACCTCCATTACCTCATTTATAACCCTGGAGGGGTACCCAATAGGAGAGGTGGTCATGACAGAGTGGTATTAGAGTGATCTTAATGTTAAGGGATATCATAGAGTTGGAGTTAGGCATATGTGAGACTTCATGAGTTGGTAGGGAAACTACATCATCTAAGTTTAATAAGAAATGTAAATAAGGGATACCAACTAGTAGGGAAACTACATCATCTAAGTTTAATAAGAAATGTAAACAAGGGATACCAACTAAGAGATGAGTATTTATACCCCCATGTGATCTGATAAATTAACCTTTATGTTTAACAATATTTCTAAGTGAAGAGATATTTATTTTAGGGTAGATACCTAGGAAAGGATATTGCAACGTTATTCTTTTCACCAGTTTCTAAAATATGTAGACTATGTGATTTTATTAAACCATAAAAATGTTATTAATTAATGTTAAAAATTCCAAATAAAAGGTTTATGAGTCTCAAACCATTTATTATTTTGTAGGTATGGATCTAGGTCAACATCCTCATTAGGTTCACACTAAATATGTTTGAAAATATGTGCAAGAATGTCACCATATATTATAGGTTGACAATAAACAAGCTTACGAGAGGGAATTATGAGATTTTTAGAACATATCCTTTAGAAGTATGTGTGATGCTTTTTAGACTTAGTGACAAAATACAGGTTTGAGGAGGTTGAGATGTCCTTAAGATCAATCCTTTGTGGAATGTTGAGCTATGTTTCATTGTCCTAGATGATGCTTTTTGGAATAGTGAGGTAGTGGTGGATCTTGTTATTCAAGGATTATAAACACTTTGTGATCTCATGGGATAATTTTAGGGACTAGTTAAGTAAATAGTTACATTCTTTGATCACGAAGGTGCCCATTTTCAAGGAGATTATTACCCCATGATGGGGGAGTTGCAGAATGCAGGATCATTAAATCCATTTCCCAACCTTTCTCTATTATTCTTTAGACATTTTTTTTCTAATGAGGGAGATTGGGAGAGGAATTTTGAGAAGTATTTAAATCTATATACCCATAACCAGGTCACACCGTTCATGTTATTGACAAATATTGAGGTTTTTGTGAGAGTATAGGTTTTTGAGAGCATGATTTCTAGAACCAGGTTATTAGGAGAGGGGAGTCATTTAGATTACTCATGAGGAAAACCTATGGTATAGGGTTCCAATTTTTCTAGATAGAAGAGTTTTTAGATAGATCTGGGTTGGCCCCATCCCTCATAATCTCATTTCTCCCGGGGTGGTGGCTCTAAGGCCCTTTCTATGGGATCAAATTCTTATTATTCATATGGAGTCCGAGTTCATCAATAGAAAGTGTGCCCAACCATTTTCGGAAGCCATAATGGATAGGTGTTCCATTTCAGGTTCCTCCATTCGGGTAGTTTCAACCAAGGCCCCACCAGTAAGATTCAAGATCATGGGACTAGATGAGGGTAGAAAAGGTGAGGAGAGGACAACCCAAATGTACCCATCATCCTTAGTGAGAAAATCACAACCATGTTAGTGGTAATAATTAGTTTTAAAGAGGTTATTGATCAGGTTGTGGTCAGCTTTATACCCTGTAATTTCTTGTTCCCGACAAGCTAAATGACATTCAAGGTCCCCTTTACTCCTTTTATACTTGGGTGCATGATTTGTTTTTCATTCAAGAGATACAAACTCCTTAAAATCACCTTCCCTAGTCCATAGTCTGGGAGTTCTGATAGAGACGTTTCTTGCACCCTTGGAATTGATTATACAATATGAGGTTGAGACTATCTATATGAAATATGTAGTGATTTTGAGATATTGATGGGAAAACACCTCTCTTTGGGAGAAATCATATGTTTATAGAAAAAACCTTATAAAATCATCCTCATTGTGGATTGACGGTGTTCCATATAGAATAATGTGTATTTCTTATGGAGCTAGGTGTTGGGTGCATTAGTTTTTTTTAAAGAAAGATAATGGCATTTTACACCCTTATATGAATAATCATCACTTGAATCAGGTTACAATGTACATCTAATATCATCTTCCATGGAAAATGGTTTATTCAATCAACTGAAGTGAGAAAGTTGGTTCTTGAAGACCGATCTATGGTCATGATATCATCATATTTGGGTGAAGGATGAGTATATTCCAAAATCCTCTTTTCCATTGTTGTCATGAGAATTTGAAGTTCACTATGATATTTTTCAGTGTGATGAATACTTCATATATGTTCATGGATTCCAGGAATGTTGTGTTAACATGGTTCCTAAATTAGTTCATGGTAGTTTTCATCATCAACATCTTTATGTACAATGTGTATGAATAGGATCATGGAGAGAATTTTTGTGTAGTTTTGGGAGTTTTTATTCATCAAGAGTTGTCCAATAAGTTGTCCAAGTTTGATTTATGGGCTCATGAAGTTAATTTCATGGGGCATGTGATGTCCCAATTTGAGGTTGTTTTGAATCCTTAGAATGTTGAAAAAGTTGTTTCTTGGGAATACACTAATATATTTTTCAAATGTGTGGATTATTTTTAGTCCTTCTGGATATTATGGGAAGTTTGTTTCTGAGTTCTATTAGGTTAAAAATCCTCTATTAAGTTTGACCAGAATGGATCAAGCATTCTTGTTGAATGAATAGTGGAAAAAAATTTGAGTGCCTAAAGAAGAAGTTGAACATCACCCCAGTCCTTTGTTTTCCAGTATATGAAGTTCAGTGTGAGGTTTTCTATGATGCTCCACATCATGGGTTAGGCTGTGTTCTGATATAGAAGATATAAGTTGTTTCTTAAGGATACCAAAGTTTATTTCCCCATGAGCATTACAACTCCATTGAAGATGTCAAGTTGATATTATTTGTGTTTTTTTCAGTTGTGGAAACATTTCCTCTTCTGTTAGAATTTTTTGGTTTTTTCGAATCATAATAACCTAATGTATGTATTATCCTAGCATGACTTGAAATTGTAGAAATGATGGTGGAATTATTTTTTCATGTTTAAAACTTTGATAGTTCTTTTACACTAAGAAAGGGTAATGTTGTTGATGATGTGTTGAGTAGGAATTCACATAGTTATTTCATGCATAAATATAGATATTCCTTGTGAGTTATGGAAGAACTCTTAGTGATGCAACTTGATATGGGATTGGTTGGTTGAAGAGGGTTAATTTTATAGATTATGGGGAAATGGTCTTTTTTTAGTCAATTGTGGAGTCTCAACATGGGGATTATCTGATGGAGGTCTTGAGAGAACAATTTTTTTGGTGATACCCCTAATATTTACTGTGAGGATGAACAACACCATGTGTTATTCCAATAAAGGATTTTCGTTCCTTAGGTGATGCATGATAATAATCTTCATTATTTCTATAGATCTGTCTTGGAGGTATATCCTACCATTAATAATATTTATGATGATACTAGATGTTTATTTTGGTGGCCTAGGTTGTGGCATACAGTTCCATAGTTTATGTGTCCATATTTGGTCTTCTAGAAGGAAAAGGCAGAGAACCATGTTACTGATGGTTTTCTAAAAATATTATTTGTTCCTAATAGGAAATGAAGGGACATTTTTATAAACTCCATTACCATTTTACCTTGATCTCAAGGAGGAATTAATGTTATATGGGTGATACTTGATCATTTTAGGAAATTAAAAAACGTCCTAGAGGTTAAGGAGTTGATCTTAGGGGATGTTTTGTCAAGGTAATATCTTGAGGATGTGGTGAGTGTCCATAGAGTCCCAATTATGATCATATTTTATTGTGATCCTCTTTTACCTCTATGGTGAAGAGAGGTCTCCATCATGCTTTTAACTCTCAGTTATTCCTTAGCACTAAGTTTCATCACTACAAGGATGGTTAGAAAGAGAAAACCATATGTATTATTAAAGAAAGGTTGTGTTCTTATCTCTTGTATTTTGTTGTTTTGTGAATGAGTCACCTACCCTTGGCCAAGTTTTCTTACAAAAAATAATTTTCACTCAACCATTGGTATGATGATTTTTTAAGAACTATATGGATGAACTTTATTTTACCCATTTTTCTAGAATGGGGTCCTGGAGTCATCAAACCTTATTCTAGAATTAGTGTATAGTATGATAGAAATGGTTTAGATAATTCAAAGAAGAATAAAATAGGTGAAGTATTATCATAAGGCATATGAAGATCATAAGATGAGACCACTAGAGTTTGATGTTAGAGACCAAATGTTCTTGAAGGTGAATCCTCATCATGGGTAGTGAAGGTTTTGTTATGGGACTAGGATTTTTCCCTTGTTTGTTGGGACATTTGAGAAGTTTTATCAAGTTGGATCCTTGGACTATCAAATAACACTTCCCCCAAAGATGATCTATACACATGATTCCATACATGAGTTGTAGCTCTGCTATTATCTTCATGATGATTCCCTCATCATTGACTGGGGTGAGAACGATGTTGGAGATGATACAACCATTGAGGATTGGCCTATGGAGGACCAGGACCCCTGAGAGACGGTGTTTTGTAGGTGGAATATTCCCTTGGCTTGTTCTTATGGAGACATGGTGGTATTGTGGAGATAACCTAGAAACTTGAGATGCAGATACAATCTCATTACCCTGATCTGTTTGTTGTTTATATCTTCTCTAATAGTGTTTCTCATTTGGGGTTATTGACATTATATGATTTATGAGATGATTTCATCTTTTTTTATTAGTAACCTTACTATTGATTGAGAGGTATCTCCCCTAGGAGAGTGTTTAGGAGCTATTAGGTAGAGTTGTGTGGTTTTATGCATTGTTCCTCAAAGTGAGGTGGTAGAGTGTAATGTCTATATTTTTTTGTATTATTTTTGGATATTATATATACTATTTTTGTGAACAGTAACTGAGATTCTGTGTGACTCTGAGGCCCCGTGTCCTAAGAATAAATGTTTGAAATTTATTAAATACCACACACACGATGTTTTCCTAAAAAGTTGAATTAAATACATAATGGGGGACATGATAAAAAATATGAGGGCAACATTGAGATCAAAAGATAGGTTTTACCCTAGCAATGAAATAATCTTTGATGGCATGTATAATTTGTGAAAAAATCATCATGGGAACAGAATTTACAAAATAAATTTACTAAATTGATTTAATTTAATTTATTACATGCAGAGGAAGGATCAAATTTGAATATACAATTGTGATACTTTCATTATGGTTGGAAAATTAATCCTCGGTGGTCTAGAAGAACATATGGGATCACTCTTTCTTAACGATGATGGATCAGGACATGATCATTGATCGTTATGCCAATCGAGTTCGTGGATCTCATCAACGATAGAAAGGATGAATCTTTCTTCATGAAGAACCAATCTGAACTATAGGTATGATATTGATTTGTGTTTTCCATCTATTTCTTTAATCCTGGATGAACATAGATAGAATCCATAAATATAATTTATATGCACATCATCGGTAGATTTAAATTAATGGACTCATATATTTTTGTTGTGTTTATTCCTCTTTTATTTCCTTATTCTATGAAAAATAATTGATGTCAAATGAAGAACATTTGAGGTCCATTACTCACAGTTAATGGATTATGGATCCCCCCATTCTACGTAAATTCATCGCAAGTGTTTATTTGTGCATGTGGTTCAAAGAATACCCAATATTTGATTATTTCACAACCATTATTTGGTGAAACAGGTCGATACCATGATCAAAATTCATGGTCAATGATGTGGTTAAGTGGGACCACAACATTGGTAGATCAAAGGAGAATCATAACATATTTTTGGAATATGTTCATCTTGGTTTTGACAAGGCCACTACTGGTGGCATGCACACACATTTTCTGAGAATATTTGAAGCTCATAATCTTGATCTATAGTTACTAGAGGCTCATATGACCCCCGATATACTAGTTTTGGTGGGGTCAGTAGCTCTATTTATGCGTTGGATGATGTGGAGGAAGATCTCATCAAACTTGGAAAATCCCGATTTATACGATGTGTAAATACGATTTACACACCCTGTGGGTCCCCATGGCTATGACGCTAGGGTTTTGGATTGAGAAAAATCTCACACGTTGTGTGACATGATCATATTCCATGTGAAACATCCATGACAGTTTGAAATGTACAACTACGTGTACACATACACATCCAAAAGTACTTGAATATTGGAATGTCGTGTACTTGGACACAGACACAACCTGATGTACATTGTCTGGTACAAAGACAAAGACATAGCCATGTGACACTAGAAGGGTGTCGATAGATCTATACATTATGGGAGTTTCACTCAAACACCAATTTTAAAACGGTTTACAAGCTATGTGACGAATCACCACATAAAAAGAACTAGGTTGATAAAGGCACACTGTGTACTCTACTAATAGGATATATACTCCCTAAGATATATCTTAGAGCTCTTCATCTCTTAAGTTGAGATTAGTTTCAGTTGAGTGGTTTCCCCCTTAGATCATTTCCCTCTAGGGTACAATATGGTATTAAATCTACATATTAGGACTGTGATCCAATCTATATTATGAGTCTCTAATAGATATTGTGGTGTCTCTCCATGAGACTGGAGTGTGATCCTCTATCACCTTTGTACCCTATGTGGGGTATTTGGAATCAATGTGACCTCTTTGGGAACAACATTGATCCACCATCTAGTAGTACGTATCATTAGGGTTTATGGTATTGTTGGCATACAATCTTATACAAAGTGGGTTGATCTATATTAGGTTTATGGTGTCCCACATTGGTTTTGGGATTTACCTATATCTGAGTATCAGGGTCTTTTGAGACCAGTGAGATTTCTTAGCTGGGGTCCAACGATATTGATCTCTTGTTTGAGAATCCATAGTGATATCATGGCTCGTGGAGTGGATTCTCCCTTAAGGATCGCTATTTCAAGAAGAATACTATGGCATTAAATTTTTTTTGACCTACTGGTGGTGTAGTGTCCTTTCTAAGTATATATGAGTGTTTTAAATTATAAATTTAATGCTATAACCTTTTATTGAGCTAACTATACTTGATGATTTTTATTTAGTGTTTCCGTTCTTTCCTACTGGGTATTATTATTCTCACCACTACATGGGATCTACCTAAAGATGTCATGTTGTATGCATAGGATGATCATTTTGATGGTGTCCTGGGAGGACACAGAGTTGGTTGACTATTTCAGAAGCTAGACATACTGAGGAGTTTACTGAGATCTTGAATTTGATCACAGTCCTCACCCTTAGAGCCAGATTGAATCATTACAGTTTTTAGTTGGCTTGTATTTTTCAATGTTTTCACTTTCAGTAATTTTATATTGTAATTTGGGTGTGGGATTATAGTTTTATTCATGCATTGGTTTTAATTTTTTTACATTTATGTATTATATTGTATTGGAGTTGCATGTGTGTGTACATGCAGATTAGGCTAATTCCACAAATTTGTGGGATATTACTACTCAGCACCGGTCTCTAGCCCCTAGCCTGTTGGAGGTGGTCTTGGGGTAGTCACAGGTCCAAACCCAGTGGGTCTGGTATTGATATAGTGGTATCAGAGCATTAAATTTTATCACATGAATGATGTCTATGATATTGGTTTGGGGAAACTTTGTTTAATGTTTTGAGTTTGGATTTCAGGATATAGACTTGAGTGTTGGTGCGACAACCAACGTATCCATACAAAAGGCTCCAATCCCATTCCTTTCAACATGATACATGTAGAAATTTGTTTTAGGGAAAACATTGGAACATGCATCATATTCAAATGGGTTGTGTTTTCCATGTACTTCTTGATTCACCTCCCGTTATTTACTCTTTTGACTGTGGTATATCTTGTTTTATTTTAGGATTCCTCTATGAAGACAACTATCTAGGATTCCACTGGGTGATCATGGGAATGATCCACTGAGTGATGAGGCATTGGTATAGGGGCCTATACTAGGGATATCATCTATGGGTGGTTTACCAACAATTACTCCACCCTTTGAGAAACATCTTGAATTGGAAGTGCCATCTGAGAATGCACACAAGATGAATGAGTATGTGTTTTAGAGGCAGCAACCTCCCAGGTTTCGGGGTGTGCCAGACTACCCATGTGTCCAAGGACAGGAAAGAGGTAGTCAGGTGGGTGTTCTGCCTTATGGGGATTACTAGAGACTGGATAAAATTCCTTACGATGAGTCTTATTTAGGAATAATTTGGGAAATGTTGGAGCTTAGTGACCCAGTCACATGAATAGATGACTATATGAAGGTCATAATTTGAGCATCTCTTTCGATATTATTTCTATCTGGCCATATTGCAATCAGTGCACATATAGAAGATTCTGCATCTAAAAAAGAACATTTTGAATATAGCAGAGTACATAATGAGTTTGACTGATCTCTCATGATACTCCATGGATATGGATAATGATACTTTATTCAGAGCATATTCATTTAATAAGGGATTACTCCATGAAATTAAGGATTCATTGGTATACCTTTTCATTCCCACTTATGATGGGGTACTTGAGAGTGCCTTGGTGGTGGAGAGATTCTTGGTAGTGTGGGAACAAAAAATCGGTATTGGTAGTGGGAAACCAAGAGTTGAGACCTCAGTAGTAGGTAGATGATGAAATTCACAAGGATCTAAGAAAGTCAAAAGCTTCAGGAGGTGATCTTGGGAACAAGGTTAGTGGTCAAGGTTTCTCAGGATGGATCGAATCAACCGAGGGAGGGGTGATGTTTGTTCTATAATGTTTAGGGACACCTGACTAGATATTGTCTAACCCATCATACATGTGATCCATAGATGGTCGAGGGACTGTTGGGATAGAGGAATAGGTGGGTGAAGGGTGGTTCATAGGGTGGAAAACATAGAAGAGGGTCTAGTAGTGCAATAGGAGGTGGTCACAGTTTTGACCTATTATCAGCACCACCCCCGGTGGTCCACACCAGGCTTATAGAGTTGGTGATTAGATATAATGCCAACTTCAGGCTATGGAGGCCTATGATATCGAGGCTCTATGGATGATATGTGGTTTTATATATGACTTTTATACTTAAGGTCTAGTATTTATGGACACATGGGAGAGTCATTCCTTCATTTCCACTTCTATGGTTCATGATTAGAGATTTTGGTTAAACCATTGGATCAATCCTTTTGGTTTGAGACTCTAATAAGCAGTGAATAAATAATTCCACACTTATGCTGAAAATGAGATTTGACTTTTAGAGGTGATATTTTTTTAGGATATATCCATGTGGCATGACGAGGCCTTACAGTGTCATCTTAGGTATGGGAAGATTATCCACATTTCATGTCCAGATCGACTATTTAAGACAGAGGATGTCGTGTGTCCATAGTTTTGGGACAATGAATTCTTTTTTGGGTGAAAAGGAAACCTTGGATGATCAGTATGAGATTGAGGATATGAGAGTACAACTGTTTACTCACTAATTGTCTAGAATTACTCTTGGAGCTGTGGATGGAATGAAATATCAGTTTCATGTGGTGGTGGAGAAGTATGAAGATATATTTCAAGATAACATTCCAAGCTTAACTCCCCACCGATAGCTAGACTTCTGTATAGGCTTACACCCTGGAGCGACCATGATATCTTCACCAGCATATTAGATGAGTCCCACAGATCTTTGTGAGATGAAGGTTCAATTATATGACTTGCAGAAGAAGGGATTTGTTAGACCCAATGTTTCATCTTGGGTGGCCCCAATTTTTTTCACTAAGAAGGTGGATGGGAGCTTAATATTATGTGTGGAATACTGGTTTATTAACTAGGTGACCATGAAGAATAATTATCTACTATTGAGGATCAAATACCTCTTTGATCATTTTATAGGGGCATGATGGTTCTCAAAGATTGTCCTCAGATCTATATATCAATAGTTTCAAGTATGGTACAAAGATATACCAAATATGAGATTAAGATGTATCTACAGTCACTATGAGTACTTGGTGATGCTATTTAGTGTGAAAAATTCACCAGTACTATTCATGGGACTCACAAAGTAGATATTTCTTCCTTTATTATACCTATTTGTTGTAGAATTCATCGATGACATACTAGTGTACTCAACATCCAAGGAGAAGCATGTGAGACACTTGAGGATGGTCTTATATACACTATGAGAGAACAATATTCATGGGAATATATTGATGTTTCAGTTTTGGATTTAAGAGGTCCACTTCACGAGAGACGTTATCTCATAGGTAGGAGTAGTAGTGGACCTAATGAAATTTGAGACCTTGCATGCTTAGGAGCCACCCTAGAGTGTTACCAAGGTGTGAAATTTACTTAGGTTGGTAGGGTAATACTAGAGGTTTGTACCTGATTTCTATAGAGTGGAAACACCCTTGACTGCATTGACCTAGAAGGGTAGGCCATTTGTGTGGATGAAAAGTTTCTAATAGTTCTTTTATGAACTGAGTCAGAGGTTGATGAGAACTCCCATCATGAGATTTCTAGATAAGGGTTTCATGTATGTAATGTTCCATGACGCATCGAGGACTAGACTTGTTTGTGTTATGATGAAAAGATGTGCAGTGATTTTCTATGGTTCATGTTAATTAATACCACATGATATGAACTAAGAAACCTATGATTTTGATCTTGCAGTAGTAGTAGTCTCACTGATGATGTGGTGACACTACCTAATGGGTGAGAGGTTTATTATATACTATAAACACAAGATTCCCAAGTATATCTTATCATAGAAGGATCTTTACTTGGGGAAGATGTGATTTCTAGAGTTAGTCCATGAATATGAATTAGATATTACATATACTGCTAGGATGGTGAACGTAGTATTAGATACTCTCAGAATGGGATCTTGGTATTAGTTTTTTCTTGAGGTGTAAGAATGTTTAGCCTCGTTGTAGTTGTCCTTTGTGTAAAAGGATGATGATTAATGTCTTTATTTCACCATTGTTACCCCATATCTTTTACAGTGTGTTAGGGATTCAAAGCATAGGGATACTAACTATGAGACCTTAGGTACATAGATATCCACTAGAAACACTCCTGATAGATATAATGAATGTTGGAAGCATGCTATCCTTTTAAGAGGATATACAATGGTACCTTTGATTTTGTGGTAGGAGGCGATGAAAGAGTTTCATATATCCCATTTGGAGGTTATCATATTGTGTAAAAGAAATACCCAGACCTCCAATGCTAGTTTTGGTGGCCATGTATGATGAAGGAAGTCAAAAAAATCATCTCTCACTTCCTCACTTATCACCAGGTGAATGTTGAATACTAGCTTCGAACGTGGTTATCTCAACACCTTGAGGTGACAGATTAGAAGTCGGTTGGGTTATCGATGTATTTCATGATGACGTTATCCCATATGTCAAGGGGCACAATTCTATATGGGAGATCTTAAACTGACCCACCCCGTCATCCCACTTCCTAGCTTTTCGATACCGTATTTCGGTAGAGATCTTGGGATGCCACTATGTGAAGAAGATAGTTCGAGTCCATGGTGTCACGACCCGTCCTCGGAGCCCGTTCTGTGACTACCCCAAGCCCGCCTTCCATAGGCCAGGGGCTGGCGACTAGCACCAAGGCGTAATTCCCAGTAAAAAGGGAAGGCATTGCCTTTTAAATAAACAAACACCACAGAGCAAGCAAGCAGAAGTAAACACAAAGTAAAAACTGGGTACAACAGTAAGTGCAGAAAAGTAAGTGGGCCAGAATACAAACCCAAACTGAAAGTAAAGTACAACTGAAAAAGGGAGTACAAAAACTGAAAATTAAAGCCACAGCCTCGAGCCATCCACTGGAAGTCCCACCTAAAGGGTGGGTATAGATAGCCTCCATAGCTCCTCGGGTCCAGCCGTCCACTCCGAGTACGCCATGACCAGTGGTCCACCTCCGGGTACCGACCTACTGTACAAGCCTCAACCACGATCAGCGCTATCCGTCGTCTTCAACCAATACAACATAGTGCGGGCATAGCCCATGAAGGGGTGAGTATAAGCTACTCAGTAGGAACCCCGAGACCCTCGAAGGTCTCCCATAATCCTCAAAGGATAATCCACAAAGGAAAGTAACAATCACGAAGTCACATCCGGCACTACTTAGGAATATGCCCATACATATACATAAGTCATCAATTCTCGTTCGACTCCAACATCCGAGCTCAAGTACAACCCAGTCCACACAGGAAACCACAACCCAAACCACACAGGAATGCATAACGTAATCCACACATAATATCAAGTCAATCATATCAAGGATAAGGATTTAAAGTCAAGATACAGCTCACACATGTATACTTTTTCGTAAGACGATAGAGATGATCAGACATTGCCACTAATTCATCCAAGCCGTCGGATCCACACAGGATCGATAGGTACTAACCCCCACAATGACCCACAAAGGATCGATATGTAACTAACCCCCGCAATGACCCACACAGGATCGGACCCAAACAGGATCTGTAGGCACTGGCCCACACAGGACCGCTAAGCGCTGACCCACACAGGATCTGACCCACACAGGATCGGTAGCACTGATCCACGTAGGATCGCTGAGTGTTGTAGTAATTGCTGTCGAATCCACGGAGGATTTATGTATAGTTGTCATCGTCGTCGCAGTCGCAGCCAGCTCTAGGGTTCCCGCACACAGCAAGCTCGTTCAGGAGGGTCTGCTCCACGAGCCGAGGGGCTGATACATCAACAGACACATAGTCCGGAGTTGATTTATCCAAAAGTTCCGTATCTTCAACAGGAACTCAACGCGACAGACGGCACATCGATCGGACGCCCGGTCTGAGAGTTATTGGACTTTTCGTTCCAGGGGCCCGATTGGTTTTTAAGTCAAAACCAACCCAGCCGTACTCTAACTACGTCGAAACCTCGAGAATAGTAATCCAAAAGGTCCGTATCACTTATAGGAATCCATCAAAGTCGACGGTACGTCAATCGGACGTCCGGAGCTCAAGTTATGAGCGTTTCCGCTCCGAGGGCCCGATTGGTTTCGTGTACGAACCCACCCAGCCGAACCCAAAGTACTCCGAAACCTTGATTGTAATATATCGAAACGAACGTCTCGATCCAAGGATCGCATCGCCGCTGGCGTTGCATCAATCGGATATCCTCATCCCATGTTATGTGAAAAAGACCGTGAGAGGTCCGTAAGTGGGGGTTTCGGGCCTGGACCGGCCCAGCCCGGCGCGCTGGCCAGGGCCAGGTGGCTCGGCCGTTTCGGTCGAGTGGATGGGGGGGGGGGGGGGGCTACCCCCCTGTCTCATAACCACGGCCCCCATGATGGGGGGCTTCTCATGCTAGACAGCCGGGGGTGGTAACCCCCGGCTCCTCCCTTGACTGGTCGGCCCGCTCCGGCCTGCTCCGGCCGGCCGGCTGCTGCCGCCACTGGACCGGCGTTGGCCCATCCCCTTGCTCCGACACCGGCGGCCCGGAACTGGCTGCCGGTCTCCCCGCTCCGCTGCAGCCTAAGCCGCGACCTGGGTCCATCCGGCGCGGCGCGACGGCACCGCGCCCCTCCGCCGCGGCCCCGCTACGGCTTCGGTTCCTTCGGGGTTCTTCGACGCGGCGTGACGACGCCATGATCTTGTTCGATTCAATGGCACAGCGCGATGACGCTGCGCATTCCTTGCCTCATGACCCCGCGCGGTGTGTTGGCATCACGCCATCCTTGTTTCATTCCACCACAAGGTAGACAAGAGAAAACGGGGAGGAGGTTCGGTTGTGTTTGTGCGGTCCGGCCCCCTCCCTTTAACTGGTAACAAGTAGTCCAATTGAACGAGTAACGTCGACGGAAGAAAATCACGAATATCATCAGCAACAAAAATCCCCTACCTCAAGCATAGTTTGAACGAAGGTTCGTCTCGGAAAAACCGTCGCACAAGGAGGTGTCGCGGAAGGAGAATCATCGCGTCACGGAGAAAAGATTCGTCGGCGTCGCGTCGTCGATCTCCGAGGATCTGTCATTCTTGTCGACCTTCGTCGGAGGTCGGCGTTCTTCACGTTCTTCGCATTCTTCATGTTCTTCATCGAAGAAGAAGAAGATCTTCAATAACCTTAGCCTTTCTCCAAATCCTCTCAATGCAACAAGTTCCAACCAAAATAAAATAAGTACTTCACTTATTTTATTAACATGACTTAAGTATTTGAATTCAAACATTCAAATTAAACTCACCTATTTAATTAACATAAATTATCAACTTTAATGGTGAGTTCAAGTAGTTAGGGAATATGAGGGGGTGGGGTTCTTGTGGGCCCCACCACCCTCATAACCTCCCATGGGAAGTTGGGTGGTTTCCCCCAACTTCCACTGAAAGGTTTTAACCACATAGAAAGAAAAAAAATAAAAATTGTAGCTAAATTTTTATTTTTAACTTCCTTAATTTTTAACAACTTCTCCCGTGTAAACGCAACTCCGGAAAAAGTTGTTCCTAAGAAATTACCAGCTCTGTGAATCCATCGGTGCCCTCAGAATTCGATTCTGAGCACCGGTTCAAATGTTTGAAAATCCCGCTCATTCGTTCACTGAACGTACCCGAGCTAAACTTTGGATAGTAATTGCGGGCACACTGGGCCTCAGAATCAAGTGCCGTCAGAAACCGAATTCTTGTAAAATCCCAAAGAAAATTAAGAAAAAATTTTCCTTGAATTTTACGAGTCTTTAAATTACTCCCATCTCAGGGCTTTACGTCCCCGTAAAGATACATAAAAAACTAGGGGAACAAATGTGGGTACTGTGCACACATCTGAGCCTCCCGCTCCCAAGTGCTCTCCTGGAGGTTCCTGTGATGGCATCTAATGTGCACTAGGGGAATCGAGCATCCACGTAGGACCCACTCCTGTCAATCCTCGATCTCCACTGGGACCTCTGCAAAAGTAACCCCATCATCTATCTCCATATCCCCATGGTCAATGATGTGCGTCGGGTTGTGCACGTATCTCCTCAGCTGGGATACGTGGAAGAAGTCGTGCACCCGGTGAAACTGAGGTGGTAGAGCCAGGATATAAGCCACCTCACCAATCCTTCTGAGGACCTGAAATGGTCCGATGAAGCGTGGAGACAACTTTCCGCCTCGGTCAAATCTCCGTAATCCACGTTGAGGTGAGACCCGCAAGAAGACGTGGTCACTATCCTCGAACTCCAGTGGCCTCGGCCTCCTGTCTGCATAAGACTTCTGCCGGCTCTGAGCTATCCTCATTCACTCCTGGATGACCTGGACCTTCTCTGTCATGTCCTGGACCATCTCCGGTACCACAAGTGCTGACTCCCCAGGGTCTATCCAGCACAGAAGAGATCTGAATGGTCAGTCATACAACGCCTCGTATGGTGCCATCCCGATGGTGGAGTGGTAGCTGTTGTTGTATGCGAACTCCACCAAGGGTATGTGGCCCTCCCAGCTGCGACCAAAGTCGAGGACACATGTGCGGAGCATGTCCTTGATAGTCTGAATGGTCCTCTCCATCTGACCATATGTCTGAGGGTGAAAGGCGATGCTGAGACGTAGCTGTGTCTCGAACGCCTCCTGCAACCCCTTCCAAAGTCGGGAAGTAAAGTGAGCATCTCGATTGGAGATGATAGATGATCTCAAACCATGAATCCGTACAATCTCTTGAACGTAGAGACGTCCCAAGCTCTCTACTGATCCCTGCTCTCTAATGGGTAAGAAGTGAGCCGACTCGGTGAGTTGGTCGACAGTCACCCAAATGGAGTCGTGACCTCTGGAAGTGCGTGGAATTCCGGTCACGAAGTCCATAGATATGCCGTCCCACATCCACTCCGGGACCTCCAAGGGTTGTACCAAGCCTGCTGGTACCTGGTTCTCTTCCTTCACCTACTGGCAGTTGAGGCATCGAGAAACGAACTCTGCCACAACCTTCTTCATGCCCGACCACCAGTGCTGTCGTCTGAGATCCTGGTACATCTTCGCCACTCTAGGATATACCTCCAAAGGGGAAGTATGAAGCTCTCTCAGATCCTCCACCCGTAAAGAAACTGGTACCAAAGTACGTCCTCAGAAAAGGACGTCGTGCTCTCCTCCTAAAGAGAAACCATCAGGTACCGATCCTGAGGATATCTGCGCACGTCGCGTCTCACAGTCAGTGTCCCCACGCTGTGCCTCTCTGACCCACTGTATTAGTGGAGGAGTGACTGTGAGTGACTGAAGAAAGGTTTCTCCATCTCTATCCATGAAGGATATCTGCAAAGCGGCTAGCTGCTCTGTCACCTCCCCAAGTAGCTGAATGCCCGTCCTCCTGGTGAGAGAATCGGCTACCATGTTCCCCTTTCTAGGAGTATAGACTATCTCAAAGTCATAGTCATGGAGGAACTCAAGCCATCACTGTTGTCTTAGGTTCAGGTCCTTCTGCAAGAAGATGTACCCGAGACTCTGGTGGTCAGAATAGACTATAAAGCGCTCTCCCATCCGATAGTGTTGCCACATCTTCAGAGCGAAGAACACTACTTCTAACCCCAGGTCATGGGTAGCGTAGTTCTGGTCATGCTGCCTCAACTGATGTGATCCATAGGTGATCACGGCCCGCTCCTACATCAGGACACATCCGAGTACGGTCCCTGATGCATCGAAGTAAACTACGTACCCAACTCCCTCCTCCGGTAGCCTCAAGATAGGCGTGCTGGTCAATCTCTGTCTCAGCTCCTGGAAGCTCTGCTAACATCTGTCTGACCACACAAAGGGTCTCCCCTTCTTCGTCAAAGCTGAGAGTGGTGCCGCAAATCTGTAGAAGTCTGGCACAAATCTACAGTAGTATCCAGCTAGTTCCATGAAACTCCACACCTCCGTCACGCTCCTGGGTGGCTCCCAAGTTAGCACTGCCTCGATCTTCGTAGGATCCACCGCAACTCCCACCTCAGAGATGACATGTCCCAAGAAGTGGACCTCGCGTATCCAGAATTGACACTTCTAGAGCTTTCCATAAAGCTGGTGCTCTCGGAGTGTGTCTAGTACAACCCGCAAGTGGTAGGCGTGCTCCTCCTCGGTCGTTGAGTAATTAAAAATGTCATCAATGAAGACCACGACAAATCGATCGAGGTATGGCTGAAAGATCCTATTCATGAGGGCCATGAAAACTTCTGGAGCATTGGTTACACCGAATGGAATAACGAAGAACTCATAGTGTCCATACCGACATCTGAAGGCCGTCTTCTACACGTCCTCGTCCCGAACTATGAGCTGATGATAGCCTGATCTAAGGTCTATCTTTGAGAACCACCGTGCTCCCTTGAGCTGATTGAAGAGGTCATCAATCCTCGGTAGTAGATACTTGTTCCTCACTGTCTCCTGGTTCAAGCGACTATAGTCGACACAAAGTCGCAATCTCCCATCCACCTTCTTGGAGAACAATATCGGGGAAGCCCAGGGTGAAACACTGGGTTGGTTGAATCCCTTTCCCTGCAAGTCCTCCAATTGTACCCGTATCTCTAGAAGCTCAGCGGGGGCCATACGATATGCTGGAGTGGATATCGGGGCTGTCCCGGAGTACAGATCAATATAAAAGTCTACCTCTCTACGAGGAGGTAGTCCTGGTACGTCGTTGGGGAAAACGTCTGCATACTGATCCACCACTACAGGAAAACTAGGACTCCACTCGTCAACTGATCCAAGGATGAGGCTAGACAACTGATGAGTGATGGGCAGTCCTCTCCTCCGCGAGAGTCCATCCTGTGCTGCGAAGGCTCCCTTCTCGCTGGTGAAGGTGAACCTACTCCCATCAGTGCGTACACACCGCACCTTGCGCCTAATACAGTCGATCTGAGCATGGACTGTAGATAACCAATCCATGCCCAAGATGACATCTTAAGGCCTCAAAACCACTACAATAAGATCCCAGCCGAAGCTCTCGCCTCCTAGAGTAAGCTCACACTGCCGGCACCAGTGCGTAATCGTCGAGTCTGCTCTCGTAGGAGTCTCTAGCAGTAAGGATCGAGCCAACAGCTCGGTCGGAATCTCTGAGCTCCGAACAAGGGCAGTGGCTATGAAAGAATGACTTTCTTCTGTGTCAATAAGAACTGCAGCAAGGGTGGAATAGACATAGATAGTACCTCGAATCATCTCGGGTACGCCATGGTCGTAGGCCTCCGCTGCCTGAAGTTGTGCCTGTCTCTGCCCGCCAGCTTCCTGTGGTCGGGGTGGACCTCATGGGGGTGGTGGTGGTAGAGCCTCAAAGCGTCGCCCACCACTTGCTGCTCGGCCAGCTCCTCTGCCTCATCTGACTACTCCCTATGGACCGCCACGGTCGACCCTCTGCCTTTTCCTAGGTGGTCCCTCAACCGTCTGCTGCTCCTCGGTACGGCGGGTCGGGCAGTCACGAGCCATTTGGCCCTGCCCGCCACATGCGTAGCACTGTCTGCCTCTCGAAAGACTGGCTATGCGCTCTGTGCCCCGCACCTCTGAGCCAGTGTCCTGAGGTCGTTTGCCTGAGGGTCTGGTCTGCCTGAACCCATGAGTCATCCGTCAACTGCCTGCTGCAGAAGACTCTGCTACGTTCCGCCCTGCGGTAGTTCTCACTGCTGATGTAGGCTCAGCAATGAAGCTCTCGATCAGAAGGGATCTCTCCAGTACCCCTGCCTGTGTTAGAATACTGAGGGGGATCAGCGATGCCCTGATCTCATGCCTCAATCCCTGCTCAAAGTTCTGGGCCCGGAATAATGGGTCTCGTACCATGTCTATAGAATAGTGCGAGAGATCTGTAAATCTCTCCGAGTACTGGGCGACCATCTAGCTGCCCTGCCGCAGCTGTAGAAGCTCCTGGATGCACACCGCACGGAGGGTGGCTGGGACGAACTCCAAGCGGAAGAGTCTCTCAAAGTACGTCCAGAGGAGAGATGTCTCGTCGTGCACCTGGAGCATCAAGCTCCACCATCTGCCTGCTACCGCGTGCAGGAGGCTCTCTGCGAGGATCACCATGAGGCCTGCTAGTGTCCTCACTAACCTGAAAACTCATACAACTACCTCCAGCCAATCCTCGGTGGCCTGAGGGTCCGTCTCCCCGCAGAACCTGGGCAGTCGCTAATTCTTAAACTCATACAGTGCACTAAGGCAATGTGCATCGTCAATGGCTGGGGCTGGTAGCATCAGTTGCTCAACGGGTAGAGGTACCGCCGGTGCCTCTATTGTCAAAGAGCCCTGTACCAAGGTCTTGTCGCTCGGTGGGCTGTCATCATGAACAATGCTCGAAACCCTTGCTGGATTCCATCGTGGGACCATCCTGAAAAGAAACAGGTGCACCACGGTCAAACAGTATACCTGGTGAGCAGACATAAAGTAATCACAAAGAAAACTTGAAACACATATGAAATCAATTTTTTCGTGCATTAAGTCGGAAATCAGAAGTCAGGGTCCTGGTGTATGGATACGTCGGACGCCGCACCAACACTAGACTCCCTAGACTGATAACCAAACTCAATACCCTTAACACTATTGCTTCACATAGAAGAAAGATCAGAGTCCAAATTTATGCGGTACAACCGAACTCCTCTGATACCAATTTTTCACGACCCGTCCTCGGGGCCCGTGCCGTGACTACCCCAAGCCCGCCTTCCATAGGCCAGGGGATGGTGACTATCACAAAGGCGTAATTCTCGGTAAAAATGGAAGACATTGCCTTTGTAAAGTAAACAAACACCACAGGGCAAGAAATCAGAAGTAAACACTAAGTAAAAATTGGGTACAACAGTAAGTGCGGAAAAGTAAGTGGGCCATAATACAAACCCAAACTGAAAGTAAAGTACAACTGAAAAAGGGAGTACAACAACTAAAAAGTAATGCCGCAGCCTCGATCCGTCCACTAGAAGTACCACCTGAAGGGTGGGTACAGATAGCCTCCACAGCTCCTCGAGTCCAGCCATCCGCTCCGAGTTCGCCCCGCCCAGTGGTCCACCTCCGAATACCGACCTACTCCGCAAGCCTCAACCACGATCAGAGCTGTCTGTCGTCTGCAACCAACACAACGTAGTGCGGGCATAGCCCGTGCAGGGGTGAGTATAATCTACTCAGTAGGGACCCCGAGACCCTCGAAGGTCTCCTATAATCCAGAAAGGATAATCCACAAAGGAAAGTTACAACCACGAAGTAACATCTGACACTACTTAGGTATATGCCCATACATATACGTAAGTCATCAATTCTCGTTCAGCTCCAACATCCGAGCTCAAGTAAAACCCAGTCCACACAGGAAACCACAACCCAATCCACATAGGAAAGTATAACACAATCCACACAGGATATCAAGTCAATCATATCGAAGATAAGGATTGAAAGTCAAGATACAGCTTACACAGGTATACTTCTTCATAAGACGATAGAGATGATCAGATATTGCCACTAATTCATCTAAGGCATCGAACCCACACAGGATCGATAGGTTTCAAACCCCGCAATGACCCACAACGGATCGATAGGTAACTAACCCCCACAATGACCCACATAGGATCGGACCCACACAGGATCTATAGGCGCTGGCCCACACAGGACCGCTGAGCGCTGACCCACACAGGTTCGGTAGCACTGATCCACGTAGGATCGCTGAGTGCTGTAGTCGTCGCCGTCGAATCCACGAAGGATTTCTGTACAGTCGTCATCATCGTCGCAGTCGCAACCAGCTCTAGGGTTCCCGCACACAACAAGCTCGTTCGAGAGGGTCCGCTCCACGAGCCGAGGGGCTGATACATCAACTGAAACATAGTCAGGAGTTGATGTTTCCAAATGTTATGTATGGTCAACAGGAACTCAACGCGACAGACGGCGCGTCGATCGGACGTCTGGTCTGAGAGTTATTGGCTTTTTCGTTCCAGGGGCCTAGTTGGTTTTTAAGTCAAAACCAGCCCAGTCGTACTTCAACTGCATCCAAACCTCGATCAGAGTAATCCAAAAGGTCCATATCACTTAGAGGAATCCATCAAAGTCGACGGTACATCAATTGGACGTCCGGAGCTCATGTTATGAGCGTTTTCGCTCCGAGGGCCCAGTGGGTTTCGTGTACGAACCAACTAGGACGAACCCAAAGTACTCTAAAACCTTGAGTGTAATATATCAAAACGACCGTCTCAATCCTAGGATTGCATCATCATTGACGATGCATTGATCAGAGTTCCACAGCCCATGTTATGGGCAAAAGACCGTGAGAGGTCTGGAAGTAGGGGTTTCGGGCCCGGGCCGACCCGACCGGAGACCCCCTGGGTCGGCCTGAATTGGGTCGACCCGACCCGAGTCCGGGTCCGGCCCACGTGGGCACGGCGCAGCGTGGCCCGACGCGCTGTCCGGGGCCAGGTGGCTCGGCCGTTTCGGCCGAGCGGATGGGGGGGGGTGCGGCCCCCTGTCTCGTAACCGTGGCCCCCATGATGGGGGACCGCTCATGCTGGACAGCCGGGGGTCGTAATCCCCGGCTCCTCCCTCGACCGGCCGACCTGCTCCGGCCGGCAGGCTGCTGCCGCCATGGGACCGGCGTTGGTCGGTCCCCCGGCTCCGACGCCGGCGGCCCAGAACCGGCCGCCGGTCTCCCCGCTCTGCCGCAGCCAAATCCGCGGCCTGGGTCTGTCCAGCGCGGTGCGACGGCGTCGCACCCCTCCTCCATGGCCCCGCTACGGCCGCAGTGACTTCGGGGTTCTCCGGCGCGGTGCGACGACGCCGCGATCCTGTTCGATTCAACGACGCGGCGCGACAACGCAACACATTCCTTGCCGCATGACCCCGCACGGTACGTCGGCACCGCGCCATCCTCGTTTCATTCCACCACAAGGTCGACAAGAGAAAAAGGGGAGGAGGGTCAGCCATGTTTTTGCGGTCTGGCCCCCTCCCATTAACTGGTAACAAGCGGTCCAATTGAACGAGTAACTTTAATGGAAGAAAATCACGAATATCATCAACAACAAAAATCCCCTCCCTCGGGCGTAGTTTGAACGGAGGTTTATCGCAGAAAAACCATTGCGGAAGGAGGCGTCGCGGAAGGAGAATCATCACGTCGCAGAGAAAAGATTTGTCGGCGTTGCGTCGTCGATCTCTGAGGATCTGGCGTTCTTCACAACCTTCATCGGAGGTCGGCGTTCTTCGCGTTCTTCGTCAAAGAAGAAGAAGATCTTCAAGCCCCTTAGCCTTTCTCCAAATCCTCTCAATGCAACAATTTCCAACCAAAATAAAATAAGTACTTCACTTATTTTATTAACATGACTTAAGTATTTGAATTCAAGCCTTCAAATTAAACTCACATATTTAATTAACATAAGTTATCAACTTTAATGGTGATTTGAAGGAGTTAGGGAATATGAAGGGGTGGGGTTCGTGTGGGCCCCACCACCCTTGTAACCTCCCATGGGAAGTTGGGTGGTTTCCCCCAACTTCCACTCAAAGGTTTTAACCACATAGAAAGAAAAAAAAATTGTAGCTAAATTTTTATTTTTAACTTCCTCAATTTTTAACAACTTCTCCCGTGTAAACGTTACTCCATAAACGGTGTTCCTAAGCAATTACCGGTTCTGCGAGTCCATCAGTGCCCTTGGAATTAGATTCCGAGCACCATTCCAAAATTTAGAAAATCCCGCTTGTCCGTTCACTGAATGTACCCGAGCTAAACATCAGATAGTAATTCCGTGCACACCGGGCCTCAGAATCAAGTGCCATCAGAAATTGCATTCTTGTAAGATCCCATATAAAATTAAGAAAAAATTTCCCTTGAATTTTACTGGTCTTTACACATGGATTCCCCTTGAATATCTTTTCATATCATGATGCTCGCTTCAAATGATGATTATGGAGAGGATTGCAGGAGGCCTTTGGGACTCTATTGTTCTTGAGCATGGAATTTCACCCCCATAGTGACTTTAAGATAGAGTGGACCAATCAAGTCTTTAGAGGAAATACTGCAGGCTTTCATGTTTGAATTTATCCTTAGTTGGGAGGATCATATACCCTTAGTGGAGTTTTTTGTACAATAGAAGCTACCATTCCAGCATTAGTATGAAACCATTCGAGGCCTTGTACGAGTGACATGTTAGGTCACCACTTTATTATAATGATCTAGGCGTGGTATCCATCATGGTCCCAAAGTAGGTGTGAGCTACTACAGAGAAGGTTCAAATCAATCTAGAGTATATGAGGACTACACAGACTCATCAAAAGTCTTATGAGGATTGATGACAAAGACAAATGGATTTTGAGGAGGGATACCATGTGTTCCTGTGGGTCTCACCTTGATATGGATTGTAGAGATTTGGATGGGGTAGAAATTTATCTACGAGATTAATTGGAAATTTCTAAATACTATTTAGATTTTGTGAGGTGGTGTAAAACTTATCTCTAACACCACAGGTAGATCAGGTACACTACGTCTTCCACGTGTCTCTGATGAGGAGGTATGTGCACAACTCGTCACATGTTCTTAACTGGGGAAATATAGACATTGAGAATTGAGATACCATTGCTGAGTACATGGTGGAGATTGAGGATTAGTATTATAGGATCATTTATGAGAGATGGATTCCCTTTATGCAGGTTCAGTTGCATCATATGAATCTTTTAAAGAGCACATAGGAGTGGGAAACTGAGATGTGAGCTGAATACCCTCATATTTTTCAGTAGGTTTTTCTCTTATTGGGATAATAATTAAAAAGGTTGGGAGAATATAATCACTTGGATTTTTCCTATATTATTTTTGAATATTATATGGACTATTTTCAAGACTAGATGCTAAGAAGGAATGTGATTACATTTCCTAGTGTTCCTAGAATAAACCTTTGAAATAGATTAAATATATTAAATAATATACATGTGCAGTTTTTTTGAAAAAGTGGAATGACACCTGAACAGGATCCCAAATCAAAAATACGAAGGAACCATTGAGTTCATAATGTGGGTCTTACCTTAGGCGTGAAATAATATTTTCCATTATGGGGTGTTTTTAATAAGTATCCATGGTATAAAAATTAATCAAATAAATTAACTAAACTGATTTTTTTTTAATTCAATGAATCAAAAAACTATCCTTTAAATATATGTATATGAGACTTTCCTCAGAGTTTGATTCTTAAACTAGGGGGATCAATAAAACTATTTTATATCACTCTTGTTCAAAAATGATGGATTGGGACTAGATCGTTGATCGTTTCACAAACAGAGTTGATAGATCTCGTCAATGATGGAAACACAAAACCATTCTTCATCAAATATTGATTATATCTCGTTATATAATCCCTGATTAACGTATATCAATTCCATGAATAAAATTGATACACACATAATTTCTAGATTAAAATTGATATAATTATATTTTTTAATTGTGTTTTCCTCTTCAAATGTCTTCTTCAAAGAAAATGAATCGAGACTGAATGAAAAATTGTTGAGGTTCATTCCTTAAGTTTTATGGATTTTGGAAGTCTCCCCCCATTCAATGAAAATTCATCACAAGCATTTATTTTGGGTTGTGGTTCAATGAATAAAAAATATTTTATTATTACACGATCATTCATTGGCACACCATATCGATAACATGGGCATGGTTCATGACCAATGGTGTAAAAATGGAGGTGGATGATCAGAGGTAGATCATAATGGATTTGTAGTACCCATTTAACCACGTTTAAATGATGCATCTATGGAAGATGTGATAAGTTGTTTCTCTAGAGGATTTAAAGCATGAAATCTTTATCTCTATTGACTAAATTCTTAGACAACCCCTGATCTATAGGTTCTAGTGAGATAAGTGACTCTGATGATGTGTAAGATGACGTAGAGGAATATCCCATGGGGTCTGGAAAATTGCGGTTTATATGGAGTGTAAATAGGCATTAAATGCCTCGTGGGACCTCCTAGCTGTGATGATAGGGTTTTGTTGGAGATTAATATCACAATCCATGTGACCCCTCAGTGGAGTCTTGGTATGTACCTTAGAGATTAAACAAACATATCCATGAGTACACAACCTTTAGAATGGTGTGTACTCAGACACAGACATGGCTAGGTGTACACATGCCAGTAATGGTCACAACCAGTGGTACATAGACACGATCAGGAGACATGGTAAGGGTTTTAAGAGACCTCTACACACCATGTGTTTCACTCCCATGACATGTATGTTAAGGTTTAAATACTTTGTGAGGAAGCATCACATAGGATAATTCAGTTTGAGTAAGGCATGCCATGTAATCTATATAAACACCATGAAATCCCTAAGAGACTACTTGGAGATCTTCATCTCTTCAGTTCAGACTAGTGTTGGTTGACTGGGTTTTCCCCATGGTCTATTCCCTCAAGGGTACAATGCATTATTAAATCCACATCTTAGGATTATGATCCCATCTAGAGGAAGAGTCTATGATAGAGTTTTTGGTGTAACTCCATGATTCAGAAGTGTGATAATATATAATATTTATATCCTTTGTGGGGTTTAAGAAATTGATGTGATGTCCTTGATGAAGTCATTGACCCTCCATCCACCAGGTTGTATCAGTAGGGTTCATGGTATCATTATCATATCATCCATTACATTGAGGGATGATCCAGATTGGCTTCATTGTTTCCCCCAATGGTTCTGGGGTGGCCCACTACTTGTGTACCTATTTCTTCTAAGACCAACTAGCTTTATTGGGTAGGTCCCAATGAACTTTACCTCTTGTTCAAGTGTATCCGATGATAGCATGGCTTGTGAAAGGAATTATTTTAGAAAAAGCATCACTTCAAGTAGAATCCCATGACATGCATTTTTTTATGACTACCTAGTGGCGTGGTGTCCTTACTAAGTATATATGGGTGTTTTATTTTATACATTGATTGTAATATCCTTGGATTGGACTCACTATACTAGATGCTTTCTATTTTGTTTTTTCAGGGTGTTCTACTGGATATTGTTGTACTCACTACTGCATGGGATCCATCTTCACATACTGTGTCTTACATAGAAAATTTAAATTTAATTGATTTTTTAATAGGATATAGAGATAGTGGTTTATAGCTTTATCGTGATAGACATAGGTGTTTATAGGGAGATTACATTTGATCATAGTCCTCACCCTTGGAAAGGGTTATAATGTTTACAGTTTTTGGTTGGATTTTATTTGGAAACTTTTAACTTTTAGTTACTTAATATTGTACTCTAGTTATAGTATTATAGATATATTAATACATTGGTTTTATTTTTTTTATATTTTATCATTGTTTGGGCTTGTAGATGTGTGCATGTGTATAGGTACACTAAGATAATGCCTCCCATTTGTGAAAAATTCTTAATCGTTGCAAGTTTTAGCCCTAGACTTCTAAAGGCGGTCCAAGGGTACTCACGAGTCAGAACGTGGTGGGTTTGGTCATGGAATTTACCTCTTGTTGTGTAGATATTGTTGATAGGATTCTCATGGAGTAGTTTTTCAGAAAACTCTTTTTTCCTTCTTAACTCATTGTGTTTGGTTTTTGATTACCGTGGACAATATTTTAGTAGAGTTATCTATTTAAGGTCTTGAATTATAGTTTCCGTTACCTTTGTGACTTTTGGGTGTGGGAGGTGTCCTAGGAAAGTTCCTGGCATTTTGGGGAGTAAAAACCATAGTTCAGTTGATATAGAAGGTTTTTATGATGTGGAGTTGTGGGTAGCACCATAGGGTATGTCACTATGGTGTGGAGAGGAAATTTATGGAATAAAGTGGATTGAGGGTGGATTTTGGAGCCATGTACTATTCATTCATAGTGGCACCAAGGATTATGGAAACATCATAGGCCCTTCACTAGTGGTTGATCATTGCGGCATGAAGAATGCCGAAAATCACATAGGGGTATGAGGTGGTTCTTCCAATTTGGGGGGAGATGTTCCACGAAGGTAGGACATGTAATATCCTCCCTTATTATAGAATGGAATCTATATATTGGTAGTTTATAATTCACCAAAATTACTCCCCATGTAGATAATATTTGTTTCGTGGTGAGCATTGTGTTCTTTGGATGCAGATTTCCTAGGTAGGCTAAGCCATGGTCAAGGGAGGATATTCCATAATTTAAGAGGTTTAAATTTAGGTCTAGGAGATTTAACCATGGTCTTAAAACTTATATTTTGACTATAAATACTTGAAACCCCTCCAAACACACTTTTATTCCAGGAACCTCTCTCAATCGTTAGGCACCCTCCAATGATTTTTGATGTCTTTGAAGCATATTTCGATAGAGATTAATCCATTGATTTTAATTCATAGTGAGTCATGGTGGGTTATAAATCTTTTGTTGTGGATTCTTCTCTATTCAACCAATATTTACTACCATTATTATTTCCATGATAATTGTGTTTATCTTTTATGTTTTTGGTGTGGTTGTGTCATGACACCCTTGGAGGGATATATTTTTCTTATGGGAGAAGTGATCAGAGATCCACATTATTATTCCATTATCAGGAAAAAAACTAATTCTTTGAGGTAGGGATTCATTGATTCTTATTTATTTATAAGAAATAATAAATTTATCATGCTTTATCTTTTTGGGTGGTGGTGAAATTAACCATAATAAAGGATAAACATGATTAATGAAATAATGTTTTATGGTCAGTGATATCATGTGTTCTTCCACCATGATAATGATTTCAATATTGATTTTCTAGATATAATACTATCTATTTAATGATTTTTTAACATGTTGGTTATATTTGTATCATCATGTTATTTGATGGAATTAGTAAATAAAGTAAATCTAGAAAATTGGTTTTTTGGATATGAATATAAATAAGCTATTTTAATTAAACCATTATTATAATTTAATGGAAATAAATTTTATGGATAATGCATTATTTACTTAAATAATTCCATTTTATGTGTCAGTGGAATAGAATAAATAACATGAAGCTAGTAATGACTGTTGTTAATGATAAATAAAGGTATGATATGAGTTCTTATTCCATAATGTTTCATAAAATTGGATGTTTTACTAGGATTATTGTTTTAATAAATGATAACTTTTTACATCTGATGATGTAGGATACCCATACACATAACCTATAATAATTTAATTGGTTAATTCAAGAGGAATTAAAAACCAATTTTCTGATAAAGATAAATGTATGGGTCTAAGGATTCCCATTTTTTGTAATGGATAAATAAATTGTGTTAGGGTCATGAGAACCCATTTGTATGTAAAGTCTAGATGACTTATTTTTAGTACCAAGTTTCATCGTTGATTTTTTCTTGTTTCCTTACGTGTTTATTTAGATGCAACCCATGATATGAGATGTGATGTGAGCCTAAGATAACTATTAGATGATGAGATATGGGATGAGAGGCCTATGATTATAGAAACAATTTATTCCTATGATATTGTGATGTATGATTATGTGAATGATGATGTTAGGGTTGAAACTAGGTTTGATAGAGTGGGTTGAAGCTGGGCACACCCATTTTTGTTCTTTAATCTAGTATTAATTTTTGATAAATCATTCTAAAAATGGGTGGATGGATGGGTTTCCTATTATCTTCATTCCTTTCCCCACTTATTGAGGCAGTTGGATATGAAATGTTATACATTTCATTATGGTAGAATAGGACATTTCGTACAGTACTTGGTACTAAGGAATGGTATTGATTAATAAATTTTTTAACTCATGGGATTGGTTCTTTCTATAATTTAAATATTAATATTAATATTGAGAAACCATGGACTTAGTTAGATTATGATTGGAGGGCATGAACTAAAATTGGTGGTTAATAAAATATAAATAGAATAATATTAATTAATGGATAAATAATTTAGTAGTGTAATGAAAAATTAGTAAATAGGGAAAGAATTAATTTATTATATGTTTTATTAAATGATTGTGTGCCTATAGGATATCTAGTCTCTATTAGTGAAGTAGGGTATGTGACTAATGACAACTATAATTGATACTAGGACTGGTTTATTAATATAGTGTTTTTGTGATATATATTCTATCCATAATGTTTTATAATTTCATACACTACCCCTCCATTATTAGTTTGGTGACTAATACCTAGTGGTCCGGAGGAGGGTGTTTTCTTGAATATCCATATTAGTGAGGGGATGATGGATGACTAACCCATCTGGATTCACTCTCTTATATTTTTAGTATTATGTCATGGTATGCATGGTGGTTAGTTTCCCTATATATGTGTGTAGAGTGCTGTAATGGATTATGGTTAATTCACAACAATATGTATCTTTATATAGTATCCTAAGGATTATTATTGGTGTGATAGTATGGGGTGTGATGGATCAATGTACAATACTCGGTGTATGGGTTGTGATGGATTTAGCTAAAATACCCATTGCAAGATACACATCATATGGGATGTGATGGATCCTGGAAACTAATCAGTTACTATATCGAGATGTGGATGGGATAATGATATGATTCAATGCATGAGATTCAAGTTGTGATACTTGAGACTATGTGTTTTGGACTAGATTATTTTAGAGAGGGATGGATCTGGACATCCGATGTTGAGAAAGAGTGGAAAACCTTTGAGGAAGTAGTAGCATGGTGCCCATGTTTCATTTCTATATTATATTATCTTATTTTAAGAGATAAATAGTGAGGGATATTAGTGGTGAGGTTGGAAACAATGTATAGAAGTTTAGGTGATGACTTAGAATCACCTGTTGTCCACTAGGATTTAGCATGATTTCATTATCTTTTTCATGAGAGGCTATGAGGATGATCCTACTGATTATACCAATTTTGATCAGACTACATATATATAAATATTTTTTCAATTCAGTAGGAGTAATCTGGATATGAGTTTGGATATTACTTTCTCATGGGTGTAGAGGAGTTTATTTGGTATTCATGGTTGTTATTAAGTATATCTTTTGGTACTTATAGTTACTTTTATTTTTTCTATAGTTTCATGACGTAACATGTATTTAATTTTATTTATTTTATCCTTATGAGTAGGATTTTATTGGTTTACTTGTTCTATCTCTATTTACCAAATATTATCTTAGAGGTTAATGACTCCCATTTGTATATGTGATACACCCTCCATCCTTTTAAGAAATGCATGGACTATTGTAGGTATGATTCGGGTGGTCACCATATTTTTTATCACATTGTCTACCTAGGAGGGGTACCGTTTGGGGAGATGGGGTCATGATAGGTAATCACCATAAAATGTGTTGGTTGAGAATTGACATAATTGTCACCCTCATGCTTGATGAGCCGGAATAAGACTACACACCTGGAGAGACAATCCCATAGGATAAGCTTTGTAATATTCACACACCCTTAATGAATAATTGCGAAGTATTTTTATTACTATTATCGTTTAATCTTACAAATGAAATCTATTAAATCCAATTACCTTCTTTCGTGGATAACCCAAAATTTTTTTAGTACACTCACAACTATATTTATATGATAAGGGTAGTTTATATTAATTTGATGATTTCCCAAAGCTTGTTAGATGGTTAAGGGATGTTCCCTAAGATATTGACATTATTTTATTTAAAAGGGATGTATTTTATGTCTGTGTATCTCAATATATGAATTTCTATGTTTTATTTAGTAATAGGTTACTTAGGGCATTGTATGAAATATCTTGATGTATCTTATGGAGAATGTATTTGAAATAATCAGGTGATGAACAAGGCCCATAAAAATATAGTCCCTTGGTGAATTTACTGTTCACATAATACAAAATAGGTTTGGATCTGATGTATGGATCTTCCCATGATTAGAAGGTGTATTAGTGCTAGGAATTGTCCTCATGTTTGTGATGTCTTGTATTAATAATTCAATCAATATGATATCAATTATTAATTTTATACATGTTTTATTTTATAATCATGGATATCTAATGACCATAGTTTTTAGTTGATTGTAGATTCATGTTTTTCATTTATTCTTTCCGTATCAAATATTATATGTTTATGTTATGTAATATTTCATTGTATGCTGCTTCTAACTGAGCATCTAAGCTCAGTCTTATTTGTTTCTCTCTCCCTAGAGTTACTAAAGTAGGAATATGTGTAATATTAAATGATATTTTGGAAGGTATGATCATATTCTCAGAAGTTTTCATATTTTATCTTATGTTTTCAATTGTGATATATATAAGTATCTAGTCTTCCAAAAATAAGGAACTATTTGATACTTTGGGAAATTCTTGTATTTTATACCAATAATTAAATATAACTACCACCTTTTGGTTCTTGGAGTCTGGGATCTTTTAGATCTAGAGTTCCACATGGCCTCATGCGCACCTCCCCATATGCCAGAGGTTGTTGACTTATAGTGAGGGTTTCAGTGACATGAATGGGGAGACTATTCCATCATTATAATTCATGAAAATAATAAATAATAACACAAAATAAAAAATAAAAAATGATATAATTAATTATATGGGATGTGTCTCAAGACTTTAATAATAATAAAATAAGGAACCCCAAAGTGGAAGGTTAATAAAATTGCGAGAAAGAAATTTAATTAAATAAATCACTACATCATCACTTCATAATATTACCAAATACCGCCTCTAATATCCATGCTTTTTCTCCTAGATCCCAATCATTAGGGCCTCACCCTTTCATATATCCCTAATCATGAAGCTACAATGTGCAAAGATATGGCCACATAGGGTGTGATTATAAAACTTGTATAACACCTCCAATGCATACATTACATTAGTGAACAGGAATAATACTGTATGTCATGATAATAAATAAATACACAAGCAACAATATTCAATTGTGTATTAAGTGGTCGTGTGATAAACAATATAACACAAACCCTTGACCATACCAGATCCAACTTTATACTGTAAATGTTGTTATAACTTAAATGATGAACCATAGTCAACTATAAGGGATGCCTCATGTATCCCAAAGCCACAAAAAGTATAATTTGTCTTAGGTCAGGACACAATGTAATGAAATCTTGTATCTCTCATGAGTTATACCAAAAGGACATTTCACACTAACCCTACCTTGGGTTTGGCTAAAAGGTTATCATATCCCGACATTGCATCTCAAGCCAGGTCTTTAACGACTATCATGCCCCACTGCCACCTATCAGGTCATATTACATATGACCATCATGCCCCTAGGTTAGGACAAAAGGGCTTCATTTCCCATCACCTAACTCATTCAGGTCATTATGCCACGTGCAACATCTGAAATAGACTCCCCCTCAAGGGCCAATAAGTCATGACGAGTCCAAATGTAAATTGATACCAAGAATAAAAAGCATAAAATATAGTAAATACATTACATGGAAATGATGGCAATATATCAGTCACATATATCCAGAGGTGAAATATTACATATTAAAAGTGAGATACAATAGCTGAACACGAACACACACATGTTCTAAAACTCAAACATGGGTCTCATGAGATGAACACATCAACACATGTGATTGAACTCTAGAATGGTATAAATTATAATAAAAAACAACGACATATTATCCTAAAAATAATTTACATGACCACTATATAGAGTGGAACTTACCAACTCTTGGTTTTTGATATAAATGTTAGGGTTTGTCAAGCGGGTAGTCACCTACGCCAAGATCACACCTAAATATCTTAATAAACATCTCAGATATCACATGAGAGCTCAAGAATATTGATTCCACAATAGAAACACCCAAACTTTCATAAAAGGGAATCAAATAGAAAGAATTCAAAAATAGTTTCACTATTAAGATGCCCAAGTGTGATAAAGAACCTCATGAAGAACAACTGGCCCATTAACATTGATAAAACCCTCATTAAATAACATGACATATCAAGTCTATAACCACAACATCTCCCTTTATGATAAGTCAAAATGTATGAGAATAAATTCTCCCATATCTAAGAAATAATCACTAATGTTCTTCACTAAATTTCTCCAAAATGGATACACCAATTAATTAGGATGAACCAGGGCCATAGATTGACTAAAGGGAGGGTAGGATCAAGCTAAACAATGAAGGAAACAGAACTCAATGAAGGGTCACAACAATAACTACACATTTTACCTAGGATACTGTTTAATAAAAAATATCTCTAAATAGAGGTGCTTTGGTAGGTTCAATTATATTTACAAAATAGAATGGTAATAATAACTCCACCATAATGTTAAAACAACGTTTGAATATCAACACATTACATTGAAGGAGGTATGAGGTAGAAGTAATCATTTCTTCCATTTGAAACCATATATTGATTCTTCCACACCCACTACCACAACCTATCCACAACCATACATTTTTAGAACATCATCCCAAAATAGACCACATATATAGCATGGTTCTGTTATTTAGATCATTTTCACTCACTATTTCCCTGGTGAGGTTTCTATGGTTGTGGTCTATAACATGCTTCCCCAAGAACTTGGGTTGGGCCACACCATGTCATCCCCATTTCTTGTTTTCCCATTTTACACAAGGGACAACCATGATTAGAACCATGATCATTTTTTCCCCATTTAGTCCAAAAAAACTCTAAAAATATCCTTTTAAGCTTCTATAAGCTACTCAAATCCCAAAAGCTGTTACCTAAGCATAGATAAACCCAAATACTAATAAGGAAAGTATAGAGACACAATTTATACCTATATGGAACAAAAGTTTTAGGATTTAAACATCTAAAAACCTCATGTACACCCTAGTTTTACAGTCAAAATATATCATTGGAAATGTTGGCTTTCCCTTTTTAGAATTCCACTCAGCTTCTTCACTAGGAGTATTGACCTCCATTGCATTCCTTTTTTATCTCTCTTGAAATGAATATGTTTTTTATTCCACATTTCTCACATTTACCTTGATATTCATAGAAATTTTTCTATGGTCTATAGTGTAACATCCTAGGTAAATAAAGAATATGAATTTTTAGAATTTATTAATTTTTTAATTAAATATTAATTTTTCTTTAAAAGGGTTGCTATGTTCCATAGCGTACCTGATATGCAAAAATGGGTTTCTTTGAAATCTTACGTTGCACACTAATAATATATTATTATTTTAAACGGTAGTTAACTCTTAGCCGTTGTATTGGAGAGAATGAACGAAACTAACTAAAATATGATTATACATGATTGTTAAATGTATTTACTTTTATTCAATAAAAGTTAGAGGCTTAAAATGCGAATGAATCTTATTTTAAGCATAATTTACAATAAAAGGCCTATTTATCGCCTTTTAATGGCGAACCCTTTTTAAATCTAGTTTTGGTCACTTTAATACATTCTATATGACCAAATAAAATCTTTCTTTAGAATGGGGACATCTAAATTTACTTTGTGTAATGTTTTGGAATTTTTCTGACAGAGTTCATTAATTTAATGAATAGTGAAAAATATAGTATTTTAATTCAAAAGTGACTTTTAATCTAATTTATTTATATGGTTATATTATCTTTTTAATTTTTTTTAAAGTGAAATTAAAATATATTTTTACCATTTAATCCAATGTTGGTAATTGGAATTAATTTCACTTTGAAATTGGACATAAACAAGTATCAATATTTTGATAGTTATTAAAAACACGCTATTTGTTTTGATAATGAGAATTAGTTTTATTATTAATTAGTGCCACTTCTATGTTTTGAATTTGGAAAAATAGATATCATTTTTGAATTTGGAATATCAATTATACCTTAGGCTGAATTTTTGGTATTTTTTTGAAAAACTTCAAATTTTGATGTATAGTGAAACCATTTAGTGGTAGTTAAAAAAACATACTTTTTCATTTAAATGAAATTTTACCACATATGTGAATTGAATTTAGAAAATCCGACATACATGGTTTTTATCAAGAAGTAAAATTTGGTTCAATAATATGAAAATATTTTTTGGTGAATAGTATCTTTTGACTTTTATTTACCACGGGTAAAGGTAAATATCTTTTAGTAAATTAATTTTTATATGGTGTTATATAAGTCATATTTTCAAATATAAATATTATTTAGAAAGATAAAAATATTTACTATATGATAGTATTTGTTTTATAATTTTTAGAAATCAAATAATTTAAATTATTTATGACACAAAAATGATGCAGTGTTTACCTCATTAATAAATCATTTAAATAAATAAGATTATAATGATTAAAATATTATCCAAAAAATGTCCAATTCCTATTGGATGATTTTATTTAGACCTTTAGTCATCTTATATTTTACTATAATGATTCTTGGACCATTAGAAACCAAATATAAATATATAATAAAATAATGTTTTCACACTTTCCTAAAGAGCCCCTCCTCCCCTTATAAAAGGAGACCATTTCTAACCAATTCCTAACACCTCTCAAGCCTTTTAGCTCATCCCAACTCTTCCCAATTAATCTACCTATATCCATATCCTCCTCCTAGAAGCCTTACTTTAGGCAGAAGGCACTTCAAAAAGTCCTTTGGTTCTAACCAAAGGGAGTTACCCAAATTAAAGGTAACATTTTCTCTTAAATTGTTTTCTTTTATTTTACTTCTCCAAACCCTAAACTCTTTTTATTCATTTATTTTGTAACAAAACCATTATCATCAATATACTAGTATGTTTTTATGATAAATATTCGAACTAAACTTACACACACCTCCTTCTAATGGATGAAGAACATAATGTTTCTGTGGATGGCAAACTAACACCTCACGAAACGATGATTGTTCAAATATCTCTAACAGCATCTCATGGTGGCCATTACGATGGCACTGTATTTATATATGATACATATTATTTTTATTTTTTCTTTATTCTTCGTTATTTTCCATTTATTTCACGCCTTTATGGTTTCCATAGTGGGTAAATACGATAATCTCATTGGAGGAAGCGCGGACTACCGCCCCCTCAAAGTGATGTGACTCGTTAATGCGTTATGTGGGATGTATAAAGGATAGAGTTAATGATATTATATATGATATTATACTATAATTATAGTATACATATGTATAATTATGTTTTAATTATACTAAAATAAGAAATATAAATGAAAGTAGCATTCATGCGTACGTAAGGCTTACCATGTCCATGAACGGTGAATTTCACTTCTTACCCCTAAATGTTATGTACTATTATAAATACATGTATATACTGGATATATATGATATATATGATATCTAAATCATTAATATAATTCTTGATATATTGAACCTTTGACCACATGAACAACATGTAGTTATAAGAAGTCCATTTTTGACTCAAGTACCAAATATCGACAAAACGAACATTATTAACTTAAATGATTACATAAAGTTTATAACATGGTAATAAGTGACATAAAGGAATAATAAACTTGATAAAGGTTCTTAAGAAATTATAAATTAACTTTAATTCATTATTAAGGAGATTAAATAATAATCGTGTCAAGTCGGACACGAGGTAAGGGATTTTCTTATCTCATTTTTAATTCCGTCAGATTTCCATTGTTCGCCACTTATTCATTACATGTGGTGTATTGTGTACTTCCATTTGATATATATTATCATTATTACCATTATATTAATGGTATTCTGTGATTCATTTTGTGGTTATTAACTTTTGGTCATACGACTCAGTTGATTACAACGTGGTAAAGGATTTCGTCTCACTTTTTATTCCTGTGAGATTCATGCTATATTTTCCACAATTTACTTTTGTGTTATGTATGTACTGCCCATGATTGTACTCTTTGTTTAATATAATTTCATTTATGAGTTTTTACATCTTCATTTCATGATCCTTCTTTCATGTGGTGTATGTTTTGTAAGTTACCAAATCAGTAAGGGAACCTTTGACCCTCCTCTTTTTAAAAGACTTATTTTTGTTATTTACGTCTTATTATGTTGGGATATGTTCTTATATATCCTTATAGATTTAAAATTTATGCCCAAGTGATGACATAACCTTTTTATCTCATCAAATCATTTTCTTAATTTTAAATTGATGTCGTTAGGCTATCAAATTTTTACAAGGGAACTTCTTAACCCAATTTCAATTATTTGGGATCAACTTGTACTTATTAAATATGTCATCAAATGAATATGTGTGAATGACCTCTAATTGTTTTACACTTAATATCCACTTATATTGGGTGTATTTATATTTTTCACACATAATTACATGATTGATTTATCCTTAATTTAAGGATACCATCTTCATAAGGGATTTCATCTCAATTTACATTTCCATTGAGACTTCATTGTTGTTATGAACCAATTCACTATTATATGGTGTATATACTGTAATTTGAGATATTATATCATGAATCCCTTTATTATCATGATATTATAATGTTATGATTAAATGTTATTCATCAACTATTTGTATTCAAGTGTCGCTCGTTTTGTTAAAAAAACTCTTTAACTAAAATATCGTTTTAAATGTTTTAAAGATTCATTATTATAAATATTTCTCATTAATTTCCATGTCTTCAAAATGGGTTTTAGGATTTATTTATATGGAAATTAATGTTTTCCAATGATAATTCATTTAAATGCTTCAAATTGTTATGGGACACTTTGATTCAAAAATCTCTTTTTAAATGGTTTTGAAAATGATTTGATAAAGAATTGTTTATTTGAATATCTTGACTTGATATATTGGAATGTGGAAATGTTATCTTTTCTTTTATACATGTGTTATATGTTATGTTTATGTTATGTTTAATTGAAATTTTTTACATATACGAGTGGTTCCATGATAAACCTAGGGCAGGTGAGCCCGAGATAGCTCTCCAATGCATCGGGTAAAGTGACAGAGTTAAACGTGATGTTTCTCCTAAGAGATTTAGGGAATATAATGTGATGGGTCTTCCAAGTGTAACTCCCTACGTAGCTATGATATCTACAATGTAATTATAATATGGATGCCATAAGTAAACTTTAATATTTATTATTTTTGTGTGTTATTCATAAATCTTATGATTTCATAAGGTATGTTATGATTGAAAAGTATGGTTTCATAGATTTGTATTTATTTTAGGGCTAATTTTTTCCTTCCTTATTTTATAACCCTTACTGAGCTTTTTATGCTCATCCCATGTTTTTGAAATTTTTTCCACAGGACTTAAAGATGAATAGGTTCAAGGATGGGATCAAGGAAAAGTCATGCTGTCTAAAACAAGAAACTAGACATGTTCCTTTTAAAGAGATTTTATTTTATGAAAAATGGATACTGAGTAGTAGTGTCTTCTTGTAATATTCAAGTTGTTACGTAATATTTATGGCCTAATTATCTAAAAATTTTAAAATGAAAAGATCCCCAATTTGAATTATTCATTTAATTCAAGATTATGTAATGTTTAAGGTCGGGTCCTTATAGTTGGTATCAGAGGTCAGTTTAGATATCTTTAGAGGTTAGGGAATTCTTTAAGCATAAGTGAAATTACCATAATGGTTAGGATTTCAGAAAGAGTCATAGTTTCTTTTAGATAAATCGAATGAGTTTAAGATAACATGAATAAGTATATCTTAGTATTTACCTTTCTCATAAGATATTATATGATGATTTTACTAATATAATCACACTGACCATTTTGGTTTTAGTAAATGGCTGGATCTAACATGCACCAAAGTAACAGTGGATATGAAGAAACTGTGATGGTTTTCTGAATGAGCAACTGAATGATATGGGAGCTGCAATGAGAAAACTTGTGGTTTTTCTCAACCAACTATCTGGAGTCATGATTGACCACTTGAACCTTGGTGATCTTTATAAGGAATCATATATGCAAGAAAAAAATCCCTACGGATGTTCAGGTAATAATCATAAAGGTAAGTGTGTTCAAAAACCTATTTGTCAAATATGTGGAAAGAAACACCTAGGAAAATGTTTCAAAGGGACAAAAAGATGCTATAGATGTGGAAATGAAGGTCATAAATAGAGAACCTGCCATGGAAAAAAGGAATCATCTAGTTGACTCCAGGAAAGGGAAGGAAGTCCTTTCTGTGGGATAAATTGAATGTTGTAAATGTGGTGTGCATGGTCATTATGAAAACACAAGTCATAAGAAGATGTTTTGGGAATGGGATCACTAGGATCATACAAATATTCGTTTACCAAGACCTAATTCCCTTCCGAGTGAGGATGAAGAAAATTACAATGACCAATGAAAGGTATGGATTATTTCTTAACATATGTTTTCTTATTATTGAAATCTTATTATATGATTCACGATTTTATTTTTAGGAAAGAATTATTTCAGAATAAGTGGTAAAGGAATGGTTAATGGATCATGAAGAATTTTGAATGAGTAAGAAGTCGACATATAAGGGATTCAAGAGTTGTGGTAGAATTTAGGATGGTGAAATGATTAAAAGTATTAAGGCTCTTCTGAAGATGGGATTAAATTAGAAGACTTTTTAGAGTATGTGTAACCCTAATGTTTGATATATGAGAATGTTATTCAAGGAATAATTATCTTCTTTTTTGTGGATATAGTTATAAAGAATCATTTGGGTTTATATGATCCTTGAATTTGAGGCAGTTACCGGTTAATACATTTTGGGATGCAAAACGAATGTTATTAGATAACCTTTGTGGTTAAAATATGTTATGGTTTTTTTTGATGAATTTATGTCTTTTGGGGAAGGTTATAAAATTATGTAGTTTTTGGAAAGGGACAACACACAAACCGTGTGACAACCCATCGCGTTGGACAAAGCTGTGGGAATCGAACCCACAACCAATGTGCGACAGGTATTTATCGCCTTCCATTGGACTACGTGAAGTCCCTGGTTAGTATGAATAATTATTTTTAGTTAGATGATCCTAAGAATAAGGAATAAGTTGATTTTGGGTTATCTATGGAAATTATTAACCTATCATGGAGGATATGTGATTAGGTTAATTACTTTTTAGTATGAGACTTTAAGAGTAACTGATGTTATTTGGAGATAAACGTTAAGATTTACCATGGAAGACTATGTGATTAAATCCTTCATAGATTTGGGTTTTAATCTTAGTTTGGATTACTTTGAATAATTTTAAGGATAACTGTTTATTTAATGATCTTTCTTGAACCTTGGGTTCTTTTTGTTGAATTTTAGAGATTAAGAGTAGTATTTCTTTTTATAAAGAATTATCCTTTTGGTGATTATCTGATCTTGTACTAAATTTTTTGGTTTTAGTTGGTGTATAAGTACAATGGAAATAGATAGTTCCCCTTTTGTGGATTATGTGAATCTTTAGAAAATTATTCTTTTTCTTTTGATGTGACCAATTCTTTTTGAATGCTCATCGTTTAGAGAAATGATTAGTTTTGGTAGAAAATTATTAAAAGATGAAACTCTATTTGAAGGTAAGTGTATTTCCTTATGTTTTTATTCTATGTAGAAGATGAATTCCTCAAAATTATGAAAATAAAAGTAAAACAAAAATGTTTTTGGTTTACGTTTCCTACTAGGTAATCAAATACAATTTACACAGATAATAAGTTTGTGATTTTCTTGTGGTTAACTTTCTCCTAATAATGTTTCCTATCACTCTCCATCAGAAAATGATCATTTTTTTCTCCTCCATATCCATGTTTTCATGGAATATTAGTATGTGTTAACTCGGTTGACCATGGTACTTCTCTTTATTTCCTTTAAAGTGATATTTTTACTGACTCATTTTTCTGATATGGGACTTTCAATAAAGTTTCTGAGCCCAAATTTTAAAATTGCGAGGACGCAATTCCCAAAAGGGGGGAAGGATGTAACATCACAGGTAAATAAATAATATTAATTTTTCATATTTATTAATCTTTTAATTAAATATTAATTTTACTTTAAAAGGGTTTCTATGTTCGATAGCGTACCCGATACGTAACAGCGGGTTTCTTTGAAATCTTACATTGCACACAAATAATATATTATTATTTTAAACGGTAAAAACTCCTAGCCTCTGTATTAGAGAGAATGAACGAAACTAACTAAAATATGATTATACATGTTTTTTAAATGTATTTACATTTATTAAATAAAATTTATAGGCTTAAAACGTGAATGAATCTAAATTTAAGCATAATTTACATTAAAAGGATGATTTATCACCTTTTAATGGAGAACCTTTTTTAAATCTAGTTTTGGTCACTTTAATACATTATATATGATGAAATAAAATCCTTCTTTAGAATGGGGAGATAAAAATTTAATTTGTGTAAAATTTTGGAATTTTTCAAATAAAGTTCATTTTTTTAATGAATAGTGAAAAATATTGTATTTTAATTCAAAAGCGACTTTTTATATAATTTATTTATATGGTTAAATTATCTTTTTAATTGGTTTTAAAGTGAAATTAAAATATATTTTTACCATTTAATCCAATGTTGGTCATTGGAATTAATTTCACTTTGAAATTGGACATAAACAAGTATCAATCTTTTAATAGTTATTAAAAACATGCTATTTGTTTTGATAACTAGAATTAATTTTAAAATTAATTAATTCCACTTCTATGTTTTGAATTTGAAAAAATAGACATCATTTTTTATTTTGGAATATCAAGTATATCTTAGGCTGAATTTTTGGTATTTTTCTGAAAAACATTAATATTTGATGAACAGTGAAACCACTTAGTGGTAGTTAAAAAAATTGACTTTTTCATTTAAATGAAATTTTACCACTTCTATGAATTGAATTTCTAAAATCCGAAATACATGGTTGTTATCAAGAAGTAAAATGTGGTTCAATAAGATGAAAATAATTTTTGGTGAATAGTAACTTTTGACTTTTATTTACCGCGGTTAAAGGTAAGTAAGGTAATTCAAGGTAAAAAGAATATTATAATAATTAAAAATTACCTTAACACTTGTCCAAACCTTATTGTTTGAGTCATTTACGACCATGGGAATATTTGGGTCGTTTTTGGGACCCCATTGAGCCACTTGAGAGTGATAATGACAATTTAGATTAATTAACTTAAAGTAAAGGCAAAAATGACAAAAGCAAATATCTTTTAGTAAATTAATTTTTAGATGGTGTTATATAAGTCATATTTTCGACTATAAATATTATATAGAAAGATAAAAAGATTTCCTACATGATAGTATTTTATTATAATTGTTATACATAATATAAGTTAAATTATTTATGACACAATAATGATGCAGTGTTTACCTCATTAATAAATCATTTAAATAAATACGATTATTAGGTTAAAATATTATCCAAAACCTGTCCAATTTCTATTGGATTATTTTATTTATACCTTTAGTCATCTTGTATTCAACTATAATGATTCTTGGACCTTTAGAAACCGAATATCAATATATAATAAAATAATTTTTTCAAACATTCCTAAAGAGCCCCTCCCCCCCCTTATAAAAGGAGACCATTTCTAACCAATTACTCACACCTCTCAAGCCTATTGGCTCGTCCAAACTCTGCCCAATTAATCTCCCTACATCCCTCTCCTCCTCCTAGAATCCTTACCTAAGGCATAATGCACTTCAATAAGTCCTTTGGTTCAAACCAAAGGGAGTTACCCAAATTAAAGGTAACAGTTTCTATTAAATTGTTTTATTTTCTTTTAATTCTCCAACCCATAAACTCTTTTTATTACATTATTTTGTAAAAACAATAGTATCCTAAATATACTATAATTTTTTTATGAGAAATATTCAAACTAAACTTACGCACACCTCCATTTAATGGATGAAGAACATAATGATTCTCTGGATGGAAAACTAACGCCTCACGAAACGATGATTGTTCAAATATCTCCAACCGCCTCTCATGGTGGCCATTCTGATGGAACTGTATTTATATATGATATATATTATGTTTATGTTTTCTTTATTCTTATTTATTTTCCATTTATAGAACTCTTTTAAGGTTTCCATAGTGGGTAAATACGATAATCTCATTTGAGGAAGCGCGGACTACCGCCCCCTCAAAGTGATGTGACTCGTTAATGCCTTATGTGGGATGCATAAAGGATAGAGTTAATGATATTATATATGATATTATACTGTAATTATAATATACCTATGTATAATTATGTGTTAATTCCATTAAAATAATAAATAGAAATCAAATTAGCGTTCATGCGTACGTACGGTTTACCATCTCCATCAACGGTGCATTTCATTTCTTACCTCTAAATGTTATGTACTATTATAAGTAATTGTATATACTGGATATATATGATATATATGATATCTAAATCATTAATATAATTCTGGATATAATGAACCTTTGACCACATGAACAACATGTAATTATAAGAAGTCCATTTTTTACTCAAGTACCAAATATCGACAAAACAATCATTATTAACTGAAATGATTACATAATGTTTATAACATGGTAATAAGTAATATAAAAGTAATAACAAACTAGAAAAAGGTTCTTAATAAAGTATAAATTAACTTTAGTTTATTATTCAGGAGATTAAAGAATGATCGTGTCAAGTCAGACACGAGGAAAGAAATTTTCTTTACTCATTTATAATTCCGTGAGATTTCCATTGTTCGCCACTTATTCATTACATGTGGTGTATTGTGTACTACCATTTGATATATATTATCATTATTATCATTATATTCATGGTATTATGTGATTAATTTGGTGGTTATTAACTTTTGGTCATACGACTCAGTTGATTACAACGTGGTAAAGGATTTTGCCTCACTTTTTATTCCCGTGAGATTCATGCTATATTTTCCAATATTTCCTTTTTTGTTGCGTATGAACTACCCATGATTGTACTATTTGTGCAATATACATTCATTTATGAGTATTGAAATATTCATTGTATGATCCTTCTTTAATGTGGCATATGTTTTGTAATTTACCAAATCGGTAAGGGAACCTTTGACCCTCCTCTTTTTAAAAGGCTTATTTTTGTTATTTAAATCTTATTATGTTGGGATATGTTCTTATATATCCTTATAGATTTAAAATTTATGTCGAAGTGATGACATACCCTTTTTATCTCATCAACTCATTTTCTGAATTTTAATGAGACGTCGTTAGGCTGTCATATTTTTACAAGGGAACTTCTTAACCCAATTTCAATTCTTTGGGTTCAACTTGTACTTATTGAATATGTCATCCAATGAATATGTGTGAATGAACTCTAATTGTTTCACTTAATATCCACTTATATTGGGTGTATTTATATTTTTCACACATAATTATGTAATTGATTTATCCTTAATTTAAGAATACCATCTTTATAAGGGATTTCATCTCAATTTACATTTCTATTGAGACTTCATTGTTGTTATGCATGAATTCACTCTTATATGGTGTATATACTGTACTTTGAGATATTATATCACAAATACATTTATTCTCATGATATCATAAAGTTCTGATTAAAAGTTATTCCTCAATTATTTGTATTCAAGTGTCTCTCTTTTGCTAAAAAACTCTTTAACTAAAATATCATTTTAAATGTTTTAAAGATTTATTCTTATAAATATTTCTCATTAATGTCCATGTTTTCAAAATGGGTTTTAGGATTTATTTATATGTACATTAATGTTTTCAAATGACAATTCATTTAAAAGAATCAAAGTGGTATGGTACACTTTGATTCAAAAATCTATTTTTAAATGGGTTTGAAAAGGATTTGATAAAGCATTATTTATTTCAATATCTTGATTTGATACATTGGAATGTGGAAATATTATATTTCCTTTATACATGTGTTATATGTTATGATTATGTTATGTTTATTGGGAATTGTTTACGTATATGGGTGGTTCCGTGATAATCCTAGGGAAGGTGAGCCCGAGATAGCTATCCAATGCATTGGGTAAAGTGACGGAGGTAAACGTGATGTTTCTCCTAAGAGATTTAGGGAATATACTGTGATGGGTATTCCAAGTGTGACTCCCTACGTGGCTGTGATAGATACAATGTAAGTTTAATTTGGATTCCATAAGTAACATTTAAGATTTATGATTTGTGTGTGTTATTCATAAATATTATGATATCATAAGGTATGTTATGATTGAAAAGTATGATTTCATGGATTTGTATTTATTATTGGGCTAATGTTTTCCTTCCTTATTTTATAACCCTTACTGATCTTTTTATGCCCATCCCAAGTTTTTGAAATGTTTTCCACAGGACTTAAAGATGAATAGGTTCAATTATGGGATCAAGGGAAAGTCATGCTGTCTAAAACATGGAACAAGACATGTGTCTTTTTAAGAGTTTTTATTTTATGAAAAAAATGGATAATGAGTAGTAGTGTCTACTTATAATATTCAATTTGTTATGTATTAGTTATGATTTAATTCTCTAAAAATCTAAACCAAAAAAGATCCCCAATGTGAGTTATTAATTTAATTCAAGATTATGTAATGTTTAAGGTCGGGTCCTTATATATAGTGAGGCCTATATTAATATAATAAAATTACCTCTTTCTTATTGTTTCACACAATGTTCAAATTTCTTTGTAGAATTCTTGGGAAGAGATTTTTTAACTGCCTCATTCATAGATTTATCTCATAAGGAATAATTTTTTTCTTCAAATTCATCACATGAATTTATGTTTTTAGTGGTTCATTCATATCTTTATCTTGTGAGTAATACCAGGTAATGTTATACCATTATTAATCAAACCAGTGACCACCTATCTTTTATAACTCACAAAAATTATCCAATTATTCAAATCTATTTCTTTAAGTCATATTTATTCAATTCTATGAGATATTTTTCATTATAGTTTGTTTATTTTGGACTTTTGATTTAGTACCCTTAATTTAAGTATTCCTTTTTTTCATAAGTCATTATATTATTGTAGTAATAAATATCCTTTTTCCAATACTTCAAGCAGAACAAACATCTACCAATTAGTCTATTTCTGTACAATTTAGATGCAATATATCCAGATTTGGTTCTTTATAGATTTCGTGATATAACACCACTAATCTATGAACCATAATTTGGGAATCTTTTATAAGACATTATTACCACTAACCTTGAAATTTTATTCAATTTCATGGAATTATAAATATTCCAAAATTGTATAGATATTTAAAATTTTCTTATATTTCCAGAAAATAACAAATTCAGAACTAAATTATTTAAATAGAAAGTGTGACACGTTTTTTGTCTACTCAAAATGTATTTGTCTCAAAAAATTATTTTAGTCTCATATTGCTACCATTTTTAGTCTTATTTGAGGAAATAATTGTTTATGAAGTTTTGGGGCCATCACACTTTTTCTCAACTATTTGGGAATCTTCAAATTTTGTAGAATACCAAGTTCCATGTTTTTATTCAAATTCAAGACTCTTAAAACTAATAGTATTATTTTCTAACATAAGTGATCTCAATCATTATCCCAAATCCTAATTCATATTTACAATTTTTCATCCCAACTAGATAATTATCTATCTATTTCCCTCTTTTTTTCATTAGCTTGCATCTGGGTGACTTGGCAACCATAAAGTCTTACTGATGATTCTCTGATTCATAGATCAAATTCATAAGAACATTCATAGGAAATTAGTTCTTATAATAAAATAATTTAAAAACTTTATCATACAATGAAAATATTTCCTTGAAAATTTAGAAAAATTCTTCATTGGCCTTCACAAGTATTACAAGAATGTTACAACTATTCACCTTTTTGACTAATGATTATTACATTCCATTTTTCTCTTGTTCTAGCTATGATTTTTCATGAAACAATCCTTTGATATATGTGTAAATATATAGAAAAACTTCTTCGTGTACTTTTTTTAATGTAATAATTAATTTCAAAATGGAATTCACAAATTCTCTCATCAAAATCATTTGATTCACATCTTTTTCTTTCTTCATTGGAGGAAACATAGTAAATATATTTACAAAAAAATATTCCACTTTTAACAATATCATCTATTGGTAATTAAAAATTATTTCTTGAATTATTTATTTTCTTTCTAGCCTCTATATTTTTTCCAATTTTTATGGTTTTGGAAGAGACATCTAATTAAAAAATGATATATCTGTGAAAATATTCTTCCATATAAGGTACTTATTAAAAATAAAATATACACTTCATGTAATATTGTAAAAAAAGTGGGAAATAGAATTAATATACAACCAAAGGGAACCTAAAATATGTTTCTAATTTAAATTACCAATGGGTCATGCACACAAACCTATGGGTAAATTAGGTGTTTTAAAACATATAAAAAATACCAAATCATTTTTTTACTTAAACCACTTGTGATATTTTTCATCTCTATGGTCAATTAAGACACAATTGTATCTTATTTTATCCAAATATCCCACATTCACAAAATATAATAAAACAAGTAAATAATATAGAGAATTTGGTGTATTTATAAAGTTCTACCTGGATTTGGGAAACTTATTCCATGCAAATCTCACTATAACCCATGAAATATATTTACCACTAGAATATTTATTATCAATACACATGGAAGTGTGTTGTTGTAATCCTAAATTTCTATATCACTATATTAAAAAGGATATGGGTCCAAAATATTATGCATTTTAACAAATAATCCATATTATTAAATACATGGATGGATTTTTACAGTTCATTCCATAGTCTTTAGATCTCACTGGTATTCACTTTATTCCATATCCTCTTTAAAATGGATAAAAAAATTTATTGGGTATTATTCAAAACCATAATGTGTGTTATAATATAATAAATATAGTGTTTGACTTAATTATAATAACTCAACATAAACACTTGCAATAGGGTCATTGTACATACTCTAACATCCCATATTTTCTTTAACTTTTCTCACTGTCTTTTCACAACATATAACTACAACAACTCAAGAGGTATTGTATAATCAACAAACAAACCTACTAATGAACCTTGCCTATTTTTTTCTTATTTATTTTTTTATCTTATTTTTATTAGAAACTATATTGGTGTAAAACATTAACTTAAATCTAGACTGTTATCCCTCACACACTACAACATGTAATGGTACCTCAATTTCGTTTTCCTCAATTGCACTAGTTCTATCAACTTCTACAGTCACCCACTCTAAAAAAGACCTATTTATCTATATTTTTTTAATAAAAATTGTTATTATTGTGTTATAGGTTACCTATTTAATGTGAGTCTCTTTAATTTTATATAAATAGAAATATCACACAATAATATTGCATGAAATATACATTTCATGCTTCACCACTATCACCTGATATACCTTTTTTTCTATTACTAAAACTTTATAGACTCAAATTTGTGTTAAAAGAATACCATTACTCTTATCATACTCATTATACCCTATCTTGAATCACAAAGGATATAGTGATGATTAAACTCATGAAGTAGAGCACAAGTAACAACATATTTTCTTCTTTATTATTATTTAAAATTAAATAATTCCATTTCACCTATTTTAAATTTGGATAATTCCTTCTAATATTTTATCTTCCTTATTACATCCTTTAAAATCAGAAAATTAGACTTAGATCATGTATTTTCAAATAATTATGATATTTAGGACACTTATATAACATCTTATATCCTCCCAGTTCTTTTAAACTATAAATTATAAACTATAGACCCTCGTATTTTCATCCATAAGAATTTTTTATTTTTTATGTTCTAAATGAAACATATAAAAGTCTAAATGACGCATATTCAGGGTAAATTGAGACATAAATAGGCCAAATTGACCGATAAATAAATTCAATTCACTAATATAAAGCTAATGACTTCAATAAATATTCATATATGTTCAACATCACATGTATGTATCATATTAAATGACACATATCTAGATTATATTGACTCATATGTAGCTTTAAAAGACAAAAAAAATTGATTATTTTGACTCAAAAAGTGATTTCCTTCATTTTAGATTACATATGCACAAAGTTTAAAATGGCACATACACTTTGTAGGAAAACGAATCATATGTAGTTATGGACTTTTCTTCTAATATTATTTATATAAAAAAATCCAAATCACATGAAATTAAACCCAATAATGTTTAAAATTATATGAAGATTTTTGAAACCATAACCTAAGAGTGATTAAATACTATATTTACATAAATATATGATAAGAATTTTCTGGACAGTTTCTCAATAACTATATCTTGATTCCCAAAAAAATTGAAACTTTTTTTTGAGAAATTTAATGATAACTATATTAGTTGTCTAGTGTTTAATAAAATAACCATATCCTTATTTATTGAAATGTTGTAGACTGCATTTCAAGAAGATTAATCATTATTTATTATATTTATATGAATATAATTTCTATAAATCATTTTATATGTTTTATTCCCCTCAAATATATCTATATAGGTATTCAATGGCAGTGACACCTTTAATATCATCATTTTCCATTTTTTTATGATGGAATCAACTCCATTAAACATTACTCATAAGCGTGGGATGTAACGACCTATTTTTTTATGAATTTTTTCTGTTAAATAAATAAAATCTCTTTTATTGATTGCTTTCCATGCAACACCGAGTTTAGTTTGACTTACACACAGTAATTAGTTTCTAAAAACCGCGATATATTATTAAGATTATTATTTAAATGAAACCCTTAAAGACTAAATGTTAAACATTGAGATATGAATAGTAATAATTAATCTTTAAATATTATGTATAATGGTTTAATATAAAGGGATAATATTTATTAAAAATTTCATAATTTTTGGTGAAGTCTTTACATGATTCTAAAATTCCATTTTCAAGGAAAAAAATGATTTTTGTTTCATATTGTGAACAGTAATGAAATAAACTTTTAAAAAATTTAGAAAATGAATTTTATAAAATAAAATTAAATTTTTAAGTCATAATTTTAAATTTATCTTATGCTGAATTTTAATTATTATTCTAAAAAAATTTATTTTTCGATGAATGGTGAAAAATGCTAGTTTTTATTTAAAAATGACTTTTCATTTAAAGAATTTATAAGGTTATTTTTTTAAAGTGGATTTAAAAGTAAAATTATTTAAATTATATATATATATATAATTATCCAATTTAGTTCATTTTAATCATTTTAACATAGAATTTTCATATAAAAACTCTTTGAACATTTGATCATTCTCTCTTTGGAAAACGACTTTCTCTTCGCATCTTTTGGTTGAAATTTAAATTACAATTTTCTAGTTATTTTAATAGAATTAGGAAAAAATGGATGAAATATTTTTAATCATTAGAATTTATATAATATAATAAGTTCCACTTAATTTTTTACCATAATGAATAGTAAAAAAGGTAAATGTTATTTATCATGGTTAAGGTAAAAATGAGTTTATCGGGGGTTAATATAAAAAGATAGGGGTTAAAAATGATCCAAAACATTTCCAAAACCCATTTTTTGGCCATATATAGAAATTTTATCTTATAAAATATATAATGGTACATTTTTAATCCTTTTTTATTGTAAAAAACATGGGTACACTTTTTTTATAAAAAAATTCATGTGTGACACTCACCCCACTTATACAAATCCATGCCTTTACTCTCTACTAAACACTTGAAAAACCATTTGATTCATCAAATACCTTCCCAATAAACTTATTTAATTCCCTCATAATATCCTATAAGCCTTAGGTTAGACATAAATCTATCATAAGAAGGGTTTTTTTCAAACAAAATAAAGTTTTCTGTAGAAGAGGTAACACCCCTAATTGAATGTTTTATTATATTTATTCCTAAACGTCCATAAATTCTTACTAAACTAGGATTATATAATAAAATTAGTAAAATAAATATAATAAGATGTTTTTATGTTATGGTAATGACCTACAATGATCTCCTCCTCCATCAATTGGGATATAAAATCATCATACATGCGTTTGACGGACTACCGCCACACGAACTGATGTTATTATTTTTCCATCGGAACCTCTTAGTATTGGATATAATTCTTGATTTTTTTATTATATATGATATTTTTTATATTATTATTCTTCTATAGTCATTATATCCAATTTTACTTCTTACTTTACTTTCTCTGGGAATACGATAACATCAGTTGTGTGTATAGTAGACCACAAACATGTGAATAAACATGATTTTTTCACAATTTACATGAAAGGTGATAAGGATGTATTTAATGAAAATATGTGATATATATTAAATAAATGACATATAAATTATTCTTTAATGGTAATATATTATTTACATATAATTTTGTTAATCATAGAGAAAATGGAAACAACATTCTTTGGTACGTATGGGCTGCCATCTCCATAAATGGTGTGTTCCATAATCTATATCTAACTCGCACATATTACTATAAAATAATATATAATAAAAATATATGATATTTTATCATGGTTAACATTATTTATATTATGGAACTATGATAAAAGTATGAGGACCCCAAACAAAAAATAAAAATATCAAAGAAAAAAAATGCAATTATTTCCTGAAACTTGACTTTAACATGGACTTGTTAATAAATGGGAAATTAAAGGTCACAAGTAAATAAAATATGGAATGATAAATATATTTATGGTTATTTAATTTATTTATAGTAAACTTATATTAATTATACCTGAAGTTTTAACGTGTACAACAGATGTCGAGACTTATGGTATGAGATTTTTATTTCAATTTTCTTTCCTTGATACATATGTTATGTTTTGCATATATATTAATTAATGAGGTTTATATATATCCAATTTTATATGTAATATCATGAATTTATTTACTATCATGATATTTTAAGTTTCATTTAATTTTATTCTTTCATGGGACTTACAATTCATTGCAACCAAAGTGGTATATATTTTATGTTACAATCTCATCGGTTGTCATGATTATTAATTATTATATTTCTGATGATAAAATATTACTATCCATCTCTCAAGAAAATAAATAATTTTACTATCCTTTCGTTATATCATTATAACACACATTTTCCATTCATTTCCCTCTCTTCACATACTTAAGAGTTTAAAATAATGTTTTTATTAAAAAATGAACTTTATTTCACTCTTCGGTTTAAATTATGTTTTTATTAAAAAATCATGTCTTCTAAAAGCATTTCCAATTTTTTTTATTTTTTCTAAAATATTTATTAAAAAAAAATTTACCCTCATTTTAGTTTTTACAATATATTTTGAATGAAATATTAATTTCATTTTCTAAACAATGATCATTTGGGTTTAACCAAAAATGTGAAGGGAATATTTTTTAACAAGTACATCATGAAAATAATTATATTCCATCACGACCAACCATTTATTTGAATATTAAATTACAATATTACATTTTTATTTTAAAATAAAAGTAATTTGATTTTTTTTGTTTCAAAAAGTGTTTTTTTCAAAATGTAAAGGATATTTTCATCAATAAATGTTTTAAATAAATTTTAAAGATTACTTTATAAATTTTCAATGTAAGTTTTAATGAATATGATTTTAAAAATGTTTTATGTTTTAAAAAGTTTTTTCTTCAATATATTTTTTGAATTATTTTTATATCATCCTACACAATTTTTCAAGTTTATTCTAAGAGAAAATTATTTCAAAAATACATATTTATTTTTAGTTTTAAATAATGATTTTCATATAAAATTAATTTTCCTTAAAAAATGTTCCACATGATCTTTGATAATCATTTTATATATAAGATGACAACATTTTATGTTACTTATGATTTACTATAGATATAATCCAAGGGTACCATTCTTATTCTTCCTCTAAATTGTTTATGTTCATCATGACTAGATGTTTATGAAACCAATTTTTTTTCCAAGAGTTATACCGTGATAAAATTCTTACGAAACCCTCTCGTTTTCTTGGATTATGCTAAGTTAAAATATTGAAATGAATGGAAACATGTATCTTTTCCAATGTTTATTATTTTATTAAATGTTTATGAAACTCATTTCATTTCATTATTTAAGATATGATAAATGTGTTATGATTTGGAGACACACATATGAATGATCTCATTATGTGATGGGTGTGACCTATATATCCCTCTAATGAATTAGGTAAAGATTTATATCTCAAGAGATAGATAGGACTGATATGGGGAGTAAAAACTAGCTCAGTAAGGAAATTATTATGTTTAGATAGTCTTGGGAGTGAACCTAAAATAGTATGATGGTTTTGGGTGTGAACCCATTCCACTATGATAAACATGAAAATAATCCTTGGCTATTATGTAAATAATTTTATATGCTTATGTGTATGAAACAATTCTATGTATTATGGAAATATTATTATCTCATGGACCATGTCCTCTGATTTCCTTATGATTCATGTCTTATGAACTACCAATCCGTATTCCATGATCAAGATTGCAATATTTGATATGCAGGGTATGGTTTTCAACTGTTATGATCATGTTATCATACCATTATGTTCATGTTATTCTTAATAATCTCCCTTGTTTACCCGTAATGGGAATCATAACTCACCCTTTATGGCATTTCCTTTCCCCTATTTATGAAGAAATGTAATATTTATGATATTACTTATAAGGGTGATAGTTATGTAGAACATAGTGGGAGATGACATAATCCACGTATGAACCAAATTTTTATGTTTCCATGCTTCCAAAGGCACAAAACCTTTGTGATCCTTAGGGGTGTGTTTTTATAATGTATGAATTGTCATAAAAAATGGAGTAATACATACATATGAAAATCCTGGGTCTCTATAGTTGGTATCATATGACATGTTTATCCAACATTCAGAATCAAGGATAAGAAATATTTAGTGATATCCCTAAGGGAAAGTCTTAGGAAAAGTATAAGGATTATTCAACGTATAATAAAATGTTATAGAATATTGTTAAAATGTAGAGTGAGTGGTTTACAAGTAATTTCATCCCTATCTGGATTGTAAAAGTGTACGTGTCTCTTGAAGAGAGTCACATAGAGGTAATAACTCGAAAATGAGAACATTGAGATAGACTCAATAATCACCTAGATAATGACAACCAGCCTTAGTACACATGTTGTTTGAAACTCCTATAGTACATGCTTTATAAATTCACAAATACTTTACAAACCATCATGAAGGATTTCAAAAATAAAATGACTATTAATAACCTAGAATAAACCTAATGTTTCATTGATTAAAATTAATGTGTCATGATTTATGCATCGTCTAAGTGATTTTTCATGATTATGTGGTTCCCCATTATGAATATTTTTACTTACAATATCATTTTAGGTTTTAGTTAATGGCCGAAACCTAAAGTAACTTTTTTTAATTGTGATTATAAGAGAAAATGAAACGATTTCCCTCCTGTGAATCTAAATATTATGGGAGATATAATGAAACATCTTGTTTCTATTCTCACACAACTTTCTCACTCCATGAATCATGTTGAACATGAAAATGAGTAAATGAGGGAACAAAATTATGTTGATACCTTCATGAGGAAATGTTGAATCTCATTCATAGGATCCACTGATATCTAGTTTCCAAGTAATGGATCAATAAAACTGAAAAGATATTTTCTATTCCCAAGTGTGTAGAACATGAAAAATCTATTTTGGATGTATATATTTTAGATGGATATGAGGATTGAAAGTATAATCTCATCAATAATAGAAGGGAACATGATGAAATCAACTTTATGGATTGATATATGTTCAAGAACATGGTTTCGAAAAAGAAATTTCATTATATTATTCATATGAAGATGGAGAAGGAGTTATTTAAGCTAGAGAAAAGGGATGATGAATCTATCAGTTCCTATGAGTTATATTTTATAGGACATTAGAGTTATAGGTTTGGAATTATCATACAACTTGAAAGTTTGGTTGATTTATTATTTAGTTGCTTAAAACTAAGCCTAAAAAGGGAGATATCTGTATGAGGGTTCAGAATACATAAAGATATTATTCAATATGCTATCAATGTGGAAATATAGGTTTGAGTTATATATCAATATCATGGTTTTGATAAGAATAGAAAAATTCATTTATAAATAGAATTTAAAAACCACAGAGATAAGAATATGATCTTTCCTTTATGCTCAAAGTATGGGAAGAAACATATTAAATGTTTTATGTGTGGAAGGAATGGTCATCACGGAATTGAAATTTGACTTGATGGGTAGAAGTTAGCTAATGATACAAATAGAGATAAGACTACAAATAATGAACTACCCACATTCAAATGTTTTAAATGGAAGGTGTATAGGAATTATGCTATCCGGATCCAAAATACATAGGTCAACGAAGAAGATTGACATTAAGAACCTCTTATACAAAGACACCATGGGAAATATTGTAACACCCCGAGATTTTATGAAAAATATTCTTTTTAATTTCATTGATGTATTCTGTTGTAGGCTACACCAAAAGGAGCTTGCACTACACGCATCCCTGACTTGGCTTGCATTACACGCAATGACGACCTTCCACGATGGTGTGTGTTGTATGCAATACCGAGTTTCACTAAACGACGATATGTTATTAAAATATTATATAAACTAGCCGTTAGGAATAGTAATACCCACTTTTTGAAATTTTATTTTTCAAAATGGACTTCATTTTTGGACTCGGAATATCAAAATTAGCCTAGGGTGAATTTTTAGTATTTTTCTAAAAACTTTCAATTTTTGATGAATATTGAAAACACTAGGTTACTATTTAAAAACCGACATATTATATAATCAATTATTTATTTTATTTAAATTTATTTTACGTCAAAATTGATACATAATAACTTTATAAGTTCAATGTAATTCATTAGAGCCATTTTATAATAATTTTAGACATATAAAAATTTTATTGAACTTTTCACCGTCTTTTACCCACCTCCTAGGAGAGTTTGAAAATTTACATAAAACTTAATTTTACCGCTTCTATGAGTGGAATTTCGAAACTCCGAGAGATACGGTGAATATAAAGAAGTAAAATGTGGTTAAATAAGATAAAAATAATTTTTTGTGAATAGTAACTTTTTACTTTTATTTACCACGGTTAAAAGTAAATAGTGTAATTAAGGGTAAAAATGATATTATTATTACCCTAACACATGTCCTATTTCAATTGGATAAGTGTAATTTGACCAAAAACAACCTTAGGAATAAAATATTAGCTTTTAGGTCCCCTTGGATTAGATTAGGACATTTATTATTATTTTATTTGAAGAAGAATTAAAATAGTTAAAATCAAAGTTTAATAACTAAATCATTTTTAATATAGGGTTATACATAGGATAAATTAGACTATAAATATTCATTATAAATCTAAAAAGATTTTCTACATAATGGTATTTGTTTTATAATTTTTAGACATTATATAATTTAATTTATTTATGACACAATGATGATGCATTAATTACATTATTAATGAAATATTAACATAATTGATGTTATAAATAGCCAAATAAATGTAATTTTAGACTTTTATGAATTAAAATAAGTTTCTAGGTTAATATGACATTTTAGTATTGATTTAATTAACTTTTTCTGAACTAATCATGCTGTTTTGATTTAAAAAAAAAATAAAGTACCAAATAGTGTCAAAATTGACATAAAATAGTTTTTAAAACAAATATTACATTATCAATTGTTATTTTATTCCTAAAAATCTAAGTTTAGGATAAATGACTTAGGTAAGGATATATATATTAATAATGAACTACTTGGGGTTCGTTTGGCTTGTTATATTATGTTTATTAACCATATAGTGTAAGAAAATAAAAATACACGGTAAAAGTTAAATTATTTAACATGGAGTTAAATCTATTGGATGAGAGGATTTCGACCCATCCCCACCTTAGATTTGAAATAAATCAATTTTGAGCTATTAAAAACCAAATATGACTTTATTATAAAATAATATTTTAAGTTTTCCTAAGGTGCCCCTCTCCTCCCTTATAAAAAGGGCACCCCTTCCCTCCTCTCTTCACACCCTATTGAGCCTTGAAGATCGGCCAAACCCTGCCAATTCCTCTTCTCAACCTCTCTAGTTATATCATTGAAGTTATGGTATTCTCAAAAGACCAACTCTAATTCCCTATGAATAAGTTTAAAGGAGGTGCGTCGAAGAAGAGGTAATCTCTTCTAACGATTCTTTCAGGTTTCTTTCTTCTTCAACTTCTTCACCTTTAGTTGTTTAATTATAAATTAATAACATAAGTATTAGTTATATACTGATATGTTATTATAAATATTAAACAACCCCATTTCCTCTTCTATCCATCCTATGGAAAATTAAATCACCACGCGTGCGTACGTACAGAATAACGTCTCCACGCCGTGGTGTAATCTGTTTTTCCACCACCACCTTACTTGGATGGGTATAATGGTGTAAAGAATAACTATACATGGTTATTATAACATCATACTGATTCTATGATATTACATCATCCACTAAAATTCCATTTAATAAACATGGGAATGATATCATCGCTCGTGCGTACGTACGGATTACCGTCTCCACGACGCGATGAGATTCATTTTCCATGTCAATAATTCAAGAATGATTATAAAGTATATATAATAAGTAATCATGAAATATGTGACATAATAATTCTACTGTATTTATGTATATATATGTATGTCATCTACTTAATTCCATTCAAGTCAATAAGGAAAGGAAAACATCGTTCATGCATACATACGACCTACCGTCTCCATGAACGGTTTATTTCATTTCATTTATCTATCTATTATATACATATATACTGAATATATATGATAAATAAATCATGATTTACATCCTGGAAGTAAGTAAATCATGATATACGTAATAATAATATCAAGAACTACAAATCGAAACACGTACGATAAATGAAACGATTTTACCCAAAATGCTGCTTTAACATGGAATTTATAAAAGAACGGGTATTATAAAGTCATAATTGAACCATACATGATATCATAACAATGAATATGATTTTTTAATAAGTAAATAAGATTAGTTAAATCATTATACAGTAGTTCCAGATACATTCGAAGCATATCATATATAAGGTAACGGATAATTCTTCAAATCTCATTTTTATCCGTGATTTCTTATATGTAAGTATTTATTGGGGTTATATTTTTCATCAATGACCATAAAATGTTTTTCATAAAGTGTTTAATATTCTTCCATGTATGTTTAATGTCATGTTTACCCCTCTTTGAATTTTACTTTATGCTATGGAAGGAAGCTTTCTTTTGTTTACCATATGAGGAACTTTTTTACTTTTCTGAGAAAAGTACGATAAGAATGTTATTTTTAACTTATACGGCATGAATGGACTTTTATGGTTTTATAACGAATTATTTCAAAGAATTTTCCTCAACAAAAATTTATTACTATTTTCAAAATGATTACTTTTCTTTTAAGATTGCATGGAATTTTGTGAAAAGAAAATGATTTTGAAGAAGAAAGGATATTTTCCTCAAGAATTCATTTCAAGTGTTTTATCAAAACCATTTTCCATCTAAGATGACATTATTTCATATGTGTATGTTTCAAGTATAATGTTCTTATGTTTTACATGATTTTACTTCTCTTATGATGAAATTATATCCATTTTTTATATGGATTATGTTATGATGGGATAATGTTTATGAGACCCATTTTATTATTTGGGTTATGATGAATGTTTTAAGTTTATTTTGTGGCACAAGTAAGAATGATTTAATTATGAGATGGGTGGGAACTATATCTCTCTCCAATGTATTGGGTAAATATTTATATCTCATGATGTAGACATTTCTGAAAGGATAAGTTAATCCGGTTCAGTGTTACAGGACTGAAACGAGGAGTGAACTCGATTCAGAAAGGGACTTTGTCCAATAAGATGGTCTTGGCAGAAATGCCTTAGCTACTATGGAAATAATATCATGTTCTTAATTTTTTCTCACAATTACATGTTTTATTACCATGCTATTTTATCATGATTTTTTTCCCCTTATGATATATGCCTTACGTACTTCCAAGATTCATGTCTTTGCTCAAGATTTTGATGTTTAGATTTTATGTTCAAGTTTTTGCATTCAAATGTTTATGGATTGTTTTATGTTCTCTATGTTTACCCTTACTAGGCATTTGAGATCACCATTTTTTATGTTTTATTTTCCCCAAGATTTAAAGAAATGTTTTAGGTAATAAAATAAAAGGGGAATATCTTTATGGGAGATGTTGAAGATCTTTCACCAAGATTAGAAGATTATATTCTAACTTTCTAAAGACAGTAAACTATTACCATCCTTTGGTGTATTTTCTTGTTATGTATTAAGTATTCCACAAACGTAATGTAATGTCCATGTTTGTAAATCTTTGGGTCTCTACAAATATCATGTGATAACTATTTTTTATGAAGGGTGAGATAAAAACATAGTGAGAGGTAAACATACCATCAAATATAGAAATAAAAATGTCTTATTTTAATATGGATATACCCATTCTTTCATATGTGAATAATTTTATATGGGAATCAGGATTCCACAAAAAATATTAGATGTAGAATTACTAGTGAAAACCCCTAATGGTATGATGATTAAATCTCAAGTATATGATTCCTCTCAAGTTTAAGTTTGTGGGAATTCACTTCCTCCAAATATTGTCATTATCACTTTGGTACAATTGAATGTTATCTCGGTCATAGATTAGATTTCAAAAAATAGATCCCAAAACAATTAGAGAGGATTTGATGTCACATTTGAAATTCCTAATAATACATATGAGTGTTATTTAATGTGAAGATAATTATGAAATTACAATAGATATCAAATCCATTGTATGCGTCATGATTCCCATTCAAAGGGGGTTTTTATCTCAGATAGTTGGAGAGAAACATGACATCAATGAAATTACTATTCTGCGGGAATTTGTTGATTCCTTTCTGGAATAGTTTCATAGTCTTCCACTAAATCCGAAAGTGGAGATTTCAATAGAATTGATACCTAGTGTCACACTATATTCAAATAATCCATATTAAATGGACCCGATTATGTTATTGGAATTGAAGAAGAAACTTGATGAGAACCCACATAAGGGATTCATTTTGCCATGTGTGTCACATTGGGGAGCACATGTTATTTAAAAAAAATATTTATTTATTTTACTGTACAATGATTATGGGAGTTCAACAAAATTTCAAAAAAGAAGAAGCATCCTCTAAGTCATATTGATGACATGTTTGATCCAATTCACAGAGCTCAATACTTTTAAATGATTTATTTTCATTTGGGATATCATCAATAGTGGGTGAAAAATTATATTATACGTAAAAAAAATTCCATACAAGGTATGGAAACTATGAATATATAATTATGTATTTTTGTATAAAAAATTCGCCCACTATCTTCATGGATTGACTGAATTGAGACTTTAGAGATTACCTTGATCAGTTTGTGGTAGTATTTATAGATGACATTTTTTTCTATTAAAAGAGTAAGGAAGAGAATGATGATTACTTGAGAATTTAAATAAATACCCTGATGAAGGATAAAATAAATGAAAAATATAAAAAATGTGAATGTTTGGTGAAATATAATTCATTTTTTGGGACATATAATCTGAAAAGTGGTTATATGTGTAGATCCATCAAAGATGGAGGCGATTGAGTGTTGTATCATACCAACCATGGTGAGTGTGATCCCTAGTTTTTTTAGATATATATTATCAAACATTTGTGTATAATTTCTCATTAATATATAATCCATTCACCAATTTAACTAGGAATAGAGGATAGTTCCTCAATATAGATTAATGCGATGAAAATTTCAAGGAAATGAAGATACGATTAGTTAGTGAACCTGTTCATAAGATACTTTATTAGGGAGAAGGGTTTTTAAAATTTAGTGATGCATCCAAGAAGGGATTTTGGTGTTTTATTTTTTATAATGACATGGTTATAGAATATTCCATGTTAAAATTAATGATTACTGAGAAAAATTACCCCACTAAAGTTTTGGATTTTTTGTGGTAATTTTTCCACTAAATATTTATTGGGACTATCTTTACCGAGAAAAGTATGATATATATACTAATGAAAAAAATTTAAATTTTATATTCACATTTAAGAAATTAAATATTTTCAAAATAATATGGTAATATATGAATAATTATTTTGACTACTCAAGAACTTACCATAAAAAAAGTGAACAAGGTGGATGATGATATGAGTTGAAATGATCATGATATATTTTCTATAATAAGGATCACAAATGATCCAATATTTCTAGATTTGAAATTTATGGATATTTAAATCTTTAAGTAAGAGGATAAATATTACCCTTTTCAATTTAATGTTCAACCATCTATCATAGTGATGATTAAAGTGGTACTAAATGATGATATAAAGCTGAAAAAGAAGGTTATAAATGTTCATGAGTTTCACCCTGGTCATTATAGAATAATAAGGTTCATTAACTCTTTATGTGTTCTATATATAACATATTATAAGAAGGTATTGTAATAAGAAGCTTATAGATCTTCATCCTCTATTCAAAATAGAAGTATGAAGATATATAGATTTTTGAAAGAGTATTTCTGGTGTGATCGAATGAAGAGATATATCGCAAAATTTTTATGTTAGTGCTTGGTATGTTAGAATGTTAAGGATAAGAGACCAAATTTTAAGGATATGTTACATCCATTACCCATACTAAAATATAAATGGGAAAGAATCACCTTGTATTTTGTCATTGGACTCCCCAAACTGTCTAAAGGGAAAAATGCGATATGGATTGTAGTAGATGACCTTACAAAGTCAGAACTATCCATCAATAAAAAATTATAATTATATATTTTTAATATTTCTAGAATATACATTAAGTAATTTTTAAGGTTTCATGGATTACCACATTCAATTATATCTGACTTAGAACTGAGGTTTACCTCAAAGTTATGGAGAAGTTTTCAAAATGATCTTGATAAGGAGTATTATTTCAACACTGAATATCAACCAAAAACAGATGGTAATGTTGAGAGAAAAATTAATTCCCTATAACATATGATGATATATTTTTGTATATGTTTAAAAGGTGTTTGGGATAAACAACTTCCTCTACTTGAGTTTTTATAAACTGATAGATTTTCCTCGAGCATTCAGATGGATCCTTATGAAGCCTTATATGGAAAGAAGTATAGGGCTCAAACATGATTGAATGAAGTTAGAGAAATAGAGATTTGGTACCTAAGATACCAAGAGAAATGGAAAAGATGTTTAGATAAATTTATCAACACATTAATGAATCTCAATTTCAGTAGAAAATATATACTGAAAATCATCGGTGTAATCTATAATTTGACATTGGTGATAAGTTAATCTTGATAATTTCTCCATTGAAGAATGTTATGAGATTTAGAAAGAAATAGAAATTAATCCCTATGTATATAAATCCCTCTGAATTTTTTTTTGGGATTTTGGCCTATTGGTATGCACTTCTACCAAAAATATCTCAATTTCATAATGTGTTCCCTGTATCTCTCTAGCGGATTTACATACCTGATCCTATAGACGCATTGAACCCAGAGGTTGTACCTCTAGGGAAGGATATTTCTGATAAAGAATAGCCAACAAAGATTATAGTTCATAGATATAAATTTTAAGGAAACAATACAACTCACATGGTCCAATTTTTGTGGAGAAATGACTAAGTTTATGAAGTTATATGGGAACCCGAGGAAATGATGAGGCAGAAGTATCAAGATTTTTTTTGGTATCGAAGTGATGAATTTTGAGAGAGAAATTCATTTTAAAGGGGGTAGAATGTAACATCTTGATATTTTATGAATTATTTTTTCAAACAAATTTAATTTAATTTATAACTTACGTTACATGAAATACTGAGTTTTACTAGAGTTACATGCAATACCAAGTTTTTAAAAAACTGTGATATATTATTAATATTATTTTCTAAAAATAACCACTCTAAATAAACCATTACACTTAGTTAAATGAATAATAATAAATAATATTTAAATATTATGTATCATGATTTTATATAAATGAATCTCATTGATAAAAAAGAACACAATTTTTGTTGAACTCTTTATATGTTTTTAAAATTCGATTTTCACAAAAAAAATGTTTTTATTTGTTATTATGAAAAATAATAAAATAAATTTTTGACACTTTTAAAATATGAATTTTTTAAAACTAACTTCATTTTTGAAATCATAATTTCAAAATTTTATTAGGGTGAATTTTCATATTTTTTTTGAAAATGTTAATTTTTATATTAATAGTAAAAAATAATGGTTTTTATTGAAAATTGACATTTATTTGAAAGAATTTATAACAATAAATATTGTTATAAAATGGGTTTAAAATTAATATTAATTAAATTTAATGTTAATTAATCAAATTTAGTTCATTTTAATTATTTTAGTTTTTAATTTTCATATTATATTTTTTTAAACTTTCGAAGATTTTCTCTTGGGAAAATCGCTATCTCATCACATCTATGGGATTAATTTTAAATTAAAATTTCCAATTATGTGTAAAGAATTAGGAAAAATAGATTAAATTATTGTAATTAGAATAAGTTATATTATCTAAAAATCCAAATTAAATTTTTAGCATAATTAATAGTAAAAATAGTTAAAATTATTGACTGCTGTTAAAGTAAAAAGGGGGCTACCTAGGGGTTAAATTAAACTAGCAGTGTTAAAAATGACCCAAAACTTTTATAAAACCCATTGTATGGCCATATTTCTACTATATATTTTATAGGATCAATAATGTTCTATTTTTGAGCCTTGTTTCTTGTGAGAAATATGGTACTGCTTTTTCTTTCCAAAAAATATAAGTGTTCCACTCACTCCACTTATAAAGGGCCACCGATTATCCTCTCATATAAAATCATCAGAAACCCTTTGGTTCATCCAATAAATGAGCAAATAAATTCTTTAATTCAATTATTAAATCCTTTAATATTTATTTTGGATGTAAATCCAACCTAAGATTCCTTTTCGTACAATGAAAAATATGTTTTCCAAAGAAGATGTTACACCCATAACCAAGGATTTTATTTTATTTATTCTTCAGAATCCTGTAATTCTCATCAAACTATGATGATATAGTAATAATAATGTCCATAATATACTTATATGTTTTTATTTCAATGTAATATCCTAAAAAATTCTCTTATTCTATCAAATATTTTACAAAATCATCATACGTGTGTATAATAGACTACCACCTCATGAAACGATTTCATTTGTTTTCCATTACTAACTCTCACAAATAGATGTAATGATGTATTTATTTATTGTATATTAAATTTAGGATATTATTATTCTTTTTGAATAATTATATTATATTTTACTTCTTACCATCCATTCCATGAGAATATAATAATGTCGCTCGTGCATTTGACAGACTACTGCTTTACGAAGTGATGTGCTTTATTCACTCTTTACATAGAAGTCAATAAGAATAGATTTAGTGAAAATATGTGATATGTATAACGTATATGTAAAACATGATTCTATAATGGTAATATATTATTTACTTTTCTTTCTTTAAATCCATCATGAAAATGGAATGATAATTCATGCATATTTTCGGTCTACCGTCTCCCTGAATGGTGTATTTAATTTTATATCACTAAAAATTATGGATTAATCTTAAAAAATGTTAAATTAATATATATGATATTTATATCATGTTTAAAATTTATATATTATTGAACCCTGATTAATATAAGAGGACCAAAAATAAAAAATAAAAAATACACAAAAAGGAACACAATTATTTCCCAAAACGTGACTGTAACATGGAATTGTTAACGAAAAGGTAATAGATGGTCATAAGTAAATAAATAATAGTATGATATTTTTATTTATGGTAATTTAATATAATATTGATAATCTTATATTTATTACACAATAGTCTTTTATGTGTATGATGGATGTCAAGACTTAATGTAAGGGATTTTTTTCTCAATTTTCCGTCCATGATACTTGTGTTCTCTTATAAAAAATTCTTATTTCATGAGAATTATATAAAGAACCTTTGAAATGTAATATAATTAATTAATTTATTATTATGATATTTTATGTTTTATTTAATGATAGTCATTCATGGGGCTTATAATTCATTGTTACCAAAGTGGAAAATATTTTATGTTACAATCTCATCCATTATCAGGGCTATTTATAATTATGTTTTTGATGATAAATTATTATGTTACATATCAAATGAAACTAATTAATTAAGTTACCCTATGTTTATTTCACTATAATATATTTTTCTCTTTATTTTCATTTATTTATGTACCTAGGAGTTCAAAATAATATTTTTTTAAGAAATTATATTTATATATCTCTGCAGTTGATAGCCCATTTTCCCTACAAGAACATGTTTTTTAAAAGTGTTTTTGAAAAAGATTTTTTAAATTCTCCAAATGATTTATTGAGGAGATTTTTACCCATGTTTTACATTTTATAACATATTTTTATAGGAAATAACATATAATGTTCGAAACAATACTCGTTTATCTTTTACTAAATATGTGAAAAGAATACTCACTTTAATATGTATAAAATGAACAAAATTATCCACCATCATGACCAACATGTTTTTAAATTATACTTTATAATCTTCCAAGTTTGTTTCTAAATATTGGGATTTTGAAATTATTTATATTTTAAAACTTATTTTTTTCAAATCATAAATTATATTTTCTACAAGAAATGTTTTAAATTATTTTAAAGCTTCATTAATAAATTTTCAAGGTTAATTTTATAGAAAATGATTTTTAAGATGTTTTATGTTTTAAAATGTGATTTTTCTCAATATATGTTTTAAATTATTTTTGAATCTTCCTTTAAAATATTTCATGTTTATTTTTAATAAAAATGATTTGAAAAAATATTTTATGAATTTTGATGTTTAAAAATTGATTCAAAATAAAAGTTATTTTCTTTAAGAAATATTCTATGTGATGTTTATAACTAATTTTATATTTATTATGACATCATTTGGTGTCGGTAATAATTTAATGGTGATATAATCCGTGGGTAAAACTCTTATTATTTATATTTCTGGATTATTTTTATGATGAAAAGATGTTTATTAAACCAATTTATCTTCCACAGTTTATACCGTGATTAAATTCTAATGAAGCCTTCTTTTTTTCATGGGTTATGATATTATGAAATAATTTAATGAGAATGAAACTGGTCACTTTTCCACGGGTTTTGGTATGATGAAATGTTTATGAAACCCATTTCATTTAATGGGTTATGATATGATGAATATTTTATGATCATATGGTATAAATACATATAGTTTTCATTATATGAGGATTTTACCTATGTCTCACTCCAATGAGTTGGATAATGATTTATATATCATGAGATATACAATACTGTAATGGGGAGAGAACCCATTTCAGTAAGTGTATTTTTTTCTCTATGTTTTTCTTGCGAGTGAAATTTTATTACTATAATTGTAGGGGAGTGAACCCATTATTTTATGATATACTTATAATTGATCATTTAATTCCATGGAAATTATTTTGTACACTTTTGTTTATACCATAATTTTATGTGTTATTAAAATATTATGCTCTAATGGATCATGTTGTTTGATTTCTGTATGATTAGTATATTATGAACTTAAATTATTATGAAATGATCATTATTATGATATTTTATATTAAGGGTATGGTTTTCAAATGTTAGTCTCATGCTATCATTCCGTTATATATAGGTAATTATTATGTATCTACCCAATTTACCATTACTGGGAAACTAAAATCACCATTTCTTATATTTCCTTTCCCCGGGTTAGGAAGAAATGAATTATTTATGATATTTATAATAAGGGTGATAGTTGTTTAGAACATAATGGGAGATGATGTAGTTCACATATGAATCAGTTTTTTATGTTTCCTTGTTTTCAATGGCACAGTAACTTTATGATACTCAATAATGTATATGTATAATTTAATAAATTCTTTGAAACAATGATGTAATATATATGTATTAAAACTATGGGAAACAATAGTTGGAATCATAGGAAACATTTAGTTAAACATTTGGATATAGAATGATAAATTATTAGTGAGACCCCTATGGAAATTTATGAATATACAAATAAGGATGAGTCAAAGCATAAGAAAATGTCCTAAAATTTGTGTAAATAGTAGAGTGTGTTGTTTCCGAGCAATTACATATCTATTTGGATACTTTAAGTGGATGTGGATCAAAAAAAACATTGTACCTAGGGGTAATAAATCAAAAAACAGTGCACTAAGCTAGACTTGATTGTCATCCGGTGCATCATAATGGGCCATACAGCACAAATGGTTTGATACTCCTAGGGAATATGCTTGGGAAAGTCACAAACACCTTACTAAACATCATGAATGATTTAAATATATGATTACTATGAATGAAGTAGGATAAAACCAAGGTTTCATAGATTAAAATTAATGTGTCATGATTTAAACATACTATATGTGTTTTTTCATGATTCTATGGTCCCCCCTATGATTATTAATGCTTATACTATGATTATTGGTTTTAGACAATGGATGGAACCCAAAGGAACCATGATAATACTAAGTTTGATAAAAAATTCAATGATTTCCCTCCTGATTAGAAAAATGTTTTGGGAGATGGAATGAGTGATATCATTGCTATGATCATGAAAGTTTCTCAATCCAAGAATCATTCTAAACTTCCTAGCGATCAAAGGAGGTAATAGTTTTATGTTCAGTCCTTCACGAGGAAACTTCCACCATCCTTTAGTGGATCCACAGATCCTATAGTTTCTAAACAATGTACCATTAATACTGAAAATATATTTTCAATTCTCTAGTGGTCATAACATGCAAAATTAATTTTGGCTATCTATAGGTCAGAAAATGAATCAGATCAATGTAGAATATCATCAAGTTTACAAGGGAAAATGAGGAAATAGGCTCTATGGATTGGGCTGAGTTCATGAATATATTTTTTAATAATTAATTTCCTTACATTCATTATATGAGGATGAAGATGGAGTTCTTTAAGCTAAATAAAATTAATGATGAATACATTGGTATATATGTGGAAGATTTTACATGACTTGTGAGGTATGATTCTTCTATTTTTGTCCAACATGAATTTATGGTTGATTAATTATTCTGTTTCTTAAAACTGAGTCTCTAAAGGGTGTTAGATATAAGAGACTCGATTAGATATGAAGAGATTTTTTGATGTTCTATCATGTTGGAAATGGTTATTCGAGTCACATAGCAATCTCTTGGTTTTGACAAGAAGAGAAAAATAGAATTCAATCTAAAATTTAAAAACTAAGGAGAGAAGAAAATGGAATTTCCTTGATGCTTAAAGTGTAAGAAGAAACATGAAGGAAATTATCTTAGGGGGACTAGTAAATGTTTTAAGTATTGAATGGAAGGTCATCGAGAAATAAAATAAAATATAATGGGTTGAAGTTAAATACTGATGAAAATAGAGAAAAATATCCATAGAATGAACCACCCACACTCTTGAATTTAAAATTAAAGATGTATGGTCATTATGCGAACCAATTCCCAAATACAAATTTTAATGGTGATGATCGATTCTAGTAACCTATTAAGACAAGGGATAAAGGGAAATCTCATACTACCACTATTTTTGAAAGGTGGTGTGATAACTACTTAGTTGTAGTTATACTTACAATATACTCTATAACTGTTAATATCTTATTTGACTATGTATATACCCATTATTTTACATCTGAAGAATTTTCCATGGGAATCAAGATTCCGAACAAATGATTAAATATATAATTGGTTGTAGTTTGTGCCCTAGAACCAAATTTTGTACACTTTATGATTTATTGTATTCATTTTATAAAAAAATCAGAATGTCATTATCAGATCATGATTGTTATTCTACATAAAATAATAAGTGATAATGTCCTAAGAGTAGCTGTTGCACTTAATGGCCATATCAGTTCTCTACTATGATGAGAACCTAGAAGTACCACAATAGTATTCTTGAATATATGTTCTATTGACATATGAAATAATTTGGGGGATAAAAATGATACATGATATTAGGGGTGGATACTCATTGGGATTTGAGGCACCTTCTTTACGCCATTGTTGATATCCAGTGTAGGATATTATGAGGAGACCCACCTGTAGTAAATCAACATTTATATGTGTCATTCGATATTCCTATCTATGGAAATTTGTATTGATCCTCAGAAATTAATATTATTATTAATTAGTATTATAATATGCATACATTGATGTATTGATGAAAACCATAATGAAATATGTTCATAGAGAGGTAGGATATATTGGGTGCATAATGATTAATATTTATTTAATGATGATTTCTTGAAAGGATCTATCCATTATTTTCTGTAATAGATTTTGATAAATCAGGCCATTCAATGTAAATGATATAACATAAATAAATTTATGGCCATGGTGTTCTATAAGAAAGATATATTTCTAGAAATTAAAATAAAGATACATCAAGAACATATTTTGATGGAACCAACATGAAATGTTCTTTATTAGAGATACCTTGATAAATGGATTATATTAAAAAATATTAATTTTTATGATGTTTTATGTCATTGCGACATTAACTTCTTTCTCTATGGGTTCCTTGCTGTGATGCTAGAGGATATCCCTGGGTAAAAGGTTGTTACACCTAATACCACTGATAAAGTGGCCTAGAGGTTCACACACTAAGTTTATATAAAATATCTATTAAATATTAGATTATTATTTATTATTTAACATGTGGAATAAATATTATTCATTCTTGTGGTTTAATAATTATTCATGTTTTCGAGGTCACATATGTTCTATAACCAGTTATTCAAGAGAATATTATGTGAGCAGAATATTTGATTAATATTTATTTTCTATTTAGTGAATATAATAGTTATTTATTTTTTGGTGAATAAGTGACATTAATTTATTAAATAAATAGTCATTATTTAAGGTCCAATAAATATTATGGATCAATGGTGGACCGTGATTAATGGTCTGGTGAGAAATAATATATATTGAATATTATATGACTAATTTATATTTAATTTAATTCACGAGTTTAAAAGATGTCAATAAATAATAATAATAATATTATTATTATATAAAATTGGTTTTACAAGTATTATGGAAATAATATAGGTAAAATGTGAAAATATTATTTTCTAACCCCAACGGTATATATAACCATTTATTTTATTTTATTAAGATATCCAATTAATTTTTGTTGTGAACAATGAGATCTAGAGAGAATCATGTCAAATACCTAGAGATCTCACACTCCAAGAATTATCTCAAGAACATAGAGAAATCAACCTCCCCCACCACTCTCAACTATAGTGATATTAAAGAGAACAATTCCTTGAAGCGGTTATCAGGGAGATCCAAGACGAACAATGCAAGTGTTAGGATCTTTCATGCTAGCACCCAAATATTCCAATGATAAAAATCATTTATTAGATTTAATTTATTGATTTTCTATTCAAGAAAAAATAATAAAATTATTTAATATTATGAATAAAATAAAAAAAATTATCCCATCCGAAGGTCTTGAGGAGTCTGGCCAGATAACACCAGAGTACACAATGTGTAAAATGAAGGTACATCTTGTAAAACTTGGAGGAACAGAAAAGGTACTGGTGTTTAATGAACTCATAATTAATTTAGAATTAATTCAATTTTTGTGAACATAATACAAATTTTGAATATAATTATACACCATATGTTGACAAAGGCAGCCTGGTGCATGCTCATCTGGAGTACACACCATGTAACTTCCATACATAATATGTAGTCCTTTAGTCACTAACGGGCCATTTATCCTCTTACATGGACTACATCACCGGTGACCATGTAACTCAAAGAATACACTCCATGTAGGCCATTTAATTCCATATAGTCTAATATTTTCCATGGAATAATTGTACACTGATACCCTAGGTTAATAACACTGATAGATGGTGAGAAAAATACCCACCATGTAAACTACAATGTACACAACATGTACTTTTACCAAATTATGAAGAATTAAAAAATTAATTTATTATACTGTTCAAACATTATCAACATGTATTTTTTTCAGTAGTTAAGTTGAAAGTACACTCCATGTGATGGGTTATATATATATATATATTCTAATTTATTTTTGTGCAATGTTGGGATCTACATATCGTGTATAAGTCATATTATAGTTATTGATTTATGCACATTTAAGCATAACATGTTACATAAAAACCATTCATTCTGTGTGGTAATTATGTTGATAGTGCACCATGGAATTATGTGATAATTGATGTATTGAAAATGTTATAAAATTAAACAGTATATGATTATAGTAAATGTTGGGTAGTTCAGATGAGTACACACAACATTACCTCCAAAGTAAATTTTTATATATAGTTAATTTTAAATAATGTTTTTTATTGTTTTAAAATTGTGATGGATGAGAATATCAAGAAATATTGAATGAGAATTAATATAAATTAATTTATTAATTAAAGAATATAATTAATTTATTTGAGCATGATTTATCTTAAATATGAATGAATAAAATTGAATGTTGATTTTATTAAATGTGTAATTCGTTACATGGATGTGGATGATCAATGGCCTATACCAAACCTTTATATGTGATTGGTATTTAATAATTAATTATTAAACTAAACTGATGTCCTATTTTTCATCCCTCTTATCATTATTTAAGGTCTTCATGACAATGATTTTTTTTATATAAACCCCTTAACCAATCATTTTGTTCCCATCAACCATGTCTGAGTCAAAGAATTTATAATGGATAAAGATCCCAAGATAGATGATGTTGTTAATATTTGTATCTATGGTGAAACCAATCAAAGAGAGATACATAGGTTGATCGGTGGAAAGCTGCAACACAAACCTTAACTGTTTCTAGGTGTTTTCCCCTCTGTTAATGGTTGATTTTTCATGTTTTATATAAACTAACCATTAGTAAAAGATCATTATCATACCACTTTATTATTATATTTCTATAAAGTTTCATGGTTATCTCATTATGGATTTTTATTTATGATCACATGAATTAATAAATTAAAAAGAGTGTAAGAGAGAACTGGAATAATTTGACTTATCTATAAATATTATCTAATACCAGGTTAATAACTTAAGTAAATCCACTTAATATTAATAATAATGTAATAAAGTTAATAATTAGTAATTTTTTTAAATAAGATAAAATCCATCAATTATATATATTAAGTCAATATAGCCTTCCACTAGTTCCGTTAAAATAGAACCATAGATCAAAGTACTTGAAAAACCAAATTTGTGGTGCTTTTAATTGTTTGGGAACTCTGACCAGGTTTTTTTTGTTGACATAACACAATTCATATCAAGGAATGATTTATAATGAAATAATTTCTATAAATGAGAGGAAAAGGTTGAGTAAAACCAATTTATGTATTTTAGGATTGGCGAGTCCACTAAACAGATCGAGTAATTATGATATAATGTAATTTATATTTGTAATTCCTACCTAAAACCCATCAAATTACTTGATCAAACAATTTCGGGGTGATGAGAAGTGTAATATGGATCCTTGATCTTGAATTTCCATGAAATAGGATATCTTGAAAACAATGGTTAGGGATATTTTGTTTTGATTAAATAGTTAGAGATTAATAAATATAATATTTATTTGTTTGTATTTTGTATCATTTAAAGTACTAAAAAGCTTCTCATATTATTTTTATAAACAAAAAAATGACTTTAGAAATATCACTAAAATCCATAAATGAAAAGGATATCCTTCTCAATGACCCAAATTTCAAAGAATGGAAAAGGCACTTCTGTCTTATCCTACACCATGGAAGGATTTTTTTTGTGCGGGAAGTACCTTTTATTGATGCACCTGGTAATGAGGCTAGTGAGGAATAGTTATATCTCTATGAGAAGCATTTGAACAATTCAACAAATGTTCATTAATTCATCATATCATTAATGAACAATGGTATTTTGATGTAATATAAAGACATGGATTTATATAGAAGAATGTCTCACTTTCAATATCTCTATCTTTAGAAGAAGAGACAAAAGAGATATGAGATCTCCAATGCCATGTTTAAAAATAAGCTTGGAGATTTGGCACTAGCTGAGACTCATGTAGTCAATATTATTGGATAAATTAAACACATATAAATATTAGGGATTAAATTCATAGATGAGTTTCCCACATATTTGATACATTCCTACCTACCCACATCCTTGTATAGTTTTATTGTTAATTATAACATGACCAATAATGGGAATATTTTTTTGAAACTTCTTACTCTGGTTTTCCATCTTGAAAAGAAATTGGGAACGAAAAACCCTAAGTCATTATAGTGAATAAGAAATTGAAGAAAAATGTGAAGGGGACCATGACTCATAAAAAGTATAAATATCCATAACATCATCCTTCCAAGAAAAGGAAGATCCAAAGGCAGGGCAAGGAAAATGAGGTATTATGTTTTTTATGTGGAAAGAAAAGACACTAGAAGAGGAACTACACTCAATAGTAAAGGGAATATAAAGGTGTGTTTTTATTGATTGTAATCCAACTATATATAAAAATTAGATATTTGATACAACTTTTGGGGATCACATCTATATTAAAATACAATAACCATGCAGATTACGAAATGTTACTAGAGGATAAGTGGATTTGTGAGGTACCAATGGCGTGAGGCTGGCTGCTCTAACCATTAGCGGTTACCAACATTAATAGCCAACATGAATGATAATTGGTTTTAAGGTATTGTTAGTATGTATCATCTATTACCAAGAACATAATTTCTATATAATTCCTAGATTTATATGATTTTATTTTGATGTTTGGAAATAAATTTTATTTCTTATATAAAGAAAACATATGTTATGGTATGACACATTTAAATAATAGTCTTTATGTATTAAATAATGAAAACTAATTATTATAAATAGATAAATAATCATGTTCACATGATCATATAATACCAAACGGTGGAATCACTATCCTTGTCATGTAAATGGAAATAATTTGACAAATATTTGGAAAGTTGGTTATTTAGACTCTTTTAAAATTAAACTACATGAAAGATGTCATGTTTTTTAATAAGAAAAAATGACCAAACCACCATTCATTTAAAATGGTCAAAAGTCCATATATATTTTAGGATTTGTACACGCCTATTTTTGTGGACAATTTTCTATATAATATAGAGGTGGGTATATTACTCCATAACGTTTACTAATTACTTGATTAGATAAGGTTATGTATAATAGATGAGGTATTAGTTTGAGTCCTTTGAGAAATTAAATGAATTCAAGAATTATGTAGAGAATAACCTCAGAAAGAATATAGAGAATCTTTTATCAGATCAAGGTGATGAATATCTTTACCAAGAATTCATTGACATTCTATGAGTGTTTGGGATTCACTCTCAAATAATTCCACCTTACACACCATAGTGGAATGGTGTTAGTGAAGGGAGGAACCATACCTCGGTAAACATGGTAAGGTCAATAATGATTGATGGTGATCTTAGATTATCCTTATGGGGATATGAAATAAAAAATGTTCCATAAAAAATAAACCAAGTAAAAAATTATGAAAACTGAAACTTCCTTTAATTTATGGAGTGTAATTAAACCCATTTTTCACAAAAACCTGTATGGGGTTATGAGGAGTTTGTTACGGCCTTTTCAGGAAACAAACAGGCACACCATGGAACAAAGTGAATCTTTATAGTGTATCCTAAGGTAACAAAAAGATACTAGCAATACAACCCATTATAAAAGAAAGTGACTGTCACTAGACAAGCCGTATTTATATAGAGGGAGCATATCCTCAAAAGGATAGTGAGATTAATCCTGACATTGATGAAGTTTATTATCAATATACAATAGAGTTGGTATATGAATAGATTCCCCATGTATCCAATGAATAAGTAGTTCTTGATACAAAAGTACTACATAGGAACACTAGAGATGTAAGAGAACTAGAGAGATTTTGATTTCTAGTCATCAAATATGGTTCTTTATTATTATTTCGCAATGATAAACCTCTCTCAAAAATAGAATCTGTATAGAGGTCAGAAACTATAAGATTGAAAGAAGCCACGAATTCTGAAATGGATTACATGTATCTGAATAAAGTTTGGGAACTTGTCGTTGTGCTAGTTGATGTAATGCCCATAGGGTGAAAATGGTTATTCATAAGAAAAATGGAAATGTAAGGTAAAGTAAATACATATAAATCAAGGCTAGTGGATAAAGTGTTTAATAAACATTAAGGAATTGATTGTGATGAAGCCTTATCACCAGTTTCATTGTTAAAATCAACCAGAATTATAATTTCTATAGAAGCTACAACCACTATAAAATTTATAATAAGGTTTTCAAAACTAATTTACATAATGTGAAGCTTTATGAAGATGACTATGTGACACAAACAGATGGATTTTTGACTCTAGGTGATGCCAAAATGATTTCCATGTTGTAGAGTTCTATTTATAGATTTATGTAATCATCCAAGTGATGGGACATTCAATTAAATGAATTTATAAAGGAATTTTGTTTCATTAAGAACGAATGTGATCTATGTGTTTACAATTGGTTTATTGGGAATGTGGTCATTATTATAGTATCACATTTTGATTACATATTACTTAATGGAAATGACATACCAATATTTTAGTCTATTAAGGATTGGTTAAAAAAGTGTTTTTTCATGTAGGACTTAAGTGAAACAGACTATATTCTAGGGATAAAGATCATTATTGATATATCAAAGAGTCTTCCAGGAATAAGTCAAAGTACATACATTGACCAGATATGAAATATATTTAATATGGAACAATCCAAGAGGGGATTGGTTCTAGTGTCCCATGGTATATTTCCTCCAAAGAAAATGTGTCATCAAACATAATAGGAGAAAGAGATAATGAGTAAGATCACATACACTTCATCAATATGATAAATCATGAATACCATTTTATGAACTAGACTTAATGTTTCATATGAATTGGGAATGGTAGGAAGATATAAAGGTAATCCCTGAGAAAACAATTCGTCTACTATTAAGGATATCCTTAAGTACCTTAGAATAACTAAGGATACTTTCTTGGTGTAAAGAGGAGACGAAGAGCTAGTCATCAAGGGTTATACTAAATCTTGTTTTCAAATAGATTAAAATTTTCTTAAGTCATAGTTATGATATGTTTTTTTGTCTCAATGGAGTATCTGTGAGCTGGAAGAGTTCAAAAATGCTAGTTTTTGATGAATTTATAGTAGAGTGAGAGTAAAATGATGAAACCAAGGATTCCATTTATATATAAAATAATTTCCAAGATATTTTGGTGGTACCAAACAATAAATACCCTACTATATTATATTGTGATAACACTATAGTGATGGATATTTAAAATGAGACAAGGTCACACCATTAGACAAAACACATACTCTATATGTATCTTCTCTTGAGGAATTTTTTTTAAAGGGGTGATGTTGTAGTAAGAAGACATACCATAGAAGAAAATGTGGTGGAACCCTTGAATAAATTCCCATATCAATAGAATAATGAGTATCATGTGAGAGATATAATAATGAAGGTTGGCAGTTGTTTGATCTAGTGCAGGTGGAATTCTCTTAGAGTTGGTTCCCAAGAACTAACTTCTCTGTACTTTACGATAACTTGTATTCATTTTTTGAGTATTAATAAAATAAGTATCACATATTGATTGTTTTAATACATAATATAGCATCTGATAATGTCCTAAGAGTAGTTGTTTCACTGAAAGGTTATAACTGTTCCCTCATATGTTGAGAACCCAAATGTTCCTTGACAGTATTCTTAAATATATTTTCTATAGAGTTATGAAATAATTTGTTGGGAAAAAATGATATAGTATATATTGGCATGGAGAATTATGGGACTTTGAGGCACCATATCATGGTGTTTTCCCTTGGTAGTATCTATTGTAAGATATTATGAGAATGAGAAAGTCCAGTTGGAAATTTACATTTATATGTTTTATTGGATATTAATCTATAAGGATATGTGTATTGAGACTTAGAATTTAGGATAATTTTTAATGATTATTATAAGTCATGTAGTTTGATGTGTTGATGAAAACTATGATTACATATGTTTGTGGTGAGGTAAGATATGTTGGGTGTGTCAAAAGTAATATTTCACTAATGAATAATGGAAGAAAGGATGTTCTTTTTTGTTCTTTAATGGAACTTGATATCTTGGGACCTTTAATGTAAATGATATAGCCTAGATAAATCCATTTCCATGGTTTTATATAGGCATGTATGATTTCTAAAAATTCAAAGAACGATACCTAAGGCAGATAGGTAGATGGAACCATCATGCAATATGCTCGATTAAAGATATTGAAATAAAGTGATAATATTACATATTAAACTTCCTTATGAGGTGCTATGTCATTGTTGCATTAAATATTTTCTATATGGGCTCCTTGAAATTTTTATAGACACTAACCTTTTACTTTAGGATTCTTCACCTAACACCACAGAGAATGTGACCTAGAGGGTCACACACAATGTGTATCCAAAACCTGGGCTAAACATTATATTGTTATTTATTATTTAAAATTTTGAATTAATATTATTCTCAAACATGCTTTCATAATTATTTATTATTTCATGATCTCATATATCCCACCAAAAGTAATTTGAGAGAATATTATGTGATTAAAATATTTCATAAATATTTATTTGATATTTAGTGAATATAATATTTACATATTTGTTGGATATAATGAAATGAAATTTATTTATTAAATAAATAGTCATTATTCATTTAATGATAAATATTAAAGAGTAACGGAAGACCTAATTTAATGATCTGGTGAGAAATATTATATATTGAATACAATTTGATTAAATTATATTAAATTTAATTCTTCAGCTCATCTCATCCCTAAAATAATAATAATATTATTATTATTATAGAAATGTGTTCCATATGGATCACTTAAATAATAAAGGGAACATGTGAAAATATTATTTTCTAACCCTAGTGGTATATAAACACATTTATGATATTTTTTAAGAGACTTAATTTATTTGTCTTGTGCACAACAAGGCCTAGAGAGAATCATATCTTAGACTTAGAGAGATTCCTCTCTAAGAAAGATATAAATAATGGAGAGATATCCTTATCTACATAAACTTTCAAGTCTCTTGATATTGAAGGGAAATCTTCTTTGAAGTGGTTCTTTGGGCGATCAAAGTAGAAAGACGCAAGCGACAAGATCTATTGTACTAGCACCTAGAGATTCCAATGGCGGTGTTTGGTGGTTCTTGGAACACATGTGGATCACCACTAGAGGAAATATACTCTTTATTAATTAAACACAATAATGGTAAAACATATATATGTTTTCATATCCATCAATGAAGTAAGAATTTATCTCGAGTTAATTCTTTAATTGATAAAATTAATTATAAATAATCTGTGATGATTTTGTGACTTGGTTTGGGAATTTATCCATCACCAATATTATTTTGTTAAATTAATTTTATTATATAATTTATCAATGTGTTAATTTCAGATTAATTACCAATAATAACAAAATTAAATTTTGGGCATGCCTTATCCAATGCTTCCATTTCTCCTAGAACCTCTATAATTAGCAGTGAAAACCCCTAATGGTTCAATCTTTACATCTCAAGTATCTATTTCCTTTAGAGTTGATGTTTGTGGGAATGTACTTCTTGAAAATATTACCATTCGTTTTCTACTTGAATTTGAATTTATCATAGGAATGAATTGGATTTTAGTACATAAATACCAAAAAAATCTCTAAGGAATGAAAGTCACATTTGATATTCAAAACCAACTTATGAGCATCTATCAATGCGATGATAAGTATGAACATCCAATGAAGATAAAATCCATTTGAGGGTCTTAATTCCTATTCAATGGGTTTTTTTATTCGATATGTTTGGAGATAAATTTGACATCAATGGTATGCCAACCAAGTGGGATTTTTTGTTGTAGTTTTGGAATACTTTTCTTACCTTCAATAAAAATCATGAAGATGAGTTATAAATAGAACTCATACCAAGTTACAAAAAAATTTCAAAGACTCCATATAAATTGACCCAATTTAGTTTTAGAAATTAATGAATCAACTCTTAGAGAACCTGGGAAAGGGATTCATTTGGCCATGTGTGTCACCTTGGGGAAGAAATTGTTGTTTTTAATAAAGAATGTTTGATCTATGAAACTCTATAGTGATTATTAAGAGCAAAATGAGATCACTATGAAGAAAACATTTCCTATACCTCATATTTATGACCTTCCCAATCGACTATAGAAAGATAAATTATTTTCCATGATTGACCTTCATTATGAATATCAACAATTGAGGGTCAAAAAGGTGGATACACACAAGATATAATTTTGTACAATTTATGGACTCTATGAATATATAGTGATTCCATTTGGCCTTAATAATTACCATAATATATTCATGTATATAATGAATATATTCTTTAGGGATTACCTTGATTAGTTTTTGGTAGAATTTATAAAATTATTCTTATAAATTCAAAAAAAATTAAGAGAATGAATATCACTATGGAATTGTACTAAATACACTAGGAAAGTGGAAATAATATGAATAATTTACAAGGTGTGAATTTTGGATGGAAAAGGTTTTATTTTTGTGTCATATAATATTAGTAGAGGGTATATCTATAGATCCATCATATATAGAGGTTATTGAGTGATGGACTAAACCAACCATGGTATCTGAGAACATCTTTTTCCACTGAGCATGAATGTATACCTCTCACTCCCAAGTCTCATCTGATACCCAACTGTGCTGCCATAACACCCATACTAAAGGGATCGAGTATCCCTAGAGAGAATTCATTCTCTAATCAATGATGCATATGGGATAATCCTAAAAAGAAGAATCAAAATCTATATCATCATCTTTGTAATTAAAAGTATGGGATGGGTCACATGATAATGATGAAGCTATAAATTACAGAAGATGTCTTGCATAACATGATACCTCTGTGGTAAAAAGAACTGATAGGTGATCTAACCGGCTCTCTCCAAAATCTCAAATATTCCATCAAAGTGACGTGATAGATCTAATTGCCTTTATATCTATCTATTAAAAAGTTTGGGTGATATTGATTAGAAAAAAATCAATGACCTTGAAATTTAGAGGTCATCTGTGGCTATCAACATAAGATTTCTGTCTAGACTGTGATATAGACATATGTTTCCTAATTAGCTGTACCTACTCTAAAGTCTCATAAATGAGACGAGGACCCAGTAATGCCGAATCTCCCTCCTCTGACCAGATTAGGTGTGAATGACGAGACCTACCATATGGGTCCTTATAAGGATCTATCTATTTCATCACTTGATAAATATTATTGTAGAAAAAATAAATAAGAGGGATGTGCTTATTCAAAGACACTTCGAAGTTAGGAACGTATGATTGGAGCATGTCCACTAAGAATTTAATAGTCTATTATCACTGTGCATTGATCTAAGGGTGAAAATATATGACCCAAACCACATATATAGCCATATATTTCTGGGAACCCTACCAGACCCTTGATGTGAAGTGAGCATCCCTATCAGAAATGATAGTACGAGAGTCCCCAAGTAGTCGTATTATCTCATGAGAATGAAATCTTACCAAATCATAAAATTAGATAGTTCATCAGATAGGAATAAAGTGGGATAATTTTTTCATTCTATGAAGGAATACCCAAACTATGTCACTACCTCAAGGTGACCTTGGTAAGATGACGAAAACTACAACATAGCATCCTCTCATTTCCATTCCATGGATGGTAATGACTGTAACAAGCTAGCAGTTCATTGGTGATACTCCTTCACCTAATGAAAGGTGGAAGACTAAGTTATAAAACATTATTTCTGACATTTTACCCTTGGACACTAAAAATGTTGGTGAATATCACAATACATCTTGGTGATACGCAGGTGAACTACCCACTGATTATCATGTGACTATCGCATAACCTCAAATATCATTTCTATAGGAACCCTTATATTCCCTTGTATACACAACATGTAATCAGTATCAATAGTGAATTCTAGAGGCAGGTCCTCCGAAGTGATAATCCAACACAGGTCCCAATCCATAGGATCTAAAAACTAACTCATCATTTATCTCTCCAGAAGTGAGGAGGTCACTAATAGAGATACAAGTATAGACTATACAAGATAGTTTTGAACCTCTATGTAAATATTAGAAAATATATTTGTAACCTTCCACTTGCTACAAGTCTCTTGAACTTCATATTCCTGAGTCCTCCTACTTAGATCAATGGAAACAACATTTCCTTTTCTTGGATTATAGGATAGCTCAAAGTAAAAAGACTATAGATTTTCAACCCAACATCACAAAATAAGATTGAAGTCATGTTGTGTGAAAATTTACCTGAGAATTTTGTGGTCTTTAAACAACACACAACACTCTCCCAGCGGGAAATGCCTCCAATAACACAAATCATGAACAACAACTACCAACTTGAGATCATGGGTCAAGTAATTCCACACATGCGTATTTAATTTCCATGACTCATACATAATGAATCTACCTTATTAAATCATAAATGATCTTAAATCAATACCATATGAATCATAATATACATTATATATTCTTCCCAACTCTAGAAGAATCAAGATTGATGTTGAATGCAATCTACCTTTCAGCCCCTAAAATAATTTCTCAATGTATTCATACCTTCTAAACTCTACACACTTCTTAGTAAAGTTCATAAGAGGTGATGAAAATAATTATAATTAATTTATAAAATGGATATATTTTAATTCTATCCTAAGAAAATTTTTATGTGATAGATTTTATTTGGTCGATCCCAAGTGACAATAGCTCTCACCTTTTCTGGGTCAGTAGAAACCCTTACCTCTATGATAATATGATCCTAGAAGTGAACATTGTCGATCCAGAAATGAAATTTACTGAGATGAGGAAACATATTATGATCTTTCACTATATTCAAAATGATCTCATGATGAGTGTAATTTATAATTATGAGTTTGATAATACACCAACATGTCATATTCTAAGACCACCATAAATGAATACAAATAGTGATGGAAAACTATATCCATAAAATCAATAAAGACAATAGGTGTATTCAGAAGATAAAATGACATAATGAGATACTCATATAAACTGTAATATATATGGAAATACATATGTGGAATATTTGAAGGCCTGACTCGAACCAAATGATAGCCCACTATCATTTTGATCTTTAAAAATAGTCTATATCCTCTGAGCTGGTTAAAGAGATCATAAATTTGAGTTAAAGGGATACCAATTATTCAGTGTAAAGTGATTTATTTTTTGGTAATGCATGAAAAACTAGAGGATTCCATCCATTATTTTAGTGAAATTGACTAGTGAATCCCATGGAGAAGTACTGGGTCATATAAAACCATTGGCCTCTAGATCCTATAACTATCTTTTTATCTCCTCAAACTCATTAGTAGACACCATATACAGAGGAATGGATACTGGTGTAGCTCTAGGATTTAGATTGATATTAATATCTATTTCTATCTTAGGAGGTAGTCCATAAAAGTGTTTAGGGAAAACAACCTTAAATTGATTGAATAATGGATAGAATTTAACATGATGTAATCCATGATCATCCATAAAAGTCTAGTAATCTGGGTTTTCACTCAACCTATCCTAAGATGATATGATCTAGCTCCACCTTCCAATACATCCCAATATCCCTTGTGAATATACATTTCTTCCTTTGGTGTGGTAAACGACACCCTATAGTGTTAAAAATCCACATAAGCAAGATAGAGAGACAACCAATCCATCTTGAGAATGACCTCAAGGCTAGTCATCTTAAGGAAGAAGAGGTCCCAAATGAAATAATATCTTCCTACATCAATAGTATATTCATTAAACTAAAATATACACTATTAATGTATACGAAAGTTGTATCCAGAGGTATAACACAACTAGAGAACTAAACATCGAGGCCAAGGCTCTCCACAATAGTCACATATATGAAGGAATGTGATCAAGATGTATCAAATAAGGAATAAACAATAGTAGAGAATACTATAGTGATACCTTGAAAAGTAGATGTCTCGATGTTCTAATAATTTGGTATAGGATGCAATGGGTAAATGTGGAAAAATCAACATCCTTGTGCTACAACTTGACTACTCAGAATAGTTCTGCTCTATTGGAACTGTATATCTGATGTTAGGATTCCATGTCCAAAACCTCCTCGTCTTCTAGTATACCTAGTAATAATCTAGCTACCTACCCAAAATGGTGCTACTGATCCTACTCTTAAAGGAGGTGCTGGTGAAGATCATATCATACTTAACACAAATGTTAATGTCTTGTAGATACACTGAATAATCCCAAATATTCCATGGCCTCAAAACTTGAGGGTTCTCTAGGAAACCATGTCCTATTATGACTAGGATTTTCAAACTGGGAAATCCCAAGTAAATGTCAGTGGGTGTCACCTACCTATAGTTGATCACATGTGTAGTATCAAAGGTTTGTTTCCAAATGCCTATATAACCACTACCTTGTCTGGGTTCTAAACCTCCCTGGATCACACCATCTACCTTCCTTAGGTTTTAATTAATGATAAGTTCCCAATTAACTATATCAGATATTATAGTCAACCCGAAACATTCAACTGATAACTAATAGGATGCCTATGTCCATCCTCAAATCATCTCACATTCCTAGGATTATCAACCGTATAGACAGGTACACTATATTAAATCTCTATATAATGAGATGTGTAGTCCATAACTATTATAGAACCCTAATTTTGGTTCATGAATTACCAAACACTACAGGCCCTCATGTTATCAGGGAATAATTAATAAAAAAATCTTTGTTGAAAATCTTCCCAAATCACTTCCCAATACTGAACTACCTGATTTAAAATACCAAACTAGTGTTTAGTGGATCCTGAAAGCATATAAGTAGTGAGTTTCACTCTCCTCTTAAGATGTGTCTTCAGATGAATGAATATTGACATAAACATCTCCATAAACTGCTCTATAGCATGTCGTTTTCCATCCCCTAAAAATGTGGGTGGATTCTACTTCTTGAACTCCCAAGTCAACTCTCCCAAAGAAGGTATATAACATTTATCTCCCTATATCATCTACATAAGCCCCATAAAATCTTCTTAAATTCATAAATTATCATCCATGTTGGGAATAATAAGTGGCGTTGTTGGTGGAACTACATGAGATATCACTAGTGGCTCAGGACCCACCACATCCGGAGCATGGTAATCCCCACCCTCTTGGAATACGACCAGATGACATTGTGGTGGAATTTCTATATATATTCTAAACACACACCTAAAATAAAATTCTATAATGAATTAATACATAGATATTGGCATTAAATAGGTAATAGTAATTTCTATAAGAAAACACCACTCTTCTTGATCATAAAGATAGGTTTTGGTTGTAGAAACATCATATAAAACACTAGATACTCTAACTACATCCCACTAGTATGGTCAGGTCTGGGTCAAGCAATATTTTTTTTTGTTTTAATTTTCTTTAAATTTCATATTTTCATTACATCTCTCTTTGAATGGATAAAGCAAATGAGTCACCATTTCTGTTCCACAAGGCACCATACACTATATGAACCAAAATGTGTCATCCATTTAATCCATACTATAACATTATGCCATCCATGAGACCTATGGTCCATGAATTAATGTGTCATAGTTATCTTCTTTGGGTGTATGATATAGCTTAAGTAGGAAAATAATATTTATGTTGTAAAAGGTACTCTAAGTACAAACTATTTTTTCTCAATCCCCTGTATAAAAACTCACATATTTTAAAATTTATATAAAATGTACATATTAAAATGTCAAATAATCAAGAAGTGCATCTTACATGGCATGACATAATGCTTGGAACATGATTTATAATAAGTTCCTAAAATTATGCCTGAGAAGATCATAGTAGAATAAAATCCTCAATTATATCAATAATGACATGAAAATTTATGTGAATCAACCAATGGTGGAATCAAATAAACTATAATAGGCATAATACAAAAAACAACAATTTCCATCCGGGGAAATTTATAATTTCTATGTAACTCATTACCAAATTCAAACACCTTTATAATACCCTATATTGCCTAAAAAAATTAAATAAAGACACAAAGATTCCATCATACCTCTTTGTGATATCCTAACCTGTGTTCTACATAAACGGTGCTGCAAGAAAAGGATTTTTCTTTAATTGTGGAGAAAAAGGAAACTATGATCATGATTATAAGGAAATGAAATAATTATCCAATGTTCAGTACTTAAACTTCCATGAGATGAGACACTATGCAAATTAATGTCTCATATTTCAAAGGAATATACACAAAAAGAGTATAATGTATCACATCAATCTTATTCTACTACCATAGATGGAGACTAATGATTAATACGATTATGTTTGGATTCAATAATTATGTTATTTGAGTATTTTATAAATAATAATTTGGTTGTTTGAATCATGAGATATATAAGTATTTTGTTTTAGTACTTCTTCTTTAGGAATTGGAAGTATATGGTGAATAGCACAAGTAATCCAGAGAAGTGATTTTTTGTATGTTTATCTTCATTAAAACACAAGAATTGGAAAATAAAACCATAAATATGTGATTTATGTTTAAATAATATTAAATATATGTTTATGGTATAGTATTGGTGACCTGGAATATGGTTAGTGATCTGATGGTTTATGTTATGTTGGAATTACTAGTTGTTTGGATTTAAGTACAACCAGACATTTTACTCTTGGAAACATGAATTATTCATAAAGGTTTAAAGTGAGATTAAGGTATTAATATATTGGGTACCCCAAAATAAGAGCCACATCACATAGGTAATATTATGTTAAGTTGATTTTGGAAATTTAGTGACTTTCCTTGTTAAATTGTTAGACATTGAATGTGGAAAAACATGTTTTAGATGGGTCTTAAGATTAAATACTTGTGGAATTGATCAAGTTAAACTTTGGAAATTATTGTTCTTTAATAACATATGATAACCTTCTTGGTTTTAGTAAAATTTTAAAGGTTGAATAAATGAATTAAAGATCATATGATTCATTAAATATGCTTTAGGTTTGAAAAACTTATATTGAACATTCATTTCCAAGTGTAAGGGATGAATTGAAAATAGATCGAAGCACCACAAAATAATGAGGTTATTCTTATAACATAGAAAGTAATCAATTAAGATTATTTTCTCAGGGGATTATTTGAATATTAAAATAATCCATCAACATTAGGGGAAAAATTAGAAAAAAAAATATTATCTATTTTATTTCCATTATGAGAAATCAAAGGACTTTTAACTGATCAAAAAATTAAATCTTTATGATGGTTAACATTTTCATAGCTATTTTCTCTACCACTCTCCATCAGAAATTGATGCTTAAATTATTCTCCTATGTCCATATTTTTTTCTTCACACTAGTATTATCTTATTAGAATGATCATTTTTGTGTTGACCTTGGCATTTCCCTATCCTTCTTATTAAGGGGAAATTTTATTAACCCTATTTCTGATATGGGTTTCCCAAAATGTAATTTTGAAGTATCGACCATTGATTTTCAAAGTGGACTTTTAAATTGTGTGTATGTGAGTTGTTGAAGGAGGGTAGAATGTAACACCCATTGATATAATGGTATGTATCTTTTTTAATTTAATTTCTTCGATATCATGGGTGTCGCAGAACAACCAAGCTTAAATGAACAATGATATACAATTAAATATCATTATTTTAAAACGACCATTATAACCTAGTAGTTAAATAAATGGGAATGAATAGTATTAAATAAATTAGGAAATTTATAAATTATATATTTTATGAAAAAAAAATTTATTAATAATGATTTTCTAGGCATAAAATAAGAATAAATCAAATTTTACACATTTAAAGGCAATATTTCTCTAATGGCAGTTTTAATGCCTTTTAATTGAGCACTTGTTTTGAAACTATATTTTGACACTTTTATAAATTCTATATAAAAAAATGACCTTTATTGTTAAAATATTAATTTGAAAATTAGTTTAAGGTAAATTTTTTGTATTTTTTTTTGGAAATATTTATTTTCTAGTGAATCGTGAAAAATATTATTTTCTATAAAATTGTTATTTTCATTATATTAATAGTTTACATATGATTTTAATAGTCACATATCCTATGAAAAGTATAAATAAAATTTATCGATCGTTTAAATGTTAATATGATATAATTATATCCTATTATATGTTAATTAATGTTTTAGAAATTATTAATTAAGTGTTGATAATTTTATAAACAATAAATATTTATTTTGAATTTTATAATTAGTATAATGATTTAAATGAAAATTTATTTTCATAAAATTTATTCATAAGTTAATTATTTCTTTATTATTATTATAAGATAATCTTATGAGTCCTTAGTTAATATTTTAAAGTTCCTTAAAATCTGTTATAAATTTCAAATTAGAATTTTTTGAATAAATGATGATTTTAATTCAAAAATAAATTTATATTATTTAGAAAATTATTTTTATAAAATGGATTATATTTTTTAATTATAAACATATAAAAATTGTTAGGGTTAAGTTTTTTTATTTTTCTAAAAAATTGATTTTTTGTGAATAGTGAAATATGGTAATTTGCGGTATTTAACAAATACATAAATTATTTATTCATAGATTATGTATGGAGGATGTAAGACCATAATACAGAAATATCCAAAAAAGTTTTAATATATTTAGTGATAATTATTAAACTATTCATATCCCTGGGCTAAAATAATAAATTAATAATTATAATAATGATAAACACCCCTCTCCTCCAATGTAAATACTACCCCTCACCACCCATTATCCTAACACCTCTTATGCCTTTAATATTGTATAATATATGAACAATACTCTTACCAAACCTCTCCCCCACATTCTAGTTTTTCTTGTCTCACTAAAAGACAATTTCCAAGTCCCTTAAAGAGGTTCTCAAGGAGGCGACACTCAGGAGGAAAAATCACCCTTTGCTCTTTTCATTTTCTTTCATTTTATTTTATTTTATTATCTCTTATGTAACTATTATATCGAAACATGAATGATAAATATAAAATATTATATATACTATAGTTTTATTATTTTAATGTTATATTAACCATCAATTCTCTTGTCTTCCCCTTTTTATTTTAAAAATGAAATCATCGTCTGTGAGTTTTCGATTTACCACCTTCGCAGATGATGAGTTTTCATTTTTCAATTATGCATTAAATTCTGTTCAAAAAGTCCTTTTATGGTCAAAATAAACATTAATATTATTAATATATCTTATTTAATGTTATGTAACCTGTATATATACATAATATTAATTCATAATAAAAAATTAGCATGTGATGATCGAAAAACTTCCAAAATAATCTAAATGATTATCACTAATGTTTTATCTAATGATTAAACCTCATACATGTATATCAAATGAAATATATAACCATTTTATATTCAAACAGTTCATTAAAAATATATAATTTTAATTCTAGACAACTATTCTCATTTTACAATATTTTCCATATAAGTAAATCGACCATGAAAACCCAGGAAACGTTCACTCCCGAATAATAAAATTGTATCTTATAACTCATTAAAACAGACATAAATGAACATAATAAAATTATAATAATTAAGATACATGTAATAATGGTTATTAATTAATGGATTAATGGATTTAATCTTATTATACAGGATTTTAAGTACAAGTTCAAAACGCTTTCGAACAAAAGGGAAGGGATTTCTCATCTCACTTTTATTTCTATGAGATTTCCCTAATTTGTTCTGTTATTTATTATTTTTGGTCTATGTATACTTCCATTTGATATATAATATAATGAATCTATTTATATTCATGCTATTTAATGCTTCAATTTATGATTATTGATTTTTGGGAATACTATTCGATTGACTACAAAGTGGTTAGGGATTCTACCCAAACCTTTTTTTACCTTCAGTTACTCGTTCTCTCTCTTTTACCTAATGTAATGCTTATTTATTTTTGTTTACTTCTTATAAATTATATGAAAATTTTCAAAAATCATTTATATAGATTATATCATACTTATTTTATGGGGAAATATATGTCTTAAAAATTTTCCCATCTCAATTCTTCTCGAAAAGTAAGACCGATTAAAGGGGGATTCTCGTTTTCTTTCCCATTTTTACATACACTCCATAATATATTTTAATCAACCAATATTTTTATAAAATCTCCATTTTATCATGAAAAACTATCTTATCTCATTTTTTATCTACATAAATAATTAATCATATTTATTCTTTAAGGACTCTTATATTTTCCCTCAAATTACATTAAAGTTGTCCATTTCTAAAGTTTCATAAAAACTCTTTTTACATGTTTTCACTTAAGTTGGATAAAATATATTCATAAAAAATAATTTCATTTCCTGTCAATTTTCCTTTCTAGGATATACGTGTTTACAATCTTATTTTTATGACAAATAAAAATTATTTTCCAAAACAAATCTTCTTCTCAAACAAAAAGTGTATTTCTCTCAATAATTAATAATTGATTTTATTAGAGTAGTTTCATCTATGATTATGAAAAAAATATTTCAATGTGGTATGGGACACCTTTATTTAAAGTTTCTTTTTATTCGATATATGTGGAATGCATTGGACTTATTATGTGATGGGTGAGGCCCGCTATAGCCCCTCGATGCATCAGTTGGTCTCATGAGAAAAACTAGACTAGGTTTTGGCTGAGGCCTTACCCATTTTGGTAGTTTTTTTGCCAATAATTTGTTGTTATATTTATGATGTCTGAAATTCTGAATTTCCAAATTTTTACATTAGTAATTTATATCCAATGTGATTATTTTAATATTATAATATCCATGGTTATGTTTCATTTTAATGTGATTGTTTTATATAGAATTATTTATTCAGCTTTTATTCCTACTATATTATGCTCAAAATTATATTTTAATGGAATGTGTTTTTAGTTGTTCACCACTTCTTATTATTTATTTTTATATCTTCCTCATTTTTTCATACCCTTATTGGGAATCTAATATCACCAATTTTTTGTATTTTATTTTTTCCAAGGATGCGAAGATGCATATTATGAATGAATTTTAGGGGTAATATACTATTTTATGGGTGTTTTCAATGGAATTTCGATGTTATATTTCATTTTAAGTTGTAATGTAAAGTTAATGTTTGTAATATGGTTTCCAAAACTACTAAAATAATTAGTCATTGGGGATTAAATACTTTTATTTATTCCAATGTATTAATGTAATGCACTGACTCTGAGCTACGGGGGTGGGGTCTTTACAGTTGATCTTTATCAGTGCTAGGAAAATCCCGGATAAAGTTGTCCTTTATCAGTGCTAAAACAAGCACTAATAAATTGTACATTTTATCAAAACTTTTTCTAGCACTGATAAAAGGTTCCCTTTCTCAGTGGATTTATTTTTCACTAATAAAGGGAGAACTTTATCAATTATTTTATTTTGCACTAATAAAAGGTACTCTTTATTAGGCTTTATTTTTTTCCCTGATTAAAAGTACCCTTTATCAGCACTTTATTTTTAGCACTGATAAATGGATCATTTATCAGAGATTTTTTAGAATTGATAATGGTCCCAAAAAAAATAAATAATTAAATAAATAACAACTAGAATTGGGTTTATTAAAAAATATTAAAAGGTTTTTTTAATTTATTAATTAATGATAAAAATGAGTAAATTTAATATACTATATATAAATTATAAATACTAAAAATTAATATATATTAAATATATAGATATTTAAAAATAATATTTAAATAAATAAAAATTAAAAATAAGTAAATTAAGAAAAATATTAAAAAATTAATTAATTAAAAAAATTTGATGAAAATTAAGACATTTAATACACACACACATATATATATATATATTATAAATATTAATAAATAGTATATATTAAATAAATATTTTTATGAATATATATTATATTTCTTAAATATGATTTATATAATAAAAAACATTTATTATTTATATTAAACAAGTCATATATTTAGTAAATAAAGGTATACAATTAAAAATTAATATGAACCACAAATACTGACTAATTATATGATGTAATTATCAAAATTGATTACTGTTTAAATTTCCAATTTAACATATATAAAACATGTGTTATATTGATTTCACATACATAAACATAATTAATTCAGTTTTATATACAATGCACAAACACAAATATTTACTTAATTAATGAAATATTATATAGAAACACATACACCTAATATTTATGCAGTTTATTCGAATATTTTTTATTCATTTTCGAATTTTATTATAACATGACACATTAAATTTGTTATATATTCAACTAGAAAAATTGTTTATTTATTTTTAATTTTATTACAGTTAGGTATTAATTCATTATTAACATTTTTTTGGGAATTTAATCATTTTTTATTTTTTATTTTTATTTATTTATTTACTATTTTTTAATATTGTCGTTATGTATTAATATTTATTTCAGTATATATCCATGTTTTTTAAATATTTTAAATTTAATTATAAAACTTATCCATTTTTTAAATATTTTTTAAGGGTACTCATTTTTAAAAACTCAATTTAACTCATTTTTAACATCAGGTACTTAGGAATAAATTTTAATTAATAATTTTTAAAATAAATTTGTGAATAAGTATTATAAATAAATATATCTATAAATTTATATTTACTATATTGATATATTTAGAAAATTATTATTATAAATAAATAATTTTTTAAAGTATTTATATAATTGTAAGTAAACAATAATATATATTTATATAATTATCAAATCATAATAAATATATTTAAATAATTAATATATTTATTATATTTATATTTATATATATTTGTTTTATATATAATGATATAAATGTTATTTTTTAAAAATTAGTTATATAATTAAAATTAAATAGTTATATATTTAAATAATTAAAAAATTAATAAATATATTTAAATAATAAATACATTTACTATATTTTTATTTTTATTTTTACTTACAAAAAAATTATTTATAATTATAATTATAAATACTTCATCACCGCTAAAGTTTTAGTGCTGATAAATATTCGTTTTATTGGGGCTTATTAATTTAACTTTGTCAAAAAAGAGATTTATCTAGACATTTTTTGAATCACTTATAAATGTGTCCCCAGTCTATTTAACGAACCCTAATAAGTCACAAACCAATAATGATATCGGAATCTTTCTATGGAAGCCACATGCTATTGGCGCATCTCCTTGTCGAATCCAAGATCGAATCAAGGCTCCAATCCAATGTTCAAACTATTCAAGGGTCAAACAAATCCAAGCGTCGAGTGAATCCAAGGTTTGGATATATCTCTACAATCTCTAAAATGATTCAAATCTTCATTCCAAGAGAGATTATTAATGTGTGTTTTTTAAAATTATTAATTTGATGAATGTTTAGAAATTTTTCAAATTATATTAATTTTTACATTGTAAATGGAATAATATTGAATGAAATAAGTTTTTCATTGAAAATTTTTAGTAGTATGTAGTGTTATATCCTTTTAGGTACCATGAAATTATTGTTATAAAAACATAACACCATCTATGAAATATGACTACATTATTTTTGATGTGGTAAGAGTTTATTCCTTTAAATATAGAGATCATATTAATGGGTGTTGGATTGATGTTTAAATAGGCATATTTAGAGAATGTTGATTGTCGATCATTATATTTTCTAAAAAGATTACCAAACCACCCATAAATATCACAATAGGGTTTTTATGTATCTTTTTGTGGGATTAGAGATAGTTAAAATGTAGTCTCAATTTGATTTCATCGGTCCCCAGTTGTATCAATATCGATATGGTAATCCAATAGGTAGTCTAGAAGTGGGTCTCTAGTATGTTAGAAACTTAGGAACTCATGATCAATCTTATTGGTGGTTCATACCCAAGTATGTCAAGAGTTGCCTCATGGGATGTTTTGGAATTTCTCAAGATAGAATATGCTTCATTTAATACTATTTACATGTATACTTTTTTTGACTTGATCCAAATTTAATATTGGTCTATTATAATGTGATTTATTTTTTATATATTTTATTTGGTAGTATTGATTTTGTTTATTTTTCTAACTAATGTTTCATTTTATTATTATATATTATTCTTCATGAGTATGGTTATAAAGAGATATATTCGAGAAACCTAGAATATTTACATAGATTATAAGTATCTTCATTCAATAAGATTTCATTTATTAAGGTGAAAATATTTATTAAGAGAAGTTGTGTACATTAAATATATTTGATATACCATTAATATAAAATGTAATAATTACATAGGTTGTTATATCATTTTTTCCAAAAAATGAAATGGAGGATATCAAATTCAATATATGTTGGAATAATAATTTGAAAATATTTTTAGGTATTCATCATTTTAGGCCAACATATGTTGGTTCCACACCTATGAATATCTAATTACCATCCATGTATATGAAATAACTCTTATTTATTAAAATGTTTTATCAATACATTTTTATATCTTCTAGTTGATGGAATAAGATTTTATTATATTGTTTTATCATATTTGGTATTCTTAATAATCATTAATTGCCTATATTATATTTTCATTCATTTAAGTGATTTAATAAAGTCTTGATTGCTCATTTTAATTTATTAAGGACTAGTCTTGTTTAGAAGAATTAATGTATTAATAGTGGGATTTCCCCTAAAATTATAGAATTCATAGAGGCCCCATAGATTCATATATCATATCATGTCCTCCTTGAGACCCCTTGAGTCACAAACAAAAACTTGAATTCCCATTAAATCTCACTTTCAATAGTCCATGAGTTAATAACTAGTGTCAATAGTGTAATTATCACACATGAGAGGCATTACCCCTTTTAGAGAACACAATGGAGTACAATGGTCATCCCCAGATGCTTCATCTATCAAATAGTTATTATTGAAATTTGTTTCTTGGGACTCACCCCTATCTATTTTATGTTTCTTAAACTATTTTGAACAGTATTAATCCCATTGATGACTAATTCTTAGAGTTTTCAAGCAATATAGGTTCATATTCACAACAAAAGGAGGATGAGTATCATTCAATAAAATGAAATAATAACTGTGTGGGATAAGAAGTTGATGGGGATTATAGTTATCTAACTTTATCCATTAGATGAATTCAGAGGACAAAACCTACCATATTCAAGTAATTATTTTATCAAATTCACATACCCATTTCTTTCAAAGAATACCGAAATTGTTTGAAATAATCAATTGTTGGGTTTCTCTTATTATGATTATCTATAACTTTCAACATTGATATTGAATATATTATGTGTATTTATTTGTTTACTATACAAAATGAATATTTTATGAAACTAATAGGATGTATATAAATTGAAAATGGATTCATTCCAATCATTTTACAAAATATTATGATTATGGAGTAAAAGAGTTCATCATGTTTAAGATAAATCATTCTTATAATACTTCTCAAATTCATTGTCTCTATTTACATTGTTTTTATTCAAGACAAACTAGTCTATGAGAGTTGGAGGAACATTTGATTTGACATGAAATAGTTTGTAGAAATAAATTTTAGACTAAACAAGGTGAAAAACTAAACATGCACACTGATTAAGATGATACTAAATTTTATGGTTCATTTGATGTGAATACCAGTGTAAATGATGATTGAGATCACAAGGAAGAAATGAAAATGGAAATTCAGGATGACCTTCATGATTATCCAATTTTTTTGGATAATTTAAATATATGTTCTAGTAGAAAATATTATATCAGATGTACTAAAAGAACTACATTCTCATCTGTATTGAAGTTATATAATTTGAAAGCTAGAAGTGGACGGAGTAACACCAGTTTTACCGAACTACTTGTTCTTTGGAATGATATTCTTCCAGAATAAAGTGAAATAACATTTCAAACATATGATGCTAAAATAATGCTATGTTCAATAAGAATGACCATGAAAAATAAATAAATGTGTGTCCAAATTACTACATATTACTCCTCAAGGACTATGAATCACTCATAAAATGCCCTATGTGTTGCACAGATCGATATAAGAAAAATTTATAAAGTCCATCAAATGTAGTATAGTACTTTCCTATCATTAGTTGGTTTATAAGACAATATGAATTTCATGAAATAGTGAGAGAATTTACAATCCATGTAGATACAAGAATAAAAAATGGGAGCCTCCATCATCCAGTTGTTACTTATTAGTGGAATAAAATTGATTATGAGTATTTTGAATTTTGAAATGAGACGAGAACAATTCATCTTTTGTTATATATAGATAGAATAATTCCTTTTACATTATTGAGTATTGATCACAATACATATCCCATCTTGTCAGTACATTATAACTTGTCATCATGGTTATGTATGAAGTGAAAATTCATTAGATTTTCTTTGTTTATATCTAGGCAAAAAAACCTATAATGATATTTATATCTATTTGGATTCATTGATCGAATATCTAAAATTGATGTGGGATGCAGGTGTTACACTGTATTATTCTCATAGAAGTGAATAATTCACATTGAGGGCCATGTAGATTGGGAATATTAATGAATTTCCTTCTTATGAAAATTTATCATGCTATAGCATTAAAGGAATTTTAGGGTGTCCCATTTTGAAGAATAAACACACTCAGTTTGTTCGAAACATTCCACGAAGACTATGTTTTTTATGATATCATAAAAGTTTACCTTGATGGAATAAATATTGATCATGTTTTATAGAATTTGAAGATAATATTGAGCAAGGTATAATATTTTATCCACTAATAGGTGATATATTATTTGATAAAGTAAAATATATTGACACCTTTTTAGGTAAACCATTTTTGATATACCATACGAAATCAGGTTGGAAGAAGGGATAAATTTTCTTTGAATCACCATATGGGAATTTTTTTTACTTCATAAATTTTCTTGATTCAATTAATGTAGATAAAAAATGTAATTGATAGTGTTATTTTCCTGTTACTAGATGTTACTTGAATAATGAAAGATGACATCAAGGCTAGGTTGGATATGATTGACATGGGGTTAAGGGATGAGTTGGAACCAGTGAGGGCTAAAAGGAATAATTTTCTTATTTGAGTAGATTACACTCTATCCAAACAAGAAAAATTGTTATTTTTCATTTTACATAATAATATAAAAAGTTATATGTGGGTGTTCATGAGACATCAAGAATTTTTTATCAATGACTAATTTGAAGTTAAAAGGACTAAAATCACACAACATTCATGTTTTAATATAAGTTTTGATACATGTTTCTTTTCATTGCATTCTACCTAAAAATGTATTCCATACATTAACCAGACTCTAAAACTTTTTCAAACCCATATGCAGTAAAGTTATAGACTCAAAGAAGTTTCCAATCATGAATAAAAAGATTTCGGTCAAATTTTTTAATTATAGATGTTCTGCTGACCATGATTATTTGATATAATAATCCACCCAATTTTTCACTTTGTTAGAGAGGTTCAACTATATGGTCATGTCTATTATAGATGGGTGTACCACATTGGATGGTATATGTATATTTGGAAATGGTGTTTCAATAATCAAATTCATCCAAAAGGTTGTATTACATAGTGATATATTGTTAAAGAAATTGTTGAATTCTATACTGATTACCTATCATATCTTGATAGCATCAGTCTCCTAAAGTATCATCATATTGATTGCCTTATAGGTTAAGGAATTTATGTATTAGATGTTATAATTACCTTCACAGATTTTGAGAAATCACACCTTTACATTTTACCTAAGAGTTAATATGTTGTTCTATACATTGAAGCCAAAAAATAAATTATTGTATATTTGAATCCATCAAGGGATGAATGATGAAAATCAAATACACATAATCAATAGTTTATATAATTTGTTGAGATTAAATTTATAAGTATTTATATAAAAATGTTAATTCAATTTCTGAATGACCTTGATGGCTAGCTAGGGGACCGATTGAAAATGTTATATCTTATGTTGGTTTGTACTCAATAGTTATATATTTTAAACAAAAGAACATGATGAATATTTTATGATAAAAAATAGTAGGGCTATTATTGTGCTATAATCAATAAAAATATTTGGTTCCAATTATATAAATCCAATTTATGAAAATATTTCATATTTTAGCATTATAAAATAGATATACTAGTTGGATTATAAAACATTTCAAGTGTCTATTTTCCGTTTCAAATGGGTTGATAAAAGTAAGGTAGTGAAAGCTGATGTAATGGGATTCATGAATGTGAATTTCACTTTAGAAGGGGAAAACGATGAGTCATTCATAATGGTTACATGAGCAGTCCATGTATTTTTCATCTCAGATCTAAAACTCAAGAATTAGTCAATTTTCTAACTCGCAAGTAAAACAACTGTCAAATTAGATGAAAATTTAATCGAGGATGAACATTTAATTGTGAGATTTCAATCAATTCATGTGATTCCCAATATATAAAATGTCTTGTATGTTATAGGGGACAAAAATAGTGGATTTGGATGATATATAGAGGATCTAAATTCTTAAAACCATTAAAAAATAAAGAGAGTTCAATAAGAAAGTAAAAAAGTGATTTCTAATATAATATATTTTTCATCATACTATTATATGTTCTCTACATCACTAACAGAATCTAAATTAAATTTTTGGCTACTCATGTAGGTAATGTCTTCTATACATGATGACGTTACCAATCCTGTGGAAGAATAGACTATAATACAGGAAACCATTTGTGAAATTTAATGGAAATCTTATGATATAATTTCTCTATTTGACAAGAAAAATATATAATGAAACATTTATTTAATTTTCATTATTTATTGAGAGTTCATTTTTTTTATAATATTTTTGTTTATATTTAATGCCTTTTTTCAATAAAACATCCACATACTACTTCTTCCTCAAAACCTTTTCACCCTTGTAGTTTTGGCATTTATCACTTTCCTTTATGTTCCCACAACATCCTTTACAGTAAGAGAAATGATGTTTCCTCTACTCAATTAGAGAGGTAATATTGATTTTTTTATAATAAATTCATTTTCAATAGAATTAATATATTATTTCATATTTATGTCTAATTTATTTATTTATAGTTTTATTCAAATTATAATTGTTTTCTTATATAGTTGGAATCTTTTGTATGAAATTAGGTGGTTTGTTTGAATCTTCTCATGATCATAAGAGGTTGGACTTTGACATTGAAACTGAGATAATTAAAATAAGTTAATGGGTCAATAATATATTCAACCATCCTGAAAATGTGAATTACAACTACTTATCTAATTAACTTTGTCATAATTTTATCTATTATTTTAATGTTAATTCCCGTCTCATTTTTATGTAATACTTATTCATTTTTTTAAAATAAATATTATTGGTATGTCATTCTTTTAAAATTATTATATTTTATAATATTTAGGTCCATATTTCTTGCATTTATACACCAAAAAAATAAATGGACTTATTCTCCCTTAAAATATTTTCACCCCTACAGTATTGGAATTTATAAATTTTCATCAGGTTCTCTCCACCGCCTTTATATGAAGCAAAATTACAGCACCTATGATCAATCACAGAGGTAATCTTGATAGTTTCTTAATAAAACCAGTTTACATAGAATTAATATATATTTTTTCATATGTATGTTTAATTTATTTCTTTTTAGTATTACTCACAAAAGAATTGTTTTCTTATACTACTGGTTTCATTTATTCGACTTGGGCTGGTTTGGTCGAAGCTTCTCATGCTCCTGAGATATTATACATCAAGACTACATTTGAGATAAATACAAAAAATAATTGGGTTAATAATTTATAAAACCATCATGAAAAGGGGATTTACTAATACTAATTTAATTACTTTTTTTGAAATTTTACAAACCAATTATAATTTAATTTCTTTATAATATTTTTCTAATATTTATTTAGTTATTTTCATAGATCCTTTTGAATGTAATATTTTTCTTTCAAATATCTAAAATAAGCCACAAAATAGATATCATGTTCCTTTCTTCCAATGTTACCCCACTTTCCATTTCATTTCTTTGTTGAACTCCTAACACTGCATATTGAGTCGAAGTTCTTAGCCATTTTTTTCAACATTGAACATCCACTCAATATGCAGTGATGGATGTTTGAGAAATAAATCTAATATAAATCTTAGTAAAATTGGCAGTTTTTATATTTTTAGACATTCGTATGTGTACAAATCAGTCACACCTCAATACGACACATGGTATGGCCGGTACAACTCAAAGTGCTTCTTTTTATTCAAAATTGGCATTAATTTTACTAAAAATAAATTTTAAATGCTCAAAACCAATAAAAACCTTGATATTTTTTAATAATTTATTCTAATGATTCATAAGTCATTTTTCACGAGTATGAATTAACCACACCACTATCTAATACATGATGTACTTGGTATGGCTCAAAGTTTCATTTATCAATTTAAAATTGAAATTCTAATTAAAAAAGTGTCACTAAATGAAACTAAGAAAACACACTCATATTTTATTTATAATTTAGGGAAAATATTCATAAGTCATTTTTGACGTGTACAAATCAGTATCATGTCAAACCAATACACGATGTGATCGGAATGACTAAAAGTGCGTCATTCTAGTTTAAAATGACATTTTAGTAAAAACCACAAGTGACATAATCAAAATAAATAAAACACATTCAAATTATTTTATGATTTTATAAAATGATCCAAAATTCATTTGGGATGTGTATTAAGACTCCTCTCCTCAATCTGATGCAAACTGTGACCGGTATTAATCCATGTGAATCCTTTTATGTAAAAATGGCATTTTTTTAGTAAAAAACAAAACTGACATACTCAAAGGTAAGAAATAAATATTCATATTGATTTTATACTTTATGAAAATGATATATAAGTAATTTTTGAAATGTATGAATCATCCACACCTCAATCTGATACACAATGCGCCCAGTATGACACAAAGCACCCAGTGTCAGTTTATAATAGACATTTCAGTTCAAAAAGTTTCACTCAATAAAAACAAATAAAAACAACTTGTATTGTATTGATAATTTAATACAATTATTAGTAATTCATTTTTGACATATAAGAATCAGTACCGTATCAAACCGACACACGATGTGACCGGTACAACTCAATGTGTGTGTTTCTAGTTTAAAATGACATTTTAGTAAAAAAGATAAGTGATGTACACAAAACAAAGAAAACACATTAGGATTGTTTTTATAATTTTGGAAAATGATCCACAAGTCATTATAGATGTTTATCAGTCAATTTAACCACAATCCAAAGCTCGGTGTGACTAGTATGACTCCAAGTATTCCTTTTTATTTAAAATCGATATTAATCCTAGTAAAAAGAAAACTGGCATACTCAAAATCAATAAAACTAATTTGTATTGTTTTAATACTTTAGTAAAATTATCAATAAGTAATTTTTTATGTTTATGAATCATCTACACCACAGTCTGATACCCAATTTGTTGATATGACTCAAAGTGTCCGTTATTAGTTTAAAATTGGGATTTTAGTTCAAAAAGTTCCACTCACTAAAAACCTATAAAATGACCTTGTATTATATTGATAAATTAGAAAAACTATACATAAGTAATTTTTGATGTTTAGAAATTATTCTCACATTAAAACTATACACAATGTGACTGGTATGAATAAAAGTGTGTATTTTCAGTTTAAACTGACACTTTAGTAAAAAATAAATGCGGCGTACTCAAAACATAGAAAATGCATTCGGTTTGTTTTGATACTATATTAAATTAATATAAATGTAATTTGATACATGTAGGAATAATATTCCCATCAATCGGATCTACAATGTGACTGGTGTGACTCCAAGTACGTCTCTTATTTAAAATTGACATTATTTTTATTAAAAAATACAATGAACATACTCAAAACCAATAAACTCATTCTCATTGTTTTGCTAATTTATTAAAATGATCCATAATTTTTTTAGAGTGAATAAATCACTTTGACCTCAACCTGATACATGATGTTTCCAATATGACTCAATGTGACTGTTATCAGTTTAAAGTTGTTATTTAAGTTCAAATACTCTCACTCACTAAAAAATATGAAAACACACTCATATTGCCTCGATAATTTAGGAAAATTGTTTAATGTAATTTTTTATGTGTAGGAATTAGTCCCACGTCAAACTGACACACGATGTTACCTATATGACTCAAAGTGTGTGTTTTCTATTTAAAATGACATTTTAGTAATAAATAAAAATAACATACACAAAACTGAGTAAGAACACTAGGATTTGTCTATAAATTAGTAAAATTATCTATAAGTCATTTGGTATGTGTAATATTATTCCACACCTGAATCTGACACACGGTTTGAACATTATGTCTCTAAGTGCGCATTTTTAATTAAAATTGGCATTTATTTTAGTAAAAAAGATAATTGATATACTCAAAACCAATCAAATGCATCTGTATTGTTTTGATAATTTATTAAAAAGATCCATATGAAATTTTTTATTTATAGGAATTGGCCTCACCTCAATCCTATACATGATATTCCCATTATGACTCAAATTTCTCGTTATTAGTTTAAAATTGAAATTTCAGTTCAAAAGGTGCCATTCACTAAAAACTGAGAAAACTCACTCAGATTTTCTTTATAATTTAATAAAATGATTAATTATTCATTTTTGACATTTAGGAACTATTCTCATATAAAATAAGCACATGATGTGACCAGTATGACTTAAATTTCATGTTTCTAATTTCAAATGGAATTTTAGTAAAAAAGAAACGATATGTAATAAAAATAAATAAAACACATTAGAATTATTTTTATACTTTACTAAAATTAACCATAAGTCATTTGGGATGTGTAGGAATCAAAATTTCCTCTATCAGATGGACATTGTGACCAGTATGACTCCAAGTGGGTATTTTTATTTAAAATTGATATTAGTTTTACTAAAAAACCACTAAAATACTCATTACTATGAAAATGAATTTGATTTATTTTGAAACTTTAGGAAAATCATTCAGATGTCATTTTTGACATGTAGAAAGTTTCCACTCCTCAATATGATTCACAGTGTGCCTAATATGACTCAAAGTGTCTCTTATGAATTTAAAATCAACATTTTAATTCAAAAAGTGTCATCCACATAAAATTGAGTAAATAGGCACAGATTATCTTGATAATTTATGAAAATGATTCATAAGTAATTTTTGACCTTTAAGAATCATTCCCATGTCAACATGACATACTATATAACTTGTATTACTCAAAGTGTGTGTTTCCAGTTTAAAATGGAATTTTTGTAAAAAAGATAACTGATTTACACAAAAATGAAAAGATACATTCATATTATTTTGATAATTTATAAAAATTATCTATAAGGAATTTAGGATGTGTAGGAATTAGTCACAACTCAATACCACATACGGTGTGACCGGTGTGACTCCAAGCAAGTCTTTTCAATCAATAGAGGCCATTTTAGATAGAAACACATATCACATCGCCAAAATCGAGAAAATGAGTCTAGATTGTTTTCTCATCATTATATCTGCTATTACTTAATCAATTTCCTTATCATTTTTATCTTATAATTATTTAGTTAATTTTCACAGAGAAAATTCTTGAATTAATAGTATTCCAAGCTTGACACGATGTTTAGTTTAGAATTACCACATTATGTTAATTTCTTACTTTATATTTATACAAACATAAGAATTGTTTTCTTATAGAAGTCAATTATTTTTCTCGATAAGGGGTGGTTTGTTTGGAAATGTCATGATTTGGGTCCAAGATCCAAAAACAAAGGAACATTGATGTTTTTTAATGTATAAAATCATTTATAATTGTATAATTGTATAAACCAATGATTGAAATCTTTATAATATAGTGTTTTTTTCTTTTATTTGTGTTTTATATTTTATTTCATTTAAATTATGTATTGGTACTCGATATTTTTTATTTATAGTGGTATTTTTTGTGCTTTAGAGTGTTGTTACAGCACACTTTACTGGTGATACAGTGTGTTGTTATAGCACACAACTGTAATACCCTTCATCAAGGATTTTATAATTGAAAATAAATGGGTATAATATTATTTCATGTATAACATATCATACCCTTTATCGATGATTCTAGATGCATCGATAAAGGTCCCCTATATCAGTGCTAATTAAAAGAGCTGATGAATGTTATCCTTTATCAATTCTTTTAAAAGCACTGATAAAGGACCCCTTTATTAGTGTTTTTTAGAATCGATAAAATCCTAGGGATTTTAATCCTTCTTCAATAGTCAGTGCTTCTCTTGTACTGATAAATGAATCATTTAGCACTGTTAAAGGCCTTTTTTAGTATTGTAACCAATCTAGGGGTTTTAATGAATATTGGGATTTTCATGCCAAGGGTTGAGTCAAACCATATTGGATTGGGCCTACTGGGTAAGTTAAACATGTGATGATTTTGATACTATACTGGAGGAGGGTTGTACATATGAAGATGACTGGGTGGCCCATAGAAGTATATAAAAGCATCCAGATATAATATATGAGTTTCTTAGTAGATTGGGTCTTCATACTAACACTTTCTACTGGTCGTATAGGGAAGTCAACATTAGTTTATGGGATGTTTATAATTTCTCTGGAGCACCAATCCTTGGAGTCATGTATAATGAATTTATACCACTGAAGGATTCATGGTAAGATGTTGAACAAACTCCCAGCCTGAATCATGTATTGTTTAAAATAACCCTGGAGGTCACCCAGAAGGACCCTAACCCAAGTGTTGATGTTCATCTTGGAGCAAGGATGAGTGTTTTCTTCTAACACAAAGGACCGGTACCTATTTTTACTTTCCCAACAGGGTATCTCAAAAATATAATAGTGGGGAATCCTAGGTGAATATTTTTCTGCATTTCAATAAGGGAAATATGAAAAGTGGGGTTATACGATCAATTCCACCATCTCTACTTAGACTCGCATATCCGGATTTCCCGTGATGTGGTTGAGTACCAATATGATATCATTTCATGAGTTCAATGGTGGTGTGATGTGTGGGACATTCTTCATAAAGGTCAAGATTGTATAATAGGGGGCCATGTAATGCTAGAAGCCCCACATTTTCCAAAATTCAATGATTATTGTTTCTCATTTATATAGGTAATTCTCCCTTCCATATTTCCGAGAAATTATAAGTGTTATGGGAATGGATAGCAACACATTTTAGTTCTTATGTGGTTCTATGATTTGTGGGTATCCTTGAGTTCTTATTCAGACTAGAAGGCTAGTTGTTCTCTGGCGTCTGACCTATGACCCTAAGGTATGGTTCATCTATAAAAAATTTGAGTCTATCTGTAGAGTTTAACCTCATCTTGTATTGGGATCCTTCCACTGATATGATAGTTAATTATGGACTTGGTTATTTTGAGTTGATATCATATAATATGGATTTTGGGATTGTGTTCTAGAATAGTGGATAAATGGATATATAATTTTTAAATTCAACACTCCATACATTATTTCACACCAATTCAAGTTCCTAATAAAACAAACTATGTCACCTCCCATGAATTTCTAAGCAGAGAAGCATGTCCTAGTAACTAGGATACTCTGGGTGCTCATGGAATAGGGATCCTCTAAGGTGGTGATCAGGTCACCACCATCTACTGCATCCATAGAGTTTTCCACAGACTAATATAACTCTTAGATTTCCACTTATCCTCAAGGGGTGTTGTAAAGTGTATTCCACAGGTCTCTGAAACTATAACCAATAGATTGTTGGAGTTGGTTCCCTAGATCCTTGTATTTTTACTTTAGATTACATGAATATTAAAATAAGTAATTATAAATATAAATATATTATCATGTATTTATTTCACTTATTTATAACACTAATTTGATAATTCAATAGAGTATTTATCACAATGATAAAAACATTGTAGTTCTCCACTGTGATGAGAACATTGATATGGTATGATGATATCTCTTAAATATAGTTATGTAGTTAGATAAAATACTTTTATAGGGAACATAGTAAATAGACTGTCAAGTGTGAGTGCTCGTAATTGAATAAATCTTTTTCTCATGAATTTTACACATGATAACCTCCACGACATGAGATTATGAGAACAGAATAGCTAGTACATTTTTTCATGTTTGGGTGTCTTCATATATTCCTATCTATAAGTATGTGTAATATTCATTAAAATTTAATATAATTATTAATTCATTTCATGACTCATGCACTAATATTTAAAAACAAAAACCACTATGAAATATGTAGGTGGGAAGTATGGTATTTTGGGTAAATCATGGATACATGTTTTAATAAATAAGTCGATAAATGATCCATCACTTCCATCATTATTGAATTTTATATCTCAACCATTTGATTGTAATATAAATGTCACATAAATTCCATTTTCATGGAGTAGTGACCTCTATTTCATATAGTTAAAGAAAGACGTATCCTATATATAGGTTAACGACACAAATGTGAAACCATATTGATTAAATATGAAGAAAGTGGGATTATATTATGCAGTGATCATTTGAATTTTCTTGGTTATGTTGAGATATTAAATTATTTCTCTCGAGAGTCTTGAAGAGTTTCTAGACAAATTTCTCTCTAAACACATCTTCTTCTTATCTTCTCATGAATTAGAAGAAATTCTTTATGTCTGAAGGATGGGATATAAAGATGAAAAAAATACAAGATAGTTGTTCAACTATGATAGAACACCAATATTACATTGGTTATTATTCAGGGAATAAAGGGGTATTTATGGATCACCACTATAGGGATTTTATACTTAGATCCAATGGTGTAAAAATTTTAATTTGAAAATGGGTTTTTTATAAGGTCAACATCAACATCGATGAAAAATACTAAGAAGAGGTAATATTATTTCTTACGATCTTAAATAAATTAATTATAAATTTAACATGAAAATATCCTCTATTTAAGTTTGAGGAAAATCTTTGTTATGTGAATTTTTAATATAATTTCCACTAAATGTTCTTTTAATTCACCTAGAACCTTCATTTTCATGTGGTATCTGTGGGAACCCGTTCCAATTTTATAATTATTTTTTTATTGTTAAAAAATATATGCATTAGAGGATAAAAATATCATTCCTCTGTTATTTTTTATTTAAGAAAATTTTAATTCACATTTTATCAATATTTTCATTCTCATCTTCCATGATTTCATTTCTTAAAGGACAATGACAAAATTTAGAATGATAGAAGATTCCATTGGGAAGTGCCCCCATTTATTATGGTTAAGATTGAGTTACATGGTGTGTATCCAAATAACACACCTTTTACTCAAGTGAATGGTATATGGACAATGTATGAGACACATGGAATTCCAAATAGTAACAAAACATGGTGCATTTATTTCATATTTTATGTAGATTGGGCCAACTTAGAACATCGATTGTCAGATTACATTGAGGGTAGTTGGTGTAAATATCATGTATTCAACACAATTTAGTGGTGAAACTTTTTCATCCCATTTGTCCATAAACATCTTCAAAACCCTACGAGAAAGACATCCTAGAGTAATAATGGCATACACGACATGTTACTAGCTTGTACACACCATGTTGTTCATTATTTCCCAGGTCCGAAATACATATTGGGATATTCCTAAAGTCAAACAGACACAGAGTAAGTGGAACATATGACATGTATATGGAATACACATTGTCTGGTTTTGGGTCTGAAGAACATACTCAGCCCTTCGGTGGGTCAAGAAGACACATAAAAAGAGTGATACATAGTTTTTAGTTGTGGTGTACACATCATGTGGTCTAACAGAGGAACATGAAAAATACCTTGGAATATAATATGGGAACATGAAAATTTATATACATGTCATGGAACTCATATGTAAATGTCTTCTAGTCTCCAAATAAATTACATAATTAAAATAATGTTGAATTGTTCATTACACCATTATTACTTTATTATATTGATTGGAACCTATTGTGTTTTAAAATTTTATAATGGTTTTAAAAAATTCATAAATGGTCAATTAATTTATTATAATAGGATGTAACTATTATAACACCCTAATTTTTTTGAATAATTGTTATTTTTTGGAATAAATTAAAACTTTTCATAGCTTGTGTTGCATGGAACACCGAGTTTTAACAAACTAGAATATATTATTAATATTAATAATTAAAAAGGGTCATTATAATCTATTTATTAAACATAGCTATATTAACATTAATAAATAATTATTAAATCGTAGGTATAATGGTTTTATATAAATATAATATTTATAAAAAATTACATTATATTTAGAAAAGATTTTATATTTTTTGAAAATACTATTTTCTAAAAAAATTAATTTATTTATTTTTGTGATCAATAATTAAAAAATTAAATATTTTAGAAAATTAATTTAGTAAAATAAAATAATTTTTTTAAATCATCATTTTATAATTATCTTATTTTAGATTTTTTGGATTTTTCTTAAAAGATTAATTTTCTGGGGAATATCTAAGAATACTCGTTGTTATTAAACACTACATTTTCGTTTCGATAATTAATATTTTTTAATTTTATTTTAAAATTAGTTTAAAAATAAATTTTTTTTATATTATATAGTGATTAATCAAATTTAGGTCATTGTAATCATTTTCATATTGATTTTTTATATAAAAACGTTTTAAACTTTTAAAGGTTTTCTCTTTGGAAAACTGTTTTCTTGTCACGTTTTCCAGTTTAATTTTAAATTAAAATTTTCCAATTATATGAATGGAATTTCCCAAAATTGATTTCCTGATTATAATAAGAATAATTTATACTATATAATCAATTGAATTTAATTTTTTACCCTAATTATTAGTAAAAACAGTAAATATTTTTTCTCACGGTTAAGGAAAAATGGATTCAGCATGGGTTAAACTAAAAACATAATGGCTAAAAATGACCCAAAACCTATAAAAACACATTTTATGGAAATATTTCAACATTATATGTTATATTATCTATAATATCTCATTTTGTAACATTTTTTATGGGAAAAACATAGTTACACCTTTTCCTTTTCAAATAATTACAAGTGTGCTACTCACCTCACTTATAAAAGACCACCCCTTCTCCTCTATAATTAACACTTAAAAACCCTTTGGTTTAGAAAATTCATACCCAAATCACTTCCTTAATTTTACCCTCCCATCCTTGAATCCATTTCTTAGTCCAAAATCTGACTTATGAAGCTTTTTCTTTAAATCCAAAGAAGTTGTCCAAAGAAGAGGTGACACCCATAAAAGGGCATTTTATATTATTTCTTCCTTCATCTAATTAAATTTTTATTAAACCATTATGAGATAGTAGACATAGTAAATTACATATAATAATGTTTTTATGTTAATTTCATGATCTAAAACCATTTACCCTTCCATAAAATTGGATATGAAATCTTTATTTGTGTGTACATCGGGCTATAGCCTCACGAACCTCTATTATTCATTTTCCATAACCACCTCACATGGTTGTATATAACTATAGATTAAATTTTATGTAATACCCCTTAATTTCATGATTTTTTTTAATATAATTAAATTATATTATTAAGAAACCAGGCTCTAAGACGACACGTAATTCCGAGACTCAGAGTGGCTGGAACTTATTTTTGAATGTTTTCTGATGTTCATTAAATAATTGTTCGAGCGGGGCTTTCTAACATTTAAAATGGTGCTTTTATAAAAATTATAATGGGACTATTGAACTTAGAGCTTTGGTATTTTCCTATAAAGGGCTAACAATGGCCGGTGTGGGCCAACAGTGGAAGTTAATTTTTGGCCATAAATAAAATAATTATGTAACAATTATTTTATTTTCATATCATTATAACTCCTAAATGGAAACTAGTATTTCAATTAAGAGAGTATCATTTAGATTTTGATGGTGTGTTACCCTTAGGTGGAGATTAACCTAGACCGGAGCGGGCCGAGGAAGAAATATATTTTTTGAACTTCTTTTAAGTGAATTAAAATGGCACGTGTGCACGATTTTGGAAACATCAAAAATGGGTGTCCGGACTAAAAATATGAAGGCATCATTGTGGATTAAATGAAGATATTAACTAAGAATGGACCCAACATCAACCAACATGGGTCGAGGGAAAAGGTTATTTTTTGGTCATTTAAAGAAAATAAAATAAACATAAAAAAATATTTTATTCAAAAATTATTTCGCCGCAATGCAGCAATGAGCCAGTTGTTTCATTCCATGAATGAAATAGTGTAACAACTCTTTCAATCAAGTGTAATAGAATCAATGTTTTATAAATGAAAAATCTTAACGGCGCGATGAAAATTTGTAACAGAAGTGATGTGATGCATTTCTATTTTAATGAGATGACAGGGTTGGAGAAACATATTTATGTCTGTAATTCTTTTGAAGAATGATGATAAAATCATCTCCAATGAAAAACATTGGCGAATCTATGAAGTGGAGAATACAACATGGAGATTGGATATGGGACTGATGAACGAAGAACACTAATGGATTTTAATGGATCGTGAATCCATGTGGATGGATCGACATCAACAATGAGTTTCTCACTGATCGAACCTCCCCCATGTAGGGGTTGATTTTTGTTTTAATTGATCCTTCTTCTTTTTAAAACCAAAAAACGTGAGCTAACCCATGAATTGGTGGATATGTGGGTCATTAATCTTGTGGGATTATTTCTCGCATCGGGTTTTATCTTCAAGATCCTTTATTTTTGTTGATAGAAACTAAATTTTACCCTTCTTGTGTTTCAAAACTTCTAATGCGGAGGAATCGCCCGACACGAAAAAGGCCTTGATTACACTATCTTTGGGTGTTCTTGAAATTTTCATGACTAGACTTCCAATTTGACTAAAAGGTGTCACTGATTCCATAGTAGGAAATATTTCTCCCCAAGGAAGATGGGGGCGTAGATGGTTTGCAGAGCAGACCACCGAAACGGCCCCAGTGGTCCGCAGAAGCAAGCTCCAGCGCGACGGAGCTGGCGACCAGTGGTGGTGGACCATGGAGGCAGGTGCGGGTAGATGGTGTCATGCCACTAAGGTGCATCAAGGCAACAACCACATCCATCTTAGGCCATAACGGTGCGGCAGGAGTCACCGGCAGTGGGTCGGCTCGGGCAAGGCGGTGTGGCAGGAGCCGCCAGATCGGGCCGCAGCGGTGTGGACGGAGCCCCCGGAAGTGGGCCGATGGCTGGAGAATGGAGACACAGCCACTTGGTCACATTAGTGGGAGGCTCACGTTGTGCAGGCCATAGAGACCTGCCAGTACACATTCCATTGGGGACCGCGTGCGGGACCAAGGCGCGGTCGGCTTAGCCGGCCTTGGGGCGCTGAACCGGATGCATGTTGGCATTTGAGATAGGGAGAACATCCCATCGGTTGTAGGCCGGGCTAGTGGGGCGTGAACCAGGCCTCTCGGTGGCCCAGGCTAGGATTGAATCGACCAGCCAGTTGCAGGCCGGGCCATATGGAACCGGGTCGCAGGGGACCCGGCGGGCTGGACCAATGGCCGAACTGGGCTGGGTCCAGCAAGACCCAATGGGCATAGACCAATGTCCAGGTTAGACTTTTCCAGTTGAGACCCAAACCAGGTTAGGTTAGGTCATTTGATCTAGACCGGGTAATGCAGGACCCCAGGGTCGGGTTGGTCGTGTCGATCCAACCAAGTAGGACAGGACCCAAACCCAACCAACCCCTGTTTACTAAAATGACTATATTTTTCAGACTGGGCATCTGATTGATGATTCATTTTCATAATTGAGACCCTCACGATGAGGAGGTTATTTTGGGATTCTCTAAGGAGGCTTTCATGGAAGTTGAAATATGTAGAATGGCTTGTGTACTGGATTCTCCCAGAATCAAGCGCAGTGCATGTGGGAATCCAACAGATGGATGAGACCCGAAAACTACTGACAAGTTTCCCAGTGTGGATTAGCTACAAGAGAACCTTTGTGGATTAGATACAGGCAACCCAATATGGATCAGCTACGATGTACTAAGTGGGAAATGACTCTCTCTGACCCTGTAGGACCATAGTGGGGAGCAGCTCTGTGTGACCCGATAGACCCATAATACTCATTAGGGATGAGTACCTCAGTATGGTGGCCTAATTGGGAAGTAAGTTTTTTAGAACCAACAGGCCCATGGTGGGGAGAAGCTCTGTGTGACCCAACATACCCATGGTACTCATTAGGGATGAGTACCTCAGCAGTCCTAGTTGATCAGTGTTATGACTGATAGTCTTGATTTCCTTAATTTAGATTATACCTACATGAGCTGATAGTACCTGGTGTATAATTCCCTTTATGTTCTTCCTCTTGTGTTTCGGGTTCCACACTGAGTATTTTTTTACTCATCCCTGCACGGGCTTTTCCCGCACGTGATTTTCCTAGTGCAGAAAACAAGTGCTTCAACCAAGACCTCAGTTGTTTGGGAATAAGCGGTTCCCAATGATATATGACATGCATGAAAAACTTCTACAGCTTCATATAGAAACTCCTTACCTACCCTTTAGGTGGGGTCTTCTCCAGACGTCTTATAGAGACATCGTTTACTTTCCAGTTTTCAGTTTTTATTTTGTTGGGTTTGTATTCTAGACCATTTGAATTAAAAAATTTACCTTTTCTCAGTGGTTGTTTAATGGAATGAATTTTTTTCCTTTCATGATATTTGGGATGTGGTTGTGTGTTTGTGTGTGCATACAGGTACTCAAACAAATTCCACCCACTCATGGGATAATTCCTTCGGTGCTAGTTACTAGTTACTAGCCTTTGGGATGTGGGCATGTGGTAGTCCCAGAACGGGCCCCAGGGGAAGAGTTGTGACAATGTGGTATCATAGGTGGTAAATTATAACTCAAAGACCAAGAGTCTATGGTTTTATTTTAGGACAATAGTTATCTGTGTTTCAAGTTTCACTTGTAGGCTAGGGACTCTAGTGTTTGTGTGGTAGCCGACAAATCTACACAACAAGACTCTGGACACCTGCTTTCCGACTTGGTACATGGAAACACCAGTTGACGGAAATAAAGGGTACATAAATCATATAAAAATTGAGTGTTTCCACCTATTCTTCTTGAATTAGAGTCAGCTCAATAGGTATAATATATTTATTGTGGTATATCTTGATCTGTTTCAGGATGTCGGCACATAGATAGTCATCTGGGATTCTGATACGTGACCGTAAGGATATCTCGCCAAGCGATGAGGCATCTGTTTAGGGAACCATCCAAGAGATGGTCCCAATGGGTGGGGTACCATTGTTACCACCACTTGCTGATCAAAACGTACTGCTGGTGATACTAATGCATGACACACGCAGACTCAGTGCCTTGTACGAGTTTCAGAAATAGAGATCTCCATGTTTTAGGGGAGAGACAGATCCTTAGGTTGTCGAGGAGTGGTTGTAGATGGTGGCGCGGGTCTTCCACTTAGTAAGGATTCCACTTGACAAGATGACGATCTTAGTCGTGAGCCTTATTCTGGGATTGGAAGGGAGATGGTGGTGCTTGACTATTCAGACTCATGATGAGGTGACCCTCACCTGGACAGACTTTGAGAACCACTTCAAGGATGAGTTCTTCCCGGTGACATTGTGCTTTGTGTGCATACAATAGATACTTCACCTACATTCGTGTAGCATGACAGTAAGACCGCAATCAGTGATATTCACCAAGCCTTCTCACTACTCTATAGACATGATGTGATACCCATTCTTCAGGGTCTGATCCTTTGAGTAGAGATTGTGTCGGGAGATCCGGGCATCCATGGTGTCCCTCAGTATCCCTACTCATGTTGGGGTGCTGGAGTGATCCCCACTTGAATAGAGATTCCTTGAACAGAAAGCGCCAAGAGATGGAGACACCGGTAGACACTAGGAGGAAGAGTATTTAGTGGTGGGTTGTAGGTAGAAAACGCAGGGACCCAAACGGGTCAGGACTTTCAGAGGATGACCTCGGACTCATGGTCAGTAGTGCGGGGCTCCCAGAGCAGAGGGAGTTAGCAGGGGGCCAGGTTGTGCTTCTCATGCAGTGGGTAAGGACACATGGATCATGATTTCTTGACTCTCCACATAGAATATTAGCAGATGGTTGAGGGACCACTGAGGTAGAGGATTGAGTGAGGAGGTCAGTAGGGTGGTAGATGTGGCAGAGGAGAAGGCTGAGCAGCAGGTAGTGGACGACGATTTGAGGTAATACCACCACCACCACTAGGTAGTCCACCCCGACCTTAGTGAGCAGGTGGAAAAGGGTTGGCTTAGCTTCAGGCAGTGGAGACATATGACCACGGCGCTCCAGAGTTGATTAGTGGCACAATTTGTTTTTTCTCCACCTTAGATGCAGTTCTTATAGAAACAGGTGCCTGTCATGCTTTCCCTTCCACAGACCTCACTCAAGGATCAAAGATTCCGATGGATCAATATTCTTGATCCTTATGATTAGAGACTCTAACAAGAGTAGATTCAATGATTACACACCGGTTCCAGCAGTGTTTGATTACTCTTGGAGGTGAGATCTTTGGCTTGGATATTTTAGTAGCAGTGTTTTGGCCTTACGATGTCTTCATGGTCATTGAATGATTATCCATATTTCATACTCATGTTGACTATATTAGGAATAGAGTGTGGTTTATCCATGAGGATGGTACCAGGTTTTCCTTCACCAGATAGAAGGGAACACTTGTAGTAAAAGACGATCTTTCTTGGAGGAGGGTGTAGTCGATCACTCGCCAGTTGGCTAGCCTCACCCTCAGTGAGGTGTATGAGAGGAGTCCAATAATTCTTGTTTTGGTGGAAGAGTATGAAGACATATTTCCTAAGGATGTTTTGGGACTACTTCCTTGTATGGAGGTAGGCTTCCGCGTCGACCTGTACCTTGGGATGACACTGATATCCACACTGGTATATCGTATGGCTCACACAGAGCTTAGTGAGTTAAGGGTACAGCTGGAGGACTTACCGGAGAAGGGCTTAATGAGGCCTAAAATTTAACCATGGTCAACCCTGTTGTTGTTTCCCAAAAAGGTATATGGAAGCTTGAGGCTTTGCAAAGACTTTGGGAAGCTGAACTAGGTGACCGTGAAGAAAAAATATCCACTACCGAGAATTGTTGACCTCTTCTACCAGTTGATTCGAGTGAGGTGGTTATCTAAGATAGACCATAGTTTTTTCTATCATCATCTTCGGGTATAGGATGAGGATTTACTGAATAATTCTTTCAGATGCTGGTACAAACACGATGAGTTCTTGTTGATGCTCTTCAGCGTGACCAAATCCCCAGAACTGGTCATGGGACTCAGGAATATGATCTTCCAGCATTACCTCATTTGTTTCATGGTGGTCTTCATTGATTACATATTTTTTTACTCGGTATCAGATAGAAGGAAGCTAAATACCAACACATAGTCATGGATACACTCTGAGAGCACCAGATTTACGGTAAACACTCAAAGTGTGAGTTATGGATATGGGAGGTCCACTTTCTAGAATATGCTATATCGAAGAATGGAGGATTAGTGGATCCAGAAAAATAGAGGCGATTCTTTCTTCAGAGCCACCCAGGAGCATTACTGAGGTGCAGTGTTTCTTGGGTCTATCCGGGTACTATCATATATTTGTGCTTGAATTTCCTAGAGTAGCAGCACCCTTATCAATTTTGATACAAAAGAGGAATCCCATTATGTGGATGTAGAAGTTAAAGAAGAGTTTCCAGGAGTTGAGGCAGAGACTTATAAGTGCCTCCATATTCAGACTACCAGAGGAGGGTATTGGGTATGTAGTCTTCTGTGATGCATCAGGTACGAGACAAGGTTGTGCCTTGAGGCAGGTCCAAGCAATGATTGCCTCTGGTTCATGTATTTTGAGGCATCATGATCAAAACTACGCATCCCATGGCCTGGAACTAACAGTGGTGGTATTTTCTTTGAAGATATGGTGACACTACTTGATGGGTGAGTGGTTTACAGTATAATTTAACCACAAACGTCTCAGGTATATCTTCTCCCGGAAGGACATGAACTTGAGGCAGTGACGATGGATAGAGTTCCTCCAAGACTATGACTTCGAGGTAGTCTATACTCTGAGGATGGGGAATGTGGTGGAAGATGCACTCATTAGGAGGTCCAGTTTATAGTAGCTGAGTGAGGTGATAGAGAAACAAAATATGATATAGATATCTGTCATGGATGATGATGGAGCATCTTACCTTCAGTCATTGATGGTCACTCCCCAACTCTTATAGTGAGTTAGGAAGTCACAACAAGTGGATGTTTACTACGAGGCCCGACTTGCTAAGTTATCCTCAGGACATGCTCCTGATGGATTTCCACTAGAAGGGGAGCACATCATCCTTTTCCTCGGAGGCATAGTAGTATCAATGGAATTGAGATAGGAGATTTTGAGGGAGTTCCATACCTCCCCCTTAGTAGTACATCCAGTAGTGGTGAAGACATTCTAGGATCTCCAATGTCAGTACTGGTGGCTAGGGATGAAGAAAGCAGTGGATAAGTTCGTTTCATGGTGTCTCACTTGTTAGCAAGTGAAGTCTAAGCATCAGGTTTGAGTAGGCTTTGCCCAGCCACTGGAGGTACCAGAGTGTAAGTGGGATGACATATCAATGAAATTTGTGATGAGATTACCATGCATGTCCTAGGGCCACAATTCTATCGGGGTGATCATTGACTGACCCACGATGTCGGATTGCTTCCTACCCATATGGTAGAAGGGGTCTGTGGAGGGATTGGGGTGCTCTTATGTCCAGAAGATAGTGTAGCTACGCCGGGTTCCTTCGACAATAGTCTTAGAACATGATGCTCACTTCACATCCCGACTATGGAAGGGATTACAGACGGTTTTTGAGACTCAACTTTTATTGAAAACAACCTTTCACCTATAGACTGATGGTCAGACAGAGCAGACCATACTAAACCTGGATGATATTCTTCATGCTTGTGTTCTTTATTTTGGTCATATTTGGGAGGACCACCTTTCCCTGGTTTAGTTTCATACAACAAAAGCTATCACTCAGGCATCGACATGGCACTATTTGAGGCTTTGTATGGGTAGCCTCGCAGATCACCTCTTTGCTGGATAGACCTAGGGGAGTCATCACTCATGGGTCCAAAGTTGGTAAGAGCTACCACTGAGAAGTTATAGGTCATTAGGGAGTGGATGAAGACTACATAGAGCTGATAGAAGTCCTATTATGATAGGCGATAGAGACCCTATGAGTTAGGGGAGGAGGACCACGTATTCCTATGAGTCTCTCCTCGACAAGGGATATAGATTTCTAGAAAGGGTGGCATGTTATCTCTAAGTTTAATCCTCCCTTTCTAGTTTCTGATTAGAGATGGGGATGTGGTGTACTGCCTATCTCTTCCCCCACAGATGCACCAGGTGCACGATGCTTTCCATGTTTTACATATGGGCAGATACGTGAATGATCCATTGCATGTTATCAGCTAGGGAGAGCTGGAAATTGATGACGGTGTGATGTTTACATTGTTCCTAGAAGAGATAGAGGATTTATAGGTGTGGGTCCTTTGTGGGTGATCAATTTCTCTGGTGCATGTTCATTGGAAGCATGAGAATATCTAAGAGAGAACATGGGAGCGGGAGGCTTAGATTCGTGCTTCATACCCCTTTCTGTTTGATTAGCCCTTGTTTTGGCTAATGAGAACATAAATACCTAAAAGGGAAGAGTAATGTAATACCCAATAATTCCATGATTTTTTTTGAAAAAAAGAAATGGGATTATTATGAGACCAGGATCTAAGAGGGAATGTAATTCTGATACAATGTGTGGGTGAAACATATTTGTAAACTTTTTTTAGGTTCAATAAATAATCAATCAAGTGGGTATTTCTAAATTTTAAATTGGTTCACATATCAAAATATATGAGGACACCGTTGAACTCAAAGTGTCGGGATTCACCTAAAAAGGGCCTAACATTAGCCGGTGCGAACCAATAGTGAATGTTTGTTTTTTCCCATAAATAAAATAATTAAGTAACAATTGTTTTATTTTCAAATCCTTATAACTCCTAAATGGTAACTCAGATTAGAAATCCGAGAGTACCATTGATCTTGTGAGGTATTTTTACCTTTCAGTGGAGCTTACCCTCAACCAGCGCGGGTCGAGGGTGAATGATAGTTTTTGAACATCTTTCTAGTGAATTAAAATAGTGTGCATGCACGGTTTTGGAAACTTATAAACAGGTGCCTGTATTAAAATTATGAGGGTACCATTGTGTCAGGAATGATGAAATTACCTATGAATGGACCTAACCTGGACCAGCATGTGTCGAGGGAAAAAAATTATTTTTCAGTCGGTTTAAGTAAATAAAATAAAATTTAAAATTTTATTTCATTCATAAACTGTTTCGCCGAAACATAGTGATTATCCAACCGTTTCATTCCATAAATGAAATGGTGTAACGACACATTAACTGAAGCATAACAGAAAAACTGTTTCGTAAATAGAACAATGTAACGATGTGATGAAAAGTTGTAACAGAAGTGATGTGATCCGTTTCCTTTTAATGATATTATGGGGTTGGTGAAACCGATTGAGATCTGTAATTATTATAAAGATCAATGAGAGAATCCTCTCCAATGATGAACGCCCGAGAATTGACGAAGCAGCGAAAACACCTTGGACAATCCCTCTAGGACTGATGAACGAAAAACACCAACAGCTTCGAACATATCGTGAATCCCCACTGAAGGATCGCCATCGAAAATGAGATTACCTCCGATCGAACCATCTCTAGTTAGGGGTTACTTTTTGTTTTAATTTCTAGTTATTCTTTCAAAACCCAAAAAATGTGAACCAACCCACAAACTGGTTGATCCACTGGACATTAACATTATGGGAGTATTGCGTGCATTAGGGTTTTTCATCGGGATCATTTATTTTTGTTGATAGAAACTAAATTCTCCTCTTCTCGTGTTTTAAAACATATAACATGGAGAAATTGGGATGACAAGAACATGTCCCTAATTCCTCTATCTTTTTACATTCTTGCGATATTTGTGACCGGACTTTCAATTTGATAGCAAGCCATAACCAAGGCCGTAGCAGGAAAGATGACATCCCAAGGAACCTAGGGGTGCAGATGGTTCACCGAACAGACCACAGGAGCAGACTCGGTGGTCCGTGGAAGGCACCATTGGCTGCCATGGGATGGTGGTGGTGTGCCACGACGGTGGGTCGAGGAGGTAGCTGTGGCCAGCTTGGGCTGCAGCGGTGCGGCAGAAGCCACCAGTAGCGAGATGGCTACTGGCGGATAGGGATGCAACAACATGACTATGTCGGTCGGTGACCCACACCGTGTGAGCCGTTGGGACCGCGTGTAGGAAAAAGGCAATGCCAGATTAGCTGGTCGCAGGGCACTAAACTAGATGCCAGGTGGCGTCCAGGCTAGAGGACATCGTCCCGCCAGTTGCAGTCCAGGCTGGTATGGCGCGAACTGGTCCACTAGGCGACATGGGCTGGAACTCAAGTCGGAATGCTCTATGAGGTAGGGACAGTGTTAAAAAATTCGGGCCACTTAGTGGCCTGGGTTGGGAAAGAACCATCTCACCTATTGCGGGCAGGGCTGGATGGAACCGGGCAACTGGGCAACCCGACGGGCCGGACCCATGGCTGAACCGAGATGGGTTCAGCATTGCCCAATGGGCCTTTCCTAGTGGCTAGGCAGGACCGTGATGGTCCAAACCCAAATTGGGTCGGGTCGGGTCGGTTGAACTAGCCCAGGTCATGTGCAACCCCTAATCTAGGTTGGTCAAGTCGGTTCGCCCAGGTCGGACTGGGCTAGGACACAACCGACCCCTTTTTACTAAAATTCCCATATCTTTTAGACCGAGCGTCCGATTGATGAGTCGTTTGTGGAATTGGGACCCTAGATATGAGGTGTTTCTTTTGGAATGCTCTAAGGAGGATTTAGTGGAAATTAAAATATGATTAATGGATTGAGTAGTGGATTCTCCCGAAATCAAGTTCACTGCATGCAAGAATCTTGTGTATGGTTGAGACCTAAAGACTACTAACAAGAGACCCATTGTGTATAAGCTACATGTGAACCTGTGTGGATGACCTGCGATGGCCTTAGTGGGAAGTGGCTCAGTGTGGTTCAACAGACTCACGGTTGGTAGTAGCACTTTGTGACCCAGAAACCCATGGTACTCAACGAGGATGAGCACCTCAATATGATGGCCTAAGTTGGAAGCATCTTAGTGTGACCCGAGAGGCCCATGGTGGGGATCAGCTCTGTGTGACCCTATATACCCATGGTACTCATCAAGGATGAGTAACTCAGCATTCAAAGGTGTTCATTATTATGACTGATAGTCTTTATTTCCATACATTAGATTATACCTTCGTGAGCTGACAATACCTTGTGTATAATTTCCTTTGTGGTCTTTCCCTTGTGTTTCAAGATCCCTACTGAGTATTTTGTTACTCACCCTTGCATGAGCTTTAGTCACACATGTTGTCCTTGGTGCAGATCATAGACACTTCGACAAAGACCTCAGTGGCCTAGGACCAGGAAGTTCCTAGTGAGATATGACAGGCAGGACACACTTCCACAACTTCTGACATCCACTCCATACCTACCCCTCTTATGGGGTATTCTACAGACGTATTATAAAGATATTTTTTACTTTTTTGTTTTCATTTTGTCTTCGTTTGGTTTGTATTCTATCCCATTTGACTAACAGCATGTAAATTTTCTCAGGGGTTGTTTAGTGGCATGTATATTATCCTTTCCAACAGTTTGGGATGTATTTTTGTGTGTGTGCATGCATACTGGTAGTTCAGAAAATACCGCCCACTCCTGTGATAATTTCTTCAGTGCTAGTCTCTAGCCCCTGGCCTTTGATAGGTGGGATTGGGGTAGAAATGTAATGGGCCCCAAGGGATGGGCTGTGACAGGTTATATATGATATTTTTTATATTATTAAAATTTTAATTATTATATCACATATACCTTCACAATTTACATTCTTTGGGAATATGATAATGTCACTAGTGTGTGTGGCAGACTACCGCCTCATGAAGCGATGTGATTCATTAACGATTAACATAGAAGATGATAAGAATGGGGTTAATTAAAATATGTGATATGAATGAAATAAAAATTACTCTATAATGTTAATATATTATTTACCTTTATATCTTTTTCATGGGTAAAATGGTAATAGTGTTCATGCATACGTATAGCCTACCATCTCCATGAACGACGTATTTCAATTTCTATCTACAAGTCTTATAGATTACTATAAATACATTTTTAATGAATATATATATATATATATATGAAATTTAAATCATTTTTAACATTATCTAGATTATTTAAACATGATAAAATTAAGAGGACCGAAAATAAAAAATCAAAACATACATGAATAACAAAGTAGTTTTTTTTTGAAAAACATGAATTTAATAGAGAATTGTTAATAAATAGGTAAGAAAATGTCATAAATAAATCATATTTGTTATGATATATAATTAATTTTAATTAAAATATGTATAATAAACTTATATTAATTATATATGAGTGTTGAGTGTGTACGAAGTAAGTCGAGACTTAATGTAAGGGATTTGTGTATCACTTTTTACTTCTATGATACACATTCCATATTCACCACCTATTTCTTTTATGTTGTGTATATATGAAACATAAATCTACTTTATGAGAATTATACTGAAATATATTTGGATTTACAAATCCATTTTACAATCTCTATTTCATGGGTTTTGTTGTTCAAAAGTTACCAAAGTTGTAATATATTTTTTTCTCAATTTTCATTCCTTGATATATATGTTACATTATGAACCTATATTCTTTTACATATTGTAAATAAATACAATTCAATATGTAATGTCATTAATTTTTTATTATCATGATATTTTATGTTTCATTTAATTTCATTCCTTCCTAGGGATGACAATTCAAAGTTACCTAAGTGGTACATATTTTTGTTACAATCTCACCATTTATTGGAATTGTTTACAATTATTTTTTCTATGATAAAACCTTATTATCCATATCTCAATATAATCATGACCTTTTTCTCATATATTTATTTCATTAGAATAAAAGTTTCCCATAACTTTCTTATTTTTATGTACACAAGACATCAGAATAATGTTTTTCGAAAAAAATGCCTTTATTTCTCTCTTCGATTGAGAAATAAATTTTCATCCAAACCCATGTTTTTTAAAAGTTTTTTAAATTTTTTTTTAACATTCTCAAAATTATTTTCCAAAAATATTTTTTCCCATGTTTTATTTTATTTTTGAATGTTTTAAAGGAAATTTCATATCATTTTTCAAACAATTCATTTATAGATTTTTTACATAATATATGAAATGAATATTTATTTTAACATGTATGACATAAAGGGAGTTATACATATTCATGACCAGCCATTTATTTTAATAATAATCTAAAATATTATAATGTTATTTTTAAATAAAATGAGTTTCAAAATGTTTTATGTCTTAACAATTGTTTTTCCAAGGGGATTTGATGTTTTCCTTAAGACATATTTTAAATGACCATTTAAAATCATTTTACATCTTAAATGAAATTTGTTGATGTCATATATTCTTTACTAGGGATAAGATCCAAGGATATCATTCTTGTTCGTTCTATGAATGGTTTATGTTTTTGATTACAGGATAGTTATGAAAAATGTTTCTCTTCCAAGAGTTATATCATGAGGAAATGATTATGAACCCCACTTATTTTCATGGGTTATGCTATGATGAAATAATTAAATGATTATGAAACATGTTTATTTTCTATAGGTTATGATATGATGAAATTTTTATGAAACCCATTTCATATTATGGGTTATGTTATGATGAGTCTGTTATGATCTTGTGGCACACATAAGTATTCTTTTGATTAGGTGGTGGTTGGGACCTATATATCCCTCAAATTAATTGGGTAAAGATTTATACCTGATGATATAGACAGGACTATAATGGTGTGTTTATTCGGTTTAGTAAGGTACATTGTCTTCTATAATGTTCTTTGGAGTTAACCTTTACTACTATGAATATTTGCAGAGTGAACCCATTTCATTATGATATCCTTAAAAGTGATCCTTGATTAATATGAATGTAATTTTATATTCTTATGTGTACGCCACAATTCTGTGTCATATTCTAATATTATGATCTCATGGATCATTTTCATTAATTAATTATGATTCATGTCATATGAATTGAAAATATTTATTCCATGAAAAAATATTTTGATCTTTGAAATGAAATGTATGGTTCTTATAAGGTATACTCATGTTATCATACCCTTATTATAATTTTATGCTTATGTATATCCCTTCATTACCCTTACTATGAATCTGAGCTTAGCCTTGGTTATGTTTACTTTCCCCAGGTTATGGATAAATGTATTATGTAAGATATATCTATGAATACTGATAGTTATAAATAACATAGTGGGGGATTATGTAGTTAACCTATGAACCAGTTGTTTGTGTTTATATATTTCCAAAATCATTTTACCTTTACGATCCTTAGGTGTTGGTTTGTGTAATTTAATGAAAGTTCATCAAAAAATGATGTAATTTATAATTATGAAAATACTGGGTCACTAAAGTTAGTATTATAGGATAGGTTTAGTTAACCATTCGAAACTAGGATGAGAAAACTATAGTGATATCCCTAAGGAAATGTATAATGATATAATATCCCACTCTATTTCCCGATACATCCCTTTGGTGTTTTATCATTTGATCTAGGTTTGGAACATGATTTATTTTGGTTTGAAAGGATTTGGAGGTGGAAAGATCTTTTTATAGAAAATCATTTTGGGCTGAAAGTTTGTCTTTAGAAAATTTACACATTTTGTAATGATATTACACATTGTGGAATAGTTTAATAAGGATAAACTCACCAGAGGTGATGAGTTTTCAATGTAAAACATTAAAATAATTAAATTATGTGTAATGGAATTTCACACCCTGAAATTATCCAAGAATCAAATTAAAAGGTGCCATGCTGTTTATTTTTTGTGTATTTTCCGCTGCTCAACCTTCCTCCTCCGACCCTAGGGAGTCTCTTTGTGGATTTTGAGTGATTTATTAATCTATAATCATTTTTTATTGGTGATGGATACCTGAAAATACCCTTTTTTCATTTTTTCCATTATGTTCCTCCTTATTCTGATGGAGTAGTGGAACCTTTTATAGTTGTGGGTTTGGGGTTTGATCTTGATCCTAGGTTTTGGTGGACATTTCCTCTTCAATTTTTTGGATTCAACCATCTTACATCAATTGGGGTTTTCTATTGGCAAGCGTTCATTATAAATTTTGAGGTAGGTGGTTAATTACTCAAATCCTAAAGTCTTGATTTTGATTACATGTACATAATTGTAGAATTCATTTTGGATAATTTTTAATTGAGTTCCCAAATATTGAATTTATTAATATGGTTGATTAATTTACTAAGGAATTATAAAATTTAGGATATTATGATTGTGGGTATTGAAAAACTAATTATTGAATTAATTATGGTATATTATTGTGATTTGCAAATTTATTGAATAGGTAAATTAATTAATAGGATGGATGAAATATATTAATTATTGAATTAATTGAAGTGATTAATGTGATTATTTAATTTTTTAATTAATTAATGGAATTGATGTAATTAATTAATGGGTGGATAAATTGAAGGGATTTTCGTGATTAGTTAATTAATTAATTAATAAATAAAATTGATTTAATATATTAATGGGTTGATTGATTTATGGCATTACCATGATTAATTAATTTTTAAATTATTTAATGGATTTATGTGATTATGAATTTTTTTAATTTGAATAATTAATTAATGAATTAATCAATGTGATATTGTGACACATTATAAATTTTGATATTGTGATATATGTGTTAAATTTTTAGGCGACAGGGACTGTGGTTCCAAATACCAATTTGTATTAAATGTGTGTGGGACAGGGACTAGGGCTCCAAATACCCATATGTGTAAAATGTGTGTGGGAGAGGGACTAAGGATCAAAATAACCATATGTGTTAAATGTGTGTGGGATAGGTAATGAGGCTCAAAATACCCATATAAAATAGTGGTTATGAGACAGGGACTGTGGATCCAAATAACCATGTGAAATTTAGTTGTGGGGTAGGGAGAGAAGCACCAAATACCCATAGGGTGCTAGAGACGATGTCCTACACCCATGAAATTGAAATTGAAATATGGTTCCAATTAGCAAAGATAATGAATTGAAATGAATGGATATTGAAAACTCATTAAATTATAAGGGGTTGTAAATTAAATGTGTGAAATGGTTCAGACTCCGGCACGGGATGAATTAGGTATTGAGGTCTGGGTTTTCTTTGTAATCTTGGGGATTTATGTAGTTAAATAAGGGAAAATAGATAATTTGATACATCTTTACTTATGAATCTTAATTATTTATTTATACAATGGAATATATTTTTATTGACTATATATTGTTTTAGACACCATTGGTGGTGGCCTACTGAGTTGTACTCACACCCTACTTGGGATACCTAATCGATACCCTAAGATATTTCATGGTTACATGAAAATATAAGGGAAAGATCCACATGTGATATGAGTGGGTAAGGATAGAGCATAGATGAGGGAACTGAGCCTGGTTTCGTGAACCACTTGGATTTTTTAGTGTATTACTTTTTGGTTTTTAATTTGATGCTTGGAATATACTAGGAATGGCATATTTAATGTTTAAGTTTGGGTATTTTATTCATGTTTTAGTCATCATGTTATACTGGTTTTGTTTGGTTATGTTATATATGTTGGTTATTCATATTTATTTCCACTTTTGAGGTACTTTTATAAAGAGTGTATATTCTCCCAACTATATACATGAGACCATTTCCACTAGTTGGTAGCCTTTGGAATATGGGGATGTGCGCTTGAGGTCATTTGACCGACTGACTCAAGGCACCAGTGTGTGGAACCGAGGTAAAGACATTTCAAAGTGGTATCTAAGGTGGTTTTCTTTTCTTTTTCTTTTATATTGCTATTTGGGAATAGTAGATATAAGAATAATATGATTCAGGTCTTGGTTAAGAGCTCGTTCATGGGAGTAGCTACCCCATGTATGAGGGTATCCATATACCTGGGGTTTGATTTCTATTGTTGATATGTGTTTTGATAGTTGATGTTATTTCACCTTGAGTGATGACCTTGTTATGTGATGTGATTTTGTTTCTAATATTTTATCATGTTTGAATTTTGGACCAGAATGGAATAATAGATGAGTATTCATGCATTATTTTATCCACTCAAGATTATTTTGGGACATGCATCATCTAAGGAACACAAATAAAATAAGTTTTGGTTAATATGCTGAAAATTAATTGATTGTTTTTCTTTCTTGTGAAATTGAACTAAAAATGGTTCCTAATATGAACTTGAAATTGAAAATTTTTTAGGTTAATATAAATTGGAGTTGAAACTATGTGTATCATGTGTAACATGAATGTTAAGAATGAGTTTACCATTTGATAACCATAACCTAAATGTAGGATGGTTAAGGGTAGTGATAGCACCTCAGTTCTGACCGTGTAACAGGGAAATGGGGAAATGACTTTTTGTGAATTGTTATGTTTCCTATAAATGTGTTACTATTTTGATATGGCTCCTAAGTTCCATGTTTAGAATTGTAAAGATATGCCTCTGTGATGATTCCTATTGAGAAGAAAAAAAGAGGATATGGATGGAGATAATCTACCAGCAGTGGAACCAAAGGCAACGATAATGCCTTGTGACGAAGTCAGAGGGATGTTTTAAGAGAAATTTTCTATCCTCATGCAGTTTATAGAAAAGACCCAGGGTGTTTTGTGAAAATCATGTCTAACCTAACAAGGTAGTTTTAGTTATAGAACCATAAAAATTTTACTGGGGAGGGTGGACATAAGGAGAAAATGGTCTGGATTCAGTGTATCCATACTACACTTGACCGCTTAGAGAATACTGCTAATAATAAGGTCATGTTAGTAGATTATATGTTGTGAGTATCAGTGAAGTGCTGGTGGGATCTTCAGACCTGGACAAGGAAGGGAGATGGGATGGACTAGAAGGACATTTTACAGAAATTCCTGGAACACTTTTATCTAGATACATTGAGACAATAGAGTGTACTTGGGATCATGTGGCTGACTCAGGGGAGCATGTCTATGATGGACTTTGTTGGTTTCTTTATAGACTTATAGTGATTTTATCCAACACTAAAAGGGGATGAAATATCTATAACAAGGAATTTTCATGAAAAGATTAAATGTGAGATTAAGTACCAATTTCACCTCATTCGGTTAATCAAGTTTGATGAGATGGTGGATCAGGCTCTCATAGATGAGGGGATCCTAAAAGAGGATTCTAGTACAGGACAGATAGTTGCTACTAGATAATGATGAGGTATGTATTCTGAGGTCTAGAAGAATTACTATGAAAATTCTAGCCAGGGGAGAGCAGGAAGAGTGGCTTGGGGGAAGGATCAGTTACTTAGGATCTTACCCAAGTTCTTTTTTACCAGTGTGGTAGTATGGGGCACTTTTATAAACATTTTCCCTATACACCAATAGTGTCTCAAGCCTACGGTATGATGGTACATCTATATAGGATTTGGATGAACCTATTATAGATATGTAATGATGGAGTATCTATATAGAATCAAAGTGTGGGAAGGGGATCTTCTACACCATATTAGTTCATCACTTGGAGTTCTATTGGTTGTGGTGGTAGAGGTGGTGGATGAGGTTCATCTAGGAAATAGTTTTTGTATCAATAGTGTTGTACTACATATGGGAATCAGACAGAATCATATGAATTAGGGGCATGATAGTTACATGTGATGCATCTTGTACTTGTGGATAGAGAGGTTGGACAATCAATAGTGAGAGGTACTATTATTGTATCTTCTACATTATCATGTTCCTTATTTGATACAGGTTCCTCGCATTCCATTATTTCTATGCAATTTTTAAATGGTTTAAGCCTAGAGGTGGAGTTTTTGAGTCAGGTGTTATGATAGATACGTCATTGGGAGTATGTTATAGAGATATCTTCATGTGTAATGGATATTCTCTCAAGGTTTAGGGGTATCACTTTCTATGGGATCTGTACATATTTAACATTATAAGATTTTTCCTAATTGTTTGTACGGACTAACTAGTATCATACCAAGCCCACATATATTGTTACCATAAGTGAGTTACATTTATTTCACCTGAAGGTAACGAGTACACTCACTAGGGAGAATGGGATTTCAAGGTGGACCGTGCAAGGCTAGTTCACTAGAAACTCGGGGAGCATACAACCTAAGTTTCTAGATTTTTTCTTGATGATGAAGGTGTAAAGTGGGATGTATTTCCACCCATAGATGACAAGTTTTAGGATGTGTTTCTCAGGGTTTCCACCTAAGGGAGATGTAGAGTTTACTATTGAGATCAGGGTTGGGGCTGAGCCAATTTCTATTCCACCATACATAATATCACCAACTAAGCTTCAGGAGCTCATGAATCCGGTATTGGTGTTAGAGGATAAGGGGTTTATTCTACCAAGTACATCTCATTGGTGCTCTCCAGTGTCTCTTTATAAGAATTGTGATGGGACATTATGATTTTTTATTGATTACCAAAAGTTGAACTTGATGACATTGAAGAACTTGTATCCTTTTCGGCGTGCAGATGAGCCTTTTGACCATTTGATAGGGTCTTTTTTTTAGAATATCAACTTTATATTAAGGTGACATCTGTTGAATGTTCATAATAATGATATACCTAGGATGGTTTTAGAAGCATGTATGGACTATATGAGTTTGTCATAATTTCATATGGGTTGATGAATTCACCAATAGTGATTATGGACACGATGAACTGAATCTTCCATATGTACCTAGATCAGTTTGTGGTAGTGCTTATAGATTAAATATTGGTGTACTCCAGGACTCCAGATGATCATTCCCAACACCTTGAAATCATATTGAGTACACTGAGAGAGCATCGTCCATATTTCAAGCTATCTAAGTTTCAGTTTTGGATGGATTTGGTTATCTTATTGGGTCACATCATCTTGGAGGAAGGGGTATTAGTGGATCTAGAGAAGGTTCATGCAATTTTTTATTAGGACCACCCCAATAATGTTTTTTATATCCATATATTTCTGGGGTTCGCAAGATAATATCAAAGGTTTATACTACAATCTTCTTGATTTGCAACACCACTATCATTATTGACAAAAAATGGGATAAATTTTGAATGGTAAAAATCATATGATAATTCTTTCCTACAGTTGAATAAGGACTTGACATTGGCACCAATATTGATCCTACCAATGTCATGGGAGGAGTATATGGTGTTTTTTTACACTAATGTGATCAAACATGGAGCAATATTGATATAGGGAGATCGATTTGTGACGTATGGGTCTTGGAAGTTGAGGCCACATGAACGGAACTACCCTATGCATGACCTTGAGATAGCTACAATGATTTATTCTTTGAGTTTTTTTGAGGCATTATCAATTGGGAAAAATATTTATTTTTTATATGGATCAAAAAATCTTGAGGTATATCATTTCATAGTGAGATATGAACCTAAAATAGTGGAGGTGCGTTGAGAATACATAGTCATTTGATTTTGAGATAGTCAATATTTCCAAATAGATAAATAGTTTTTTTAATGTTATAAGAATAAAAAGTGTGACTCATGTAGGTTAGGAGTCTAGTGCTGGTTGGAAGATGATTACCATGTTGGTTGAGATGCACATTTGGTTCAGGAGACTCAAGAGAATATGAATCTTGTATTGGTTTTAGTGGAGTCTACACTCTTTAGATGGATCTAATATAGTCTGTATGAGGATATAGAATGTTTAGTCCTGAGGGAAAACCTTTAAGGTGGGGAGTCACCTTTATATTGAACCATATATGAGGATGAGATCTTCTATGTTAGGGATTGAATTTTTATGCCTATGAGTATGTAGGATTATTTTATGCATGACTTTTATGGCTCGAAGTGTGCATTTAATCTAGGTGTGACCAACATGTACCATGCCCTACGATGACATTTTTGGTGGTAGGTATTGAAAAAATGATATGGAATGGTTTGTGAAATGATGCTACACCTCTCAATAGGTGATGGTCTTGCATCAAAAACCTGGTGGTTTTCTACAGATATTTTTCATTCCATAATGGATGTGGGATGGCGTTACTTTATATTTTTTTGTGGGTATTCTAAGGATGCCTCAAATAAATTATGATATTTTGGTGGTTATAGACTGTTTCACAAATGTAGCTCATTTATTTAGTATATATAAGACTTTCTTAGTGGAGAAGTTTATAGATTTGTATCTTTGGGAAATATTTTGTCTACATAGGGTGCCATGGACTATTGTTTTAGACAGTGATTATTGTTTTACTTCCTGTTTATGGAAGGGTTTATTGGCATCATCTAATACACAAGTTTTAATGAGTATGGAATTCCACCCACAGGTATATGGGAAATCAGATAATGCTCTACGGGTGCTTGACGATATGATGTGAGAATGTGTTATTAACTTTGGTGGGCCTTTGGAGAAGAAACTAGCTTTAGTGGAATTAATCTATAAAAACTGTTATCAGGAGAAGATACGAATGGACCCATATATGGAACATTATGGAAGGCTAGGAAAATCAACACTATGATAGATAGAGGTAGGTGATTCAAAGCTATTGGGACCGAGTCTCATGTATAAGATGTTAGAATAGGTTCATCTTATTTGGAAGTGTATGTCTACTTATCAGAGTAGAGAGAAGTTGTATGCATATAGAAGTATACAAACCCTAGAGTTTATAAAGTGTGGTCATGTATTCCTCTGGGTATCACCAAGATTGGGTCACCATAGGATACGTTGGTAGGGTAAGATCGCTCCCAGGTTCATTAGACCATTTGAGATCATAGAGAGAAACTGATCGGTGTCATACTCATTGAATCTTCCACAAAGACACGGTGATATGGTTTACATTTTCCATGTGCCACAACTTAAATGGTATCACCCAGACCCCTATACTGTGATTGATGTGGATGATTTTGATCTCGAGATAGATTCTTTCTTTGAAGAGAATATGATAAAAGTTTTGGATCATATGGAGAAAGTGTTGTGGGGAAATTTCGTGCTGATAGTTTGATTATTGTGCTAATGTGGGCATGTTTAGGAGGAAACATGGGAGATTGAAGAATATATTTGGGCATAGTGGCTCAATATTTAAACGTCATATTCTTAGATATTCTTGGGAGTACAACCTGAGGATGATCTGTTATATGGTGGTGAGATTGTAAGATCTTATTCTCTTGTCAGGTGTGTCCCTTTTGATTTTTCACTGTTGTTATAGGTTTGTAAAGTTTTATATTTTGAGTTTTAAGGATTTAGAGGTGGATGGATATTTTATACAAAATATTTTTTTGTGCCGGAAAACTATCTATAGAAAATTTACTTACTGTGTAATTATTTTACGAATAATGTAATAGTTTAATCTGGATAAAATAACCTAAGGTGACTAGTTTATTAGTATAAAACCACTAAAAATAATTTAATGATTTGTAATAGACCTACACTCTATGTAGTTCCCCAAGTGGAAGATTAAAAAGTTCCACATGGTTTATTTTTGTTTATTTTCCTCTATGTATCATTCCCTCTTCAACCCTAGGGAAAATTTTAACATATTTGAAGCAATTTTGTTCTCTTTGATCATTGTGGATTGGTACTGGATACCTGGTAATCCCTTTTTTCTTTGGTTCCATTTTGTTTCACCTTTTTTAGATGAAGCAGTGGAACCTTTGATAGTTGTGAGTTTGGGGGTTGATCTTGATCCTAGGTATTGGTCCAGATATCTTATACTATTATGGATTCGACCTTCTTACATAAATTGGTTTTTTTGTTTGTGAGTGTTACTCATAAATTTTGTGGTAGGTGGTCTTTTATTCAAATCCCAAAGACTTTTTTTCGATTATGTGTATGTAATTGTATAATTTATTTTGGATGATTAAAAATTGAGTTCCCAAAATTTGAATTAATTAATTTGTTAGATTAATTAGTTAAAGATTTACTAAATTTTAGTTATTAGGATTGTGGTTGTTGATTAATTAGTTGTTGAATTAATTATTGGATATTGTTTTGATCGGTAAGTTGAATGAATTTATTAATAAATTGTTAAATTAATTATTGGGATGAATGTAATAAATTAATTGTAGAATTAATCGAAGGGAGTGATGTGATTAATTAATTATTTAATTAATTAATGTAAATGATGTAATGAATTAATAGTAGGATTAATTGAAGGGAATGAATTTATTAATTAATTATTAAATTAATTAATGTAATAGAAGTAATCAGTTAATGGGTATATTAGTTGAATGGATTTTCATGATTAATTAATTGTTGAAATAAATAATGGATTGATGTGATTATGCAATTTTAGAATTTGATTAATTAATTGATGAACTAATTTATGTGATATTTCGATACATGTGAAATTGTAATTTTGTGATATATGAGATTAATGTGTGTGGGAAAGGGATTGAGTCTCCTAATACCCATATGTGTTAAATGTGTGTAGGATATGGAATGGGGCTCCAAATACCCATATGTGTTTAATGAGTGTGGGATTGGGACTGAGGATCAAAATACCCTTATGAGATATTGGGTATCGGACAGGTACTGAGGCTCTAAATACCCATGCGACATTTAGGTGTGCGATAAGGATAGATTCTTCAAATAACCATAAGGTTTTAGACATAACGTTATATTGCCATCATATTGGAATTAGAATATGGATCAAATTATCCATGATTATGTATTGAAATGAATGGAAAATAAAATCCCATTATATTATAATGAATTTTGAATTAAATGTGTGAAATATTTTAGACTTCAGAAAGGGTTAAAGCAGGTATTGGGGTTTGGGTGTCCTCAGGAAGCTGGGGGTTTAAGTTTTTTAAATAATAATAATTGATAATGTGATAACTATTTACTTATGAATTATACTTATTTCATTATACAACTATATACCCTATTATGGGAAAGATATTGTTTTAGACACCGTTGGTGGGGGTCTAATAAATTGTACTCTCACCCTACTTGGGAATCTTGATTGGTACTTGAATAGATTTCATGGTTACAGGATAACATTAGGGAAATATATATATGTTAGATGGATGAGTCAAGATGCATCATGGATGAGGAACCAAACCTAGTTTTGGGACCCACTTAGAGCTGTCAGTGTCTTACTTTTGTATTTTTCATTTGACACTTAGACCGTAAATTGCATGGCATATTTACTATTTTAATTTGGATATTTTATTATTTTTTTAGTCATCATGTGATACTAGTTTGGTCTGGTTATGTTATGTAATGTCCAAGAATTTCTGTAAATTTTTTTTGTTATATGGAAATATTTCGAGGCTACAAAATCTGATGGCGCGTGATTCTGAGGCCCAGAGTGCTCGGAATTATCCTTCAATGTTTTGTTAAGCTTTAATAAGCTCACGTAAGTAGTTTTCTTGAAAAATTGGAATAAATCTTAAATGGTTTCCCAGATTAGAAATCTAAGGGCATCTTTGTGTTCAGGATGGCGGGTTTACCTTAGGCGCGACTTAAGTTTAGTTGGTGTAGACCTCCTGTGAGAAAACCTGAAAATGGAATAATCATAAATAAAATAATTAAATAATGTTATTTTATTTTTCAACTTCTTATAACACACGAACGGTGACACAGATTAAAAATTTGATACCACCATTGAGCTCGTGAGGGTATGCATTCTTTAGACAGATACTAACATTGGCCAGCACGGGCCAACTATAGAAGTTTTTTTTTGGCCATAAATAAAATAATTAAATAACAATTATTTTATTTTTAAAATCCATAACTTATAAAAGGTAACTCAGATTAAAAATTTGAGAGCACTGTTTGGTTGTTTTGGAGGTGTTTCCCTTAGGCAGAGCCTAACCTCGACCAGCTCGGGTCGAGGGTGTGTTTTAATAATTTATTGAACTTTTTTTATGTTACGTTAATTAAACATGGGAGCATCATTCTCAAACGTTTTAACTGGTGTTTGGAATAAAATTTTGAGGGCATCGTTGAATCCGCAGCATCAGGAATCTCTTAAGGGAGGCTTCACTTCAATAGCTGTAAGTCTGTAGAAAAAAGTTATATTTTGGTACTTATTTTAAAAGAATAAATAAAATAACTTCATTATTTTAATTTCTTTCTTTTTCCTCCAACGGAAAAGCGACAACGTGGGACCAACAACATGTTAATCCAATAAATGGATTTCCTTTCAATCCTATGAAACAACAACATCCAAGAATCAATAAGGTTCCTAATTAATGAGCCCCATTAATTTCCAGCGTCGTTACTTACCCTCCCCCTCTCTTATTTATATGGATCTTGGGGAGAGGTATCAGATAGCTTCACCAAGAAACGAAGTGTTGATAATGTGCTGCGACACCAAACCCTTGGAGGATGGAGCTGGTTCCTGGGAGTGGTGAAGAGCGACACTGAAACCCCAAACCAAATATCGACGATCAAGTGACATCGTTGGATGATAATCGCGGGGGCGGCAAACACTGACCCACTTCCTCAAACGCGGGCATTTCTCCATCATTCTTGAGGTAGGATTTAGTCAATACATTTTTCAAGAGTTAATTGAATCCTTCCTACCCTCTTGTTATCAACCTAACGCAGAGGGCGTGGGCCAAACGAATAAGTTCCAGTCCCCCCACCTTTTTTTTGAAATTTGGTGCGTTCTTCGCCAGCTTTGCCTTTAGGTTGGATGAGCCCCTGGGTGACAAATGAGGGTGGCGTCTAGCACCGACCGGCTGAAGAGGAGCTGTGGAGTGTCGTAGTATACCTCCGGTGGGCAAGGGGCCACATCCAAAGCCGTGGAAGAAGAAGGCGGTGGCCGACACACTGGTGGATGATAGGAAGGAGGCGGTGCAACCAGCACACCATCGGAGGAGCCGACTATGGCTCCTCAGCCATAGTGGACAGAAGAGGTGGTCAGCATGCTAGCCGGTTGCGGAAGCAGAGGGAGGCGCGACCAGCGCACCACTGGAGGAGTCGCGGCTCCAACGACGCGACGGTGAGACCCAAAATGGGTACGGTAGTGACCTGGCAGCTCCCTTAGGTGCTGCCTCTTCAGGTTCCAAATGGAGGAAACCAACCATCCCCCCCCCATACCATCTCGGCATACCTGCATCACCAAGCCTCCCCCTTGTGGGTCAGGACGCCCCCTTGCGGGCCGGGCCTCTTCCTTGCAGTCCAGGCCATCCCCTTTTGGGTCAGGCACCCCCTTGTAGGCTGGGCCTAACCTCAGCCTAGCCTAGACTGGGTCGGTTTGGGTCTGTCTAACCAGGTCGGACCAGACCAAGGCCCTACTGAACCTAGAAACACTTAAATGGAAATATCTTAAGAAATGGATGTCTGTTTGACGAACCATATATGGTGATGAGATCCTTGGATCGAGATAGTCATTTTGGTATATTCCACTTGAGTTTTGGAGACATTTGTTGGTTAGCCAGGTTTGATCGAACTCGAATCAAACCGGGCCCTCAGAACTAAAATGCTTATAACTCACAGACTCAGTTTCTAATTGATGCACCATTTATCGCATTGCAACCCAAACAACATGGAGTTCCTTTGGGTTACCCCTTGTTGGATCTTAGTGGTGGTCGAGGTATGACCCATATCTCGAGGGAAAGATTCTATGAGACTCGAGTGCACCGGGTGTGAGGAATCCTGTGGCAGGCTATAACTTGAAGAAAAAGAACATTGATCCTGTGTGGGTAAGCATCTACCGAACTTGTGTGGGTCATCCTCTATCAGATCTTGTGTGGGTCAGCGCTCAATGATCTTATGTGGGTCAGCGCATACTGATTCAGTGTGGGTCAGATCGTGTGTGGCACAGTGGGGGTTAGTACCTATCGATCTTGTGTGGGTCAATAGCAGTGCTTTTTAACAGAATAAGAAGAACTAGCTTACTACTAATCATCTATACTTATTTACTTACGTTATAACAGGTGTGAGCTAAGTCATTTACCTGTTTTTTACTTCTATATTCATAGTGTTACCTATGTGGTACTTCTACCTTTGTGGTGTTGCCTGTGTGGTACTTCTATCTTTGTGGTGTTAACTATGTGGTACTTCTACCTTCGTGGTGTTATCTTCGTGGTGTTCCCTATGTGGTACTTTTATCTCCGTGGTTTTACCTGTGTGGTAATTCTACCTTCGTGGTGTTGTCTTCATGGTGTTACATGTGTGGTAATTCCATCCTCATGGTGTTACATGTGTGGTACTTCTATATTCGTGGTGTTACCTGTGTGGTACTTATACCTTCGTGGTGTTATCTTCATGGTGTTACTTATGTGGTACTTCTATCTTCTTGGTGTTACCTATGTGGTACTTATACCTTCATGGTGTTGTCTTTGTGGTGTTACCTATGTGGTACTTTTATCTGTGTGGTGTCACCTATGTGGTACTTCTACCTTCGTGGTGTTGTCTTAGTGGGGTTACGTTTGTAGTACTTCTATCTTCGTGGTGTTACCTCTGGGGTACTTATACCTTCATTATGTTACCTTTGTGGTATTCTTAACTTATGTGTGAGATGAGTATATCTTGATAACCTAGGTATATGTACGGGCATATACATAAGTATATTTGATGTCTATCACTTTGGGCTTTTGGTTGTGATCTTTCTTTTTGGAATTTACTTTTTGGAACTCTAAGAGACCTAATAGTGTCTCGGGGTCGCTAATAAGTATCATTATACTCACCCCTGCATAGGATACCCCCACCCCTTGTTGTGTCTTATGCATATGACAAACAACATTGATCGCGGCTGAGGGAGCCAAGTCTGGACGGTACACAGAGGTGGACCATTTGGCATGACTGGAAGCATGGACTACTGATCGTGAGCTGTACCTACCGTCCACGTAGGATCCTTAGTGGATGATCCAGGAGAATCTTTTTTCACTTTTCAGTTGTATTTGTAGTTTTCAGTTGTACTTGTACTTTTCAGTTGTTCTTGTATTCTAGACCCTTTACTTTCAGCACACATTTACTACAACATTTAACTTCATCGTTTCTTCTTGTTGTGTTCTTGGACTGTTTGTATATACAGGTAAAAAGGAAATGTCTTCCCGTTTTAGGGATACACCTTTCTGGTGCAAGTCGACAGCCCCTGGACTATAAAAGGCGTTCTTGGAGTAGTCACGGCATAGGCCCTGAGGGATTGGTCATGACAATGCGGTATAAGAGGAGTCGGTTCTACTGAAAAAATAGGACTCTGATATTTTCTATGTCGAAATAGTGTTAAGTGTTATGAGTGTAGTTTTTGGTTTGGTGAATCCAGTGTTTGTGCAGCAGCTGACATATCTATACACCAGTACCCTGAATTCTAATTTCTGACTATGTGCATGGAAACATGGAATGCATGTGTTTTTTGAAGTGTTTTTCCTTGGTTTCATTGGAGTAAGCTCACTAGGTATAACATAATGACTGTAGAGAACCTATTCCTTATCAGGATTCCGTCGTGTAGACAAATAGGTATGATTCCTGAGAGAGTACATGATGATGGCCCCCCGAGCATGTAGGCCTTGGTCTAGGTCCCTCTTACGACGTTAGCACCTTCAGTTGGTGTACCAGCTATACCACTACCTGTTGGTCAACAGTTACATCTGGTGGTACCGGTAGAGGACACATGTAGGTGTAGTTCCTTACACATGTTTCAGCATCAGATACACCTTAGGTTCCGAGGCATTCCCAACTCACAGTTTTCTAAGGACTGGCTTGAGGAGGTGGCCGAGTTTCCATCTTCCTAGGGCACCATTCGATCAAATGGAGTTCTTGGTAGAGAGCCGTCTACGTTTCTCATGAGGACGATGGAAGAGTTTAGATTACCCTGATCTAGCAAAAATGAGACTTTTTCTATGGAAAATCTTGAGAACATTCCTTAGAGAAGGGGGAATCTTGACATAAATATCTAAGGGATGAGTGTTCCCTAGAGCTTCTACATATTCGGTAGGATGACATGTCAATATCTGAGTATTCATAGAGGTGTACCAACCATCCTAGGTACTCAATGAATGCAGTATGGTTAGTGCTTCCGGGCTTGGATCTCCGAACAAGGTGTGTTTATGGGCATCCGAGACAACACAATGCCTCTATAAATTCCTATTTATGTTAGGGTGTTAGAGATAACCTTTGTGGTTAATATTCCTTGGTCGATCGAATGCATCCAATGAATACTAACAGTGTGAAAGCAGGAAACAGGCGCCAGTCTCAGAGACTTGGGCGTGTAAAATGCTTTTGGAAGAGGAAGATATAGGGACATATGAACTTGCAGTGTAGTAGATGTGGAAGTGGAGCTATTAGAGAAGAATGAGGTGGTATATATTTTGACATGTTACAACCACCACCTCAATGTAGTCCCCACAAGGCTTTGGGAGCTGAATGATAGTGGAAAGGAGTAGCTGCATGTGGTCAAGGAATACGACCTAAGGGTTCCATGAATGATTAGTGGTATGGTTTATGTTTACCTCTAGCTTCTATATTAATAGACATAAGAACTAATCATTCATTTTTTCCACAAATCTTGTTCAAAACCTAGAGTTTCCGGTTAAACTGTTGACTTGAACCTTACGTCTGGAGATACCTTTGGGAGGAGACTCGATAATCACACTTATGTTGATGGTGTGATCTGACCCTTGAGGTAATATTTTCAGTTGGAACCTTTTGGTGGAAGCGTCAAAGCCTTACAAAGTTTGTTTTGGTATGGATTGGACATCCCCAGTTCATACTCAGATTGAATGTATTTTAAAAAAAGGTTGTGTTTTATCTACACCATTGGAATGGGGTTTTCCTTTGTCGGTGAAAAAGGAAAACCAAGAAGCACAAGGTAAAATCATGAAAAGGAGGGTTCATTTGATCACTCTTGAATCAGCAAACTTTACCCTTGTGGCAGTACGAGTTTTCAGTTTTCAGTTCCTAATAGGAGGGGAAGAGTTTAGGGACTTCTTTTCAAAATATGTTTCCAGGATTACCTCCCCAAAGGGAGAGGGACTTCTGCTTTGGCTGGGTACTACCAGAGATTGGTACATGACTTCTCCAAGGTAGAGGCACCCTTTTCATCTCTGACGAAGAAGGGGGATCCTTTCTTGGGGACGTAGAAGTTTCAGCAGAGCTTTCAAGAGCTCAGACAAAGACTGATGAGAATAACTATGCTACTAATGACCTGGAGTTAGCACCAGTGGTCCTTGCACTGAAGATGTGTAGGCATTACTTGGTGGGTGAATGGTTTACTTTTTACTCTGATAACAAGATTCTCATGTATAAATTCCCACAAAAGGAACTGAACTTGAGACAACGGAGATGGCTAGAGTTCCTCATGGACTATGAATTTGAGATAGTCTATACTCCTGGGAAGGGGAACGTGGTAGAAAACACACTCAGTAGGAGGTCTGGTCTATAGCTGTTGAGTGAGGCGTCAGAGTATCTAGTCACACTGTGGATATACTTAATGGATAAAGATGGTGCATCTTACATTCAGTCTATGACTATCACTCACCTAATTCTTTAGTGAATTTGGGAGTCACAACTAGCTATGTTGACTGTGAGTCCCGACGTGCTCAGATATCCTCATGGTGGTGTCCAGAAAGATTTTCTGAAGGTGGGGAGCACGTTATCCTCTAAAGGGGACACACCAGGGTACCAGTGACGCTTCGGGAGGAGGTGTTGAGGGAGATCTATAAATCCCCTTTGGCGGTACATCCTGGAGTGTTGAAGGTGTACCAGGACATACGACATCAGTACTAGTGGCCAGGGATAAAAAAGGTGGTGGTAGAAGTCGTATGCCGATAGGAGATGGATATCCTTGGAGTTCAAGGAGTAATACCATGTCTTCCAATGGGTCTCACCCCAATGAGGATTGTGAAGTTTTTTCTAGGGTGGAAAGATATCTCTGAGGGTTATCAGACCTTTCTAGATTCTCAACAGAGTGGGTGAGGTGGCGTACCGTCGATCTCTTCCTCCACAGATGCAACATGTGCATGATGTTTTCCATGTGTCGTAGCTGAGAAGATGCATTCATGATCCATCACACGTTATCAACTAGGGAGAGTTGGAATTTTACTATGGGGTGACTTTTACAGAGTTCCCGGTGGAGATAGGGGATGGATAGGAGTGAGTATTTTTTGGATGGTCGATCCCTCTGGTGCGAGTTTAGTGGTAGCATAGGGAGCTCCAGGAGATAACATGGGATAAGGAGGCTTAGATTTTAATTCAGTACCCACATTTGTTTTATTTGCCTTTGTTTTGGTTTCTGGGGACGTAAATACCTAAGGTGGAGATAATTTAATGTCCTAAAATTTCAGTATTTTTTTAATTATATGGAAATATTTCGACACTATGAAATCTAACAGTGCGTGATTCTGAGCCTTGAAGTGCCCATAATGATCCATTGATGTTTGGTTAAGCTTTAATTAGCGCGCATAAGAAGTTTTCCTAAAAAAGTGGAATAACTCCTTAACAGTTACCCAGATCTGAAATTTAACGACACCATTGAATTCAGGATGGCGGGTTTACCCTAAGCGCGACTTAAGTTTAATCAGAGCGGGCTTCCTGTGAGAAAACTAGAAAATGGTATAACCGTAAATAAATTACGAAATAAATTTATTTTATTTTTCTAATGCTTATAACTCACGACTGGTGACTAGGATTAAAAATTGATACCACCACTGATCTCATGAGGTTATGCTTTATTTAGGAAGATACTAACATTGGTCGGTACTGGCCAACTATGGAAGTTAGTTTTTGGCCGTAAATAAAATAATTATGTAACAATTATTTTTTGTTAAAATCCATAACTTCTAAAGGGTAACTCAGATTAAAAATCTGAGAGAACCATTGGTTTCGTTTGGACATTTTTCCCTTAGGTAGAGTCTAACCTCGACCGGCACATGTCGATCGTATTTGTTAATAATTTATTAAACTTTTTAAGGTACATTTAGTAAACGCGTGAGCGGCATTTTATAACTTTTGAACCACTGCTCGAATTAAAAAACGAAGGAAACTGTTGAATCCATAGTGTTGGGATTCGCTTAAGGGAGGTTTCACTTCAACCGCAGTAGGTCTGGAGAAAAAAGTTAGATTTTGGGACTTTTTTTTAAAAGAATAGATAAAATAACTTTGTTATTTTACTTTCTTTATTTTTCCTCCAACAGACAAGAGGAAACGTCGTACCAGTGATGTTCCGATCCAATAATTGGCTTGACCTTTCAATCCAATGAAATAGAAACATTGGGGAATTAGGAAGGTTCCTAATTAATGATCCCCCATTAATTTCCAACATCGTTACTTACCCTACCCCTCTCCTATTTATATGGATCATGGGGAGAGGTATCGAACAACATTACCAAGCAACGAAGTACTGATAAAATGCCACGATGAAAAATCCTTGTAGGACGGAGCTAGTTCTAGAAAGCAGTGATGAGTGACACCAAAACCCCAAACTAAAGATCGACGATCGAGCGACATCGTTAGAGGCTAGTAGCGGGGGACGACGAACACTAACCCACTTCTCAAATGCGGGTGTTTCCCCATCATTACTGAGTTAGGGTTTAATCTTGATTTATTTTTCAAGAGTTAATTGAATCCTTACTGCCCTCATAATATCAACCTAATACGGAGGGAACGGGCCAAACAAATAAGGCTCGGTCCCTCCACCCCTTTATTTGAATGTTGGGGTGTTCTTTGCAAGCTTTGCCTTAGGGTTGGACGAGCCCCGAGGCAAAAAATAATGCTGGAGGCCGACACTGGCCGGTCGTAGAGGAGGTGAAGCGTGTCGTAGCATGCCCCCGTGAGCAAGGGGACATGATAGAAGCCGCGACAGATGAAGGCGGCAGCCGACACACCGACCGACTATGAGGAAGGAGGCGGCCTGACCTGCACGCCGCCCGAGGTTCCAGCGGCGGTTCGTTAGCCACAATGGTTGGAAGAGGCGTTCGGCATGCCGTCCAGCCGCGAAAGCGGAGGGCGGCGCAACCAGCCCACCGCTGGAGGATCTGTGGTGGCAGGACCCACAGCGGGTCCCACGGTGACATGGAAGCACCCATAGGTGTTTCCACTTCGGGTTCCAAACAAGGGAAACCCCACCCCCCACCCTCGTGCTAGCTTGGAGGACCTGCATCACCAGGCCACACCACCTACGTGCCTCTATCCACTGTGGGTCGGGTCGCGCCTCCTTGCGGGCCGAGCTGCCCATGTATGGGCCAGGATTCCCCCTTGTGGGCAGGGCCACCCTTTTTGGGTCAGGCCTCCCCCTTGCAGGCTGGGCACCCCCTCATGAGCTAGACCTGACCTCGGCTCAGTCTAGACCGGTTCGGTCTGACCGGGTCAGATAGGACCCGGGCCCAACCGGACCCAAAAACACTTAAAGGGCCATATCTTGAAAACCAAAGACCTACAGGGGTCTTAGGGTCCCTACTGAGTATTGTTATACTCACCCCTATATGGGCTATGCCCACACCTTGTTGTGTCTTGTGCAGAAAACATATTTCATTGATAGAGGCTAGGGGAGCCTGGTCTGGATGGTAGATAGAGGTGGACCATTTGGCGTGACATGACGCAGAGACTAATGATCATGAGTTGTACCTACCCTTTAGGTAGGATCCTCGGTAGATGATCCAAGAGCTGTTTTTTCACTTTTCAGTTGTATTTGAACTTTTTAGTTATACTTGTAATTTTAGATGGGCTTGTATTCCATCCCGTTTACTTTCAGCACACCTTTTCTACAGTTTTCTACTTCATGGTTGTTCTTACTCTATTCTTGGGGTGTGTGTTTGTACAGGTAAAAATGAAATGTCTTTCTCTTTTAGGGTATGCCTTTCCGGTGCTAGTCACAAGCCCCTGGCCTATGGAAGGTGGGCTTGGGGTAGTGAAAGCATGGGCCCTGAGGGACGGGTCATGACATGTTATATATGTTGGTTATTCTTATCTATTTCCACTGTTGAGGTGCATTGATAAATATGGTATAGTCTCCCAACAATTGATATTAGACCCTCATTGGTAGTTGGAATCCTCTAACATACATGAGGAACGATTAAGGTTATGTGATCACGCAGCTCGGTGCACCGATGTGTGGCACCAGGGTTTGGACATTATAAAGGATAAGTATAATAATGATTCAAAGTATATGAAAATTTCATGTAATTTGGTTAAAGGATAGATAAATGGGTTCCCATAAATTACATCCATTTATGAATTCTACTAGTGGATGTGGACCCATAATAGAGGTACCTAGGGGTAATAGCTTCAAAAATAGTGCATTGAGCTGGGATGAATCATCACCTAGTTCATAAACATTCCCAAACACATTTTTGAATTTATGTAGGATGCAGTTAGATTAGAATTGTATTATTTTCCCAAACATCACTTTCTATAAGAGAATAGTATAGAAATATTCTAGGGTTAATCCCAAGGGGAACGTAGGCTATAACTATCAACCTATGGCTTGAGCCTTTGTTATGGGAGTCCCTTATAGTTGATTCATTCTAGTAATGGTATAACTATAGATTTTATGGTTTTCCTTAGGAATGAGAGAGGGATTTGGATCAATTTAAGGTATCTAGAGAAAAGTTTTTCTTAATACTAACTTTATAGGATCCTAAGGATCATGTTACAAATCAAGTGGAGGTCACTAGTTGATTTTGGTCAAATAAAATTGTTATACCTAATAGGTAACTATTCCTTGATTGGGAAATAATTACAACTTAGATTCTTTATTCTTGGATTCTAAAGGATAAAGTATTTTAGGCTGTTGTTCATAACATAATCTACTCCAACCAAGATAGGTTCCTTCAATCAAATATCCCATGGTCAGGGATGCCCAAATGAATTGGATATACAAATAATTTTAATCCTAATTAATAATTCTTGAGTATAAAAAGTTGATAATTAATGATTTATTATTTTTGGATACCCCTACTCTCAATCCCTACTTTTGGTGGTTTGGACACTCATGGTAAGATCAAGTGCAAGAATATGAAGAGTTGACATTGTACTCAACATGCTACAAATGATTGAATTTAAATAGTATAAAATTTTGCAATAATTTAAATTGTTAATTTGGGTGACCATGTAATCAAGGATAGAAAATGTAAATCACAATTAATTTCTTACTTGAAATGGAAATGGATGCAGCATGAGTTTTTCAATGATCAGGGGTGAACGAATGTGATGATGCAAAACAGAATGAAGGCGATGATGAAAATCAATCCATGATGCTTCTATTAAAATAATTAAAAGAGAAGAATAAATTTAGATTTTTGTGTTTAGGGGACATAAGGGAATGAGAGGGGGACAAAAAACACTGAATTTCTCTACCCTCGAAGCTCTCTAAATCTGCTACTTGTATGGTTTATTTTTAGGTGTAAAATTACAAAACATGTAATGAGATTCACATCGTGTATGGCTGATCTGTGTAATTTATCATTGGTATTCAAGTCGGGGAAAGGGAGATACAATATTCATGGTATCTCCTCCTCAATGAATCAATATCCCTTTTGTCTTGGTCTAATAATATAGGGTTTGATGAATCTAGTTTTTCTTGATAACATATTTAAACATGATTTTCCTTAAATTTGAAAATGTTCATGCCTCTTTATGATTTTTCAGTTGCGCAACTTTAATGTTCCTTTTAGATTCAATTATAGATGGTCATGATAGAAGAAAATTAAAAGGATTGGAATATTAATATAGAATTGTGACAACCCAAAACCTGAATAAATGAAATAAAATAAATCCAAAAACATCTTCCACCTTTTTATTATGTTAACCTAGCATTAGGTGGGTTTACACCTTCATACTAGGATAATATGGATAGAGGGAAAAAGAAAATAAAAATAAATAACCAAGGACAATAAATAACTAACTCAAGGGGGTTGCAACATCTTTCTTTGAGGTTTGGTCCTTGGCGAGTCTATATCTGAATGACCTTAATAGCATCATCTAAACTATTATTTTACTTTCACCATATGGTATCTTGAATTAATGAATTCCATTATGTAATGGTATAATGGTGATCAAGGGTGCATCCCAAGTCAATTATGTGGTCAAATAATGAATATTTGGGGAATCTTGGTGGGAAATTCTCACCTGAGAAATTACACCATGGGTAACTGAGTTTTACAATGTGTACTTTTCTAGGATTTCGATCGAAGAAATTACACCACATATAACTCAGTTTCACCACGTGTAATTTTCCAAGATGTTTTTATTTACTTCAAGACATGTCCTTATTTTCACCAGATGCATCATTACATACCGTGAAATGATTACACTATGTGTAATTTATTTTTATGCTCTCGAAGCCTTGTCTTTCATCGGTTCTTTAGTTTTATACCCTGAAAGTTCTCCATGATCATCCTCAAGAGCTGTTGTTAGGAAGTTTCACTTCTTTCATGGAATGATGTTTCTTTTCTATCCATTGTTTTCCGTTTTTCATTCCATTTTCTTAAATTCATTATTTCCTTCCAAAAATCATAAAACAAGTTAATACATTTTCAAATTTTCAAGTTTCGTCATTTAATTACCTAAATCAATAAAATAAACAACCATAAAATATATGGACAAAATATACGTATCAAATACACCCATACATGAATTCATATTTTCCCTCAAGTATATAATCCTAACATACTTCAAAGTATGTTCAAATTACCATGATTCAAATTCAATTTCAATAAAAAAAATTGATCAAATGTAAAATTAAATTTTTGATCATCACATGTAGACTCTTTTTAAACACCTCAATTTTTAAAGAAACAAATCAACCATGTGTTTTAATTTTCCTCTTTTAATATAGCTAGGACTTTTCACTCATCCATTTTAATTTTTCAATCCATTATAAATATGCATGCCCCTTATAATTCACCTCTCATGAATTTTTCCACTCATCATCAGGGTACAAGTAAAAATAGAATTCAACACAAACCTTAAGAACATGTAAATTTCTATAGTCCTGCAAGGCATCTAACATCTTCATCATGTAAAGTTGAAATCACAATTAATCATGAGGGTTTCACTATTTAAGATCAAATTACTTAGGGCTTAAATAAGGTACCTAAATGATGTAAATCATGTAATTATAAAAAATAAGGTTCAACTCTAAATTATTATAATGATAATCAAAAAAATCTCTTTGAATATCTTCTATTCCATCAGTATGTTAGAGTAGGATCAGAACAATATAAAGGCCAATAAATTAAAAACACTCGTTTTTATTTTCTTTTATTTTAAAAAAATTTCTAGGGAAAATTCTCACATCCACCACCCAACCCGTAATGATATCCTAATGACACTATTTGTAATAGTTATAATAATATCACCATTCATGTAAATGGGGATTTTTTAATTTCCCTAGACACAACCCATTTTTTATCTTCTTTTTCAAGAGGTTATGAAATAAATACAATGAATGTACCTTCCCAAAATCTCATGATTTCTTTCACACACATATTCATTACAAAATTTACATCTATTCTCCAAGATGTCGCATCCCCCACTCTTTTTATAATCACCCAAAATTTTTAAATAAAGGTAGTAATGGAAAAAATAGGTTTGTAACATAGCTCATTTCCTAATAAGGATATTCATGGATTCTATAGGCTTAAAAGGGATTAATTTAAGTTGGGTCTCATGATAAAGTTATAAACAAAATATTCCTCAATTATATTAAAAGTAATTTTTTCTAGTCATATCTTGGATAAAATGAAAAGTATTTTCTAGAAGAAAACATGCCAAAGTTTCTCAATAAATATACTAAAGAATGTATGGGAAATATTTGGCTCAGTAGATGTCTCGGGAATGAGAATGAATGGTTTGTACAATCACTCATGACAATGCATATTAATAATTAAATCAATGATTAAAAGCATCCTAAATTAAAGACATGGAAAAATATCCAGAGAATTTAATTTACAAATATTAAATTTCTCCCCTAAATCACAATTTGTGAAATCCTAATCCACATTCTTCCCTCTACTAATTATTTTTTTCCATTTTTCAAATTCAAATATACTAATAATAAAATTTAAATTCATGGTATGCTGATTATTCTAGGTTGTTTACTTATCCTAGTTTAGTTGATCAAAGCATTAATCAAATGTGGGGCATGAAATTGTAGTTAAGAACTCTAATTAAATTAGGGGAATAAAACAAAAAAATTAATTTGAAAATCTAAATCCCCTGGAAAATTGATGCTTCAAACATGTGTTTTATTGGTTCTTCATGCACCTTTTCATGATGTGTAAATTCCCTTCATGATTTCTAATGTTTTTTGTGGATTCTTCTTTCAATTCATGGTGCTTGTTGTTGCCTCGAGTCTTGATGGTCCTTCAAATTGAAAATAAATAGTTGAAGAACAATCCATTATAAATTAATTTTAAAATATTTAGAGTGTGATCATGCACGCCTCTAAAAATAGAAATTAAATAAAAGAAAAACATGAAACTTAGGTTTTCTCCCAAAAGGGATTTTGGTTACCATCATTAAATTGATCGTACCTTCTTCAGATTCATCTTACATGACAGATGATTGAAAATTTTGTACCTCTTCAGGGTCGATAAATGTTCTCAATTATGTCTTATCCACATAGGTCATCCCATATCCTTCTCCTCATAACAAATTTATTCTCCCTAATAGTAGAACTTTCTTTAACTATATTGGGTCGACCCACTATTTCATCCACAGTCCTAATGAAATAAATAGAAGTTCATGTATTATACACACCTTTTGTCCTTTCTCAAATGTAATGGATTCGTTCTATCCTCTAGTTTCAATGGTTTTGGTCTTTATCTTATCTTTTTTTTCTATTGATAATCCTTTTCCACAACAACATCTAACTCATTTACCTCATCAATCTCAGCGACATCCTAAACCTTAAGTGTAGTTTCTTCTCCAAACTCGTTATCCTCTTGCACATTGTAGTTCTTCATTATCTAATGGATATTGAAACTTACTCGATCACTTATATCTCATAGAACAAGTTCCCCACTTTCAACATCATTCAGCGCACACCCTGTGACTAAAAATGGTCTTCCTAGAAAGAGTCTTTTTTTCTTTTCTTCTATATCTATCACTTGGAAGTCAACATGGATATTGAACATGTAATATTTTATTAGGATATCTTCAATGAATCCTATTGTGAATTTCACTATTGAGTCTGCTAATTGAAAATTACTCTTGTAGGATTCATTCCATCCAATACCAAACTCTAGAAAGTTGTGTATGACATCATATCGACACTCGCAACTAGGTCGCACAAAGATTTTCCACATTTTTTTTCTTTGATAAATAAGGGAATTTGAAACCTACCTAGATCTCTTTTCTTCTTATGTCGGTCATTCCACAACACCACCGAACACTCTCGTGTGAGTGGAATGGTGTCAATCTCTTCCAACTTCATTTTTTAGTTACAATATCTTTCATGAATTTTGTATATCATGGAATGTTTTCAAGAGACTGTGAAAAATGTATATTAACATGAAATTTTTTAAAGTGTTCAAGAAACTTAACATTCGGAACTTTGTTCTTCACTTGTGTAATTCTTTCTGGAAAAGGCATTCAAGGCTTGTACTGAGTTGGTTCTTATTCTTCTTTTTTAATTATTTGTTCCTTTTTAGATTCAACTTCCTCTTTTCTCTCATCCATTCATGGTCATGCAGAAAATTATGTACCTCTATCTTTTGATTTCATCCCACTTCTGAGTTGTATAAGTTTTAAATCCTCACATAGGGGAACTTTAGGGCATCCCGGTAGTGTTCCTCTGGGTCTCTCTCTAAGATGATAAGCAAGTTGGCCAAATTGATGTTCTATATTTCATAATTTTGCCTTATGGTTTGATAATTATTATTTTATTTCCTTGAGTGCAGCTCCAAAATTTGTCATGAATGTTTTAATGTCTATTCCAATATATGAACCTATATTTTTAGTGTGTTCCCTTGGGGTTTTTGATGTTGATACCCTAGTGGTATTTGTTCATATCCTTTCTATTGCGGTTGTGGTCTCCAACCCTGAAATTGATTACCCTGATTGTAATAAGAATAATTTGAATATTATATTTGCATAAAGTAGGGATTTTTCTAATGGTACATCATGATTTTCATCTTATTGGTATATGAATCCAATTTAATTTTCATCTAGTAATTATTTTTGATTGCATGAATTTCTTACCGATGTGTCTCTTCACTTTGCCACTGGAAAATTTTTCATTACCTTTAATCCAATATTTTGTAGATCACTTTAGGTGACTTATTCATTAATGATACCCCAGCTGTAACATCTACAATAAACTTGTTTCCTTGTGAAAAACCCTTATAGAAAGTTTGGATTACTAATTATATCTCTATTCCATGATGAGTTCATTTTTGATTCATATCTTTGAAACATTTCCATGAAAAGTAAAGTGAATCATCTTCAAATTGAAAAAAATAATATAATTTTTACATTTATATCAATTGACTTATAAGAAGGAAAGAAGAGTGACAAAGTTTCATGTCAAATAATTATATATAGTGAAGAATAAGTAGGGAGGTTTCGAATCCAATCTTGAGATCGCTCACGTAATTAAAATTGGAATAAACTAAGTCTTACCACATCACTTGAGACATTATAGAATTGAAATGTTTCACAGAGCTCAAGGAAATCTCCTAGATGTTTTTTATATCATAATGTGGTAGTTCGGTGAATTACAGATTGTTTATGATCATCAAAATGATCACAGGATTTTTCTCGAAGTGGTTTACTGCAATGTGGTAGCCCGGATGCTTGGTTGAAATCTTATGTTTAACGGCCACCCATAGTATGTGAGCGTCAGCTACCCCTGATCTCTCTTAAGAACTCTAGCAGTTTGATTCTATTTTGGGTCTGCCTTGGTTGTATTGATTTTTATCTTTGAGCTTGATTTAGACTAGTGTGTGGACTCGAAGTTGATTCTTCCCTTTTACCAAGTGTTGCAATTGTGCATTCAAAATATGAGATACACATAACAAAATACCCATCATAAAAAAGATAAATTTAAATAAAATAAAATTGATATCCTAAAAACTAAAATTCAACCATCCCCAAAAATGGTTCCAGTTTGATAGCATGAGGGGGAGTCATTAATCCCTATGGGTCTATGAAAAAACTAACTTTATTAAAAAATATATTCTACTTAGTTAATTAAAAAAATTTAAATTATTAGTTTAAAACCAAGACATAGGGATGGAGAAATTAGTTTATTTAGGATTTTGAAAGAATTAATTTTATTGAATTTAAGAAAGAAGTAAGAAAATTTAGGTTTTTGAAAACCTAAATAAACTAATTTATCTATACCTATGGATTGATCTCATATTACAACTTTAGTATGTTTAAATTTACTAAGTAGCATAGTAGTGTTTAAAAAAATTTCCTAGACCTATAGAGAATTAATGACACCCTCTCAGGGCGATCAAACTAGAGTCGTTCCCTGGAAACGACCCCAAAATTTGATGTGCCCGAAGGTGTTTTTAATTTCTTTGGTCATGGATCAAATTATTAATTGATATTTTCTTGAACCGTATTAACTATAAATTTGTAGCATAATAGAAGTGCGGGGTCGAACCCCTAGAGAACATGGAACACCAAAATGACAATTCTACACTAAAGTTTTGGTTGTTCCAATTTTTGATTGATTTAATTAAACAAATGATGTAATTTAAAATAAATTAATTCAAATACTGAAACAATAGAGATGGGATTTAGTTTCCACGGGCGGTTTTTCTAAAAATAAATCATGATTGTTCTTGAAAAACAATAATACCCAATGGTTGCGCAATCAAATAATTCGATCGATATAAGATATGGTCAAAACCTATCAATAAACCCTAGAATCTTAATTTATGTGGTATTAAGAATTAAAATAACTAGTGTGAATTATGATCTAGTTGTAATTGCAGAATAATAATCGCATTCATTGGCCATTAACTAATTATCATAATCATGTTGGTTTTCATCTTCTATTAAACACACTTGGTCCATGATTCTATAGCAGGTATGATAATAATGAGTCACAACATGAAAACAATTAAATGGAATTTATTTTTCAAGTAATGAATGAAATAAAACAAATTTATATGCACCCATTTTGACTGATTCCACTCTCCCCTATGGATTTATCCAATCATCGTTGGGTGATCACCGATGATGAATAATCCATATTTCATTAGGAAGAGAATAAACAAGGTTGAATGAGAATGAAAAGGAATGAAAATATATTTTGGATCTAAAACTATAAAATATCCAATGATTACATAAAAAAATAAAATATAATCATTAAAAAACCTATCTATGAATAATTTGGGTGGGAACCTTGTGGTAGTCTCACGATGTTCGATCCTCCAGCGTGGAATGGGTTCCTTGAGTGGATCCTTGGCCTCTCCAATTATAGGATATAGATTGGATCCATAATTAATTAATTTCCTAAATGAATGGTTTTTGTGGGTCGCTTATTGAATATTTGGTCATAAAATAAATATTTGGTGAATCAGGGTGAAAATTTCCCATATGGGAAATTACCCCATGTGTAATTTTCCAGGATGTTTTTACTTTCGTCATGACATGCCCCTCATTTCACCACTTGTATTGGTAATTGTTGTGTAATGATTACATAATGTGTTATACCATTTTTCTACTCCGGAAGCCTCATTTTCGCTCAGTTCTACAATTTTATGCCCCAAAAGTTCTCTATAATCATCCTTAAAAATTCGGGGCCACACTTTGATCTCTCATGGCACGAAGTTCTTATTGGTTCTTCAATTATATTATTTTCTATTGTATTTTTTCCAATATAAATCTTGAATAAGAATTCAAAAACATTATTATCAGACATATATGTTATTTTAAATAAATTAATATCCAATGGAAACACATATAAAAAAATCAAAATATGTATAAAAAATAGTTATCAAATACCCCCACACTCAAATCTTTTATCATCCTTGAGAAAAACCTTATCATAAAAATACTAGGGATCCATACAACCACAATGGAATTTTTAGATTATGATGCTCACAAAAAACAAGTTATAACTGAATATTGTAAAAGAACAACTCATACCCAATAAAGAATCAAAAAAATTATGCTTCATTTAAAATGTAAAATTCAAGTCATTTATTCATTTTCACACACACTTTTCAACCTTTCTTCAACAAAAATTCCATTTATGATATACGTCGCCATTTAATTCCCCCAAACCCATCACTCAAGGTAACGATTTAATGGAGTTATGATCATATTCAAGTATATTCTCCTAACCATAGGATTTAATTGAATCTAATTTCTCCAGTGTATAAAGGAAAATATCATAATTAATCATTATGGCTTTGAAATAAGGATCATATGACTATTTGGATAAGTGTGGGTGGGTAAATGTTTTAAAAAACAAGTAAGTCTCAAGGAGGAGTCCAATCTCTAGCATAAAACTCATGATATTCAAAATACAAGCCAAATTAAATTGCTCCTGACCAAAAATGTAATGCCATCTCAAAAAAACCAAAATATTATTCAGAGAAGGCTCATAGAAAAATTAATCATAATGAAAATTAACCGTCTCTTATTGTTATTATTTTTTACTTTATTTCAAAATTCATGATTGGAATAAACCTCACATCCAACACCTAACCACATATGATAAAAATCATCGGTTTGGAAAATGGAGAATTTTGAATCTCCCAATTAAAACCCCATTTTCTATTTTTTTCCTTTTTTTTATGAAAACATCATAAGATAATTCTCACGTCCACCATCTAACCACATATGATTTTGGGATCATTAGTATAACAATAGTGTTTTTTGACATACCTGAGCAATAACCCATTTTTTCAAAAACAATTCAGTTGTTTTTGATAACTATAGAGATGTACAATGGAATATAACAAATGTAGATATGAACCATCCCTAAATCCCTTGGAAACACCCCCACAATCTTATCTTATAAAAAGTATCCCATATCCACCATGAATAACATCTCCACCAAACTCATTCAATTAAATATCATGAAAAATACAAAGATCTAGGAATAAAAGGAAATAATGTCCTGTAACGTGGATTAATCCTAACAAGGTCATCCATGGATTCTATGGGCTAAAATAAGATAATTTTGTAGGTGGGTCTTTGGATAAAATGGATCAATAATTAAATTCCTCAATCATTTCAAAAGTAATTTTTTTTCTTTCTATTCATAGCTTTGATAAGATATAAATGCATGTTCTAGTAGGTTTACATTCCCCTAGTTTCACTTTAGAAATATTATCATAAAAAATGAAATATTTTCTCTAGGATCCTCTTAGAAATGGGAATATAATATAAGTTAATTAGGTCATGGAATGAAAATCACCAATCATTTTACTCAATGAATTCTTCTTGGGATCAACATCATGAAAAGAAATCAAATCAGAAATCATTTTCAAGAAATTATAAATTAAAGTAAGAAATTGACTTTTAGAATTTCCATATTTATTTTTCATTTATGGGAGTAATATTTAAATTTTTCCAATAAGTAAATACACTTCTCCTTGATTCTGATATATCCATGATCAGTGAGTATAAGGAAAAAATTTCAAGCATTTGTATGAGTGAATTTAATTAAATTATATTTTTTATTTAGAAAAACTAAGGGTGAAAAAATATAAATAAGTAAAAACAATTATTCCCTTCCATTGATTCTTATGAATGAGTTCCTCAAGTTCTGTCTAGCCAAGTTCACGATGTGTAATCTGATTACATGTTGTGTACTGTTCGTGTTTTCGACACTATAATCGTTGCATTCTTTATCTTTATGGGGGTTGAATAGATAAAAATAAACCATGAAATTATAGGCCACCTAAAATTTAAAATATTTGGATCAAGAAATTAAAGCGGACAAACCTGGTAAAATTTATTTAAACTAATAAAATGAATCTATTTCTTAGAATTCAGGTCACCTCCTGATAGTTGCTTTTTATGCCCATTCAGCTAAAACTTTTACCTTTTCTAGATAATTGTAACATGATACAAAGATGAAAATATAGTATTTAACCACTTATAGAATTTTTGGTCATATGCGGCTATATTTCATTTCCTGCTCCATTGATTCTTTAGGATTATTAGTGGGCTTAAATATGAGGACAGGTGTTGTGAAAATACTATGAAATCAAAATTGGTCCAAATTTTGTATTTCACCAGCTCCATCATTGTTGCTTCTTTATTTTACTTAGTTTGAGATTCTGTAATGACTTTGTTTTATCATCCTTCTCTTGAATCTTTAAGAGGTATTCTCTTTGGTCTTCAATCTAAATAATACCAGTGAGGTTGTTGCATGTTTGTTCATTATCCTCTTCCATGACTTTTTCTTCTTCCTTCAAAAATTCCATAGATTGTACCTTCTTAACCACATAATCAACTTCCTTTATCTATGATAATTCATTTTATTCTATTGATGTTATTTAATTGACCTCATTATCTTTTTCCTCTTCTTCCATCCAATCAAAAATTTCCATCAAATTTGTTTCCTCTTCTTTGTGCAGATGAAAAAGGAATTCTCATTATTCTTATTGGTCTTTTTTATTTATAAAAGTGATGCATTTAGTTCTGATACATGATCTAAATGTATAGTTTATTATTTTTCAATGTTTTCGAAACTTTTTAGGTAATGTTCTTTGTTCTCTACCTCTGAATTTTCTTCCTTTTTCCTGTAGTATTGACATCCACCACATTTTGAACATTTTTGTCTTCAAACCAATCAATCCCTCTATTATATTTTAATGGTAAGTATCATACTTTAGAATTTAAATTTTATATAAATAAGAAAGGTGAGTAATCAAATATCACTATTCACTCATGATATTCACATTGTGTAATGGCTAATCCATGTAATTCTCTACAGATTTTAAATCCATGTGTATCTCACGCGTATCTTGTTTGATATTTGAAGAGTTGTCTGATTTCACATTGTGTATCCCAAACTTATGATGTGTTCCTTATTTACATGATATCTTCAGAGAAAATTTCTCATATAAATGGTTCAAGATGTGTATTGGTCACTCATGACATTTAATGTATCCTCCGTTTGCAATCTTCACGACTTGAGTCAAAAATTGTTGGATGTTGTGCAACCCTACTACACATCATGTAATGAGGTTTCATGATGTGTAATAGCCAAATTCAGGTATTTTTTTCATTTTCTCCTTTGAAAACTTTAAAACCTCCTTTATAAAAAATTCAGCACATAAAATCATACTATCAAATAGTGAAATTAAAATCCTTAATTAAATGTCTGAAAAAAGTAGATATGATTTATTCTTATCAAATATTCCCCACCCTAAAACAATTGATTATCCTCATGAAAAATGGTCACAATAGTGATTTCAGGAAGAAAAATAATTTTTAAAATAGGAAACATTCATTATGTCTAGGAAAATAAAACTATGTTTAAGAATAAATGTATAGTCTCAAAAATCAACCCTGCATAGAAAATCGGTCTTTCCTCATCTCTTAGTTATTTAAAAAAAGTATAATATTTTAATTAAAATATCTTAATAGTTTCATGAATTATATACACATTTTCAATTTAACTTTCAATGAATTTACTATCATCACTCAGGGTAAAATGAAATTGGAGTTCTGATCATACCCAGAGTACATGATCCTAACCATATGCTATCATTGGTTCTATCAGCTCCACTTTGTAAAGAGAAGTAAAAAATTAATACTGAGGATTAAATAATTAGGTTCATATGACTCTATGGCTTTGGGTATGTGGGTAAATAGTGAGAATCATGATTGAAATTGGGTAAGATCCAAATTATAATGCACGAATTTTGTGACATGTGATATAAAGTGACTCCTCCCACTTAATAAAGTTCACACTCCAAACATATCAAATATTATCCATGTATATGTCATGTAAGTGAAATAAGGGTATCCTATTCCTTTCCTTTTTCTTTTTTCTTTTTATTTTTTGGAAATCATTTCTATTAAAAATCTCACATCCATCCCTAACCACATATGATCTTTCAAGGGATTCATCGGTCTGGAAATGGTGATTTTTGACCTTCCTAATACACTACCCATGTCAATTTTTCTCTTCTATTGTATTTTTCAAAGGAATAGAATAGAATTGAAAAGATAAAAGTGTAAATGGATCACACTGAAATATTTTGATGAGTAACACAATATAAATTCACAATAGAATCATCTTGTGTTATATAAAAGACCCCCACACTTTTTCAATAGTAAAATCATTCATTACACAAAGAGCAGGGTATGAAAGAAACAAAATTGTCTTGGAATAGATTCATCCTAAAAGGACATTCAGGGAAATTATGGAATAAATAAAGGAAAGATTCAAGGTGGTTCTTAGGAAAATATTATCTATACAAATATTGATTCAATCATTTTAAAATTTTAATTGTTCAATCATATCCTCAATCATAACTTAATGAAATTTATGATAGGTTTACATGTCCTAGGTATCACTCAAGTAATATTCTCAGAAAATAATACCCAATTGTGGGTTTAGAATCCTCTCTGGAATGAGAAAATAATAGAAACTAGCAATCACTAAGGGTGTAAAACAATGTAGTAAATAAATTAATAATAATTTCAAAAAATTTGAATTTGAATTAAATTTCTATGTTTGGAAATCATTCTAAAAATCTAGATAGAGAAAAAACCTCAATTATATCAATTAAAACATAATTTTTTATTTTATTTAATTGTATATAATGTTTTTTAGGTTTAAAATATGCTTCTAATTTTGAAAAATATCTCCTAGATAGATAAGAATAGGAAAAGGTTCAAGTGTGTCGAAATTAAAACATAAAAAAAAAATCTCCCACATTTAGAAAAATACAATATTTACACTATCCATGTAATTATTTTTGGAAGTGTTTTATAATATAAGGATCGAAAAAAATGAAATGTAAATTGAGAAATAAAATATGAAGGTAATCAAGAGATTCGTATAAGAAGTGGCATGCCCTGAGGGAACTTGTTCTGTTTGGATTTTGAATTTGGGTCACCAAAAAAATGGGATAGAAATATAATCATGTCCTATATGAAATAGTAGTCCATGTGTATAAAAAATTGATAAGCTAAATAAAAGGATGGTGTATATTATGATGGGCAAGAGTAACTAATTTTATTTAAATACGGTAAATTTTTACAATAAAGATTTCAAAGGGACTCTGAATGAAAATAAAAAGACTCAAGAATAAAGAAAAAATATATAAAAGCAATGAACTATGGGTTTCATAAAATAAAGCATTAGCATAAATGTCGTCATCCAGACAAATGAACCAAAATGTATTGATCTGTGTTGTTCAATGGATCAGTTTCTCCTCTTATGTTAATAACTACTGGTCATAGTTTCTTCTATCTTGTGGGGTCTCTTGACCAGGTTGATGACTTTAGGTCAGTGTGAACATGAACTAGAGGTGGAAATAATGGTATCATAGCTCAAGTTGGTCAGTGAAGTGCTTGAATTTCCAATTTATTGAAGTTGATGTTCTATTTTGGCCACACGTAGAGTCACTCACTGAATCGAAATAGAAAGTGGTACTTTTCCATTGACAACCATATATTACATACACGAGTTATACATAGATATTATAATTTTTAAAGACATAAAAACCATGCCAATTAAAATGTGACATGAAAATCAGTTCCAATATATAAATGAGCAGTACAAAATGAGGGAACATACAGATGAAGCTATGAAAATAGCCAGTCATCATATAAAACATTCCATAACCAAAAAATGATAAAAATTGGCAACTAAGGTAAGTAGTTTGAACCAATTATCTCCTCAAACATTAACCCACAATCTATTGGTGGTGGTGGCTATCTGGTCGGGTCATTGGGAGCAGTTGTAGGGGGAGTCAGTGCATCATTGATTGTGGGTGGAGTCACATATATAAACAGAGGGGCTAGGTTAGGGAGCGTAGAGGTTCCTATATTAAGGGGTTTATGGGAATAGAATCTAGATTGATGAAGGGTACAACTGTTGATGTAGTAGTGGACAACCCATTTCCACATTGGGCCTTCTCAACAATGTACTCTTTCTAGGAATTAGGGTCAGTAATGTATGGGGTCAGGTTGGGGTATTCTATAGGTAATGTTGAAACTATGGAATAGGGGGGCAGGGACTGCTAGTTTACAATGGTCTATGTTATAAGGGGGTGGAGGAGCGGTAGTGAAATCAGAATGATCTAGGAAGGGTAAAACAAATGAGCAGAGATGTAGTGATTGGATCAGTTGGTAGGGCTGCTACTGCTGGTGGTGGGGCCTCTACTGGTGCTTCCTAATGTTCACCTAGTGCCCAATGGTATAAATCATCCTACCTCACCAATAGCTGCATCTTGTGTGGCATAAAAAAATCAATGAACTCAATTGGTCCAATGAAGGTAAGAGGAAGGGATGCATCAAAAACACTGAGGTGTATGACCAGGTGGGTAATGAAGGATCCTACCATCAAAGTACCTCAAGTCAGCTATGTTTGAGCCTCATAATAATAATAAAACTATAAAACCATGTTGACTATTGGCTCACCCATGACTGCTACCAAGATACGTACATCTATCTTTCTCATTCTCCCATGCGACTCTTCCATAAAAAACCATGTGTGCATCAAGGCATGATGATGTATCTGCAAGGTTGGCATATGTAACTGGGTATATTTATGATCCATTGGACATTGGCTATTGAAGGGTCACGTGTAATCATATATTAATGATGATATAAATTGGATCAAGGTGGATTCTTATGAAGTTTTAGAAAGACCTATGCTATGAAAAACTCATTTGTATAAATTTCTAGGCCAATACCAAACTCATAGAAATAAAGCTCATGTGCCTGGAAACACAGTCGGAATCTGATGCTATCTATGGCCACATCAAATATAGAAAAAAAACTCCAAAAAAATCTCTTTATATGTCTCCTCACATACATTATTTATGCAGTCCAAATATAGTGTCTCGAGGTGGTTTAGGATGGAATCACAAATGTTCAGTTGGGAAAGGATAGTGAAGTATAAGGTCTTGTTTATACCAATAGTCTTGGCCTAAATCCTAGTGTTGTTGACGTGGTGATTTGTGTTAGAGAACCATAGGATGCGGTGCAAATGGAGGTTATCATCACTAGATGAGTCCTTGGAGGTGGATGAGGATTCTCCCTGATCATCTTGTAAAACAAGAGATACTACATAAGGTGAAAAAGGTGTAGGAGGGAGGTGGAATGTTGGGATGAAGGTTGTTTCGCAGGTCGTCAACTTAAGTTCACAAATTATTTATAAAAAAATTGGTTCGTGTTATTACATGATGTGTAACTTGGTTTCATGTCATGTAATTCTTATTTATATGGGAGTTTGAATGAAAGGGTACACAACTTGTAATAGGGTTACACAACATGTAATTAACATTTGTTGTTGATTTCTTTTCCAACCCTAGACATCATCTCTGAGCTAATCACAATATTCCCTAATGCTATCCAAATCTAAATCTAGGATAAGATGATCTACCCTACGTTTTCTCCTATTCTGCGCTTTAACATTGAGAGCTTGACTCAATTAAATATCAATTTAACTTAAGGGTGATGACATAGAATTCACAGAAGAATTATTGAAAGATTTTGAATCTATGGTTGTTCACTTTGAATGGTGGTCCACCCTCCGTCTTAATCTCAAAGGTCCTATAAAGGAAAACTTAAACTAATTCAAAGGGGTCGGACTATGGAGATTTCAGCTTACTGGGGACTAATTTCTGTCTGGAGTTGAATAAGAGGATGTTATTTCTTGGGATAAATATAATCCTATAGATGAATTGATTAGGACATTTCTCAGTTTTTTCTTTGTTTATATTTTCATTTTTATAGTAATCCTTCCTGATTTCTTCCAACACAGTAAACTATAGTATCCGAGATTCTCCAGCTTTCATAGAATATTAATTTAGCTTCTTGATTTCCCAGTACAAGCATTTATCTAATTAAAATAAAAGATGACATAATTTCCCATAAAACAGTATGAATTGTGTTGTGCCTATGTGTGTTTTATATGCAGTGTGGTACCACCATAGTGCATCATCCATTTTCAAACTTCAGTCACTTCGACTTGTGTTCACTGTCTTTTCCAAGATTTTCTTCATCTCCCTATTTGACAGTTCCACTTTCCCACTTGTTTGTGTGTGGTATGGAGTTGTTGTGTTGTATCATATTCCATACTCTCCGATAAATAATTTCATATATTTTTTGTTGAAACGTGTTCCTAAATCACTGATCAGTAATCTTGGAAATCCAAATCTTGAAAACACATTCTTTTTTATAAATTTCATGACCATTTTTGTGGTTTCATGTGATGTTGCTTCAGATTCTACCCATTTTTAGACATATTCATTGCCAACAAGGATGTAAGACTTTCCATGTGAAGGGGAAAATTTTCCAATGAAGTCTATTCCCCAAACATCAAATATTTCAACTTCCTTGATTGGGTTTTGAGTCATTTCATTCCTTTTTCCAATATTCCTAGTTTGTTGGCCTCTATCACAGCTTCGATAGAATTCCCTTGAATTATGGTGTACCATGAGCCAGAAAAGTCCACATTGATGAAACTTTACTATAGTGAGATCAGTTCCATGATGTCCTCTAGTTGGTGATGTATGACACATTTCTATCACATTGGAGAATTCATTATTGGGGATTCTACATCATAATAATTCATCATCATCATGATTGAACATGAGTGGTTCATCCGAGTAGTAATGTTTGGCTTCAACTAATAATCATTTATTTTGTTGATATGAGAAGTCTTGGTGAAAAACTATCATGGAAAGATAATTGGAAATATCATAAAACCATGGATAAACTTTAATGATGAAGATGGTTTCATCAAGAAAACCGACTTCGATATCTATTTCATTGTCATCATTATTTAGTGGCAGAGGAAGTCTGGATAAATGATTGGTGATCACATTTTCCATGACTTTGGTGTCTTTTATCACAATAAAAAATTATTTTAGTAAGAGGATCATCCATATCAATCATTCCTTGACATCTTTTTTTTCATTAGATACCTTAGGGAAACATGATCTATGTTCAAAATCACCTTAGATAAGACCAAATAGGAATGAATTTTCTCAAAGTCATAAAAAACTACTAAGATTTCTTTTTTATAGTTTTTTAGTAGACTTGGGCTTCATTTAGATTATGTTTGTCATAGTAGATAATATAGAATATGTGACCGGCACATTTTCCTAAAATAGTACCTATAGTAAAGTCAGTTGTATCCCACATAAATTCAAATTCCTTGTCCCAATTTGGTGAAATGTTTATAGGGGTTGTTATCAGGATTTTCTTCAAATATTTCAATTCGTGTCAACATTCCTTAGTGAATTTAAAGGTAACTTATTTTGAAAACAAGTGTTCCAAAGGGTGGGAAAATTTTGTAAGGTATTTTAAAAATTGCATATAGAATCTAGTATGGACTATAGAGAATCTAATGCCATTAAATACTGATGGTTTAGGTAAATCCTTAATGACCATGATTTTGGATGGATCGAATTATATACCATCTTTGTAAATTTTGGGCCTGAGGAATATTCCTCCTTTAACCATAAAATGACATTTTACCCAATTTTGTACGAGGAATTTTTCCTCAAAGCATCGTAAGACTAGCTCTATATTTCTTAGGGATACTTAAAAATATAGTCCATAAATTTTGAATTCATTAATAAAGAATTATATGAATTCCTTTACCATATCAAGAAAAACATTTCATGCATCTTTCACAAATTGTTTGAGTATTACACATGCCAAATGACATGTTCTTATAGGAAAAGGTACCAAATAGAAAGGTGAATGCAGTATTAAAGTAATCAGCTGGGTTGACTGCAATATGATTATATCCTGAATATCCGTTTAGGAAATAATAGAATTCATTTCCTCCATGTCTTTCCAACATTTTATCCATTAAGGGTAAAGGAAAATTATCTTTTCTTGTTGCTGTATTCATACTTCTGTAATCCAAGAAAACCGTCCATCCAGTGATGGTGTGTGTTGAGATTAATTCACTTTCATCATTCTTATCCACTGTAATTCCACCATTCATAGGAACTACTTGCAGTGGTATCACCCATTCACTAATGGATATGGAAAAAATTATTAATACATCCAAAGGTTTTAGTAATTATTTTTTATCAACTTCTTTCATTGGTGGTGTAAGCCCCCTATGAGGTTGGTTTTTCAGTTTCGTGTCTTCCTCAAGTGGAATCTTATGAGTTCACATAGTCGGAATGATTCCTTTGATTTATACCACTCCCCAATAAATTTAATGCATGTGTCTCTTTATGAATTCAACCAATTATTCTTCTTGTTCTCGATATACTTTAGAGTTGATGATTACTATAAGTGAGGTTGAAGCTCCTAAGTATGAATACATAAGGGCACTGGGTATAGGCATCAACTCTAGTGTTGGTGGTTGAATAACTGAGGGGGTAAAGGGTGGGAATGATTCCCATGTGATAGGTTTATTTAATCTCACATCCTCAAAATCATACTTGTCTTCTGCAACTTAGAGTGACACATCACCATCTTCTTCTATGGTCATGTATTTATTTCCTTCTTAGGTAAGAGATATGGTGTTATAATCAATGGAATCCTCTAAATTTTTAGAATAATTAATGAGTTTGAGGGCAACCTATTCTTATCTAACTCAAAATATCATATGTCCTTGATTCACGTCAATCAGAGACTTTCCTATGTCTATGAATGGTCTTTCGATAATAATAAGGATGGAACCTTTTCTTCAATGTAAAGAACTATGAAGTCTACTAAAAAGATTAATTTTATAATTTTAACTAACACATCCTTAATAATTCCTCTTGGGTACTTCACTGACCATTCCACAAGTTGTAGTGCTACTCGGGGGTATTTGAGATCTTGAATTCTAAGTATGCAAAAAAATTATCATTGGAGTTTTGTTGCTACTTTCTCTAACATCGCACATAGCTCTTCCAAATTTACACTCTCCAATAGCACATGGAATTGAAAAAATTCCAAGGTCTCTCATCTTGTGTGGGATTTTCTGCTGAACAAAAGTATAACATTCTTTATTTATTGATATTTCACCAATAACTTCCATTTTCTTTTGTTGGATAGTATATTCTTATGGTATTTGGAAAAAAATTTATTTTAAGAAATAGGCTCTACAAAGCATATGTTTATATATAGTTGGTTAAAAATTTCAAAGAACATCTTGTACTATTCCTCCTATCTTTGATGTCATTATTTTTCAAAAAAAGGAAGAGGTGGCTTGTATGGTGGTGGGGAAACATAAACTGGTTCTTTTGGTTTCTCAGCTATTTGGGTCTCTACAGTTGGTAATACCACCTGAGGTGTTATTGGGGAGGTCCTATAAAATTTTTCTTCTTCTATTTATGGTTTCTTATCAAGTTCCTTTTGTTTTATTTAATTTCTTCCAACTCGTTGTTGAAAGTAGAAAATATTTCCACTTCTCAGCACTATAGCTTTACCTTCTTCCCTTTCGTATGTCTCAATATTTCTAGGTAGAGTTTCTAGTAATATTTCAGACAAAGTCATTGAGATCTAACCCATTTGGCCATTAAGATTGTGTAAAGGAGCTCATTGGTTCTACATCTATGTCTCTTGAGTTTTTATTATCTAGTCTATGTTTTGAAAAAACGTATCCAGGAGGTTCAATAAGTTAATTCAGAGAAGGGAATGTTGATGATGAATTCTTGGTTGAGTGGGTTGAAACTATTGACATACACTTTGGTGGAAAGGTATTTTTTACACTTGTTGTTGAGGTATTGGTACAGGGTTTAGGGGGGATAACATGGTTGTCCATTTCAAAATTGTGCCTGACCACTTCATTGTCGATAATAGCCATGATGGTTTTAAGGTTATTGTTGAGCTGACTCCAACTGACAATACTACTGTTTTTATTTGAATGGTGGGTCTAGTTGATTGTAATTGATGTAATTAATATATTGATCTTATAGTTCCTCAACTAATTCCTTGAAATCATGGTATAAGTACAGGACACCACACATTTCATGGGATTTTAATTCCTTTATGGGAGATGGAGGGGGTGGTATAAAAGGCAGCTAGAAAGATTCCAGCTTCTTTGTGATCACTTAAACTTGCACTAGTAGTATTTTATTTTTTTTACTTAGTGAATTCCATGTCATTGTGGTGCATAATAATTTTTTCACAGGCATTAATTGTGCGATTCTTCATCTAAAATGGATCCTATAGCTTTGGGTGTCCTGAACATCAATACACTATCATTGAAAACATCGACAACTGTTTGTGCGGCTGGTTGGAAGCCTTGGTAAAATGTCTAAAGTTGAATCCACATATCAAGTGCATGGCGTGGAAACTTATTCATTAGTTCCTCAAATATGTCCCAATCTTCCAATGTAAACTATCCATCAGCATGAGTGATGTTCTAAAGTTCATTCCAATTCTTCCTTGTTCAGATTGGTGGAAAATATTTTTCTAGAAACTTATGGGAAAGATTATCACAATTAGTCATTGACTCGGGAGCTTGAATCTTGATCCAATCCTTGTATAGGTATCATAGATAGAATGAAAATACACATATTCTAATTTCATCTGATGTTACTCCCTGGTTACGAAAGGTATCACAAATTTCCAAGAAGTTAGAGATGTGCTCATGAGGATCTTCACTCTGAAGTCCACTGAATTATCTCTTGTTTTAGAACATGTGAATGAATCTAGGATTGATTTTAAAAATATGGTATACGATAAAAGTATGCACTATTCTTAGGGTGGCACCATGGATGTATGGAAATCCATAGTCTATGAAGGTTATCTTTTTCTTCATCTGGTGCTCTCGATAAAATAATTGTTGCATGTTCTGAGGGTTCAGAAGGTTGGGTCCCTCTTGATGGTGTTGATGTCCCATGGTTGACTGTAATTATGTGAAGTAAAAATGTTCAATATCTAGATCAAAAGATATTGGTACTTGTGTATCATGGATCCTCAAATTACAAAAAGGGCCAAGGTATATGCACTATGCTACAAAGAAAGGACGCAGTGGAATATTGAAAATGAAAGAAATAAAGGAGGTGAGAGAAAGGTAATCTCAGGTCTTTTCCCAATGGTTTTGACTGTGTGAAGAATATAGTTCCCTATAAATGATCCTAGAATTTGACACACCAACATGAATCTTTGAATTCATGTGGGATAGGGTAGGATTAGGACTGTATTTTTTTTCTCAAACTTTACTTGTTACAAGGGTGTAGTCTAGTGAATGTTTAGTGTGGATACCATGGGGAATGTAAGACGGAACTGTCAACCTATGGCTTGGTATTTATCATGTGGGATTCCTAGCTTGTTGGTTCAATTTGGTAATGTTATAATTAGAGATTTTATGGTTTTCTTTAGGAGTGACAAAGGGATCGATGTCAAATTCCCATATCTGTAGAAAAGGTGATCTTAATTATAACTTAGTAGGATCCTAAGGTTTTGGATTTGATGAAAGAAGAGGTCGCTAGTTTATTTCGGTCAAATAAAATAGTTCTACCTAATAGGTAACTATTCCTTGATTGGAAAATAGTGACAACCTAGATGCATTAATCTTGTCTTCTAAGGCAGAAAGTATTTTAGGCTATTGGTCATAACCTAATCTACTCTAACCAAGATAGGTTCATTCACTTAATATCTCATTATTAGGGATGTTCAAATTAATTGGATAAAAAAATATTTTTTATCCTGATTACTAATCCTTAAGGTTTCTAAATTGAGAATAAAGGATTTATTATGTTTGTATACACAAACTCTGGATCCCTACACCAGGTGGTTTAGCCACTCATAGTAAGATTGAGTGCAAGAAAATGAATAATTGAAATTGTATTAAACATGCTAAGAATGATTGAATTTAATAAAGTCACAATCATGAAAAAATTTAAATTATTAATTAGGATGAGCATTCAATTAGGTTTAAAAAATGTAAATAACAATTAATTTATTACATGAAATGGAAATGGATGCAACATGAGTTTGTCGACGATTGGGGGTGAACGAAGGTGATGGGGAAAAAATAATAAAGGTGATGATTCAAAACAATCCATGATGATTGTATTAAAATAATGAAATAAGACCAATAAATTTAGAGTTTAGGGTCAAAGGAACAAAAGGAAATTAGAGGGAATGAAAAACACTGAATTTATATACTCTAGAAGCTCTCCAAATCTACTGCCCTGTTGGTTTATCTATAGGTAATAAATTACATTATATGTAATGAGATTCACGTCATGTAATGGCCGGTCTGTGTAATTCTATATAGATTTTTAATTACACATATCTCGCATGTATCTATTCTAATATTTAAAGATTTGACTGCTTTCACATCATATATCCCAAACTCACGACGTGTACCTTCTTTAAAGGGTATCTTTGGAGAAGATTTCTTGTTTAATTGGTTCAAAAATTGTATTGTCCACTCATGATGTGTAATAGCTTCTCCACTTTCAATCATTACAACTTGAGTCATGACTTACCAAATGCTATGAAACCTTACTAAACGTCGTGTAATGAGGTTTCATGATGTGTAATAGGAAAATTTTGTTCTTTTTATACATTTTCTTCTTTAGAACCTTGGGAGCCTCATTTCATCAAAATTCACCACTTACTTAGTGTATTATAGTATAAAGAAATTAAAATACTTAACCAAATGAAGAAAACGTATATATGATTTCAGCTTGTCATTCCTGAAAATGGGCGTTGCTCCACAGCTAATTTTGCACTCCTAGAGGATATGATTTGGAAAATCACAAACTCTTTAAAAACCATCATGAAGGATTGAAATAGATTATAACTATGAATAACCTAGGATAAACCAAAGGTATCATAGATTAAAAATAAGGAGTCATGATTTTGATATCCTATACATAATTTTTGTGATTATGTAGTTCTCCACTATAATTATTGTTTCTTACACTATGATTTTTTGTTTAAATTAATAGATCAAATCCAAAGTAACTGTGTTACATCATCGGGTGGTATAAATTGCAATTATGGACCTCCGGAGCATCCAAATGTTATGGGATATAAATTAGAAAATCTCATTTATATGATCAAGAAACATTCTGAATCCATGAATCATATTAAACTTTAGAATATGAAAAGGGGCGAACAATGTTATGTTGAGTCCTTTATGAAGAAAATTCCAACTGCCTTCAGTTGAACTATTGACCCTCTATTTCTTGAGAAATGGATCAGTACCAACAAAAATATATTTTCCATTCTCAAATGCTTGGAAAATAAAAAATTTCATTTTAGTAGTCAATTTTTTGGAAGGTAAAGTACATCTATGGTGTACTCTCATCAAGAATACAAGTGAACATGTTGAAATTGAGTCCATATATTGGGAAGAGTTATAGAACATTTTTTTCAATAAGTAATTTCCTCATATTCTTATTTTGATTTTGGGGAAGGATTTACATGTTCTAAATCAAAAATATGATGAATATTTTGGTACCTTCGATGAAAATTTTACAGGACTGGTGAGGTATGCATATGGTATTATCATCCAACCAAAAAGTAAGGTTGATCGATTATTCAGTGTCTCAAAACCATGTATAATAAAGGAGTTTAACGTATGGAAAATTTTTAGATATGAAGATATTTTTTGATGTGGTATAAAGTTAGAAATGGAGGTCATATTTATGTATCAATCTCATGGTTTTTGATAATGAGAAAAAAAATGAATTTAAAGGGAAATCTAAAAACCATAGAGAGAAGAAGTTGAGTGTTCCTTTTTTCTCATAGTGTGTGAATAACCATGGAGGAAATTATCATAAGGGTAAAAGTAAATGTTTTAATTGTGGAAGGGATGGTCATTGAGAAATAAAATGTCAAAGTGGTGGTATGAAGTTAGATAATGGTGAAAATAGAGATAAATATCTATAGAATACGCCACCCATAATCTAATGATTCAAATGTTTGTTTATGGGAATTATTATATACCATTCCCAAATATGAATGTCAATGATGATGATCGATTTTAAGAACCTATTAATCCAAGAGACAAAGGTAAATCACAAGCGATTGTTGTTTCTAATGAGGGGTGTGATAAAGAGATGGTGAAAGGTACACTTATTGTCCACTCCAGAATTGCTTCTATCTTATTTGACTTAGGATCTACCCATTATTTAATATCAATAGAATTTGATAAGGCTATAATGAATCCACCAAAATTATTAGATTTACATTATTAGTGAAACCACATAATGGTACGATGATCACATCCCAAGTATATTATTCCACTCCAGTTAATGTTTGTGAGAATGTTCTTTCTACAAATTATTTCATTTTTTACTTTGGATAAATTTGATGTTATCATAGTCATGGAATATATTTATATACAAAAAAATCACATCGATTTTCAAGGAAGGGAAGTAAATTTTTTTAATCCAAGCCAACCAATGATTTTATATCAGTGGGATGATAAATATGAACTTCTAGTGGAAATAAAATCCATTTTATGTGTTTTGATTCCTATTTAAGAGGTTTTTTTATCTAAGAAGGTTTGGGTGAGTCTCAACATCAATGATAATCCTATTTTGTGTTTTATGTATTTATAGAATAGTTTTCTAACCATCCACCAAAATATGAGTTTGATTTTACAATATAACTAATACCTATTTCCATACTAATTTTAAAGACTAGCTATGGAATTTCCCAGTTTGAGTTACAGGAATTAAAAAAGAAACTCCCGAAGAAACCCAAAAATGGATACATTCATCCATTGGATCTACCATTGGGTGAACCTACTCTTTCTTTCAAAAAAATATTGATCGATGTAACTCTTCGTTGATTATAGGATCTAAACAATATCACCAAGAAGAAAAATTATCCTTTACCCCATATTTATGACCTCTTTGATCAACTATTCGGAGATCAATACATTTCGAAGATTGACCAATGTTTTGGATATCATCATTTTAGGGTCAAGAAGGAGGTATTACCAAAGAAAACATTTTCTACATGGTATAGAAACTATGAGTATATGGTGATTCCGTCCAGTCTTACTAATTCCCTCACTGCCTTCATAGATTTAATGAATAGAGTCTTTAATGTTTACTTAGATCATTTTGTGGTTTTATTTGTAGACGGTATTCTTATCGATTAAAATAGAAAATAATAGAATAAATATTCCTTTATAATTATACTAAAGACCCTACCACAGTAAAAAATATATGAAAAAAAAACTAAGTTTGAATTTTGGAGGAAAAATGATTCATTTTTAGGTTATATAATCTCAAGAGAGTGTATATCAAAAGATCCATCAATGTTGGAGGCAATTGAATGTTGGTCCAGACAATCCATAGTGACATAGATCCATATTTAGTTTGGTTTATATGGACATTACCAATGTGTTGTGGATAATTTCTCATGACTATCTAATTAACTCACCAAGTAAACTCGAAGGGGAGACAAGTTCTTCTGGATAGATCAATGTCAGAAAAATTTCAAGGAACTATAGTGAGGATTAGTTGGTGAACATGTGCTTATATTACCCTATAGTGGATAATGGTTTATAATCTATAGTGATTCATTTAATAATGTATTGGGATAATTTATTAGGAAAAAGTACATGGTTGTACCTTATGCCTCCCAAAAATTTATAGTTCACAAGAGAAATTACAAAACTCGTCATTTGAAGTTACATGATATAATTGTTATATTAGAAATATGGGGGAATTATCTTTATGGAAAAAATTATAATATATATACCAACCACAAAATTTAAAAGTATATATTCGCATACAAGTATTTGACTGTACACCAGATAATATGGCTAGATATGATTAAATATTAGGATTTCTCAATACATTACCACCATTAGAAAGAAAAAAAGTGGTTGATTCCTTTATTTGAATGGATAATGCTATATTATCCATGATGAGGCTCACAAAAGATACAATATATATGGATTTTTAAAGGATTGATACAAAAATATAGAAGGAAGAGAAGAAATATTATCTTTCAAAACTAAATGTTCAGTCATTTATCTAAATAATGATTAATGAGGCGCATAAGGAATATGGAGAGATGAAAAATAAGGTTAAAAATGTTCTTGATATTAACCTTGATCTTGATGGAATGATAAGGTTTAGAAAATAATCTAAGGGGATGTTACATCCCTTACCCATACTAGAATAGAAATGGGAAAAACTCATTATGGATTTTTTCATCAGACTCCCCAAAATGTCAACAGGGGATAATGCTATATGGGTTTTAGTCGACCATCGTACAAATTCAGCACACTACATCACTATCATAGAATACTTATTTATATATAATCATTCTATAATATATATTATGTGGTAAGGTTTCATGGAGTAACACATTCAATTGTATTTGATATGAATTTGAGGTTTACCAAAATGAATTGGTGAAGTCTTCAACATGCATTGGATACGAAGTTAAGTTTTATCACGACATATCATCTTCATACTGATGGTCAGTCTAAAGGAAAAATTAAAATACTAGAGTATATTATGATATATTTTTCTATATATATAAAATTTATTTGGGATCAAAACTTTCCTTTATTTTACTTTTCAAAAAAAATACATTTCACTTAAACATTCAGATGGCTCCATATGAATCCCTCTATGGAAAAAAGTATAGAGATCCAAAGTGGTGGAAGGAAGTTGGAGAGAGAAATATATTAGGGCTTGAGATGGATAAATAAATGGTATATAAGGTTATATAAATTCAGAAACACATAAATTCATCTCATAGTCGGTAGAAAATTTTTGTTGATAATCACCAATGTGATCTAGAAGTTGAAGTTAGTGATAAGGTGTTTCTAAAACATTCTCCATGGAAGTAGGTAATTATATTTTGAAATAATGGAAAACTAATCCTAAGTTTTATTGTTCCCTTCTTAAATTCTTGATTATAATCGGATGATATCCAATCTGTGGGCACTTCCACCAAACCTCTATCGCATTCATGATGTGTTCCTTGTATCTCTCTGGAGGAAGTACACACCTAATCATTCACATGGGTTGAACTGGGAGGTCATTCCATTAAAGAAATATATTTATAATGAGGTATATCCAGTGGATATTTTTTGGATCATATAGAGGAATTTAATAGAAACAATACCACTCCCCTAGTCAATGTTTAGGTATTAAACCGCATGTTTGTAGAAGCTATGTGGGAACCTGAACAAATGATAATACCAAAGTATCCTCATTTATTTGTATGAGAGTGATGAATTTTTAGCGAAAAAGTAATTTTAATAGTGGAATAATGTAACACCCTGTGTTTTTAGGATTAAAAATAATATTTATTATTATTATTAAATTAAATTTCATTTAGTTTTTGTGTTACACACTACACTGAATTCTAACAAAACCCTGATAAAAAAGAAATTAATTTTTATAATGGCCTTTATATGTTTCAAAATTACTATTTTCAAAAAAAATGGTTTCATTTATTTTTATAAACAATAAATAATTTAAATTATCACACTTTTATAAAATAAATTTTAAAAAATAGCCTTAATTTTTAAAATAATCATGATGGAATTATCTTATGGTGAATTTTTGGATTTTTCTAAAAAGATTAATTTTTCTGTGAATCGTAAAAATACTAATTTTTATTGAAAACTGCCTTTTCATTTAAAGAATTTGTAAGGTTAATTTTTGATTCAAGTGGATTTAAAAGTTAAATTACGTACATTTTATATTAATTCATCCAATTTAGTTCATTTTAATAATTTTTATATTGAATTTTTATATAAAATTTTTTAAAACTTTTGATCATTTTCTCTTTGGAAAACTACTTTCCTGCCACGTCTGCAGATTTAATTTTAAATTAAAACTTTTCACTTATATGAATGGAATTTGAAAAAATTAATTTTTTAATTATAATAAAAATAATTTATATTATCTAATAATTTCATCTTTTTTACCATAAATATTGTTAAAAACACTAGAAATTATTTGTCATGGTTGAGGTAAAAATGGGTTTATTAACTGTTAAACTAAAAATATAAGGGTTAAAATGGTCCAAAAAATTTAGAAAACCCATTTCATGTATGTATATAGATCTTATATCTTTTTTTCCTGACAATGTTCTATTTTTTAGCATTTTATAATGAGAAAAAATTGTTTACACCATTTGATTTTTGAAAAATTGAAAGTGTGCCCCTCATTTGACTTATAAAAGGCCACCCCTTCTGCACTCCTGTTCACATATCCTAAACCCTTTGTTTTAGATGATACATATCCAAATAAATTCTTTAATTACATAATCCAATCCAATAATCCTTATTTTTATCATAAATATAACTTATGATTCCTTTTAGTGAAAACAAAAAGAAGTTGTCTAAAGAATTAGTAACATCGCCAACTGATCATTTTATTTTGGTTCTTCCTCCACCTACAAAAATTATTATAAAACCATGATGCTATAATAAAAGTATATTTTTCTATATAATTATATTTTTTTATTTAATATTATGACCTTAACCATATTTTCTTCCATCAAATGGGATACGAAATCATCAATCGTGTATACGGCAGACTACCGCCTCACAAACCGATGTTATTAATTTTCCATACCCTCATCACAAGGATGTATGTAATGATGGATTAAATATTTATATATTATATTTATGATATTATTAGATTTATTGAATTATTATATCACTAATAACTTCATACTTTCCATTATTTGTGAATATGATAACGTCACTTGTGTGTATAATGGACCACTGCCTCATAAAGCGATGTGATTCATTAACACATTAAATTGAATGTAATAAAGAATTTTTTAATGAAAATATATGATATATATATATATGAAATAAAATTAATGGTAATATTGTATTTATCATTTTTCTTTATTTCTGTTGAAAAATGGAAACAACATTCATGCGTACATACGGTCTACCGTCTCTATAAACAATGTAATTCATTTTCTATCTCTAACACTTATAGATTACTCTAAATAACCATATAATGAATATATATTATAATTATATTACTCTTAATATTATTTATATTATATAACCATGATCAATGTAAGAAAACAAAAATAAAATATCAAAACATACACCAAAAAAGTAGTTATTACCAGAAATGAGACTTTAATAGGGAATTTTTAATAAATAGGTAATAAAAGGTCATAGGTAAATAATATATGGTATTATATATAATTACCTTCATGTGATATATTTATAATAAAATTTTATTTATTATACAATAGTTTTTAATATATATGATGGAAGTCAAGATTTTATGAAAAGTATTTCTGTCTCACTTTTTACTTTTGTAAGACACGGGTCATATTTAAAACCTATTTCTTTTAAATAGTGTATAAAATTTCCATGAATTTACTTTATGATTATTATTTGTAAGATTATTTTTACTTATATTTCCATTTGAGGATCTGAGCTTTATAGTTTTTACAGTTTTAATATTAGTAAAGTATTAGCGTATTTTTTTCCTAATTTTCTTTCATTGATACAGAAGTTATATTATGAACCTATCTTATTTTACGAGATCTATATATAGAACATTTTACATATAATACCATGAATTTAATTACCCTCATGGTATTTTTATTTTCATTTAATTTCAACGTTTTATAGGTATTACAATTCGATGTTACCAAAGTGGTAAATTTTTTTTGTTATAATCTCATCATTTATCAAGATTAGTTATGATTATGTTTTTGATGATAAACTCTTATAATTAATCTATAAAAAAACTAATTAATTTTATTTTATTATTTTTATGTAATTAGAAGAAATTTTTTCCATTTATTTTTGTCTCTTTATTTCCTCAAGAGTTCAAAAAAAATTATGAAAAAACATCTTTATCTCTCTCTTCAGTGAAAAAGTCATTTTTCATCCAAAACCATGTTTTCTAAAATAATTTTAAAAATTAATTCTAAAAATATAAAAATGATTTATTAAAGATATTATTACCCTTATTTGTCTTTTATATATAAATTTTTTAAAGAAAAATTCAATTTTTTTTCCAAACAAAGCCTGTTTTACATTTATTAAAAAATGTAAAAAGAATCTTCACTTTAATGTGTATAGAATAAATAGAATTCTCTTCCATCAAGACTAATAATTTAATTTAACATTAATTTATAATATTCCAATTTCATTTTATAAAAAAAACTATGTTGATGATGTATCATGTGTTAAAAAGTGTTTTTCAATGTGAAAGGATATTTTCCTTAAAGAAAATTTTTAAATAATATTTCAAAAACATTTTACATATGACATGACATATATTGATGTTATATTTGACATACTGGGGATATTATATAAGGATAACATTATTATTCATTCTCTGAATGGTTTATTGTTATGATTACATAATGATTATAAATTTTTTTCCTCTTCCCTGGGTTATACCTCGATGAAATACTTATGAAACACACTTGTTTTTATGTGTTGTGCTATGATGAAATGTTGAAATAATTATGAATCCTACCTATGTTACAATGGTTTTGATATGAAGAAATGTTTTTGAAATCCATTTAATTTCATGGGTTATGGTATGGTGAATTTGTTATTATTTTATAGAACACATATGTAATATTTTCATTATGTGATGGGTGGGAATTATATATTCCTCCAATGCACTGAGTAATGAAATTTATCTCATGAGATGGATAGGACTATATTGGGGAGTGAACCCATTTCAGTAAGGTACTTTGTTCTGTTTGATGTCCATGGGAGTAAACCTTGACTACTAAGATGGTTTGGGTAGTGAACACATTAAAATATGATGGCATGGGAAGAGATCCTTGACTACTGTATCAATTATTTTATATGCTTATGTGTATTCCAAAATTCTTTGTCTTATTCCAATGTTATTCCCCTAGGGGTCATTGTATTTGATTTCTTTGTGATTCATGTCATATGAACATCCAATATTAATTCCATGGCCCAATATTTTTATGTTTCATATATAGGGTATGATTTTCATATGTTATTTTGATGTTATTATACCATTATAATCATGTTATGTTTACATATCTACCTTTTTACCCTAAATCAAAATCTGATCCCACCCTTTATTATTTTCTCATTCCCAAGTTATGAATAATTATATTATGTATGATATGTCTTTGAATGGTGATAGTTATGAACAGCATAGTCGGAGATGATATATTTCACCTATAAACTAGTTGTTTATGTTTCCATGTTTCCAAAGGTATTCTAACTTTATGATCCTCGGGACTATGTTTGGGTAATGTAATGAATTTCATCAAAAAATTATGTAATGTTAATATATGAAATTCCTAGGTTTCTATAATTATTGGTCCAACATTTTATTTTATAGAAATGAATTAATGAAGGGAATCTCCAATTTAATTAGGAAGTTCATTAAAATAAAAGGGAATTAATTAATTAATTAATGTAACCACATTTATCTTAATAATAATTAATGAATTAGGAATTAATGTTACACTATTTTACTTTTGTGTCTTCATTGAGTGTGTGTGACCATACATGAGCTTGACCGGGACCTATGTATGTGTTGGATTTTTTTTAATTAAATTTATTACATGAGTTTTAAATTATTTACTATTCAATTTAATATTTGGGCATATTATTCATCTCTCCTTCCATTATTATGTAGTAGTTGTGTTTTTAAGGTTATTTATGTAGTCCCCTAAACCAATCATTTGGTTCCCCTTTCTTTTATGGGAGTTATAAATAAATTTAATTTACGGAGTATCCCAAGGTACATGAAGGTGGTTAAAGATGGAACTGAGATGTTACCAACCCATTCATTACATTAGTGGATCGGTGGAATGTTGTAACTCTTGTAATGTCCAAAAAATTAATTTTTCCTATATTTTATAGGTTGATTTATTATCTTCTCATTAAATCAACCAATATATAATCTCATGATCAGGTAATTTATTTATTTTTTTCTTTATGCATTTTTTATTTTATGCATAAAAAATTAATATCACATAAATAAATGAATGAATTCGAAAATATGGAATTAAAATAAATCGATAATGCATAATGTTTTTATCAAAAATGTTTAATAAATTAATTAAAATCCACTAAACATTACCAAGATAAGTAAAAGAAAAAAGTATATATTATTTTTTTCATTATAAATAAAATCCATCAAATATGTATTAAGTCATACATGGCCTTCTATTACTTTATTAGGAAAGAAGCTAACAGAACTAAGTATTTTACGAACCCTTTTGGAGATATTACTTTTATAAAGAGAGTTATAAAGAATGTTTTTGGTCTTCTCAACCATTTTAAATCAAGATGAATAGAATTTTCTATACATGTTTTAACTTGGAGGAAAGTGTCGAGAAAATTTCAATTAGGATTTTAGGAATGGTGAATCCACTCAATGGAATAAGGAGTAGAAATACCACATTTAGAAAAGAAACTACTACCTAAATACCTACAAGTTTCTTAAAAACCCCTTATTAGGGATATCTAAAGGTGAATATGGATCATTTCCACAGAAATTTTCAAGAAACTAGACATTTCAAGTTCAATGGTGAGGGATGTTGGGACTGGATAAAATAGTGGGAGATATAATAAAATTAATTATATTATGTCTCACTTTATTAATAATTATGTAAAGTACAAATAATCTGTTTTGATTATTTTTTAAAATGGCAAGAAAACCCAAGAATATAGTGTTATCGTTTTTTAACTCATGTTGTGTCCCAAAAAAATTCTTCATAAGGTGTAATCATTTATCTGATAAATTATTATCAAAACATTTTTATTTTTTATTGGAATACCTGATTAATGTTCTTACACCTTAGTAGGTGAGTGAAGTTGAAAAGGATGTGAACTATATATATAGTTAGGATTATTTATATTTATGTTGTATTATATAATCAACTATGTCTGGAAATATTATGAAACAACATAAATACATGGATGGTTACATCATAACATCTCATCTCCATCCTCTTGAGAAATATAAGTATATCCTGTGAATAAAAAATATTTCTAATACAATATATTGCTAAAAAACTAATATTAACTTATCTCTTTGGGAGAGACTCTGGGTGGTATCAGTCTGTCTCCCTCTCACACTTGATCTCTCCCTGACAATGATCTGGAGGGGAAGGATTTTTTATTCCTCATCGGTGTCTTCCCCCTCCCCAAATTTTTTCTATATTCCCCCTCCCTTCTATTCCCCCTCCTCCCGAATCTCCTTGAGTATGGGATCTCTCACTCTAATTTTTCTCTCTCACTGATACTTTTTGGATTTGGTCTTTGCAAGTGGTGTTGTTCTTCTTGGTGAAAATTCTTCAGGGTTGTATTGACGGTCCCGCCATGATTGGTTCCTACTAGAGAACCCGACCTCTCAATCCTTATCTAGAATTATGTTCCTCAAAGCCTATCCAAATAGGATCTAGACTAGGTGAAATAATATGGTTTTGGGATTTTTTAACTTCTATAAATAAGGGTATTAGTGAACCCTAAATGTCGTTTCTAAATCCCTTTAGTGTCTTCCTACCGTCCTCTAAATGGAGTACGTTTTTGGATTGTCTCTAAATCCATTAGTGTCCACCATTTGGAAGAAACTACAGATCCACTCCAAAAACATACGATTTTTGGTCTTGGATATAGTGGGTGATGTGAGTAACACGATGAGACAAGGGAGGTTTCCTACAACCCTACTTCACCAGCCAGGGAAGATGCATGACATCTGTAGTGTGTCCAGGTACGTTATAGGTGGTCAGGGAGTGGTGAGGGGATGTTGGGGGGACCAGAGGGATACGAGGAGGTACCCATAGTGTGTCTATGATGACCGTCGGTGACCAAGGTAGGGCTGGGGGCGCTGGAGGGCAGCGAGCTCTGTTATAGAGGACTTCTGCGAAGAAGACAAGAGGAAAGGCGGGAAAAATCCCACTGTTTTTGAATTTCATTATTAGCGACCCCCATTTGGAAGTCGCTAATACACCCATTAGTGAAAGCTAAAAAGAGTTCACAAATACTGAAACAAAAAACCAGAGGGATTTTTTCCACCTTCCCTCTTTTGTATTAGTGACCGCTAAATGGAAATCGCAAATACACCCTTTAGGGACCTCCAAATGGCGGTTGCTAATATTCCTCTACTCCAGCATGTGAAAATGATCATAATTATTATGGTGTTTTTTTGATGATCAATGTTTTTTCAAGGATCCCTCACATAATCTTTCTCTCATTTGGTTACTTTTTTCTGTTTCATCATCACCTGAAGACCTCGACTTCTCAAATTCCTACTAAATCATCACGTCCATTTTCTCATCTCCCTTTCAGATCTAGAGGGGTTTTCACATCTAGATTTTGTGATGTGAGATTTGTAGGTCGACGATTCTTCTTGTGTGATTGGAATATATTTCTCCTATGAAGATGATCAAGTTCTCTTCCTCTTCATCAATTGTGAGGTGTCCTTATTTTTATATATTTGGTTCGGTATTCCTTCTTCAATGTGGTGAAGTTTTGTCTGTTTATTTCAACTTGTGTTTGATTTTTTCAATTATTATTAGTTAAGGTTTTGTCTTGTGTCCCTAGTTTTTATATTATTCATTTCAAATTATGTTGGCAGTTATCTGTATTGTTCTCGATGGTATTTTTTTGATGGTGTTTATTCTTTTTTGTGGTGATATTACTCTAGAATGGTTGTTTTTTGTTTTAGTGGAAGAAATTCAGAGGTCTGATATGTTTTGGTGTTTTAAGGCGGTGATGATGGAATAGAGTGGTTGGTTCCTTCGGCGAATGGCTTGGTGATGGGTAGTCGATGATGATGGTGGTGATAGGATAGTAATGATGACAGTAGGTCTCAAAATGTTGGTGAATGTCATGACTTGACTTCGGATGATGTGGGTATTCATGGCTCGTGATCTCCTTGGATTTTTTATATTTTTTAATTTCTAATATCATTTTGGTTGAATCTATATCCCATGAAGTATTATGTTTATTTTTCACCCATAAATGGTTTATTTTAAAAATAAACAAAAGATAATTTTCAATCAATGCACAATATTAGTGTAAATTTGTATAATGAAATCTTGTCATTAATCAGGAGATAAAAATTACGATCTATATTTATTACTTAAGAAAAAATTTATTTCACTTGGATAAAAAATTATCCATTAAAATTATCTTATTATCCATAACATCAAGTATATCCATATTTTTATACACCCATATAAAATAAATGGATAAATAAATTAGGAATATTTTGTTTTTACCTAACCAAGATGATAAGTATTGGTTGAAACCTATTTCCCCACCCCATTCGTGAAAATATTAAATTAATAGGGTGAATATTACTAGGATAATATATGTCAAAAAGATACGTTATGGTGTCCTTCAAAGTGAAAAAAAAATTAAAAGTCATAAAAATGAACAGGTGGTTGTTTTCTTCTTATGTAGAAAGAATGGACAATAGAAAAGAAATTTTAATGAGTTTAAGAAGCAATAAGTTTCATCCACTTCATGTATATTCATCTTGTTTTTATTCTCTACTTTTTTATTAAATACAATATTCTTTCAACATACATGTATTCAAATATCGGACATGAGAAAGAATGGAATGTTTATAGAGTAAACTCAAAAGGTGATAATAAATGGTTATTGATATTCCATCTAAGGGGATCTTACAATTTCTCATTTCTATATTGGATTTATTCAATTTTTTCACAAGTTTTACCAAAACAATTATCTTAGTACCTAGTAGACCCAATGAAAAATTATTTTATTTTTAGAAATAAATGTTATTATTGTGGTTTAATATTAAAATAAATATTTATTTACTATTTAATAACATATAACCATTGTAATTAATGATGATTATAAAATATAAGACTCTTATGCGACTGTGAAGAGATAATTATTTTTCAAATAAATCTTTATATAGTTGACCTATTTATACCCATAAAATTATTTCAGACTTAGTTGAGTTGTGATTATTGATATATAAAAAACAACTTATCATGTTTTAGGTAAAGAAAAAATTTTATATAAGGTTAATTCAGAAGTATTTTTATAATTATTTTAAAATTTCCATATAAACCATTCAAAACTAAATGTATCTTCATGGGATTTCTTTATGAAATTTTAGGAATGCAACTAGAAGTGAATAAGTGTAATTTGAAATTATTGAGGGATACAAAATATTTATTGATATAGAATATATTATAAAATTATTCATTGATCATATATGTAGAGTAAACATTATCCCTAACTCACATTTTCTTATATAAATAATTTTCATGATGGTTGTAAATGAAAGAACAATTATGAGTCTTATATATGTTTTAAATCTTCAATTGTTATTTTTAAGACATATTTTGTAAATAAATTTTAAACAACTAACCATATGATAATTATGTGTTATAATAGATATCATATAAAATGTTATATGATAATACTAAATTAGTACACCACCACCAGTATTTGTTAAAAAATGATTGTGAAAAGTTATCCTTAACTACAAATGAACATTAAAAGAGTCTGGTGAATCAGATTAAATAATCTTATATCCACTAGTTATATTAATTTCTAGTCATCATTGACTATATTTCTATAAATTAATCATATATCGTTAAATATATTGGTAGAATACTTAATTTTTATGGGTTAAGTCTCTAGATGTACATGGGTTTCCATAGGAATATTAGACTACATTGTTTAAGGGAAGAGGAGTTTCAAATACACATAGTGTGAAGGAGTATATAACCAAATAGGTGGTTTATTTTCACAAAAATGTAAAATAAATATATTATTCCATCATAATAAAAAATAATCTAAAAATTTTAATATGTTAAGTTTTCAAGTATGTAATAAATAATGTAATTTACACCATATATCAAGATTCAAGATCTCTATATTTTGAATGTATCTAAGACATGATACTATAGGTGAGTACTCAAGGGAAACTAGAAATGGTTGGTATGAGATGGTACCAATATATTATGATATATTATTGAATGGTTTAGTCTATGATAAAACATATTCACCCCTCATCATAACTGAAATCCTTTTTGAATTTTACATGTCAAATTTTATCTCTATAATCACTATATTGGGATATTGATATCTAAGGCCACCATATCAAGATTAATCCTTATAAAATATGTCTATATGACATGGTCAAAAGTAGAAGAAATTGTATATGTCTACTAAGAATAACTAAAAGTGTCGATGGCATCAATAAATTCCAATAAGATATGAATATTACATAAATTCATTTATGAATAAATCAAGCATAATGATCATAAAATATTAATTTATAAACTAATTATTATAATATTCATTTAATTGGTTAGTGGGAATTTTATTTTTGTTTCAATATTGATATGTTAATAACATATGAAAGAAAAATGTATTGTCTTACCATATTTTAAATACTATGTAATGAAATTCCTCCATGCTTTTCCTAAAGTCCAAAACCTTGTTCTTGATAATAGAATCTAAAAAATGGATCTATGAGTTTTATAAATCTATTAATAGTACATATATTAACATAGTATTGTAAAATAAAAATTTGAAACAATTTATTACTGAATTTTTGTTCATATAATATTTTCAATGGAACATGCAATGGAATAGGAAGTGATTATGGAGATTAAAAGAATTTCAAAAAATTAAGTTATAGGAATTCATTTTATGTGACATGATATAAATTTAAGTTTGATATTGTTAATATGTAAAGGATAATTTAAAAATATCAAACAAATAAAACATAATTTCATTGAATTTATGTTAGAACTAGATTAAAGTACTTGGAAAAGTAGAACTAGAGGTTTTTCTACTCTCTGTAGAAGTGGGAATACTAGTGATTAGGGTAATTGAACACTTATCTTTATTTAGTTCAATTTGATCTAGTATCACTGATAAGCCTATATTAATATTCAATAAAAACTTACTATATCCATTGGTTTCTATATATATTGTATCAAAGTATATCGCGACTTCTGATGTGTCTTAATAAGTTGTTTTTCAATATCCTATTCTGATTTTGGGTTACACCAAAATAAATAAATTTATCATTTTATGATAATCTTTGATTATGTATTTAGTCAGGATGTAAAGATTCTAACATGGGAAAAAAGGTGGATACTCCATTATATCTCTACTTGAGTGATTTTCTCAAGATAGTAATGTTACCATAAACAGATTTACTACAAATACATATGGCATAACCAACCCTAGACACAAAAATGTGGAAGGATTAACATAAATATTTATAGCTAGTAGAATCATGTTTTACATGTGGGAACTAACCAGTATTTAGAAGCTGGATCTAGTAAAAGTGGGAGTTTTTTAGATTTGGTTCCCTAGAACCAAAAACTTTGTACTTTGGATTACATGAATATTCAAATAAGTTAATATTAATATTAATATCTTGTCACATATTGATTTTTCGTCTACACAACATTGATGTGATAATGTCCTATAGTATATATCCATTGATAAGTTTATAGGAGTTATCCATTAAGATGATAACCATAATATTGTATGCGATATCATATAAATATAATTCTATGGTTAGATAACATAATATGATTTGGAACATAGTACACAAAATTTCCGGAGTGAGTACTCTTAAGTGGATGATACTTATTCTCATAAAATTAACACTTGATAATATCCAAGAAGAGAGACTATAAAAGCAGGCATCCTAGTAAGAATTATTCATGTTTTGGTGTCCTTAGATATTCATATCTATGAGCATGTTTAATAGTTTTTATACTTTCATATTATCATTAATCAACATCATGAATCACACATATTTATTTAATGAAAAAAATGTTCACATAATATGTTGGATGGAAGTAGGGTAAGCTGGGTGCATCAAGAATAACATTTTACTAATAGATATGCTGATAATTGATTTTTCCATTTCTTATTTGTGGAATTTGATTTCTCGGACCTTTGATTGAAATATAAAGATCACATAAGTTCCATGGTAATTGTGTAATGATGATTATTTCAAATAATTAAAGAATGACGTATGAAAAATATATGGTGATGACATATATGTGGAACCTTCTTGATGAGATATCGAGACAAATGGATTATATTACATAGTGAGTGTTCATATGAAGTTTTTGGCATTGAGATATTTAGTTTTTTCTCTTGGGTTCCTTTACTTGTTGGATGCCATTAATATTGTCCATTAGGAAGTCCCTATTAATTCCAATGAGAATGAATCATAGAGGGTCACATTGCTCTGTTATTTAATTGATCTATATTAAATTATATTTGTATTTTTTATTTAAATAAATATTTTTCTCAAGATAGGGGAATAATTTTACTGATCACTAATATTCGTAAGGAAATAAATATTTATTTATTTAAGAAATAAATAATTTATTTGATTAGAAAAATATATAATAAATATTTATCCATTGTATTTTGAATAAAATATTTATGTTACTTATTAAATATTTTTATAAATATATATTTGTTTGATTGTGAATAAAATATTTATTTATGAATAAAATAATTTTTTGTGTATTCAATAAATACCATGGAGTTTCAGTGGACCAAGATCGCTTCTAAAAATGAAAATTAATATTTAACATGGTAAAATAATATTTATCATTGACCAAGTTATAGTAATACATAATGTAACAATAATAACAATATTATTATTATTATATGGAAGTTGGTTTGTTAAATATTAAAATGTTATTTAAGATATGGCATGAAAATAAATAATATTTTAACCTAATCCCTAGCCTTATAAATAGATGTTTATACCTATTGTGTAGGGTTAATCAATAATTGAGAATCATTGTGAACAATATATTTCAATCTTTACACCTCTTACTCACATATTCTCAACAATTATAATAAATATTTTAATATTAAATTATGGGAGATGACGGTGAACAAAAAAATGATTGATCCATTAATCTAGCACTCAAAATACCAATGATTATTATTTAGACATCCAAGGAGCATATGTGGATCTCCTCTAGAGTGATTCTACACTTGTATACTATAATAAAACAATGATAATATAAAATTGTTTTTATAAGAAAAACATCTACATCGAAGAAAGTTTATAAGATGAGGTAACCTTTTTATTTCAATCATAAAAAAAATTAATTATAATTTTAATGTGAAAATTTCCTCTCTTGGTATTTTGGGAAACTCATTGTAAAAATAAATTTTAATATAAATAACACGAAAGGTTCTTTCATTGTTCATTGAACCCTCATAGATGAGGAAAGTTCTATAAATAGGTTCATTCAGAGAGTGATAGTGATGAAACTCTATGATCAACTCCCTGGCCTTGTTTATAGCCTACTTAGTGATAAAATGTTAAATGTTTAATGCATGCTGAAGTCGAGTCGATACGATCGAGTCTCTATAAACATGTTAAATGGTTCATGCATGACGAAGTCGATTCGATGTGATCGAGTCACTATAAACAAGAAAATACTCGGGCTCCAGCCATCCAGACTTAAATTTGGGAGAAAGGAATAGGAAAAACCATCATTTTTAGGGATGTTGGGTCTTATTCAAAATGTTATAGGGATCTACAAATTATGTACATCCGGAGGAGGTATAATTTGGGAAGGAAAATCCCTCTGATACCAAGGATTTATGGTCATTTCTTAATGATTGATTATGTATTCCAATGCTTGGAGATATTCAAGAACCCTCTATCTTTTATCATTATACCAATCCTTCCATGGTCCAAGAATATATCCATTAATTGGAGATGTTAATTTATGTCACCAAATTAAATATAATTTCCATGAAATGGGTGAACTATATAATGTATTTTTATGTCACTAATGGGGTTAGTGATCAACCAACTAATGAATGGTTTGAGTCTCTTGATCTCAAGTATGTTAGGATATTTATCTACCCCCCCACCCTAACTCAAATGAGGGACTGTTATTGATGAAAATACATTATATTTACTTGCATAGGGAATAGCAAGAGTAATAGTTTCCATGTGTGATAGCACATAACCCGCACTCCCAAATCCAATGCTATAAATACAAACATTACATTTCTATATTTAATACCAATAAATGTGACCCAATATTTTTCCTTCCAAAACATAAATTATAAAACTTAAATATTGGATCACTTATACACACATGGAACCTTTATGTTAAGAGTTTTTTAGAATTGGTTCAAACTCTTAACAATATGGTTTCATAAAGAAATGGTTCATAATTCCAAAATGTATTCAGTAGGTTGACTAAGGGAAATAATATTATAATTACATCATCTCCATAATTATAATAATTACATATTTAAAATTTTTATAAATTAGTTATAATTTAAAATAAAACCATTGAATATGTTTATGAAAAATTAACTATGTTACAAACATACAGACGGCATGACATACATACACATGAGTAATGTTTCAAATTTCAATGATAATTTTGAAAAAAAGGTAAGTATTATTTTGAATTTATAGAATGATAATAATATCATAAATATGTTATTACTTCTTTAAATATACACACACACACACACATATATATATGTATATATCATTAACATGATTGGGGATTGAAAATAAATCACATCGCTTCATGGAGGAGGTAGTCTGTACATACGTACGAACGACGTTATCATTTTTCAGTGATTCAAAATGTAATAAAAGATATATATTATATTTTAAGAATGATAAAAATGTCATTAGTATAATATATAAACAAAAATTAAATCATTATAATTCATCCTTTAACTATGGTGATGGAAAAAACATTTACATCGATTTGTGGGACGATAGTCTATCATACTCACAGAAGATGGTTTCATTTCCCGTTTGATGAAGTGTGAGATATACGTAGGTTATGACATTAAACTAATAACATGTCATTATATAGGTTTTTATTATTATTAAATCATGTTTGAATAATATTTCAAGAATGTGCAAGACGAAAAATAACTAAAACATGTGCTTAAAAATAATACCTCTTTTTTGGAAAATCTCATTTTCATAACTCCTTAAGCGCTTTAAAATTCATATTCTGAAAAAAAGGCCTTTCAAATGTGGGGAGTTATTTTAAAAAGGTATTAGGTCATATATTGGTAAATAAAATGGGTTTTTAAGTTTTAATAAATTGGATGAAGTGTTTCCCTTTTATAAGAGATGGGAGGGGCACTCTTAGAATTTCAAAAAATATTACATTAATATAAATTAATTTTCAATTCCAAATCAATAAAAAATGATTTATTTTAGAAATAAGAATAGTAAGAGTCTAAATAATCTATTAAAATAAAAATTATAATTTTTTTGAATATGTGTTTACCTTGTATTTTGGTTTTAACCCCTCTTTAACTCCTTCTACACTTATAGTGACAACATGTATTTTACTCTTTGAGGGTCAATATAGTAAATATAAATTAAAAAAAGGATCACAAATGGAAAAGAGTTGATATTATTAACCATTTAATAATAAAATATCTCAATATAACATTTTTTTAATTTTATATCATTTAATAAAATGTTATTTATTACAATATCTTATTAATGTAATTTTTTTAACTATTCAATTACTATTTTTTAATAACATGAAGAAATCAAGTAAAATTCTAAAAACATATTTTAATAAATTCATGTCATTTAATTTACAAATATAAAATATTTAGATCAAATTAATTATCTCAAAATATATTAATATTAATATTCTAAATATCATTTATTTTATTTTCTTATTAATTGAATAATCATTTTATTGATGTTGTTTAAAATTTTAAGGTAACTATTTTTCTTTAAAAATTAAAAATAAATTATCAGAATGAAAATATTTTATTTATAACTCAAAATGTTATTTATAACCAAACATATCATCTGTTTAACATTATGCTAAAAATAATACAGTTATTAAAAAAATAATGTGTTATTTTTTACTTTTCATTAAATAAAATATTATAGAAGATATAATCACATAATAATAGAAAAAAGGCCACATAACAGAATCATGGATGATTATGGAAAAAAAGGAACTATAAAATAAAATTATGTCAAGAGTTAGGGTTATTTTATTATCCTTATCATTTTATTTTTATTTTTAATTACCTGATTTATCCTTTATCATGGACCCAAAAATTTCCAAGTTTACTATTCATATCAAAACAAAAAATAAAAAATAACATATTTAAAAAATTTGTACCAACCAATTTCAAATGTGGAATCAATTTTTAAAAATTAATAGTGTACAAGTTGAAGAATTCAATTTAAAATTCAACTGGAAAAACAAAATTAAAAAAAACATTTTTTCAGAAAAAAATACATTATTTAAATATAAAATGTTTCAATACTAAATGCTTGTAAAAATGTATTTCAAAAAAATAATTATGTTATTTTAAATAAAAATTAACTGATTAAATTTTAAAAATAATGAAGAGAGGGTATGGAAACTTCATCATCAGTACAAGGCATCGTGAAACTCTACACGGGTCAATACTTGTTGATAAACCTTGTGCGGTGGGGAGCTAGGCACCATCAATGAAGAATATGTGGGTGAGGGGTAGTTCCAGTGTAGTTTTTCCCTTTGGACTCTAGTTTATGTACTAGGCCTTATGCCTCTAGGCCTCTGGTTCATGTATGGTTTCCCTCTCAACCTAGTTAAAAATGAGGATTATCCAAATATAAATATAATAGTAAGGCCTTCAGTTCATTCCATCTTGGAACACCTTGTGAGGTTACTGGGCCTCATCTTATACTTGAACATGGTCACACTACTATGTAGAGGTTCCATCATACTTAGATAATATTCCATCCTAAATTCGGGCGGAAATTCTTACCAAAGTAGAGTAGTCTCATCATGATTTTGATAAAAACATCATACGTTGAGGGATCACAAAATCATATAGGGAGATCAATAAAACAATATTCATTTGGTAAATGAGGGAATAAATTAGATAGAAATGTGAGACTTGGACTCCATGAAAATAATAGTCACTCAAGAATCAGTCTTTCCATGAAACCCCATGAGGCCATTGGAATCAGAACACATTCTTTTTTTCTAGCATACAGGTTGTCTCATCTAACTCCATGTGAATAACCATACTTTCTATAAGAAAATATACACTAATTATTATAGGGAGAGAAACTACCTCACATCATAGTGAGATAAAATCTTTCAACTCTATCTCCAATAAAATGTATCATTACTCACTAATCAATGAAGAGAGGCCAAACCAGTGGAACATGCTCAACACAACCCTACCTATACAAACAAATATGACTATCAATAGGTAGAACCCTTTATTTGATAGTATAAACTCACAATCATTATAGAACATCATTAGAATATAATGAAGGAAGGAGATGAATGATAATATCTAACTAATATAAGATATATATACCATCTTTATTATACACTAAAATGATATATTAGATCTCTATGTAATAAAAAAAATTCAATGTCCTAAAGAATTTATAAGTCTTCCATTAATCATACATGGTTCTCCCTAGTCTAATAATCAAACTCAATATCCCCTTAACATAATTTTCTCAAATTCATAAACAAAACCTCGCATGACAGTTAACTATAAATATTATCCTTTTGACCTAACAGTAATGAAACCACTCTAATAGATCCTGAACCATCAATTCCCAATCAATTTAAGTAGTAAACTGAGTTTTCCACACCAATCTCATCCCCAATAGGCTATATTATAGTGAATATCTACTAGATGTAATATCACTCAATATTGGAGGCCTTAATCTATATCATACAAAAATAGACACATATATCCTTTTTATAGTATAACCAGAAGCACTATAAATATCTCTGTGTGTGTATATAATGAATAAACATGATAATAAATTCAAAAAACATTAAATACATGCATAATTACACATATGTAAATTTAAAAAGAACTTTACATTCATGAAGCCTCTGAATCTAATAGATACAAGACCTGAGAAAGATCATTCTAGCTTTGTGTATTCACAGATTGATCTCTAGTCATAGTGATCACTAATAGCAACATGAAACATCAATATACACACTATACACACATTCACCAAAATAATATTTGAAATTTTGATCACCAACATAGAAAAAACATGTGTGGAAACCAACCTTGTGTAGGTGTGAGTATAAAAATACTCAGCATGATACCTAAAAAAAGAAAAAGGGAAAAATAAACATGTCTATTTGAACTATTTACCAAGAAGGTGTCTATGATTATTCTAAGAAAATATCCAGATATAAAATATGATTAAAATTATCAAGGATGCAAATAATTTCAGGTTATCTCATCTTTAATATGTGAAGTTCATATCTCAATAGAAAATATATACTTTCATAGTATTAAAACCCCAAAAAAGTTTCAAGATGATGTCCAAGTAATATTTAGAATCATGAAGGTGACCAAGGGGTTCCTGAGGAGTTACAAGTCAGAAAAAATACAATATTTTCAGTATTTCTTCGACACTAACACTAGAATCCATTAAGGATGTCCCCATCCCCACTGAAACATATGTGTCAATCTATAGATCATAGTACCATACTATAAATCATTACCCAGTCACCATTTTGGAAACCTATAATGTAAATGACACCTTGGACCATGATAGGTTTCAACCAATAGAGGAACCCAAACCGTCATATCTACCATGATATGAGAAAAGACACATCACCTCATAGAAATGATAGTGAGGACCCACATATCGTCAAGTATAAAACAACATATGATGGTGTTCCTAACTTAATATATTGAGAAACAAAACCCTGAAAATCACACAGTAGGAAAGTGATTATCTCACTCCATATATTGAGGACCCATTCCAAAATCATGGGAAGTGAAACCAAACTCTACCAGTAAAATAGGGAACTTGTTCTTCATTGAGTAGTACACAATAGATAAGGTAGTATCTAACCCAATGAATGATCTGATTTCCATTCCTGATCCTAATTATCAATGATCTGGAGTGGAAGAGGATACCCTACTCATATCCCCTCATGTGTAATTTATTATTCCAAATGGAATCCTAAAATAATGTCCTCTATAGAAAAATTCTCAAGACAAAATTCCCACGTACCTAAATTTAAGCATCAAGAAAAGAGATGAAAAATCCATTAGGGATAGAAAAGTATAAAAATTTATTATAGGGGTACACCATGTTCAAATCCTATAGAGAAGAATCATATTGTAAAAATATTTACATGGAATGTTTATCCAAACTACATTGTGTGTTCTATAATGTACACAGAGTCTCATACTAACATGGTTCCCAATATGCATCCATAATACATGGGACCCATTTTTTTAGGGTACAAGGAATATCATATATGGTATAAGATATTTGATACTCATGTGAGTACTTGTTTTTTTACCATTTTTCATATAAGTTATGTAGTTTCTTACTATAAAACATACCTTCATTAACCCATGACATGTGGTCTAAATATTCCACATTGAATGAACCACTTCATGAATCATTTAATGCAATTTATACATGGTGTTTAATCAAAATACAATTTATTTAGTTGGGAATGTACTAAATATCCCAACGTATTCCCACTATATAGATATTGGATCCATACAACACACTGTGTGATATGACGTGACCCAAGAATCACAGACACAGTTACTAAATATTATTATATGATTATTCATTACATATCATCATGATCCCTGAAAGAATCATAATGTTTTATTGTCTTTGGAAACCTAGATACATAAAAAAATTATATAAATGATCTACATCATCTCCCACTTAGTTATTCACAATTTTAACCCTTCTTAAACATTTCATTCTAAAAACCTTTCTTTATATCCTTGGGAAAAATTAAATTATGTGAAGAGGTGAGATCATATTTTTAGTAAGGTTAAACAATATAGATATCAATCAATGATCATATATAAGAATATCTTGGTCATAAGGTTATGAAAAAATGTTATTTTCAATAGAAAATCAAACCCAACAATTCATATATCACAAAAAAAGGTCATAGAATAAAATATTAGTATATCAAAAGATAGGGTAAACATCAAAAATGAATAATGAGACATGATCTAAAATCATAATCATGTAAAAAATTAATAAGTGTTTGGAACCATCATATTCATTGAAACCATATCATATATCAAGGAAAACTAGTGATATTATCATATCATAGTTAATCAGGTATCTGTAACTATTCCCCATATCATAAAAAATTAGGAATCACCACCTATCTCCCATATCATTGTGGATCAAGAATCCCATCTTATTTTCCATAGTGAATTGATCAGATCAACTCATTTCCCATAATTATAACATGAGATATGAGTTTTTACCCAATTTGTCAAAGGAATATATAATTCCATGTCCAACCATCACATAATGAATAACAGACATATATATTCTATTATATCCTAAATCATTCAACATATCATTGGATAATTAAATCATAACAAATGGAGAGTAAATGGGTTTCATAAACATTTCATCACTTAAACATATCATAACCGTTGGAAAAGAAATGAGTTTAATAAGTTTTTCATCGTAATTTAATTAAACAATGGGAAGGAAACATGTTTCATAGAATCATCTAAAACCATCATAATCATAAGAAATACTGATAAAAAATTGGATTTTATTATAAGATCATATATATAGAGAAGAATAAAAATCATTAATGTATGTTTATATAAATAAAAACACTTTTAAAAGAATATTCTAACTTTTCATTGAAAAAATTTGAAAAGTATCATTTTATTTTTATAATATTTTAACTAAGAATTCCCAGAATTTTGCGTAATTTTTTTCTTCAAAAATAATCATGGAAACTTATAATTTAATCATTAAATAAAATAATGATCATGGTGGTGTCAAAATTTTTTCATATTTTTTAAATTAAAAGATGATGTACTTTTCACACTTCTGTAAAAAGTCATCAATGACTTGTTTGGAAAAAATTTAGAATTACTTCCTTTTAACACTTCACAAGTAAATTTAATGAGAGTGAAAATGAAAATTTTAAAGCATTTAAAGTATATTAAATATATTTCATAAAATATTTTTGAATATTATTGACATGGAATAAAAAGTCCATTGACCAAGAGGAAATAAGGTTGGCTTATCTTTATGAAAATTCTTTATCATTTTAACTACCAAAGAGATGGAAATGTAATATTTAATGGAAATTCAATGAATATATATATTATAAAGAATATATGTCTTAAATGATGAGAACTATATAATTTCTCTAAATACAAATTTGTCATATATAATATAAAAGAAATGAAATTATAACATAAATTCTAATCTCCCTTGTTGTATATTAATAAAAAACTAATGAAAGAAAAAACCTTAGATGTATTTTTAAATCTCTATAATTTTCATGATATTAATCATAGAAGATGTTAATTTGTAAGTATATACACCACATAATATAATAAGTGGTGAATATAGCATATGTCTTGTAGAAATAAAAGTGAGACAAGAAACACTTACCACTTTGGTAAATTTCGAATCAAAACATCTTAGATGATATAATTTTTATTTTAATATTAAATACCATGAATTTAGAATTATCGATGATATAACATGTAAAATATTAATCATATACACCTACAAATCAAAAATAAATTCATAACATCAAAAATGTCTCAATGGAACAATATTGAGAAAAAGAACCCTTGCCTTATGCCTATCATGACTTATATGAGCTCAAAAATCATGTATAATAAACTTAAGTTTATTATAATTATATACTAGAGAAATTTACTCACTTATTATATAAAATATGATATACTTATAATATTTCAACACATTTTTATTAACAATTAAACATTTAAATCCTCGTTTCCATGTGATAATTGTTTTGTTTTTAATGTATATTTTGGTTCAGAAGTTGTAGGCCTTACCATATGATCACAGTTACATCATCTTAATATTTTTAATAATGTAATTAATAAAATATTTAATAATTATTTATAATTTGATAACCATTCATATTAATTAGTTTTTAAAAATTAATTACATCGTAGTGTGGAGACGACAATCCGTACATACACATTAGTGAAAATTACACTTTTCGATGGATGGAATAAATGTATGGTAAATAAAAATTTACCATTAAAAATAATAATTATAACATAAATATCCTATCTATTCATTAAATATATCCTTAGTACCATTCATGTAAGGCTTAATGTTAAAAATGAATTATATAGCTTCGTGGAGGTGGTAGTCCACACGTAAGCACGAGCAAAGTTATTGTTTTCCAACAGATGTTACAGTAAGAAGGTAGAAAAAATATATTATAATCATATAAGATAAATTTTTCATAAATATACTATATAAAAATTAAATACATTATAATAATGAAATATTAAATACGATGATGGAAAATGAGTAACATCGCTACATGCATGTGGTATTTCGCACATACGCATGAGAAATACATTAATTTCCCATTTAATAGAAAAATGATAGGGAAAATGGTTATTAAATAAACATAATAACATATTATCATATGGTATATACTTATTTTATTTTATTTTAATGGTTTATAATTAATATTATGATGTAAAAGAATAAGTAAAATGAAACATATCAGTTTAAATGATTACCACCTCTTTATGAGATCTCCTTCATATTTATTATTAAGGACCCTAAAGATAGTATTTTTATGTGACCAAAATATATATAACTCATATAATTACTTTTGGAATATTTTTCGTATGTCATTTTCAAGCTATGTGGATCAAGGTGGTGTGACAAAGATAGGAGGTGTGGTGTCCTTTTATTATGAAGGAAAGGACACACATGAAATTTCATAAAATATTTTAATACGATAAATTTTTTTCATGTGAAAGTAGAAAAAGGTTGATATATTTATAATATAATATGATAATTGTTATAAATCCTATAAATAAATAAAATTTATGCAATTTTAGATGTTTTCACCCATATATATTACTTTTAACCTCTCATTAACCCTTTTGAAAATTACTATGACATCAAAGTTTTTTACTCTTTAGGGGTCAAAAAGGTTACTGTAAGAGGATAATTGACACAAAAGTGGAGTGTGGTGGATATTATTGACCATATACAATTTTATATTCAAAATCTAATATTTTTAGCAATTTTGAATCATTTAACACAATATTATTTAACATAAGACACCATTAAAGTAATTTTCATGAATTTTCATAATGTTTTAATTTTAAGACAATAAGAAAGAAATGAAATTCGAATATAAAATTTTAAAACATCACAAATATGTTATATTTATTTAAAAAAATAACATATCACAATAATTAATCTAAATTTTATTACATTTCATATTTTTAAAATTATTTATTTTATTTTTCTATTAGTTGAGCAAGAAGTGTGTCAACATTGCATAGGAAATTTAAGCTAATTATTTAATGAATAAAATTAAAAATAAATTAACATGCTAAAAAAATAACTCACACTGAAAATAACCATTTTTGACCAAATATAACCTCTTTTTATCCTTATGAAAAATTATTACACATATTAAAACAAATAGAGTGATTTTTTATTTATTATTTACTTAAAATAATAATAGGTCATTATCAAAAGACAGTGGAGATATGTTGACAAACCATTAAAGAGATGATTATAAAGGTCAAACTTTCCCTATAAAATTCAAAAATTGAAGTTTTTTATGATTTATAGGCTTTATATGATAATTTTAACCTTGTTTTACATATTTTACCCTTACCAAGGTGAAAATATTTACCATAGTTACTATTCATAATAACCAAAAATAAAATGGAAATATTTTACAAATTTCCACCCCATTATTAAAATTATCAAAAAAAATTATAAATATTAAAATTATATAAATTCAAAAAGTTAATTTTAAAATAAATGTGTAATGCTAAAAGAAAATAGTTTTTAGAAAAAATACATTTTTTATCCTAAAAAAGAACTTAACCAAAATCAATTGTAATAAATATTCCTATAAAATTAATTAGATTATTTATAATTTAAAGAGAATTGTGTAAATTAAATATGAAATTATAAATATAGTTTTAATTTTAAATTACTTTATTTAATGAAAAAATAATATTTTTAAAAATAAAAAAAATCTAGGTTTTTCACTAATCACTAAAAAATAAATATTTTTCAAAAAAACTAAAAATTCACCTTAATATTATATTGACATGATGTGTAAAAAAATAAATTAATTCACTCAAATAAAATTACAAAAAAAATGTAGAAATTAATTGTAATGTTCATGCAAAAAATGTAGTAAAACCCATTTTTCAAGAAACCATTTTTTATGAATAAAATAACATAATTGAAAATTGAGTACTAATTTATTATAAATAAATAAATAAATTTTAATTTCATAAAACCATGATACATATTATTCATAATTTAGTTATTTTGATTTGTACTGTTAATTTTATGGCATGGTTATAATGGTCACATTTAAATAATAATATTTTTATTTAATATTGTAGTTTGCTTAAAAACTCGATGTTGTGTTTTAAGAAACCAATTGAGAATATTTTTATTTTAAAATAAATTTTACTGGTGTTTCACCCTCCCCAAAATAAACTAATTCCTTGAAATTTTTATCTCATTAATCAATGGTTCAATATTTTAAAATACCTTTATTAAAAATTCACATCGTACAAAGGGATAATAAAACTTCCTTTGAAAAGGGGAAGTGATAAACATAAAGGATACCTAAAATAACAAATAATCGGGTTTCTAGATAAGGAGAACATTAGTGGGAAGTTAAAATAAATACATAGAGGAGAATTATAAGATCTAAATAATAATAGAAAGTGATAGAGAACAATGTACTGAAAAAGTTCATGTCCACAAAACAATAAATCAGTGATGGGTGAAAAGACCATCAATTCATCCTAAAATAAAGGGAAATGATATCATTTTTATTTAAATATCTTATTCCTAGAGTTTAGGGATTATTTTACTATCAATATACTAAACATGAAAAAATATACTTAATTTATTTGTTACCATTTCATCATAAAAATTTCATTATTTGGTTGTTCTTAGATCAAATTCCACTTCTATCACATCTCTTACTCTAATAAATGAATATTCTAGTTGAATTTTAAATTCCTAATGTACTAAAATTAAATTCTAATGGATCAAAATATCCATAAATAAATGGAATTTCATTCCTTATATATCTAAATATTTTTTAATACCAAAATTTTAATCACAAGTAATATTATATAGATAAATATTTATATAATGAAATAATACATTAATTTATAAAACCTCAATATTAAATCCTAATTATCTACTTAAACAAATCCATAAATAGATAAAAAATAAAAAACCAAAAAATATTAATGAAAAAATCTAAAACCCCAAAAATCCTAAATATTTGGTCTCATATTTACTTCCAAGACTAAGATTGTAATGCCCCGGTACAAGAATCCTAGAGACAGTGCATTATTTTATTACATTAACATGATTAAAATGAATCAAATCCCAAAGTAAGAGTTAGTTTAGAAGTCTTGTAAATCAAAATTACAAACATGATACCTTTAATATATTGGTAAATATAAATTACAAACATGATACGTAATAAAATGAAATAAATTACATCCTTTAAAGCTTATTCAAAGACTTATTATTTGTAACCTGGAGAAATGAAACACTATAATGGTGATCTAAAAATGCTGTTAAGGGAAAATAAGACAGAAGAAATAATTAATCAATGAGAAAAAAATTAAAATTTAAAGGTAAATAACTGATAACACGTTCCATTAAAAAATTATATAAGTCAAAATCAATCAGGAAAGGTGTGAAACTAAAACACATGTTATTTAATTGAAAAACTAAAATGAAATGTATCTATAGATATTTCGATGCAAAATCTCATGGATGAAAAATAACTGAAACTACATTTGGGATATTCTTTCTTAATTTAAATCATTTCTAGGGAACATTAAAACCTATACCATCAATACCTTTTATAATACTATTTAAAACTATGGATAGAAACCTATTTAATCTCTCCAACTTGTTTGTCTCGTGAGAACTAGTCGATGCATTGAGGAGCTATATAATTTCCAGGATCCACCCACCATTACCTTTCCAAATCATTAATAATATAGAATAACAACAATAAATAATTTTCCTTATCAAATATCTATATTGAATAAAGAATATATAATTATCAATATTTCCCCAAATAATCAAATAATTGTCAATGTATACATCGAATGTAAATTGTTATACAGTTTAGGAAATACTAATATATATTATATGGTAATATGTATATTCAAGTAAAATTACAATGAAAAATGAGTATAATAAACTTATTGTTTTAATATAAATTTATCAGTAACAAAAGTAAGTTAGATCGTAATGATAATTATTAAGAACATTCTTTAGGAGAATAATCTTTAAGCATTCTGAAGCATCTTATACCACTTTGAAACATTTGAATCATAATTTATAGAAAGTTATGAAATTAAATGAAACTTATAATAACATGATAGTAATTTTGGTCATTATATAACATGAATAAGATTTTATATACACAATATAAAATAAATTAGGTTCATAACAATAAATAAATATCAATTGAATGTAAATTGAGATGAAATCCCTTACCTTAACCTTCCTTTTATTATATGGAATTTTTCCTCTTGTATAGTGGTTTAAAATATTTTAATAACTTATACCAGAACCATAATATTTTTTTTAATATCATATATTAATTTATTATAATATTTTATTACCCATAAGTGGGCACTCTATCATTAATTTCACTATTTCTGGTGTTAATTTCCTAGTTTTCTCGAGTAAGTTTTAACTTTTTATTTGTTCTTATAATTAATTTGATCATGGATTAATCATATCCAAAATTAAAAACATGTCTTAATTATCATATATAGTCATTATATGTGTATTTATATAATTCCATTATATTTTGATATTAGAAATGAAGTGCATTGTTCATGGAGATGGTAGGTTTTAAGTATGCATGAACGTTGCTATCATTTCATTTTAGTATTTATAAAATGAAAACTAAATGATAAATATGTATATTATAATTCTAGAATCATTTATACATAATATATGTTACATAGTATTATTAAAATGATCATTTATTTATTCCATGTATGGTATGAACGAGTCATATGATTTAGAGGGGTGGTAGTCCACACTTCCTCAAATGAAATTATCGTATTTACACAAGATATAAAGCACAAAATTATTTTATAAATAATAATTACAGATGAATTAATACATTATAAATATCATATATAAAATTTATAAAATAGTTTCTAAAATAATGTTCACCATGATAGTTTATAAATGAAAAATGAACGATCATTGTTCTGTGAGGTAGTAGTTCATCGTACACAGAAACTATATGTTTGTTGCCCATTAGATGGATGTGTGTGTAAGTTTAGGTACAAAAATTTACATAAAAATATCTATTAAATTTATTATAATTTTTTTATATCATAATGTAAAAAATATATATTATGAGGTGGATAATGGAAATGAAACTAGTGAGATTGAGAAAAGACGTTGCCTCTTAATTGGGAAACCTCTTTTGGTTTGATCCAAAAGGCTTCCATGGAAGGATTCCTACCCAAAGGGAGGATTCAACATTTTATTTTGGGATTTTGGAAAGATATTTGGATATATATTTTCGTAAAATAATAGGTTTTATAGGTGTGAGTAATGGGGAGAGGTGGTGGCCTTATATACGGAAGGAAAATGACTCCCTCAGAATTTTTGGAAACAATTTCAGTGTACACTTATTATTACAAAAAAAATAAAAAATAAAAACAACTTATTAATGGAAGTTATATTTCCTACATATGTCCATAAAATTTGTTTTTTACTAGTTAATAGGTCATTTTTTTCCTTATGTTAAAGGTTTACTCCTTTATTAAGTTCAATTTTTCCTTAATAATTGTAATTATCTTAAATTAATTTCACTAAACATTTTTGGTAAAAAATTAATTTTACCTTATTATAAATTATAAATTATTATCATTAAAAATATTAAATAAGTTTTTCCAAATTCCAAACATAAAAGTTATATAAATTAATTTAAAATTCATCTTGTAGGAAGAACGACAATGCCGTTTTTTAAAGTAACAATGTCCAAATATTTTTTTTATTTTTATAGTCAATTTCAATGTGAAATTAATACCAATAAGATAAATTGTACCAATTAATTAAAATATTATATAATTAATCTTTGAAACTAATGAAAAATATAATTTAAACATATAAATAAATGTGTTGAAAAAGTAGTTTTGAACTAAAATTCAGTATTTTTAAATATTCATTAAAAATGAAATATTTCAAAAAAAATTAAAAAATCACCCTAACCTAATTATTTTATTTTAATTTCAAAGATAATTTTATTTTGAAATATTAAATCAATTTAAGTGTCAATATCCATATTTAAAATGGGTTATCCCTTAAAAGGCTGTAAAATTACCTTTATAAAAATATATGTTTTATGTGTAAAATATAGTTTGTTCTTATATTAAGCATATAAAACCTATTGGATGAAATTAAAATATATTATATTTAATAATATATATATATATATATTAATATCACCCAATAATTGTTAATAATTAATTTTATTCGGTTATAATAGCTTTTTGAATATAGTAATAATAATATTTTCATTTATATTCAATCAGTTTTCATATTCTTTATAATTAATTTATAACCAATGAATTCGTTTTAAATTAGTATAAACGAAATATTTTCCTAAATTTGTAACCCCTTTTCATAAATACTAATTTAATGTCTATTTTATATATTAGTATATTAAATAATTTTTTAATAATATATAATTATTCTGTAAAACTTGGTCTTGCGTGTAGTGTAAGATTTTGAAAAAAGTCACTCTTGCGTGTTGCAGAAGGTAACTCGATGTCGATTGAATTAGAAAATTTATAAAATATAAAATATGTTTAAAATATTAAATATATTTTAAAGGATCATGGTATCATATCCCCTTAAATTCTTGGTGTCTCGTGTCATGAACGATATTGAATATAAAGGTTCTTACTTTAGAATTTTGGTGTGTTACATTCTCCCCATCTTTACTAAATTGTGTCCTCATAATTTAAACATGATCTCAATGATAGAGGGATTGAAAATAAAATATTTTCGTAATAACAACATTGTAAAAAGTTTTAATATCACATTTTAATAATAAGAGAGAAATGAAATTACAACTGTCACATAACTAGGTTCCCTGGTAGGAGAACATAGGTGGTAAATGAAAACTTGGATATAAAAGAGAAATTTAAAAAGTAGAATGCTAATGGAGAGTTCTGGAGAACATTTTCTGATGAATTTTTTTTACCAAAAAACCATAAATGATAGGTGTGAATAAAGTTCATTGATATTATAAAAATGATGATTATAGGGAAAAAATTTGTTTCAAAGTAATTTTATTTGTAGTTAAGGAACTATTTCAATCTATAAGAATATATGTAAATATATGTTTCTATAAAAATACTATCTTCCTTTTATTACTCCTTGAACTGTTTCTACTTCATCTCTTAGAACATGATGCATTATATGGTAATGTATTAAAACTATGGATAAAACATTTTTCAAAGATCAACTTAAACCATTTCATAAGTGGTTAACTTTTCCAAAATATTATGATCTAATACTTTATAAATAATGTCACTAGATTTATCATTATCCTTTAATAAACATGAAACATCTCTAAATTTTCACATTCTAAACATGTGAATAACTTCATCATGTATCCTCTTAAAATACTATGATGACTCATATCACCATATAAACTTATTGGAAACATGAATTCATAATTATTTCTTAAGTAAGACACATGTTATTGGATATAATACTAAAATACAAATGTGTTGAACTCCATCAATGATATAATAGACCACTTATTGATAATTCATTAATCTATTCCAAGGTAGTCAGTTCTTGTCCAAATAAATCATTTGCTCACCATTATCTTCACATAAAAAACATTTTAAGGGCTTTTTTCCCTCAATCATGTTTTTTCTGAAAGGTTTAACTTTCTACTGAATAACGTTTCTTAGTACCACTCAATATATTGTCCCAAATATTTATTGAAAAAACACTATAGTACAATTCTTATATATTTCATAATTTGTATGTTGAGAAGTGGATGTGGTTCTGGAATAGATTTACCTAGGAGTAAAATCACTGACAAGGTGTTCCGGGCCTGACTCGGGGTAACCTGGTATTAGACAATGGGCCTTACTTTGCACTTGGTTTGACACTCCTAGGGGATATTCTTAAGAAAATTCACATTTTATTTTCTTATCATTATAAAAGGATTTAAAAGTAAATATACCCCCAAAGTAACCAGAGTTTATGATTCTAAGATTTATGAGGCATAAATATATGTTATTTGAGATACCATATTTAGGTTTATGTAATGTTTATAATTTTATGAGCAAATCTAGTACGAGTTGTCTTTTAGAAATGGTTCCTGGAAGGAATAATGGTATCAATACTTATGGATAATGTATATGTTTCCCTACTTATAAATTCAATGTAGTTGGTATTATAGTTCGGGAAGTTATTGATGAATTAGGGGAGCATATTTAGGTTATGACAAATAACCTTGACCAAATTGGGAAACATATTCCACTAATAGAATTACTTATGATGGATCACTTTATATGGAAAAAACCTCAAAATTGAGTGGGACTACTAATCCAATTATAGTTGAGCAGTTGATTAAGTCTCTAGAGAATATGGTTACATACTTTCAATGTTGTGAAGAGGAAAATGTCACAACTGTTTTCTATTGTATCCAAGGTGATGTTGATCAATGGTGGTCCTTGATCCATAATACTTGGGATGATGAATAAATATAAATCAAGGAATGGAGAACATTTAAGGATACATTCTTTGATGAATACTTCCCTTATGATAAAAAAAATTGAGAAGAAGATGGAGTTCCTTGGCTTAAAGAAAATAATACTAAGAGACTGTTTTAGATTATGAATCCACATTTACAAGTTTATCTAGGTAAGCTATGAATTAAATACACAATACATAGTGAAATATTGGACAATTTTTTAAGAACTTAATTTGAGTCTCCGAAGGGCACTAGTGACTCAAAATTCTTTTGTATTCGCTAAAATAGTTTTATGAACTATCAATAAAGAGAAATAATTTTCCAAGTCCTATGGCTCCATGGGAAACCAAAAGAAAAATAGGTGTACTGAACACCATGAAAGGTAGAATATGTCAAAAAAGTTGAAGGGGAAAAATTATATTCCAAAATGTGATAACTATGGAAAGAATCACCCTGTTAAATTCTTTAAAGGATTGGGATTTTGTTATATGTCTCAAGAAAATGGTTACCAATAAAAAGAATACAACAGAAATAAGGAAAAATATTATTCAATGTTACAAATACAAAGAGATGGGGAACTGAAAAAATGAATCCCCAAAGCTTCAAGGGAATATACATCCAAAGAAGCAATGGGATCAAGGTCAAGCATATGTTATTGACATAATCTAAGTGGACTAATTAATTTTCTTTTATAGTTTAATCTATGAAATATGTTGTAAAATTATTTAATTGATGATGTTCTCAGTAAATGAATTTTGAAATATATAAGGATTATATTCCAGTACTTTTTCAATAAATATTTGAGATCATATGTTGAATGCTACCAAGAAACTTTATTATGTAGAAAGTTAAATTTTTCAAAAAACACATGATTGAGGAAATATAACTCTTAAAATATTCTTAATGTAGAGATAATGATGAAAAAATGATTGATTTGGCCAATTACTGACTACATTGGAACTAATTAATGGCTTCTCGGCAAGTGATCTATTCTATCACTAATGGAGTTAAACACATTTGGATTTAAATATTATATCCAATAACATGTTTCTTACTTAAATAATAAGTATAAATTCATGTTTCTAATAATTTTATATAGTGATTCGAGTTATTACCACATTATAAGAGGACACATGATGAAGTTATTAACATATTTGGAATGTGAAAATTTAAGGCTACTTGATGTTGATTAAAGGATAATGACAAGTTTGGTAGCATTATTTATAAAGTATTGGATCATAATATTTTGTAAAAGTTTACAATTTATTAAATTTTTTATGTTGATATTTGAACTAGGTTTTATAGATTGCTGTAATACTTTAACATATGATATATCATGTGCTAATAAAAGAAGTAAATATAGTTCAAGGTGTAATAAAAGGAAATTATTATGTTTATAGAAACATATATTTATTTATTTTTTATAGAGTTAAATAATTAATTTACTATATAAAAAATGATTTCGAAACAAAAATATTGTCCTATTATTATCTTTTTTATGATATTAATGACCTTTATTCACACCTATCATTTTTCGATTTGTTGTAAAAAAAATTATTTGAACATTTTCTCTAGAATTATCCATCAGAACTTTATTTTTGGACTTTTTATTCAATATCTATGATTCCATTTTCCATATATGTTCTCCAACCAGGGATCCTAGTTAAGTGACATTTGTACTTTCCTTTCTCTCTCATTAAGAATATGTAACATTAATACTATTTACAATGTGGGTATTTCAACAATAGTTTATTTTGAATCCCTTTATCACTAATATCAAGTATAAATTCCAAGGATGCAATTTATTTAAGGTGGAGAGAATGTAACACCCAGAAATTCTAAATTAAGAACCTTATATACAATAGTGTGCATGACAGGTGAGACCAAACAAATAAGAGGATATAATACCTTGATAAATAAAAATTTATTCACTATTTTAAAAATATTCTATATGTTCTATATTTCTTAATTCACTCGACACTGATTTACAATGTGTTACACGCAAGAGAAACTTTCTTTGAAAGCTTACATTACATGCAAGACCCAATTTTACCGAATAATGATATATTATTAAAATATTATTTATTATAATAAGATATAACTGAGACTTTAAATTAGTAGTTATGAAAAGGGGAACTAATTTATGAAAATATATGGTTTAAAAAAATTTAAAATGAATTCATTTTTTGTAAATTAATTTGAAATGAATATGAAAGCTGAATCAATATAAAGGAAAATATTATTATTTTCATGTTAACAATGCTATTTTAACATAATAAATTTAATTAATAAAAAATATTGAGTGCTATTAATGTAATATGTATATATATATATATTAAATATTATATAAAATATTTTTAAATTTCATCTAAAATGTTTGATATGCATAAGATAAGAGAAAACCCTATTTTACACATAAAAAACAAATATTTTTATAAAGGAAATTTTACAGACTTTTAAGAGAGATCCCATTTTAAATCTGAATTTTTACACTTTAATAGTTTTAATATGGCAAAATAAACTTCATATTTGAAATAAAAACAAAATAATTATGTTAGGGGTAATTTTTGATACTTTTCATAAACATTTCATTTTTGTGAATAGTTAAAAATACTTTATTTTAGTTCAAAACTGCTTTTAATATAATTTATTTATAAGTTTAAATTATATATTTAATTATTTTTAAAGTTTAATTAGACAAAAAATTTATCATATAATACAATTTATTTTATTTTTATTAATTACACTTTGAAATTGACTATAAAAACATAGGAAAATTTTGGATGTTGTCACTTTAAAAACCTCTATTGTAATCCCGCCTACGTGATAATTTTAAATTAATTTTTGGTACTTCTATGATTTGAATTTGGGAAAATAGATTAAATATTTTTAATCATAAAAATTTATAATTTATAATAAGTTAAACTTATTTTTTACCAAAAATATTAGTGAAAGTAATTAAAAGTAATTACAATTATTAAGGAAACATTAAGCTTAATAAAAGACTAAACCTTTAACTTATGGGCCCAAATGAACTAGAAAGTTATAAAACACTCAGTTTATGGAAATATATCATCGATAAACCTTCCAATGTTTAGTTTTTTTGGTTTATTATGACTTTTTTTAAGTGATAACATGTGTACACCTAACTTGTTGCCAAAAATTCCAAGTGAGTCATTTTACTTCCCTATAAAATGCAACCACCTCTCCCCATTCCTATCTTCTCTAAAAACACTTAATTTCCACCATGATATGTCCAAATAGATTCATAAAATCCCTCCCACAGAACTTCAAACCTTTCTTTGTGTAGTAATCCTCTCAAGGAAGCCTTTTGGTGAAAAAGAATATAAGTTACCTGATTAAGAGGTAAAGTCTTCTCTCAAGCTCTCTAGTTTCATTTATATTACCCACCCCCCAATATATTTATTCAATTATTATATAACAAAAATATTATAATAAATATAATATGATGTTTTTATGAAAAATTTTTGATTTACACTTACACACACCTCCATCTAATTGGTAATGAAAATATTGTTTCTGTGTACGGGGAACTATTGCCTCACAAAACGATGATTGTTCATTTTTTCTTTACCACCTACCATGTGGCCTTTATGATTGAAAAAAAATTTATATATATTATATATTATATTTATAATGTCTTTATTATTATTTAATTATTATTTAGAATATACCTTTATAATTTCCATCATGTGTAAATACGATAATGTCTTTAGAAACTTATTTTAAACCACTATACAGGAGTATAAAGACCACAAAACAAAAGGAAGGTTAAGGTAAAAGATTTCATCTCAATTTACATTCCATTGTGTCTTATTTGTTTTTATGCGCATAATTTATTTTATATGGTATATGTAATACTTTTTTCATGTTATATCATGAATACTCTTATTGTCATGATATTATATGTTTAATTTAATGTCCTACCATTTTATAGATTATGACTCAAATGTTTCAAATTCAAATGGGATGGTTTGGAATGTTTAAAGATTATTTAGATATATAATTTTCTTAAATAATATCTTGGTGATCTCACTTCCTTTTTTTATTCTTAACTTTATCTTAAAATGATATCTTTATTATAATAATTTTTCATTGGATGTTTACATGAATATCCATATTCTCCTATAATGGATATTATTTTTTTCAAAATTGTATATCATTTTACAGACAGTGTATACTTTGATGGTTATTTTATTATTTGGATAAAATTGATAATTCCATAATTTTTATTCAACATGGATATATTATAAGACACATTATTTATTTTTATTATTCTATATAAAGAAATATTTGGATTGTTAATTACAGGTGGAGCCCAAACTTCATATAGATCCTCGATGAATCAATGGGTTCTCATAAGACAAATAAATTGGCCAAATTAAAATGTTTTATATCCATAGTTTTAAACTATCTTGTGAAAGGTATTAACGATATTGTTTTTCATGTGCATTAAATATGACTTCCATTAAGAAAAAATTTCTCTCATTTAGATTTAGTTATTATTCATCTATGATATTTTGTGTTGACATATCTATACATAAATTTAATTTCAGTTCATTGATTAAATGTAATGTGTTTTATTTTATTACCTTTCCATATTTATTTTTCCTTATATAGTTATTTTATTGTAATGTGTTATCAGTTATTTACCTTGCCTTGTAAATTTATTCTTATTGATTAATTAATGCGTATTCTTTATTTACCCTTACTGAGGATTTTATCTAACCCATATTAGTTTTTATTTCTCTAGGTTATAAAGAAGAAATATTTGAATAATCTTTAAAGGATATAGTTTATTTAATTTTATTTTGTATCATGTTTTTAATTTCTATTTCCCAATGTATTACGGGTATCGTATAGGTAATCTGGCTTTAAAAGAATTCTAAATTGATCAGTCCTTCGGTATTTGATTCCTTGAAATCATGTAAATGTAATAAAATAATGCACTACCTGCAGGATTCTAGGTCTAGGGCATTACAAAATTTATTATTTATTATAAAATAATGTAAAGTATGTCATAATATCACAAACCAAAAACATGAATAACATGATCACATATTCTCTTAAAACATGATAATCTTTTTCCAAAATTACCTAAATCACTATAAAACCTCAATGAAAATATATATTCTTACAAAAAATAACTATATCATGAATCCCAAAATAAAATCATTTACTATTGAATATATTCTATAAATCGATAAAACACAACAAACTTAAAAATTCCCTTTATCATCAAATAACTAGTCAATTTCTAGGTCACCAATACTATCCAATTTACTATATCAATATCATTAATATATTTACCCCAACTAAACATCATTATCTCAACACCAATTTATCTTTCCCCCAAAAATTCTTTATCCAAAAAAATCACATTACCACTAAATCATGTTTCATGGTTATCGGTACAATTCAACACATTCTTTAAAATATATAATGAAAAACTATAGCAGAACGATCCATAGATGCTTTAAAATTTTTATAACTATAATATCATTGATAAAACACTTATATGACATAATTATTAAACCCCTATACATAAAAAGTTCAATCATTCCACTTTAGTGATTAGCTTAACATAGGTCCTTCCTTAGTCTAGGAATTATCTTGGATTAGGGAATTGAATTGTATAATGTCCAAGTTATCCACAAATAATACATTGAACCAAAAATGGTACCTTATAATGTATTTTATTTCCTTCCATTGGACTCTAAATTTTACCAATGAAATTAATTGATTCAAACCTATCTTTCCCACAAATAAAACATCTTCTTATTACTTTAATACATTTCTCTAGGTGGTTCTTACCATTTTCAAAACATGTAGTAATATAAATCTACTTTAATCCATGGTCTTCATGAAACTCTATTTTTCTAATTTTTATTTCATTTATAAACATTCATATGTTAAGGTTTTTGATTATATGTCGAGATATATAGTCATGTATAATAAAATGTTTTTTATTTTATCACCCATTTCATTTGGTTTATCTTGAGGAAAATCAGTTCATCTTCTATCATATTAAGCATTAACAAGGTCCCTTATGGTTCCATCCATTAACTAAAACCAAAATTATAATTTTAGGTATAATAGTTTTATTTATATATGATAAAATTAAGAAAAATCAATCATAGGATTTATAAATCATGACACCTTCTTTTCAATCTATGACAACTTAGGTTTATCCTATGACATCCATAGTCATTATCTATTCAAATTGTTCATAATGGTTTATAATTAAAATGTGAATTATCCTAATAGTATCCCCTTGAGAGTGCCTAAATAGGTGTATAGTCTTGTATACACTCATCATGCACTGATGAAGATCAAGTTGATACCCAATATTCCCTATTTTGAGTTGTTACCCCAAGGTGCATCTATGTCACAACTATATTTACTTGATAGTATCCATATAGAGATGTATTTTATGATAAAAACAAACTCCTTTCTTTACTATAACGTAGGATGTTCTTCGAAGCAAAGTCATATCTAAAGGGTTCCCACTAAATTTTTATCGTCATAGTTTCCAAAGAAAAATAATCCATACTGTAATACCAACTAAAGAAATCAGAATATTACATGAATAGTTATTACATCTTATTAGATAAATATTCATTACTTGTTATTTTGATCCATGCTATAATTTTAAAGTTTTAGTGTTTTTGGAATCTTAGATTCAAAAAATTTGGAACATAAATGATCTACATCATCTGAAACTTAGTTCTTCACAATTTTCACCCTTCTTAGACACACCATACGTAAACCCTTTCTTCATATCCTAGGAAAAATTTAAAAACTAATAAAGGTCGAACATAGATTATTAGTATGGGTAAACATGGTAGATATTTATCAATGATCATATATATGATTATCATGAGTAAAAGGTTATGAGAACATGTGATTATCAATAGAAAATCAAACCCAAAAATTCATTGATCATGATCATGAGTCCAGACATAAAATATTTTTATGTCACAATATTGGAGAATCATCAGAAAAAGATTTTGATCCATAAGTTAAAATCATAAGAATATAAAAATTTAATAAGAGTGTGGAACCATCATAGGTGTAGAAATTATATCATATTTCAGGTTAACTATCTAGAACATCATATCATAGAATACCAGACATCACCAATTGTTTCCCAAATCACAGTGGATAATGCTTCACCACATGTTTCCTATTTCACAGTGGATCATGTATCCCTACATATTTACTATAGTGGATTGAGTACATCAAATAATTTCCCATAATTATATCCCAAGATTAAAGAGTAACAAATACATTTGTGGGTTATATAATTCTAAACCCAAACATCATATAATGAAAACCATATACAAGCTTTCTAGAAGATCAAAAATAATTCTTATTTCCATAATATCATAAACCATGGAAAGGAAATGGGTTTCATAATCATTTAATCATATCATCGTAGAATAAAACATGGAAAATAAATGGGTTTCATAAAGGTTTCAAGTTAACTTAATTATCTCCGGAGGGAAAGAAATAGGTTTCTAATAATCATCCTAAAATAACCATCATCGTAACCAATCCTAATAAACAATGTGGATGGTATCATAATATAATATCCCAAATGAAGCATGAAAATACATAAAGGATTTTACATAGATTAGAGATACCTTTAAAATAATATTCAAACCATTATTTGAAAACATGACAAAAATATCATTTTATTTTGAAAACATTTTAACAAAAAACTTCAAGAATATTGATGAAATTATTTTCATTGAAACAAATCATAGAAACATGTAATGGAATCATAAAATAAAAGAATATACTTTATGGAGGTAAAAAATTATACCATATATGTTAAAAGATAACATTATTTTAACAATTTTGTAAAAGGCCACAAATGAATTCTTTGGAAAAAATAGATGTATTTATTTTTAAAGATTTTTATATAAATTAAGTGGTTGAAAAATAACCTTTTAAAAACATTTAATGTTTGAGAAGTATATTTTTTAAAATATATATATAAATAGTATAGAAATGGAAGAAATGTTTTCCATCCAAAGTATAAATAAGGTCGGATTTTCTTTAAAAATATTTTCTTGATCATTTAAAGTAACAAACAGAGAAGAATTTTAAGATTCGATAAAAATTACACAAATAATCAGAGGATAATAACCTATATGAGGTTTAATAGAAAATAACCACATAATTTACCCAAATAGAAATTTAGGGTAGATACTCTTAAAAAAGAAATGAAATTGTAACATCAACCCCTGTAGATTTAATAATCTTCACATAAAAATCTCAAAAAATAGATAACATTATATTTATTTTTAAATCCCCATAACTTTCATGAGATAAATTTTCATAATCCATACTTGATACTCGAGTACTCGGATAATAATGTAGATCCTAACACATCATGAGGGGAATTCCTGATCCACATGGGTTTACGACTATCACCTTTCATCATACAAGATCAAAGAGGGAATTAATTTTCTACAAAAATAGTGGAACACAAAAGATACAAGTTAGAATGCTCAACACTAAAAAAAGGGAATTAATAGTATCAAATATGTAAAAAAAATACCATGAAATATTGATAAACATCCCAAAGGAAAAAAACAATTTCAACCAGACAAATGTCTCAAAATCTCATGTGTAATAAGTGGAAAATAGCTCCACTGATCACCAATATCATTCCATGGTACCAATGGTCGAGAACATCCAACACTTACAAGAGGAACGTTCCCTTTTCTCAGACCTGGAAAAAGAATGTCTACAAATACCCAAAGTAAAAGTTAAGGTGTGTGTTATAAATCACATTAGGGTCTCAACAATTATTCTAAAATCAATTCCATAATAATTAAACTGATTAATTTTCATTGAAAATTATAACAATTCATGGTACATCATTCAATAATTTTAAACAAAAACATGCTTTCACATTAAAATAGACAATAGATATATAAAAATAATCAAAAAGGATTAAATGGATATTTTATATAAATCAATTGTAAAGAATAAAATAGTTCTATAATTAATAAAATGTATACTCTAGTCAATAAATCATAGTGAATAACCATGTATGAAGGCCCCGGGGTTTGTAAGTTTTTTATAAAATAGGATCCTCAAAAATATTGATAATGATCTCCACTAAATTAAAGTGTGCACATAAAAATAAATTCCAATAGGGGAACCCATCATTATAAATCTACACCCTAATACTAGAACCCATTATGGGCAATCATGTCGCATTTTTTTAATCACAATCATCATAATCAATCCATTACTATAAATGAAATCTAGAAGAATGATTGTCCAAGTTACCACTACATAGCAAGGATAACATTTTATTCAATAAATAAATAAATATATATGGTAAAATTAAAAATTTCAAAAAAATTTGAATTATAATTCCCAGTTTTCAGTTTTCACCGTACATTTTTCACCTCAAAATCAAAAATAGAGTTTTTATCAATTATTTCCATTTCAAATCATCTATCACATTAAGGATAGAGTATTTTAGGAACATTGTAGTAGTACTATATAAAAATTTTAGTAGTGGTGGAACTATAGCACTGGAGACACTATTGTGGTGCTAGGAACTATAGTAGGATCTGTATAAAAAATATGACTATAAAAGGAACTATAGCAGCCTGGGTACTATAGCAGTAATATTCACCAATGGGCCTTTGGGACAAAACTATGGGCCTTTAGGGCTATATATTGTTATTTAATTTCTATTATGTATCAATTTTGACCTAAAATAAATTTAAATAAAATAAATAATTGTTTAAATAAAAATTCAGTTTTTAAATAGTAACCTAGTGATTTCACTATTCATCAAAAATTGAAAGATTTCAGAAAATTACCAAAAATTCACCCTAGGATAATTTCGATATTCTGAATCCAAAAATAAAGTCCATTTAGAAAGATAAAATTTATAAAATTTCAAAAAGTGGGTATTAATATTCATAAAGGCTAGTTTATATAACATATCCTTGTTTAGTGAAACTCGGTATTGCGTACAATACATGCTATCATGGAAGGTCGTGATTGAGTGTAATGCAAGCCAAGTCAGGGATGCGTGTAGTGAGAGCTCATTTTGGTGTAGCGTAAAACAGAAGACATCAATGAAATTAAAAAAGAATATTTTTCATAAAATTTCGTGGTGTTACATTCTACTCCCCTTAAAATGAATTTCACCCTCGAAATTCGTCGGGGTTATAAATGGTTTACTACTTGAAAATTTCTTTAATAGAAACCCACATCGTAAAAATTAATACCAAAACTTATCTTTAAAAACTAAATTATGAAACATAATGGTTACCCAAATTAACTAATCACTGGGTTTCCACAAAGGAGAACATAGGTGAAAATATGGATATGGAAGAGAAATCTAACCATCATGTTCTGATAGAGAGTGGTAGAGAACATGGATATGAAAATACAACAATCAAAAAGCCATAAATTTGTGATGATTTAAGGTACCATCTGATTCATCGGATATAAGGACACTAGGATAACATTTTTTTGTATTCAAGATCATTTCATTAAAGTTGAACAATTGTTGAATTAAAAGAAATACTTACTTGATTTTGGTACCATATTACGGTTGTTTGTACCTTGAACAATTTCCACAACATCTCTTAAAGAAATTAAGTTGAATTTGTCTTCTGTGAAGTGTTATCAGATCATGCGATAGAATGATAGGTCATTCCATCTGTCTCAAACAAAAGGATAGTAAAAGTTATTAAATATACATAAGTCCATCTATAGTGATTTTAATTGTATATGATTCCTAAAATGGACTTATAATTCATATATCATACTGCTTAATACAATAAAACTAGCTTCTACTAACCAGGGTCTTCTTGTAGGCCAGTGGTAGGCGATAATGGCATGTCGCACGTCGGTTGTGGGTTCAATTCCCACATCCCTGTCCGAGGTGACGGGTTGTCTCCCATTAGGCATGTATTCCCTTTTCTTAAACTACACTATTATAACATTCCATCAATAATATTAAAAAAAGTTCTAGCCTTAAACAATACTAACTTACGTCCAACATAATTCATTCCAATCTTTAGGCTTATCTAAAATACTTCAGTCCAAGTTCATAGTATAAAGAAAACAGTTACTAGAAATGTAATCTACCGATCATGTGAATACCATCATTTATCCACCATATATCATACAATAAATCTTGTTGGTCACATTCCAAACATGTAAATATCTTAATCATGTATTCTATTGAAACATAAATTACCATATAACGTTAGTGAAAACATGAATGCTATCAAAAGTTAACTCCTTCCACATACCCAAATTGAAAAAAAAAATATACTCAAACCATGATATCACATTGTCCTTACATCAGTCATGAGATCAATAATACTATCAAACATCTTATTATCTCATTATCCTTTCATTATATTTATATCATCTACTTTCCAAAAATATTACAATCACTTTTCATGGTTACCAGTACCATATAATTATTGAAAACCAATACATAGATATTCAAAAATTCCATGATGCCAAAAATGAGATTCCATGATACTATTTTGAAATCCCATAACATAAACACTTAATCATTACACATAATCATTTTCATACTCAAAATAACAAATAGTGATTGCATATGACTTCCCTTTATCCTTTTCCTTAAGTGGTTTCTCATGTTGATCATCATTAACCCTTGGATTAGGGCATTGATTTTCATAATACCCCATTTCCTTGCACTTGAAGCATTGAAGTGTTGGTGGTGCATTCTTTGCAGTATTTTCTTTATTCACATCATTAGAAACCCTTTTTCTATTACTTCGACACTCAGCTGATCGATGACCTTCTTTTCAACACTTAAAACATTTTCTATTCCCTTTAAGAAAATCTTTGTCATGCTTCTTTCCACACTTTGAGCATAAAGAAACATTCATCTTCTTTTCACCATTATTCTGAGAGTTCTCCTTGAACTCCATATTTCATTTCTTGTCAAAACCATGAGATGGATATGTTACACCAACTTCTATTTATACCTTGATAGCACAACGCACAATTTCTTCATAGCTACTGAAGTCTCTTATAGCCAATGCCCTTCGAAGACTTGGTTTTAAGCCACTGAAAAATCTATCAACTTTACTTTCAGGTTGGATGATAAAACCAGATGCATACCTTACGAGTCTTGTAAAATTCCCTTCGTATATACCAACAGATTCATCATCTTTCTTCTTAATCTCAAGGAACTCCTTTTCCATCTTTGTTCTAAGAATACGAGGTAAGTACTTACTAAAAAACAAGTTCTGGAACTCGTCTCATTCCATGGATTCAATTTCATCTAGGGTCCTTTTATTCTTAATTAGAGTCCACCACTGGTTTGCTTCACCTTCTAAATGGTAAACAACTAGAATGAATTTATCATGTTCCAAACATTAAAGTATGGAAAATATCTTTTCAATGGTACTGATCCATTGTTCAGCAATAAGTGTATCAGAAGACCCATTGAAAGAAGGTGGATGTTGCCTCATGAAGGACTCAATAGAATATTGTTCCCTTCTATGATCATTTGGAAATCCATAATGATTCATAACTAGTGTAAGTATAGAAATAATATTGTTCACTCCATCTCCTATCACATTTGGTTTTTTAGGAGGACAATCATTGCATTGTCCATTACATTGATCAATACGGTTCTTTCGGGATCCAGCCATCATCTAAAACCCAAAAAGAATAGTGTGAGAGGAAAAAATCATGCTAGGGAAAACAACATAATAAAGGGGGATTACCTTCAATATATAACATCATAGGGTTAATTCTAAGATTGTTACCATAATTCTAGGACTATAATCTATACTTATACTTAACCTTAGGGACATCCCTAGACATACCTTAGAAATATCTCTAGGGATCTCACTAATGTTTTCGCATCTTAGTTTCCAAAGGTTAACTAAACCTTTCCTCTGATACCAACTGTAGAGACCCAAAGCTTTACTTACATGGACATTAAATTACTTTTGTGGAATACTTAATACATAACAAAAATAGACACCAAAGGACCATAATAGTTTAGTGTTTTTGGAAACATGGAACATAATCTTCTAGTCTTGGTGAAAGATCTTCAACATCTCCCGTAAAGATATTCCCATTTTTCTTACCTAAATATTTGCTTTATATTCTGGGGAAAATAAAACATATAAAGGGTGAGCTAAAATGATCAGTAATGGTAAGCATGGGAAAAAAAAATAAAACAAACCATATACATTTGAACTTTAAAACATGAACATAATGTTTAAACATCAAAATATTTAGTTGTGAAATAAATCTTGGCAATACGTAAGGCATAGATCATAAAGGAACACCAATAATGATAAAATAACATGGGAATAAAAAATTTAATTATGGAGAACCATTAATCACATGATATGATTTCTATAGTATCCAAGGCATTGCTGCCAAGACCATCTTAGTGGAAAAAGTCCCTTTCTGAATCGAGTTCACTCCTCGTTCCAGTCCTGTAATACTGAACTGGATTAACTTAACATTCTAGCCATGTCTATCTCATGAGATATAAATCTTTACCCAATGCATAGGAGGGAGATATAGTTCCCACCCATCTCATAATGAAATCATTCTTACTTGTGCCACAAAATAAACTTAAAACATTCATCATAACCCAAAGAATAAAATTGGTTTCATAAACATCATCCCATCATCACATAATCCATATAAAACAAATGGATATTTAATCATAAGAAAAGTGAAACCATGTATATCATAGAGACATTATACTTGAAACATACACATATGAAATAATGTCATCTTAGATAGAAAATGTTTTTTATAAAACACTTGAAATGAATTCTTGAGGAAAATATCCTTTCTTCTTCAAAATTATTTTCTATTAAAAAAATTCCATGCAATTTTAAAAGAAATTTATTTTTTTGAAAATAGTCATAAAATCTTATAGAGTAAGATTCATGAAAATGAGGCCTTATGAAACCGTAAAAATCCATTCACACCGTATAAGTTAAAAATAACATTCTTCTTGTACTTTTATCAAAAAAGTCAAAAATTTCCCCTTGTGGTAAAAAAAGTAATATTCCTTTCATAACATGTGGTAATTTTAAAAAATGGGTAAAAAAGAATTTAAAAGTACATGAAAAGTTTTTTAGAAAACATGGGCATGGATGATAACAATAACCCCTGTAAATAATTACGAATAACAATCTCGGATAAAAACGAGATTGGAATATTTATCCCTTACCTTAGGTCTGATATGCTTCATATGTATCTGAACCTCATGTATAATGATTTAAATAATGTCATTGAATTATTAAAGAATCATATTCATTGTTATTATATCATATATGGTACACTTATGACTTTATATTACCTGTTCTTTTGTAAATTCCATGTTAAAGAAGCGTTTTGGGTAAAATCATTTCATTTATCGTAAGTGTTTTGACATGTAGTTATTGGTATTATTACTTATATCCTGATTTAATTAATTCAAGAATGTAAAACTTAATTTATATATAATATATACTCAGTATTTAAATATATATGATAGATCGATAAATGGAATGAAATACACCATTCATGGAGACAGTAGGTCGTACGTACGCATGAACGTTGTTTTCTTTTCCTTATTGAATTGAATGGAATTAAGTAAATGAAACATATATGTACATAAATACAGTATCATTATTATGTAATATCGTTCATGATTATTTATTATATATACTTTATAATCATACTTGAATGGTTAATCATGGAAAATGAATCTCATTGCGTTCGTCGAGACGGTAGTCCATACGTACGCACGAGCGATGATAGCATTCCCATGATCGTGGAATTGTATTGAAGTTATGTATAATATTTAAGAATAAATATCGCCTTACAATAATAATATATACCTATTTATTTACACTATTATACCCATCCAAGTAAGGTGGTGGTGGAAAACAGATTACACCACAGCGTGGAGACGGTATTCTGTACGTACGCACGCGTGGTGATTTCGTTTCCGTAGGATGGATATAAGATGAAATTGGATTGTTTAATATTTATAATATCATATAAGTATATGAGTGATAATGATGTTATGAATTTATTATGAAACAAATAAATAATAAGAATTAGAAGAAGAAATAAATTGGAAATAATCGGTAAAGGATATTACCTCTTCTTTGACGCGCCTCTTCTTTACCTCCTCTTAAGGCACTAGGGTTGGTCTTTTGAGGAGAAAAAAACCTCTATAATGTTTATAGGGAAGATTATAAGGGAAATGGGTAGGGTTTGGCTGAGATTCAAGGCTCAAAAGGGTGTGAAGAGAAGAGCGAAGGGGTGCCCTTTTTATAATGGAGGAGAGGGGGACTTTTGGAAAAGCTTAAAATATTATTTTATAATAAAGTCATATTCGGTTTATAATAGTTCAAAATTGATTTATTTCGAATCTAAAGTGGCTATGGGTAAAAATCATCTCAACTAATAGGTTTTAGACAAGTTTAGGTTACTATTTTAGCCTTATCATTTAGATTTAACTCTAAGTTAAATAATTTAACCATTACCGCGTCTTCTTGTTTTCTTACACTATATGGTTAATAAACTTACAATAAAAAGCCAAAAGAACCCCAAGTGGTTAATTATTAATAAATATAAACTTATCTATGTCATTTTTCCGAACATTAGATTTTTAGGAATATAATAACAATTAATAATATAGTATTTGTTTTAAAAACTATTTTATGTCAATTTTGACACTATTTGGTAATTGATTTTTGTGAAAATCATAACAGAATGATTAGTTCTAAAAAAGTTAATTAAATCAATAATAACATGTCATATTAACCTATAAAATTAATTTAATTCATAAAAAGGATGAAATTACATTTTTTCAGTATTTATAATATCAATTATTTTAATATTTCATTATTTAGGTAATTACTTTATCACCATTGTGTCATAAATAAATTAAATTATTTAATGTATAAAAATTATAAATAAAATCCCATTAGGTAGTAATTACTGTTATCTTTCTAATTAATATTTATAGACGAATTTAGCTTATGTATAACCCTATATTAAAAAAAATTTAGTTATTAAACATTAATTTTAACCATTTTAACCCTTCCTTAAATAAAATAATAATAAATGTCCTAATCTAATCCAAGTGGACCTAAAGGGTAATATTTTATTCATAATGTTGTTTTTGGTCAAATTACACTTATCTAATAAAATTAGGACATGTGTTAGGGTAATAATAATATCTTTTTTACCCTTAATTACCCAATTTACTTTTAACCGTGGTAAATAAGAGTAAAAAGTTACTATTCAACAAAAATTATTTTTATCTTATTGAACGAAATTTTACTCCTTGATATTAACCGTGTCTCTCAGAATTTTGAAATTCCCCTCATAGAAGCGGTAAAATTATGTTTCATGTAAATTTTCAAACTCTCATAGGAGGTGTGTAAAATACGGGGAAATGTTCAATAAACTTTTTATATATCTAAAATTATTATAAAATGACTCCAATGAATTACATTGATCTTATATAGGTACTATGTATCAATTTTGACCTAAAATAAATTTAAATAAAATAAATAATTATTTAAATAAAAAGTCGGTTTTTAAATAGTAACGCAGTGTTTTCACTATTCATCAAAAATTGAAAGTTTTCAGAAAAATACCAAAAATTCACCCTAGGCTAATTTAGATATTACGAATCCAAAAATGAAGTCCATTTCGAAAGATAAAATTTATAAAATTTCAAAAGGTGCGTATTACTATTCATAACGGCTAGTTTATGTAACGTATCGTTGTTTAGTGAAAGCCGGTATTGCGTACAACACACGCTATCGCGGAAGGTCGTGATTGCGTGTAATGCAAGCCAAGTCAAGGATGCATGTAGGGAAAGCTCCTTTTGGTGTAGCGTACAACACATGAAATCAATGAAATTAAAATAGAATATCTTTCATAAAATCTCGAGGTGTTACAGTAGCCACCTCTGCCTCCTCTTACAGGCCCTCGCCTCCTCCTTCGTGGTAGCCTCCATTGTGAGATAAGAGGTGTCTCATACTCATGTTGTTGCACAGTCTTCTAATATTCCAGTTCAACCTACCTACGAACCTGAATTACCCATAGTTAATGAATTATTACGAGAATATGGACCTCCTAAGGGGGGGATAGAGTTCAAAAATCCAGGATATTTGGAACAACACTTACAAATTTTGAATGTGATGAGGATATGGATCCAGTTGATTTAGATAGTCCACCAATAATTGAGATAGGGTGAGATCAGAATTTTTTTTCCTCCCCATTTAGTAAAGAATCCACTCAAAATTATTTTTTCTATGATATGGATGAATCTTCTCCTATTGATGATTATGGAGAGAAGGATGATTAAAAAATGATAAATTGGAAGATAGAGAGGATTAAAAAGTATATAAGCATGATAAGGCAAGTTATGATAAAAGGGATGATGATGGCGATGAAAATAATCTAAATATAGAAAACCTATTCTTGTTATTATTCAAAGGAATGATGAATCTGTTAATCCAATGTTTTCTTATACTCATTTTTTAGAAACATTGGTTTGAACTAAATCTTATGAAGATATATTAATGATTTTATACACTTTGCCTTCTCTTGGAGATATTCTTATAAGTCACTCTCAAGAATAGAATATCTATGAATTGTCTCAAAACATGGTTGTTTAATAGAGGATTAAGAAGAAGAATATGAGGCCTCCCTTAGAGGTATTTATCAAAATCCTTATCACTTCTCTCCTAATGTGGAATCATGTAGAAAGACTCATGAGTTATGTTCTCACAATTATGATCTGGATGATGATGCCTCTTAGGATGGTTATCCTACACAAGCACATGATGGTCCATCTCAACAAGATGAACCCTCTTCTGATCAACATCCTATAATAACTTATACCAATTTTATTTATATAAAGAATTACCATTTGGATGTTTTGAAATTAAGTTCTTTTTTCTATTAGTTGGGACAATACTCATGAAAAAGAGAAATATATTTCATACACTATTAAATTTGTTTCTCCAAAAATCTGGCCAAGACTGTTCCTAAAAATAGATAATATAACTAAAGTGATTTAATCTTTCAAAAGATAAATTTTATGGTCTAGAATCCACATTATATTCCTATAATTTGAATCATGTATAAGCTAGATATCATGGATATAATATATCTCAAAGTGATAACCACTCTAACCAGACCTTCAAGAAACACATAAACACCTTATTCTACTCCTTCGTTATCTATTGATGATGATTTTTTTAATGTTTATACATGATCAAATTCATAGTATTTTGGAAAATGTGAAGGATATTAGAAATAAAGTTCAAATGGAAACTTCTTCTCAATGAGATAAGAAATATGATTTAATTAAATAAGAATCCGTTAATACTACCAATGAATTTTTTTTATTCAAGGGTTAAATTATTTATTATCTCGATTTCTTTTGCACTAAATAATATCTCAATAATTAGTTCATATCATTGTCCAGATATTTAAAGATATGAATGTTTCTAATGTCCTTATTTTAGAACCAATTTCTTTTACATTACCCCACATCTATACCACTTATTCCCAAGACTCAACCTCAGATTCAATTACTTCCACATCATCTATTCCAACCGCTACCTCACATATACCTCTTATAGGACCTTTTTTTTGTGTATATATATATATCATCAATGGTACCCATTTTGTTATTTTACTTAAACCATACATGTTAAACTAATTGGAAATGAAGTTTCACTCATTGAATACAAGTACTTTTTGGTATCTTATTATATAACTGGGTCTAGATGATGATTTCATGGGTTCATTCTCCAAAAGTTTCTAGTGGATTGAATGCCTTATTTCGTAGGTGTATTTTTTGGAATACAACAGAGTCAATTTAAATTTGAGGAATAATTTATTTCAATTTATGTATTTGGTTGGTTCTATATAAGTCTATGGTTTATATTTTTTTCTTATTACATACATATATAAATAAGTTTATAATGATATACCAAGTACTTCCATCGTGTAATTTCTTGTATTCATTGTATAAGTATTATTTACAGTTTTCAAAAATATCCAACATATGGATGATGTAATTAATTATCTTTATCTCATTTTTTTTATATACAAATTAGATTATAATGATGAATGTGTAATATTTATTTTCAACACTAAATAGAGAAGTTGAAAAATGGGGAGATTGAAGACACAAGCAACGAGTTCATTGAACCAAGATTCATGAAATCACCAATGTAAGGTTTGTAAACATAATAGATATCCAATTATCAATGTTTTTATGGTTATTCTACATCTTATGAAATTGTTACATGGAATTTTTTGGAAAATTTTAGTAGGAGAGGAATGGATGAAGTAATTTAATAGTTACTCTCATCTTTCCTTCATTTTTTTCTTTGACCTCTTTTTGAGATTGTAAAAAGAAGAAAAGTGTTGTTTTAATCCTAGTTTTTTATTTTACTTGTTTTATATATACAATTATTAAAGGAGGAATATATTTCCCTCCATTTTATAGTAGTTATTATATAGATCCCATGATCATATCTTCTTGGAACATCCTCCTCCATGAAGTGGATCATCAAATTTTCCCAAGAATTTCTCTGTATCCAAAATCTGATCTCATTTCCAAAACATAAAGTCTTTAAATTATTGGTATTCACTTGGTTTGTACATAATGGGATAGAGTTTTGGTTTTCTATTGGTTAGATATCATTATTGTCTCTGGTGACTAAGTTATAATATCTTTAACAGTCAAATTCTAATATCCCTACCATTAGGTTAAACTTTAATTTTGGGGATCCATCAATGGGTGGTTAGGGAATGAGAATTCTATCTTTAATTCCGGGATCCAAATTTGGTTTCTTATTTTTACAGTAAATTTTCGCTGAACCTATACACTATTGAACTATCCACATAGACTCTAAGAAGGTATATGGGTAATGAAGATCTAATACCAATGACCAATGGTCATGTTGTGACTATTACCCATCCATTTAGTGAAATGAGAGGTTGTTTCCCTAGAATTTGATATTGTCTTGCCTGAGAGGGTTCAGAATCATGATGTTTCTAGAATAGTGGTTAACATATTCACTGAGTTGGTGAATTTCATTCCAATTCAGGTGATGAAGTCTATAAAGATATAGTATTGGGGTATAACAATATATTCTTGAGCTTGTATGGTGAACTGATTACCATCATCTCTGACACTAGCTCTAGTTTTATCAAGGGTTTGGGTGATAATTTAAATAATTATTGGGAACCATCTTAACCAAGATTTTAGTATACCTTTTTCTTTTCAATGTAAAATTTGAGTGATCATAAATATGATAGGAGGTTCTCAGAGTTCATGTAATGAACTTTGGAAGTTCATGGGAGGACCATTTTCCTTTAATGGAGATTACATATATTATTACTTACCCTAAAATGATTCATATTTCCTTGTTTATAGCATTGTACCACCCTCTGTTTCAAACCCCACTATTTGGGTGGAGTTTTGGATAAGTTCTTACCTTAGACTAAGTCTAATGTGAGAAACTACTGAAGAAATTAACTAGTGTGAATAAGCATGCATTTGTCTTAAAACATTTTGTTATTTTATTAAGATCATTATAGTATTCCCATGAATTCTTTACAAACATCAATTGAGTCATTAATTTTAAGCAATCATTCCATTACCCACATCTCATTCCCATACACCAATAATAATGTGTTTTTTTAATATTTTTATCAATGAAGATTTACTTGAGCATCAACATTATTTCACTTTCATTATTCCTGAAAACTAATCAAGTTTCTTTTTCATTATAAATATGCTAACATAGTTGATCTTCTTAAAACATAATCTTGAATCATGACTATAAATAGAATCATTATATTCAAATATATAAGAAAAAACTTCAGTATCTTCATATTTTATTTCCATTATAATTATCAATTATAGAGACTGCATTTTCAAAAGTTAACACTCTTAAACTTCTTTTTCATTGATCTTATTTTCAATTTCTCATCATATTTATATTTTTAATTTTATTAATATTATTAGGAAAAACCATTATCATAATATTTCTATATTTATTGCTTGTAGGAACATGAACCTGTGGGGCGTTGTGTTTCTTATATTTTGGGAATTGACTTGTATAGACACAAAATACATGTATGTTCTAGTTTAGTTTTTATTTTATTTTCTGTATTACATCGGCCAATTAGGCCTTTTATTGATTTCTACGGACATAGGGTAGTTATATTTTGTGAAGGGGTCAAGAAGGGAACTAGAGGAATCTAAATAGTTTTCTTTATAGGGGAGGGAGATCGGGTTAGTGGAGGGATTAATTAGTGTGTTTAATTTTTTTAAACCTTTGTACTGTATTGTTTTAATTTATTTTCTTTTCCTTCAGTGTGGACGTCCGACATATAGATTGGTCATGCCAAATTTTTATTTATTTTCTACTGATGTTTTTATTAATTGTTTATGGGGGAAATCATTCCCTCATAGTGATTCCTTGATGCTCGGACACTTGTCTCTACCTATGGGTGTATCCCATCCACCTGAGTGCATCATATTATTCCTATATCAGAGTCTATGTCTGAGCCATGTAAGGCCTAGTAAACATGGATAATTAGAGAGGAATTAACAATTTCTAGGAATGAATTATTATTTCCAATAAATAAGGATCATGGAAATTGGAATGTATAATGGGAAGATATGGGAGACAATGAAATATATATTGATTCTGGAAATGCCATGGGTATAAAAGGTGGTGAAATGATAATTTGTTGGGGCTAATAAATGGAAATTCACATTCATAACCAATTTGATAATGTAATATCAGATCATGAGCTACTATACATTATTGGATTTGATGATTATACTCCATACCAATGCAAATATAGAAATACCTTGGTGCCATAAATACTATATTATACACTAGATAGTTTGGTTTGAAATTCCAAGTAAAACTGTCATTGACCTCATGGCATGGGACAAGACTTGTTAGCATATCACCACCAGGGGAAATCCAGTTATCCCCTTATCACATACACTAAGTGGAGTTCCACACAACCCTAAATACAAAAATATCCCCAAAATAAATACATGAGGTTGTTTGAAGCTACCTTTGTTCTATGATACAATGTTAGGAACATGGTGAATCTTCCAACTAGTTCTTCTATGAAGATTTTTTTCATTCTTAGAGCCGCCCCACATAGTTTTTTTTCAATTCATTTCACTTATCTAGAACAGGATTGGTAAATGCCTCATGATAATTGGGTTCTCTTGATTTACTTTTCAATATCTATAGGAAAAAACTAAATGCCCCTTGTAATACTTTCCACTTTCAAACATATCGCACCCAAAAGCTGAGTAATTAATCCCTTGACCGAGACACCAAAGGGAGTGTCTCATAACACATATAAAATATATTTTCTTTTTTTCTTCTTCATACTCTGATTTTACATGATTTAAAACCTTCATCGTGGTAAAATATGTGATCTAATAAAATATGTGAATATCAACATTCAAACTCTCTTTTAGAACTCTTGAGAATCTTGACATTTGAATCATTATTTAAAAATCTTAATTTATAATCCTTGTGTGCAGATTCTTCATTAAAAAATTCCATTAAAATCATATCTCAAATATCATAACATTGTATTCTTAATTTATGACTCTGAACTCTATGGAATATATATTATAAAAAATCATCATTCAAAACATCGTTAGCATGAGACCTGAAAATATGATTCATGCAACCATCTGAACCATGAAAGAGTTGCATTCACATGCTGCATGTGTTTTCTCATGAACATTGTCTATTAGCCTGATTTTCCACACCTACATCCATAGTTCCTATTCTATAATAGTTTCATGGAAGCTTAGGACTCCCTATGAGACAATATTTATGCAGGACATTGAAATGTTTTGTAACCTCAGCCTACTAAACTAGTTAAAAATTGATTTAGCATTTAGGTATTTTAAACCAGTTCTAGATTTCAGATAATAAGATCAATTCCAACTTTAATATATCAGCTACCTCTTCAATTCAACCAGTGAACATGATCCATATTCAATTTCCAACCTGTATCAACTTTCATCGATGCTCCAAACACATATAAATATCTCCAAATCATGAATGTCTTTTCATTATGCAATTCTTCCATGCATACCTTCACCCTCAGTCCTCTTCTAAGACTTCTTTATGTCAACACATTGAATGCACTCTTCATATATATACATATATATATATATTCAACGCATATTCATGCAATAGATATTCATGCCATTATTATTGACAAATCACATGCCACTTTTATCAAACATACCTCCTTCATACTTCATATATTTTCCACAAATCCAACCAATCAAGACTTGGTTGCCACAATCCCCCCTGGATGATCTTGTTCTTGAATTAGTTTCCTCTAGTATAGAGTTTTGTGGTCCTATTCCTCCTATTCAAGAGAAGGTGAAAAATAATATCTTATGTGATGATATAGTAGAGGAGTCTCATCTAGACAATAAGGTAATTTCTTTTAAAGATGCTCTATCAAGGGTTATCTCTGATGAACAGCATGGAGAAGCATTTAATCATAGTAAGGACGAAATGGGATATGATGCACAGGATGAGGTGGATTCCAATTACTGGAAAGATCAATGAACGATTTCTTCAAATAACTGAAAAGGTAAGTCAAAGATAGTGGCTACCACTTCCGAGAAATCCTAGAGAAAACCTTGAAACTTGGTTTCTCACGCCTCTACCCCTAATTTGGTGGAATCCTTTTTTAGTACTGCATTGGATGATAAGGATTCCAATAATATAGTTGGTGAATATCAACCTCCTGTAGTTATTGTTTGTAGTGTGGAATTATTAAATATTATGGAAAGTTGTTCTACCCAGGGAGGTAATTCTAATCTTTCCTCAATTCACACTTTATCAAACACTCATGCATGTACCTGTCATATGGACAGTGTGGGTCCAACTAGAAAACCAGTGATTTGTGACTTATTCAATGTTCGTATTTTGGATTTTGTGATTTCTTATTCCATGAAGAGATCTGATGGACTTGGAGGATCCAATATAATACAAACCAGTACCACTGCTAGCCTGGTTCCGGGATCACCTACTTTGCAAACTTAGACCTCTACTCCTGTTAATGGTGGGCACAACAAAGATTCCATTTCCATAACCCCTTATATTAATGTAGAATTGGTTGGGAATGCTACAGCCCTTTATTACAAGAGGTCAACTAGTGACAATAATTCTTCTAGGTATAGTCATGGGGTTTCATCTTTTGAGACTCCCATAACAAATAAGGCATAGATCACACTGGGCATAGACCTTTCTCATCGTGTTAAGGGGACTCAAAAATTAATGGTGAGTATTCCCAATTACTTTGAATTGATAGCATGAGGAAGAAGTGAAGAGGATGATCCAAAAAACAATTGGGTTTCAGGAGCTGAAGTAATGATGTAGCTTTTTGATGTGGCAATTCTAGATGATGGAGATGGTCCATGGATAGTGGCTACCACTTCAGAGAAAACAATGCATTGTGGTTCCACTGTTTTTGTATTGTAGTTTGAATTGTTTCACAGTGGTTTAACAGGGGGTGGGGCTGGGTGTACGAGGTGGGGATGGGTGTACGGGGGAGGGGGGCTACGTACAAGGGTATTGGAGTGTAGGGGATGTCCAGAAGGGGGAAGTGGGGGTGCAGGTGCGGGGGGGGGGGGGTGGTGAATGTTGGGGGTAGTTTGGGTGAAGGGGGTAGGGGTAGTAGGTGAGAAGGGGGAACGGGGTATGGGGGTTCCAGGGGAGGGGGTGTCCATTGGGGGTTCCAAAGGGGTTTCCGGTTGGGAGGTCCAGTGGGGGTGTCCAGTGGTGTTTGGGGGGTCTAGTAGGGCTATCCAGGGGCAGTCCAGGGGGGTCTAGTGGGGGTGTTTAGGGGGTATCCAGGGGGTCCATGGGGTGTCCATGGGGGGTGTCCAAGGGAGGGTGTCCAGTGGGGGGTGTCCAGTGGGGGTGTGGGTGGGGGGGGGGGGGTTGGGGGATTTCTAGGGGGAGGGGTGTCCATGGGGTGTCTAGGACATTCTAACTAGGGGGACAGTGGGGGTGTGAAAGGGGGAGGGGTGTGGTTTTACAGTGGTTCCATTGATATGATAAGAATGTTTCCATTTTTTCACAATGGTTTTCATTCTTGTTTGAAGGAGCAAGGTGAAACCAAGGTGGGTAGTTGTTATTTCTGGGAAAACCATCTATACCCATGGTTATTTAAACCCTAGGTATGTGTGTTTTGAATAAAAGTATATATACCAATGGTTTAATTAACCATTGGTATATAATTTCTGCTATAAAAATGTATGACCATGGTTCTATAAATAGTGGGTACGGATGTATACCCACAGTTTACCAGAACCATGGGTAATATGAAATTTCAGTGGGTTATACCCATAGTTTCTGCAAAACCATGGGTATAGGGAAATATTGACGCCTCGAGATCCCATGGTTCATGAAACCATGGGTATAGGCTATACCCACAGTTTCATGGGCTATACCCATGGTTTGAAACCATGGGTATATGGAAATTTTCCAGTAGTGTATGGAGGTCGTACCCACACGTATGCATGGGTAATGTTATCATTTTCTAACTATGGGATTGTATTAAGATAGATTAGATATTATAATTATAAAATAATATTTATTTCATAAATATATTATATAAATATTAAATGCATCATAATAACCAAGAATGAATGATGGTGATGGGAAATGAATCACATCACTATGTGGAGGTGGTATTCCACACGTACGCACAATCGATACTTTCATCTCCCATTGGATGAAAAAATAAGACAAAGAAAAGTTATTAAATGAACATAATAACATATTTTTATATGTTATATAATTATTCTATTATATTTTAAGTGTTATTATAGAATTTAATGAGGTAAAAGAATAATTAAAATGAAAGAGATTCATTAAAATGATTACCTTCTCTTTGAGAGACATCCTTTGGATTTCTTCTTAAAGAAACTAGGGATTGTACTTTGATGTGACCCACACCTTTATAACTTTTATAATGATTCGTTTAAGAGGTTATTTTAGTTTTTAATTGAGATAATTTGCTCAATGTGGTGTGCGGAAGAGAGTAGGGGTGGTGTCCTTTTATAGTAAAGGAAATCACACACATGGAATTACTTAAAAGTTATAAATATAATAAAATATTTGTCATGTGAAAGTGGAACCAAGTGGATATATTTTGAATATTGGATGATTATTAGTCTAAATACACTCAAAATAATAAAATTTATACAATTTTAGGTGATTTTCTAACCTATATCACTTAGTTTTACCCCCCCCCCCCCCCACCTGCGTTAACCCTTTTAACGATTACTACAATGTCTATCTCTTTTACTATTTAGAGTCCAAGAAAGTTGCAATGAAAGGAAAGGTGACACATAAGTTTAAAATGGTTTATATTATCAAATAAATACTATTAACTTGTAAAATATACTATTTTTATGAATTTTTTATAATTTAATCAAATATTATGTAATATACAATACCATTAAAGTCATTTTTTGGACTATTCACAATGTTTTAATTTACAGATAAAAAGATAGGTGTAGAACTTGTGTATAAACTTTTAAAACGAAACTAAAATATTTTATTTAAATGAAAAGTTCATCAAATACAATAATTCTTCCCAATTTTATTAAATATAATATTTTAAAAATTATTTACTTGGTTTCTCAATTTCATGAAGAAGAATTGTGTCAGTGTAGCATAAGAACTCAAGGTAGGTATTCCATTACTAAAAGAATACCATCATAAAAAAATTCATCAATATTTAAAAGAACCATATAAAATTTTACATAACATTTGTTTAACCCAATGAAAAAATATTAGAAATATTAAAAAAAGAGTTACATTTTGTATTTATTCTTTACTAAAAAATATTAAGGTCATTATAAATGGAATGTGGAAAAGAATTATCCACAATTTTAAAATAAAATGATTAATGTCTATATTAACCTATCAAATGAAAAAACAATTTTCTTGAAGATTTATAAGCATTATAACATAGTTTTAACTTGGTTTTAAGCCTTTTACCCTTACCATGGAGACAAATATTTATCACATTTACTATTCATAATGACCCAAAATTAAAGGAGAATATTAACCAAATTTCATCCTCAATATTATAAGTATGGACTAATTTTTTTAACATGATTTTGGGTACTTATTTATTATGGATTAATAAATAACTTGGAATTCTATAAAACATTTATAAATATTTGTATAATTTTTTATTCTTATTGATATCACCAATTTAACTTCTAGGTTATAATATTAACATTTAAATAATAATATTTTTATTTTATATTCTACTTCATTTAAATTTCAGTGTTTCATGTTAAGAAATATATCAAGTATATTATTATTTTAAACTAAATTTTAGGGGTGATACATGATTTTAATTATCTTTTTTTAACCCTCGAATCATAACTAAAGAGGTACATAGAGTGTGACCCTATAAACAATAAGTCATGTAGCCATCTTCTTCAACTAAATGTTCATGTTTTTTCAATGTACATGACACCGTCACCCAAAGTCACCCCTAAACCTTTCATATCACCAATGATCATCCTCTGAGATCATCGAGGGGTTTTTTCAAATACTCAATCAACCACTTTCTTCTTTCTCCCAAGGAATAAAATTAATTTTTCATGCCACATAGAGTCACCCATTGTCCACTACCATTCAAAAGACATTACTATAAATTTTTTACATTTCTACCTTTATATTCTAAAATCTATAAATTCCAACCACTGGCCATGGTATAGAAAATTGAAGATCATTCATGGGGAATCAAAGAACAGTTTCAGGTGTTAATACTTGCCACCTAAAAATTCATTTCTAATCCACAACATAGTTGTATAGAACTAGAAGGTATACACAAATTGGAATATATTGTGATGTTCAAGGAGGAATATTATAAAGAAACCTCACATGATGATATAAAATGATTTATGAAATTAAAATCCCAAAGAGCAACCATACATTTATGCCATCGTAGAAGAATGAGGAATAATTTCAAATAAAGTCTTCATACATCAATATAAAATGACCATATTTTCAATACATTAGTGAATCCATGGCTTCATTTGTCATTGATCTATAATATGATCATATATGTCCTCATAGATATTGTCTAATTCTGTTTATCTAATGTCAATTCTTCCAATATATGGACTTTCTACCCTTTCCCTACCTATCTAATGTCTATTCCAATGTATATGGTAGATAACACAAGGTATACATTATAATGATGATTTTATAATGGAAATTAATAAAATAGAGTTTAAAATTATTAATAAGAATTTAACTAATTTCCTATAATCATACACCTATAATGGGTAATCTTGGGACCCTAGGAGCGAACCAAAAAAAATAATAAAGGAAAACCCTGTATTTTTAGAATAACTATATAATTGGTTTTCTCGTCTAATGATTTTCTCTAAAATAAATTCCAATAATTCACCTACATGTGTGAACATACTACAAATAGTATATTTATTTTAATATATTATCATTAAGGATCATGAAACACAAAAAATCAGGATACCTCAGTTACCCATAATATAAATATTATTTTATCTATTTTAGTGGTTTGGATAAAAAAATTTGGGTTTATAAATTTATGTATGCATGTTGTTTTATTTATTTATTTATATATATTTTTTTTTATGTATTCATGTATGTTTGAATGTATGTATATATCTATATATGGATGGATGGATGGATAGTCACACAGATGGATGGATGCATGTATGCATTCATGAGATCCCATAAACAAATTATCCTCATGATTAAAAAATGAAGAATAATTTTTACAATATATGGTACGATCCCTTTCTCCTAGTCATATTTTATAGGGAATATCATGTAAAACTATATGGGCATGCACTACCAAATCATTCAAAATAGTTTTCCCCAGTTTTGAATAAAGAATATGGCTCATTTATTGAATGATAAATAGTATAAAATCAATTGAAACAATCAAAATATTATATTCTGCAATGGGAAAGAATTATGGGAAATGTATATTGGTAACCAATTATTGGAATATAATGATCAAATTATTTAATTAAAAGAACATGGCTTATATAAATGAATGTTTCCACATATTAGTTGTGTGTGTGACACTATAAATCCCTGATAAATCTATCTTTCATCCAGGTTATCCATTTACACCACTATTATAATAGTTATTTATATAGTTAAAAATAAGGGAAATATCTTCCAAAAACATGATCGTATCATACCGTCAAGGTTTTGGAAACTATGGTTATATGAGATATTAATATAGTGATATAGTCACAGCTTTGACCAGACTATGATCATATGTACCCTATAATCACGGTTTAAAAACCATGAGTGCAGGCTGACACCTACATTCACAGTTTGAAAACCATGATAATAGGTAGCTAAATTCATTGTTTTTGGATTATTATTATGGTTTTAAAACTATGGCCATAGGTATCCAACAATAATAAATTACTGACACTATGTTTTGAATCCTAAACCTATATGTTATTATAGAGAATAATTTACCACTAAATTATGAAACATTATATATATAATTATACATTAAATTTTTAGCATCGATACATATTTAATAAATTTTAATAACAAAATTTGAAATATAGTTAGGATATTCAAAAACCCTGACTATAGGTTGAGAAATGATTATATTTGTGAAAAACTGTGATAATAGTCCAATACTATCATAATTTTTTTAAATTATGAATATAGGTCAACTAAGACCACCTATGGTTATGGTTTACAAAAACCATGATGGTATATGATGGTTTTCTTAGAATTGATTAATACTTAATCAAATAATCATAAGCGATAGGAAACACATTAACTCAATATCATCATGAAAAAATACATGAAACTCGGATATAAATAAAATAAAGAGATGGTTTCATGTACCTTAAACCAATGATCTAATAAGAATATAATCATTTTATGATTGATGGATATCACAAAGTGGTGTCTGAAAGATATTTCATCACCATGGTGTATCCAAAGTTTGAATGAATCAGCCAATGTTTCAGTGGGAGTATTATTCTTATCATGGAATTCTAGTTACTAATCATGAAAGGGTAAAGAATTTGAGAGATATAGGTTTCTAAGAGATAATTAGGTAAGGATTCACATTAACCATCACACCCATCATATGAATAATGCTTCTATATAAAGGGATCAGTACACCTCCCAAGTTGTTCATTCTTTTATTCATCCATTTTATAAACATGTGAGAAAATATATACAATTAGAAACTATATGTAACAAATAAAAAACGACAAAATCCAACCGTTTCATGAAATGAAATAGTTATTATTAATATCCAACAATTATGGGATTTAAAATTTTACTTATTAACATTTTAATTCCATGCGAAGGTATGTTGTGTAAAGGTAGTGGTTGTGATAACATTATGTTGTGTCCAATGATATTTCTGAATTATACCCTATGATTGACTAAAATCAGTGTGAATGTTATTTTATTTTAGGTTTTATTAGGATACATTAACCCAAAATCTGATTGGTAAAATAAAACAAAAAAAAACAAAAATAGGAAAACTATGTTTAAGAAATTGAAACCATGATATACTATAAATGAAGAATAATTTTTATACCTTAAAAATGTTTCCTTTTTTACATATGAATTATATATAATTGACTAAGAACACTAAATTGGTATCTAAATATATTCCATCCTTTATTTTTTATCCATATTCTGTACAAAATCACTCATCACATGAGTGAGACTCTCCTCCACAAATGACATGTTAGTCTCTCTAAAACTACCCAAAATTCAAAACAACGTAAAACTATAGTTATATTTGATAACCTGTGTTACATGCTACACCAATTGTAAAACAATTAAAAAACATTATAAGAACATTATTAATGAATCTATAATAAACACTAATATGGTAAACCATTAAAAATTATTACCTTTAGAAGATAAATAATTAATATGTGTGAATATTTAAAAGGTTATTTTCAATAAAAGTCAATTTATTTATATTATGTATTTTCTTTTAAAAAATAAATTTAAATGTTCTGTAATTTAATTTTATGAAATAATATTTATTTTTGAATTACAAAAATAAAAAATATCTTACTATAAATTTTTTATTTTTTCTGAAAAGATATATTTTTAGTCAAAAAATTAGTTTTTTGGGAAAATCATAATTTTTATGATTGAATCCTTATATAGTGTACCGTATAAAATTTTAACACTAAAGTAATAAAATATTTATTTCAGCAATAAAATTATTAATTTAAAATATTCTTTTAACTTATAAATCCCAACTCCAAAATTTTTAAAACTAAATTTAGAAGTTTATTTAATAAAAAGTTTTTTCGACTTTTTCTAATTAAATGTTTCCATTGTTAAATTATGTATTGAATTGTTTTTAAATCCATATTAATTTTATTTTTTATAATAATCCAATTTATTTTAAAAAATTCATATATATTATACACATAATTTTTTATACATAAAAACAAATTCTTCCTAAAAATATTTTTTATGCATTATAGGTTCTCATATTAAATTAAATTTTTTAACCCATAGAAATTTTATATTGTTAAATGAATTAAAAATTCTAAAAAATAAGGTTCAAATTAGTTAAAATTTTTAATATTATTTTTTTAAAAATTTGATTACTAAGGTTAACGATTACTTATCAAGGTAAAAGTAAATTTGGGTAAAAGTTAAAAGATTAAAATAAAAGGCCCTAATACAATCAAATTTGTCTCATAAATGATTAAATTAGTAAAATATCAACCTAAAAAGACTTCCTGAAAAAATAAATTTTTGAACTATTATACTTTTATTAGTAACATTACATTATTGAAAATTTAATGGTTACTTCCAGTATTACCCTTCTCTTAACTTATAAAAAGGTAATAATTCTACCACATCAAGGCTCAACCGTCCTTAAAATTTCTTTTTTTAGATATAAAAATTATATTCTACTATAACCATATTCAACTTCTATACGATTTAGGTCACCTTTATTTTACTTAAGGCTTTCATTTCAAAGAAGTTTCTAAGAGAAAACTCAATCTTCCAATGAGAGTATTACTTTATCTTACTCTTTTATTTAAATCTAATACATCCTAAATCATCTAAAAAATATCAATATAATTAAATAATTGTAATTATTATACTCAAAATTCATTGTATTAATTTTACACTAATTATTCAATCCATTCCATCAACTAAGAAAACCAAATTACACCGATCATGTGTAAGGGTGGATTACTACATCCACAAGGAGATGTTGTTTATTGTTTATAACCACTTATAAAGGACAGATTATAGAATTTATTTGATGAATAAATATTTTTTATAAGTAAAAAATAAATTTATTAAATGATTTTTTTATATATCCTCATTCTATCCATTCAATTGGGTAATGGTAATGGTAATCATTTGTACTGTAGACTACACATCCACAAACAATGAATATCATTTCTTATCACCACCCATGTCAAGTGGTTATAATAATTAATCAAATAAGGATGTATTATAATTAATAAATATTTAACCTTTGGAATATCTCATATTATTTTTATCTAAATACATACTCATACTCATCGAAACATTATAATACACGACTGTTTGCGTCCATTTTACCACTTATGCAAACGATGTCATAACTATTATGTAATAAATTACTATGGGATGTCATTATAAGGTATAATAACGTAATAATGATATATTTGATAATTTTTAATTATTCATGATAGGTTTTTTAATATTTTAAATATTAATTAAAAAATCACTTTTTAATCATTAAACACATTGAAAAATAGTTCATCTTGATTTCCATTTACAAAAGTCATATTCATGTATTTCACCTAATAAAAATTCTTATTAAATTAATAAAGGAAAAAATATTATTATATCTTGAATTATCTAGGAATTATGAACTTGAAACCACTTAGTGAGACTTTATGCCTTCATTGTAAATTGTATACAAAACAAACAATTGAAATTTTAACACCCAATAATGAAAGTAAACTAAAATTGGTTAATATATTTGAAATATATAATCATGAAATTATTATAACATGGGTATTATAGTTATTTTACGTTTTTTAGATAAGTTATTGACATAGTCATGTTAATTATACATGAGGTTAGATAATAGTCAAGTAAGTAGGAATATAAGATAAGGGTTTTTCATCTCAAATTCCTTTATTTGAGACATGTTTTGTGTTATGCACCTAATTTAATTTCTTAGGATAACATATTTCTTATTTTATATATCATATAATTAATTTTATTTTAATCATGATATTTTATGTTCAATTATAATTCATCTCTTTCATTGTGTTTTGATTAAAATATTACTCAATTTCTAAGGTATTTTATTGAAATAAAAAATTTACTTGCTTCATAGTTACTCCAGTCTGTCTAAAACCTTTCATGATATATATTATCTAACCCATAATGATTTTATATTTTATTTCCACCTTCCTTTTTGGGGAATTTATTTTTCACCCCAAAATTTACATCTTTTTTATTATATTTTTCCATGAAAATTCATTTTTAATGAATAATTATCATTTCTTTTAAAATATTTTTTCCCCACATTAAAATTTTTTACTTCCCACTAGTATTATTATTTTCCTAGTGTAAGCCAAAAAATTTTATCTCAAATAAAAATTTTTCTCCACTTTAATAATTTTAAAACAAAGGTATCATCATCCTTTAAATGATGTTGGTTTTAAATAAAGAAATATTCAAATACTTCAAATGATTTTATTTTTAATGGTATTCTTATATTTAACTTTTTAGTTTCACATTTAATTTAATTATTTTAGGTAATATTTATTTTAATTTTTTAAATAAATGTTTTAACATTATTTTCTCTTCAGTTTCAGAAAAATGTTTATTTGAAAGTGTCTTGAAAATCACATATTTTTAATATGATATTAAGAAATGATTTTTTAAGAAAAGTACTTATTGTGATTTCTATAATACTTTAAATTGATTCATATGAAATGGAGTAATGGTTTGTAAATCACCCTATATGTACTCTTATTAATAAATAATTTTGGTTGATTTTATTTTTTGTATCAAACTATATTTTTTTAATGTGATGTCATTTGGAAAAGTTATGTACCTCGTTTTTTCTGGGTTTATTTATGATATGATGAAATATTTGATTTTATTTAACAGACATATGTATATATGATGATGGGTGGGGTCCTATATCTCCTTACAATGAATTGGTTAAGAATTTATATATCATGGGAAAATGATATTAAGAATGTAAATTTTTATTATTCTCAATATGCAGTGAGGGGATTTTTTTCACAACATGAAGTGTGGGAATTTTATTTGATAAAAGCATTATTCATGGGAATTTTTTTTGTTCACATTATGAAGAACAGGAATTTTTTTATTCATAACATGAAGCATGAGAGTTTTTTATATTCATAGCATGAATCATGGATATTTTTTTCATAACATGAAGAGTGGAATTTTTTTTGTTCATATATTGAATTGTTTCTATTTGTTTTTACAAGCTAGAGCATAGGTAATGTTTTTACTCACAACATTAAGCATAAGAATGTTTTTCTTCAAAAAATGAAGTTTGAGGTCTTTTTCGTCACAATATAATGTTTGGGATTTTATTATTCCAAACATGAATAATGGGAATATTTTTTGTTCAAAACATGAAGCATGGATATTTTTTTGTTCACAAAGTTATAATTTTCCTGAGTATATGATTATGAAAAATTTAATTAATATTTTTTTTTCAACGGAATGTTACATTTCCATGCTATATGAGTATGATTATGCTTCAATGTGTATGTTTATTATCTCATGTATCGATACTCTTATCCCATGTTAATTTTTTCACTTTTGAGATTAAATGTTTTTCTATAATGGATTATGGAAAACCATTATCATCCCACACTATTTTAAAAATATTTCTCTCCTTTGATCATGTTTTCTCATATTCTTATGATCTAACCCTTGATAAAAAGTTGATATCTTTTCCCTTATTGGGTATTTTAGTTTATCCATTTATTATGTTTTCTATATTAATGTTATAAAGATGATTATAACTTTGGATATTTCTAGAAGTGGATTTAGTGTGGTTTGATTACCGAGAAATTTTCACTAGTATCATAAAATAAGATTCTCATGTGTCTCATCCTGAAATACACTAAACCTTACATTATTTGGATTGTAATATGTTTTATGAGTTTCAATTGTTATCATATGGTAATTTTATAAATTTAATATAGGTTAATCTCAATGTTTATCAAATCTAGTGTTCAGATAATGTGTTTTTATCACTAGATCTATTGGTACATGTCTTGGTATTTACTGGTGGTTTTAGAGATATGTTTAATTATTTTTTGGATTATTTGGATTATTTTGGGATAATAGAATAATATAAAATTACAAAAAAACCCTATAAATATGTCTAAGGGGTAATTATAATTTTATGATAATTTTATAAAGTTTTAGTAAAACAGATACTATATGGCTTTGTTATAAATTTATTTTGACCTAACCTTTAGCATAATACAGTCTTGAGTTCTAGAAAATAATTCACATTATTTATTTTTTAGGATATTTTCAAGTTTAGAGTTCAGGATAATTAGGTCAAAAATGATACATAAAAACCATTATTTTACAAAGTAGACACTTATAATAAGTATCCATCTTCCAACAATTGAATACTTTTAAAAAGAAACATGTTTTCTTTTCATGAAAAATAATCATGGCTTTTAATTTAATTATTTTTTGTTCTTACCCATCCTAATCCCCAATGAATACTTTTTAAAATATAGGATGACCACAAAAAACTTAGTAAGGTACATATGAATAATAAATAAAGAAACATGTTAGTCCACTAAAACTTATAAAAAAATTATTTTTCAAATAAACTATGGGCTTAAAATAAAATAATTCTTACCCAAGAAATCACCTTCTATACCCAAATATTTTCATAAAATGTATCATAAATAATATTAAATGAAAAATAAAACTAAAATTGTTTTCTTAGAAATAATGAAAACTCATAATATATTTTATAAAAATTTATACTTTACATCCTTAAAAGGTATAATATACTTAATTTAAACATAATATCATTAATTTGCCTTTTGAAATCATAAAAATCACATAAAACCCCATAGAAAGAATAGATAAAACATTTTTTTACTAGGGAAATCATTTCCAAATCACTCTGAAAATAACTATTACAAATAAAATAACTTTATGGTAAAATTCCATTACAAATTTATTGGAGTTATATCATGGACCCCCCAGTCCTTAGTTTATCATAGAACCATATGACCTTGGTTAATAACATAACCACCCATCCTAGGTTAATAATATAGCCACCCATTATTTTTTAATAACATATAAATCTATACATAGTTTATAATTAAACCACTCATCATCAAAAAAAATTCTAAGAACCATTATAATTACATAACACATCAAATCTTGCAGCATACAAACATTATTTTTACCTATAATAAAACCTTTTTGATTATTGATATATCCCTTTTCTTTAAAACCCATTTTTCAAAACAATAATTTCCAGAATAAATAGAAAGAGGGTTATTATTTTAATAAAACATGGAATATTTTGAAGAAATAAAAAAGATCAAATAATGGTTATAATAGTGAGAAATTTCATTATCGATTTTACATTAAACTATAACATTCCTTTTTCCTTTTATAAATAAATGCAAACATTATTCAAAATGGTTCCTTTATGAAAAATTTTAAAATAAAGTCAAAGGAAACATAAAAATGATCTTTATAATTATTTTATATCTATATAAAAACATCCATAAAATAATTTCTAAAAATATATACGTAGAAGAAAAATATTTTTAAGGGAAACTTTAAAAAGTATTTTTAATAAAAAGCCTCTTAACTTGTGTCTGACTTTCCAGGTGTGTTACTTATATTCCTGAATAATAAACTTATGTTAATTATTTAATTTATTGATTGCATATTTAGAGTTTATTATTCCTCTTATTTCACTCATTACTATGTTATATACAATTACATAATCATTTATGTTCATATTTGTTGTTTTGATGATGTTTGGATCATATGTCCAAAATGACTATGGTAATTTGACTATACTCAAAGTGGTAATTAATATATCATATCTAGAATAATAATCAGGAAATAATTATATTTTTTATATATAAATTATAATTTTTAAACTATTTACTAATTACCGTTCTAAAAAAGATAACTATGTTACTATCATTAAGATGTTAACTCGTACATACACATAAGTAAGATTTTCATTTTTCAAAATAATTGTGGAAAGAGTGTAGGTATTATTATACCTTTATATAATGATAATAATATCATAAATATAATTTTATTTCATTAAATATAATTATATATATCATCAATGTGATGTGGTGATGAAAAAAATAATCTCATCGCTTCGGGGACGCGTTAGTCCATACGTACGCACGAACAACGTTATCACTTTTCAGTGAGTGATAAGGTACTAAATTAAATGATATATTATCTTATGATAATGATAAATATTTCATGAATATGATATATAAATATATATATTAAATCCATCATTACATTTATCCTTAAGAGGAGATGATGGAAAATGAACTGCATCAGTTCACAAAGAAATCTTCTGCATGTTTACATGAATGATGATTTCATTCCCAATTTGATGGAAGAGGATATGGATATAGGGTTTACCATTAAAATAAAAATATATATTTTTTTTAGACAGTGATGCTATTATTTTCTCCCAGTTGAAAAATATTTAAAGGTGTTAGAAAAATTAAAAATAAAATGATTTGTTAAAAACTCTACCACTCTTTTAGACAACCTATAAAGGTTTACACCAATGCTTCCCTAGGATAGTTTTCTGATCAAAAACTACCCTAGGATGTGGGGAGGGATTTATGTAAAGTATTTATTCAGTTATTTTCTAATAAAAAATTATTTGTAAGTATGAATAAAATATGATAGGAGGTGACCTTTTATAAGTGACAATGGGTGGCATTTTGTAAATACAAAAAACTATTAAATAATAGGGTGTCACTATAAAAAAAGTTCCCCAAAAATATATAAAAATAATGGTAAGTTATAGGAACACCTCTAAAAAAGGGAACATTTTTTAAACATGTAATTCCATAACTGATAAGGTTACTTACTTTTACCTTTTTTCACTTACGATAACAATTTTTTTATTCCTACGAGGTTAAGATATTTACTATAAAAGGAAAATAGACACATAATTGGATAATGGTTGATATTTTAAACTATATCCTAATAAAATTTATGATTATAGTATTTTTATAAATTTTAAATCATTAAATATAATATTATTTATTATAAAAAATAATTAATATCAATTTTGACACTCTTTATTTAATTTGACTTAAAAAACATCAAGACAAAGATTTATTTCAAATATATTTTATTAAAAAATATATAAAATTTTATAATTTTCTAAAAAAATCATGAAAAATAATAATTCATTCAATTTATATTAATTTAAATATTTTTAATATAATTTATTTTATTATTCTATTAATTAAATAATTACTTTGTCATCATTTCATAAGCATTTAATATAATTATTTTATCACCAAAAACATAAAATAAATCACCATGATAAAAAATGGACATTTATATTTAAAATAACAATTTATAACCAAACATAGGTCATTTATATCCATATCAAAAACTATTGGTTATATTAAAAGTAAAGAAGGTTCCTTTTTATCTTTTTCTTTACTAAAATAATTATATAGGTCATAATCATGGAATTTGGATCTAAAATCTGATCTTTACAAGACATAGATAATATAGGGTCTAAATATGGTTATAAAATTGAAACTTGCCATGTTTTTAATTCATTATTACCGTTATCTATTTAGTTTAACCCTCAATAATCATGTTTTACCCTTAAATGTGGTAAAAGATTTTTATATTTTTACAATTCATTATTACCAAATATTAATTTGACTTTATTAACTAATATTAATTATTATTTTTAAATATATTTAATAAATTTTATTATATAAAAATTAAAAAATTGAAATAATTTAATTTAAAATCAAACCCATATAGATGATGAACAAATCGTTACTTGAGAATTATATTTTTCAAGCATAAAATGATCTTGTATTGCCTATATGAAAATTAATCATTATTATATGAATTTTAATTTACATTTATAGTGACTTAATATATAAATTTAATTTGAATCATTCCTTATTATAGGTTTACATAATTCATTACAATATAGAAAACTTATGCACTTTAAAATAGTTTTCAGAAAAAATGCATTTTTAAGCGTACAAATAATCTTATAACAAAAATAATGAAAAATACCTATTAAAAGAGAGTTAATTGGATTATTCTAAAGAAAATGATTTATTTTTTAATATAATAAAAAATCATAAATATGATGGGACTTTTAAATTACATTATTTAATTAAAATATATAACTAAATTTGAAAAATCCGTAATTTTTACTATTCACTAAAAAAATCATATTTTCATAATAATCCTAAAAATTCGTCCTAGGATAATTTTGAAATTATGAATTAAAAATGAATTTCATTTTTTCAAATTCAAGTACTATAATTATAAAATTAAACTTTTAAACAAAACATTATAAGGAAAAGGTTAACAAAACTATTTTGTTTTTTCTTTAGAATTATTATTTAATATTTTTTATAATATAAATATATAATTAATCAATATTAATAAACATGTATATTATTTATACTATCATTACCTAGGTTATTTCATTATTATCCCCTTTTTTAAATTGTTTCCTCATAATTTTTTAAAATATTAATCAAGTTTGGATATCTTTCCCTTATAGAATTTTCAGATTATCCTGTTACTTATTCAACCATATGGTTTTTCCACAAAAAAATAACCTAGTAAATCACTTTATTATGAAAAAAAAATTACTTATGGTTAATAATATGTGTTGTCTATTCCTCATAATAATGGTTATATTCTAACTAATCTACCATAGGGAACAATACATGAAATGAATCTGGAACTTATTTCCTTAACTTTGAAATGTGAAATATTTTGCATGCCTAGGATAAACTCAGAGGAAAATGAACGTAGTAGGAAACTGATATGACTTTATATAGTATTTCAGGTGGTCTAATGAATCATGGACATATATTTCTATTTTTCAAAATTCATAACTCTTTTCTAGGTATATGCATTTAGAAAGATCTATTCACCTACCTAAAAAGAAAGATCTTTCCACTATGATCCTCATGAATTTTATACCTATTCTAAATTATCCACAAGTTCTCTAGAATCATCTTCACTTTATCATCCACTTCTCCACCAACTCTATTCCCATAAATTTACTTTCTCGTAAATTATCCCAAAACTATGAATCTAATAGTACTTTCCATGTAATACCTCAAAATGTGTCATCTGTATACTAGAATGGAAAAGGTTATTATATAAAAACTCAACTAAATAAATATATAGATCCCAAAAACCCTAGTAATCCATTGAACAATCATGAATAAACTCTTCCATTTTCTGAATCATTCTCTAATATTGGAAATCATATTTTGGATGAAAAGTAATACTAAAATTTAGTTTAGTTCCCAAAGACTTATGTGGCCCTTTCAAAAAAAATTTATGTAAAATTCATATCAAATTCAAATAAAATTGAGAGAAGAACTCCACATAACATGAATATCTTCGTGTTATATAATTGAGAAAAATGACCCAAATATAATTTATCTTTAATGGAAAGTAAATTTTTATAATTAGTTAACTGATCAACAATAAAAAAAATCTAATAATTACATTAAGCTGTTTTTAAATATACTACTATTAAATACATGGAAATATTCTCTCATTTCCACTTTGGAATTTGAAAATAATGAATCATTCTTTTCAGAAATTTTCATAATGCCTTAACTTACTTAAAATTCAAACATTTCATGGTAAATTTAACAATATCTATTTTCATTCCATCCCACCAATAATACTCTCGAAGTCCCGTATACATCTTATTATTATTATGATAAATAGAAAATAGGGACCTATGAGCTTGAATAAAAAATTATCTCTTTAACTGGAAAACATAAGGCACATAGAATCTCTTTCGAAACCATAAAAATATTTATTCATCAACATTAATTTTAGGAAACTTATCCTTCTTAACCAATTCCACCTTTTCCTATAACTCATAGCCTTTATTATGAGATTATTAATTCTTTATGATAGAGAGAATTGTAATGACACTTAAAAAAATAGAGTGGGTTCATACATCCATAACTTCTATTCTAAAATGTATCAAAACATTAACCAATGGGTTATGTTTAAAACATAACAAAATAAATTCATTATTATTTTTTCGACTCAAAGAATTAGTTTTTTGTGATTTTCTATAATGATAATGAATTGTGTAGTCACAATCCTTGATCAGTTCCAAAAATATTATATATCTTAGGGTTAATTATTTATGAGTGGATATATACTTTAAAAGTTTTTGATTATTATATATTTCACACTATACACCATATAAATGATGCCTCGGAATTTTTAATGAAAAACCAAAACAAAATATTCTAGGTTATGTGTCAGATAATTTAACACATGAGTTTTTAATTAATGTAAAGAATAATAAATTACACGATCATTCTATATTAGGACACAACCAAGACCCTTCAATGAAGCGTCATTGTAGATAAAAATGTATCCATTTATATAAGTCCGTTCTAGAACTAGAGAATTCAAAAATCATTTTTTTAGTTCTTAGAAACAATCATCACATTATTTTATCCAAATAAATTTAAATTCATTTTTAGTCAACATAGTTGGTGGGTAAGAAAACTGAGAATTTTTTTTAGAAAACTATTGGTAGTAACCCATTAATCCATCGAATCCAAAAATCTCTTTGACATCTCAAGGTCTTGGACATTCTTCAAAAATTTTGTTTTAGTAGGGTAAAAAGTTATTTCATATTTATAAACAGTATATCAAATAAAATATATTTGTTATAACCAAATTAAGGTTGGAAAAAGATATTTATGTTCCCTTCATGATCCTCTAAAATTTTGGAATATAAAAAAATATCATCAATAAATATAACCATAAATGTATCTAAAAACTCATGGAAAACTCTGTTCTGAAGGTCTTTAAACACAGCTTGTTCATTTAATATCCCAAAGGGTATGACTAAAAAAACAAAATACCCAGATCTATTCTTAAATTTTTTCTTTATAATACTACCTCCTCCATATTCAAATTATGGTAACCTCACATGAGATAAATCTTTTAAAATAATTTCACTCCCTAGAGATAATAACAAAATCATCAATATGAGGTAAAAGATATTTTTTCTCAATAGTGATGTTATTAAAGTCTTAATAATCAATGAGAAGTATCATTGGACCGTATTTATTTTTAACAAATTATTCAAGTGAAACTTATAGTTAAATTTTAGGATGAATTATAAATATATTAAACACCTCGAGTAACTTCTTTTTCAATTAAAAAAGGTATACTTGATCCATTACATAAGGGGGTTTTGAAATTGGCTTACTATCAGATACTAAGTCAATAGTAAACCTAACTTCTTGATCTAGAATAACACCAAGAAAATAATTAGGAAATACCTACAAATATTCAATTACAACTAGAAAATTACTAATTTTAATTTTTTCCTTTCAATAACAAGTGCTAGGTAACTTTCACTGCCATCTTTAATCAGCATCTCCTCTTCCTGATAGGTTAGAAAACATATCGGTATAAAATTTCTCATAAATAAATTAATGTGATAATCTATGGTCAAAATGGTATCGGTATATTTCAAATAAACTAGAAACATTTATCTAAACACTCCATTTTATGGCCCAACATTAACAGTAGTACTAGAAAAATATTTTTACAGACACTTTTGAATTCAATATTGATGATTTCCACCCTAAGTGGCCTACTTTGAATATACCTTAGCATAATTGCCCAACTACTTGCAAGTAAATCATATTAATTTAAATATTTAGTTTTCTTCTAATCGTTTTCTTTACATTCACAATCCATAGTCCCAAACATTATACAATAGAAGCATTTCCTATATTTCCTAAGTCATTTCCTAGGGTATTATTTACCACACTTATCTTCACCTTTTTATTATGGAATACATGTTCATAAACAAATTAATTTCTACCTCATGATCATATCAAAAAAATTTCTCATAAAATTTGAATTCATGAGAAGCTAATTCTCTTCTATATCTTAGTTTAAACCCTGGGTAAAATTAATTCACCTTAATAACATGATATCTGATAAAATTTGGACCATAACATTATAATTGGGTGAAGTTTTCTTCAAATGTGGCCAATTAATCTTCCTCCTTTTAGCATAATTAAAGGAATTTCTTCTTCAACCGAAGTCGAGCAGCCTTAGGAAAATATTTTAAAATTTATCCCATTCTAAGTAATAAATATCTTCCCTAACTCTAATATTGTTAAACATTGAACACCAATGGTCATATTCACCATTAAAATGGTGGATATATAGAAGAAAATATTAATGGTCTGAATAACCCATGACATTGAAAATATTTTCTAGTTCATTAATCCATCCCATCACTACCACTGAGTTTGAAGATCCACTGATTTTTGTAGGATGTTTTCTCATGTGATTATAAACTATCGACATGTTGTTATGTAGTAAATATTGTTTCCCATATCATGGATAAAACCTTCATTTATATCTTGTCTCAACTAATAAATTAAATAAACAATTTTATAAGTTACAATTCTAACTATTCTGGCCTAATAATTTAGAAGGATATTGTCTTCTTGGTGCCTTCCTAAAAAAACTTATTTATTTTATATGTGAATAACCATTCTAGATAAACATAGTTTATATGAAGAAACATGGTAATCTTAAAATTCTATATCATTTAAACTTAATAATGAGTTAAAATTTTTAAGTGTATTATATTAACATTATCTTGACCTATAAATTTGTGTATACCATTCCTCTGATACTAACAATTAGGTATCAACCGTAAAAATAACATAATCTTGAATTTTAGTCCTAAATTAACATTATTTCATTTTTTGGATCTTTTCACGGTTAGAGTTTTATATAATTATTTTATAATTCATACAAAATAGAACCATTATTTTGAAAAGTGGACACTTCTCATCATTATCCATTTTTCTCACAATATAAAACTATTAAAAAGAATAAAGTTTTCTTTTTATAAAAAATATTCAAAAATTTCAACATGAATTATTTTTTTTACCCATCCTTAAACCCTCTGAATAATAAATTAAACCATGGTAGAAGAATTAAAATATCAATAAGGGACATTAAAATAAGAAATTAATAAATCCTTTAGTCTATAAAAATAATTAAAAATTTATCTTTTTAAAATAAACTTTCGGATCAAAATAAAAAAAAATTATTACCCAATAAATAACATTCTATTCCAATTCTTTTCATAAAACATTTCATATGAAATATAGAAGGAAAAATAAAAAATAAAAGGGTTTCTTTAAAATCATGAAAAATTTATAATATCTTTCCACAAAGTTATAATTTCTCCAACAAATAGCATATACCATCCTATAAATATATGATCATTATCTTTCCTTGAGAAATAATAAGATTCTCAGAAAAAACCCATTGAAAGCATACATAAAACATGTTGGTTACAAGGAAAATAATTTCCATATCACTTCTACAATCACTCTTATAAATGGAATAACTATATGGTTGACTTTCATACCCAAGACATTGGAGGCCTATCACAGACCCACCCATACTATGTTTATCACGGAACCACTCGTCCTTGGTTAATAAAAAAGGAAATCGAACTTAGTTTATAATAGAACCACCCATCAATGGTTAATAATGTAACCACCCAATCTTGGCTTATAATAGAACCACCTTTTATCATAAACATTTCATAAGAACCATAACATAATGATAAAACATAAAACCTTACATCATAAAAATATTTTTTTACCCATAAAAATATTTTTTTGGATATTGATATATCCTTTTTCTTTAAAACCATTTTTGAAAAATAAAATTTTTAGAGTAAAGGAAAATAAATTATTAATTTTTTAAAAAATTGAATATTTTATAGGAATATAAAAAATAAAATAAATGTTATGGCAGTGGTAAAATTATTTTACTCCATATACATTAAAGTAGAATATTTCTTTTTTTCCTTTTGTAAAGAAAGTAAAATATTCATTCAAAAGATTCATTTTTGAGGTATTTTAAAATAAATTAAAGGGATACATAAAAATGAAATTTATAATTAATTTATCTCAATTTAAAAATATCCATAAAATAATTTTTTAAAATATTTATATTGGAGAAAAATATTTTTATATAAACCTTTAAAATATGATATTTAAAATAAATTCCCTTGCCTTGTGCCCAACCTGTCACTTGCGTTCTTTATCTTCCCAAATAATAAAGTCATGTTAATTATTTAATTTATTGAGAAATGTTTTCAATTTTATTATTAATTTTTCAATAATTACAATTTTATATACAATTACTTAATAATTTATGTTCATGTTGGCTGTTTTGATAATATTCAACTCATATGTCCAAAATGACTTTGGTTAGTTAACTATGGTCAAATGGGTCATTATTACTTCATATCCATAATAATAATCATGAATTAATTATCATTTTTATATATAAATTATACTCTTAATACTAATCATGAAATATGGTTATAATTAAATGAATTACGTAATAAACAAGGAAATGGTAGGTTGTATGTATGCATGATTAACATTTGTTACTTTTTAACGATCATCATGGAAAGGAAGAATAAATTATTTTATATATATAGAATGATAATAATATTATAAATATCATCATTTATATAAATATATTTATATACATCATCTATATGATGTGGTTATGAAAAATGAATCACATCGCTTCATGTAGGTGGTAGTCTACACGTACGTACGAACGACATTATAATTTTTTTAATTAGTGAAAATGTAATAAATTAAATGATATATAATATTTTTAAGAGTAGTAAATATTTTATTAATATAATATATATAATTTAAATATATCATTATAACCATACATAAGAATTTATGAAAGAAAATGAACTATATTATTTCACGAGGCGGTAGTCAGTACGTTCGCACGAATGACAGTTTTAGTACCGATTTTATAGAAGACAACATAGATATAGGTTATTCTGTTAAAATTTTAAAATATAATTTTATGGTAGGTAATAATGTTATTATTTCATAATTTTTAAATAATATTTAAAAATTTAAAAAAAATGAAAACACTTCGTTAAGAACTATACCTCTTCTTCAGACAACCTATAAAGGTTTACCCCAAAATCCTTCCTAAGATAGTTTTCTGATAAAAAAAATTCCCATGTGAAATGGGGTTTTTAATTAAAGTATTTGGGTAGTTATTTTCTGAACCCAAATTCTTTGTAAGTGTGAATAAAATAGTATAGTATGTTCCCTTTGTAAGATAGAATGATTGGAATTTTTGTAAATACATAAAAGTATTAAATAATGGGGATTCACTCTCGATCCAAGTGAAACTAAAAGAGAAAAATAATATTATATATATATTATAAGGTTTATCCACTCCCCCATAACAAAAAAAATATGTTTTAAACATGTTATTAATTAACCACTAAGGTTTATAACATTTATTATTTTATCTTTCACCTATAGTAAATAGTTTTTTATGATTTAGGATTCAATATAGTAACTATAAAAGGAAAATTGGAAAATAATTAGACTTTGGTTGATATTTTAAACCATATCATAATCAATTGGATGATTATAGATTTTTTAGAATTTTGAAATCATTATATAAAATATTATTTATTATAAAATATCATTAATGTAAATTTTTACACTATTCAATGATTTTTTCTTTAAAAGATTCATTAAAATATAGAACTCAAATATATTCCATTCACACATGTAAAAAAATTTATAAGTTTATTAAAAAATAATATAACATTATAATTTATTAAATTTATAATACTTTTAATATTTTTAATAAAATTTATTTTATGTTTTCATTAATTAAATAATTATTGTTTCATCATTGTGTAAACTCTTAAGGTAATTATTTTATAAAAAAAACTTAGAATTAAATTAGCAAGATAAAAAAATAATTTTATTTAAAATGATTCTTTATAACCAAACATAGGTTTCTATTATCCCAATTGCAATGTATTTTATATATTAAAAGCAAGGAAGGTACCTTTTTTGTCTCTTTCTTTACTTAAATTATATTACAGGTCATAATCATGAAATGTTGCTCAAAATGGGAACTTTACAAGAATAAGATGATATAGGGTTGAAATTTGTCAATAAAATTGAAATTTGACAAGTTTCTAAGTCATTGTAACTCTTATTTATTTAGTTTAACCTAATGTAAACAAGTTTTACCCTTAAACGTGGAAATAGATTTTCACTCATTTTACTATTCGTTATGACCAAAGATTAAGTTAAACTTATTAACTAATATAAATTACAATGAACATAAATATTCAAACCATTTTAAAATATTAAAATTTCATAAATTGAATAATTTAATTTAAAATCAATCACACATACGTGATTAAAAAATAGTTTTTCAATAAATATATTTTTCAAGTATACGATTATTTTCTATTAAATTAATGAATATTTATCATCATTATATGAATTTTAATTCATATTTATGGACATATAATATATAAATTTAATAAATATAATTCATCATTAGTTGTTGTTTAAATTATATAAAATGGATAAAAATTATTATCTTTAATATTTTTTTTAAAAAAAACATGCTTTTAAGCATTGAAATAAACTTATAACAAAAATCATGATGATTACAGATTCAAAAAAAAATTAATTAAATAATTAAAAATTAATATTTCTATGTGTTAATTTAGGAATAAATTCAAAATAAAATTTTACATTTAAATTACTTTATTTAACTGAAATAACTGATTGTATTTTAAAAATCAACAATTTTCACTATTCTTGGGAAATTCATTTCTTAGAAAAATCGCAAAAAATAATCCTAGGATAATTTTAAAATGATGAATTCAAAAATAAAATTCATTCTTTTGAAATTAAATTTCTATAATTTTTAAATTAATCTTTTAAATAAAAAATTATAAAAAGAGTTTAATAAAATTATTCCCTTTTTGTTTTAGAAAAAATACTTAATATTTTTTGTAATAAAACTATGTAATTCATCAATACTAATAAACAAAAATTTTATTTATCATATAATTACCTAGTTTATTAATAAATGAAATCTCTTCATGAATACTACAAGTGGATGCAGGCTCTAGGCCATATGTACCTAGGGGTAATAACCCTAAAAATGTGATATTGAGAATAAACTCAATCATCACATAGTGAATGAAAAAGAGGCCTAACATTAAACATGTTTTGACATTGTTAAGTGATATAATTTTTATTAATGAAAATATATTTAAAATACATAAGGAATGATTTATTATATTAATTATTTAGGATAAGTAATAACAGATAACCAAACATAAAGAAAACTAGGATGAACAATGTGCAATATAGGTTTGACTGAAAGATAATGTCATGATTTCAAAGGGTAACACATTTAAACGATGATTTTTTCATAAATACATTGTGATTTAAATATTGAACACTCGTGATTAAATCAATTTGGTTTTATTAATTGATAAATAATAATGGAACTAAGTTACCAATGGATGTCATGGACAATTCAGAGATTTTATCAATGGGATAAGAGCTGGTGTGATAAACATTGTGATTATTCTAAACTAGCTATCATGAAATATGTTTAAAAATGTATAAATAGTTTACATTCCAAGTAAACCAAATAATATAATTTTATATTTTTAGGGATTTTTGGGTAATAAAGATTATGAAGAAAATAATATTTAATTTTCGACAAGTCAAGACTATCAGAGGAAGCGCCTAGGGAGTTTTCTTAATGAAACTATAATGTTTTTTAATATTTTTAAAAAAGATCATAAGTTAGTGAAATATCATATAACAATGATGTTTTCGGTTAACATGATTGAAATAAAATTACTTCATCCAAAGTTTCCATTAATAATTCAATTTCTTATATAAGGGGAACTTAGGAATGATCTGACTCAATTCCCTAATCCACGGGAGAACAAAAAGATGAGTATCACAAAAATCAAAGACCAATAGGAAAATTTAATTCCTATGCAAGCTCTAATCCTAAAGTGTATCCTGATATTTATGATACACAAACCCTCAAATCTATTGTTATATATGTCCTTTTGGAATTTTATATTAGGAACTCTGGTATATCTAATAATTTTTCTATGATAATTAAATCAATAACCTGATAATTTTATTGGTGAATATATCTTATAATGGTATGATTATTGTATTCTAAGTCAAAGTTTATTGGAATGTGAATTTTAATAATCTTATTATTATTATTTTAGATAAATTTAATATGATTTTAGTGATGTATTAATTCCCTCCACTTAGAGGAAAAAGAATCTGAATTAAGTAGAAAAAATTTCATATGAACCTATCATATCATAAAAATGAATGTATGATAATAAAAACCCTCTAGAAAAAAATATAGAGAGTGGGTCTTAATACCGAATAATGATAGACTATTTTCCCAGATAGATAGAGAAAAACTCAACATTATGGATAATCATATTCTGAGGAAATAGATATGTTCCTCAAGTTTGTAAGTTTGATATATCTCTATATATTATATCTAGATTTATCTTTAAAATTTATATTTCCTTTTATGGTTATGTTGACAAGCGATAATTAAAATTTTAAGTCATAATTTGTTTAAGGAGGGGAGAATGTAATGAAAAAAAATTAGAAATTGTAAAACTAATGTTATGTTCGATAACTTATGTTACGCACTACACCCAATGTAAACAAACAAAAACATATTAAAATAAAATTACTAAAAAACATATAATAAAAACAAATATGGTATAACCTTAAAAGTTTTTACATTTTTAAAATAAATTATTAATATGAGTTAATATTGAAATAGGTTTTTCTAATAAAAGTTGTTTTTTATATTTTTTTTTTACAAAAAATAAATTTAAAAATTATAGAATATATTTTGATAAAATAAAAGTCATTTTTTAATTCCACACATAAAAATATACCAAGTATGAATTTTTTTAGTTTTTTTCTAAAAAGGATGATTTTCAGTCGAAAAATTGAGTTTTTGTGAAAATTATAATTTTTATGATTTTATCATTATGAAAATATATACTAGAAGATTAAAAAAACTAATTAAGTAATGAAATATTAATTTAAGGAATTAAATTATTCATTTTAAAATAATATTTTAACTTATAAATCCTTTTCCAACATTTTTCTGACTATGTTAAAAGGTTACTCTAATAAAAGTTGTTTTCATTATTTTATTTTAATTAAGAGTTTTTATAGTGGAATTTGGTTTTAAATTTATTTAAAATCCATATAATTTTTTTATAAACCAATTTATGTAATAAAAATTTGTGTCTATGATAATATTACCATGTTCATACATTTTTAAACATAAAAACACTTTTTTCTAAAAACATGTTTTACCCATTATGTGGGGCCATTTTAAAATCAATTTTTCAAACACTTAGAAACTTTATTTTATAAAATTATTTAAAAATTTGATATCTAAAGGTTCAAATTAGATAAAATATTCAATATGATTTATTATCATTAAAATAAATTAAAAATATTATAAATTAATTACCATGGTAAAAGTAAATTATGTTAAAAGATAAAAATTTAAAGTAAACCCCCTAAAACACTCAAGGTTGTCTCCAAAATGTTTTTATAATGATAATATTGACCCAAACACACATAACCTCTACTTATTCTCATTTTAGATCCATTGATATTTGAATAGTCACATTAGATTATAGAAAATGTAATTGTTACTTCCAAAACGAACCTTCTCCAATATTAAAAAAAAGGGAACACTCCACCTAAATACTCACCTATATTTGAATTTATTATTGTAAATATACCAATTCTGACCTCTAAGAACCCTCTCCCACTTTCATGATCTTCTGATCACATTTACTTTTCTTATATTCTTCATTTATAAGGAGTTTTCCAAGGAAAAACTCATGCTTACAATGTGAGTATTTACTAAAAAAGTTCAAGAATCAAGCATGCTCAATCCTAAAATTTTATTTAATAAAAAATAATAGAAACAAAAAATCATAGGGCATGTGGTACAGTAAGTTCCACCATGCATGAAAATAACAATTTAATAACCCTAAAAAAATAAAAATGAAAACACCCACATGAATGCAAAAACCAATGGTTTGAGTGGAGTCCCATATAGTACCAATCAAACCACCAAAATATTCACCACGTGCACATGATAATGATACATCGGTTTGGCCCAAAAGATCAAAAACCCATTGACCCGTCATTAAGTAGCTCAAAGGCCCAATTTATAATCCCCAAGGCCCCCTATTAAAACTAGGTATTAAGCCCAGGATAGAAATGGCCCAAAGGTCCCCTATGTGTATACCACATTATCTGCTATTAATTAACCACCAAGAGACACATTAGTCACCATCACTACCAACACACTGGAGGAACATCACAATCCATCCCCATCATCTAGCGGTCCCTACTGTACGATATGTATTTGGCCACTCCAACTAACCCCATCTAGTGTATGAGATGCATCCTAAGGTCATCAAAAAAGTCATCCCACAAAACTAAATCCTCATAAATCCCTACATTCCTAGGTATCTTTGTAAGGAAGACCACCTGCAATGTCATTCGCAAGCCCAAAAACACCATCTCTCTCATCTGGTGTTGGCACCATCACCACCATTTGTTAATTGACACCAGCAATCATCCTAGATCAATTATATAGTTTTCCATGACTCCCCAATGCCATCCATATGATCGCCTCCACCTAGGTCCCAAATCCCTCTCTGGTCAGCATCGCATAACCTATAATTGGTCATTTGCCTACCATCCCTGGGAGAGGCCACTAGAAATAAAGTTGTTTACTCAAGGTTAAAGAATACACCTTTATATCTATCCATGATGTCCCCAATTTAAGATTAATCTCTTATATATTAGAACATGATCACAAAAACATTGAGGGTCATGCCTAATTTGTAATTTGGCCTCCACTCTCGATCATTATAGTGATCCTTAAGGTTATCACCTTCACTCCAAATTTCAGAGGGAAATCCAATATATCTTTCTTCAACACAAATATTAGTTCACAAATCATTCATATTATTCTTAATTCCACACACTAAATATATCTCATAGTGGTTGATAATATCATCATTAAAGATTTTTCTTGTGATTATCAGCCCAAAACTTTGATCGTATGGCTGATCCTCATGAAAATTAAGAGATTGAGACTCTCAATTTAGGATAGAGAGACTCTTCATCATTCCAATGTGAGTATTACATTCTCCTAGTCATTAATTTTACTCTAATCATTCCAAAATCACTTAAAATGTTATTAATATAATATAATAAGGTCTATTAGAATAATTTAATATTATTTTATTAATTATAAAATAATTATTAATATTTTTCATCTTTTAAGAAAACGAAAGTGCATCGAGCATGCATACATGCCGACTACCACCTCCATGAAGAAAAGTTATTAATTTTTATTCCCTACATATCAAGGATGGTATCTGGGATGGATTAATTGAATAAATATGTTTTATATTTCATAAATTAAATCCTAAAATTTTTATTTTTCATATTCCATCATTTAATTCATTTATTAGGAAATGGGATCGTTAATCGGGCATACGGTGGACTACCAACTCCAAGAACAATAAATTTAGTTTTTAAATACAACAAATGTTTAATGATTACAAGAATGGATTTATTTATTACATATAATATTATTATATTTTTAGGATTCTAAATATTTCATTTTATCATTACCTAATGGAATTCTCTAACTCATGAAAACATTATATTGTGTTATCGTTTGGGTCAGTTTTACCATCTATGTAAACAATGTTATAAATATTATGTAATAAATGATTATGGTATATTATATTGTGGTAATATCATGTAACAATGAAATATTTACAATTTTTAATGATTCTATAAAGGTTTTGTTAATATTTAAAATGTTTATTAAAATATCACATTTCAATCATTAAATACGTCGAAAACTAGTTCGTATAGATTTATATTTTCCCAAGTTGTATTCATGTGTTTCACCAAATGAAAATGGGGATTAAGTAATTATTGAAAAAAAATATTATTCTACCATTATTGATCTAGTAATTATGAACTTGAAACTTCTTAGTTATAATTGATCATATCTTCTTGATGTTTGTAAGAAAAAAACAACTGAAATTTATAACACCTAATATTGAAAATAAACTATACTAGGTTAATATATTTGTAATATATGGTTATAGAATAATTATAACTAGGTAATTATATTTATACTAATGTTTTGATATAAGTGTTTAACATATTTATGTTCATTATATAGGTGGTAGGAGCATGGTCAAGTAAGTAGGAATATAAGGTGAGGGTTTTTCATCTTAGATTACTTCCTTTGAGACTTGATTTGTGTTGTTAACATAATTTAATTTATAAGGTGACCATACTACATTTTTAAATATCATATCATGAATTTATTTTTAACAATTTTATTTTAATATCAATTACAATACCTCTCTTTAATTGTGATTTGATTAAAACGTTACTCAAGCTGTAAGTGGTTTTCAAGACTCAAATCCTTTCCTCAGTCATAATCACTCTTTATTCTCTAAAACTATTAATTATTGATCATATATAACCGATGATGTTGTTATATTTTATTTACACCATATTTTTTTTGGAAAATGTGTTTCAAACTAAATTCTTCCTTCTTTATGATTCAATTATATTTTGAAAATTAATTTTTGTCAAGAATAATTCCCATTTCTTGTAATGTATTTTTTTTCACATTCATGTTTTTACTTCCCAAAAATTCTCTCCCTTCCCTAGTGGAAAATAAAATTGTTTTTATCACTAATGATCATTTTCTCCCCTTTATTTATTTTAATGCAAATATTTCATCTTTTTTTTAATCATGTGTTCTTTAAATAATGGAATTTTGAAATACCTTGAAGGAATTTATTTTAAATAATATTATTCTCTTCAAAATAAAATTTTGACATATGATTTATTTATTTTCTAGGTATGTTTATTTAAATTTTTTGTGAAGTAAATTTTTAAGATGTTTTCTCTTCATTTAAAAAATGATTTTTTGTTGGTAACATTGAAAATCATGTCATTTTAAAATGATATTTAGAAATTCTATTCAAGAAAAATAAATTTAGTGATTTATATATCATTTTAAATGAAATCTTCTCTAATGGAGTTATTGTTAGTAAGTCACACTCTATGTAAACAAATTAAAAACTCATTTGTGATTATGTTTTTTATCAAATGATGATGTTTTTCTAATGTGAGTCTATTTTGAAATTTTATAAAACATATTTTATTTTATTGGGTTATATATTTTATAATGAATTATTTGATATTATGTGGAGCTCATATGTATGGATGATGATGATTGGTATCCTATATCACCCTCTAATTAATTTTTTGGGAATTTATATCTCCAAGTATAAGGATTTTAAGTGTGTAAATTTTGGTTATTAACTATATAAATCAAGGAAATTTTTTTTATTCACATTATGAAGAATAGGAATGTTTTTTGTTCTCAACATGATGAATTGGAATTTAGTATGTTCACAACATAAATCCTGGTCATTTTTTGTTCAAAACATGAATCATGGGAATTTTTTTTTGTTTACAACATAAAACATGATCATTTTTCAGTTCACAACATGAATCCAGGGTGTTTTTTACAATATGAAGGTTGTGTATTTTTTATTCACAATATAAAGTGGGGTAATTTTTTTGTTCACAACATTAAACAAGGAAATAATTTCTGTTTAAAAAATAATTCATGGGAATTTTTCTTATTTCAAAACATGAAGCATGGGAATTTTTTTATTCATAATATTATGTGTGGGTGTTTTGAGATCACCTCATTGTTATGTTTTCTTTATCTATGTTATAAATATCAGTATAAACTAGGAGATGTTTAGATGTGGATCTAGTGTGGTTCAAATTTGTATAAATGTTCATAAGTTTAATAAAATAAGATTCTTGTGTAGATGATCCTCAATATGAGTTATAATTCATATAAAGGATAATTTTGTAAAATAAATATAGGTTCATCTCACTTTGTATCAAGTATAGTGTATAAATAAATTGTTTTTAAAACTAAATCTGTGAGTTTGGGTCTGATGACTTACACTCTTGGTGGTAAAGGGAGAACGGAGATATGGATTTCAAAGATATAGAAAATCAAAAAGTCTCTTTTCATGGGATATTCCCACCCATTTCATGGGTATATACTCAATTATAATTACTTTGGGACTCTCTTAATTATTCCATGGAATAATTCATGCATAATAGAATGAATTATTTATGAATGTGGTTAAAAATCCAATTATATCCCCTTTATCTGAATAAGAATTCATAGTAGGAATTTAAATTGATCCCCACCTAATATAAATATTAATTAAAGTATTATTTTTAATAACTGAACATGGTAGTGAAATGATATTTTATAACAGACTTCACAATATGTCAAACAATAAGAAATATGATTTTTAGAGGTTTCATGAAAGTCATTTCATATGAATTTCACGAATAATACAATAAAATATGATCTAATACATATATAATATGCATGGGATTTGGGAAATTTATTATTAAATATCCCACCATCACTAAAGTGTAAAAGAATTTTTTTAGTTCCAAGGTTGTCCGGTGCACCCCTAGGGTTTCAAAACAGGGATTTAATCTGCCTCTTGCTTTCCTAAAATTAGGTTTAGTTTTGAATAAGGTGTTTGAAGGGAAAAAATATAAGTACTTTATCTATTAGATCTAATCAATATACCTAGTAATTATTATGCACACCATATAGTCATTCATCTAATCACTCTATCTCGCATAACATGAAATCTATGAAATGTTACCAAAAATAGGTTTGTTTGATAACCACATCCTATGTGATTATAAACTAAAAATTCATTGAGAAAAAATCTAATCACCAGACATACTCCTTGATCATAATTCATAGAAAATGGAAAATCAAATGCAAAAACAAGATTTATGTGGTTAGGAAAAATATCTGACATCTATGGGAGAAACAAACATCTCATTTAAAAAGATACAAATTAGAACAACACTCTTGATCACTACCTCTCCACTTTTTTGTCTCCTAAAATTAAGTTATAAAATCCCATTGTATATATATTATAATAAAATAAATAGTGAACCTTCAGAGTTGGGTCATCACCTCTCTTTATAATGGTGTTTGTTTATTCAAATTTTTGCACTATCCTCAAAGATTCCTAGTCAACCTCTTATTGACCTGGGAAACCAATGATACATTGTTGAACCATATACTAAAATAATCAACAGTCAGTAAACCTGAATAAAAAATATGCATGATTCAACTCTCTCGGTGAGCACCATTTGTGATAAGTCCATATGATGGAAGTTTGTCTAGTGACCTTCCTACCTAACTTATCTGAAAATTATAGAATATATACATCTATCTAGTATGTTTGATGATCTTAGTATGATCATCTCTATTCGATTCCATTCAATAATAATACTCTACCTATTGAATAAGAATAACTTCCACAAAACCCAAAAATCTCTCACTTGGAAATTACTTTAGGATTTCTGCCTTCAGCATCTATGCACCTGAGATCAACCTCTATCCGATGCATGTGGTTTCCTCTAATTAATCTGATCAATCGATTTCAACTAAGGAACAATTTTTTATTAATACTCTTGAACTATCACCTCTAAAAATTTATCTTCATTATTTTTCTTCATAAAAATCGTTTTAAATATCCAACAATTTATCTTCTAGAAAACCTCACATAAAGTAATACATCAAGTCAATGTGTTTCATTATTTTATAGAACACTAGATTGAGAGAAAGATTAATGGAACTCTGACTATCATAATTACATTCCTCTATATAATCCCTTTATGAGTTCCTCTATCAATTTAATCCACCATATAAACTCTTTTCCTACTTTGGTAGTAGAAACATACTATATTTTTTATATAAAATGTAACGAGTAGTTCAAACCGATACATCCAATTGACTATTATCCAATCAAAATTAAATACAAAAACTTTATCACGATTTCCTATATTCAGAAAAATATTCATCAACAACACATTTCAATTGATCATCATCATTAAAACATAATGCAGAATCATCTGACCCATTCAGGTAATAGAAGATCCATTTCATGGTTACCTAATGTTTCTTGCCAGGATTTTACCTAAAATGTCTAATAACTCCCACTTTAAAAGTAATATCTTTTTGAGTAAAAACCATTTCATACATTAAAATTTTTATAGATGAAGTATAAATAACCTTTCCCATTTCACAAACATCTCTGTAAATTGATGGTTTCTGAGATTTATAAAGTTTGAAGTGTCTGATAAAGGGGTTTGATATGGGTTTACAACCAACCATTCCAAACCATTTGTTAACCTTACCTATGTATTCCTTATAGGATAAAACCAAGGATACTATTTTCCTATCCCTCTCTATTATCATCATCAGTATCATAGATTTTTTATGATTATTTATATCAAAAATTCTTAATGGCATCTTCTTTAGTTTCATAGTACGATGTCACATTGGACCGTCAATCAACATATCATCCATACATAATAATAGTATGATATATGTTTCATCACCCCATTACTTTTTGTGAAAATAATGATTGGAATCACATAGAATAAAACATTCTCCAATCATTAAAGTTGAAAACATCCTATTAAACTATTTTAGAGCTTTCTTCAATCCAAAAAGACATATTTTCAACTTAAAAAATAAATATTTTTTCCAATGAACAACATAACACTTAGGTTGAATGAAATAAAATTTTTACTCCAAGTATCCATGAAAAAAATTCATCTTTTCATCCATCTAATCCAAGTGTAGATCATAAGATATATCAATGAAGAGAATTGTTTGAATGGTTTTGTGTTTCACCATTTTTGATAAAATTTCATAGAATTGTATTCGTTCCTTTTAAAAAAACCATTCACTATCAATCATGCTCTATATGTCTTAATTTCATCAGGTTCCTCTTTTAAATAGAAAACCAATTTTTTTCTAAACCACTCTTTCCTTCTCGTAACTCATCCAACTCCCAAGTATTATTGATATTTAAAGAAATTGGTTCCCCTTCCACCATTGGCTACCATTATTTATAGTCTCTGAGATTAGCTCCCTCATATATACTATCTGGTTCCCCTACATTCATTAGAACAAAGAAATTCATATCAACTCCAAACCTATTAATTGGTTTTATAATATGAATGGATCTTCACAGTACAATATCCAGTTTGTCTAGTCGAGCATCTATGTCCAATATTCATCCATTTGTTCTTTGTCTATTTAGTATAGTTATGTCATATCTTTATCCATCTTGTATAAATCTATTAGATGATAGTTTGTCTGATCATCCTCCATCAGGTAATAGTATGTCTGATAAATCTATATCCAGTAGCCTAACTATCAAAACAAAAGCCTCCTATGTTTCCTGTGAAAAATCAAAACTGAATTTCTATCTTTTAACCTCTGTTTGATCACCCTAAACTTCAATAGTAAAACTTTACTCAACTTCCTTCTCAGACAATTCTTGATCTCTCAACATAAGTTCTTTATTAAAAACAATATCCCAAATCTATATGATTGGTTTCTTTTCGTCATACCATAGGGGATAACCAAATCTTACATCACTACATCAGATAAGAAAACAAACTTTGGATTTCACCCCAAACTTATCTATATCTTTATCATAAATATGAAAATATTTGATAATTCCACAAATTTTGATATGTTTCACCACTATCCCCTTTCTAGATCAATGTTCCTCACCAAGTTCATGTCATAAAAATGATGATGGGCTTCAATTCACCAAGTAAGTAGTTTTATTTAAAACCTCTACCCAAGTTAACTTAGTAAATATTGAGTGAATCCTGAAATTATAATACTTCTCTTCCAAAGTCTAATTCATCCTTTTAATTACTCCATTTCATTGTGGAGATTCTATATTAGTCTTCTCATGTATAATTTCCTTCCTCCTATAAAAGTTTTGAAAGTTTTATCTTATGTATTTTCCACCATTGTCAGTCTAGATACATTTCAAATTTCTTTCAATCAATATTATCCAAAACATTCCATGGAAAAAAATATAAAAACACATCAAATTTATTATTTAAGTTGTAAACCCCAGACTTATGAGTAGAATTATTAATGAAGATTACAAAGTACAGTGATCCACCAATCAAGTGAATAGGTGGTGGTACCCACACATCCAAATAGATAAGTTATATATCAAAATGGCTTCGAATCCTACCATTTATGATTAATGAAATTCTTTTTTCCTTCCTAAAATATATTTCCCACATATTCTAAGGATTCTTTAATCATGTTTGAGTACGCATTTCACTAATTGAACCATAAAATTATTTTCACAAATATGACCAAACCTTTAGTTCCACTTTTCAATATCATTTGATAAATTTTTTGTGATAGCTGAAACTTCATAATTTTGCCTAGTCATGTACAAGATACCATTATTAACTTCATGAGAAAACATCATGGATCATTTGATGATCTTCCAAACGCTATTCAAAAAATTTGATCTAAAACATGAATCATCAAGTGATCCCACATATATGAGGTTCTTCGGGTGACTTGTAATATATCTATAATATATTAGTCTTAAGAAAATTTCATTCTTAATTATAACATTAACATCACCTTTCCCAAATATATTGATAGACTCATCATCTTCTAGATGTACTCTACCCATGTTTCATGGTACATAATTAACCATACACCCATTCTCAGTAGTTGAATGAAATGGTTCCACCAAGTCAATTATCCATGAATCATCAGTATTGATCATTCTAAATGTAAATTTAGAGCCTCTAACTATTTTACTAACTATATTTTTCCATTCTAAAAGTGAATCTGTTTTCTGATTCCTACAATTTTTCTTTATAAATCAATTTTTTCTATAAAGACAACATGTATGACCTAGAATATTTGATTTCTCTTGAATTCTTCTATGGGACATATCCTATGAATATATCTTATTATAAGAGACCATCCTTTTAGGTCATAATCCCCATATTAACGTATTGGGAGATCTTTGGTATAGATTTTTTACTTCCTTCTACCTTAAATCCTCATTCTAGACCAAGTTTTGAATGTCATAAATCACAATATCGGCCATCCCACGGGACTTTCTTACCATTTTCTTAATTTATTTCAACCTCTCTAGAAGTGATGAAAGAAGAAAAAAAATCAAGACATCATCAATAAAAATTTTCACCATTACCTTAGGCTTCCCTCAAATCATATTGAAGTTGTTTATGTGATCCACTACAGGCCTTCTATCTGATAACCTCAAGATAAACAATATTTTCATCCAAAAAAAATTACTATGAGTAGTTGGATTTTTATAAATTTCATATAACACATTCATAACCACAATAATATTTTTCTTCACTCTATTATTGAACACAAATTTATGAGTATACAACAACCAGATCAAATCAAAGCCTTCCTATATAACCATTTTTGTTCTATGTTTTTCATTGTATCATGAAATTTATTGGAAAAAGGAGAATAAAGATATTTTTTATGAAAATATCTTCTAGTTTCATTCTCGAAAAGGAAAATTTCATTCTATCTAACTTATCAATATTAATTTTTCCTTCCTTTGAAATCATTATTCCAATAACAATGGAAATAACTAAAATAAAATGACATAAAATCCAAGGGAAGAAGAAATATGAATGTTTTCATTGAAGTGAAACCAAGGATCTGATACCACTTATTAGGAATAAAAACTTGGAATAACTCTATCTATTCGATCCAAAAAACATAACTAGAAAGAACCATGTACATTGGAAAAACTTTCTCCCGATCTCTCCAGTCTGTATAACAAAAAAATTCACAATTTTACCAAATAGATGTTTTTCCAATAACCACATTATATGAGCTTATACACTGGAACTAGGATGATAACAAAACTAATCACTACACAAACTCCATGATCATTTTTCATAGATTATAGTAAATAAAATGATCAAAAAATGATTTATGTGGTTTGTAAAAATGTCTTAAATCCACAAGATAACACTGAAAAAAATCATTTTAAGACATAAAAATGAGTACAAAACTATTTCTCACTACTTTATTACTTGTGGGTCTTAGTGAATTAAGTGAGATTCATTGAGTTTGCATACATGAGAAGCATAAAAAAATAAAACCTTAATAGTTAATCCATCACCTCTCTTTATAGATGTCTCTATTTTGTCAACCAATTTATATGACCTCTAATATTCATGATAAATGTCTTATTGACATGGGAAACAACCAATAATCTATTTAAAAATATACTACATCCATCAATAGTCATTCACCATTTAAGAAAAAATTAATGAGTTTTCTATCTTAATGAACACCATTTCAGAGAAATTCATATGATGGAAGCATATCTGGTGACCTTAATACCAAACTACTTTTAAATTGATCAACTAGAAACATTCACATGTTCAATATAATGATTTCAATCTGATCAAGTTAATTTGATTCCCTTAACCCAGAAATCATTGTTTGGTGAATCTAAATAACATATAAAAATTACAACATATGGTCCAACATAGGTTCCAAATACCATGTCTTATAAGGGGAGGGGATAATTTTACCATGCTTAATGAATATCATAAGGGAACTCCCCTTTTTCATGAAGAATTTCTTCAATTAATAGGTATTCCCTGGAGAAATAAATTCATGTTAGTGTGACTCCTAAAGTAGATAACATTATAATAGATATGTGGGAAGATCCTTCATGAGTTATAAATCCATATAAGGAAATTTTGAATCTACTTAGGTAACACTAAGGGGTAGATTATTGAATCCATGGTTATCGAAAGTTCTTTTAGGGATTCATGAAATGTCCTTAACTAGTATTTTCCTTTCCATGTGGTGTGAATAATCCTAAATAAGGAATCATCTTGGATCTATATCACTATTCTCACATGTGATGATGGGGAGTTTCATGTTCCAAACAAGTTTCATTAAGGTAACTCCCACTATCAAGAGGAATATTCCATACAGGTGTAAAAGCCCTTGAGAAATAAAGTCATGTGGTTGTGACTGCCAAAGTAGAGAATATCATCAAATAGATCCCAAATGAACTCAAGAATATTATTTTGTATTTTTTTAATGTGAATTAAAATAAATGAATGTTGATGGGTGATGAAGTGAGTATCCACCAACTAAACATGAAGGTTCTCACCGTGGATTATGGATAAAGTATAATGGAGTTGGATCCCAATTTATATAAAAAATATATTAATATAATGGAAAGGAAATGAAAGAAAATAGAATCTCCATGTTTACTGGCCCAAAAAATAGGAAATTGGAGAACTATTTCTTAAGTCCAAGACTAGTTCAAATGTATGTGAAAGTGATCTATACTATAGTAACAGTAAATTAATAAGATGTATGGGTGAAGATCTTAAAGAATAAAATATTATTAGTGTTAAAATCTAGCTTAAATGAATATATTCAAGTGATGAAGTTATGGAGATACCAACCAAGGTTTATTGAGACTAAATGCTATTAAAATTAGTGGGGAATTCTATTCGATGAAGGCTATAATTGTTTGATATTGGAGTTGGAAATGAAGTTAAATGAAGATGTATTTAAAATAACCTATATTGAGTATTTAATATACTACAATACCATAGGAATGGGTTTTAATATGTAAAAGATATTTTGAAATAGTCCCAAAAGTGTTCAGTCATGATTTGAAGAGGTTTTAAGAAGTCTTGAAGGCATTATAATATAGAGCTATATTAATTTTTTTTATACATACTTATGATATTTTTTCGATGCAATTATCCATAAATATTTTTTATGTTCTAGTAGTAATAACATAAGTTTCACTTTATAAGGTATAGCTGAGGAACATTATAGAGTTCCCTATATTTCATAAGATACAATCCCTGATTTTTTAATGTTCATCAGTGAAAATTTATAAGGTTTGGATAAACACCTCGTGTCATCATAATATCTAGAGAAATATCTTGATACATTTCACCATGATGTTTGGACATGTAATAATAAGGTTGATGCACTATCATCCCAAGTTTTTTGGTAGTACCCTACAAGGTTTTGAAACTTCAAAGGGTACATTGCATGAACACTATGATCTATAAAAATTGGACTCCATAGGGTACAATAAACCCTACAATGAAACTTTATATGGTATAGAAAATCATACGATGAAACTTCAGAAGACAAAAGTTGATATGAACTTTTAAATTTTGATAAAATCATGAAACCTATGAACTTTGTAGGGTATATTGAGCTTTTAAGGTAAAAGGGGTTCATAGAGTATATAAGATGGTCTGAATTTTTGCGAATATTGAGAAATTCAAAATATTATATTAAGGGGATAAAATTATTCACGATGATTCTAAATTTTTTCTTTATTAATATAAACATCATAAAAATATAAATGGGTGAGTTATTAAATCCATAGAATTGAGATAATATGATATTCAGGATATGGAAATGGATATCAAAGTTGACCAATTCTGCAAGATTTAAATATAGTTTAAATAAATAAATTATAGAATATAAAGAATTCAGATGTTAAGATTTTGGCGTTTTACTCAAGTGTTAAAAATACCATAATATTATTTGAGATATCAACAATATATATTTAAATAAGTAGGCACTAATGAAGGCTATGAGGAAAAAAATATGTTCATATAGAAATAAGAATATTTCCATGATATAATGAGAAACTTTCACACTATAACTTGTTGAAACTATGTGATTTTCATTAAACATAAAAGAATGATTTTAATGTGGATTCTATATAAATGATAAATAGAATAAGTGGATCAAGTGAAAATATATGATTATCTATAATATAAATTTATCTATTGGAAAAATGCGAAAGAAAATAGAAAAGGATATCGTTTCATTTTATAGGAGATAACTGTTTGAGGAAAATGGGATATGAGGGATCATGGGAGTCACTAATGTATGAAAAAATTAAGAATAATAAAACAAGTATGGGTGAAATGAATTTTATGGATATTTTATATAAAAATTATAAAAAAATATTTGTGTTGTGACTTATATTTCAAAATAGAAAATGGAGTGAGGTTATGTTACTGAGAGTGAAGAGATGAGAGAGTTCAGAACTATGAGATCAATTAAGATCTTGATTAAAAAGAAAACTAAGAAGAAGGGGATTAAAATACTATAATGAATAATATTCACCTTATGGGTATCATATAAAAAGTTATATGAATATCCTATAACATCCATTATTTCATAATATTCAGAATTACAGGAAAGAATAATATAAGGAGATTCCAACATTTTTGTTCCTATTTATGATCTGGGTGTCATGTATTTTAGATATTGAGGATCTGCTAGATTTATGAAGATAATAGGAGCTTGAAATTGAGTTGATAAAGCTGGGTGATAAAGTTAAATTAATGATCTATGAAGTTATGTTGCAAGAAGATACCAGGTTTCATGTATTATTCTTAAAGAGTTAAAAATCGTTTGAAAAAACTTTTATTGAGGAAGAAGATCCGATATTTGTATATAGTTAAATCCCAAAAAATTTTGGGGGTATAATTTAAGAGGTAGGGATTAATATATAAATATTTATTTATAATACTAAATTGTAGTGAGATGATATGAGGTCTAATGATATACTGGAAAATATGTGCCCAATGTAACTCGGTGTGTCTATGTGCAATGTATCATGGGTCAAGATGATAACTACACACAATATTTTAATTTAAGAGTGATTATAGTGGATAATCCATTATTAGGTTAAGTATGTGATCATTTCTAGGAGTAGGTTTTCCACATTGAACATAAACCTTGTAAAAAAAAATCTTTCATCCATTAGATTATTTTTTTCATTGCATATGGTGTATTTGATTGGTATGACGTAAATAAATACACTATTTTCCTAAAAGATATTAGTACTACAAATTAAAATGGGTTAAATAATTAAAATAAATATTGTGATTTTCTAATAAAAAAAATAGACAACACATAATTCACCCCCCCCCCATAGGTGTCTACACCAGTCCTTTGGAGAACATCAACTAGTTTCAAAGCCTAGGTTAACTATTCTTGGAGACATATATTCCTTCTATGGTATTTAATATGAATATATGAAGTGTATATTTTAAAAGTTTTAAGAATATCCCTTGATAGATAAATCTGTTTACATCCATTTTAGTGAATATTTGGAGTTATTAGCCATGTTCTTATGAAACCTCAAGAAGAGAGAGTCTAAGAAACATAAAAAATGTCTAAAAACAAACGAGGAATCAAAATTAATTATAGGTGTTTAAAATGTTAATTATCATGAAAACTCTAAATATTATTATTCATATAATAAATTAAGTTCAATTTGTGAAACATATAAGTTAAATGAATCACTTAGTGTTTTTTATTCTGATGTCAAATTCTAAATAAAGAAATTTTTTATAAAAGTTATTTAACATATACTCAATTATATCAATCGATTGATTAATGAAAATTCATGACTATTAAATTATATTAGTGTCCTAGGAGATGCATTATCTAAATATGTAGGTATATTAAATATTCTCCCATTACATGGGAAATGAAAGGATAGATCTATTTCACTCTGAAATGAAAAAAAATCATTAACTGATGAATAATTTTTAAGAACTACTCGTGGGAAGTTTATTATTGAATAATTGATCGGTGTATTTAATAATCTTCATAGAATATCATTGAATGAAAAAGTTTATTAGCTTGAATTTAAGGAAAAAATATTTACGAATATTTATAATTATATATTAGATAGGAGAAAGTGTCAATAATATATGACTAATAATATGAAAACAGAGGGGGACTATAACAACCATGTTCTTTATTACACACATAAACATGATTTGTTACATAAAATTTCACTTAATAAAACTCTGAGGATCAGTAGGTCTAGTGTCTTAAGAAAATTAGTAACATTACATAACAACTTATAACATAAAAAACAACATATTTATTAAAAACTTATTTTACATGACCACAACATTCCTTAGTACTTAGCATTACATGGGATAACCTAAGGACATGCATAAGAAAACAGAGAGCCATAAAGCCGATAAAAAGAGTAAACAAGTAATAAAATGAATAATATCGTACATGTTAGGCAATGGGAATATCAATGGGGAATAATAGAAACATGAACATAAAGGAATGGTATAGCATGATTATCATAACATGGAAATGTGGCAACAACATTTAACATGATATTACCATGATCCAATGCTCATTGCACATGGAGAATGAGTAAACCCACATTGAACATAAATTAAAATGATTAAACCCTCATTACACTTGAATTATCATGAGTAAACATTCATTTCACTTGATTTATCATGATACTAATCTTTACCCAATGCATTGGAGCGCTATCAGGGCACTCCCTTTATAAACATTTCATTTCATGCATAAGTGTGCCACATGGATCATGTAACATGGAATAATTAAACATCATCAATTATTCCACAATAAAGTAATGTGGAATAAATAAATGAAACTATATAATCAATAAGTATATGTTCATAAATTTCATACTCGTGATAGATAAATCGGTATCGTATTCACTTACATGATGATTTTGGCATGGAAACTTTTGGCAGTATAACGACTTCAAATAGAACTCATAAAATGGGTTGATGGAAGATAAAGTGGTATATCATAATTTATACATGAAATATATAGTAATGGGTTCATGTAACATAATATCCCAACATATTTAATGGAATTCATATGCATAATAAAAAAGAATTTCTTGAATGTAAATGAGAAGAGAGAAATTCCTTACGGAATTTCGACATGGTAACGGATGTATATGGGAGACATTAATAAGGGATAAAGCAATCTATAATAATTTAAACATAATGAGGGATGTATGGAGGAGGTGATAAATCAAACCCCAACATTTATAATAGAAAATAAATCGGTATAATAACATAAATAAATATGGACAAAATAAGAAAGGAGGAAAATCCCCTACTTGGAAGTGTCATTCCAAAGGCTTGGGAGAGGCTTGATAGTGTATTCTTGAGATATTGGGGTTCTTAGGAAGGATTATAGAGAAAGTAGGGTAGAGTAGGGACATTTTCCTAGGGTTCTTAGGGAATATAAGTGGGGGCATGGGTAAGTTTATATAAGAAAAGAGAGGGAATTCTTTATTATTTAGGTTTTGGACACTACACATTAAACAAATCAAAACCACAAACCATCCAATGGTTTTTTCCAAAGTTTTTTTCCAAAGTGGAGTGGAAAAGTTTAATTTATAATCCCAATGGAATAATGTTTTAAAATATTAGGCTTGCTTATGTGGATGTGATTCACACTCTCATAGAAATCATTTTTAAAAGTTAGAATATTTTATAACTCATGGAGGGTCCACTAAGGCATTATAAAATAAATAAATAAAATCTAAAATCACATTATTTTAAATTTAAAACACATTTTTTACTAATATAAATTTTATATTATTTTATTACATCACTATTGGGTCACTATGATTTCATAAAACACATTATATATTTTAATGGTATTTAATTTTTTCCCAAAAAATAAATTGTCTCAAAAAATTATGAAAAATCCACCGTTGGATAATTTCATTGTCCTGATTACAAATATAATATTCATTATATTTAAATATTTTTATAAATTTGTGAATTTTCACTTTTAAAATAAAAACTGATATTTATTGGAAATTCATGGGTTTTGAAAAAAATATTTTTCAAACCATAATAAAAATTTACAATTATATTCATAAAAATTATAAGACCATTTATATTTAATAAAAAGTAATTTAGTAACAAAAATATTTTATTAAAATATTATTTAATTAAAAAATATATTAATTCATCAAAATAGATTTCTCAATTGAATTTTAATATTAACTAAAAATACAATTTGGCTTTAAAAATCACTTCCAAAGTAACAAAGATAAGACGAATGTATATTATTTATTCTATAAAAAAATAATGAACATAATAAAAGTTATAGGGTCTTGTTAGATAACCCCTTATAACACCTGCATAAGACCTAAGGGTAATGTGTGCGATGGTGACTGACTCTTGGGGCGGCTCGGATGACATCACTAGTCAAGAGCGAAGACCAGTAATGCTACCCCCTTTCCAAGATCTGACAAATGGGCTTAGTATGGAGAAATTCTACTCGATGCGGCCATTTCTTCCTTTGTATGAGTAAGTTGGATTTCTTAAAGACCTATATTTATACTATTAATGTGATCACTCTTCAATGACTATATTCACAACAGAAACAATTCTTAACAATATTTTAAAAATCCAAAAACACAAAACCAAGGAATTGCATGTGTTTTATATATCCATTTTTAATAATAAGATTTTAATTAGACCAATAGGAATTTTCATTAATAAAAGTTTGGGTCATTAAAATCTTCCCCCCTTCAGATATTTCTCCATCAAAATTTACTTTTCCAACACTAAAACAAATTCGTGTAACTCCGCCTCATCACTTCCTCTTTTCTCACGTTGCTTCTTCAAATTTGTGGTTTCACCACAACACCTAGATGAGGGTCATTGTCTTATTTCTTATAAATTTTTCCCTACGATCTAAGATATTCACTGGCTTCTCTTCATAAGAGAGGTCATTCTCCAATGGTACCACCTCTAGATTGAGTACATGTGTTGGGTTAGGTATGTACTTCCCCAATAGTGATACATGGAATACATCATGTACTTGATATAGGTTTAGTGGGAGTCCTAGTTGATAGGCCACTTCTCCAATGATATCTAGGATCTAAAAAGGGACGATGTGCCTTGTAATAAGCTTTCCCTTCTTCCCAAATCTCATAACTATCATCCATGGTGATATGCAGAGGAATACCATGACTCCAAAATCAAACTCTAGGTGTCGTCGATGATTATAAACATAAATCTTTTGTCAACTCTGAGTAGATTTAATGTGCTGCTAGATGGTCTTAACCTTCTACACCAGTTCTTTGACCATTTCTAGACCAAGGAGTTTTTGATCCCCAACATCATCCCAACATGTTGGTGTTCTGAACCTCTTACCATAAAGGGATTTATAAGGAGCCACTTCTTTGATGTATATCTATGTCAGTTGATCCAATGAGAAATCCTAGAAAATTTAAATAAATTGTGATGTCTTTGAAAGATAATCCACAACAACCCAAATAGTATTGTTTCCTTTGGATATCTTCAAAATTATGGTGAAAAGGGAAATGGTGATTTTCTCCCATTTTCCATGTTTATATGGGAAATGGTTGCATCATCCCCTTATAATTCTGCCTATCAGCCTTCACTTTCTAACAAACCAAGAACTTTTATGTATACTTAGTGATCTCCTTATTCATGTTATCCCACCAATAATTCTCTCAGAGGTCTCAATACATCTTTATTCTTCTTGGGTTGACGAATAAATTTGAATTATGTGCATCATCCAAAAGTTCTTTCATTAACTCCAGATTTGATGGAACACATAGTCTTAACCCAAATCTCATAATTACTTCTTCATTAACATTGAACTCCTAGGATTTCCCTTTTCTGATAGTTTCCACTTTCTTTTGAATTAGCACATCATCCTTTTGATCATCCTTTAAACACTCTAAAAGAGACGGTTGAGCAATCATTTGTGAATGGAATGATGACATTCCCATCTTTATGATTCACATGTCAATATTCATCAAATCTACGAAGATTGGATCCTTTTAAATTCTAATCAATGATAGAATTGTTGGGTCCTTTCTACATAGAGAATCTGCCACTTTATTCGCTTTCCACATATGGTTGTGAATTTATCAGTCATAGCCTTTGATCATCTCTTACCATCTTCGATGTTCCATATTTTTCTCTTTCTCCGTGAATATATACTTTAGGATTTTTGTGATCCGTATATATTATACACTACTCCCCAAATTGGTAATACCAACTCATTTTTAAAGAAAAGATTAATACATCCAACTCCAGATCATGTGTTGGATAGTTTTTCTCATGAACTTTCAATTACCTTGAATCATATGCAATAACATTGTCATTTTGCATCAACACACAACCCATGCCCTTCTTCGAAGGATCACTTAATAATAAGAAAAGTTATCCACTTCTGGGTAGTGTGATAATGGGCATAGTTATAATCCTCCTTTTCAAATACTTAAATCTATCTTCGCATTCATCACTCCAATAAAACTTAACTACCTTTCGAGTTATCTTGGTAAGATGGTTTGATAATTGTGAGAAATTTCTCAAAAATCAGTGATAATATCTACCAATCCCCAGGAATTTAGGGATATCTATCACTAATATTGGCCTCATCCATCTCTCAATTGCAACTGTCTTGGAGGGATCCATAGATATCCCATTGCTTGTAATGATATGACCCAATAATGAGACCTCCTTTAACCTGAACTCACACTTGATATACTTTTCTTAGAGATTATCTTTTCTCAAGGTATATAGTACAGTGCTTAGATGATCCTCATGCTCCTCCTTGGTGTTGGAGTATATTATAATATCATCTATAAATACTACCACAAATTTTTCTAGGTAATCTCTAAATAATATATTCATGAATTCCATGAATATTTCTAGATCATTAGTAATTCTGAAAGGCATTACTATGAATTCATAGTGCTTGTACCTTGTACAAAAACCAGTCTTGGGGATATCTACCATCTTCACCCTTAATTGGTAATGTCCCGACCACAGATCCACCTTGGAGAAGTATTGTTCTTCACTTAGGTAATCGAAAATTTCATCAATTCAGGACCGTGGATACTTCTTTTTTTCGTGATTTTTTTGATCTCACGATAATCAACGCAAAGGTGCATTGACCCGTCCTTATTCTTGATGAATAGGACTAGTGCACCCCATGGTGAAGCACTTGGTCGTATAACCCCTTTATCCATATTCTTCTATAGTGGTTTATTTAGCTCCTCAACCTCCACAACATTCATTCTATATAGAGTCGTAGATATTGGAAATACCCCAGGTATAAGATCAATAGAGAATTAAACATCTCTTCTAGGGGGAAGACCAGACAATTCCTCAGGAAACACTTCAGCAAATTCCCTCATAATAGGAATGTCTTAGAGGATGGTTTCTTTATTAGGTTCAATCATCTAATAAATATATGTTTTCTCATAGGATAGTAATATCCATGCTTGAGATGATGGGGAAAAAGAAGATTCACCCCCCTTTCTACACTTGTACAGAATCGGGGGTCGATTCTCTCAATGGAGAGTGATTTTCCTCTAACGTAAATTAATGTTGTATATATATAGGTAAAGCCAATACATTACAATAATTTCATCAAATTACACTAGAGATGGTATGGCGAGGTTCTCCGGGAAGTTCAATCCACAAATTGTGACACGGGAGGAGTTATATTCTTGGGATGCAATAGTTTCACCATTTTTCATTCTAACTGAAATCTCTACTTCAATGATTTGTGGTGGTGTTGGGATTGTTCTACTAAACTTTTGGGATACAAAAGAATGCGTAGAACCAGAATCAAAAAGTATGATTTCAATTTTTGATTGAATAACCATCGTACCTGTAACCACTTCATTTTCAGGGTTCTCTTCAGCAGTAGTGATGGAAAACCTCACCCATGCTTCCTTGGAGGTTGTCAGTTGCCTATGAAAACCCTTGGCTTAGGGAAATTTTTTGAAAAGTACCCTGGTTGTTTGCAGTTGACGTAATGAAAAATGTGTTGAGGGTAAAATAGTTCGGTAATCTCATCTGTCACAACAGTGGGTTTTTCATGACGAAAATTAATGGACAGGTTCCCTTCTCTTCCACACATAATTCATTTCCCCATCACCTTCAAGCAATTTCTGGGGTGATTTTTTTCTCATCTTTTTCAAGTGGGGTGCTGTAATTTCTTAGCACCGTTGTATTTATCCAACGGACCGCCAAAATTAAAGTCCACATCCAGATTCTTATCTCTATGGTACCACTAATATTCTCCGATCTCCATTTCGACTTGGGGGGCACATCATGAAATTTAATCATAGCTAACAAAGTCACGGATCACTATGGATTTCCATAGGCTAGTATTTATCCCATCAAAGAAGTACATAACCTTGAATTTGGGGGTAACAACAAATCTAGAGGCAAGTTGTTCAATCCTTGAAAATTTTTCCTCATACGCTCTGATGGATTCGTTGTCTCGTTGATTGAGGTCAAGGAAGTCCATTTCCATCTTAATTTGGATGTTGTGAGGAAAATATTTATCAAAAAACATTTTCTAGAAATACTTCAATTACAATGCCTCACTCTCTTCCTCATGATTTGTATTTTTTATCAATTTACACCATTTATTAGCTTCACACTCCATGTGATAAGCATCCAGAAGATCCTTCTCTTTTTTCTAACATTTAATGATGGAGAATATCTTTTTAATGGAGTTGATCCATTGTTCGGCGATTGAGGGATCAAATTATCTATTAGAAGTAGGATACCTTTGTTTCATGAATCTCTCAATTCTGGTTGTTATTTCTTAGGGGGTGGAAGTTCATCTCGATCCATGTTTCTATTCAGAATATTAGTTAATTGAAAGATTGTTGTGATAAAGTTAGTGATTCCCACTCCCATCGAATTGGGCATCCCATTAGAACAGTCATCACATTGATCTTCAGATTATTTGTTAGCCCGATTCCACCTATTACCGACCATTGGCTGCAATAAAATTAAAGTTAGGGGTAACACAAAAAGGGTAATCCAATGAAAAAAATGATAACTTGTAAATTACATTCATTTCATTAACTTATAAACTTATAGGTTTCAATCTGTGTTATCCATGATCTACTTCCCAACATATATTCTTCGGTGAATATTTTTTATTCCCTTGCCAATGGTTCATAATAATCTTATTAATATACCAAATCATATCCCTCATGAGTTTCTTAACCAAGAGTGAAGAAAGGCCCATTTTTGTGCACCAGTTCTTATTTAAGTCTAGCTCAAAGTGGTATTTTCGAGTTTTACCCCTTGATACATATATGCCAGATCTACCTCTACTTGTTCATATCCAGACAGGGATGTATTTTTTGGATAAACCACTTACTCTACACTTACAAAAATTTAGGGATTTTTTTATTATAATTAGTATTATCCATAAGTATTTCACTAGGGTTATCTAAAACTAATCCTAAAAATAACTAAAATTATCCTTTGATACCAACTATAACAACCCTACTCTTTATTACACACATAAACATGATTTATTACTTAATATTGCACTTAAGAAAACTCTAAGGATTGAGAGATATAGTGTCTTGGGAAACTTTGTAAAATTACATAACAACTTAGAACATAAAATAAAACCTCTTTATTTAAAAATTCTTTTACATGACCACAATATTCCATCGTACTTTACATTTCATTGGATAAACTAAAGACATGCATAAGAAAAGGGTGAGCTATAAAGCCCAATAATGGACTAAAAAAGGAATAACATGAAGATAATAGTACATGTTAGGAAATATTCATATCAATGGGGCACAAGAGAAACATGAACATAATTTCATGATATATCTTTATTATCATAACATGAAAATATGGCAACAACATTAAACAAGATACTAGCATGATCCATGGCTCATTGCACATGGAGCATGAGTAAACCCTCATTGTACATTAATTAGTATGATTAAAGCCTCATTTCACTTGAATTAGAATGAGTAAACCCTCATTGTTCTTGACGTATCATGATACTAATCTTTACCCAATGCATTGGAGCACTATTAGGGCACACCCTTTATAAACATTTCATTTCATGCATAAGTGTGCCACATGGATCATATATAATGGAATAATTCCACATGATCATTTATTCCATGATAAATGAATGTGGAATACATACAATAAACTCTATCATAAATAATTATATGTGCATAAATGTGAATACCCTTTATAGATAAATGGGTATGGTATCCCACTTACACGATGATTTTGGAATCAGAAATTTTAGTAGCATATCGACATCAAATAGAAATCATAAAATGGATTGATGGGAGAGAAATGGGTATATCATCATTTATACATGAAATTAACAGTAACAGGGTCATATAACATAATATCCAAACAAATTTAATGAAATTTAGATGGATAATATAAAATAATTTCTTGAATGTAAATGAGAAGAGATAAATTCCTTATGGAATTTTTTCATGGTAACTGGTGTGCGTGGGCGGAATTAATGAGAGAGAAAGAAGTCTATAATCATTCAAACATAAATATGGAAGTATGAAGGAGTTTTAAATCATAGACAAACATTTTTAATTGAAAATAAAAGGGTATAACAACATAAATAAATTTTGAAAAAAAATGAGAAAGAAAGAAATCTCTTACTTGGAAGTGTGATCCCAAAGGCTTGGGAGAGGATTGAGAGAGGCTTATTGGGAGCTTGGGACTCTTTTGAAGGATTCTAGAGAGAGGAGGACATAGTAGGGATGAGATCCAAGGGTTTTGAGTGAAGAGAAGTGGGAGATTGGGTGGGTTTATATTGGAAAAGAAAGGGAATTTTTTGTCATTTAGGTTTTGGACACAACACATTAAACTAATCAAAACCACAAATCATCCCATGGTTTTTCCCATGGTTTTTTAAAAAGTGGAGTAAAAAATATTATTTTATAATTCCAATGGCCTAACATATTTAAATAATAGTTATCCGTATGTGGAGGTGGCTCACACTCTAATGGAAATCATTTTAAAAATCTAAAATATTATATATGTCTTGCAGGGTCCACTAAGGCATTGTAAATTATATCAAACAAATATAAAATAACATTATTCTAATGTTAAAACATATGATGGCCTAATATCCCTTTTATATTATTTTATTACATCACTATTGGATCATTAAAATGTCATGAAACACACTATATATTTAAATGGTATTTAATTTTTACCCAAAAATTCGAGTGTCTCAGAAAATTATAAAAATTCACTTTTGGAAAATTTTAACATCATGATTCCAAAAATAAAATTCATTTTATATAAATAATTTTTTAAATATTTTCATTTTCACTTTTAAAATAAAAACTATAATTTATTGAAATACTATTTAAATAAAAAAATCCACAAATTCATCAAAATTGAATTCTAAATTGAATTTATATATTAACTAAAAATACTATTTGTGCTTTAAAAATAACATACAAAGTAACAATGATAAAATGAATGTATATTCCTTATTCTATACCAATATTAATACACATAATCATAGTGTTAGGGTCTTGTTACATAACCCCTTATAACACCCACATAAAACCTAAGGGTAAGGTGTGTGATAGTGAAAAACTCTTGGGGAAGATCGGACAACATTGCTCAGGTGGTCAACTCTATTGACTTCTACTTCTCCCATAAGTGATTCTGTTCAAGATTAACATTTCGAAGATCATCTTAGTCTTGGTAAAGAGTGAATCCTAGTGAAACTACCTCCTTTCTGAGCTCCGAAAAATGGGCTTCATTTTGAACAATTATGTTGGATGAGTTCATCGCATCCTTTGTCAGAGTAAATTGGATTTTTAAAGCCATGTATTTATACTAATCATATGAAAACTATTCGATGGATATATTATCAATGGAAACAATTCTTAATGGTATTTTAACAATAAAAAAACATGAAAATAAGGGATTACATATGTGTTATTTATAAATTCTACATAATAAGAGATTTAATTAAATCATGAGGAATTTTCATTAATAAAAGTTTTGTTCATTACTAGTACATTGGTTGATATATGTGGAGGACGAAAAGAACACACTTAACTGTTTATTCCTTGAATTTGGAGTAAAATTAACATATATGGTTTCAACACAGGATATAACTTTAAAACCTGATTAGAAAATAATATGATTCCACACAAGGTTATCATAAGGTTATTATTTGTAAATAGACTCAAAATTGTGTAAAGAAGATCTGAGAATCATCTTCAGATTTACCATCAACCGTTCATGAAAATAAGTATCCCATTGTCCAGATATATTGGTTTTCACTAAATCAGTTTTAAAAAATAGTGCAAGAAAAATTTCAAATTCTCTATAATATTAGTAAATATAAAATTATAAGTAATTATCCAAAACATAAAGGGTGAATATATATATTTCTAAGAATAAAATGTCCCTTATTAGATCCTAGAACATTGGGATTTCCCTAAAATAAAAGCATGCAAAAAATTCTATACGCATTGATCTTACAAGAAAAATGGTTTTTGTAAGAAACTTTTATGGAGATTTAAGAACATAGTAATTGATTTTTAAAATAGTATATCAATATTAAAAAATAAATAAATACCTAATCTAACTAGGGGCAGTTCAAAATAATAACAAAACCTACTGGACAAATGAAGAGATCATAGAATTAGAAAAATATGGTGTGTAAAAAAACTTGATTCACTAATTTATAATGATATTTAAATATAAATGTCCAATGTTATAAAGAAAATTGCTATATACCATCCAATAATTATACTTATCAGTATGTGAATAGAATACCATAACTAAAAAAAATTGTTAGGGAAATAAGTGAAGTCTTCTTGGGGGAAAAACAAAAGAATTGTATTGCACTAAATTCACCCAAGAACACAAAAATGAAAACATAATAGGATGTCATGCTATATAGAATAATATAAATTTATTTTTGTAATATATTCCACATAATCATCCATTGGAACATGAACATATAAATTAAATCAAAATGGAAAAATATAAAACTAAAATAGGAATCTATTCAAGAGAGATATAAAATGGTTTGATTAGTGGTTAGAACTCATTAATAAGTACTCGAGGATATACCTAGTAAGGGTAACTTATAATATATTTAAGGTGAGAAAGTTAGGTGAAATAATTCAAGGCACAAATCTACCAAGTGTATGACTTGGGTTTCTATTCAAAAAGAGATTATATGAGATAAGGGGAAATAACTAATGACTTTGAGTACCAATAAACATTCTATGAAGAAGGAATCAACACATAAAGAGAAGGGTGTGCATACACCCAATGTTTTATTAAATATATAGAGAACATAGTTTGAAGATTCTAAACGTTTGGATAAATCTAAAATAAGTAAATTTATCTACTTTCCAAAACGGAAAATAATATTTAACTATGATTAAATATATAAAAGAAAAGGATTAGATGCTACCTCAAGAAGAATAGGTTTTTAATATTATTCATGAAATAAGAATAAATAGATCCATACACTTTAAATATTAAATAAAAATAGTCTTAGTATAATTCCCTTTCTTTAAACATTACATAATCATGAGTTAAGTCAATAATTTGGCATTCATTCACATCAAGGATCTTTTCCGGTTTAGATATTTAAATAATTCTGCCATAACTCATACATATCAACTTAAGTATTAAAAAGTAGAAAACTCTTCCCATTATCCATTTTTTTAATTAAAAAAACTTTCAAAAAGAAATATGGTTTCATTTCATGTTTAAAGATCATAAATTTTCTTGATCCCATCTTTCAATATATTCTCCTTTAAATCCTATGAAAAACATTTCAAAACTTGGGATGTGCATAAAAATATCAGTAAGGGAGACAGAAACAATTAAAAATAGTTATTCTATAGAAAACATGTAAACCAGGAATATTTTATCATAATGTAATACTTTATCACAAATTAATATGCTTCACCTTTATGAAGTTGTAAATACTCTTCAAAAAATATAATCTCATGTCTAACCCTTTTTATAACCAAAAGATTACCTTAAAACCCATAGAAATCAATATATATCTTATAAAGGTAACTTAGGACATAATAATACTTAAAGTGAATAACCATATAGTCGACTTCCACACATATCAATAAATGGAATAGCCATATGGTTGACTTACATCCCCAATTAATTGGAGGTTATAACTTAACCACTTGTCCATAGATTATCATAGAACTACCCATCTTGGGTTTATCACATAACCACCCATATTTGGTTTATCACTTAGTCACCCTTCAAATGTCCAAGTACCATTATATAATCATAAAACATATAAGATTTCAATTTTCAACATTTCAGTCATAAAACTTCAGTTTCAATCACAATAAATCATTTTAAGATATTGAAATGTTCAATCCATTTCCAAAACCCTTTAAAATATTTTATAAATAGACTTTTGAATCAAAGTGTCCCATACCACTTTAAAAATTTTAAAATAAATTAACATTTTAAAAAATTTATTTCAATATAATTAAATTCATAAAAACCATTTTCAAAACCTGGACATGAAATATAAGGATTTAAGAAGAATCAAACTTCAAAACATTTAAAATTATGTTATAGTTTAAGAGTATCTTACCACTAGAGAAACACTTGAATAAAAATAATTAATAAATAACATTAAATAGAACTAAAAATATAATTATAATATTCTATTTCATGTTATAAAATTTAAAATTGTTTTTATATACACCTTATTGGACTATAAAGGTTCATAACATCAAGATATGCCTCAATAAAATGTGATTGAGACGAAGTCCCGTACAAAGATCGCATCATTATATTAAGGTTAAATCAATGACATAATTATGTGTGAAAAAAAAATAAATATACCCAATATAATTGGAGATAAATTTTAAAACAATCAGAGGTTATTCATACATATTTGTGGAAAAAAAACCAATGACATGGATATTTAACTCAATGAATGGAGATCAAGTTAAGATTTCCCTTACCTTCTGTTCGACTTGCCTCATATGTTATTTATATTAATGAATAATAAACCTAGGTTGATTTATACTTCCTTGAGAACATTTTTAATTTTTATTATTCCTTTTATATCACTTATTACCATATTATAAAAATTCCATAACTATTTAAGTTCATATTAGATGTTTTGTTGATATTCAGTACTTGTGTCAAAAATGAACTTTTTTTATGTAAATTGTCCAAGTGGTACAAATTCCATCATCTCAAGAATAGTATTCATGATTTAAATATCAAATATATCCATTATATATTTATTTATAAAAATCGAAAATATTTGGAGATAAGAAATAAAATGTACCATTCATGGAGACAGAAGGTCATACGTACACATGAACACTACTTTCATTTCATTTTCATATTAAAAAAATAATAATTAAATGGTATAATTATATATTATAAAACCAATACTGTATTAATATCTTATATGTATCATAGGTTTAATAAAACCATCCTTCATACGTTCCATGTATATCCAATATGAGTCATATCGCTTTGAGGGGGCGGTAGTCCACAGTTCCTCAAACGAAATTATCGTGTTTACACAACATGGAAAGCATAAAAGTATGCTCTAAATAAAATTTTCAATAGAATAGATAAAATATAAATATAATATATATCATATTTATAAATAATTTCCATTATAATGGCCACCATGAGATATGGTAGGGGAAAATTTAACAATCATCGTTTCGTGAGGTTTTAGTTCGTCGTACACAAAAACAGTATATTCGTTACACATTAAATGGAGTTGTGTGTAAGTGTAGATAAAAACCATAGCATAAGAACATACTACTATATTTAGGATAATTTTTTTGTTATGTAATCATAAAATAAAAAGGTTTTAGGGAGTGGAGAGTGGAAATGAAACTAAAGATCATGAGAGAAGGTGTTACCTCTTAATTGGGTACCTTCTTTTGGTTTATACCAAAAGAATTCCTTGGGTGGGTTTCTACCCTAAGGTAGGATTCTAGGATGAGGCGAGGGGTTATATGAAGAGTTTTGGTCATGTATTTTCAAATCAAATGGTTCTAGAAGTGTGAGTATTAGATAATAGAGTGTACCTTTTTATAAGAGAGGGAAGGGACACCCTTGGAAATTATTAAATTATTAAATTAATATAAATTAATTTTTTATTAAAAATACCCCAACATAAAATATGTAGAATATGATATGATGATAGTTATAAATCCTCTCATCCAATAATTTTTATACATGTATTGATTTTATTTTAAACCATATATTTTTGGATTACCCTTAATTATTATCTTTTATTGTTAATTATGGTAACAACATTTATGTTATTAAGAGGTTATTAATTTGATTTATATGGGGTCAATTTCCAAAAACTTGACACTTAATGAACTTTTTGACCTTATCATATTAACTTTGCGATTTTAAATGATATTTAGGATTTTTGAACAATTTAATAAATTTCTATTTTTATAAAACATCAACTATGTCAATTTTTACAATATTCATTTTTAATTTAATAAAAATATATATAGAGGGATATATTCAAACAAACCCATTTAATAGTCTTATAACATGTCATATTCACCTAGAAAAATTATGAATGACTTAAATTATGTCAAATAATATTTATTCTAATATTTATAATATCATTTATTTGAATCCTTCACTAAAAAAGAAATCACTACATCATCATTATGTCATAATTTAATTTAGTTATTTAACTTGTAAAAATTATAAATAATATACCATGATGTAAGAAATATTTTTATATTTATAATGACTATTTATATTTAAAGATATCTATAATGACCAAATGTTTTATCAATGGAATTTTCTTTATTCCTTATATTATAATCACATTAGAAATTAAGTATCATGATACTAAATACCATGTGACCATTAAACATAATTTTTCCAATCCTGTGTCTTGGATTATGAAAATATGACATACATGGTTGTGTTTACGGTGTTTTTTTTTATGTGATGGAACAAATTTAATTTTTTCTGAATAGTAACAAAACCTTATGAATAGTAACCTACCCTTATGAATAGTAATATGCCCCTTATGAATAGTAAATCATCCAAAAAAATAGTAGCCTCACCCATGAATGCATAAATAAAATTTAGGCATCCTATAAGTGATAATATGATCATAATAAATGTGTTGGTATTTTTGTAAGACAAATAATTAATTACAATTAATTAATTAATTTAAAAGAAAATGTATTTTTATAAAACTTGTTCATAAATTAAAAGTTTTATGTTTTCTGGTTTTATGATAATTTTATAAAACCTTATTTAATTTTTGAAAAAATTATAAAATTAGTTATAGTTTTAAAATCTTTATTTTTCAAGTAAATTATGGTTTTAATTAAAAATAAAATTAATCAAATTTAGGATTTTTTTCAAAATGGTGTCCTTTTTTGGATTATAAATGTTGATAAATGGTTAGGGCTAATTTTTGGGATTTTTTTATCATACTTTAATTTTTATGAATAGTAAAATACAATAATTGGAAAATTAAGCTAAATACATGATTTATAGAGTCATGGATGATTTTATGCTGATGTAAGTCCAATTGGTTCAAACTCACATGAAATTATTTCTATTTTTAGTCATGGAATCATCAGTATTTCTTTTCATGAGGGAAATAAAAAAACTAAGGAATTAAATATTATGAATACCCTCCACCCCTCCCTATAAACACCACCCCTCCTTACCTCTTCTCTTTAATCCTCTTAAGCCTCGTTCCTTGGCTAAATTCATCCCAAATCACTAACAAGATCATACCCAAAGTTTAAAATCCCATAGTATCCTCAAAAGACCAAATACTCTCCCCTTAAGAGGCAATTAAGGAAGATGATTCAAGAGGTAAATTTCTCTTTTCAATTGTTTTACTTTCTTTTCAAGTTCATTTGTTTTATTTTATATCCTTACCTCTACTCATCCAAATTTTATGAAGACTCCAGTGCCTTAAATGTACTAGAATTTTTTTATGATAATTGAATAATTTATTATGATATCTCCATTACACTTCTTTTACACTAGTAGTAAAGACACCTTCTGATATGGGTTAATTTACCATATTCAATGACGATGGGTTTTCAATTTCTTTTACCATCTTAAATTATAGTAATGAAACCATTTTTATGGTTTAACCATACTATTAAATTTTTATTTCATCTTATTTTATGTTCTATAAACCTTTTTCTCACAATATTTAAAATAATAATACAAAACCACTAAATTTTGAGAAAAATCTCCAAATTAATCCAAGAGTTTATCTTTACTGTTTTATATAATGATTCACCTTAACTCCAAATAAAAAATGAATTTTATAACCATGTAATCTTCTTAATTTTCATTAATTTCATATAACTTCAATTTTGTACAACCATTCTCATCATACAAGTTTATCCGAACATGAATATAAGTGAACCTATCATTAAAACTAAGGAAGAAAACACTCCCAAACAATGAAATTGAACCTCTGAACTCATCAAAAAGAGACATAGATGAACTTAATAATGTTATAATAAATTAATAAAGTTTATTGGATGTTCTGTAATTATTAATTAATGAACCTAATTTGATTATTCGGGTCATTATGATCAAGAGAAAAACACCATCGGGCTTATGGTAAGATATCCTCTCTTTCTCACATTTATTCGGGAATATCTTCAATGTTTTGTCCTTTTAGGTGTAATTAATAATGATGGAGTATGATTTTGCACCTTCCCTACACTTCCCTCATGATTAATAAAAGATTAGAAACCCCTTTTCTTTATCATTAATCCTTCATAAGTACACCTGATACCATGTCGATATTACAAAATGGATTCTACCTGAACATCCTTTATTCCATCAGGTTTCTCTATCTTTATTTCTACCAAAATGAAGTTATCTATCCTATTTATTTACATATTATAAATTATATTTATACTCTAAATTTTATTTTATCAAGATCCAATCATCATTCTATTTGAGGTATATATATATTTTTAAATGATTCTCTCCTCAATACTTCCCAATAAGAAAACCCATTTTAAGGGAACTTCCCAAATCCATACCCAATTTCAAGTGAACTCTACCATATTTTCTAAGCCACCATTGTTTTTATAAAAATATTGTTTTTATAAAACCATTATTTTATAATCATAACCTTCTTCGATCACTTCTTGTTTTGTACAAAATATTATTCCATTTTCTATTTTAAATGCTGGTTAGTGTTTTCCTTAAAACTGCACTAAAATGTTTTAATGATAAAAATTATTAAATACTCTTTTCACTTGTTGTAACTTATGTTTAACATCACTTTCCATGATATATTACTATTTTACCTTATTAATTTCCATAAATTTTCTAATTACTTTCTTTCATGGACACTTTTATGATACGCCCATTTATTAGGCTTTATAACATGATCATGATACCCATTTATTTCCATGGGTTCCCTTATGTTTGTGATTTTTTATATATGATTCTATATATGGAAAGAATATTCATGAACATGTTAAGATGTGTTCATCTAGAATGTTCTCTAATGCATTGGGTAAATTTTAGTCTCATGAGATGTTATGTGCAATGGTCTTGGCGGTTACCCTTGACTCGTGCTACCATGTGAAATAGTATTGGTGGTCAACCTTGAATTTTTCTCCTCTATGTGCAACGATCCTTGACTCGTTCTAAATTCATTATTTATGTTGCTTTCACATTCCTATGATTCAATATTTATATGATCCAATGTTTATATGTTATGATTCTATATGCCATTTATATCTTTTTTCATGATCTCTAACCCATGTGCTAATGCCTTATTCTTTTGTTTAGTTCCTTATATACTGGGATTTTATCTCATCCCTTCGTTCATGCTTTCCCCAAGGTACCCCATGTAGATTTTTAAGCATAAAGGAAGTTAGGAGATCAATTTAAATATTAAATAACGAAATGTTTTATTTAGTTCCATATTTTTAGTTTTATGTACCTAGTTTTCCAAGACACTATACTTTATGCTATTTGGCTTGTATTATGATGTATAATCATGCTTAAAATCATGTAATGTTATATGTAAAAGGCTAGGATCTCTATAGTTGGTATTAGAGGATGGTCTAGTTATTTTTGGAGATTAGGAATAGATCAATTTATTAAGAACCAAAAGGATGAGAAATGTATAAGAAAAAACCCCTAAATTTTGGTAAGTATAGAGTAACTGATTTATCAATAAAATACATCTCTGTCTAGATATAAATAGGTAGAGGTGGCTCTGGCATAGAAGTATTTAGGGGTAAAACCAGAAAACACTGCTTTGAGCTATACTTGAACATGAACTGGTGCACGACAATGGGCCTTGATGCACTCTTTATTTGACACTACCAGGGGATATTATTTTGTAAATTCATAAGCTTATTACTAACCATTATTAATGAAAAATAATAATAATAGTTAATCCCATAAGAATATATGTTATAAAATAAATCATGGATAACCTATACTGAAACGTAGGGAATCGTAATTTAGGATATACTTACCCTTTAAGAGTTTATCCTTTTATGTTTTAAGTTTCGTTTTTATGCTTCATAGCTTACTATTCAAGCCCCGAAATTGTACATTATTTTTCCTTATTAATCGCGTGAAATAGAATAAATCATGCCAATAATCAATGTAACAGTCAATGTGATGATTTCCTTAACGATATGCCTAATATGATGGAAGCAGGTGCTCAAAACATCATGATAGTACTTTCTCAGCTATATCAAGTTAAGAATAATAACTTGAATCTTGTGGAACACTCTGTTACTCCAATTAAATTGAAAGTTTCTGTAGAATCCTTCATCAGTGAAAGGCCTCCCTTTTTTATTAGATCTTTTTATCCCCTCCTCGCAGAACTGTGGATTAACTCCATTGAAAAGCTATTATCTATCATCTAGTACTTAGAAGAAGAAAAATTAATACTACAATTATATCATTTTGATGGGGAATTTTATTAGTGGAGGACACTGATCAAGAATATAATGTCCTAATATGAAATTGATTCCATGGAATGCGAGGAATTTAAGAAAAAAAATTCAAAATATATTTTCCTTGAACCATCCGTCTCAAGATGGAAAGAGAGATCCTCGAATTGAAGAAGAAGGAAGATGAGTCCATTGGGGCGTATGAAGAAAACTTCACAAGTCTTTCAAGGTATTCCTTTGGCTTTGTCTTGAACATCGAAATCAAGGTGGAACGCTTCTTTAGTAGACTAAAGTTGAGTCTTTGAAAAGCATTGGAAATTCGAGACTTTGACCATTTTGAGGAGATTGTCCATTGTGCATTTAAGGTTGAAATGGAGATCAGAGACTCTTAGTGGAATCATGTTCTAGGTGAAAATAATATGAAAATTAAATCTAATGTGGGTGGTTGCGCAAATAAATTACATTATGGAAGGAAGCCTGATCATCCCACATGTAAAAACGTTGGGAAGAAAAATCTTGGGAACTATCTAAAGGGAACAAAGAATTGATTCTGATGTGGAAAAATGGAGAATCTGTCTAAAAACTACAGAAGGGATATGAATAATTCCACTAATGTGTAAGTAGAAAGGAAGGTTTAGATAAATTCTCATCCAGTGATGCAGTGTTACAACTACAAGGAGAATGGGCATTATGCTAACAATTACCCTAAACTGAGGGTTGTTAGAGGCAATAAACTACAACCTCCAAGGAAACAAGGAAGGGATTATTCTATCACAACTACTTAGGAGGATCCATAAAATGATTTGTTGATAGGTACACTAGTTATTTATTCCAGAATAGTTAATGTACTTTTGGATTCTAGTTCTATACATTATTTCATATCTTGTAAGTTTAGTAGAACTAGTAAAACTCCACCTCAAAATAAGGATGTTGTTCTATCTATGAGTAAAATTAATGGGGAAATTATTACATCCAAATTATATAACTCCTCCCCAATTAACGTCTTTGGACTGAATCTCCCAAAAAAATCATGTCGTACTTTTTTAGTGGAGTTTGACGTTATCTTGGTCATGGATTGGCTATCTTTATACAATTCCAACATTAACTGTCGGGAAATATAGATCAATCTTTACATCCCAAAGAATCCTTTAATCCTATACAAGAATAGGGAGGAAGATTAATATCCTTTAAAATAATTGTCTCAAGTGTGAATATTAATTTCTTATGATCAATCATGTCAAGCTCAAATGATTGAGATAAAGGAGATAATCATGCTTGAAGACATGCCCATCGTGAGGGATTACATTGATGTATGCCCTGAAGATTTGTCTGGTATTCCTCTGGATCTAGAGGTTGATTGCTGAATTTAACTTATTCTAGGATTCTTTCCTATATCAAGTAATCCTTATAGAATATCCGTCATAGAGCTGGAATATCTAAAGAAGCAGTTGTAGGAGAATCTAGAGAAGGGTCTTATACACCTGAGTGCTTCACCATGGGGTGTGTCTGTCCTCTTTATCAAGAGAAAGGATGGTTTGATGTGCCTATAAATTGACTATCGTGAGCTCAATAACATCACTATAAAGAACAAGTATCCCATTCCTCAAATAGATGACTTTTTAGATCAGCTATGTGGGGCCAGTCATTTCTCTATGGTAGACCTTCAGTCATGATATCACCAATTAAAGGTTAGGAAGAAAGATATTTCAAAGCCTAACTTTCAAATGAGGTATGGACACTATGAGTTCATAGTTATTCCATTAGGACTCTCTAATGCTCCAAAAATTTTCATCGATTAAATTAATAGAGACTTTATATATTACCTTGAAAAATTTTTGGTAGTCTTTATTGATGATATTTTGATATACTCCAAGATAAAAGAGGAACAATTAGAGCATTTTAATTTTGTGATAAATACTTTGTGAAGGGAGAAAATAAATGAAAAGTACTGTTTATGTGATTTATGGATGTAGGAAGTACCATTATTGGGTCATGTTATCACCAGTAAAGGGATATCTGTAGACCCTTCCAAGACAAAGGTAATCGAAGAGTGGGCAATGCCAACATCTGTAATGGAGATCCGTATATTCTTTGGTCTATTTGGGTATTACCGATGATTTGTGGATAACTTTTCATGATTTATAAACCCAATGACCAATTTGATAGAGAAGGGGGTGAAGTTTTTCTCGAGTCTAGAATGTGAGGACTGCTTTAAGGAGCTCAAAAAGAGGCGTATCACTACACCAATACTCACACTCTCATCAAGTGGAGAACTCTTTGTGGTGTACAAAGATTCTTAAAATAAATTCTTACACTATGTACCAGTGAAAAATGATAAAGTGATATCCTATACCACAAGTCATTTGAAAATCCATGAGCAATATTATCCCATGCATGATCTAGAGTTGGTAGTTGTGATCTTTGCATTGAAAATATGGCAGCATTATCTCTATGGGGAGAGGTGTGAGATATATACTTATCACAAGAGTCTCAAGTATATATTCAAATTTAAAGTGCTTAATATGTGCCAATGAAGATGGTTAGAGATCATCAAGTATTATGACTTATCAATACACTACCATCTTGGTAAGTAAAAAAAGGTAGCAGATTCTCTAAGTAAAAAGGATCTTATATCTTTATCAATGATGAGAATGGAAAAGGATCCAATCTTGTTAGATTTGAAAAGGATGTACATGGGAATCATTACAGGAAGAACATCATCGACCCTTTCTCAAATTATTTCTCAACCATCCCTCGTGATGAAAATAGAGGATGTTTTAAGAAAATATGTGTAAATTTAGAAAATGGTGGAAGCCATTAGAAATCATAAATCCTCTATGTTTATGATTGATGAAGAAGGATTTGTAAAATTTGGGTCACAATTATGTGCACCATACAATCCAAGGATAAAGAAGGAGCTTTTCAATAACGCACATAGCTTAACCTTCTCTATTCACCCTGGGAGTACAAAGATGTATTGATATCTCTGAGAGAACCTTTGGTGGGACAATATGAAGAAGGTGATTGTTGATTGTAAATCAAATTGTCTGGTATGTCAACAATTGAAGGATGAAATATATAAGTCAAAGTGGATGATGCAACCACCACCCATACCAACATGGAAGTGGGAGAATATCACCATGGACTTTATCACTGGACTTCCAAGGAATTATAATGGAAACAATTATATATGGGTCATTGTGGATCATCTTACAAAGATAGCTCACTTTATCACCATTCGAGAGGACTTCTCATTGGATCAACTTTCATAGATAAATATTAAATAAGTGGTAATTCTTAATGGAGTACCAGTATCTATTTTATCTGATAGAGATCCCGAATTCACCTCAATGTTATGGAAAAGTCTCCCACATGCTCTAAGCACTGAAATGAACTTCAGTACGGCCTATCTCCATCTTAATGAAGTATATACTAGACCCTTCACATAAACTCTCTTCATAGATGGTATAGTTGGAGAATGATCTTTCTTACAAGGAGAAGCCAGTGAATATCATGGGTCATACAGATAAGGTTATACGTAACAATACTAATCACCTAGTCAAAGTACTATGGTGGAACCATAAGTATGAAGAGGAAGCATGGGAACTGGATGAGGCAATGAAGGAAATGTACCCACATATGTTTATGGCCTAGAATGTAAAACAAAATTTGAAGGGTGAATTTTCATAAGGGGAAATAATGTAACAACCCAACATTTTATCAATGGAAGTCCATTATGACTTATAGTATAATCACATTAGAAATTTCGTATCTTGATATTAAATACTATGTGACCATTAAACATAATTTTTCCACCTTTTTGTATTGAATTTCGAAAATCTGACATACACGGTTGTGGTTAGAGTGTTTTTTGGAGTCTGATGGAACAAACATAATTTTTGGTGAATTGTAACATACCCTTATGAATAAAAACATACCATTAATAAAATTAATATGACCTTTATGAACATTATATCTTCCAAAAGAATAGTAAACTCACCCATGAATGTATAAATAAAATTTAGGCATCTTATAAGTGATAATATGATCATAGTAGAAGTATTGGTATTTTTGTAAGTCATAAATAATTAATAACAATTAATTAATTAATTTATAAGAAAATTTATTTTCCTAAAAGGTGTTCATAAATTAACAATTTTATTACTTCTAGTCTTAAGATAATTTTATAAGACCTTATGTAATTTTTGAAATCATTATAAAATTAATTATAGTTTTAAAATATGCATTTTTCAAATAAATTATGATTTTAATTAAAAAATAAATTAATCATATTAAGATTTTTTTTAAAAAATATGGAGTTCATTTTTAAATTCAACGCATTGAAAAATGGTTAGTCTGAATTTTTGGGATTTTTCTAAAATACTTTAATTTTTATGAATAGTAAAATACAATAATTTTCAAATTGAGATAAATACATGATTTATAGAGTCATGGATTATGTTCTACTGATGTAGGTTTAATTGGTTTTATCTCACATAAACTTATTACTATTTTTTCATATAATAATCACTATTTTTGGTCTTGAGAGAAATTACTAAACTAAGGAATTAAATACTATGAAAAACCTTCTCTCCTCCACTATAAATACCACCCCACCTTACCTCTTCTCCTCACTCATCTAAATTCGTGTTCCTTGCCTAAATTATTCCCAAATCTCTCAATAAGCTCCTACCCCATGTCCAAAATTCCTTAGTCTCTCAAAAATACCAAATCCTCTCCCCTTAAGAGGCTCTCAATGAAGATTGATTCAAGAGGTAAATTCCTCTTTTCAATTATATTACTTTCTTTTAAAGTTCATTTGTTTTCTTTTCTATACTTACCTCTGCTCATAAATTTTTTAACAACTAAATAACCTTAAATTCATTGTAATTTTGTTATGATAATGGAATAATTTATTATCATCTCTCCATTACTCTTCTTTTATACTAGTAGTAAAGACACCATCCGAGATGTGTTAATTTACTATATTCAAGGACACTGGGTTTTCAATTTATTTCACCATATTTAATTCTGGTCATGAATCCATTTTTATGGATGAAACAGAGTATTAAATAAGTATTTTATCTTATTTTATGTTCTTAAATCCTATTTCTCACATGATTTAAAATAATAATACAAAACAAGTTAATTTTGACCGAAGTCGCCAAATTAATCCAAGAAGTTATCATTAATGTCTTATATAATGATTTACCTTCACTATAAATAACAAAATTAACTTTATATCCATGCAATCTTCTGGATGTTCACTAATTTCACATAAATTTAATTCTGCACAACCATTCTCATCATACATGTTTATCCAAACATGAATATAAGCAAACTGATCATTAAAACAAAGGAAGAAAACACTCCCAAATAATGAAATTGAACCTATTAACTCAAAAAAGGGAAATAGATGATCTTAATAAGTTTGTAATAAATCAATAACATGTATTTTAGGTTCTGTAACTATAAATTAATGGACCTAATTTTATTATTCAGGTCATTATGATCAAGCGAAGAACACCATCAGGCTAAAGGTAAGGGATCCTCTCTTTCTCACAATTATTCCAGAATCTCCTCTACATTATTTCCTTTTATGTGTAATTAATAATGATGGGGTATAGTGACCCTATACTTTTACACAAAACATTACAAGTTTTTAGAAAAAATTAATCATCTTAGTACAATCCAAGGATCGTGAAGTCTAGTGTCTTTGAAGACTGGGTACATAAAACTAAAAACACGGAACTCTAAAAACACTTTTTTAATATTCATAAAGAGATATTAACTTCCTTTAATACATTAAATTTTCATAGGGTACCCTGGGGATCACATGAACAAAGGTATGAGAAAAAAATCCCAACAAGTAAATAAACATAAGAATAAGTCTTTAGCAAAAGGGTTAGAGATCATGACATAACGATAAAAGTGGCATATAGAATCATAACATATAAACATGGGATCATATAAACATGAATTCACAGTAATGTGGCGGAAAAATAAATAATGAATTTAGAATGATTCAAGGCTCGTAGCACATAGAGTATAAAATGTTAAGGTTAACCACCGTGACCGTTGCACATAGTAGTTCAACTCAAGGAAAACTTCCAGGACCGTTGCGAATAATGTATCACTAGACTAAACTTTACCCAATGAATTAGATCACTATCTGGGTGCACCAATCTTAATATGTTCATGAATATACTTTCTATATAAATAACCATACAAAATCAATCGTACATAAACATAATGGAACCCATGGGAAGAAATGGGGATCACATTCATGTCATAAAGCATAATGAATGGGTGTATCATAAAAGTGTCCATGAGAGACCGGAATTAAAAAATATATAGACATTAATAAGGTAAAATAGGAATATAGCATGGTAAGTGATGTAAAATATAAGTGACAACATGAAAGAAGAGTATTTCGAAAATTCTTATCATTAAAACATTTTGGTAAAGTTTTAAGGAAAATACTAAAGATCATTTCAAATGGAAAAGGGAATAATATTTTATATAAAAACATAAGATAAATAATATAGTTTAAATAATAAATAGGATTATTTTATAAATAAAATGGTGACCTAAAACACATGTTAAAGTGCACTTGAAATTGGGTCAAAATTTGGGAAGTTACATTAAAATGAGTTTGCTTATTGCGAAGTATCGGGGATGGAATCATTTAAAAACATGTATATCCTTGAAGGAAAATGAGGGATGGATATTGAAAAATGAGTTTGGATAATATAAATTGTAAAGTCATAGAATTTCGGTGGAAAATTTTTACTTAAATATATGGTAATTTTACGAGTCTGTGAAAACTGACAGCGCATTTTTCTGAGGCCCGGTGTGCTCGGAATCAATTTATGAAGTTTTTTTCAGGTACGTTCAGTAAATGTACGAGTGGGTTTTTATAACTTTTGAACCAGTGCTCGGAATTGAAATCGGAGGGCACTGTTGAACTCGCAGCGCCGATATTCTCTTAATAAGACTATCACCTCGATGACAGATGGTCGGAAATAAAGGATATTTTTTGGGTTTTTAATGAATAAAATAAAAATAAGGTTGTGTAAAAATTACTTTTATTAGTTGGTGAAAACATTCATGAGGAGGTTGGAGGTGGGGACCACCACACCTAAACCTCTCATGAGAGGTTATAAAGGTGGGGAGGACCCGAACCTAACCTATTCTTCATGGTTAATGTGGTGGGGAACACCCGAGGTTGGAACCTCTTAAACTACCCATTAGGTGGGGAGAAACCTCTTGATCTCCCCACTTTATGATTCCATATCCATGCTATTAATTAATTGTGAATCAATTAATTAATTTGATTCTTATTTAATTTTTACTAACAACTAAATAATAAATAAATCTATTATTTTTTGGGGGGGCTCACTTGCTTTTTGGTGGATCTTGTAAGAGGAAAGAATTTGGAGAAACTTATTCCCTCCAACGAAGAATGACCATCGAAGAATGAAGAACACTTCATCTGCCAATGACGTACATCTTCTTCATTGGTCTTCAACCAGAATAAGGGGGAAGCACCATCCTTGAAGAACGCCGACGACGTCATCCTCGACTTCTTTATTTTCTACTCAAGTTCAATGAATCTACATCCTCTTTTCCACAACTTCGTCAACGATCAACGGAAAAAGGTAGGGAATTCATGCTTTGTTGTTGCTCGTTCTTTGTTTTTCTTCAAAGATTAATAATTGATGCCGCATGCTATCACCCTAACACGGAGGGTGCGGGCCGAACAAACACGGCCCAACACATCTATCTTTTTTGTGGAATTTGACGCTATACGCGGCATGATACTGAATGAGAGACTCTCATCGAAGATGAATTTGGATCGAAGGAAACGTCCCGAGGAGAGCGTGACTTCTTCTAGAACAAGAATTGGGCCACCAAAATTCATCCGGTGACCCGCAGAAAGATTGTTGGCAGATGGAACCAACGAGCATCACCACGTGGTGGTGGTGGCATGACCACGCCGCCGGAAAAGTAGCATGGGGCCGGCGGGATGTGGAAGTGATGTGGCGGCCGGCGCAAGCTCGGCCGCGAAGGAGACCGGTGGCTCGAGCCGCCGGGTTGCCAGGGAAGGCGCGGAGCAACTGCACCGCCCGGTGGAGCACAAGGGAGGCCGCGGCCCCTGGCCACGGAGGTGTAATGGTGGCCGGCACAAGGCTGACCACGAGGAAGTCTGGCCGCCCAAGCCGCCAGTTCACCGAAGGAAGTGCGGTGCATCATCACCGCGTGGGATCGGCTGGCCGCTCGGCTAACCAGGAGGAGAGGGACACCCCCCCCCCCCCACTGGGTCCCGCGTGACGCGGACTGGCACCTCGTGGCACCGGTTTTGGATCCCACCCAAACAGCTAAGCCATTCAGGTTACCAGGGGGTGCGGCTTCCCCCATGGACGCGGCGAGGGTGAACGCCATGGGCTGCCAGGATGGAACCAGCGTCAGCCGAACCCAGTGTGGGACACACTCAGCACGGGCCGGACCCAGCACGGGCCAGACCCAACGTGGGTTGGGCCGCCAGCATGGGTCGGGCTGCCCTCGTGGGCCGGGTCTTCCTCGGAATCTCATCCTCCCTCATGGGATGGGATGCCCTCGCGGACTGGGTCGGACCCCAGTCCAGACCTGGGTCGGGTCGGGTTGGTCTGACTGGGCTGGACCGGACCCAGACACGTTTTGGCTTGTTTCCACTCTTTTTCTTGTAACATAAGCTATGGGTGTCTGATCGATGAACCATCTACAGATACAGAAACCATATAAGAATTGTTTCTTTTGGTATACCCCACTCAATGTTTGGAAATAGTTGGGGTACAGTTGGGTTGGGTTTGAACGTAATTCCAAATGTGCCCTCGGAACGGAAATGCCAATATCTCTCAGACCGGTCGTCCAATTGATGCACTATCTATCGCGTTGGGATTCTTTTGGAAAGATGGATCTTTTGGATACATCAACTTGGGACTTAGTGGAAGTTTATGTATCGACACTTGGATTGAGAAGCAGGCCCTCCCGGAATCAAGCATGCTTTGTGCGGAACCCTATGGCTGGCTATGCTCTGATGACTGTTCTTGGATCCTGTGTGGGTTCGACAGCATTGACGGCTGTTCCTGGATCCTGTGTGGGTTTGACAGCACAAAGGGCTATTTCTGGATCTCGTGTGGGTTTGACGGCTCCGAATTCTATTCATGGATCATGTGTGGGTCCGACAGCACTGACGACTGTTCCTGGACCCTGTGTGGGTTCGACCTCTCTTTTAATGTTCCTGGATCCTGTGTGGGTTCGACAATTCTGATTTTTTTTCCTGGATCCTCTGTGGGTTTGACAGAATATATGATTCAGTGGCTATATTTGATCATCTCTAAATCTCTACATATGTTGTATACCTATGTGATCTAAGTCAGTAACCTTGTGTTTTCCCCATGATTGAGATGGAATACTTAATAACTTAGGTATATGTATGAGCATATACCTAATTGGGGTTATCTATTGATTTCATACTTTGTGGTTTATCCTTATTAGATTTTGTGAGACCTTGAGGGTCTCGGGGTCCCTAGTGAGTATCGTTATACTCACCCCTCCACGGGGTATGCCCGCACCTCATTGTGTTGGATGTAGACAATGGACAGTGTTGATTGAGGCAAAGTGTACGCGGACTAGACAGTACCTGAAGGTAGACAACATGGAATGATGGTACGCAGAGGATATGGACAGACGTGGAGTAGTGTGGGGGCTATTTGTACCTACCCTTCGGGTAGGATCCATGGTGGATGATCCAGGATCTGTTTTTCACCTTTTAGTTATTTTTTCCATTTTCTATTGTACTTTTACTTTCAGTTGGGCTTGTATTTCCAGCACCTATAATTTTCAACACTCTTTTTTTATACAGTTTTAATTATTGTTTTGTATCCAGTTTTGTGCTCTGTTTTGTGTGTTTTAAGTTATAAAGTCAATGCCTTCCCAGTTTAGGGATTTACGCCTTTGGTGCTAGACGCCATCCCCTGGCCTATGGAATGCATGCTTGGGGTAGTCATAGCACGGGCCTCGGGGGATGGTTCATGACAAATTGGTGTCAAATGAGATGGTTCTACCTCATAAATTAGGACTCTAATATTTTTTGTGAAGTAATAGTGTTAAGGGTACTGAGTGTGGTTTTCAGTTCAAGGAGTCCAGTGTTGGTGTGGCGGCTGACGTATCCATTCACTAGGACCCTGACTTCTGGTTTCTAACTCAGTTCATGAAAATAATGATTGCATGTGTGTTTCAAGGGTTTTCTTAGTGATCTCTTTGAGTCATCTCACCAGGTAAAACTTATTGACCATGGTGCACTTGTTTCTTTTTAGGATGGCCCCATGTAGACATCCAGCTAGGGTTCCAGGATTTGTACGAGATGGTAGCCCACCGAGGGACAAGGCCTCGGTGCAAGGCTCTATTACAGTGGAGGTACCGGTGGTACCACTACCTGTTGAGCCACTGATGCCACCATCCCCGGCAGTAGAGAGTGTACGCCACTTGAGCTTGATTCAGGATTTCCAGCGCCAGAGGCCACCCATGTACAGGGGGTAGACAGACTCGTAGGCAGCTAAGGATTGGCTAGAGGCTGTGGTGAGAGTCTTCAGAATGGTAGGGATACCATCAGACCTTATGGTGATCCTTGGTGTGAGTCTCCTTCAGGCTGTAGCAGGAAGATGGTGGACCTGATTCTCCAGGTGCATGATGAGGCAACACTACTCTCGGCAGACTTCGATATCCTGTTTCGGGCGGAGTTTTTCCCATCCACCCTACGTGTGGTGCGGATACAAGAGCTACTCACTACTGGAAATGGACAATTCCCTAATAGTTCTAAACCGTTGGAAAATCCTACAGAACCATTGGTATATCTTATAACAACGGTTTTACAAACCGTTGGTAAGTAAGCCATTGGGAAAGCTTTCCCCAACAGTTTACACAGAACCGTTGGGATAGGTTAGAAAAATGAACTCATACCAACGGTTTGGCACAACCGTTGGGATATTTTTTCCCAACGGTTTGGCTTGAACCGTTGGCACAACCAACCATATGAATTATTTCCCAATGGTTTCTAAACCATTGGAAAAGGTTTTTTACCAATGGTTCATAGAGAACCGTTGCTAAAAAAATACTGGGAATCCTATGCCAACGGTTTGAAACAGTTGGCATAGCCAATTCTATAAAAATTGTACAACATCCTGCAATTTTCACAGCAGAAACAGAGCAGGGTGTCCATTCCCTTTCCTTTCCAATTCCCTCTCATTTCGAATTATTGTACCTGCAATAATCAACTAACACATACATATATAATTAATGTACCTTAAATAACCAACTAACACATACATATACAGAACAAATTCATAAAAATTTAACATATAATGTATCCTGGAACTATACACATCCAGAATTAAATTGAAATTCATAACGTAATTATAAACATACATAATTCATTTAGAATTAAATTTAAACTTTAGATGACAATTTTATGTGGAATCCGGAATTCAATTCATAATTTTGATCGGTTTTTCATATACCAGATGTTTTTAATAGAAATTATGTCCATTTTAAAAAATATATATACACCTAGAGTGATACCGGCCACATCGTGCCTCGAATTGAGGTGAGGTTAACTCGTACACATCACAAATGACCCATAGATTGTTTTCCTAAAGTATCAACATATTCCAAAAGCGTTTGGTCAGTTTTCCATATGTCAGTTGTTGTTTTCACTTAAAATGAATTGCTTTTTAAATAAAAAGAGAGACACTTTGAGTGGTGTCGGCCACATCATGCCTCATATTGAGTCGAGGTTGACTCGTACATGTCAAAAATGACTCATGGATCATTGTTCTAAAGTATCAACACAATAAGAATCTGTTTGGTCGGTTTTCTATATGTAATTAAAATGTTGTCCATTTTAAACATAAGAGAGACACTTTGGGTGGTACTGGCCACATCGCGACTCAGATTGAGGTGCGGTTGACTCATACACGTCACATATGACCCATGGATCGTTCTCCTAAAGTTTCAACAGATTTCTAATGCGTTTGGTCAGTTTTTCGTATTCCATTTATTCTTTTCACATATAATCCTGTCCATTTTAAAAAAAAAGAGACACAGTTAGAGTGATACCGGCCACACTACACCTCATATTTAGACGGGGTTGACTCTTACACATCTCAAATGACCCATGGTTCATTTTCCTAAAGTATCAACACAATCCGAATGTGTTTGGTCAGTTTTTCGTATGCCAGTTGATGTTTTCACTTAAAATGATGTCCTTTTAAAATAAAAGAGAGTCACTTTGAGTGGTTCTGGCCACATCACACCTCAGACTGAGGCGAGGTTGATTCATACACGTCACATATGACCCATGGATTGTTTTTCTAAAGTATCAACACAATCAGAATCCGTTTGGTCAGTTTTCTGTACGTACTTAAAATGTTATCCATTTTAAACAAAAGAGAGACACTTAGAGTGACCATGGCCACACCGTTCCTCGGATTGAGGCGGGGATGACTCATAAATGTCTCATATGACCCATGGATCATTTTCCGAAAGCATCAACACATTCCGAATGTGTTTGGTCAGTTTTTCGTATGTCTGTTTTTGTTTTCACTTAAAATGATGTCTATTTTAAACAAAAGAGAGACACTATGAATGGTGTCGGCCACACCACACCTCGGATTCAGGAAGGGTTGACTTGTACATGTCACATATTACCCATGGGTCGTTTTACTAAAGTATCAACACAATAAGAATTCGTTTGGTCGGTTTTTCGTATGCTAGTTGTTGTTTTCACTTAAAATGAAGTCCATTTTAAATAAAAGAGAGACACTTTGAGTGGTGTCAGCCACACCACACCTCAGATTTAGTCTAGGTTGACTCTTACACATCACATATGACCCATGGATCGTTCTCCTAAAGTTTCAATGGAAAAAATAATGTGTTTGTTTGGTTTTCCATATGTACATAAATTTTTTCCATTTTAAACAAAAGAGAGACACTTAGAGTAATCTCGACCACACCGTGACTCATATTGAGCCCTGGTTGGCTCGTACACCTCACATATGACCCATGGATCGTTGTGATAAAGTATAAACATAATACTAATGTGTTTGGTTGGTTTCCCATACGCAAGTTCTTCTTTTCACTTATAATCTTGTCCATTTTAAACAAAAGAGACACAGTTAGAGTGCTACTGGCCACACCGTGCCTCAGATTTAGATATGGATGACTTGTACACGTCTCAAATGACCCATGGATCATTTTCTTAAAGTATAAACACAATCTAAATGTGTTTGGTCGGTTTTCCGTATGCCAGTTGATGTTTTCACTTCAAATGATATCCTTTTGAAATAAAAGAGAGACACTTTGAGTGGTGCCGGCCACACCGCACCTCGGATTGAGGTGGGGTTGACTCATACACGTCACATATGACCCATGGATCATTGTGATAAATTATCAACACAATCATAATCTGTTTGGTCAGTTTTTTGTATGTACTTAAAATGTTGTCCATTTTAAACAAAAGAGAGACACTTAGAGTGATCCCGACCACACCGCAACTCGGATTGAGCCGGGGTTGACTCATACACATCACATATGACCCATGGATCCTTGTAATATTGTATCAATAGAATCCAAATGTGTTTGGTCAGTTTTCCGTATGCCAGTTGTTCTTTTCACTTAAAATCCTGGCCACATTGTGCCTCAGATTTAGACGGGGTTGACTCGTACACGTCACTTTGAGTGGTGTCGGCCACACCGTTCCTCAGATTTAGGTGTCCTTTATTGACCAGTATCTCGCATAGGGAACCGGGTATCACCTGAGGCATGGTATTACCATCTTGAAAAATAGACATGTCCTTAGTTTATCTTCAAGGAACCAATATCACTCATGAGTAATAGAAACCATCCTGGTAGCCCTCACCTAGAAACCAAAGCATTCATCCTGGAATTTCAAGTCTAAATTCCCTGAGCATGACGAGTCCGTCCATGAGTCCTTAACATGTAACCAATGTCTTATCATAACAATTGACAAGTAACCCAAATCAAACAAGGCATAATTCACAAAACATGGAGAATGTACAGCAAGGATTTGTATTCAATTTAAAGCATATCATCACATGAATTTGATGAGCATGAGCTAATAAGCTTACCAAGACATTCATATAATTCATGACATACCAAAATGGAATAATCCTAAATAACATTTCATGATCAAAGAAATAAAAAAAAGGCATGTGAAATAAAGGAGGAGGTGGGGGCTGTCTGGGGGTCCAGGGAGGAGGGTGGGGGTTGTCCGGGGTCCAGGGAGGAGGGTGGGGGGCTGTCCGGGGAGCTGTCTGGGGGGCTGTCTGCGGGGTGTCAGTGGTGCTGTCCAGGGACCAAGGAGAAGGGTGGGGGGTCTGTTCGGGGTGCTGTCCGGGGGGTGTCTGGGGGGTTGTCCGGGGTCCAAGGAGGAGGGTGGGGGCTGTCCAGGGGGGGCTGTCTGGATGGCTATCCGGGGGGTCTCCTTGGAGTGTCTGGGGGGCTGTCAGGGGACCAAGGAGGAGGGTGGGGGGCTGTCTGGGGGGTTGTCCGAGGGGATGTCTGGGGTCCAAGGAGGAGGGTGGGGGGGCTGTCCGGGGGGCTGTTCGGTGGCTGTTCGGGGGGTTGTCCGGGGTCCAAGGAGGGGGATGGGGGGCTGTCCAGGGGGCTGTCTGGCGTCTAAGGAGGAGGGTGGAGGGGCTGTCTGGGGGGATATCTGGGGGGGTGTCTGGGGTCCAGGGAGGAGGTGGGGGGCTGTCTGCGGGGCTATCTGTGGGGCTGTCTGGGGGGTTTGTCTTGGGGGTTGTCCGGTGGATCTCCGGGGGGCTGTCCGGGGACCAAGGAGGAGGGTGGGGGCTATTCAGGGGGCTGTCCAGGGGTATCTGGGGGGCTGTCCGGGGTCCAAGGAGGAGGGTGTGGGGCTGTCTAGGGGCTATCTGGGGGGCTATCTCGGGAGTTCCCAAACACACAAAACTCTACAAACATGTTCAAGATACACTGCAACCACTAAAAGACATCAACATCCATGAAAACAGGCAATATATAAAAATAAACCAACTCCAATACTATACTAAGGGTCTAGATAAAACCAACAACTAGAATAGATTAAACATCAAATCTCAGTAATATTAGTCAAAAATGTAATGGATCAATTTGTCCCACATCACCATCACTATCATCACCATCATCATCAAACTCATCCTCGTGGTCATCATTGTCATCCTCATTGTCCCCGCTCTCCTCAATGCCCTCCTCCTCTCCCTCACCCTCCGCCACGCCTTCTCCTTCGCCTTGCCCTCCTCCTCTCCCTCCTCTTCTGCATTAAACTCCTTGACATCATCATCGTCAGACTGGACATCGTCTTGACCACCACTAGAATTGCCACCTGGTGCACCATATATAGAACGTATCAACGACATATATTCATCAAAATTTGGGCTGGCCTCTGGTGTAAGTGTTGGACGTAGAACTTCCATAAATTTCATAAATGCATTGTTTTCCCTATCAGACTATTCTGCCATCTCTATGGCCCTTTTGTCAGCCTGTTCTTCTTGTGCCCTAACTTGCTATATCTTGGTGGCACACCAACTTGTACCTGAGGGGGGGCCAATACTTCATCAGGGATTTCCTAGATCGGTAGCGTACTCTGCCAGAATGCTCCTCTCCCAACACCTAATGTAAGTGATCAATTGGCCCAAAATTGTCTGGCTCATGGGCATCGAGGGCCTCTAAAGCAGCCTGTTACAAATATAAATATATTATTAAGTTAAAAAATAGATATTAAAATATAAAATCAATATATTAAAACTTACAATCAATTTCGTAGTCGGTTCGTTGACGGCACTTCCATCCTTTTTCCGTCTACTTGAGCAAAACAGTTTTGCTCGAGGCACACGTCCTTAAATATTCAGTTTTTTCCTCTACAATGACATTGAAAACTAAAGTTATATGAAACCTCTAGCAAACGATTAAATAATTTAGGAAAAAAAAGAAAATGTAATTCGTAAAGAAGACTTATAAACAATTTTCATACCAGCTTCCTCTCATAATCTGGCATCGTAGTACGTCCCATTGTGTGGAGGTATTTTTTTGCATTAATGTTTTATTTATTTTTTCCGGATGATTACTACATAAAATTCGATAATGAAAAGGGTTATATTAATGGAAAACATGAAGGTTATTATTTAAATACCTCAAATGTAATTAATACCTTAAACTGAGTAGTCATCCAATGAGTAATCAACTGAAGATACTGCTCTATAGGAAAATCATCCATGACTAGTACCGCCTCTAACACAATGCCAACTCTAGCACTCTAGACAATATACAACTCATGCTTGTAGGCTCTCTAAATCTCACATAAATCCTTTATATGTGCCGGTCGTTCACCCTCACCATCGGGAAAATTAAATTGAAGCTGACACCAAAATATTAATTCATATAAATACAAAAATAATTCATGGCATTAAATACAACGTATTTTTTACCCATATCTCTGCCCAATCTCTATCCTTGACCTCATGTGGCAATTATCTACACGATAGCATGATGACGGGAATGATGTCGGAGTATTTCGAAAGCGTCGCCAAAAAACTCTAACATTGATGCCCTGTTTTCTCAACCATTTGGTTGTCTTCAATGTAATCCACCATTACCTGTGTGCGGCGGTTCCACACCGCACGCATGCGTGTACGCCCCCGGCCCCGCCTCCTGTCAGTAGATGTATCTGTCATGAAATAAAAACAAATATTTTATCAGAACATGTTATTAAGAAAATAAATATTGGTATAAAAATTTGTTAGGGTTCTATAAATAAACTTTCACCAGTCTGATCGCTGAGCACCGCTGGATCCACAGAAACTGATGGAACACCCTGTGGTGGAACTTGAGTTAAATACGATGGAATATAGAAGCTTGGAGAGATAGAAGTAGATGGAAAACAATATGGGATAGCTGTATGACCGGATTCTGGATGGGTAGTGGGAATCAACATGGGATATGGAAAAGATGGGTCAGAAGATGCAGAGGGTGGCGAAAAAATGAGTGGCCTAAATATTTCGTGTGTCCCTAATGACAAACCAGGATCAAAATGTGGGAAGGATGACATGTCAGTGGGAGGGGCAGGGTCTATTCGGGTACGTGGAGCTGCTCTTCTACCTCTGGTACGAACCCCCCTTGCACCACCGGCCTGAGTACTAGGACCGGTACTAGGCTCCTTGTCGAATAACTGTCGACGTATCGGTGGATCCTACAAAAATGTTTACAACAAAATAAATCACATGACATTATATATTATTTAAATATATATTTTTGAAATAATGTACTCACTACAGGCACTAATGGTGGAATTCCCATATCCTCTATTCGAATATTGTTCTCCATCATTTTTTCCTTCATCTCTCTTCAATTGGCTGAATTTCCTACTTTTGAAAACAAATATGTAATTAATTAGAAAATGGAAACTAATGTGTAACCCAAAAAACTAAATATATGAGGTAATAGGGGGATTCATTGCTAATTTATCTATCAATTGTTTTAGAAGAGATTGAATGGATTTAATAAATCATACAAGTTGTAATGTTCACCAAGTTAGAAATATTGTTTGACTAGGTTTGAATACAGTTCAATTCAAAATTATAAAATGAAATTCAAATAAAATTGCAACCAATAAACATTGAAAATTCACATAATGGTCAAGTCAGCTAAAACATATTTGTGATCAATACTAAATAAATTTGAATTGTACCAACCTTAAAAACCCAACTCTAGGTAAACCAAAATAATTGAGAACATGGATGAATGATTATATATATTTGCAACCACAACTTTAGGTTCATAATCAAATATGAAAATTGAGCTATTGGAGTCATTAAAAGAAATAAATGGATTGGTTCCAATGGTAGAAGGGAAAGTTTCAATACCATAATCACCATCATCAAAAATATGTCTTACAATTACTTCAACTATGACACCAAATTCAGGTCGAAGTTGGTCTTTGACATAAAAAACATGTTTAGCCATTGATGTCAACACATATGGTTCTTCGGTAGCAAGAGTGTGAGTCATATTAATTACTCGAAATCCACAATCATCAATAAATGTTCCATGTCTCATCATCAAATCAAACCAATGATATTTCATCATTGTGACTCGTCCATGAGAGTAATAATCCAATATTATTATTTTCTCAACGACTCCATAATAACCCACATTTTCAAATCGCGGTCTAGTATCTGATGCACTGGCATAAAAATCTATTGTGGCAGTAACCATAACACCATCATGTTGTGTTCTCATGTTCTTTACTCGTTTAGTGACAATAAATTTGTACCCATTGATAATAATTGATTTACAATCACGAACCACGGTATTAGGACCAAAATCCAAAGCTCTTATTTCCTCATAGACAGAGTCAGCAAAAAAAATCAATACCTAAAATATAAATGATTATTAAACTTAATTAAATATTTATTTAATTATTTCAAACAATAATATTTTTACCTTCAATTCTAACCAAGTAGAAAACTTTTTTCTATGCAAAGCCTCCCTCCTTCTCAAAGATAAAGAATGATGATTTCTATTTATTATTGTTTTATGTTCACCGAAGATAAAAAAACATGAATAGTTTAACAGATATATATATGTAAGATGTACATATTCAATTTAGTTACCTGATATAGTCATTGAACAAATCACAGTTGAACAAAACTGTGCGATGTGCCATATCCCGCTCTTTATGGCTTAATGTGTTCAATGTATATGATTCAGGAATTCCTCTTATTTGAAGAAGTGATGGAAAAATGGGTTCAATTTTCTCATATTGTTCTTATTAATTTCTCGTTGGTTTGTTCATCCTTGTAGTAAGATCAGACAAATACATTGAGCAGAAATCCATACATTCTTGGACTAAGTAACCATTCACAATAGAACCTTTGGGATGATTCCTGTTTCAGACATAAGAATTTAATGTGTAGATATTTCTTTCTGTTGGATATATCTAATGAAAATAAACAGGACATCTGAGAAGTATTTCAGTGGGAATATGGACAGTCATATAAAGCATGCATGTGAAAAATGATGGAGGAAATATTTTCTCCAACTCACAAAACATTAATGGGGAATCTGTCAACATTTTTTGCAAGAAAGACTTGGACAACTTCTTTGCACAAAGATCCCTAAAAAATGGCACAACGGAATAACAGTCACTCTTACATTATTGGAAAAAAGACGACAGATTTCTATTGGAAGAAACTCATGCAGAAGAACGTGATAATCATGAGTCTTCAAAGATTTTAGCTTCAACTCTCTTCTGTTGACCCGTTTAGATATGTTTCTTGAATAGCCATCAGGAACTCTAATATTCTCTAATACTTCTAGAAATTGTTTTCTTTTCGTAGGTGTTATCACATAAGAAGCACATGGAAGTTGCCATTTATTTTCACTTATACGCACAGGATGTATTTATGGTCTGATGCCCCAATCCACTAAGTCATGCTGAGATCATAAATCATCTTTTTTCTTCCCCGTGACATTAAGAATAATAGAAAACAACATTTCTCATAAATTATTATCAATATGCATTACGTATAAGCAATGACGTAACAAATTGGTTGACCAATAAGGAAAATCAAAAAAGATACTCCTCTTCCTCCAATTGTAACAAGTTTCAGTAGAAACATTCTTTCTCTTTCCAGATTTAATTTGACTCTTCTCGAATGAATAACTGAAATATTTCAATTCATTAAGCACATCAGTTCCAGACATACGCTGAGGTGGATCATCGGTCTCTATAGTATTATCAAATCTTCGACGATTATTTCTATATGGATGGTCCATTTCCAAGAATCGTCGATGTCCCATAAAACTAAAACTACAGAGATGTTTCAGTCTTCTGGATCTTGTATTATTCATACAAACAGGACATGATAATTTTCCCTTCGGGCTTCATCCAGACATCATTGAATAAGCCATAAAATCATTGATCGTCCACATAAGCATAGCACGCATCTGAAATATGTCTTTCCAACATGCATCGTATGTGGGCACACCCACATCCCAAATAATTTTCAACTCTTTTATTAAATTTTGCATGTATACATCAATATCAATGTCGGGATCAGAAGGTCCATATATGAATATACTCATGAAATTGTAAGGTTTTTTCATACAGAATCATGGCGGAAGATTATAAATGTGTATAAAAACTGGCCATCTACTGTGTAAAGTAAGCATCTGCCCAAACGGATTAAAATCGTCGCATGAAATACCCATACTCACATTACGCACGTCAGCTTCAAAATCAGGATGTCGAGCATCAAATCTCTTCCATGAAAATCCATTTGCAGGATGAACCAACTCATCATTAGTCTTCTTTCTCTCGGTATCATGTCATCTCATTTTTATTGATATTTCATCATACATAAAAAGATTTTGGAGTCTGAGGATCAATGGAATGTTCCACATTACTTTTTGTGGAATGTGGGATGGTGTTCCATCAGATTTTGACTTCCATCGGGATGTGCCACATTTTATACAATCATTTCGTTCAGCGGTTTCCTCCCAGAATAAGATGAAATATTTCAAGAAAACATGAATTTTGTTTCTTTAAAATCCAAGTTCCTCAACTAACTTCCATGCCATATAGTGGTTTGAGGGAATATCTGCATCATCTAGAAGTAAATCCTTCAAGAGGGTAAGAATGTAATCGATTGCTGTATTATAGATCCCATGCATAGTTTTCCCATGAAACAATCGGATTAAAAATTCCAGCTTTTTCATTTTATCGCATTGTCGATATACGGGAGTCGTGGTAGCATCATTCAATTTTTTCACCCTATCAATATCATCATTTTTACTAGATGAATAATCTGTCCTCATATCGAAGTCTTCTTAAGTCGAAATCCTTTCTTTTTCATGATGATGAATAAATGGAAATCGGTCATCTAACAAATACTCCATTCCAGTCCTTCCATTTCAATCATCACCAATTTGGGATTTAATTTTCTCCCCATTGTGATACCACACAAAGTAGTTTGCTTAAAAACCATATTTGGTTATGTGGTAGCAGACTTCTTCATAGCTCAACCAAGGTCTACCAACACAATTGGAACATGGGCAGTGTATGCGACCTCTATCTGAATCTTTGTGAAATGCAAAATCTATAAATCTCTCCAAATTGTTTTGAAAATTTCTTGAGATCTGATCTGTTTCATAAATCCGACTTCTGTCCATTCTGTAAAAAGAATTTATATAAGTCATTTTGTCATAAACAATTCAGTAGTATTGAACTTTAATAGAAAATACATTTAAGTAAATGATAAAGGAAGAAGTTTCTAGTCAATGTAGTGAACTATTAAAACAATGTAAAGAACAAGTACTCAAAAATTAAATTAAAATTAATTTATATTCATTTTCATTAGGTCTATAAGAGGCACATGCCTTAGGTCTCATTATGCGTTATATGCATCCCAAATAATTCACTCATGTTCAATAACTCATTATTGGAACCTCTATGGCCATACCTTTCATTACCCAATTACTTCCCCAAGTCAAGCGCACCCCAAGGGTGAATAAATTTTAGGCTTCTACACTAATAGGTTGTTCATGGCTTGTAAAAAGATTTAATTTCATAAAGTATAGACAAAAACATTTATTTTTAAATTTGAGTTTAATAATAAATAATATCAATGATAATAACATTACTGAATTAAAATTGTGACTTATCTAACATTTTTATGGATGTCTACACATGCCATCATGACTAGTGAAAAGAACCCCACCCTCATAAAAGTGAGTATTGGCCAAGAAGTACACCTAATATACAACATACAATGAGAACCATATTTAATTGACCCTAAAGTTATATTAGTACAGTCATCTTGGGGGAAATGGAATATATGATCATGGTTAACTGATGAATTCAAAAGCTCGAATTCCATATGTTGGACACTATCTAAGGTAAGAAATCATGTGAGGATGGTTGTACATCATTCAATTTCTTACATGCTAGTGAGAATGAAGGCTTGAATTAACGACTTGAGTTCACTAATTAAATGAGGGTATAGGTTTCTTAGGCTGTGTAAATAGAATGATTGAATAAGGGTAGAGGTTGCATACACTGTGCATGGTAGGGGTGTCTCAGCCGATTTAGAAAATAAAATAAAATCCCATCATAGGTATTAATAAGAAACATCAGCATCAAAAGAAACTCCAAATAAAAAAGGACTAAAAACCTCAAAAATTTCAAGAATTCACTACTATGCATGGTTTATCCACATGTTTAGTAGTAATTAAATGTCTTAATCATGAACCACCTATACAACTCCCAGTTTTCACCAATAAACATAAGGTAAATATCTCAAAATATCTTTAAAGTAACTCATTAATAGGCTCAAAATGTAAATATAATATTGAACCAACCATGGGATCTCTTTTACAACACATTATCACACACCAGTTATCTCATGTGTTACTAAATACCAAACATAGTCACATAACAAGTTTACTATAACAATTTACATTACACAATCCTTATTAAAAAAAGTCTCATTTTAATAAAACACTTTCCTCAAAATTAAATCATTTCTGAAATATCTTTCGAAATCCATTTTAAATATTAAAATCCCTTTGATCATTTTTAACAAATATTTAGATTATTCTCAAGGCACCCCTATTTGGAAAAGTCACATTAAATGCCAAATTTACACACCAAACCATTGAAAACAACTAACTTGGGATAATCATCAACCACAAATAACTCAACTAAAAATTAAAAAAACATAAACCAAATGTGATATAGAATTTATTGTTAAGTCAGGGAAAATGAGATTAAATACAGACAGAAACATCATAAATGGTTCCAACATCATAACTTTTGATTAAAACCACCCACAATAGGAACGGGAATGCCTCATACACCTAATCCCTAATAAAACAAACCAAATCCCCTATTAAAAGTGATAAGTTTTTTACACCAAATTTTGGGTTTCCACCTTCATAAATGGATAAATATGAAAGATAAGCGGAAAATGATCAAGAATACATTAATATTTCGACTTCTAACCTGGTTGGGGAGAAGCTGATTTGATTGAGTAGGGCACGTGCAGGGCTTCTACAAATTGGGGGAGAGGGGATTCTGAAATCGGGGGAGAACTGCCGAATATAGGCAGTACTGCCCGATTTGGTCTGAATCTAGGTATCTTTTCCCAACGGTTTTTAAAAACTGTTGAGAAAACATTATCTTTACCAACGGTTTGTCTAAACCATTGGTAAAGGGAATTATTTCCCAAACTTTGCCAACGGTTTGTGTAAAACCATTGGTAAATGGAATTATTTCCCAACGGTTTTCATAAAACTGTTGAGAAATCATCACCTATGTCTTCCTTTACCTAAGGTTTTATGAAAATGTTGGTAAAGGCCTCCTATACCAACTGTTTTGATGAACCGTTGGTATAGGAGCATTGGGAAAACCCAGGTTTCCAGTAGTCACTGCATCTATAGTAGGGTAGCATGACGGTCACTCAATACATATTGAGGTTTACCGACCTCTCACGCTACTCCACAAATATGGTATGGGACCCATTATTCAAGGTCCAGACCTTCGAGCAGGGGCTCAGGAGAGAGATCAGGGCCTCGATAATCTCCCTCAGCATCCCGATGTATGTGGGGGTGTTGGATCGGGCCCCCTTAGTAGAGAGTTTCCTTGCAGAGTAGTCACCAGCAGCGAGACCCACCACCGGAAATCACGTAGTGGAGTCTTCTGCAGTTGGCAGCAGACAGATGTCTCAGAGGTCCAAGTGGACCAGACCATCTGGTGGAAAACCTAAAGACACGGGTTCGGTTGTGAGAGGTACACGAGACAGATCCAGTCATTCGACGAACAGGTAGTGTTTCACATGCGGCGGGTAGGGTCACATGGCTCGTGACTGTCTGACCCGTCGTACGGATGATCAGAAGACAGTTGAGGGACCTCTTAGGCAGAGGTAGAGGTTTGATCGAGGCGATCCGCAGGGGGTAGGCAGATGTTGAAAAGGAGCTGGTCGTGCAGGTAGTGGTGGATGAAGTTTCGAGGTATTACCACCACCACCACCAGGAGGTCCACCCTGACCATAGGGAGTAGGTGGACAGGCGAGAGCTCAGCTCCAGGAAGCTGAGGCATATGATCATGACTCTCCATAAATGATTCAAGGTAAAATCTGTGTCTACTCCACCTTAGTTGTAGTTCTTATTGACATAGGTTCCAGTCACTCTTTCATTGCCACTGCCCTCATTTGTATCTCGGAGATTCTGACGGAGCCGTTGGCTCGATCCTTACGGATAGAGACTCCTATGAGAGAAGACTCGATGATCACACACTGGTACCGACAGTGTGACCTTACTCTAGGAGGTGATAGCTTCGGCTAGGATCTCCTCGTACTGGCATCGAGTCCTTACAACACCATTTTAGGTATGGACTGGTTATCTATATTCTATGCTTAGATCGACTATATTAGGCACAAAGTGCGGTGTGTCCGCATGGATGGGACTAGGTTCACCTTCATTGTCATGAAGGGAGCCTTTGCAGTGTAGGACGAACTTACTCAGAGGAGGGTACAGCCGATCACTCATCAGTTGGCCTGCCTTACCCTCGGAGCAGTTGATGTGGAGAGTCAGACTTATCCTGTAGTGGTGGACCAGTATGCAGATGTTTTCCCTGAAAAAGTTCCCATAATATCTCCTCATAGAGAGGTGGACTTCTACATTGACCTGTACCCCGGGACGACACCGATATCTACACCAGCGTATCGGATGGATCCCGCGGAGCTTCATGAGCTGCAGGTATAGCTGGAGGACTTGCAAGGGAAGGGATTCATCCGGCCCAGTGTTTCTCCCCAGGTAGCCCCAATTCTATTCACCACGAAGGAAGATGGGATCTTGAGGCTTTGTGTCGACTACCGTCGCCCGAACCAGGTGACGGTGAAGAACAAGTGCCCACTCTTGAGTATTGATGACCTCTTTGATCAGTTGAAGGGAGTACGGTGGTTCTCTAAGATAGACCTCAGATTTGGCTACTATTAGCTCAGAGTTCGAGACAATGATGTGCAGAATATGGACTTCAGATGTCAGTATGGCCACTACGAGTTCTTGGTTATTTCCTTCAGCTAAACCAATGCTCCAGAAGTGTTCACGAGTCTCATGAACAGGATTTTCCAGCCATACCTCGATTGCTTTGTCATTGCCTTCATCGATGAGATTCTGATCTACTCCACTACTGAGGAGGAGCATGCCAACCATTTGCGGGTAGTACTGGACACACTCCTTGAGAACCAACTTTATGGTAATCTCTCGAAGTTCCAGTTTTGGATCCGATAGATTCACTTTTTGGGACATGTCATCTCAGAGGCAGGAGTTGCAGTAGATCCAGTGAAGATTGAGGCGGTACTTGCTTGGGAGCCACCCATTAGTGTGACGGAGGTTCGGAGTTTCCTGGTTTTGGCTGGATATTATCGGAGGTTTGTACCATACTTCTCTAGAGTTGTAGCACCACTATTAGCCTTGAGGAAGAAGGGTAAACCCTTCGTGTGGTCGGATAGATGCCAGCAGAGCTTTCAAGAGCTGAAGTAGAGGCTGACTAGTACCCCCATCTTGAGGCTTCTAGAGGAGGGAGTAGGGTACGTAGTTTACTGTGACGCATCAAGGACTGGACTCGGATGTGTCCTGATGAAGGAGTGAGCAATTTTTGCTTATGGTTTTCATTATCTGAGACAACACGATCAGAACTATTCCACCCTTGACCTGGAGTTAGCAGTAATGGTCTTCGCCTTGAAGATGTGGAGACACTATATGATGGTCAAGTGTTTCATAGTCTACTTTGAGCACTAGACTCTCAGGTATATCTTCTCTCATAAGGACCTGAACCTGAGACATCAACATTAGCTTGAGTTTCTACAAGACTATGAATTTGAGATAGTCTATACTCCAGGTAAGGGGAACGCTGTTGCAGATGCACTCAACAAAAGATCTATTATACAGCTTCTATGAGAGGAAAAAAATCATCTGGCTACTTTACAGATATCTTTTGTAGACCGAGATGAAACAACCTTCCTTCAGTCTATCACAGTCACTCCCCCACTTCATCAGTGAGTCAGGGAGGCACAACATGAAGATGTTGACTGCGAGACACGATGTGCTTAGATATCCACAGGTCAGGAATCAGATAGTTTTTATGAAGGTGGGGAGCATGTCATCCTCTTCAGAGGACGCACCTTGGTACTAGTGGCACTTCAGGAGGAAGTGTTGAGGGAGTTCCATACATCTCCTCTAGCGGTACATCCAGGAGTAGAGAAGATGTACCAGGATCTCAGACGACAGCACTGGTGGCCAGGTATGAAGAAGGCAATCGCGGAGTTTGTCTCTCGATGCCTCACTTGTCAGCAAGTGAAGGTAGAGCATCAAGTACCAGCATTCTTGGTTCAGCCTTTAGAGGTCCTAGAGTGGAAGTGGGATGGGATATCTATGGACTTCGTGACAGGACTTCCATGTACATCCAAGGTTGACGACTCGATTTGGGTGATCATTGACCGACTCACCAAGTCGTCCCAATTCCTAGTGATCAGAGAGCAGGGTTTAGTAGAGATATTGGGATGCCTCTATGTGCATGAGGTTGTGTGGCTACATGGAGTACCTTCTTCTCTTGTATCCGATTGTGACTCACGATTTACTTCTCGGATATGGAAGGGGGTTCATGAGACTTTTGGGATGCAGCTTCATCTAAGCACCACCTTCCATCCCCAAACGGAAGGAGAGAATGAGCAGACCATTCAGACCCTCGAGGACATGTTGCGAGCTTGTTTCCTCGACTTAGGTCATAGATGGGAGAATCACTTACCATTGGTGTATTTTTCATACAACAATATCTATCACTCCAGTATTGGGATGGCACCTTTTGAGGAGTTATATGGGCAACATTACAGATCACCCTTGTACTGGACTGAAATTGGGGAGTCACCACTAGAAGGACCAGAGATGGTACAAGCTACCACAGAGAAGGTGAAGATCATCCAGGAGTGGATGAAGACTGCACAGAGTAGACAGAAGTCATATGCTGACAGGAGATGGAGGCCTCTAGAGTTCGAGGATGGTTACCATGTCTTTCTATGGGTCTCACCTCGATGAGAATTATGGAGATTTGGTTGAGGCATCAAGTTATCTCCGAGATTCATTAGACCTTTTCAGGTCCTCGGCAGATTGGGCGAGGTGGCTTACTGTCAGGTTCTTCCACCTCAGTTGCACTGGGTGAACAACGTCTTCTACATATCTCAGCTGAGGAGATATGTGCATGACCCTTCCCACATCATTGACCATGGAAAGTTGGACGTCGACGATGGGTTAACATTCACGGAGGTTCCAGTGGAGATTGAGGATTGACAATATCAGGCCCTATGTGGACAGTCGATACCTTTGGTGTGTGTTCGATGGCAGTATAGGAACCTTCAAGAGAGCACATGGGAGTGGGAGGCTCAGATGCATGCTAAGTACCCCCACTTGTTCTCTTAGTTTGAGTTGTAGCTTGTGGGGACGTAAATCCCTAAGGTGGGGAGAATGTAAAGACCCATAATTTCTGTTGGAAATTTTTTCTTAAATAAATGGGAATTTTACGAGCCCGTGAAAATTGACGGTGCATGATTCAGAGGCCCGGTGTGCACGGAATAATTTTCTAAAGTTTTGTGTGGGTACGTTTAGTAAACGTACGAGCGGGTTTTTATAACATTTGAACCAGTGCTTAGAATTGAAATCTGGGGGCACCGTTGAACTTGCAGTGCCGGTATTCGCTCAAGAAGACTATCACCTCGACAACAGATGGTCGGAAATAAAAGATATTTTTTGGGTTTTTAATGAATCAAATTAAAATAAGGTTGTGTAAAATTTATTTTTATTAGTTGTTTAAAACCTCCATGAGGAGGTTGGTGTTGGGGACCGCCACACCTTAACCTCCCATGAGAGGTTATGGAGGTGGGCCCCACCCGAACCTAACCTCCACTTCATGCTTAATGTGGTGGGGACCACCCGAGGTTAAACCCACTTGAACTCCGCATTATGTGGGCAAAAACATCTTTAACTCCCCACTTTATGATGCCATATCCACTCTATTAATTAATTGATCATAAATTAATTAATTTGAATCTTTTTGAATTTTGGCCAACTACTAAATAATATATAAATCTATTATTTTGTTGGGGTGCTCACTTGATTTTTGGTGGAGCTTGTAAGAGGAGAGAATTTGGAGAAACTTATTCTCTCCAACGAAGAACGACCATCGAAGAACGAAGAACACTTCATCCACCAACGATACACATCTTTTTATTTGATCTTCAACCAGAACAAGGGAGAAAGTGCCGTCCTTGAATAACGCCAATGATGTTGTCCTCGACTTCTTAATTTTCTACCCAATGTCAAAGAATCGACGTCCACTTTTCCGCGACATCATCAATGAACAATGAACAAAGGTAGGGAATTCATGCTTTGTTGTTGCTCGTTCTTTGTTTTTCTTCAAAGATTAAAAATCGAATCCGCATTCTATCACCCTAACGCGGAGGGTGCGGGCTGAACAAACCTGGCCTGGAACCTCCATCTTCTTTTGGGATTTTGACACTAAACTTCGAATGAGACCGGAATGAGGTACTCTCATCAAAGATGAATGCGGGTCAAAGGAGACATCTCGAGGAGAGCATGAATTCTTCCAGAACGAGAATCGAGCCATCGGAACTCGTCTGGTGGCTTGCAAAAAGATCATTGGCGGATCGAACAGAAGAGCATCACCGCGTGGCGGCGGCGGCGCAACCAGGCCACCAGAGGAGTATCACACGGCCGGTGGGCCGCGGCGGTGTAGCGGCGGCTGCCACAAGCCCGGCTGTGAAGGAGACCGGTGACTCGAGTCGCCGGGTTGTCAAGGAATGCGCGGTGCAATTGCGCTGTGTGCTGGAGCACAAGGGGGTCGCGGCCCATTAACGCGGAAGTGCAACGACGGCCGGTGCAAGGATGGATGCGAGGATGTCTGGTGGCCCGAGCCGTCGGGTCGCTGGTGGAAGTGTAGCGCATCAGTGACACGCATGAGTGGATCCTACCTGAACAGATAAGTTGTTCTGGTTATTAGGGGGCACTGCTTCCCCAATGGAGGCAGTTAGGGTAGACCCCACGGGCCGCCAGGCTGGACCCAGCGTGGGCTGGACCTAGTGTCGGCAGGGTCGCCCTCACGTGTCGGGCCGCCCTCGTGGGCCAGGCCACCCCTGAGGACGGGTCGGACCAGCAGATTGGGTCGGACCCCAGTCCGGACCCGAGTCAGGTCGGGTTGGTCCAACTGGGCCAGACCGGACCGGGACCCGTTTTGGCCTCTTTCCACTCTTTTTCCCATAACTTGAGCTACGGGCGTCTGATCGATGAACTGTCTGTAGGTACGGAAACTGTACAGGATGAAGGTTCTTTTGGTATACCCCACTTGAGGTTTGGACACAATTGGGGTATGGCCGGGTTAGATTTGAACGTAATTCAAACTGGGTCCTCAGAACGGAAATGTCAATAACTCTCATGTCGGGAGTTCGATTGATGCACTGTCTGTCGCGTTGGGTTTCTTTTGGAAAGATGGATCTTTTGGATACATAAAATTGGTACTTTATGGAAGTTTATGTATCGACACTTGGCTTGAGTAGTAGACCCTCCCATAATCAAGCATGCTTTTTGAGGAACCCTGTGGCTTGTTTCTCTCTGACGACTGTTCTTGGATCCTGTGTGGGTTCGACAGCATTGACGATTATTCCTGGATCCTGTGTGGGTTTGACAGCACTGGGTACTATTCCTATATCCCGTGTGGGTTGGAAAGCTATGACTACTATTCCCAGTTCCTATGTGGGTCCCATAGCACTGACGACAGTTCCTGGATCCTGTGTCGGTTTGACAGCTCTGTTTACTGTTCCTGGATCCTGTGTGGGTTCGACAGTTCTGATTTCTATTCCTGGATCCTATGTGGGTTTGACAGAATAGATGATTCAGTGGCTACATCTGATCATCTCTAACTCTATACATAAGTTGTATACATATGTGAGCTGAGTCAGTAACCTTGTGTTTTCCGCATGATTGAGATGGAATACCTGATAACTTAGGTATATGTATGGGCATATACCTAAGTGGGGTTATATGTTGATTTCATAATTTTTGGATTATCCTTGTTGGATTTTGTGAGACCTTGAGGGTCTCGAAGTCCCTACTGAGTATCGTTATACTCACCCCTGCACGGGCTATGCCCGCTCCTTGTTGTGTTGGATGCTGATGACAGACTACACTGATCGAGGCTGAGTGTACGAGGACTAGACGGTACCTGGAGGTGGACCCCATGGCATGATAGTACACAGAGGAGATGGATGGATGTGGAGTTCTATGGGGGATATCTGTACCTACCCTTCAGGTAGGATCCCTGGTGGACGATCCAGGATCTGTTTTTCACCTCTCAGCTATTTTGTCCCTTTTCTATTGTACTTGTACTTTTAGTTGGGCTTGTATTTCCAGCCCCTTTACTTTTCAGCACTCTCTTCTTATACAGTTTTACTTAGTGTTTTGTATCCAGTTGTGTGCTCTTTTGTGTGTTTTTTCTGTTATAGAGGAAATGCCTTCACAGTTTACATATTTATGCCTTTGGTGCTAGTCTCCAGCCCCTAGCCTATGGAAGGTAGGCTTAGGGTAGTCACGGCATGGGCCATAAGGGATGGGTCATGACATAAATAGCATGTAGAAGTTTAATATAAAAATAAAATACAACTTCATTTGGGTAAAAATAAAGATAGAGCAACTTGAAAGAATATTGGTGGTTCTAGTAGAATCCCTTATGGAATATCGGCGTGGTAACGGGTGTAGATAAGAGGGATTAATGACAGATAAATAGATTTATAATCTTTTATAAATCAAGAGGGGATTATGGGGAAGGTTAGAAATCATACCCCATCATTTAGAATTATATGTAAAAGGGCATAACATAGAGGGGATTCTTGAATAAATGTGAGAAATAGAGGATTTCTTACATTAAGTACGATGGTGTTCTCCACTTGATATTAATGACATAAATAATCAAATTAGGTTCACTAATTAATAATTATATAAACTCTTTTACTTGTAAATTATTTAGTATAACCTTTTTAAGTACATTGATAACCTTTTTGATTGGTTACGCGGATCAATTTCATTGTTTGGGTCTGTTTGTTTCCTTGGGGGAGCTTGGAGAGCTATTTGGGCAAAATTTAGGTAAGGCACAATGCTTGAGAGGATTTAAAAGAATAGGGGAGTGTGGGTGGTTTTTATGGTGGAGGGGAGGAGGGTTTTATTAATATTTTAATCATTTGTTTATTATTTTTCCATAAGATAATAAATAGTAATGATTCTTATGACCAAAAAACATACTATGTGGATGTGAGTTCTAACCAGTGGCTATTTACATCATCCATGACTCAAGCATGATACAGAAATTCAGTTTTTAATATTTATTGTAAATTATTTTATTTTACTATTCATCAAAAATTCAAGTATTTTAGAAAAATCCAAAAAACACACCCTAACCATTTTTCAACATCTAGAATCCAAAAATGAAATAATTTTCAAATAATTATTAATTTAATTTTTAATTAAAATTATTATTTACTTGAAAAATATAGATTTTAATTCTATAATTGCTTTTATAATGCTTTCAAAAATTATATAAGGTCTTATAAAATTATCTTAAAACCAGAAGACATAAAATTATTAATTTATGAACACCTTTAAAGAAAATATATTTTATTTTAAATTAATTAATTATTTATTTATTACTTATTTATAGCTTACAAAAATACCAATACTTTTACTATGATCATATTATCACTTATAAGATGCCTAAATTTTTTTTATACAATCAAGGGTGAGGTTACTATTTTTTGGATGATATACTATTCATAAGGTTCATATTGCTATTCATAATGGCTGGATATTATTCATAAGGGTAGGTTACTATTCACCAAAAATTACGTTTTTCTTATCAGACTCCAAACATCTTACTGATCGCAACTGCATATGTCATATTTTCAAAATTAAAATCACGGAAGTGACAATATTATGTTTAAAGGTCATATAGTAATTATTAGTTCATTGTGTTGTGATTACATGTGATTATATGAAAAAATTATAAGAAGGGAATTTCCATTGATAAAACACTAGGTCATTACATGGGGTATGATTTCGCACCTTGCCCATACTGACCTCATGATATATAAAATATGTAAAACCCCTTTTCTCTCTCATTAAGCCATCCTAAGTACACCTGATACCATGCCGATATTCCTTAATAGATTCTACCGAATCCTTCTTTATTCCTTCGGGTTTCTCTATTTTTCTTTCTACCCAAATGAATTTATATATTTTGTTTATGTAAATCATATAAATGTTGTGTATACTCTAAAAAATCATGTATCAAGATCCAATAATTATTATCTTTCAAGGATATACATGTTTTTAAATGATTCAATCCTCAATACTACCTGATAAGAAACCTCTTTTAAGGGAACTTCCCAAATATGTGCCCAGTTTCTAGTGCACTCTACCATATGTTTTAATCCACCATTATTTTTATAAAACCAATATTTTTATTATGAAAACCTTCTTGGATCAATTTTGTTTTCATACAAAAGATTATTCCCTTTTCTATTTTAAATGATCATTATTGTTTCCCTCAAAACATCACTAAAATGTTTTAAAGATAAAAAATATTAAATACTCTTTTCACTTGTTTTAAATTATTTTTGACATCAATTAAAATGATATATGCCTATTTTACCTTGTGAATTTCCATGTATGTTTTAATTCAATTCTTTAATGGACACTTTTATGATACGCCCATTCATTTTTCTTTATGGCATGATCATGATACCCATTTCTTTCCATGGGTTCCCTTATGACTACGATTGTTTACGTATGATTCTATATGTGGAAGGAATATTAATGAACATTTTAAGATGGTTGCTCCCAGATAGTGCTCCAATTCATTGGGTGAAGTTTAGTCTCATGAGATGTTACGTACAACGGCCTTGGCGGTTATCCTTGACTCGTGCAACCATATGCAACAGTCTTGGTGGTGAACCTTGAATTGTGCTCCTCTATGTGCAGTGATCCTTGAAACATTCTAAAGACATGATTTATTTATCTTCCACATTCCTATGATTCAATGCTTATATGATCCAATGTTTATATGTTATGATTCTATATTCCATTTTATATATTTATGTCCTGATCTCTAACTCATGCACTAAAGCCTTATTCTTATCTTTATTCCATTACTGGGATTTTAGATCATCCCTTTTATCATGTGTTCCCCAGGGTACCCTATGAAAATTTTTGAGAACAGTGGAATTTATGAGCTCAATTTGAAGATTAAATAAAGAATTTTTTTATTTAGTTCCATGTTTTTAGTTTTATGTACCTAGTCTTCCAATACACTAGACTTTATGATCCTTGTCTTGTACTCTGATGTATAATCTGGCTTAAAATCATGTAATTTTATATGTAAAAGGCTATGGTCACTATAATATCACTTATATAAACCCATATTTAAATTGTTTTTGTAAGAATATATACATTTATAACATATTTTCCTTTACTTTAAAATAAAATTTATAAGTGTAAAAACTACACCCATGTGGCTTAAAAAGGCCAAATTTTAGCCCAAAGTATTGTCTTGATCATCAATATCTCATACAATAGTGTTAGGTTAAGTGTTAGGGTGGTTTTATATTTTTATAATATTATTTTTACCTTTATTTACCTGATTTACCCTTTAATTGGGGAAAGTAAAAATAATTACTAGGGTAACTATTTATAATGTACAAAAATAAAACAAAACTATTTAAAAACTTTTTACCCTAAGAATCCAAATATGGAATCCATTTTTACAAATTCAAAACATATAATTGGTAGAAAATAATTTAAAATTAACCCCTTTTTTCAAAATAATAAAATGGGTTTTTTAAAAGTAAACACATCAGAAGATTGGTGTGCATTTATATCTAATTTCAATCTGAAATTACTTTCAATGCCCAAAATTTGATTAAATAATAAAAATTTAACCTAATAATACTTTAAAACAAATTAAATATATAATATAAAAATATAAATAACTTAGATTAAAAATCAATTTTGAATTAAAATGCAGTATTTTTCACTATTCATTAAAATATGAATTTTACCAGAAAAATACCAAAATTTCAACCAAAGTAAATTTTGATGTCTCAATTACAAATAAGAAGTTTATTTTTGTCAAATATAACTTATAAAAGTTTCAAAAAATATATTTAAAATGGGTTCTCCATTGTAAGGTGGTAAAAATGCCTTTTTTGAAAAATACTTCTTTTAGGATAAAAATTGATTTTGTTCTTAAATCTTTCCAATAAAACATATAATATGAACTTTACACATCACATTGATTTTATATTTCATTAATATAATCCAAAAAGAGTGATATTATTTTATAAACACAGTTATTCTCATTTAAATAGGTTTTCATAAAAACGCATCCTTTATATTCAATTGGTTTTTATTTCCATTTCCAAAAAATTTGGTAACCAATGAATCATTATATAAACGTTTGTAAATATTATTTTTATAATTCAATTAATAATTTTCATTAATACCATTCCAAGGGCATGTTTATAACCATAAAATTTAAATAATAATATTTAGTTTTTCATTTAAGCATGATGTAGAGTATCATGTACACTATTTAACATAGTGTTTCTTTTATAAAACTCAGGATGTTACATCCCCCCCACCATTAATAAATTGTGTCCTCACAATTTCAATTTGAATTCAGTAACTAGGTTATGAATTTTCAAAATATCTTTATTGCAATTCCACAGTGGAAAAAGGGTTAATCAAAATTACCAGTTTAAAAGAAAGAAAGAAAATTAAAAAGGTCACCCAAGATAACACATACTAGGATTCCATGTAGGAAAAAGTGGATATAGAAGAAAAACTAATTCTCAAGTTCTGAAGGAGAGTGATATAAAAAATTATTAGGATAAAGTAAAAAATTATAAATCCACAAACTTCTGTTGTTTTAAACTGTATTTGATTTCTTATTAGGAAAATTAATTGGAAAACAATTTTTTTAAGACCCTCACTACTGGAAAGATGATCTTTCCCAACACTTCTATACCAACGGTTTGTAAAAACCGTTGGTATAGCTACCCTTTCCCAACGGTTCACCAAAACCGTTGGGAAAGGGGACTCTTTCCCAACGGTTTTGGTGAACCGTTGGGAAAGGGTCTTATTTCCCTCCTCTTTTCCAACGGTTCATCAAAACCGTTGGGAAAGAGTCCCCTTTCCCAACGGTTCATCAAAACCGTTGGGAAAGAGTCCCCTTTCCCAACGGTTCATTAAAACCGTTGGGAAAGGGAGGGGATAAATCAACCTTCGGTTCACAAAGATTTCAAGCCACCCAAACCTATCCCAACGGTTTTAAAAACCGTTGGTAAAGGTCTATCCCAACGGTTTTAAAAACCGTTGGGATATGTTCTTTAATTTTTTTCCAGCTCTACTAACCGAGAACATTATATGAATCAAAATTTTAAATAATTATGATAATACATATATATATTTATGAAATTATGTTTACAAAGTGATGTTAGCTTAGTGGTTAAGTCGTTCGATTATAAACGAGGGGTCGTGGGATCAAATCCCAGCGGATGTTTTATTTTTGGATTTTATATACCAACGGTTCCATTACCGTTGGTATAGATTTCGTATTACCTATACCAACGGGTTCCAAAACCGTTGATATAGTTCTATACCAACGGTTTTTGGAAAACTGTTGGTATAGACCTATCCCAACGGCTTACTTGGCTACGGTTCTCCAAACCGTTGGTATAGGCTATACCAACGGTTTGGAGGCCTATACCAACGGTTCCAAACCGTTGGTAAAGGTTAGTTTTCCAGTAGTGCCTTTTCATAAAGTTGAGGAATCTATTTATGAGATTAACTTAGAACATAAGGAAACATACTTACTTTTCAATTATAGTTTCATCCTTTAATAAATTTATACCACAATCTCATCTTTCTTCCAAATGATGAGTATTCAAAATGACTTAGTCACACCTAAAGTTACAGAATAAACTTCTATATAATCACATAATCCATAAAATATTAAATATATATTCATACTATCTTAAAATATTAACCATGCCCAAAAAGGTTAGGATAAAATCATATAATTCCCCCAAAATAATAAACCATTTTATGAATAAAAAACTACTATTAATATCCAAAATTCAAAAGTAATACCCAAAGTCAAACATAGACCATTAAACGAATAATTGTCTTTAAAATTACTCAAAATAATTCAAACCAAGATTGAAATCCTAAAATTAGAAGGATTTGATAACATAGTCTTACAAGATAAAGTTTTTACATTTATCTCCAAATTATATCAAACAGTATTAATGTCTCGTACCAAAAATTAATCGACCTAATCACATTTTCAACAAAATAGGTTAATCACTTCTATAAATAACCCTAATCGGAATAAGTCCTTTATAAAAACATTAATTCTTCCAAAATAAAATTCAACCATTACCCTTTAAATAAAATCTCACTGTATTCTATTTTCCTTAGGCATATTGGGTTCCCAAAATAATGAATGTCTTCCAAAATAACATGTGTCACTCAATCCCCATATCATTTTATAATACCAAGGATATCCATTTGATAAAACATAAGTTCCCAAAATAAAATTCAACTTATTCCATAAACTAGTTTAACATAAAAGAAAAATTATTACTAACTATATATTTCATGAAGGCCAGTGGTAGGTGATTCACCCATTTCTCCCTTCGGTTGTGGTTTTGATTCCCATGGTCTTATCGGACGTGAAAAATTTTCACCCATCATGTGGTTTGTCCTTTTTCTAAAACTCTATAATTCTTATAATATTATAAAAAATATTCTTAATAAATTAAAAATAACCACAACATGTTTTAACCTCATAGGTTATTTCATACCTTACATTTTTCATCCCAAAAACTAATAACCCATAACATCCTCAATGGTGAATGTCTCCACAAATACCATTATTTTCCTTATTTTTTCAGATCATAAACCTTGAAAAGGGGTTTCTAAGATATTGAACTTATGATCTACCATAAAATTATAAACCCATGATGATATCCCTAACTTTTAAGAAAACATCCTAATGCCCAAAGTTTTCTAAACTGTCCTCTGATACTGACTATAAGGCTTCAGCCTTAAACATTACATAATCTTGAGTAAAGTCAATAATTTGACATTCATTCACATCGAGGATCTTTTCAGGTTTTGAGATTTAGAGAATTAGAACATAATGCATATATATCAACTTTAGTATTACAAAGTATACACTTCTACTAACTATGCATATTTTTCATTAAACAAAAACTTTTAAAAACAAACATGGTTTTGTTTCTTGTTTAAATATCAAAAGTTTTACTTGGTCCCATCCTTGACTCTATTCTTCTTTAAATCCTTTGAAAAAAAATTCAAAACATAGGATGAGGATAAAAATCTCAGTAAGGGATACACAAAGAAGGAAAAACTGTTAGTATTGTGAAAACATGTAAACCATTAATACTTTATCATAAAGTAACACTTTTCACCTTAATGAAGTTATAAATACTCTTCACTCAATATAATCTCACTGATTACCCTTTTTTGTAACCAAAATATTACCTTAAAACCCATAGAAATCAACATATAACATATAATGGTAACTTGGGACATAATAATACTTAAATGGAATAACCATAAGGTCGACTTCCACACATATCACTAAATGAAATATCCATACTGATGACTTCCAAAACCAACTCATTAGAGGTTATAATGTAACCACCCATCCTTGGTTTATCATGGAACCACCTATATTTGGTTTATCAAATAACCACCCTTCTTTGGTTTATCTCATAACTACCCGTCAAATGTAAAAGTACCAATATATAATCATAACACATAAAAAAATTCAATTTTCAACATTTCACTCATAAAATTTCATTTTCAATCACAATAAATCATTTCAATATATCAAAATATTCAATCAATTTCAAAAACCATTTAAAAAATTTAATAAAGAAACTTTTGAATCTAAGTTTCCAACACAACTTTGAAACTTTCGAAATAAATTAACATTTTAAAACATTCATACCCATATAAATAAATTCATAAAAACAATTTTGATTACATGGACATTAAATATAAGTATTTATAAGAATAAATCTTTAAAACATTTAAAATGATATTTTAGTTAAAGAGTCCCTTGCCACTAGAGAAACAGTTGAATAAAAATAATTAAGGGATAAAATTAAATAAAACATTAAATATCATGAGAATATTATAATTCAAGACATAACGTTTAAAAAGGGTTGTATGTACACGTTATATGAGAGTAAAGGTGCATAATAGCGAGATATTCCTCAATGAAAGGAGATTATGACGGCATCCTTTATAAAGACTATATCATTAGATTAAGGATAGATCAATGACATAATTATGTGTGAAAAAAATACACCCACTATAAGTTGATATTCATTGTAAAACAATCATAGTTCATTCAGAAATATTCTTGTAAAAACAAAACCAATGACATGGATATTTAACTCAATGAATGTAGATTGAGTTAAGCTTTCTCTTACCTTGAGTCTGAATTGTCTCCCGCATTCATTTTTTTACTTAATAATAAACATAGGTAAATTTATACTATCTTGAGAACTTTTTTCAATTTTATTATTCCTTTTATATCACTTATTACCATTTTATAAAAATTTCGTAACTATTTATGTTCATATCGAACGTTTTGACGATATTCGGTACTTTGGTCAAAAATGAACTTGTTTTGATGTAAATTGTTTATATGGTAAAAATTATATCATATACAGAATATTATTCATGATTTAAATATCATATATATTTAGAATATATGTATTTATAATAATCCATAGTATTTTGAGATAATAAATGAAATGCACTGTTCATGGTGGCGGTAGGTCGTACGTACGCATGAACACTACTTTCATTTCATTTTTATAATAAAAAATAATAATTAAATGTTATAAATGTATATTATAATACCAGTATAATATTAATATCATATATGTTTCATATGTTTAACAAAACCATCCTTTATACGTTCCACATATAGAAGGAACGAATCATATCGCTTTGAGGGGTGGTTGTCAACACTTCCTCAAACAAAATTATCATATTTACACAACATGGAAAGAATAATGGATTGTTCTAAAGAAAAATTATAGAAAAATGGAGAAAATATAAAAATTATATATATCATATGTAAAAAAATCCATTATAATGGACACCATGAGAGGTGGTAGGGGAAAATTGAACAATCATCGTTTCGTGGGGCAGTTGTTCACCGTCCATAGAAATAGTATACTCTTTACCCATTAAATGGAGGTGTGTGTAAGTGTAGATAGAAACATTAGCATAAAAACATACTAGTATATTTAGGATAATTTTTTATGTAATTTTGGATTAATAAGGTTTTAGGGAGTGGATAATGTAAATCGAACTAAAAATCATGGGGGAAGGTGTTACCTCTTAATCAGGTAACTTCTATTGGTTTAAACCAAAAGGAATATTTAGGTGGATTTATAACCTAAGAAAGGATTCTATAATGATGTGGTAGATTATATTTATAGTTTATTTCATGTATTTTACAATCCAAAAGGTTATTTAAGTGTTAGTATTTGAGAATATAGGGTACCTTTTTATAGGAGGGGGAAGGGGAACCCTTGGAAACTCTTAAATTATTAAATTAATATAAATTGATTTTTTAATTAAAAAGGTTTAAAATTGAGATATGTAGTGTATAATAAGATTATAGTTCTAAATACTCTCATCCAATAATTTTTATACATGTATTGAGTTTATTTTAAACCTTATATTTTTGGTTTACCCTTAATTATTCTCTTTTAATTTTAATTGTTGTAAAAATATGTTAATTATTAAGTGGCTATTAATTTTACTTATATGGGTTCAATTTCAAAAAATTAGACACTTAATGAACTTTTAGATGATATAATATTTACTTTATTATTTTAAAATATTTTAATTGTTTTTAAATAACTTTATAAATTAATATTTTAATAAAACATCAATTATGTAAATGTTTACACTATTCATTTTATTGAATTTAAATAAAATTTAAAAAGACAGATAAATTCAATAAAAACATTAAATAGTCTTATAACATGTCATATTCACCAATAAAAATTTTGTATGACATAAATTATGTCAAATAATATTTATTTTAATATTTATAATATCATTTATTTGATTTCTTCGTTAATAAAGCAATCACAGCATCATCGTGGTGTCATAATTAAATTAAATTATTTATTGTATAAAATTTATAAATAAAATACCATGATGTAGGAAATATTTTTATATTTATAATTAATATTTATAGTCTAAAATATCTCTTATATAAACACTTATTTAATTTATTTCAGTAAGAAGATCTGTTTTTATAACATATTTTTCTTTACTTTGAATTATAAGTTACAAGTGTAAAAATCACACCCAAGTGGATTACAATGGCCTAATATTTATCCCAAAAGTTTTTTTGGTCATAAATATCTCATAAAATAGTATTAGTAAAAGATTTAGGGTAGTTTAATTTTTTATATTATTATTTTTACCCTTATTTACCTGATTTACCCTTTAACCATGATAAATAAAAATAATTACTAATGCTACAATTCATATTGTCCAAAAATAAAAAGGGACTGTTTAAATAATTTTGACCATATAATTCCAAATATGGAATCCATTTTTCTAAATTCAAAACACATAATTGGCAGAAATAAGTTTAAAATTAATCCTCATTCTTAAAGCGAGAAAAATGGGTTTTTTAAAAGTAAAAAACCATAATAATATTGACGTGTATTTATATCTAATTTCAATGTGAAATTATTTCCAATTACCAAAATTTTATTAAATAATAAATAATTAATCTAATTATACTTTAAAACTAATTAAAAATAAAATCTAACAATATAAATAACATAGATGAAAAGGCAGTTTCGAGTTAAAATGCAGTATTTGTCATTATTTATTAAAATATGAATTTTATCAGAAAAATACCCAAATTTAAACAAAATTAAATTTTTATGTCCCTATTCCAAATAAGAAGTTTATTTTATCAAATATAAATTATAAAGGTGTAAAAAGTTAGATTTAAAATTGTTTCTCCATCAAAAGGCGGTAAAAATTCCTTTTTGAAAAATACTTCTTTTATGATTAAAATTGATTTTGTTCTTATATTTTCTATAGAAAAAATATAATATAAATTTTAAAAATAAAATTGAGTTTAAATTTCATTAATATAATCCATAAATACTAATATGAAATTATAAACACAATTATTCTCATTTAAATAGGTTTTCATAAATACACATCATTTATATTCAATTGGTTTTTACTTCCAATTATAATAAATTTAATAACCAATAAATCATTATATAAATGTGTGTAAACCATATTTTCATCATTAAATTAATATTTTTCATTACCATTACTCCAACGGCTAGGTTATAATTGTAATATTTGAATAAAAATATTTTGTTTTTTCTTTTAAGCTCGATGTATTGTATCATGTACTCTATTGAACATAGTAATTATTTAATAAAAATAGGGATATTACACTTAGGTTTGAGAAATAAATATCCAAACTACCTTTTTAACTAAAGATAAGATGGAGACCCACCTTAATAACATTTTTTGGGGGATATAAATCTTAGAAAAAGAAATTAATAGTGGGGAATAAAAAATAATATGTTGAAGTCTTTGATGATTATAATACCAGGAAATTCACCCATTATAGAGAATATATCAATTGGAATATCGATGTCTCCTTGCAAAAAATCCCCTGATAAATTCAATCAGTGGTAGATATCAACTGGTATCAATAATTCTTGGAGATTATTTCTAGAATAAAACAACCTAATTGAAGTATTAAGACCATATCTTGGAGGGTAATAAAATAATGAAAACATGTAAACATGAATAATTTCTTATTAAATCCATAATCTAGAAACCCCTTGCAAAATATGAGAAATAAGGTATGATTTTAACACTCCTAAATATATTTTAGTTGATGTTTAATACTATAATCCAAGGTGAGTGGATTCCTTAAAAAAGGGAGAAAAACATTCAATTGAACATTTTTATGTTTTTTTTGTATTTTGAGGTATGTTTATAATATTTCTTGAAAATTAGTTCGATCATCCCCTAAATAAGTGTGAATTATAATTTGTATCACATTGTGAATATTTTTTTATAGGAATTTGATCTACATTAATCACAATTGTTTTATATACCGTGATGGACTTATTAGAGTTAGAGTTGACTGATTAATGTATCTTTTTCGAAGAACAATGTGCTATCACCCTTCTCTAGTGAAATTATAATAGAAAAATTAAAATAGAATCCACACAATGGGAGAAGATTAGTTTTTTTATTTTATTGATTAAGGGTGGAATACCCTATATAGACCTTTGAATTTATTATCAAAATGGGGTACTATAAAAAATGTGACTTAGGAGTAAAATTGTTATTGAAAAAAATCCAAAGGGGGATATTCAGGTAAAAAATGGATTTGAGAAACTGGTGTTACATTTATTTTCAACATAAAATTAAATTTTTGATTGACGATGGATAATAGAGTGAGTATCCACCCACTAAACATGAAGATGTTTCCTATGAATAATGTATATATGATAATGGTGTTAGATACTATTGGATATTAAATGGAATATTCAAAATATTTCTGGGAAAAGGAAAAAAATCACACACAACCTTGTGAGTATCGCAAACATCAGTTGATTAGAGAGTAGTTTCTCAAGTCAAATACATGTACTAAATTGTGTGAAGGTGATTTATACTACAGTCATAGTCAGTTAAGAATATGGTTGGATAAAAATAAGGAAGACACTATTATTATTAGAGTTAAAATACAACTTAATTATGTATATTTAATTTCTAAATTTATTTAGAAACCATACATGGTTTATTGAACTTGAATACTACTGAAATTAGTGAGGACTTTTCTTAGATGATTGTTGGAAATTTTTAGGATTGGAGCTATAAATTAATAGTAGTGAATATATATTTAAAATAGACTATCTTGAGTATTCAATATACTACTATACTATGGGAATGGTGATGAAGAAGTCCCATATAGTTTGAACTATTCATAAAGGTGTTTGTAAGATATTTGAAGTGGTTTTGAGAAATCCTTAAGGAATTATAAAGTTGAACAATATTGATACTGTTTTTATATAATTTTGGGATATTTCCTAAGTACTAAACCATATGTACTTCATAGGGTACAAAAATAACACTATAAGGTTCACCTTTTAGGGTAAAAATCTGGAAATAAATTGAGACTCCTAGGCTTCATAAGTTAAAATCCATGATCTTCATAAGCTACTGTTGAGGAACTTTATAAGGTTTAGAATAACACCTCATAAGTTAGTGATACTACCCTCATGAGGTTTATACTTATCATAATAAGGTTGATATATTATAACAATTTGTTCAGTGATAGTTATATATAAGGATTAGATACATCGTAGGGTAAAAGTTTTGAACACTACATTGGGTGATAACATGACATCATAGGGTACACTGAACCCTATAATGGAACTTTTTAAGGTAAAATGAACCCTATGATGAAACATTATATTGTATAGGATGTGATGAAATTTGAGATATTGATAATGTCATGAAGCCTATTAACTTTATAGGGTACACAGTCTATGTAAAGTAAAATGGTTTCATAAGGTACATCAGTTGTCTGGAATTATTAAGAATACTGATAAATTAAAAAATATATATTCATTGGAGGAAATGCCTTATGATAATCCCTAATATATTATTTATTAATCTATAATCAAAAACATTAAAAAATTTATTTCATTCAATCCAAATAATTCATAGAAACAAATCATCAAGTTAAGGAAAGGATGACCAAATTTGAAAAAAATTGAAATATTTAAATACAATTTAAATGAATAAACTATAGATTATGAAGAAATAAAATGTGAAGATACTGGAGTTGATGTAAATTTTTTACAATATTAGTAGATAATTTTTGATATCTTAAAGATATATTAATTAGGATATGGTGGTGATGAAGGTAGTGATAAAATATCTATAAATACATATGAATTCATTCCATAATTACAAAATTCTAAACCATAGGTTGTTGTAGCAATGTCATTTTCATAAATTTTGGAAGAATGATTTTTTTGTATATGATTTTTAAATGAGAAAGAGAGAAATGTAATTTAAGATTACTTTAGATGTATTTGGAATAAATAATTATATGGGAGAAATGATAAATAATATAGGAAGTTTTCTCCTATCATATTTCTAGATATAGTCATTTAAGGCAATTGGGATATGCAAGATTTTGGGAGACACGCACATGTAGAAGATTTGAGGAAAATAAAATGAGAAAGGGTACACATAATTTGATAGATATTTTATATATAAAATATATAGAAAATATATTTTTTGAAACCATTTTAGGAAATTGAAAAATAAGGAGAGGGATTATGTTATCGATAGTAAAGATTTTAGAGTTTTAAGAACCATGAGATCAACCAAGATCTCAATCAAGAAGAAAAATGATTTTTTTATGCTATGATAGATAACATTCTCCTTATGGGTATTAAAACTCTTCGACATCCACTATAGTAGAGACAAGAGAATAAAAAAATGGATGATAAGGATATAAAGGCATTTTTGTTCATGTTTATCATCTGGGTTTCAAGGCATTCATATTTTGAGGTTTTCTAGGATTAATAGAGATCAAAGGAGTTCAATATTGAGTTGAGAAATCTAGGTGAGAAGATTATATGAAATATCAGTGAAGCTATTCTATAACTAGAGACTCGGTTTCATGAATTATTCTTAAAGAGTTAAAATTCATTCCAATAATATTCTATTGGGTAGTAAATGAGATAGTTGTATATAGTGACATCCTTGGAATTATTGGTTATCTAATTAAAGAGGTTTCAATGAATATTTTAATTCCAAACATGAAGATTAATTATCAATGAAAAGTTGGGATGTATAGTGAGATATTGGAAAATGTATTCATAGGGTAACTCTATGTTTAGGTGTGTGATGTACCATGGTTAAGAATGACAACTACCCAAACTATTATAATATGAGACTTAATATAAGGGTTGATTTTTTATTGAGGTGAATAACTACTCATAGCAGGGAATAGGCTTCCCACATCTGGGGAAAACCTAGTAAAAAATTATAACATCCTTTACTCGTTTTCTTATATTTTATGTGGTGTCTTTTATTGGTAAATACTAAAAAATACACTATTATCCTAATATGTAATAGAAGTATAAATTCCATGTGTAAATACTTAGAGGATAAATTGGGATTTGGTAAAAATAATAGTCAACACATGATTCAACCCTGCTCTAAGGTGTATACACAAGTCTATAGGGTAATTTTAGACTTAGTGTCATTTAATCTTATATTGTATGATATAAAATTAATTTATAATCTATATCCCACACTTATTCTGGATATATTCGAAAATAATTTTAAAATTTTTCAATAACTTCATCGAGTATTACATCATCTTCCATACTTTGTGAATACCCATCCAAAACTAATTTTAGACAAAATCTAAAACATTTTTAGAGAATATATCTAATTAAAATACATTATCATTTAGTGAAACAAAAAATTTGACCACACGGGCCTATGTTGATGAAAAATATAAATCACTGGATCCATAAATGTAATCAAATATCATCCACTTGAAAATAATTAGTGTTACCCATGCTAGAATGGGATCCGGTGTGATCTCCATCAAATATATGTATCAATATAAATATTTCCACCAAATGCATCACATGCAAGAATGGAATCTCATAATATCCTTTTTTATAATATATCGACTAAACAAGGTACACAATATATGTATTTCCCATACAGATGACACAAACACTCTTGATTATCCAAGTATAGACAGACTGGGTCACTGAATTCATCACATTCCATTCACCTTTATAAGGTTCACATAATACATCCCATTATTTTAATAGATAAACATATCATATGTTTTATCTAGGTTTTTTCATACACTTATAAATTCTATATTATTGAGTTCCCAGATTTTATAATTTTCAAATGAGAGGAAAAATATTATCTTAGTTAATCTTTGACTAATGACATGATCAACAACATGCCCAGCAACCCCTATATTAGCTAAGTCTCAAGGCTTGTGAAAGGAAGGTATAAAAGTATGAAGTTTCACATTATAGGTTTCTTATAACAACCCAACATTTTAATAAATGACTATTATATCATTTTTATGTAAAATAACATAATATTAATACTTTAATATATCAAAAGGTTTAGTATCTTTGGAAATTTTGGTTCATACGTCACTTACACATTATAAAACATTAGCATTATTTAATTTCTTCATAATACCCCATGATAAATCTCTCATGTTCTCATTAGTACATGTAATCACTTGATTATATACATAAAAAAATGGGTGAGCTAAAATTCCATTAAGGGGAGGCATAATATAGAAGGAATAAAAAACATGAACCCATAGTACATGGGTGTGCATAATCATCATCATTATATCTTAAGCATGGGGTCATCAATATAATAATGAGGAAATAATTTTTAAAAATTCATGGAATGTTTCATATTAATAATAGTGAAACATCATAAAAAAATTCAAATACCACACATATTTGTAAACAAATTTAGTATCATGTTCACTCATAACATATGTGAAAAAATCATAACAACATAATTATGAACTAATATAGAATCATGTTCATCCATAGTATACATAATCTTGTGAGATATTTCACATTACCAAATTCATTAGAAAACTATAATTTTAGATGCACATGTCGGATCATGAAATACTCATAATCATGCATGAAACATGGAAAAGAGAACATATAACAATTTTTGCCATGAAATAAACTCATCGAAAGGAATATATTTCATAAGGATTTATTATATAATACCTCAAGGAATAACTATTGGGGTTAAAAAATGAATAAGTTAGAACATATTTTATCATAAAAGATCATTGGTATTTGGATAATAAACAACTCAAGAAGAATCAAATATGTGTTTCGGAAAAATAATTTCTTCTTTAACAAATATGAGAAATTGTCTTAAAAACATTTAAAAAGTTATAAACATGTATATTACCATAAATAAATGGGAAATAATAGTTAAATTTCATATTAATGACATTATAGAAATATAAATACTTAAAAATTTATCAAAATTCGATAAACCAAAAGAGAGGGAGTTGGGTTAAATAATACCCTACCTTAAATCATGTTATGTTTCATCTCATTTACACATTCTATATAACAATGTTTTGATTTTTAATACATGAAACATAAAGTTAATTATATTCATTTATGTCACTATTGATAAATATAATTATTGGATTCTTTTTTATAATACTATTAGTTAAATGTAAATTTTCTTGATGTCAAGTATTCATTAAATCATCATGTCTTGTTTCGATTTCACTATTTTTGTTCAAGTTTATTTATACATAAGTAAAACTAATTAAAAAATATTAAAATACATACAATTAAATATTTATATATTATATATAATTCATATTTTCTATCCATGAAGTTGGTGATAAGTAGAGAGTTGGCAATGTCCTCATAGGTAATCAATCAACTGTTGAGGGGATATTGTTAAAAGAGGGAGAAGAGAAGCATGAAATAAAATATGTTATAAATATAATCATTAAAATATTTTAAAATAATTAATATAATTTTTATGTACAACTAAATGGATATTATAAGGATTATTTTTTAGAGAAATATAGAAAAAGAGAAAGATAATAGGAAAATGAGAAGAAAAGTGGATTAAATGTTTCCCTCTTCTTAGTGTTGATTCATTTCTATAGCACTAAACTCTTTGAATACTAGTAGTTGGTTTAAATTATAATATCCCTAAGGATAATGTGGTTATTAACAGAGAAAATTTTTCTCTGGTATATATAAGTGAAGTGGTTTTACAAGGGGGTTATAGGGTGTATTTGTACTTTAGGATAGGGTTATTTTATGTTATAATAATGAATACATTATTATATCTAAGGTAAACCTTTAAATTTTATTATTTATATAATTATGAAGGAAATGGTTATAAAATTACTTGATTTTATGACTTCCAAACACAATAAAATTTAATTTTATTAGTTTAATCATTTGGAATTGAGAAAAATGAAAAAAAAATGTTTATTTAAATAGATGATTTAGAATTACTTCATAAATTAATTTTTAGCTCTAGAAATTAAGTCTATTTTTGTAAATGACCAATTTTTCTTTTAAAAAAATTAGGTAAAAATTTTTATATTTATTAATTAATTATTATATCTATATTAGGTCACAAAACATGGGGTATTTGAAAATTGTATCTTTACTATTCACATAAAAAATGAAGTTTCTCATAAAATTATCAAAACTTCACCCTTCAGAAATTTTGACATGATAATTCAAATAATGAAACTCATTTTATTAAAATAATTTTCCAACATAGGTGATTTTATTTATTAAAATATTTTTTCATTAATTTTATGAAATTAATTAAAATGCATTTTATTAAGAATGTGTTTATAGCTATGTGTTTTTAATATTGTTAATAATTTTATGGAATTATAATACTTTTATTTTTCTTATATTAATGTTTATTTATATTATTTATATTATTTTTTTATTATTTTGAGTTCAAATTACTATTCATGTGGTCATGTTATTATTCTCAATAGTTTGGTTACTATTCCTAACAGTCAGGTCACTATTCCAATGTTCATGTTATGATTTCAGCAACGCATTATCTACTATAAATACCATTTAATTTATTAATTAAACATTAACATCAATTCCTCTTATGGTTACACATTTTAATATTCTAAACTATCGATCAGATTTCTAATGTTTTGTTTCTTTTCTATAGGTTTGTTTATGGGGGATATAATTCTAGAATATTGGGATGATCCAATATTTCCCATTATAATTTTTCTTTCTTCAATATTTTAACCCATTTTAATATTTTTAATTTTCATGGATTTAGTTATTTACAAATTTGATGATCTCTATTAATGAAATAACACGTTTTATGGATTTTCAATGTGTTTTATGTGTATAATATTATACACTATAATATAAAACATATTTATTCAGGAAATGAATATTATTTATAAATTATTGGTTGTTAAATATCTCACTGACCTTGGGTGGTTGGGACTCCATATAAGAACCATGCACTCTGAGTATACTAAATACATGGTGTATGAAACACCATGTGGTATACTTCAGGGGTCATCCAGCACACAAAACTCATTTTTTTCCTCATGAGAATATTCATTAACATGATACTATAATCCCACTCATGTTAACCATAAAATTTTTTCATGTCATATAATACTCCATAAGGAATATTGGTTAGGGGTATCTCAAATTAACTCTATGAGTGATCAATAATAATTTCACTTCATGATATATATATATATATATATGTTAGTATATTTTTATATAAAACCAATGTGAAATAATGATAAACTATAGAATTAATTTTGTACAATATGATACATTTTATATTATTAAACTATTTTAAAATAATTAAGAAACCAATATACAAATACTTGTCTTTGATATAATATATTATAAACTAATAGGTCAACCTTATGTTTTCTACACTTTAAGGGGTTTTGTTAAACTAAATTCATATCTATTGAATTTCATCTACATCTCTTTATGTCCGCCTAAAAAATACATTCCACTAAACTCATTAGTGAGTAACATATATAGAGTAATCTAGTTTTAATAACTATGAGACCTAGGAGCCATATTTGTAAATTTTATCTCATAAACATATTAAAACTCCTTAACGTCAAGGAATCAATGTTACAGGGTTAATAACTTATGTTTTCTACCTATAACTCTTTCTATATTCATTATCATCATCATTCCTTTAACTAATTATATCAAAAGTACTACCACAAAATATTTTTGTATCTAGTGTAACTACTTACAATATTATTAAACCAACGTACATATAAAGTTATTTTAGAATATAAAATGGAATTCACTAAAAAAATTATGGTCATAATATGTTATTTCAATGTCCAAAAAAACTTCCGCATGCCTCTTAGACACTATATTATTTTATAATATCATGCTAATATTTAAAAACACTTTTTTATTACAATATAATACTTATTTTCTCTTATCATGAATGTTTAATAAATATAATAGGGCATCTATTTCATACATGGTATTCTATAGGTTTTGTGAAATTTTCTTGATAAGAATAATTATTCTTTAAAATATCACACTGATGGAATATTTTAAAAACATCTAGATGGAAAAATTTATCATAGATAAAAAAAATCATCATTGTTGTGTTCTAAAAAATTTTATAGAATACCATGGACCCAAAACCATGTGTATTTAATATATTATCTTATATTTTTTAAAAAAAATCCTTATTTACAAATATCCTTTATTATCATATGAGATAAATTAGAATACTATACATATAATTTACTTAGATATCTCTGATCCTGATATATCCCTTTACATTAATGTATTTTTTATAAACTCTTTGCTACATAACATAGATGAAAAATAATTGCTCATTGATTCATCCTTCGATTTTGAACTCCTGTATAGTCACAAAAATTTTAAATAATTCACTTGGTTTCACATAACCTTCAATAACAATGAATGGAGTGTGGGGGATCTTCTCCCGGCTGCTGACCTCCATTACCTAGGGTTTTATGGTCACTATACCAGACCCCCCTAGTGGGGGGGGGGTCTTATGATGCCCAATGATAGAAGTAAATCATTACTCTTTTCCCCCTTCATGAACCTTAAGTTCATACCTCTATTTCCTCTTATTTATATTAGTCTGAATGTTCCATAGTTATTCATTATAGCCCCACAATTGTCAATCTCGAAATTGGAGTTCACTAACTCATCCTCCTTAGTCTGAATGTTCCATATGGTCTTGGTCATCTACACCTCGAATCTTCAATGGATCTCAATTTATCCCCTTCAAATGGCCATACAACTTCCAAATGAAATGTGACACACCTATAATGGTGGTATGGGTAAGATTACTAGAACCTTTCGTTCTATTTCAAAATCCATTAGTCCTTTGTATGTTTGGAAACCTCGTTGGTCTTTACTTATGTTCGGAGAGTATGACTAGTGTTTTTGGACAACTGAATTATCCTATAATATGTGTTGCAGGTGATATGTGCCTATTGATTTATTTTGGGTTTTTGTAGGGGAAGAGTTTTGTTATAAGTAGTCTGTTATCATTGTATCCTGGTATGAATTCTATCCCCGATGCAAGAAAATGGGTCATCGAATGGAGGATTGAAAGTGTGGGAATATTATGCGGAAGGATTCTCACATTAATGCTAAGTAGAGAAGCTTGGTCCTGGGAGAGACTGTGGTTGTAAGTGGGAATCCCTTGGTGATCAGTGGGTCAATTGCAGGTTGTGGATTGGTTTCCTAGGATCGACCTCACAACCATGAAGATAAGACTCTGGACTTATGGGAGTCATTCCATGGGTTTTCAAAGAACAAGGACACACCTTGGGACACAAAAATTTCAGATATTTTAGGATAATTGAAGCATGGTCTTGGAGTGGGGAGTTCTATAGATAATTTGGTGACTAAGGGTGATATAGTGGCTTCAGGTAAAGGAATTGCAAGAGTATCTGTTTCAAATTCAATTGTGGCGCATTCGGACTCTCTGACTCATATTGGTCCCCAAAGTGATTAGGCACAATATAAAAAACAATTTTATATCTATTGTGAAATTATAAAGGAGGATGAAGGAGTACCCTAGACTCCTAAAATTTCTTCTTTTATTGATGCAATCCTGTCAGGGAATGGTATATCCGATGGAGTCTAGGAATAGGTCTATACAGATTCAATGAGGTCAAGTCCTAGAAGGGTGATGGTTGATATCAAACTGGGTAACCATTTTGAAAGTTTGGATAATGATGATCCTGTGAAAGAGTTTGAAATTGATCCAGTCAGGTTATCTATGGAAGAGTATAAGTCCCTTCGGAATGAGTCCAGTTATGAGAACTCCAGCCAATTAGCTAGCGATTCAGACAAATATGGTTAGGGAAGCAGGCATCCAAGCCTGAGATGAAGCATGAGCCATTGGGATTTTTGTAAAGAGAGAAAGGACTACTCATATTTTCCAATACCTATAGAGACTAGATCTATGAAGAAGTCAAAATATATGTTGTTCGACAATGTAGACAAGGATTTTTTCTAGTTGGAGGAACCTATGACTGTGCATGATCAATTTTTGTAAATTGATAATACACTCAAGAGAGGAGATGATGGGATACATTTTGATGATTAAATATATTGATAAAGATGCCAACATAATGATGAATAGGTTATTAAATTTATCACCTAATGGGGATTAATGTTCTTGGATCGAAAATCATGATCTTATAATGATAATAGGGTTCAATGAAGTGAAGATAAATTTAGAGGAGTACATTCAGTCCTTGGACAAGATAACATTGAGGTTTGAATATCCGTTAATGTATGAATCAGATACATAGGTAAACACTACCTATGGGAAGTTATATAGGGAGTTAAAATCTAATAGACATAAGTTGTTCTTTAATGCATCCATCATTTCATTTTCTATTTGAACTCTGGGTTTCTCACTTTTTACTCAAAATCATTTGATAATGAAAATTATTGGATTCTCCAACTAACGTTTTCCTTCTTGTTTGAACATTTACTCAGATGTACTATTGACACATTGCCAGAATCTGGACAGCACATGCCCTAGTTCATCTATTCTCAACACTTTAGGAATATTGGGTATACTTTTCTTGGACTTATTCACATTTTCTGAAAATTTACATTGATGGTAATAGAATTAATTCCACAACCAAAGTAATACTTAGATGATATATTTAGTCTCACCTTTTAATTTACATACCCGATCATATTGTGTATATGAGAATAGAATAAAGTTACTTACGACATTTCCCAAGAAAAAATGTTGGGACCATAAGTTAATCAATACATGATTTCCATGAGAATCTAGATTCCTAGTGTCAAACAAATTTAACTACTGGTTACTAGTGAGATTATTGTTTTGAAACATAAAATTTCCATACTTAATAACTTTTTTTAAGTTACTATTCTTTATAGTTTCTTATATTATGTTTACATTACATGGATTGGCCTCAAAGACAAATTAGATGATGATGATACTATTCATTTACAAAAAAATATTTTATCTAATGAATATAATGTTTTTCAAACATTTAATAATGACTTTTTTTAAATGTGTCCTTGTTAAAATGATGACCTCTTTTAAAATCCATCATATCCATTATTTTTCCATGATCTATATTTCACAAAGAAATGAGTCTTATTTGGAATTTCACTCACCACTTAGTAATTTAGGTAGGGTATTATCCCAATAATATCACAGATGAATATTTGATAGTTTAGTTAATAAATCCTTTCCAAATCTATCATATAGTTAATCTGACCTCTCTTCATACATTTATATAATCCTATTCGATTTTTCCATCTAAGTGTAACCAAAATAAAATTCCATGAAAAGGTACCTAATTCTATTTAGATCACTCGTTACTTTCTTTCCTTATAGAATATAAATCAAACTCACCCACTTTTAGCATGGTCTACCCGGTTGGATAGTGGAGATCATGAAAATATAAGTTTTGGATTTAATTTAACCTTTATTATTTTGAAGGGGATTTAATATCACCATCTTACCTCATCTCTTCCATTTATGTATTCTTTATTTTAATGAGTTGGTTTGGAATCCAATTCCTTTGACCAAATCAATATGTCAACCCATATTGATTCATGAATCTTTACATAACTCATTGCTTGTTTTATTAAAAAAAATTAAAATTTAACTATATTCATACATATCCAAATGCATTCCAGGAATATGGTATATGAAACTCTTTTATGTAAATCATTTGAATTGTATGAAAGAAATAATATCAATAAAATAAATCCTAGATCCATGGATGGATAACCCTCTCATTTCTATATAATGTATAATACTCTGTGCTTGTGAGTAGTCTAATCCAAAGTCCCTCCACCAAGGGAAACTTTACTATGGTGGTACTTTATTTCCATAATAATTCCAACAGAATTTATAAATAATAATTAGCTCTTTAATTAAATATAATACCCAAATACAAGAAAAATTCAAAGGCAAATAAAAGTAAATCCATTATCACAGCTAGAATGTAACTACATAGATGCATGTATGATAATGTCAAGAAGCAGTTTAACAATAATAAACTAAATCATACATAAAAATTACTAATACAAAAAATATATCTATGAATAATAAAGTATTGAATAACATTTAAATAAATGAAAAAATCACATATTTAAACATTATTAAAAAAATTATGAATATATTACATATTTAAAACATTCCATAATATTAAATATAAACACCTTTTTTTAATTTCCAAATATAAAATATTCCATTATATTCATTATAAGATATTTACTTCAAATATAATATATTATAATAAATATAAAAAAATTATATTCCAATATATATTATATAAAATTTTTAAATATCATAAATATTAAAAATTTGTATCATTTAAAACTTGATAAAATCAATCATCTAAACTCATTTTCACGTTTTTTGAATAAAATCACCAAATTAGGATTTTAAATTTGAAAACTTTCAAACTAATAAATATGGAAAATTCATAATTTAATGTAAAATATTTTATTTTATTTTTACATTTATTTTTTATTTTCTAAAAAATTTAAAATAACACTAATAGGCTTCATATAGTAGTTTATATGTAAATTATATGTTTTGACCTATAAGTTTGAAAAAAAAATTAATACTAACATTGAATATTTATTGATATATATTCTATAAATGTTTTATAAACATTTATTGATTAATTATAAAAACATTATAATTATTGAACTTATTAAAAAATTTATAAATTAATAAATATCCCAAAAATAACTCTTTTTAAAATCTATGAACATTTTATTTATTATACAATTCAATTCATAATTGAATTTTAGGAAAAATATATTTTACTTAGAATTTCATTTTTAATGATATACACTGCACCTATATAGTATTAAAATGGAGGTCCATGTTGGATTCAGTTGGGGCATGGAATCCTCCCATGAGAATAACTCAAGTGATATTAAATTTTCATCATGTGACATTAAACCTGCAAGGAAGCTCCACATATGATTAACTTCTTACCAATGTGATGATGAATAAGAAATGTTGGGGTCTTGTCCTAGAAAAATTGATATTTCTAGGAATGACCAAGTTCATTGAGGTATCATATATTATTAACTAAAATTAATCTCACATAATTGATTTATGGTATAGATAACCGAGTATTAACTTAGCATGTCGTCTAAGAGTGATTTATTGGCAGTTTGAGATTAATCCTACATCATGGTACCTGTGTAAGGAGTGTCACTTACGATATAGGGAATGTGTGATGACCTTGTTCTCTCAAGGAAAAATTGAACATGATACATTATACTATTCAATCCATGTAACATTCAAGGTGAGTCTAGAGCCCACATCAGAATAACACAGGTCATGTGTGACGTTAACCATATTCTTACATGCGATATAGCCCACATAAGAGAAAAAGTACTTAAAACTTGTGTAGGATTAATCCGAAATATATTAAATTATATTAAACCACACTACCAATATTTTTTAACGATGTACACTGAATAATTAATAATGATTCAATGATTTTTTTCCTATAGCAGCATTTGCAACTCCATTTTTAGCATGATTTCATTATTAAAATCACATGTAAGGTATCTTATACAAATGTTTGTTTTATTAGGGTATATTGACAATTATTATAAATAGTGGAAACAAATATAGAAATCCAAACTAGTAATACCATGAATAAGAATAAAAACCATGAAAAATATTAAATAAAGAACATTTTGTGTTCATTACACAAATTGTGTTGTTAATACATCTTCATTTTGTGTGATTGATGATAATTAATAAAAATTTATCCATATGACATCCCACCATCATGTTATGATAACCCACAGTTTAATACACCTTAATGCATTTTTTATTACATAAATGTACACATAATACAATCGTAGGAGATCGTGAGGCCTTTTGTATTTGGGAAATTAAGTATATATCATAATAACAGAAAACATCGGTACAATAACATTATTTAAAAACTCCATAACATAACCTTAAAATTATAATTCATTTCTAGAATATCATGGTATAACTTGGGAATGTATATATGAAAGGGGTGAGCTATAAAGTCAAATAAGGGAATAATAAAATAATAGAATAACTTAAAACAATATATGTGATTCAGGTGGAATATCAACAAAGTATTAGAGGGGTGAGAATCATAAACATGAACATCATGGCATGATATAATATGACAACATAGAGGTAAAATGAGAATGTGGAAACAATACAAAAAATGGAATCATAAACATTATAAAATTATAATCGCTGAGACATCATGACATAGTTCTAGGATAAAATCCTTTTTACCATACAGAGTATCTCATGAGAAAAAAATATAACCTAATTAATTGGAGATCTATATAATTCTGGGCCCACCTGTTTTATTTATATCGTTGTAACGTCCCGGTTCCGGAAGCCACCCAGAGGTACCCCGTACCCGGTTGGTCACAAGGCCTCAAGCGCATTTCCCCAAATGCCAGAGGATCCCGACTAGCAACGAGGGCCTTGGGTGTGATAGTGGGTAAAATATTCCCTCATTGGAAGATTGCACAGGGGAAGAAAAACAAACACACAACAGCGGAAGTAATAATAGTCCACATAGAAATAAACAGAAAAATACTGAAAGAAGAAAATTAGAGCACACATATATAATAATGATGCATGATATATATAGGTCTAGGAAAACATCCAAAAAGTAACAATTTTGAAACAGTACTAAACCAAAGTACAAAATAAAAATAGATGAGCGACTCCTCAGCATCGCAAGCCTCGGCTTGGTCCCATGCTCTTCAGCTCCATAGAAATCAAGAACCTAAAGTAGAAGGGTGCTTGCCCTTATCTATACCTGCCACAATATAATCTTCTTGGGCCTAAAAGCATGGCCCAAACAGGGTGTGAGACAAGGTCCCAGTAGGCAACCACCCAAAGATCTGTGCCTAACAGTCAGTGAATATAAGGCAGGTAAAGTACAATAAGCAGTAAACCTTAAGCAGTAAACAGAATAATACACAGTAACAACAATCCATAGTTTCTAGAATATTTCTACAAACAAAAACAGCCACTCAAGCAAGTATAACAAAGGTAACCTTCAGGTAGTTCTCACAGTCTAACCCCTAAGGTTCAACCTACAAGTACTAGCAACCCTTTGAGAGGTATACATAGTCTCACCCATCTGGTTCAGCTAAGTAATAATAACAGACTCTCGAAGGAAGCACTCACCGTCAATTCCCCCTATAGTCTCCTATCGTGCTAAAGTCTCTCTGGGTAAGCACTTAATGTCTATTCCCCCTATGGCCCACATTGAGGAAATATAGACTCTATGAGTAAGAACTCAATGTCAATTCCCCTTATGGTCTCGCATCATAAATTAAAGACACTCTGGAGAATCCCTTACGTCCATTCTCTCTATGGTCCACAACACTAGGTTCTCACAGCCCTGTGTAAAATAAACATGCATAGCACGTGTATCGGCCCAAGTAAACCTCAATAACTACTTGGCTATTATTCTAAGACACAACAGCATAACAATTTAATAGTTCCACTATCCTACAACTAGGCATGGAAACTGGAAAACACCAAACAAGAAATCAAGCATGGAAAAGAATCCAGAGCACAAAGAAATTTACCCTATTCACGAGCAATAACCTCTACACAGGAATATCAGCAAGGCAAGAAAACAAAAAAGGCAAAACAGGAAACACACAATACCCCATTCAAGGGTATTTGTGGAATTTGGAAAAAATACTCACAGACTTTTTGCGGAAAGGCACAAACCACCTACCTCGAAGCTGGGAGAATGATATATATGAAACGTGATGAATGCTTATCCTTAGAACGTCGAGGATCTAAGAAAATGTTCAAAACACTCAACCCCCGATATCTTGAGAAAGAGGAGAAATTGAGAAACAAGGCTCTAGGAGAAGGAATAACTCACCGTTGCGGTTCCAACGCAATCAACAGTGGCTGAAATGGAGATCAGACGGAGGATCGGGAATCCGGAGAACAATCACAGTCGTACAAGTCGCTCTCAGACGAAGAACCTGAAGAAGGGGTGTGTTCTGTCTGTCAGGCATGACCCCGGTACATTTAATGAAAAAAAGTACACTGTGTGTAATTCTAGGGTACATGGCGTGTACCCTGTTCTTCTGTACTCCACTTTAAGCGGCCTCCACATCGCCTCTACACACCGTGTGTGTGTCCCGGACACGGCCATCATAAGGCTTCAAGAGGAAAAGGAGTACACGGCGTGTACTTCAAAAATTTCCAGAAAACCCATTTTTTCTAAAAAACTCCAGAAAAAGGAAAGACATACCTGAAAAGAAGATCTGGGTTCTAACAAACTTCCCCCCTTAAAGAAATTTGTCCCTGAATTTCCCTAATGAGGAGGACAAGAAGAAATCCTGAACAGCTCCAGCCACTACGATTGTACATCGGCCCCCCTCTCCCAGGTCTCGTCTTGTACTAGCCCGTTCTTCCATAGTACCCGTACTAGAGGAACAGACCGCCCATGGAAAACCTTCCTACTGCGATCGACAATCCGGATAGGATGCTCCTCAAACGATGCATCCGCTTCGAGCTCAACCTACTCAGGATGAAATACATGAGACAGGTTTGAAAAGTATCTTCGGAGCTAAGAGATGTGGAAGACGTCGTGCATGGCTCGGTACCTCTGAGGTAACTGCAACCGATAGGCACCCGGACCGACTCTCTACAATACTTCAAACGGCCCGACATACCGCGGTGAAAGCTTACCATATCTCTATATCCTTTTGTGTCCCAACCTCGGTGCGACACGCAGAAAAACCTAATCCCCGACCTCGAACTCTAGAGGTTGTCTACACTGATCAGCATAAGAATTCTGTCGAGACGGTGCTGTATTCATCCTCTTTTGAATCAACTCTATCTTCTCTGAGGTCTCCTAAACAAGACGAGGTCCCAGCAAATCTTCCTCTCCTATCTCCAGCCTGCATAAGGGTGATCGGCATGGCATACCATACAAAGCCTCGTAAGGTGCCATCTGAATATTCACCTGAAAACTGTTTTTGTAGGAGAAATCCACAAGAGTAATATGCCTCTCCCAAGAACTGCCAAAGTCTAGAATGCAAGCTCTAAGCATATCCTCATGCACCTGGATCGTACTCTCGGACTGGCCATCAGTCTAGGGATGGTATATTGTACTCAAAAGTACCTGTGTACCCAAACCCTTCTAAAGACCTTTCCAGAACTGAAAAGTAAAGCATGCATCCCTATCTGAAACAATGGAGTGTGGAACTCCATGCAGACGTAGAATCTCTCAGATGTAAATTCATCCCGGATCATCAACACTGAAGGTCTCCTTGGTCGGTAAGAATTGGGAAACCTTTGTAAGCCTGTCAACGATAACCTAAACGGCATTGTTCCATCGAGGCGACCTTGGCAACCCGGTCACGAAGTCCATCACGACATCGTTCCACTTCCACTCCAGAATGGATAACTGCTGTAAAAGTCATGCTGGTTGCGGATGCTCTACCTTCACCTACTGAAAAGTAGAACACCTCGAGACGAAACTAGCAACATTCCTCTTCATACCTGACCACCAGTACTGGCGATGAAGATCCTGATACATCTTGGTGATGCCACGATGAACTTCCCAAACTGAGGAATTAAAATCCCCCATCATCTCCTCGCGTATGTCTGCTGGCACCCATACGCGTCCCTGGAAACGCAAGATCTCATCCTCTCCCACTGTCCAACCAGGAAGAGGGTACTCTCCTGACACACTCTCCCGCAGGACTAAACCTTCTGAGTCTAATAGCTGCCTCATTCGTACCCGATCAAGAAGTGTAGAGGTAACAACTATAGAAGACAGGAAAGTCTGTCCCTGTCTGTCATGAACCTCCAGATGCATCTCAGAGAACAGAGCCATAAGCTGCCACTCGTTATTGGCCACCTGAACTACCTGAATCTGATTCTCCTTCCCAACTCATCTACCACTGCATTTCCCTTTCCCGGCATATAGGCATGATCGAAATCAAAAGACTGAAGATACTCAACCCACCTGTGCTATCTCAGATTCAGATCACGCTGAGTGAATATGTACTTGAGAATCTTTCGGTCGGTGAAAACCACAAAGTTCTCACCCAGAAGGTAATGTCTCCAACATCGTAAGGCATGAACAACAGCTGCCAACTCCAAATCGTGCGTCGGGTAGTTCCTCTCGTGTGGCCTCAACCGCCGAGACCCGTACACAACGACTTCATCTCCCTGCATAAGCACAGTTCCCAGACTGATACCTGAAGCATCATAATAAAAAGTATAGCTCTTGCCTAGATTTGGAAAGACTAGTATCGGTGCTGATGTCAACCTTCCCTTCAGCTCCTGAAAGGCTGACTTAGAAGAATCTGACCATAATAACTTTTCCCATTTCTTCGCCAGACCTGTCAATGGTACTACTAGGCATGAAAAGTCATGAATGAAGCGTCTATAGTATCCATCCAGCCCTAGGAAGCTCTGTACCTCAAAGACGTTCTTCGGCTACTCCCAGGAAACTACAGCTCTCACTTTCTCTAGGTCTACAGATACTCCTTCCTCCAAGATGACTTGACCCAAGAAGTGAATCTGGTCCATCCAAAAGTGGCACTTCGAGAGTTTATCATAAATTCGATGCTCTCTCAGTGTACTCAGAACGATCTCAAGATGGGTAGCATGGTCGTGTTGAGTGTGGGAGTAAACCAAGATATTTTCCATGAAGACCACGATGAATGAATCCAAATAAGGATGGAATACTCAGTTCATCAGTTCCATGAAAACAACTGGTGCATTCGTGAGACCGAACGGCATAACCGTATACTCGTAATGACCATACCTGCTCCTGAAGGCTGTCTGAGGTATATCTGATGGTCTAATGCGCAATTGATGATAATCAGACCTCAAATCGATCTTCGAGAACACCATGGATCCTCAAAGCTGGTCAAAGAGGTCATCCATCATCGGCAAGGGATACCGGTTCTTGACTGTCAACTAGTTCAGCTTCTGATAATCTACACAGAGCCTAAGGGTACAGTCTACCTTATTCACAAATAGGATAGGAAAACCACAAGGATAAGTATTGGGTCGGATGAAACAATTTTCCTGTAACTCCTCCAAATGCTTCTTGAGCTCCTGCAACTCAGTTGTAGCCATCCTATAGGGAGGAATGGACACCAGTGCCGCTCCTGGCACGAGCTCAATAAAGAAGTCCACCCCACGCTCCGGAGGTAAACCTGAAAAATCCTCTGGAAGGACATCCCTAAAACGATCCACCACTTGAGGAAAGTCCAACTGTGAAGTCCCCTGGTCATCCAGATAAAGACTAGAAATCTGGGTCATCACCCTTCCTAGCCCATGATGCTCGAGTCCTGCTCGACTCGCCTGAACATACCATTCGCCTCTATGAAGAAAAGATTCACCATCTGGTGAAATGAAACTCACCCTGCGGCGATAACAGTCAATGACTTCCTGGAAGGGAACCTAGCAGTCCATCCCGAGAATGACATCATGGATTTTCATCTCTTGGACATAGATATCCCATAATAAATGATACCCTGAAACCTCGAGAGGGAAATCTCTTCACTGACGTACACTATATGTCCTCGTCCCCAAAGGTGTGTCTAGTGTCAACAATTCGGCAGAAGAAAGGATACAGAGCCCAAGGCTCTCCACAACAGCAATAGAGATAAAGCTATGTATAGCACCAGTATTGAAAAGAGCTGAAGATGGAACTGAGGCTACTAAAATCGTACCTCGAACTGTAGAAGGTCCTGGATCCTGCTCCTGATAGGCCTGCTCCACCATAAAATTCTGGCCTGCCCCGCGGCCCTATGACCCTGCCTGGCCACTCTGAGCTGATCCTCCCTACTGGCGCCAAAGGACTGGTGGCTGACTACCATGGAATCAACCTACACCTTGACTAGAATAGCTGGAAGAACTCCAGTTCCCTGACTTGTGAGAAAATGGTGGTGCTGCTCCTAAATGAGGAGTCATGGAAGAACCCCCATCACCAGCTACTGGTGAGAAAACCTAGAAGAAATGCTGAAGGTGACTCATCTTGCCGCAAGATAGGCACTCCACTGGGTCTCTATGGCACTGCGGCCTCGTGTGCCCTTCCCTTCCACACTGATAGCATACTACCTGGAAACCTGAAGATGTATCTCGCCTCCTCGGATCACCGCGCGTAGTCACCCTACGGCGCTTCCTGCTATCAATTGGAGGAAGACTAGCTCTGGTAGTAGAACTGCCCTGGCTTGCAGCTCTGGAGTCTCTCAGATTGTATTCTGAAATCAGTGCCTGGTTGACGATGGAAGTTATGGAAGTCAACTGGAAGAGATTCACCTACAAGAGGATCTCCTGCCTGAGACCATCCTCAATCTTCCTTGCCAAGAACACCCCACTTCTATCCCGAAGGGGTGTGAAACGCTGCAGCTCGGTGAAATGAGAGGAATAATCCATGATACAAAGAGTACCCTGCTCTAGACTCATGAGCTCCCGGGCTCGATTGTCCCTCAGGGTCTCCGGATAGAAGTAGTTGTAGAACACGCGCTAGAACTCTTCCCAAGCCATAACCTGTTGGTGACCCGCCTGTGAGATCATGTCCCACCACCTCTTGGTGGAGTCTCATAGCATATAGGTAGCGATATTGACCTGCCTCTCTGGAGGTGTATCCAGATGCTCGAAGATATTCAGCATGGCTTCCAGCCATGACTCTGCAACCTGTGGTCCTCCTTCCCCGGAGAAAGTAGGAGGATGCTGCTACTGGAAAACTCGCGTCAAGTCTGCCATAGACGTGGCAGGAGGCAGTGCTCCCTGAAAGGTATGCATCATCCTCATAAAACCTTCCCTAAACTGCGAATCAGCGCCTGCAACTGGTATAACAGCCGGTGCCAAGGCTGGCCCGACCGGAGGATCGGCAGGAAGTCCCTGATCAGCCATTTCTTGCGTCTAATCACTGCCTGACAACTGACGAACAACCGGGGGACGTCTCAGAGGCATGGCTCTCAAAGATCAAAAGCATACCTTAGATTAGAAAAACAAGGAGAGAGAATAAAGGAGTAAAAAATGGAAACATGAGAAGGAAACACTCAAGATTTACAAAACATGACTACACGGTGTGTATAAACTCTACACGGTGTGTACTTAACTCTATTCCCCTGCCCGTGTCTCCTTGCACAACTAACCCACGTGGTCTTCTTAAACTGAAACTACACGGCGTGTTCCCTATGGACATGTAGTGTAGTAGACGAGGTTTCAACGACCTGTGTTGTTAGTTACACGGCCGGCTACACGGCTGAGACTACACGGCATGTTCCTAACAAACACGGTGTGTACTTGAAGATTTTCCCAACCCGTGTTATTAGAAACACGGCCAAGTACACGGATGACCCTTACACATCGTGTTCCAAACAAACATGGTGTGCATATGAGAAGAGAACATTGTCCCGTGTTGTTTGTGACACGGCTGGGTACTGAGGACAAGGATACACGGTGTGTGCATACAAAACACGGTGTGTATGACACGAGCTTCCCCAACCCGTGTTGTTAGTTACACGGCCTGATACATGCTCACTACTACACGACGTGTACCTACCATACACGGTGTGTTCCTGGAGGTTTTTTTCAACCCACATTTCTGCTCACACAGTCAGTGACGTGGTTTAAAACTACACGGCGTGTATATATAGAGTACACGACGTGTATTCTGTGATTTTCCGGGCAGTAGCTCAGAAACTATACCGAAGCCCAGAAAACACTGAAAAATGAGCATGAAGGTGCCAAATTCCAATTCTTGAGGGCCCATACTTCCCATGAATCAAAGCTTGGTATCCAATACAGTCATAAATAAGGAGAAACAAGTCAATGATCCACCAATTTCTGATTTAAGAGGGCCCATAACACCTTAAGAACCAAAAATTGACGTTCATTTACACAAGGTACAAAACAAACAACCTTTCTATAAAACAACATAGATTCTATCAATCATCTATCAAAACATCTTGCATAATCTATAAAATGTCTATCACAACAACATCCAATTGCTAATGCAACCTAGATGGAATGGCAAGAATGCATGGCCTGTGATTTCTAACAAGTGGCTATATGATGCATGAGATAACATAACTTCATATCATCGGGTTGTGACAGATTTAAAACCACAATATTAACAAAAATAACAACACAAGGCATGTGGGTCACTCTAGGTGAAATCATATCAACCGTAAAATCTAAAAAACCAGAAAACTACAATAACGAGGTAGTATGGATTTTCCCTGTACACAGTTTAGCTACTCCCAAGCACAGCTTAATACCAAGTACTGAATCTGTCCTATCCCTGGATAAGGCTCTAAACATTAAAATAAGAGAAAAGAACCCCTCTGATACCACTTTGTAACGTCCCATTTTTGGAAGCCACCCAGAGGTGCCCCGTACCTGGTTGGTGACAAGGCCTCAAGCACATTTACCCAAACGCCAGAGGCTGCTGACTAGCAGCGAGGGCCTTAGGTGTGATAATGGGGAAACTATGCCCTCATTGGAAGAGTACACAGCAGAAGAAAAACAAACACACAACAGTGGAAGTGATAATAGTCCATACTGAAATAAACAGCAAAATACTGAAAGAAGAAAAATGGTGCACACATATATAATAATGATGCATGATATGTATATATGTCTAGGAAAACATCCAACAAGTCACAATGTTGAAACAGTACTAAACCAAAGTACAAAAGAAAAAAAGATGAGTGACTCCTCATCATCGTAATCCTCGGATTGGTCCCATGCTCTCCAGCTTTAGAGCAATCAAGATCCTGAAGTAGAAGGGCGTTTTCCCTTATCTATACCTGCAACAATATAATCTGCTTGGCCCCAAAAGCATGGCTCAATAGGGTGTGCGACAAGGTCCCAGTAGGGAACCACCCAAATATCTGTGCCTAACAGTCAGTGAATATATGGTAGTTAAAGTACAATAAGCAGTAAACAGTAAGTAGTAAACAGAAAAATACATAGTAATAACAATCCACAGTTTCTAGCATATATTCTACAAACAAAAACAGCCACTCAAGAAATTAGAACAAAGGTTACCTCTGGGTAGTTCTCACAGTCTAACCCCTAAGGTTCAACCTAAAAGTATTTGAAACCCTTTGGGAGGCACACACAGTCTCACCCCTCTAGTTCAGCTAAATAATAATAATAGACTCTCTGAGGAATCACTCACCGTCAATTCCCCCTATAGTCTCGTATCGTGTTAAAGGCTCTCTAGGGAAGCACTCAATGACTATTCCCCATGTGGCCTATATCGAGGAACTACAGGCTCTCTGAGGAAGAACTCAACATCAATTCCCCTGGTGTTCTCGCATCGTAAATTAAAGACACTCTATTTAAGCCCTTACGTACATTCTCTCTATGGTCCACTACACTAGGTTCTCACAGCCCTATGTAAAATAAACATGCATAGCGCGCTTATCGGCCCAAGTAAACCTCAAGAAATACTTGGCTATTATTCTAAGGCACAAGAGCATAACAATTCAACAGTTCTACTATCCTACAACTAGGCATGGAAACTAGAAAATGTTGAACAAGAAAACAAGCATGGTAAAGCATCCAGAGAACAATGCAATTTACCCTATTCACAAGCAATAACCTCTACAAAGGAAAATCAGCAAGGAAAGCAAACAAAAAAGGCAAAACAGGAAACACGCAATACCCCATTCAAGGGTATTGGTGGAATTTGTACAAAATACTCACATAATTCCTATGTAAACGCACAAACCACCTACCTCGAAGCCGGGAAAATGATATACGTGAACCACGATGAATGATTCTCCTTAGAACATCGAGGATCTGAGAAAACGTCCAAAACGCTCAACCCCTTATATCTTTAGAAAGAGGAGAAATTGAGAAACAGGGATATAGGAGATGGAAGAACTCACCACTATGATTCCAACACAATTGACGGCGGCTGAAATGAAGATCAGACGGAGGCTCAGGAATCCGGAGAAGAATCACGACCGTACGGGTCGCTCTCGGATGAAGAACCTGAAGAAGGGGTGTGTTCTGTCTGTCAGGCATGACCCCAGTGCGTTTAAAAAAACATAAATTACATGGTGTGTACTCTATTCTTTCGTACTCCACTTTAAGCATCCGCCACATCGGCTCTACACACCGTGTGTGTGGCCTGGACACGGCCAACACACGGCTTTTTGCGGCAAAGGAGTACATGGTGTGTACTCAGAAAGTACACGGCGTGTACTTCAAAAATTTCCAGAAAACCCATTTTTTCTCAAAAACTCCAGAAAAATGAAATACATACCTGAAAAGAAGATCTGGGTTCTTAAAATCATGTACATGTGTGAGTTTTCCACATATATTTTACAACATAAGGATGTATTTCATCAATTTTAATACCATGATAAGGGAGTGTGGTTTACATAAATAGAAGTATCAAATATATAAATGATAGGTATTTCTAAATGAATACCCTTGAGTGTAAAATGGAATGGCTATTTACTACACAAATGTTGGGTATAGAAAATTGGAGGATAAATTTGTTAGCATAACACAAGTGAATAAAGATTCATGGAAGGTTTTAAAGAGAGTGAAAGGGTTCTCTCATCACTTGACACTTGTTAATATAGTTAGAGGAATGTTAAAACCATATTCTAACCTGATAAATTCGAAATAAAATGTCATAATATAAATAAGGATCTTGAATATAAGAGAAGGATTGCATCCCTTACATTGAGAGGGTGCTTCTAAAATCTTGGGAGAATCTTATTAAGAGATTAGGGGAACCTTGGTAGGACTCTATAGATAAACATTTCGAGTAAATTCATGCTTAAAGGGTTTTGAGTAAAGTATAATGGGATGTTGGGTGTTTTTTTATATCAAAATAGAGGAGTTATTAATTAATTTATAAACTTCAGTTTTGAACTCTATATGATAAAATAATAAAAACCACAAACTATACCACATTTATTCCCACGGTTTCTACCAAAGAAGGGTGTATTTCAATATTTTATAATGTTGAGAACTTAATTCATTAAAATAATATCCTTGGTTTTGTGGACGTGATTCATTTTCATGAATAATTAATATTAAAACCTTAAAATACAATATACATTTTGGAGGATTCATTAATTTTTTATAAAATTAATCAAATAACATATAAAATTCATTATTTTAAAGTAGAAAACTAATTATAGTCATGGATACTCTTTATAGTATTTATTACATCATTTTTGGGATTTCATGATGTCATAATACATACCCTATACTTATACAATATTTAATGTTAACCCAAAAATTCAACTACCATGGAAAATTATCAAAAAATTCATCATTCTATAATTTCTATATGATGATTTATAAAATAATGTTTATTTTTTCAAAATAATTATCTAAATGTGGAAATTTTAATTTTTAAATAAAAAATCCCTATTTATTAAAAAAAAATATTCTTTTTTACAATGATAACAGATTTATAACCCATATAAAAATTTCATTTTATTTCATAAAATTATATTATCATTTATATTTTAATAAATATTATTAAATAAGAATATTTTATTAAAATAAAATTTATTTCAGAAAATCTAGAATTCATGAAAAAGAGTTTCTTGATTGAAACTATATATTTTTGAAAATTAAAATTTCAGTTTCATTGTATCAAAATCTATTTTTTTATCAAACTCATTATTTTTTCATTAATAAATAAAAAAAGGGATTAAAATAATAATTATTTTACTAAAAATAGATATTTAAAATTAATATTAATAGGTTCAATATTCATAACCTATTATTACACCAGCATACATCCTTAGGGTAAGGTGTGTGATGGTGACACTTTCTTGGGATAGTTTGGTGAACATTTTTTGGACTGAATCTTGATAAGTTTGGACTTCATTCATAAATAGTTTTTCTCATGATATAGTTATTGAATATTATCTTGGTATTTTAAAAGGGAAAATCTCAGTGATTCTATAACTCTTCAAATCTATAATAAATGAGATTCATAGGGTATGATCCTACTGGTCAAGGCGATCACTTATTTTTTATATGTCAACTGTATTTATCAAACCCCTTAATATATACCATTCATAACAATCATTTTATAATGAATATATTATCAATATTTATGATGCATGATTATATTTTAAATATAATAGGATATAACTTATAACAATCCAAAATAGAAAAAGTATTACATGTGTTTTCTATAACTAAATTTCCTAATAAGGGGTTTATTCATTTGAAAATGTAAATTAATTTATTATAATTTGGTTCATCACATTCTTCCCCCTTTTGAAAATTATCTATCAAAATTTCAATTCATCAACAAAAACAAATGAGGGTACATCATTTTTATCACCACATATGGTTCTCAAGTTGCTTCATCAAACCTGTGGTTCCACCACTGAACTTTGACTAGGTGAGTTTTATTATTTATTATAATTTGCCCTCTATGATATAATATCTTCACTAGATTCTCCTCATATGAATTATCATTCTCTAATGGTATCACCTTTGGATTTAGTACATGTGAGGAGGATGGTATGTAGTTATATAAGAGGGATACATGTAACACATAATTTACTTCAGATAGGTTATGTGGGAGGGCTAGTCAATAGGACATAACTTCAATGTGATAAAGGATATTATAGGGGATGATGTATCTTAGATTAAGATTTACCTTCTTCCCAAACCTCATGACTTTATTTCATAGTAATATAAAAGGAACACTTTATCTCTGACTTCAAACTCATGATCACGTTGATGATTATTTCCATATCTTTTCTATTAACTTTTTGCTGATTTAATTTGATTTTTAATGGTTTTAAGCTTCTCTATTATATCTTAGAAAAGATCATGCCCCAGGAAATTTTCAACTTCATCTCATCTTGTCAAAGTCCAACACTTCTTCCCATAGAGAGCCTCACACAGTTCCATTTTAATTCTAGGATGGAAATTTTTGTTAAATAATTACTCCACAAGGGGAATATGTTGATCCCCATATCCTTGTAAATCCATTGAACATGATCTCAATATATCCTCTAGTGTCTGAATGGTTCTCTTACACTGACCATCTTTCTTAGGGTGACAATCATTACTGGAAAAAAAACTTTATATCCAAAAATTTCTAAAGGACTCTCCAGAACCCCAAGGTAAGCCTCATATCTCAATCCTATACAATAGAGAGTGAAATAACATATAGTCTTACATCTTATATTATGTATATACTTCTGAGATGTTCAATAAATAAATATTTCATGATAGTAATAAAATGTGTTCACTTTATAATGTGATCGACTACCACCCAGATGATGTTATTTACATTAGATGTTCAGGTGAGTCCTATGATGAAATATAGGGGTGTATTTTCACATTTCCATACTATTATGGGAAATGGTTACATCATGCCCTTATATTTCTATCTTTAATCCTTGACTTGTTGGAATACCAATCCTTGAGATACAAATTATGAAATCTTCCTCTTCATGTTATACCACAATAAGCTTTACATCAGTTATCTATACATCTTTTTGATTCATAGATTAATAGACAAGGATACATTTTTCACATAATTTATAAGTTCCCTCTTATGTTCTGGTTTTTATGGGACACATATCCAGGTTTTAAACCTTATAACTCCATCTATAGAAGAGTTAAAATATAGAATATTCAATACATTTTTTCTGTATCTCTACATCATCTTTTTAGGGAACCTCGATCCTATCAAGAATGGATTTGTGATTTTCTATTTTATAAAGTTAGGATGAGTATCCTTTTAAGATTCCCACTTCCATACTTTACATTTCAAAGAATATTGGATCCCTTTCAATCCACCTTAGGGATATCGTTACAGTATCCATTCCACTTAGAGGTTCTGCCTCATTGTTTTCCTACCTCGGATGGTAATGTATAGGAAAATTATAATCCTTGATTAGCTCTAATCACCTTAATCAGTTTATATTGAACTCTTTCTGGGTGAGTATATAATTGAGGCTTTTATGGTCTATATATATGTCACACTTCTCCCCATAGATATAATGTCACCAAATATTCAATTTGAATATCACTACAAAAAATTCTAGATCACCCATTGGATAGTTCTTCTCATGGATCATTATTTTGAAGGAGGCATAAGCTATAACTTTTTTATCTTTCATGAGTACACAACCCAATCCCTATCTGGATGCATCATTTTAGATTATAAATCCTTCCACACGATTGGGTAATGTGATTATAGTTGTAGTGATTATACTCTTCTTTAACTCTTTAAAACTCTTCATGCATTCATTAGTTTATAAAAACCTTACTCGCTACCAATTTATCTTCGTTGTGGGGATTGAAAATCATGAAAACATTCTGAAAAATTAATTATAGTTCCCAAATAATCAAAGTAAACTACAGATTCCCCTCAGATATATTTTTCTGGTCTATCCTCCAAATGCCATTATTTGTTAAGCATCAATAGATATCCATTTTAAAATTATAACATACCACCCAAATGTTACTTTTTCTATCCAAAAATCTCATTTAATATAATTTTCGTAAAAAATTTCTTTCTGAAGGTCTTCATTATAGTATTATAAAACTCCTCATGATCCCCATTTCATTGAAATTAGATCAGGATATCATCTATAAAGACTACCTAAAATTTTTTGAGATAATATCTAAAGGCTCTATTCATCAATTCCAAAAACATATATGTTGAATTATTGAGTCAAAATTGTATCACTATGAACTTATATTGTTCTTACCTTGTATAAAGATCATCCTTGTGGATATCCTCTTTCTTTACCATTACTTGATAATATCCTAACAGAAAATCCACCAAAGAAAAGTATTGGGCTCAACATAACTGATTGAAAAATCATCAATTCATGGAAGTGGATACTTGTTAATTATTTTGAACATTTTGAGATCATGATAATCAATATAGAGTCATGTTGACACATCCATCTTCTTGAATAAATAGACCATTTCACCCCATAGTGAAGCACATGGGAATATAAACCCTTTATCAAAAATCTCTTATAGTTGTTTCTTCAACTCCTTAATTTAAATAGTTTCCATTCTATATGGATTCGTGGATATTGAAAAAGATCTAGGTATAAGTTTAATCAACAAATAAACATATCATATGGAAGGAATACCAGGCAATTCTTTGGGAAACACATCAATGAATTCCCTTATAATTGTCATGTAATCAAGGATGATCTTTTCCTTATCTTAAATAATTTTAGCAATATATGTTTTCTCAGAAGGAAATAATATACATGCTTTAAATGATGATACCAAAATAGATCCATCCCCCTCCTTGCACTTGTATAGAATCAAATGGTGAATTACTATATTAAGGGTAATTTACTTCTCTCATAAATTTATGCTAGCTCTATACAATTAATGACAATCCATAACTACAATAGCATAAACTTCCACTAAAGGGAGTATAAAAAGTTTTTCTATGAAATTTATCCTAGAAATATCTATAGGGTATAAGTTATATGATTTGTATGTAATAATTGAACCATTTTCCATCTATACCAATAACTAGACTTCTATATACTATGATGGTATTTTAATAGTTCCACTAAACTAACGTGATATTAAAGAATGAATAGAACCATAATAAAATTGTACATTTTTTATCTTCAATGAATATCTATCTATCATCGCTTCATTTTTTTGTTCCACCTTTTCATTTGTGATGGCATAAGTTATCCCTTTCTTTATATGCCTTATAGGTTATTTTCCTTAGTTATCATAAAAAAACCTTGGATTAGTGAATTGATTCATATATTGTCCTTGTTCCTTGATGTTTAAACGTTGGATAATATGCTAAGGGTTGATTGAAGAATTGCTCTCTTCCATTACATTAGTGGGTTTATCATTTTGATATTCACTACTAGTTTCCCCTCTTTCACACACCGAAATCATTTCCTTGTCCCCTTTAGGAAATTTTCCAGATGATTCTTCCCATACATTTGATAAGTGTGAAGTTGGAATTTATTTCCCCCTTGTGATTTCTCCATCACACCACCCGAATTAAAATTCATCCTTCACTACTAATCTCCAGACCCATAACACCCTTAAGATTCACTAATATATATTTCAACTTTGAGGTAACATTGGAAAAATTCCTCAAAGTTGTTAAATTCTTGAATCACTAAATTTATTTTAAGACTTGACTTTGGCCCACCAAATAAGAATTCAAATTTACTTTTGGGTTAAAAAACAAATTTGAATGTATATCATTCATGTTTTTGGAGTTTTCTTCATACACCCTGATGAATTATTCATCCTTTTGTTTTTTCCAAGTAAATCCCCATTCGTTTTATGTTTGATAGTATGGGGTAAATATTTATTGAAGAAAAGTGAGAATTAATTCCCCTTCATCGATTTGATCTCTCCCTCTGACTTTTTATTTTTTATCAATTCCCACTAATGATCAGCTACTCATTCCATGTAATAAACAGTTAGCATGAACTTAAATTACTTGGAGAATTGAAGAGTATAGAATATCATTTCAATGGAGTTTATTTATGGTTTTGTGATTAAGGGATCAGAAAAACCACTGATATTCAAAGGCCTTTGTCACATAATAGCCATAATTGAAACATGGAATTTATTATAGGATGTGGGTTTTCCCTCTGAAGCAGGAATAAAGTGTAGGTGGTCACATAGGCATGATTAAAGGAGGGAATTCGGCACAGCCAATGGTGGGTCTATGGGCCATGTAATGGGCTTTATTCCCACTATACCTTCGGGCCGAAAATATATAATGTAATAAAGCAGCTGGTTGGTTGGGTTATCCCTTGGGGGGCTATGACTTTTCTCTTAGGCATATCCTTTTGTAGTTTGTGTGTGTGTGTGTTTTAATGTAATTGTACCCCCAAGAACCTAATATAATATTTTCCTGAATTTCTTGATTCCTTTTCACATTGGGTTAGGAATATCATTTGGGTGTCGATAACATCATCCTTAAAATTGGTTTTTGACTTGGCCTCTTCTATTTCCGTCTATTGACTAAAAGAAAAAAAATAGGGATGAGAATTTTAAAAATACTAAACATATAAAATAGAAACTATAAACATTTAATTAATAACTCATAAATTAAATATATTCATTAACCTCTGAATTTTGAGGTTTCAATCTACGTAATCCATAGTCTATTTCCAAACATGACAGCTTATGGGTTTTTTTATTCCCTTCATAATGGTTTGTGATGATATTTTGAATTTACTAAAGCATACCCCCTCCCCCATAGTGTTAAACCAGTTTTCAAGAAAGGCCTCTTTTTCATGCACCATGTGATGATCAATTCAAAGACCAACATACCCTTTTCAAGGTTATTACCCCTAGGTACAACTATGCTAGAGCTACATCCACTTATAGTATCAACAAAAGGATGTATTTACTTAGAGACCACTTTATATATACATTACCAAAATTTAAGGATGTTTTCCTATGTTTACTCTTATCCCAAAGGATTTCAATAGGTTTTTCTAATCCTAATCACAAAAAATAATTAAACTTTTTTCTAATACTAACTATGACCACCACTATATTAATACATCTTGATTCTTGATTTATTAAAAAAATGTACACATACTAAAATCTCAAAATATCATGAGGCCCTGTTCCATTGGGAAGTTAATTACATAGAATAATAACTAGAAATATAGGTAAAAAACATTGTTTAAAAACTCTATAACATTCTCTTACAATTCCATTACACTTCTAAAACTACATGGGATAAATAGGGGTTATACATAAGAAAGGGGTTGTCTATAAATCCTAGTAAGGGAATAATCAAATAATAAATTAAAGTAAAGTACTATATGTGAGTCAAGAGTCATATAAAGATATCATAATAGGCTTGATAATCATGAACTTGAACATCATTTCATTATATAAGATGATAACATAGAGGAAACATGGTATTGTAGAAACAACACAAATCATAACATCATAAATTTAAGTCATGGATAATTTTTGAGACATCATAACATAGTGTTCTTAGGATAACCTATTTTTCACCATACATGGTATCTAATGATATAAAAACATTACCCAATGCATTAGAGGTCTATATAATTCAAGTACCACCAGTCACATTCATATCATGTACATGCATAAGTGTGCCACATAGATTATACAACATAAGGATATATTTTATAAATTTTAATCCCATGATCAAAGAGTGTGGGTTACATAAATGGAATTCCCAAATTAATGAAGGATGGGTATTTCTCGTTGAATACCCCTAAATGAAAATTGGAATGGGTATTCACTATATAAATTTTGGTCATTTAAAATCATAGGATAATTTTAGAAGCATAATAGGGGTATATAAAAATTCATGGAAGTGTTTAATGAGAGTGAAATGGGTATATAATCATTTTTAAATAATAAGGATGGTAAGATGAATGTGTAAAAAATACTCCAATATGATAGATTTGAAATAAAATGAAATAATATAAAGAAGGTTCTTAAAAAAAGAGAATAAAGAGAGGATCCCTTACCATGAGAGGGGGATTCTAAAAGCATGAGAGGATCTTATTAAGAGATAGGGGTAACCTTGGGATGGATATAGATTAGTAAACTATGAGTATCTTCATGCTATGAGTTTTTTTTGTGAATATTAAAGGGTGGTTTGGTGGGAGTTTATATAAAAATATATTGTAATAATTCATTAATTTCTAAACTTAGGTTTTGGAGTCTATATGATAAAATAGTCCAAATTACAAACCTTCCCACATTTTTTCCCATGTTTTATGAAAATTAGGAATGGTTTTAAATATTTTATTAGTAAAATAATAAAACTCATTAGAAAAGTACTCATGGGGATGTGTAAGTGAGTCATGTTCATCATGAATTAATTTTGAAACCCAAATAATTAATATAGGTTTTGGAGGACACATTAAGGGTTTATAAAATTAATAAAATAAATTCAAAACACATTATTTTAAAGGGGAATCATAATTTCTGTTTTGGAAACTATTTAAAGTATTTATTATATCACTTCTTCCCTTTTATGATATCATAATGCATACCATATTTAATTTTACCACAAAAACATTGACTGTCTCGGAAAATTAAGAAAAATTAACTGTTGTAAAATTTCAACATGATTATTTCAAAAATAATATTTATTTTTTCAAAATAATTCTATAAATATTAAAATTTACACTTTTAAATAAAAAAACCTCATTTATTGAAAAATATTGGTTTTTGTGACGATAAAAGTTTCCTGACCCTTATAAAAATTACATTTGAATTCATAAAATTATATTATCATTTATATTTAAATAATATTTATTTAATAATAATATTTTATTAAAATAAAATTTATTTCATAAATTCTTGAATTAATTAAAAAAATTGTCTTGAATATGTTTATCAGAAATATAATTTGAACTTCATCCTATCAAAATATAAATTTTTATCAAACTCGTTATATAGTCCTTTATAAAATAATAAAAAAAGAGATAAATATAATAATTATTTTATTAAAATTAAAAGTTAAAAATTAATATTACTAGGGAATGTATACATAACCCCATATTACAACTGTGTATTCCCTAACAGTAAGGTGTGCAGTGGTGAAACTTTCTTAAGGGGGTTTGGTGAAGATAGTATGGTTTCTAATATCGATAAGCTCAATCTTATCTCATAAATTGTTTACCTCATTATATATTCGTTTAATCTCAGCATGTCCTTAGTAAATGGAAAATCAAAGTGATTTTATCTCCATTGTAAGGTCCAATAAATTGGCTTCATAGGGTACAATCCTACTTATCAAGGAAATCGCTTCTTTTGTCAATGTCAATTGGATTTATCAAAACCCTTTAATATATACTAATCCTAAAAGTAATTTTAAAAAAACTATATTATTAATGGTTATAAAGTTTAGTATTGTTTTAAATTTGTTAGGATATAAAATAAAATGGTCCAAAATAACCAAATAAGTTAATGTGTTTTCTATAACTACATTTCTTAATAAGAAATTTATTCCTTTGAAAGGGGAATTTAATTTATAATACTTTAATCTATTAAAAATATTGTACCCAAGGATCACAATAAATCACTTCTAACATGATAAAGACTCTGTTTTATATATCTTTTTGGAATCTCTTGAGTATTCCATGTGATAACTCATAATTTACATAACACATGAGTTATGCATGTGGTTAAAACTCCTTTTATAACCCATTTTACCAAATATACATTCATTATATAAATTAATCTTGATCCAAATAAATTAAAAGTATTAATGATATATATATTTAGAAAAGAATTATGGGAGTGGAATGATATTGTATAAAATCATTCATGGTATGATAAAAACAAGGCATACAAAATGATGAACATTCATGCAAGTCATACCATATGACATGCATGTATCATACAATACGATATGGTTTAATTCATGTCAAATATATGTGGGATTTATAGCATATCTCATTTAATTGTGATATTCCTTAGAATATACCCATGTATTTGTATACAATATAGCCTATATTCACCACATATATGTAGTTTTAGGTAATATATCCATTAATCCTCTACTTGCACTAAATCCTCAAAGACTTGGTTCTATTTAACCTTATCTTATAAAATATATAATAACATTTTAAACCATACCAAAAACATATTTTGGTTATTTCAAAAACATCTTTTTAAATATGTTATAAACTTCACCTTGTGACATATTATATGTGACACCTTCTGAATACCCATCCAAAACTTCTTTTGGATAAACTCAAAAACAATTTTAAAGTGACTCTCAAAGTCAAGATCAATCAATATTTAGTTTACCTAAACGTGTGATTACATGAAATTTTATATCATTTTAAATAAATATAGATTCCAAAAATCTATAAATTATGTAAATAGTGTCCTTAAGAAAATCATCAATGCTACTCAAGCTATAAAGGGGCCAGTTTTGATCTCTATTAAGCACATATACCTATAAAACTATGTCCACTAGTGGAATCATTTCCTCACATGATTTTTCATATAATCCCTTTATAAAGGACATAAAATTACCACAATACATAATGTATTTAAATATTATATAATCACTCATATTTTCCAAATTCTATGAGTATATACTAGTTATGTCCATGAATACATTACGTTTTATTCACCTTTTTAGACAAGCACATCAAATGTCACTCACCTAAATAGATAAGAATATCATATATACTATTGATGTGTGATCATATAATTATTCAATATCAAAAACATTCCTATATTTTATAATCTTTATGTGAAAGGACAAATCCCAACTTAGTTAATCCTCAATCGATGATAAGATCAACAATATACCCAACCACCCCTGATTATCAAAGACTGAAGCATTTCCTTTGATATATATCAATGTATTAATGTTCTCATTCTAGGTACCACACCATAATTAAGTATTATATACTCCAAATATGACCCATGTACCCCAATTATAAAAAATACAAAGTGTATCACACTCTATATAGTATACTTCATGGTTCATCTAAAGAACTAAACCTATTTTCTGCCCCATGAAAATATTTAGAATCTCGATACAAGAATCATACTCAAACAAGCATTAATATTTAATCATAACCTATAATACTCAATGAAATTTATCCATTAGGGATAACCCAAAGTCTTATTTTGGGATATCAATTATCATTTTTCTCTATGATATATATATTCATCCAATATAAAACAAATATTAATTGGAGATTACCTTTTATAAAACATGACACTTTTTCTATTCTTAAAATAATTTTAGACTACATATATAAAAAAATATACATATTTATAACATATCATATACAATAAACTTCTTGATCAACCATATGTTTTTTGCACTTTCATGGATTTTGTTGAACTACTTACATCTCTATATAATTCCAACCACATCTCTTTGTCACTGTCTAATAAAACCCTCCCACTAAACAATTTATTGAGAGAAATAAACGAAGAAATATAGTTTTAATAATATTGAGACTCGTGAATAATATTTCTAATGATCAACTTCGATGACATATTAAAACTTATTAACATCACAACATAAAATATTACGATGTAAATAACATCTATTTTTCTACATAGTACACTTTCTATGTCTGTCATCATCATTATACTTGGAAAATTTTATATCAAACTTTATACCTTGAAATATTTTATAAATTGATTTAATTTTTTACATTAATCTTTTACCGAAATACCCAAAACATTTTATGATGTTTAAATGACATTATATTTTACTAAAATATATTTCCTCGCTTAACTTTATACTTCTCATGTCCAAAAATACTATCACTATCCTCTTTGATAATACATCATCTTTAGAATATCATGCTATGTTTTTAAAACTTTTATATGTTTAATAAATAAAACTCATTTCCTCTTAGTATTAATATTTGAAAAATAAATTATTTCATCCATATTATATATGGTATTCTATGTGTTTTTTTATCATTTTCTATAAAATAATATTACTCTTTAAAATATTCCACTAATGGTGGAAGAATATAAATTAATCATATTTTCAAAAATATCTAGCTAAAAATTTTAACGCTAAATAAATATTTTTATTCTTAACTTCTTCTCAAAACATGTCATAGCACATGATGAATCATAATAATTGTGTGTAGAATCCATTATATCATATTTTTTATAACAAATATTTATTAATGATAAACTCCCCTTATCATATTACTAAAATTAGATGGACATACACATCATTTAAATGGATCCATTTGATCTTGATATATTTATTTAAATTCAAATAATTTATATAGAAACCAATTAAATCATCAATTTAATTAAAACGATATTATTTATTAATTCATACCTTGTTTTTAAACTCCTGTATAATCAAAATATTATTATAGTTTATATTTGGTAATAGAAATCATTTAAAATTAGAGAATTAATTTCCATAAAACTAATACCTCACATTGAGATTCCATGGAGTTTCACAAACCCATTCAAGTATCTTAAAAAATTTCATCATATGGAATCATTTCTCCTATCTCTTTATAACTGTAGGTTTCAATGATCTTTCCTTTCTATGTGAATAAATCTCATTGGACAATATAATTAACATTACATATTCTATTTTGAACTTTTATCCACTATCATTGTAAATACAAAAACATAACATAGATAACATATTCCCTTGTTAATATGGCCACTTTCAACTATGAAAAAGTTATAGACACAATAAACCATAAAATAAAATAGAACATAAACTGCCAAAACACCTAGGAACCACTAGACAACACCACATAAATTCCAATATAGTATAATTAGGATGGAAAAACAACTACAATAATTTATTCATTAAAAAATCCAAAAAACACACCTTTAGTATTCATCTCTAGTGACCAAGCCAGGGATGGACCGATATTTCCATGTTAGGTTTTCGACATTTAGGGTAGGATAAAGTCTAGAAAATCCTTCGATGAATATAAATTTGAAGTTCCATACCATAATAAATTCATTATTAGGATCACTTTGATATTTTATCACACTTAGAGGCGGCATTAATCGATGTGGAATGACTTTTATTCTAATTTGTATTTTTATTCCTTTTACTTATTCGCTTTTTAAATGGATGGATCTCTCTCTCTTTGTTATCTATTTTAGCTAGTAAAATGATATAGAAATGTAAAACAACACAATAATACACCACGGTTTGTCAATGAGGTTCACCTCCTTGAAAATTACTATATCCCAAGGGACACATGGTTTTTATCCCACACGTATAGTTTCATTCTTAATATCAAAATAGGAAAATAAAGGGGTATGACCTTGAATTGTTTTTTGATAACTAACCCTATATAAATAAATCACAAAATTTTTATTCATTCTATGTAATCAACCAGGATATACTCCCACAGAATATAGGATTCCAATCTACTCCTTGTGATATAGATCGGCAATGATACTTCATTTCCCTCCCAAAAATTATCGGTGATCGTTTTCCTCAACTTTAGAAATCAAGAGGGTTTCATCAAGTTTTATCAATATTCTATATAATGTGGATGAAATCGGCTGGATACTCAATCTATTATCATCTTTTATGAATATATGATAGAATCGTTCTACTCTCTTTCTCTTCTACTCAATCTCTTGGCCTGAATATGATCAATATTAGACAAGGATTGATGATTTTCTCTCCTTCTTATGTTTATTCTTCTTCTTCTTTGGCTTATTCTTATTATTCAATGCATAGGGAAACTTCTCCTCATGTGGAATTGGGACTTCCTATCACATAAATATAGTGATTATATAATATATTATATATCGATTCTTCTCTATTTATTTTTCAACTAAGTATTTCATAATAGAATCACAATAAAAGGATCAACCTTAAATTTTATTCTTTTCTAGTACAGACATAAAATCACATTTTTGTGTGAACAATATTTTCAATAATATTTTATCACTAAACTCTCATGTGACTCAAAATATCAAGAATATTTAATTTTCTATATTAATTGATCTTCCTAAAGACTCAAAATAATTTATTTCTTCATGATATTAATTCACTATACTATGTGTATATTTTTCCATATGATTCTTACACTTTTAAACTTCTCAAATCTCATAATTCAATTCATGGAATATCCAGTATTTCATAATACACGTTATTCCACTTCAAGTTCCCAAAAATATTATTTGAAGCCTATGTTACAATGATTCATGAAATATCAAATTATCATATTAAAATTTAATGAAATTAAAATGAATCCACAAAATAAAAAAAACATGTGGCCATGAATTCTCATTCAAAACAGTTATGGGTGTGGATCCTTATCTCATGGAAAAAATCATTACATGATATTTATTTAATTTTATTCTTCTAGAATCATAATATTTCATATCATGATATTTATTTTACTAAAGAATAGATTACAAAGTATCCTTATATTTATTCTTAGACCATTTTCAAATAAACACATCTAACTGACTTCTTTTTTCATCATAGAGAAAATCAAATGATAAAGATTTTGTATGAATAAATATCTTCATTACCAAATTAATTCATAATAGTTACTCCTTGAATGAACTTCATAACCTTTATCATAAGATGTATCACTTATATTCACCTTATTATAGTTGAGGCGTCTCGAAGTTTTCATTATAGATGCATATGGTTAATGGACTAGCTGTGTGATCCATGTAGTAGATGGATTAACTATGAGGAATCTGATTAGTGGACTAACAATACGATCCACTCAGCTGATGGACTAAGTGTACAAGACATGTGTTTGATGGTTTGACTTTGAGGAATTTTTATCTTCAATTCTTTGTGTGCTGACTAGTCTCACAGGTGTCGTTACTTTATATGAACTCAAATCTGTTTATAATTTGAAAACATAAGACAAAAAACCAAAAAAACTATTAAATAGTAGTATAGGATATGTGAGTACCAAGGTTAAATCCATGAGTAATAGAAACTTAGAATTAAATAGGTATCATATTTTCATGATTTACTATAACTAAACAAACCTAATCTAGAGAAGTGGGTGAATGGATAGAATCAAAAAATAAAAAGAAATGACAAAGGGAAGAGAATCAGTATCCAAGGATGGTTTTAATTTAATTAAGAATAAATCAGCCTCACTCATGAAATAGATCTTGCAATGTCATCCCAAGACATCCAGGGGTAACTATATTTACCTCATAGACTCAACAATAACTACCTAGTCCTTCTAACCCCTCTCAATAGGTAATATATAACCAAATTAGGTGAATTAAAGATAAATATATAAAACTGAAAGGTATATTAAAAGTTGGATCTCCCTCCCCCACTGCCGTCAATTAAATTTCATTCCCGCCCTTAGAAACCATCACTTTCAATAGGCATTAAGAAATAATATACAGAATAATACTTAATGAAATTTCAAATGAATTTGAACACCACACAATAAAAATAGAATTACAATGTCATATAATCACCCCTTTTAACCAATTCCACCAGCCTTATGAATCCCAGACACTCATTGTCTATCTCATAAACATTAAATAACTAGAATCATAGAAGACAGAATATATAAATTATAAATATTAAAAAGATGTTTAATAATGAAATGAAGATTACTGGAATCACTATTGGTAAAAATATATGAATTCCAATGATTAGAAAACTAACAAAAGGAAAATAAATCCTAACTACATAGCATCGTGGTTAAATATTACCCTCCCACTCCACTTTCAATTAAACTTTTATATATAAATCTTCCACTTTTCATAATATGTTATCAATCTAGGGAAAATTGGAAAATGTTTAGTTTGTGTATAGTAAAATATCTTAATATTTATATATCGGATCCTTTTCAGGTGTCTATTTCCAAATCATTGATGTATCTCTTGGATATATTCTTATTTATATCTTTATTAAATCAATCATAAATCCTCTTGAATATTTTATGCAAATCTACATGTGATCCAATTTTAAATATCCCATGAAAATATATCTATTATTATCCATGAAAAAGTCTCCCAACAATATTTTTAAATATCTTATCTATAAATATTTACATCTCCAATCATATCTCTAAATATTTCTCATTATCATACTTCATATTATCTTGCTTGAAAATTAACATGTCATTATACCCTTAAAACTCTATCAAGGAATATCAATCAGTATGTGCATTCCTGAAAGGATTAAACCTATATATCTTCTACATATATGTACTTATAAGCCTTAATAGTAAATAGTTGTGAACAAAACCTCAAATGTCTAACTTGAATGCATATCCATACCACTTACACCATAACTCATCCATCCATTATGTAGGCTCAAAATCTCCCTCATCCAGTATCTCTTCCCAAATTGACCTCTCCATGATTCATAACTTCTCCATGTCATAGCTTGTTTCGATTTTATTCACCTTTAGACCATGGCACAGAAGGTCACCCACATCACAGACCTCTTTATTAATTTTTGAACATGTCATCCCTATAGTGAAACAACATCCACCACGATGAAACACATTCCATTTTCCAATTGTCTAGGGTCAAATATGATGTAGTATTATACATTATATGTGCTTATTTCCCATAGGTCAGTGCAACTCAATCTCAAAACTAGTGAAAATGGTCATTATATAGTGTAGAGGTGATGGCAATGGCATAGATGATATTTTTGAAGATGAATATGCATGACCCATCTTTAAATGGTATAATTTTATTAAGTTTTAACATTGAAATAAACTTTTTACCACATCAAAATAGAAATTTTCCGTGTACTCGTTAATAATAGATCTCATTCCATTCGATAATCATCAAAACCTAATAATATCTGGTGGAATATTATGGCCACCATACTAACCGTTGGAAAATCTATACCCCACTCACACCATGACTGTGCATTCCACGTGTGAACTATACTTGACTATTCTCTTATCTGTGCACTCTATTTTAATGTATTCCTTTTATATTCCTCTGGTCAAGTGATTATTGGAAAAAAAATCCATAAAAATAATAATGTTTTATTAGTAAAATATTATTCATACTTAAATAAAATAACTTCTTTCTTCCATAAATCCATTTAAAATACGTGTTTCCTAAAATAAATAAAATAGTTATAAAATAATGGATGAATTTTTATTTAAGCCTAAAAATAATGAAATCATATTAAAAATATATGCATGAATTTAGTATATCAAAAAACCACACACTTAAACTATGTTTTTCCTTGATAACATATCAAAAATAAAAAAGGGAACCCAATCTATGAATATTAAAATTCCATCATCAAAATGAAGAAACAACTATAAAGGGAAATATAAACACTAAAGATTTGAATAGTAATATTTTTTTAAAATCCAAATTTTTCAAACTAACCAATTTTACAATGAAATTTAATTTTCTCCATTGAAATAGATATACCTCTCTAAACTTACATTAAATCTTCCAAGTTTATTTTTTCTAAGAATTCCACTCATGATCTACCTCACTTTAATTTTTTAATTCCTCACACAGGGTAAAATTTTAATGGAGTTTTCCACATACATTGAATACATGAGACCAACTATATACTTTAATTGGATATAAAATATCCACATTGTAAATAAAAACCAACATTTTATCCTAAAGTCTTTCCATTAAGAATCAATTAACTTTGAGGCTTAAGGTCAGTGGGTAAATGATGCCAAAACTAATTAATCACAAAAAAGTAGATTTGACTCTAAATCATAATTCATGATAATCAAAAATAAATTATAATGAAAATATCATCTTAAAAGTGATAACACCCCACTTATCCAAACTCAAAGTAAGCCATGAAAAATAAAAGAATAATTAATGATATGATCTTTTATTTTTTCATTCATACTTTTCAAATTTTTATATTTTATTTAAACTAATTTTTTAGTTTTTTTAAAGTTATTCTTATGAAAATTCTTACATACACCACCCAACACAAATGATCGAGATTATTGGTCAAGAAATGGTTATTTTTAACCCCATAAATAACATATTTTTTTAACATTTTTCAAAAAAATAATTTTCTAAATTATATTTTTTCAAAAACATTTAAAGAGAAATAATGGTGAATCAAAAGTAAAAATAAACATGAACTTTACCCAAATACCTTGAAGGATACCTCAAATATTCTTATCAATATAACACATCCATTCACACAATACATAACCTATCCCCTTAACTTAGACCATTCAAAATCCTAGAAAATACAAGGGTTGTGGTTATAAAGGATAAAATATGATTATAATGTGTCTTTTACTTAAAATGGTCATTCATGATTTGTATAATATAAATAAATGAAAAAAAATGTCAAGGTTGGTATCAAGGATAATTTATTTGTAATAGAATGACTTAATTATATTAAAATTGACATTATAAATTCATGGTTTTTATAATATGCCAATTCAAGTTTTAATAGGCTACACACCCTAAGTGTCTCTTAAGAAATATGATTTAAGAATGAATATGAAAATCCAGCTTTGACTCCTCTAATGAAGGAGGACATATAATGATAGAAACTTAGTCATGGAATAAATAGTAATAAAGAATTAATCAGTATAAAGATAATAAATTAAAATAATGGAAATGGTAAGAAAATTTCATCTTTAATAATCAACAGGCCTCCCCAAACCATTATTTTTAAAATCCATACACCTATACCAATATATAATCATTTATCCCCATATATTAATCATTTAAAATTATTAAAAACGAAATCCAAAACAAGTTATAATTGGATATGAAATTGAATTATTGAATAATTAATAAAAAATAGAACAAACCTAAGTGTGGGGAATTAATTTTTTAGTTAAAATCCCAAACCAAAATTTAAAATATGGGAGTGGAAAAAATAAGGAAATTAAAACAATAATCAACTTTCCTTGTGAATCTTATTGTTCCCTTTTTCCTTTATTATTTTTTATCTTTTTAATTATGGACCTATAAAAGTAAATAACTTATTAAAATAAAAATATATGTGGATTTGAGATAAAAAAGCTAAGGGGAGCTTGGAACTACATCCTAGATTAAATTCCAAATGTGGAAAATATATTCAAAGAAAGTAATAAAAAATATCAAGTTTCCTCCCAAAAATCACTTTTATTAAGGTCATTAGTCTTGAACTTACATGTTAAATAACATAATAAGAGTATTTTATAAATTTAAACATCCTATAATGAACCAATTCAAACTAAATTTTTAATATGTTATAGATCTTGTACTCCTACCTCTTCAAAACCTTTTAAAACTTTTGAAATGATAACACTAAAGAATGGATAACACCAAAGGTTGGAGTAATACCTCATGGGATGTCCACACTTGATAAAACTCCTCCCTTAACTCATATTGTTGCATCACTTTTTCAAATTATATAATAATTTCTTTAGTTTCAACAAAAAATCCTTCTTTATTGTCTTCTTCTTCTAAAACTTTTTAAAGTCTTCTACTTTGTTCTGTAATTACTCCATCATCCTTAGTTTTTCATCAAATGTAGGTATTTGGTGGGCTTATTTATCCTTGAGTTCTCGCTCTGATGGTCCTGTAATGGGTGTGCTCAGTTAGGGGTTTCTCCTACTGCCACCTCTCTTTCCTCCAACTGGGGTCGATATCGGCTTCTTATCGGTGCTTCTTCGCGACGATCTCAGTGCGGTTTCACCTTAAGTGGTGGTGTCATCTTCGTGGACTCGGACGACTTGTCTTTCCTCTCCATTTTATGGCCTACTTCACACCCTTTTCATTCATCACTGGAAAGGACTTCTTTGGAAGCACAGGGGTTTCCATCTCGGGTGATGGCTAGGAGTGCATGGGGTGGCTCGTGGTGGTCTCCACGACGGTTGTGAATGTAGCAGCACGTTTCGGTTCTGGCTTACGGCATAACTTCTTCCAGTGGCCCGACATTCGGTTCATCTGCGGTGATGGTTTCTGGGAAAAATTGGGTAAAGGGGTTTTATTTTATTTTATGGGTTAACTCTCTTTTTATTTAAGAAACTGGGTTTCTTGAGCGCCAATTGAATTGGTGCTCTTATAAGAAACCCTAGAGCACCAATTCAATCCGCACTCAACCCTTTTTTTGAGATTTCCCCACGCCACTCCTCCCCAACCCCCTATATATATAAATATCTTATATATATATATATATACATAATTATAATTATAATTATAATTATAATATTTATAATAAATTTATAATTATATTTAAAATAATTACATATTTATAATAAAGATATAATAATAATGAATATAATTATCATAATTATATAAATACCATAATTATATAATTACAATAATTATATAATTATAAATATAATAAATATATAATTATAAATATAATAATAATAAATATATATTTATAATCAATATATAATTATAAATATAATAATTATATAATTATAAACATGATATATATATATATATATAATTATAATTACAATAATTATATAATAATAAAAATAATAAATATATGTTTATAACAATTATATAATTATAATAAATATATAATTGTAAATGTAATAATTTTATAATTATAATAAATATACAGTTACCATAAATCTATAACTATAATATTTATAAAATAATAATTATAATAAATATACAATTATAATTACAATATTTATATAATGATAAATATAATAAATATATAATTATAACAATTATATAATTATAATAATTATATAATTATAAATATAATAAATATATAATTATAATAAATATATAATTACCATAAATCTATAACTATAATATTTATATAATAATTATTATAATAAATACACAATTATAATAAATATACAATTATAATAAATATACAATTATAATAAATATACAATTATAATAAATACATAATTATAAATATAATAAATACATAATTATAAAAACTGGGCATTTGCTATTATATAATATACAAATATAATTACAATAATTATATATTTATTATATTTATTATATTATTATATTATAATTTTATTTTTTATATAATTCTATATTTACTATTATATAATAAATATACAATTATAATTACAATAATTATATAATTATAAATATAATAAATATATAATTATAACAATTATATAATTATAAATATAATAAATATATAATTACAAATATAATTATATATTTTTTATATTTATAATCATATATATATATATTATATTTATAATTATATAATTATTTTATTTATAATTATATATTTATATATTTATTATAATTATATAATTATATAATTATTATATTTATAATTATATATTTATAATATTTATAATTATAGAATTATTTTATTTATAATTATATAATTATATATTTATTATAATTATATAATTATAAAATTATTATATTTATAATTATATATTTATTATATTTATTATATTATTATATTATTATTATATATTAATCATATTTATAATTATATATTTATGATATTTATAATTATGTATTTATTATAATTGTATATTTATTATAATTGTATATATATTATAATTGTATATTTATTATAATTGTATATTTATTATAATTATTGTTATATAAATATTATAGTTATATATTTATGGTAATTGTAAAATTATTATAATTATATAATTATTATATTTATAATTATATAATTTTTATAATTATATATTTATTATATTTTTCATTATATAATTATTGTATTTATATTTGTATATTTATTATTTTTATTATATTTATAATTATATATTGATTATAAATATATATTTATTATTATTATTATATTTATAATTATATATTTATTATAAGTATACAATTATTATAATTATATATTTATTATATTTATAATTATATAATTATATATTTATATATTTATTGTATTTATATAATTATGATAATTATATTCATTATTATTATATCTTTATTATAAATATATCATTGTTATAAATATAATAAATATAATTATAAATTTATTATAAATATTTTTATTATAATTATAATTATATATATATATATATGTGATATTTATATATATAGGGGGGTTGGGGAGGGGTGGCTTTGGGAAATCTCAAAAAAAAGGTTGACCGCCAATTGAATTGGTGCTCCAGGGTTTTTTGTAAGAGCGCCAATTCAATTGGCACTCAAGAAACCCAGTTTCTTAAATAAAAAGAGAGCTAACCCATAAAATTAAAAAAAAACCCTTTAGCCAATTTTGCCTGGTTTCTGTTTCAGTTTCCCTATCGGTATGATTTGGATCTTGATGTGATGGTGGCATATGTGTGCTTGCGTGGAGGACCGGTGGCCTCGATCTTCTGTGTCGCAGCGGCGATAGGGATGAGTTGCAATGGGATTCTTCTCTCTCATGACATCGGTGTATTTTTTAGGCAGGTTTCTGTTTGGATGACATCTTTCGTGGTTCTTTTTTGGCATGATTTTTGGATCTCACACTGTCGGTGACATTTTGGAAGTCGTAATTTAGGTGAAGGTTCTCTATTTCTTATCCGTTTTCAGCATTTTTCATTACTACTCATGATTTTGTTTTTGGGGTTATGTGTTTTCTGGCTATGGATTTGCGGCTTCTGTTTGATTCTAGAGTTAGGGCGCGGTTTTTTTGGATTGTGTTTGAAGTCATTGGTTCTTTGGTGGTTGTTTGATGATCAGAGATGAGTTTTTGTGCAACACTCTACTTGGATCTGCTTTAGATGGGGTTCAGAGCAGGAATACTTCATCGATGCATTTCATTTAGATTTGAAAGATGAGAGGGCATGGCTATGCCATTGGTTCTGGACCCATGGATTCTTTCACGGGATAGCTAGCCAAATAGTCAGTGTTTGGTGAAGGCTTTTAGTCATGGTGCAATTGTTGGGGAGGGGAAGATCCTGTAGTTTGTTCTGGGTTTTTCTATGTTATGGTTTTTATGTGGTTATAATGTTGGATCTCGTGGTTTCTCACTTTTTCCTCAAATATAGGTATTCCAATCTCCATGGGTTCTTTTTTGATTTTATCTACCTCACTAGAAGAATCCTCATATTCAGCCTTCAACTTAGTGTCATTTTTTGTCACTCATTATTGGTTCAAACATGAATTTAGCTATATCTACGGGGGACTCCTTGGCTTTAGATGACTCCATTATAGATTTATCCTGGAGTCATCACACTTTTTTGAAAATTTACTCTATGGATGTTAATCATTCATCATAAGTACTTGGGATATGTTTGGTGTTTCTAATGTGGTGTGAATATAGCCACAAAATTTTATTTTTTATCCCCATTTCTTAATATGTTGATTTTTATCCAAGATGATCCAATTTCATTTCCATATATAAGTGGGCCTCCATTTTGAGAATCTACAACCATGAAAAAAAGGATACACAAGCATTTAAAATAGAAAAAAATAAAAAAACTAGTCTAAAACTAGAAAATATAAAATATTTATACAAATAACTTATTCAACAATTTAATTAAAGTTTGACCTAGTCTATTTAAATGGTTCAAAAAAACGTGATTGAACCCCAAGTTTCATTAATTTGTACAATCATGAATCAGATTAAAATTTATAATTATAAGATCATAAATCAGTGAAACTATTAAGTTGTAATATAAGATATTCATGTCCCAAGGTCAAACCCATAAGGAATGGGAACTTAAAATTTAATAGGTTTAAGTTATTCACAGTTAAAGAAAACTAAACTAACTAGAGAATTGAATGAATGGATACACTCAAAAACTAAAAATAAAGGATGAAGGGAAGAGAATCACTATCTAGGGATGGTTTTACTTTAATTATAAAAAACTCAACATTTCTTTTTAACTATATCATACCATTAGTCATGATACTTATTAGGGTAACTATCATTACTTATTAACCTCAACTAGAACTTCCTAGACCGACTAATCCCTCTCTATATATAATCAATAACCGATCTAGTTTCATTAAAATCAATCTCAAAAGAGAAAAGTATAGTTAAATTTATATCTTGATCCCCCGCTACCCTCTAATACATTGGATGACCTCACCTAGAAAAAATCACTTTCGATGGGCACTGGGGAATAATATAGAGAATATGGATCAACAAAATTTTAAATAAATATAAACACGACACAAGAAAATAATAATGGAAATCTTACATATACACCCATTTCAACTGATTTTATGCCCTCCTACAAAACATAACCACTCATACTCAATAACTCAAACATGAAATTAATATAATCATGGAAGAGGGAATATATCAGTTTATACTAAAACAACGATGTCAGACAATGAAGGATAACTTACTTGAATTACTTTTGGTAACCAACATATGAACTTCAATAACTATAAAATTAAAAAAAATGAAAATAAATCCAAACTACACAGTATCATGATTGAAGAATAACTTCATCCTCCACTCTTTCTTCAAGTGTTGAATTAAAATATTCCACTTTTCCTCATATGTTAGTAGTCTATGGAATCCTAGGATAATGTTCAGTTTTTTTCCAATATCATATCCTTTTTTGTAAAGTCTTTATCCTATTCATGTATTTATTTTCATGTCTTTGATTTAACTCTTATATATCATCTTATTTCTATATATTTTAAATTTTTTATCAATCCTATTGAATATCGCAGGTGTGTCCACATGTGATACCCTTTGAAATCTCTCATAATAATAAATATGGTATTATATATGTAAGAGTGTATTGGTTGTATCTATAAATATTCCATATCTATACCTTTGTTTCTATAAACTTCTCTCCAAATATTTCACTTACAAGAACTCCATCTTTTATTCCTTACAATTTCATGTGTTATTATCTCCTACGAACTCCGTCAAGGAATATCAAATAGTATGTTCATGGATAAAATGATTTTACCTTTATATCTAATGTAGATATATATTTTATGGTGCAGATAGTACCTTTTGGGATAAAACCCTCACATTTCTAGTACTCAAGTATGACCATGAAACCTACACTACAACCCATCACTCCATGAAATAGGCTCCAACTCTCATGCATCCAGTGTATCTACCCATATCGACCTCTCCATGACATAGAACATCTCCTTGTCAAAACATCTTTTATTTTTATTCACCTTTAAACCATGGAGAAAAATATCACCCATGTCACATCCATTTGTATCCATTTTCAAAATTTTCATATCTGAGGTACAAAAACAAACATAATGGTTTATCACATATCATCATATCATCCATCAATGTTTTCTATAATTTAGACCCATATTTTTAGTTTTCACATTTCCCAAGGGGAATTTCAGCTCAATATAACACCTGGTGATAATTTCTATTCAATGGAATAGGAGTGAAAATGATGACACAAAACATAGTTGTGTAGATGAAGACTCGAATGTCAGATTAAAATGCTTGTGTTTTACTAAGTATGAAACTTTTACACATCAAATTTATCCCACATCATAAATTAATTTTTTTCAAGAACTCATTTATAATGGACCTTATCCTATTTGACAATCATTGGAGGTCAATGGGACCTGGTTGACTGCTACTGCCAATAAACAAGCCCTAATAAAGTTATCCACCACCTATCCCTCGCCTATACACAGCATTCATGACCTCTGATTATCATTCCACCTATTTGTGTTCTCCATGAACTCATATACCATATAAATTACCATGTTTAAGTGATTATTGGATTGTTTTTTCATTAAAAAAATACTTAGTAAAATAATATTCAAAATTAAATATAGTAAACCCAAATATTAAAGAATTATTTTTAAAAAATGTTCTTGAATTTAGGATCTCTTGTAGAAACATCATAATATTTCTCATTTATTTAGAATGTTTGTATCTTGAAAACTCTCATACCTTATTATAGCTTGGGTTAATTATTAGGAAACTACAACATTACCCTTTTACAACTCCTAGGATTTTGGTCTTACATTTACATATAATGAAACTTAATTATACACAATATGACTAATTCCTAGTTTACCTTTATGTGAATAGTAGAATCATGGATTTACCTAGACATAGGTATTATTTTACCTTTATGAATATATTAAAAAACCGTTACATAGTTTTTAATTATCTATATTACACAAACAAGGATCTATACCTTTAATCAACTCTTATTGTTCTTAGTTACCCTTATATGGAAAGAGAAATATCAATATTACCTTTAAATATACCTGGGGAAAACTTTACTAAAATTATATATTTCCAATTGACCTTTATACATGTGGGATGATCTTAATTCAACTTAATATTTCCCTGATGAAAACTTCACCATTTTTAAGTTAAATTTTCATAGCATATGTTAATAATTTTTTCCTTTATACGGGTCTTTGAACATCTGTATTACTATTATATACAAGTAGGGTAACTTCCAAGTGACCTTTATAAAGGTGGTTGGTTACCTTTACACAATACACTAAAATTTGAAATTACCTTTACATGGATATCTTAATTTTAATGTTACCATTAAACATGGTATATGAATTCTATTTTACCCTTAAATAGTAATTGTGACTTTTCCGTATCAAACAATAACCTCTGTATCTCAACTTGATTCCCTCTCTAATACTGTAATAAAATATCAAATATCATCCAAAAGAATTCATTCTCGTCCATGGATATATCATCTTCCCCTTACCAAATAAGAATCAGTATAAACTAACATCCAAGATACAAGGTGACTCATTAATCCTCATGTAATAATCACATTTTAGAAAATAATAACATCATTTCTTGGTAAAATATTCTTCTTCACAACATGCTAGGTTTCTCTAAATACGTCCAAGAAACTCTCCATCAATATATTAACATGAAAAAACTATTTATTTATTGAAAAAAAATACATCACAAAAAAAAATGGATTCAACAATCTCCCACTTTGTAGTTATTATCAACACCAACTAAAATAATGATATATCAATATGTTATTTCAACTCATTTTTCTACTCTCCCCTTTCCTCTTTTCCTTTTTCATTTTATTATCTCTCCCTTGTTGATAACAAATCTCAATTATATGAGAGAGTGTAGTATCACTTATTCCATACGTAAAGTTCCATTAATTATTCCACTAAAAGACTAATTGATCGATACATGGTTTAGAAAACAAGAGGAATTTATTTAGATATCATGGTTTTATATAATCAAAAAATATGATAACAACTACAACCATTTTAAATTTTACATATCAGGGGATAATCACATGTATCTAGAATGATGCTTCTTATTAATATCACATATTTAAAATATTTGAAAATATCTTCAACATGAATTTCCTACATTCACTCAATATATAGATTAAAAACACTCAAGGGAAACCAACAAGTTTCAATATCAAATATCCTTATATGTCTTCAAGATATTAATCGTTATTGTCTTCTATTAGAAAACTTTATCCATGTAATGTTATAACTAATTATTTGAGATAAAAGTATGAGATAATAAGTATTCATATATTCTCAATGACTATTTGAAAAAAACTTCCAAAACTTCCAAATTTTTATAAAGGGAATGTTCCTGAAAGCTTCTCAAGAAAATCCCCCTTCATCGATTAACATAAAATTCTTATAATTAAGAGGGGTCTCACCATTACAGAGTATTTATGATTATATTTGTTGATATAACACCAATATAGAATAATTAATTTTTTATTATTTATGGTTGGTTTTTTATTTAGATGTTTTGTAGAACTATATTTGAAAAATTATACCAAGATGGTGAATTCTTTATATTTAAAATATTTATTAATACATATATGATTTCATGAGTTCTCTTGATAAATATCATCACCTTAAATCACTTAAATGGTTATCACATAATTACAAAGAAAAATTGAATTATGGGATAAGTTGGACCTTATTATTCATCAATATATTAAGTTGGATTGATACTTTTTTCTTGATCAATTTAGAATCATGTTTGAGGGTGTCTTCATGGTTGAAAAATCATTATCAAACATAATTTTTCTTTATGTAGAATGGAGTATATTCTTATTTATTTTTGTGTGATCTTATTTTTAACATAGTCCATCAATGTATATGTATCACCTAGTGCTTTCTTCATAATTTTCAAGATTTATTATTGGCATAGAATAAATTTTACATAGTCATTAAAATTGTATCCATCCTCATTGCACCTCCCACACAACTACTCATGAGATATTTAGATATCCCCATTTGACATTCACTTATTAAATTTTATTTCTCCATCATTTTTAATATCATATTACCCTATGTCTCTTACCTTATCTTAGGCTTAAAATTATCTTTCTTTATTCAAACAAGATGGGCATATTTCTAAACATACATTTAGAATAGTCTTACCATTTTTTGTTTTTCAACATGGATTATCAGATGTACACTTCACCAACTTAGTCCTTTCATTTATAAATTGTATTGTTATTCTATTTTTCTATTGATTGTTTCTTTTAAATTTCACTTTCAAAACTTATTCTTAAGAGTCTGTGATGATACTTATTTTATCACAAAATAAATATCTTTTCCCATTGGGTGTGGAATTATTCTATAAAATTTTGGGTTTATTGTAAACTTTACATTTTTCTACTTGGTATCCAGGGATAAATCATTATATTTCTTCAAAAACTTTTTGGGGTAGTTATTTTTGGCATATTTCTCATGATTCTTTCCCAATATAGGTTTATATCCTTTCTTAGGCTTATATGGACTTTTATTCTCATGTTTTTTAGTTTCATTCATGAGTGATTTGTGTTTTCTTGACTCTTCAATGTGTCCACATCCATTGAAAACTTTCCAAACATCCTCAAGAATTTAAAATGATTTAATTTTATAAAGATTATTCTTCATAACTTATAGATGTTTTAGTTTCTAAAGATCTATCCCCCCCTCATTGTTGTCTTCCATATTCTACCAGTAGTCAAAAAAATATACCAACATACCAGATCCATATGTCAAAACATATAGAAACACTAAAAATATCCCATAAACCTTTATTTGATTATTTTAACTTTATTCAGTCTATATTTTCTAGAACTGATTAATTATTGTTTTTTTTTATTTTCATGAATTTTGTAGGCTTTATTCAAGTAATATCACCACATAAAAACTATTATATACTTCTTTAACAAGATGGTAGGATTATCATAATTTTTATTAATACATATTTTTAATGATTTTGAATTAGAATATCCATGTTCTAAAAAACTATATCTAGAAAAAACTTTGAATTTTGGGATAGACGATGCCTTTCTGTTTAAAGATGCATTAGACTTTTCATTAGACGATCTCACGATGTTCTTTTCATAACATGAAGATATTTCAACATAATATTTATCATTTGTTTTTTTGGAATATACTTCTTTTTAAATTCTTGAGAATGAATTTATTTAACTAATTATATATTTTTTAATTTAATAGTAAGCTCATATTAAGGATAATTCTCTCATTCTCAATTGAATTTAGTTTTTATTCAAAATCCTTACTTATCACTTCAAATTGATCTTCATTAATTTTTCTATTTAGCTGTAGTATATGGTCAATATCTTTGATACCATTGGGCTTGACTTTATGTTCAGAATTGTTTATGTCAATTACTTCTTTAAATACATGGATTTTTTATTCAGTATTTTTCTTATATTGTTTCATCTCATGAGTTGTAGTGATCTATTCATTTTAAAAACTATTTTATACTTATTCGAGCTAATTATTCTTGATTTTTATATCTCTTATCTATTTGGATAGATTTTTAGATATCATCACCCTTAGTTATAAAGAATTATCCAAAATTTTATTCTCAGCATCAAGTTGGGTGATCCCCTCTTCCATGCACTTGATGGATCCAAAAATAAAAGTGAAAAATTCAGTGGTAATTTTGGGAAATTTATTTATCAAATAAAAAATAAATCATTATAAGATTTTTCACATTATTCTAGAGATCTTCACCTCTTGTGCTTGGTTCTTCTTCTTCCAAACTTAATATTCCTTGATCTGAATTGTTACATGGGAAAACTAATATGTATTCTTATTTATTAAAGATAATTTTATTATCATCATTGATATTTTTAAAATATGGGTAATCATTAGAGGAACTATATTTTTAAGTACCTTAAATTAGTAGAGATCCATTATTATCTCCTTTCTTGGATGAGTATTTTCCAGCTTATTTGAATCCCTTTTATACTTATTCCTTATTATCTTGGAAAAAATTTCTTACATGATTTCCTTTATAGTGAGTTGATAGGCATCTTAAAATTTGAACTTCATATGTTCTTACATGATATCCTTTATCTCTTTTTATTGATAAAAATATATCAAATTTAAAGTATCACAAGTGGTTACATGGGTTTGTTAATAAGGTTCCACTCTATGTGGCTAGAGTAGGCTACATACTCAGTCTCTCCATAACCTATATGAATATCTAATGGAATAAAGCTAATATATTTCTCTTTTACTAACTCTCTCAACCTAAAAATGATCAATGGTAGATGAGGATAGATTCTTTTCACTTATTCTTATTTGGATCCTTATTCTTATTTTATTCCCAAAGAAACTTCTCTTCATGTAACGCTCGAAATTCCTATCACTTTGATACAATGTGTATATAATATATATAATATCATTTTTTCTTTATTTCTTCTTCTAATGAGTATCTTAGAATAAAGGCACTATCAGAGGAGAAACCTTACATTTTCCTATTCTCCTATACATATATATATATATATATTCACATTATTTCACGAATGGTATTTAAAATTTAATTAATTATGCCTCATAATCTCAAGAATATTTAATTACCCTTCTTCTTTAGCCTTCCAAGAGACTTAGACTCTTATTTATTCTGGATATTTATTCACTATATTGTGTAAATATTTTTCCTTATAATTCCACCACATTAAAACTCTTAAACTAGTAAACTTAAATTCATAGAATATTTAATATTTTATAATTCATGTTTTTTCTCTTTATTTTCCCATAGAAATTAGCTGAAGTCTCATTTATAATATCTCATGTGAAATCAAATTATTTTATTCTCATTTAATGTAAGTCCATGAGATCAGTATAATAAAAAGAGCTTATCCATGTGTGCATGAATTCTCTTACAAAAAAGTGGAATATGTTTCTCTTTATCTCATGACATAAATCATTCCACCATCTTCCTTTCCTTTTCTTATACTTGAATCGCAATAGACCATATTATGATATTTATATTTTGAAAGAATATCCTATATAGAATTAACATATTTATTCTCAAACTACATTTAGAATAAAGATACCTCACTAAATTATTTTTTTATCCTGGAGACCGTTAAATGAACAAATCATTTTTATGCATGAATATATTAATCCCCATATTCATTCAACATAGTCACTCCATGCTTGAGCTTCACGACCATCATCTTGAATTATACCCCTTTAATTCACCTTTCAATAGTTTTGGAATCATAATTATGTTCACGAGAGATGCATGTGGTTACTAGAATAATTAAGTAATCCTTGTGGTTAATGGATTTACTATGATTCATGTGATTAGTGGACTAAGGATATGATCCATGCAGTCAGTGGACTAATAATATGACACATATAATCAATTGTTTGACCGTGAAGAATTTTTATCTTTAAATCTTTGTGTAACAATGTCATGTTTATTTCCCATTTATTTAGAATGTATGGATTCTGAAAACTCATATACCTTTCTGCTAATTGGGGTAACATTTAAGAATCCTCAAGAGAATCCTTACGTAACTCATGGGTATTAGGTGTAATATTTATACAGCTTCAATATTACTTTTACACAACTGGAGTAATTTCTAGTGTACCTTTACATAGATATTAGAATAATGGAATTAAATATATGAAGCTATTATTTAAAGTTTACATGGATATGAAAATATCTTTAAATAGATTCTAATTATCCATATCACCCATACATAGCCTTGGAGGGACCATTACACAACTCTTGGGATTCTCAATTATCCTTATATAGAAATTAAAATCTCAATATTAACATTACATATACTCCAATATAACATTGAAAAATGTATATATTTCTAATTTATCTTTAACTATATAGATATTACCTTTAGGTTACATAGGTTTACCTTGAATCATTATTCACCATTTTAGAGTTGTGTTTATAAAGATTCTATTATTCACTATAGCCTTTACATAGGTCTCAGAAAATTTGGATTAACTTAACACTATAATTAGAACTTCTAAGTGATCTTTATATAGGAGTTTGGTTAACTTTATGAAACTCAATAAATTTTAAAATTACCTTTACATGGATATCAAAATTATGAATATTTATTTCTGTGTGGTAAAGGAATTTTTTTATACCCATATATAGCTTCTATAAGGTGACTCTTTAATGTAATATTGAAAATTTGAAAAATAATATTATATTTTCATGGGATCTTAATCTTATTCTCAAAATTAATGGATTCTCCAAATACTTATAATAAAATATATATCAATATATTGACAAGAAATAACTCTTTATCTATTTGAAAAAAACAATATATACACAAAGTTGGTTAAATGGTAATCAACAGAAATCTTGTCATCATCCTAAGCTAAAAAAATGTTATTCTAAATAATATAAAAACCACAGGAAAATAGTTCTATCCAGGCTCTAAAACTCCTTTATTACCTTTATATTGACTTCCTCTTATATTGGAATCTCAATTTCACATTACTTTTCCTTATCAAATTCCTTCTTTAAGGACTTTCCAAAACTATCCTACTAATATTCATTTTATCAGAGAAATGGAAGGGAAGTAAATACTAAACGTATTAACCTTATAATTTCTCTCTTAACACCTTTAATCCAAGGATATTCTTATTCCCCTCTATTTCTAAAATCCTATTCACCTTTAATCCAATTTCCATCCTTGATGAGCTTTTGTATTACCCCCAGTTTCAAGTAAGTAACCCTTTATTTATTCTTTTTAAATATGTAAATTGTTTTGGTGATGTTTGGGGGGAGTTTGGAAGAATTTTGGATTTTTTTTGGGACTTTTATAATTGTTCATGGTTGTGGAAAGGATTATGGAAACCATAAAACTCCAAATGAAAACCATGTAAGGTGAAATATGGGATTTTGGGTAGGTGCGTGGTTAGGTGAATGGTTTGTCCAAACCTTATGTCCACCCAGGAGAAACCATGAAAAGTGGTATAGTGAGATTTTGAATGGTTGGTGCATGGTTTTTATATCTCTGTGGACCAACTGTGTGAGTTTCTACTTGAGGCAGAGGTCGGTTCATGGTTTTTTCATGGTTTTCTTAACCGTATGACTAACCATGCATGGTATAAAACTAGATCCTAAAAAAAGTGTATCTAGTTCAGTATTAAGTTTTAATACCTCTTTTATCCTAAATTTCATCCCTAACTAGATATTTATTCCTCTTAAAGGCTAGAGAACCTTTCCCCATCTAATGATAAGTGATTTGGAGGAGTTTCTGGGTCTTTTTAATCCCAATTCCCTTGGTAAGTCTCCTTTTGTGGTTGTTTTTCAAATATTTTCTTAGATCTACTTTCTTCCCTCTATCTATTTCATAGATATATCTAGATGTGGATATATATAAGATATTTTATTCCAATAATGGTAATATTTTTCCTTTTGATGATATGGGAAGATATCTATGGTGGGTTTTTGGAGATTCAACCTGGTTTTGTGGGTGTTTTCATGTTGTTCTTCATTTTTACATAATTCCTAAGGTAGATGGATTCACTCTTGAATCCTCTTTTTATAACTTATAGGATTAGTTTCAAATTGATTATATTTCTTGAATTTATTATGAAATTCTTCTAAAAATAATTATAGAAACCCTCTTTACTTATGGTTTGTGGATTTTTGTGAAATTGTAGAATTTTTGTGCAATGTGGTTGGACAAATAATTTTAAAATGTTTATTTTAAAAAAATTCCTAGCTGATTCATGTGAAAAAGTTTAAAAATAAATAAATAAAAATATTTTTTTATTGAAATGGTTTTGGTCTGATTACATTGGAATAGTTTTTTCATACTTGGTGGTGTTTGTTTATGTTCCATTTTATGAATCCTTTGTTGAAAAATGAATTGTTGGTTGGTGGAAAAGCATACTAGCATAAGGGACATTGGTTGCCTTATGAAAAATTATTATATCAATGAGAGATCACTCATGAGTATGGAAATATCACCTAGTCATGAATTGGTGGATGTTTGGATGTGTGGATCGGGATGGGTTATGCCAAAAGTATAAAAAAATGGGTTGGAAATCATGTTTGTTCTCCTTCCATGGAAAAGGGTTTTGGTTTGGAAAACTATTTTTCATAGAAATATTTTTTGTTTGTGATAAAAAAATTTAAATCATTTTATATAATTGTTTTAAAAAAATTATTTTATATAAATGTGCTACATGTTCTATCGTAGTGGTGTGAGTAGAGAAGTCATTTGGGGAAAGCCTATTCGGTTTCATTACTCTCCCCTACTTTGTCACTTTGGTTATTTTTTAGATATTATTCACTAATACATAAGAAAAGTTAAATTATAACACTTATTTAGTGGTTCTTTGTGATACTTGGGTTGTATTGTAGAGTTAGAGCACAGTGAAAGTTGGGAGTCTCAGATTTTGTTTTGTGTCGTTGTGTTTCATTACTTTGTATTCCGCTTAATACTTGGATTTTAGTTTTCTTCCACTATGGTAATTTATAGTAGATTGGTTTTTATATCAGTGGTATTACTTTTACTTAATTAAATTTTTATCATGCATCAAGTAGTGATATTTTTTTATGGAATTTTTTTTTGGGTTGTTTTATTTTCAAGGAGAAAAACATCCCCCAATTGTATTGAAGCCATTGGAATTTATTTCCAACCGTGGAGATGTCGCTTAAGTCCAAGTATCAATTTATCCTTGACTCAATACAATAAGAAGGGGACAGAAGTTACAAATAGTATAATTCATGGTTAGTCCGTCTTTCATTTTGATAAGTGGAATCAGATTTTTTGGTCCTTGACTTGAAATTGGTGTTGGTCTCGGTCGGTCATTGACCCAGTTATCTTTTCTTGGTCTTGGAGTTGAAAATAATTTTGGTTTGAACTAGACTTAGGATGGTGGAATGGAGTAGGATTTTCAGGATCTAAAATGTAGAGCATAAAAATAAATAACTCACCTTTTTATACTAAACTTCAATTTAGTGGGGAGTTAGTTACAAAAGTGTTTTGGATACACTTGCAGGAAATTGGAATCTCATTATCATGGGTTTATCCAATGAGATGATCATGAAATGCATTTTATAAATGTCTTCCCACTAGGAGTAAATATTTCATTTTAAGAAACGATTTATTATTGTGTTAAAATTTGATTATTTTTTAAAAGTGTTCAAATTGTTTTTCAAATTTGAGATTTTAAAAAAGTAAATGATTGTGATATTTGGAAATAGTTTTATTTTTAAATGAGTGGTCAATTTTTAAAACTAATTTGAAATCTAAAAGTTCTAAATTTTGGAAATATATGTTATGTTATGTGTGATGTTGTAGGATTTTAAATTGTTAATCCTTTAGTTTCTAGAGAGTGAGACTTATGGAGTTTGTTCTGTTTATAGAAAATGGTACCTAGTATGCATCATAGAAACTGATAGAGAGAATCTACTGAGAATGTGGTTTCACTTAATCCTTAGGTAAACCAAAAAATGGTTTAGAGTATTATCCAAGATTTTCAATTTGTGTATAGAGGGAACGAATGGGATGAACCAAGGAAAGTAGATCACTCCATCCAGTTTTAGAAGCAGAATACACCCATCTTTCAGGGTGATTTAAAAATAGAGAAAGAATTGGCATGGCTGAACAAGATGAATTGAATCTTCAATTTCTTTAGCACACCATAAGAGTTGAAAGTTAAGTTGGTGACATATATTTTGAAGGATCTTGCAAGAAAATGGTGATATTTAGTAGTTCAGGATAAATTGGGCTAAGGCATTGGATGGGGGGATTTAGAATAATTGTTCAAGAAATAATTCTATCCTCATACGTTCATGATTCCAAGACTGATATATTTTTTCAACTTGAAGCAGGAGGGCCACAGAGTATGGGACCAAATCTATGAATTTAGTTCTCTTCTCACCTGAATATTCTGTAAGTGTGTCCTTGAAGGAATGCATTTTTGAATTAGGGATGAGGTTGGACATTCTTTCAAAGATATTTTTTATTTGTATAATGGATTATATAGAGACGGTTAAAAGAGTGATGGTAGAAAAAAGTGATATCTCAAGAGCTACGGGTGGAGGGAGCATGTCGATGCCTATGGGAAATGGTATGAACTCTAATTCTAGGAGCAAATAGAAGTGTCACACTTATTTCATGGTGGGAGTATATCTTAGAATCAAATATCTAGATCATTAATTCCTCCTCCAAGACCCAAGAGAAAATCTGGATTTTTTTAGTGTGGATTGTTTGACCACATGAAGTGAGATTGTACGTCTCCACCTAGATAATTTCATGATTGCAATATGATGGGACATCTTTAATGCTATTGTTATAGTGCTCTCAGGTTGAGTGTTCCGGACACTTCTCATGTGTCACAGACATCGTATACTTCGACTGTATGAAGGAAGAAGAAAAATTCTAATCACAAGAAAAAATCTAGCCATGGTGATTCCAAGAATATCATGACTCCTCTGCCAGGAAAATCTCAACTATAAAATAAATAACAAATTGCAATGAGTAAGCAATTATATAGAGATGATAAAGTTATTATAGATGATTAGTCTGGATCATCAACCATGAGAGGTATGTTTCTTTTCAATTATACCCTTATGAAAGATTCATTTGATACATGTGCATCACATTACATTATTGTTTCTCATTCTGTTGATTTTATGCATTTAAATGTTGAGATTCTGTCTTCTATTTTCAAACTTCAAACTCCTCTTGGTCAAATAGAATGTTAAGCCTTTATATGTAGAGCTTGTTCTATGTCTATTGATGTAGATGCATTGATATGGTATTTATCTATGATTGATATGAATTTATACGATATAATCATGGTTATACATTGGTTTAGAATATTCAAGTCACACATCGACTACTATACCCAACGAGTTAGTTTTATGACTGATGATGGTGTCAAGCATATGTTTAGGGGAGACAGGAATATAAAGATGGGTGTAATAGACTTGTTGGAACCAGAAGTTGGAAGGATCTCAAACCAATCAGTATCATTTAATTTGTAATCAATATAAAATATCGATAATAGCAGGTTTACAGTGGTTGTAGATCAGTTTCAAGATTTTTTTCCCAAAAATGTATAAGGGTTTACACCCACATGATATGTGGAGTTTATGATTGATCTCATTTCAGGGAAAATTATTACTTACATTCGATCTTATCATATGGCACCAATATAATTAAGGGAACTTAAAGTGTATTTGGAAGAGCTGAAAAGCCAAGGGTTTATTCAGCCTAGTAAATAACTTTGGGAAACATCGATCTTGTTTGTCAGAAAGGCAGATGGAACTCTTCTATTTTGTGTGGATTATCATAAGCTTTACCAAGTTATGATAAATAATCATTATCCACTTCCATGAATTGAAGATTTGTTTGATCAATTGTGGGGATCTCAATAGTTCTCTAAGATTGACTTTCACTAAAGATATCACAAATTGTGGGTTTACAAGGATGATATTATTAAGATAGATTTTAGGAGTATATATGGACATTATGAGTATATGGTAATTCCTTTCAGACTTACAAATGAACCAGTGGTATTTATGGAATTGATGAATCAGATATTTCAAAGGTATCTGGATTCATTTGTTTTGGTGTTTCTGGATGACATATTATTGTAATCAAGAACAAGGTATGATCTTGAGAAACACTTCGTGATAGTGTTGAAAATATTATGGTGTCATCATTTATATTGAAAACTATCTAGGTTTTATTTTTTGATACAATAGTTATGTTTTCATGGCCATGTAATCTCTAAAAAAGGTGTTCATGTGGATTGAGAAAATATATAAGTTGTTATCTCTTGGTAACTGTAGAATAAAATTCTCAAGATACATAGATTCCTTAGATTGGGTGGTTATTACTAATGTTGTATTAATGATTTTTCATGACTAGTATCACCTACGACAACTTTAAAAAGGAATAATTTTCCATTATAATGGAATGATTAATGTTGTAAATCTTTTCAATAGCTTAAAGTTATCCTTGCATCAGCATCGATCTTGATCTTTCCCGAATCAGGATAAGGGTATGTGGTGTATTATGATTCTTTGAGATCTGTGATTAGATCTATTATCATTCAATGAGACTATTTTTTTATAGCTTAAGGAAGTTACGGTTATATGATAATAACTACCCAAAATTGGATTTGGAGTTATCTGTCATAGTCTATTCTTTGAATAATTATCATCACTACCTCTTTGGTGAGAAATTTATAGTTTTTATAGATCAAATGATATTGAAACATGTTTTAGCACATAGGTATTTGAACCTGATACAAAAAAAATATAGATGGAGTACCTCTAAATTTTCTAATTTAATTGCATGTATACACCAGGTAAAGGTAAATTAGTGGTAGATACATTATACGGAAAGTCATATGCTGAGTTGGAAAAACAAGTTTTAGATGAGTGGTAGTTAATTTTAGTCCTAGCTGACATGAACTATGAATGTGAATAATGAGGTCAAGTTATGGTTTTATTTTCTATTTTTTCATTCCTAATTTAATTGATACATTTAAGGAGGCATAAGCATCTGATTCTGAATTCATTTCTAAGAGGTTAAAACTCATTGGTGGGGAGACCATTGAGGGATGAAGGCCATATGGGAGTTCAGTGTTGTGGTTCATAAACTGGATGGTCATACCTATGGATTGTTAGGAACAAATTCTTCATGCTTACCACCATTCGATATGGGTTATTCATCTTGGAATATTGAATATTTATAAAGAATTGAAAGAATAGTTTTTGTGGGTCAGTATGAAAAGGAATGTGGTTGAGTTTGTTTTGAGATGCTTCACTTGTTAGTAGGTTAGGGTAGAGAATTAGCAACCAATAGGTATGTTGTATCCTTTACCAAATATTATTTGGAAATGGGAGAAGATATACATGGATTTTGTAACAGGTATCCCATGAATGGTTCGGAAACATGATTTCATATGTGTGATAGTGGATCAATTCACAAATTCATCCCATTTCATCCCTATTTGTGAATCTCATACGGCGGAGGAATTATCAAAAATATATATCTGAGAAGTGGTAAAGAGGCATGGAAAAATAGTTTTGATAGTGTTTGATGGAGACCAGATGTTTACATCTCAATTCTGTAAGTCCTTTTAAAAATCCATTGGGTCTTAATTGAACATGAGTAAGGATTATCATCCTCAAATGGATGTTTAATCTTAATGGACAATAAAAATGTTGAAAGACATGATGAGGAATTGTTCAATGGATTTTTATGGATCGTGGGAAGAACACATGATGTTGGTGGAGTTGTCAAATAAAAAAAGTTATCATTCCTTGATACATATGGCTCCTTTTGAAGCATTGTATGGGAATCCTTATCATTCTTCACTTTATTGGGTAAAAACATGTGATACTTCACTAATTGGATCGAGACTTGTCCAAGAGATAATGGAGAAGATTAATTTGATCAGGAAATGGATATATATGACTCAAATTCATTAGAAATCATATACGAATCATCATTGACAGATGTTTTCATTTGAGGTGAGTGATCATGTGTTTTTGAGGATCTCTCGAAGTCTTGGACATCTCTGTTTTGGGAAGAATATCAAGTTATCTCCTGGATACATAGGCCCTTTTGAGATACTTTTTTGGGTTGGTGACGTGGCATATCAGTTTCCTTTTTCATCATTATTGAGGGCAGTGCATAATGTGTTTCATGTATCTCAGTTGAAAAATATCATCTAGATCCTGATCATGTGATTTGATGGGATTACATTTACATAGAACTGGATGGTTCATTGATGCATGTTTCATAATGAATTCTAGATAGGTAAGATAAATTCTTACAAGGGAAAAGGATTTTTCTGTTATAGGTTTTAAGGAAACATTGTCAGATTGAGGAAGAGACTTGGGAATGGGAGAATAAAATTGTTAAGAAATGTCTAGAAATATTTCAGCTAAATGTATTTTTTTTCTAATTTCTGATCATGTAAAGGCCAATGGTGAGAAGAATTTAGCACCCTCAGTATCAAGTAAGTAACTCTTTCTTTATGATTTTTAAATATGTAAAGTGTTTGTGTAAATTTTGGGAGGGTTTATAATAATTTTAAAATTTTCTTGGGACATTTCTAATTGTGAAAGTTCGGTGCACGGTTTTTGGAAACCATGAAACTCCTTTAGAAAACGGTGTAAGCTGAAACAAGGGATTTTAGGTCAGTGCATGGTTTCTCCAACCTGTGTGTCCACCCAAGAGAAACCATGAAAAGTGGGATAGTGACCTTTTATAAAATTGGAACTTGATTTGTCTTGTCATCTTATCTAACCATGTGAGGTGCTCCTTGAGGTAGAGGCAGTCACACAGTCGGTGCATTTTGTTTTCTAACTATGCGACTAACCATGCATGGTTTAAAAAATAGATCATAAAAAAGTGGATCTAGGTTGGGATTAACATTTAACCCCACATTTTTAATCCATTTTGAGCCTAACTCGATGTTTGTTCCTCCTAATGGTTTTGTAACTTTTCCCCATCAAATCAGAAGCAATCTGAAGGAATTTCCTAGTGCGTCGAATTGTGATTCCCTTGAAAAGTCTCTTTTTGTGGTAGTTTTTTTGTAGTTTTTTTTAGATATGAATTCTTCCCTCTCTCAGTTTCTTAAATGTAGTCCTATGTAGATAGATCTAAGGTGTTTGATTCCCATAATGGTTATATTTTTCCTTTTTGATTTTAGGGTAAAATAGCTAAGGTAGGTTTTTGGATATTCATCCCAGTTTTGTAGGTGTTTTTGTGTTGTGATTTGTTTTCTCCATAATTCCCAAGGTAGGTGGATTCACTCTCAACTCCTATTCTTAGAACATGGAAAATTAGTATAAATTTTTTCATATTTATGGAAACTGATTAGGAAATTGGTGTGAAAATCATGGAAGAATTCCTCTTTAGTGATGATTTGTGGATTTTTGTAAAATTATGGAATTGATGTACAAAGTGATTGGATAAATAATTTTTATAATGTTGACTTTAAAAAAGCTTATTGGTTTATTCTTGGAAAAAGTTTTTTTAAAAAGGTTTTTAATAAAAATTATGTTTTATTAAAATGGTTTTGGCATGATTATATTTTCCTAATTTTTTGGCATACTTGGGGTTGTGTGTTCATGTTGCATTTTACAAGGCCCTGTTGAAATATAACTTGGTTCTCGGTGCCAAAGGTGTAATGGAAAATGGGATATTAGTTACCTTTTAATGACTTGGTAGATCGATGAGAGACCACTCATGAGTATGAAAATGGAACCTAGGCATTCATGAGAGAATGTTTGTATGTGTGGATTGGGATGGTTTATGCCAAATTGATTATGAAATGGTTTGTAAAACATTTTTTTTCTTTCCGTGGAAAACAGTTTTGGTTTGGAAGAATATTTTTCTTAGAAATATATTTGGTTTGTGATAAACTATTTTATATTGTTTTATATATTTTTTTATACTAATTTTTTTATGTAAATGTGTTATAATGTTCCATCCTAGTGGAGTGAGTATGGAAGTGATTTGTGGAAAGCCTACTAGGATTCATTACTCACCCCTTCTTTGGCACTATAGTGGTTTTACAGATATTCTTAATCGAGACATAACAAAAGGTAAAGTATCATACTTATCTAGTGGTTCTTCATGATACTTGGTGTGTATTGTGGATTTATATAATAGATCATGTTGGGTGTAACACCCCGTGCTTCCACGATACGCTTCTCTTTCAATAATTCAATAGCTTGCATTGTACGCAAGTTCAAGATTCTAACACACCGCGACCAATAAAAGTAGAAGTTATGAATATTAATACCCACTTTTTGAAATTATATAAATTTTATATTTCAAAATGGACTTCATTTTTGGATTCTTAATATCGAAATTAGCCTATGTTGAATTTTTGGTATTTTTCTGAGAACTTCCAATTTTTTATGAATAGTAAAATATACTTAGAAACAACTTTTTTAATCAAAATAATTTATAGTGATAAATTATACTATTGAGTGGTTTTAAAGTATAATTAGAATATATTTTTACCATTTTATCCAATGGTGGTCATTATAATTAATTTCACTTTGAAATTGGACATAAACAATTGTCAATATTTTGATATATATTGTTTCTTAAAAAAACGCTATTTGTTGTGACAGTGGGAATTACTTATAAAATTAATTAATGAAACTTATATGTTCTTAATTTCGTAAAATAGACATCATTTATGAATTCAGAATATCAATTATAGCTTAGAGTGAAATTTTGGCATTGTTCTAAAAAACATCAATTTTTGATGAATAATGAAACCACTAAGTGGTAGTTAAAAAACTGATTTTTCATTTAAATGAAACATTACCACTCCTGTGATTTGATTTTCAAAAATCCGACATACATGGTTGTCATTAGGAAGTAAAATGTTGTTCAATGGGGTTAAAATAATTTTTTTGGTGAATAGTAACTTTTAAGTTTAATTAATCGCGATTAAAGGTAATTAGTGAAATTTAAGGTAAAAATGATATTATAAAAATATGAAAATACCTTTACACTTGTCCTAACCCTATTGGATGAGTCATGTCCGACCAAGAAAATCCATGGGTCAACTTGGGGACCCCATGGATCCACTTTGGTGGGAAAATGACATTAAAAACTTTTTATTTAATGTTAAAATAAAAATGTCACAAACATGAGTTGTTTTACTAAAACAAATTTTAAATGGGGTTATACAAGTCATATTTTTTACTATAAAAATTCATTAGAAAGATAAAAATATTTCCTACATCATGATAGTTTTTTTATAATTTTTAGAAATTAAATAAATTAAATTATTTATGACACCATGATGATGCAGTGATTCCCTCATTAGATAACGATTTTAATAAAATAGAAGGATAATGTAAAATATAAGACTTAAACATGTCCAAAGCCTATTATATGGGTGGATTTATAACCCTTATCACCTTAGACTCGAAATATATCATTTTGGTACCTTTACAATTCGAAAATAATTTCATAATAAAGTAACATTTCAATCCTTCCAAGAGTGCCCCTCCTCTCCTCTTATAAAAGGCCCCCACCACTACCACCTTACTCACACCTTCAAATCCTTTTGGCTCGGCCAACCTCTTCCCAAATACTCTCTAAACTGCCCTCTCTTACTCATATAAGCCTCACTTTGGGAATAATTCTTCCCTATGAAGCCTTTGCCTCAAATCAAAAAAAGAGTTACCCGATTTTAAGGTAATGTCTTCTCTTATGTTATTTTGTTTTTTTGCTTCTCCAACCCCCTAAACAATTTTTATTAATTTCTTTTGTAACAAAACCAGTATCCTAAATATACTAGGATGTTTTTATAGGAAGTATTCGATCAACACTTACACACAACTACATCTAATGGTTAATGAACATACTGTTTCTGTGGATGGCGAATTTATGACTCACAAAACGATGATTGTTCAACACTCATATAAAACCTTCAAAGGTGTCCATTAAGATGTCACTAAATTTATATATGATATATATTATGTTTATGTTTTCCTTATGCTTCTGTATTTTTCATTTATGTCACACCTTTATGATTTCCATTATGGGTAAACGCGATAATTTCAATTTAGGAAGCGCGGACTACCACCCCCTCAAAGTGTTTTGAATCGTTAATGCCATATGTGGGGTGTATAAAGGATTTATTAAATGGTATTATACATTATATTATACTTTAATTATAGTATAACTTTATATAATTATAATTTCATTCCATTAAATACGAAATATAAATGAAAGTAGTGTTCATGCGTACGTACGGCTTACCGTCTCCATGAACGGGGCATTTCATTTCTTACCTCTAAATGTTACGTAATATTATGAATGAATGTATATACTGGATATATATGATATATATGATATCTAAATCATGAATATAATTCTGGATATAATGGATATTTCACCACATGAACAACTTGTAATTATAAGAAGTTTATTTTTGACTCAAGTACCAAAGATCGACAAAATGACAGTTATTAACTTAAATAATTACACAATGTTCATAACATTGTAATAAGTGATATAAAAGAAATAATGAACATAAAAAAATATTCCTAAGAAAATAGAAATTAACTCTAGTTTATTATTCAGGAGGTTAAAGAACGATCGAGTCAAGTCGGACATGAGGTAAGGGAACTTCTTAACCCAGTTTATGTTCCTTGGGTTAATCTCCTACTTTAAAAATATGTCATGATATTATTATGTATTATCTCGTATTTGTACTTTCTTTATGTGTAATTATAGTGAATACACATAATAGATATATTTTTTAAAAAAATTATCTTTTTAAAGGACTTCATCTCAATCTCCATTCATTGAGGCATATTTTGTTTTATACACAAATTTCTTTTATACAGTGTATAAACCCCTTTGAATTTTACATTTATCCAAAAGGAATGTTTTTATATGAAGCATTTTACTAAATGAAAAAAAGGAATGTTTTTCTTGTCGTACGTATGCGGCGACAATGACTTCTCCGCCGTCGTGACCATTATTTGAGTTTCGGTTTCCCCTACAAGCCATAACTTTTTTTGAAATGAAAAATAAAATCCATGTTTTAACTTTCATTTATTTTGGTATCGAAAATGGTTTTGATAATGTTTTAATATATCAATGTGTTGTATTGATATCTTGTGATTAAAGTGTGGAAATGTTATTTTTCCTTTATTCATGTTTTATTTGATACGATTATGTCATGGTTTATGATATGTTTAAACCTATTCATATGAGGAATGCATTGGACTTAATAAGTGACGGGTGGAGCCCGCTATAGCTCCTCGATACATCGGTAGGTCTCATGAGAAAAACTAGTGTCTTGGCATGAGGCCTTGACCAAATATTATTTGTGGTCTTGGCACGAGGCCTTGGCTACGTGGTTATGATAGTCTGGCATTATGCATTCCATCATTATGAAAGTGGTTATTGATATTGCATGTGATTATTCGACTAGTAGAATATCCATGTGAGTAAGTAAATGGAATTATTAAATTTTACTTTTGCCATATTATGCTGAATTTCAAGTTTAAAAAGGCTTTTGTTTTAGTTATACATTGCCTTAAATGTTAATGTTTATTTTTTAAAGCTTCCGCTATATTTTTATCCTTACTGAGCATCTGAGCTCACACCTTTCAATGTTTCAATATTTTCCAGGGTATGAAGTAGTATTTTATGAAGGACCTGCAGGGATAGTCAGAAGAGGATATGAGTGTGGACTATGGAGACTTTTTTATTGTAGATTTTCACTTTATGATGTAATGTAACATTTATGAATTTATCTAGTGTTTCCAAGGCTACTAAACTAATCGGTCTTTCGAGACTTGATCTTTTGTGATCATGCCAATGTTACGCAATAATGCACCGACTCTGGGTAACTGGGGTTGGGGCGCTACAGTTGGTATCAGAGGTAGTTTAGTACTAACCTTGGAAGTTAGATTTGGAGAAACTCTGATTAGAGAACATAGCCCTAAGATAGACTTTGAGGATTAGTATAGAAAAACATCCTAGAATTTTGGTATTATATAGATTTTGTGAGTTTTCCGAACAATACATCTCTGTCTGGATACGAGCAGGTAGGGGCAGCTTTGGCATAGATGTACCAAGGGGTAAAACCCGAAAACACCGCTTTGAGCTAGATTTGAACGGGAACTGGTGCACGACAACGGGGCTTGCTGCACTCTTGGTTACGACACTCCCGGGAGACATGCTTAGGATGATTCTCATTTTCTATACAAACCACTATTAAGGGTTATGAGTATATACTTTCTCAAAGAAAACATTTTTATGATTATGGATTATATCCATAAATAGTTCAATTTATGTTAAGTATTTTACAAGTATGGAATTATGTATTTTGATTCATAAACTAATCTAGTTTATGTCATTGTTTACAAATGGCGCCTAGTGGAAGAAATGGAAATCGTATCAATGCACGCACTCCGTGTAGGGATTTCCCTCCCGCTCAAGATAATTATTGTGGATCTGGAGATACAACTGGTGCTGGTCAACTTATTACCATACTGAGACAACTCACTCAGGTTATGAATAATAATCATACTCGTATGGAGCACCCTGATCCGCAACGTGGAGGATCAATGTTAGGCCGCTTCATGAGGCAACAACCACAAACATTTAATGGTTGTAAAATCCATTAGTAGCTGAGCAAAGGATAAAATCCTTAGAGAAAATATTCCATGCTTGGGGAGTAGCGAAAGGGAGAAGGTTATCATGGCAGTTTACCGCCTCACTGGAGATGTCGATCAATGGTGGTCATTGATTCAAAATACAAAGGAAGATGAAGAAGTATCAAGTATAGAATGGAGAGAGTTCAAAGATCTTTTCTTTGAAAAATACTTTCCTCGTGACCATCAAGCAGATATGGAAAGACAATTTTTGAGTCTGAGACAAAAGGAGGATGAGAATGTCGCTAAGTATGAGGCTAACTTTACAACGTTAGCAAGGCATGCAGAAGATTATATACGTAACCCAAGAAATAAGATTGATCGTTTCTTTGATGGGTTAAAACCATTTCTCCGTTGAGATTTAGTATCACAATCTTTCTCAATGTACGAAGATATAGTATCATGTTCTGTCAAGATGGAAAAGGAATTCTCTAAGTCTTATGACAACAAAGTAAAGAAAGAGAGAAAGGGAATGGTGGAACAAGAGACGGATAAAGGGAAAAAGGGAAAGAAGGATTTTCCATTATGTGATAATTGTGGGAAGAATCACCCTGGTACTTGCCTAAAAGGAATGGGAGTTTGTTATAAATGTGGAGAAAAAGGTCACCAGGCTCGTGATTGCAAGGGAAAGAAATAGGTTATCAATGTTTAATGCTACAATTGTAGGGAAATGGGGAATTATGCAAATGAATGTCCTAAGCGTCAGGGAAACATACCTCAGAAAAGGCCAAGGGATCAAGGCCAAGCTTATGCTGTTACTACAGATGAAGTTGAATAATTATGTATTTGTGTTTTTGGTCTCAAGAACTAGATTATGGTTATAAGAATAATGTGATATATATAAGTATTGTACTGCAGTACTTGTTGTTTTCATTAAGGTTTTAATATGATGAAGGTAATCATATTTTCAGTATGTGACAATAATATAAACCTTACTTTGTTTGGGGAATCTAATTTTACAATTGATTTTGGAATTTAAGGACATTTTAGAGAAGGTATGGATGGAGGTATTTTGGATAACTATAATGGTTGGGATGGATTAAGTTGAACTTTGAATAGTATTTTTTAAGGTTAAAACATTTCTGAAGATTATTTTTGGAATATTATAATACTATATTTTTAGGAAAAGTACAACCTGTAGGGTGGGGCATAACCCGTCACGTGGGAAAATGCTGCAGGAATCGAACCCACAACCATAGTGCGACAGGCCTTTATTACCTACCACTAGCCTACAGGAAGTCCCTGGTTATTACAAAAAATTTTCCTAATCTAAATGGTATGTGTTAATATTTGGAACCTTATACAATTATGATAAATAGAATATTTTCGAGTTCTATTACCTTTTAGAGTGAAAGATGGGTTTGTGGTAAAAATTTATTAAAGAATGAAAGTCTACATGACCAGTATGTATATTCCCTTACGTTCTTAGTAAATCTCCTAAATAAATTCCTCAACTTTATAAAAGGTAACTTAAAACAAAAACGTTGCTGGTTAACTTTTCCAACTGGGGATTCAATGACCGTTTAACCAATCACAAGTTTGTGATTTTCTTATGGTTAACTTTCTCCTAATCTAGTTTTCTACAACTCTCCATCAAACCTTGATGGTTTGTTTTTCTTCCATATCCATATTTTCATAGAATCCTTGTATGGGCTATCTCGGGTGACCTTTGTACTTATCTTTATTTTTTTTAAAGTTATATTTTTATTAACCTTATTTCCGATGTGGGTTTTCCACAAAGGTATTTTCTATTTTCAACCTTTTATTTTCAAAGAAAATTTTCAAATTGAGAGGACGCAATTTATTGAAGGAGAGGAGAATGTAACACCCCGAGCTTCCACGACATGCTTCTCTTTCAATAATGCAATAGCTTGCATTGTACGCAAGTTCGAGATTCTAACACACCGTGACCAATCAAAGTAGCAGTTATGAATACTAATACCCACTTTTTGAAATTATATAAATTTTATATTTCAAAATGGACTTCATTTTTGGATTTGTAATATCAAAATTAGCCTATGTTGAATTTTTGGTATTTTTCTGAGAACTTCCAATTTTTTATGAATAGTGAAAAATACTTAAAAACAACTTTTTTAATCAAAATAATTTATAGTGATAAATTATACTATTGAGTGGTTTTAAAGTATAATTAGAATATATTTTTACCATTTTATCCAATGGTGGTCATTAGAATTAATTTCACTTTGAAATTGGACATAAACAATTGTCAATATTTTGATATATATTGTTTCTTAAAAACACGCTATTTGTTGTGACAGCGGGAATTACTTATAAAATTAATTAATTCAACTTATATGTTTGGAATTTTTTAAAATATACATCATTTATGAATTCAGAATATCAATTATTGCTTAGGGTGAAATTTTCACATTGTTCTGAAAAACTTCAATTTTTGATGAATAGTGAAACCACTAAGTGGTAGTTAAAAAACTAATTTTTTGTTTAAATAAAACATTACCACTCCTGTTATTTGATTTTAAAAAATCCGACATACATGGTTGTCATTAGGAAGTAAAATGTGGTTCAATGGGATTAAAATAATTTTTTTGGTGAATAGTAACTTTTAAGTTTAATTAATCGCGATGAAAGATAATTAGTGAAATTTAAGGTAAAAATGATATTATAAAAATTTGAAAATACCTTTACACTTGTCCTAACCCTATTGGATGAGTCATTTCTGACCAAGAAAATCCATGGGTCAATTTGGGGACCCCATGGAGCCACTTTGGTGGTAAAATGACATTAAAAACTTTTTATTTAATGTTAAAATAAAAATGTCACAAACATGAGTTGTTTTACTAAAACAAATTTTAAATGGGGTTATACAAGTCATATTTTTTACTATAAATATTCATTAGAAAGATAAAACGATTTCCTACATCATGATATTTTTTTTATAATTTTTAGACATTAAATAAATTATATTATTTATGACACCATGATGATGCAGCGATTCCCTCATTAATTAACGATTTTAATAAAATGGAAGGATAATGTAAAATCTAAGACTTAAACTTGTCCAAATCATATTGTATGTGTGGATTTAGAACCCTTATCACCTTATCCTCGAAATATATCATTGTGGGACCTTTATAATTCGAAAATAATTTCATAATAAAGTAACATTTCAATCCTTCCAAGAGTGCCCCTCCTCTCCTCTTATAAAAGGCCCCCACCACTACCACCTTACACACACCTTCAAAGCCTTTTGGCTCAGCCAAACTCTGCCCAAATACTCTCTCAACTTCTCTATCTTACTCCTATAAGCCTCACTTTGGGAATAATTCTTCCCTAGGAAGCCTTTGGCTCAAATCAAAAAAAGAGTTACCCGATTTTAAGGTAATGTCTTCTCTTATGTTATTTTGTTTTTTTGCTTCTCCAACCCCCTAAACTATTTTTATTAATTTCTTTTGTAACAAAACCAGTATCCTAAATATACTAGGATGTTTTTATAATAATTATTCGAGCTAAACTTACACACACCTACATCTAATGGTTAAATAACATATTGTTTCTGTGGATGGTGAATTTATGCCTCACGAAATGATGATTGTTCAACACTCATATAACACCTTCAAAGGTGTCCATTAAGATGTCACTATATTTATATATGATATATATTATGTTTATGTTTTCCTTATGCTTCTGTATTTTTCATTTATGGCACACCTTTATGATTTCCATTATGGGTAAACGCGATAATTTCATTTTAGGAAGCGCGGACTACCACCCCCTCAAAGTGATTTGAATCGTTAATGACATATGTGGGATGTATAAAGGATGGATTAAATGGTATTATACATTATATTATACTGGAATTATAGTATAACTTTATATAATTATAATTTCATTCCATTAAATACGAAATAGAAATGAAAGTAGCGTTCATTCGTACGTACAGCTTACCGTCTCCATGAACGGTGCATTTCATTTCTTACCTCTAAATGTTACGTATTATTATTAATGAATGTATATACTGGATATATATGATATATATGATATCTAAATCATGAATATAAGTCTGGATATAATGGATATTTTACCACATGAACAACTTGTAATTATAAGAAGTTTATTTTTGACTCAAGTACCAAAGATCGACAAAATGGCAGTTATTAACTTAAGTAATTACACAATGTTCATAACATGGTAATAAGTGATATAAAATAAATAATGAACATCAAAAACGATTCTTAGGAAAATAGAAATTAACTCTAGTTTATTATTCAGGAGGTTAAAGAATGATTGAGTCAAGTCGGACACGAGGTAAGGGAACTTCTTAACCCAGTTTATGTTCCTTGGGTTAATCTCCAACTTTCAAAATATGTCATGATATTATTATGTCCTATCTCGTATTTGTACTTTATTTATGTTTAATTATAGTGAATACACATAATAGATATATATTTTTTAAAAATTATCTTTTTAAGGGACTTCGTCTCAATCTCCATTCATTGAGGCATATTTTGTTTTATACACAAATTTATTTTATACGGTGTATAAACCCCTTTGAATTTTACGTTTATCCAAAAGGAATGTTTTTATACGAAGCGTTTTACTAAACGACAAAAAGGAATGTTTTTCTTGTCATACGTATGCGGCGACAATGACTTCTCTGCCGCCATGACCATTATTTGAGTTTCGGCTTCCCTTACAATCCATAACTTTTTTTGAAATGAAAAATAAAAGCCAAGTTTTAAATTTCATTTATTTTGGTACCAAAAATGGTTTTGATAATGTTTTAATATATCAATGTGTTGTATTGATATCTTGTGATTGAAGTGTGGAAATGTTATCTTTCCTTTATTCATGTTTTATGTGATACGATTATGTTATGGTTTATGATATATTTAAACCTGTTCATATGAGGAATGCATTGGACTTAATAAGTGACGGGTGGAGCCCGCTATATATCCTCGATGCATCGGTAGGTCTCATGAGACAAACTAGTGTCTTGGCATGAGGTCTTGACAAAATATTATTTGTGGTCTTGGCACGAGGCCTTGGATACGTGGTTATGATAGTCTGGAATTATGCATTCCATCATTATGAAAGTGGTTATTGATATTGCATGTGATTATTCGACAAGTAGAATATCCATGTGAGTAAGTAAATGGCATTATTAAATTTTACTTTTGTCATATTATGATGAAGTTCAAGTTTAAAAAGGCTTTTGTTTTAGTTATACATTACCTTAAATGTTAATGTTTATTTATGAAAGCTTCCGCTATATTTTTATCCTTACTGAGCATCTGACCTCACCCCTTTCAATGTTTTAATATTTTCCAGGATGTGAAGAAGTATTTTATGAATGAACTACAGGGATAGTCAGAAGAGGATTTGAGTGTGGACTATTGTGACTTTTTTATTGTAGATTTTTTACTTTATGATGTAATGTAACATTTATGAATGTATCTAGTGTTTCCAAGGCTACTAAACTAATCGGGCTTTCAAGACTTGATATTTTGTGATCATGCCAATGTTACGCAATAATGCACCGACTCCGGGTAACTGGGGTCGGGGCGTTACAGTTGGTATCAGAGGTAGTTTAGTACTAACCTTGGAAGATAGATTTGGATAAACTCTGATTAGAGCACATATCCCTAAGATAGACTTTGAGGATTAGTATAGAAGAACTTCCTACAATTTTGGTATTATAGAGATTTTGTGAGTTTTCCGAGCAATACATCCCTATATGGATACGATCAGGTAGAGGCGGCTTTGGCACAGATGTACCTAGGGGTAAAACCCAAAAACACCACTTTGAGCTAGACTTGAACGGGAACTGGTGCACGACAACGAGGCTTGCTGCACTCTTGGTTACGACACTCCCGAGGGATATGCTTAGGATGATTCTCATTTTCTATACAAACAACTATGAAGGGTTATGAGTATATACTTCCTCAAAGAAAACATTTTTATGATTATGGATTATTTCCATAAATAGTTCAATTGATGTTAAGTATTTTACAAGTAAGGAATTATGTATTTTGATTCATAAACTAATCTAGTTTATGCCATTGTTTAGAAATAGCGTCTAGTGGAAGAAATGGAAACCGTATCAATGCATGCACTCCGTGTAGGGATTTCCCTCCTACTCAAGATAATTATTGTGGATCTTGAGATACAACTGGTGCTAATCAACTTATTACCATACTAGGACAACTCACTCAGGTTATGAATAATAATCGTACTCGTATGGAGCACCCTGATCCGCAACGTGGAGGATCAATGTTAGACCACTTCATGAGGCAACAACCACCAACATTTAATAGGGGTACAAATCCATTAGTAGCTGAGCAATGGATAAACTCCTTAGAGAAAATATTCCATGCTTGGGGAGTAGCGAAAGGGAGAAGGTTATCATGGCAGTTTACCGCCTCACTTGAGATGCCGATCAATGGTGGTCATTGATTCAAAATACAAAGGAAGATGAAGAAGTATCAAGTATAGAATGGATAGAGTTAAAAGATCTTTTCTTAGAAAAATACTTTCCTCGTGACCATCGAGCAGATATGGAAAGGCAATTTCTGAGTCTGAGACAAAAGGAGGATGAGAATGTCGCAAAGTATGAGGCTAACTTTACAATGTTAGAAAGTCATGCAGCAGATTATATACGTAACCCAAGAAGTAAGATTGATCATTTCTTTGATGGGTTAAAACCATTTCTCCGTCGAGTTTTAGTAACACAATCATTCTCAATGTGCGAAGATATAGTCTCATGTTCTATCAAGACGGAAAAGGAATTCTCTAAGTCTTATGACAACAAAGTAAAGCAAGAGAAGAAGAGAACGGTGGAACAAGAGACAGATAAAGGGAAAAAGGGAAAGAAGGATTTTCTATTATGTGATAGTTGTGGGAAGAATCACCCTGGTACTTGCCTAAAAGGAATGGGAGTTTGTTATAAATGTGTAGAAAAAGGTCACCAGGCTCGTGATTGCAAGGGAAAGAAAGAGGCTATCAATATTGAATGCTACAATTGTAGGGAAATGGGGCATTATGCAAATGAATTTCCTAAGTGTCAGGGAAACTTACCTCAGAAAAGGCCAAGGGATCAATGCCAAGCTTATGCTGTTACTACCGATGAAGTTGAATAATTATTGTATTTGTGTTTTTGGACTCAAGAACTAGATTATGGTTATAAGAATAATGTGATATATATATGTGATGTACTGCAGTACTTGTTGTTTTCATTAAGGTTTTAATATGATGAAGGTAATCATATTTTCAGTATGTGACAATAAGAGAAACCTTACTTTGTTTGGGGAATCTAATGTTGCAATTGATTTTGGAATTTAAGGACATTTTAGAGAAAGTATGGACGGAGGTATTTTGGATAACTATAATGGTTGGGATGGATTAAGTTGAACTTTGAATAGTATTGTTTAAGGTTAAAAAATTTCTGAAGATTATTTTTGGAATATTATAATACTATATTTTTAGGAAAAGGACAACCTGTAGGGTGTGGCATAACTCGTCGCGTCGGACAAAGCTGCAGGAATCGAACCCACAACCATAGTGCGACAGGCATTTATTACCTACCACTAGCCTACAGGAAGTCCCTGGTTGTTACAAAAAGTTTTTCTAATCTAAATGGTATGTGTTAATATTTGTAACCTTATACAATTATGATAAATAGAATATTTTCGAGTTCTATTACCTTTTAGAGTGAAAGATGGGTTTGTGGTAAAAATTTATTAAAGAATTAAAGTCTACATGACCAGTATGTATATTCCCTTACGTTATTAGTAAATCTCCTAAATAAATTCCTCAACTTTATAAAAGGTAACTTAAAACAAAAACGTTGTTGGTTTACTTTTCCAACTGGGGATTCAATGACCGTTTAACCAATCACAAGTTTGTGATTTTCTTATGGTTAACTTTCTCCTAATCTAGTTTTCTACAACTCTCCATCAAACCTTGATGGTTTGTTTTTCTTCCATATCCATATTTTCATAGAATCCTAGTATGGGCTATCTCGGGTGACCTTTGTACTTATCTTTCTTTCTTTTAAAGTTATATTTTTATTAACCTTATTTCCGATGTGGGTTTTCCACAAAGGTATTTTCTATTTTCAACCTTTTATTTTCAAAGAAAATTTTCAAATTGTGAGGACGCAATTTATTGAAGGAGGGGAGAATGTAACACCCCGAGCTTCCACGATACGCTTCTCTTTCAATAATACAATAGCTTGTATTGTACGCAAGTTCGAGATTCTAACACACCGCGACCAATCAAAGTAGCAGTTATGAATAGAAATACCCACTTTTTGAAATTATATAAATTTTATATTTCAAAATGGACTTCATTTTTGGATTCGGAATATCGAAATTAGCCTATGTTGAATTTTTGGTATTTTTCTGAGAACTTCCAATTTTTTATGAATAGTGAAAAATACTTAAAATCAAATTTTTTAATCAAAATAATTTATAATGATAAATTATAATATTTAGTGGTTTTAAAGTATAATTATAATATATTTTTACAATTTTATCCAATGGTGGTCATTATAATTTATTTCACTTTGAAATTGGACATAAACAATTGTCAATCTTTTGATATATATTGTTTCTTAAAAACACGCTATTTGTTGTGACAGCGGGAATTACTTATAAAATTAATTAATGAAACTTATATGTTTGTAATTTTGTAAAATATACATCATTTATGAATTCAGAATATCAATTATAGCTTAGGGTGAAATTTTGGCATTGTTCTGAAAAACTTCAATTTTTGATGAATAGTGAAACCCCTAAGTGGTAGTTAAAAAACTGATTTTTCGTTTAAATGAAACATTACCACTCCTGTGATTTGATTTTCAAAAATCCGACATACATGGATGTCATTAGGAAGTAAAATGTGGTTCAATGGGATTAAAAAAATTTTGATGAATAGTAAATTTTAAGTTTAATTAATCGCAATTAAAGGTAATTAGTGAAATTTAAGGTAAAAATGATATTATAAAAATATGAAAATAACTTTACACTTGTCCTACCCCTATTGGATGATTCATGGCCGACCAAGAAAATCCATGGGTCAACTTGGGGACCTCATGGAGCCACTTTGGTGGGAAAATGGCATTAAAAACTTTTTATTTAATGTTAAAATAAAAATGTCACAAACATGAGTTGTTTTACTAAAACAAATTTTAAATGGGGTTATACAACTCATATTTTTTACTATAAATATTCATTAGAAATATAAAAATATTTCCTACATCATGATATTTTTTTTATAATTTTTAGACATTAAATAAATTAAATTATTTATGACACCATGATGATGCAGTGATTACCTCATTATTTAACGATTTTAATAAAATGGAAGGATAATGTAAAATCTAAGACTTACACTTGTCCAAGGCCTATTGTATGGGTGGATTTCAAACCCTTATCACCTTATCCTCGAAATATATCATTTTGGGACCTTTATAATTCGAAAAGAATTTCATAATAAAGTAACATTTTAATCCTTCCAAGAGTGCCCCTCCTCTCCTCTTATAAAAGGCCCTCACCACTACCACCTTACTCACACCTTCAAAGCCTTTTGGCTCGGCCAACCTCTGCCCAAATACTCTCTCAAATTCCCTCTCTTACTCTTATAAGCCTCACTTTGGGCAGAATTCTTCCCTAGGAAGCCTTTGGCTCAAATCAAAAAAAGAGTTACCCGATTGTAAGGTAATGTCTTCTCTTATGTTATTTTGTTTTTTTGCTTATCCAACCCCATAAACTCTTTTTATTAATTTATTTTGTGACAAAACCAGTATCCTCAATATACTATTATGTTTTTATAAGAAGGATTTGAGCTACACTTACACACACCTACACTTAACGGTTAAAGAACATACTGTTTCTGTGGATGGTGAATTTATGCCTCACGAAACGATGATTGTTCAACACTCATATAACACCTACAAAGGTGGCCATTAAGATGTCACTATATTTATATATGATATATATTATGTTTATGTTTTCCTTATGCTTCTGTATTTTTCATTTATGGCACACCTTTATGATTTCCATTATGGGTAAACGCGATAATTTCATTTTAGGAAGCGCGGACTACCACCCCCTCAAAATGATTTGAATCGTTAATGTCATATGTGGGATGTATAGAGGATGGATTAAATGTTATTATACATTATATTATACTTTAATTATAGTATAACTTTATATAATTATAATTTCATTCCATTAAATACGTAATAGAAATGAAAGTAGCGTTCATGTGTGTGTACGGCTTACCGTTGTGCATTTCATTTCTTACCTCTAAATGTTACGTAATATTATGAATGAATGTATATACTGGATATATATGATATATATGATATCTAAATCATGAATATAATTCTGGATATAATGGATATTTCACCACATGAACAACTTGTAATTATAAGAGGTTTATTTTTGACTCAAGTACCAAAGATCGACAAAATGACAGTTATTAACTTAAATAATTACACAATGTTCATAACATGGTAATAAGTGATATAAAAGAAATAATTAACATCAAAAATGATTCTTAAGAAAATAGAAATTAACTCTAGTTTATTATTCAGGAGGTTAAAGAACGATCGAGTCAAGTCGGACACGAGGTAAGGGAACTTCTTAACCCAGTTTACGTTCCTTGGGTTAATCTCTTACTTTCAAAATATGTCATGATATTATTATGTCCTATCTCGTATTTGTACTTTATTTATGTGTAATTATAGTGTATACACATAATAGATATATTTTGTTTAAAAATTATCTTTTTAAGGGACTACGTCTCAATCTCCATTCATTGAGGCATATTTTGTTTTATACACAAATTTCTTTTATACGGTGTATAAACCCCTTTGAATTTTACATTTATCCAAAAGTAATTTTTTTATACGAATCATTTTACTAAATGACAAAAAGGAATGTTTTTCTTGTCGTACGTATGCGGCGACAATGAATTCTCCGCCGTCGTGACCATTATTTGAGTTTCGGCTTCCCCTACAAGCCATAACTTTTTTTGAAATGAAAAATAAAATCCAAGTTTTAACATTCATTTATTTTGGTATTGAAAATGGTTTTGATAATGTTTTAATATATCAATGTGTTGTATTGATATCTTGTTATTGAAGTGTGGAAATGTTATGTTTCCTTTATTCATGTTTTATGTGATACGATTATGTTGTGGTTTATGATATGTTTAAACCTGTTCATATGAGGAATGCATTGGACTTAATAAGTGACGGGTGGAGCCCGGTATAGCTCCTTGATGCATCGGTAGGTCTCATGAGACAAACTAGTGTCTTGGCACGAGGGCTTGACAAAATATTATTTGTGGTCTTGGCACGAGGCCTTGGCTACATGGTTATGATAGTCTGGCATTATTCATTCCATCATTCTGAAAGTGGTTATTGATATTGCATGTGATTATTCGACTAGAAGAATATCCATGTGAGTAAGTAAATGGAATTATTAAATTTTAATTTTGTCATATTATGCTGAAGTTAAAGTTTAAAGAGGCTTTTGTTTTAGTTATACATTGCCTTAAATGTTAATGTTTATTTATGAAAGCTTCTGCTATATTTTTATCCTTACTGAGCATCTGAGCTCACCCCTTTCAATGTTTTAATATTTTCCAGGATGTGAAGAAGTATTTTATGAATGACCTACAGGGATAGTCAGAAGAGGATATGAGTGTAGACTATGGATACTTCGTTATTGTAGATTTTCACTTTATGATGTAATGTAACATTTATGAATGTATCTAGTGTTTCCAAGGCTACTAAACTAATCGGTCTTTCGAGACTTGATCTTTTGTGATCATGACAATGTTATGCAATAATGCACCGACTCCAGTTAACTGGGGTCGGGGTGTTACATTGGGAGCCACGGAGTTTGTTTGGTGTCATTGAGCTTTGTTAGTTTGTCTTCCACATTGTACTAGGATATTATTTTTTTCTTCTTTGGTACTCTATTATAGTTTGGTTTTGATATCAATTTTCTTAATTTGTGTTTTTTTACATTGTTATAATGCATCTTTAAGTGATATTTTGTTATGGAATGTTTATTTGGGTTGTTTTATTTTCAAATGGAAAATCGGCTTCCAATTGTGTTTAAGCCCTCGACATTTATTTCCAACCTTTAATGCCTTAGTGATGTCGCTAAAGGGAAAGTAGAAATTATTCCTTGACTCAAACCAATGAGATGGTATGGGATGTTATAGCTCTCCTAATGGGTTTCATTATAGAGAAATATTCTTTATTGCATAGGTTTTTCTTCCTCCTACTGGAAGAAAAAATCCCCTTGATTTTATATATCCTAAAAACATAAAAGTCTAGAGAAGCATTAATTAATTTCTTCCATTTTTTACTTCCTATATCATTTTCAACATTAAAAATTGTTCACTTCCAATATTCTGATGAAGCCTATGAACCAACAATTTAGGGAGTGTTCAGAACTTCTGTTGAAGACTCAAAACATATTCATATTGGATCTAAAGTATTAGAGTAAACTATGTTATTTTTTCCCAAGTCCCTACTCTCTACCATACCTTATTTTCTATATGATAAAAACCCTCAATAGAATTCTAAAAATAGTTTTTAAAACCAAATAATGAGATATATTCCTACTCTGGAAGTAGTTAGATGACCTAACATTTAGCATAAAGGAAGATCATACTGCTAGTTTATGAAATCCTGAAATCATATTCAGAATTTTTATTAGGAGTAAGAATAATAATACCTAAATCTTCATGAAAATTACTGAAATATATATAAATAGAGGAATTACATAAGTGATTGGGTAATGGATTTTCTCTAGAAAGAAGAGTCAAAATAGCTTAATTTCTCAATTACTCCTATTACATAGAGGGTTGTCCATGAAAATAGAGAATTACTAATCTTAAAGAGATCAAAAATGTAGAATCATATGTTTGATGATCCATTTTAAGATCAATAATTGAATAAGAATTAGTCCACTCAGGAAAGTTGAAACATGGTAAGGGAACTAATACTTTAATTATATTTTTTGCAATTAACTTATCAATGTCTCCATCTTGACCAGTTTCAAACTCATCCAAACAAGAAGGGTTTGTGATTAGTACAAGGAGAGTAGGAGAAGTATTATCTTAAAACATTATCCTAATAAATGGACACCACCACTGCTAATATATCATCCCAAGACACATGTGAACCAAGACCAGAAATAATAGGTTTTCCCTGATGACCAGTCAGACTAACCAAATTGACATGAGTATGAATATTCTACATGGAATGAGAATGTGTGACCAAAACTTATTTTATATTTAAATTCTAAGATTCCTCGTCCAATTAAATACCTAAGACTCTATAGTGATAACTAGGATGATGATGCATTTTTTGATAGAAATTTGGATAGAGGTTCTTCGAGGACTCAAACTAAATCGATTCACAATACATGTATTCACCCTTATCCACAACCCACACAACATCCATAGGTGACCGAGAGATCTCTATTTCAATAAATATATACACCATAATAAATATTTTCATAGTATAGGTCCTACAATTATCACATATAAACAACCAAATGAGTTACCTATAGATTGAAGGTGATCCAAATTTTTAAATTATAACGGAATACCAATAAGATAAACCAAAATATCCATGGTGGATGGGTTATAGATCGTATAGAACTAAAATGACCAATTAATATGATGTAAGTGGATGATAAGAACATATCTTCTAGGTCAAGACCAAACCCATTCTAGGTCTTCCTCATTCGTGAAGAAAATGGTGTTCTATCAAATAACTAATATCCCAAAAATTGCACACCGTATTAAACCCCATTATTTATTCATGATTTTTTAAAGAGATCAATGGGTGATCATCAATGGGAAATGTGACATCTCTTTACCCACTTTTAGATATTTTTTCTTCTCTTTATTAGTTTCCCTCTTTATTTGGGTATGTTTTGAGAATCTTGAGTATGGATATAATTTGTTGTACAAAATTCCTAAAAGTTTAGTTATGTATGTTTATTTGAATTAATGGAGTCTAAGTAAAATCTTGTAATGGATTTGTGTGTTCTATTTGAGTTTAGATAAAACTAAAAGAAGTTTTAGAGTTTTCTACTGAAAACCAGTGTTTTCATAATCTGCAAGAGAAATACACACTATGTCATGGGATTAAACTTCATGTAATGTCTTCTGGTAAGATTCTATGAACTTGGTACACAAAATGAAATTAGTACACGCCATTTAATAGTTACATGTTGTGTAATGGTAAAAATTAGGGTTTTAATAAAAAGGTGACTAGTTCTTTAGCGTACTTGAGATTCATTGATTACACAATGTGTAATAGGATTATGCACCATGTAATCATCATGAGTTCTTCTTTAAGGGTGTTCAATATATTATTTATTATTTCATAAATTTCATCCCCTATCCCTCTCAACCAAGCGGCTCTCTGGGGATATTTTTGGGACCTCCTACCCTTTCATATAATTTCATTTGATGATTGATCATTATTGCGATCGTATAGATTTTCTCTAGGAGATTAATATGTTATGTTTATTAATTTCCTTTGACTATGGTAGCATTATTGTGTTACATTATTGAATCATTTGATGTAGGATGATGTTTCTTCTGGATTATTTCTAAATCTATCATGTGATCTTCTTTTATGGCTTAACTCATGTGTTGGTTTTGGTGCAACATGCTTGTTTCTTTAAGTAAGGGTTGTTTCTTCATCTTTACCATCTATTTCATTAAATTTAATAGAATGTGAGATGTGTAGATTGATTCTAGGGACTCTGTTTTTTTTTCTTACTTTTTGGTGGATCCTGTTGCAGGAGTGTCCAACTTGAGTTTTTAGGGGTTTTTTTGCCTCTAGCATGTGTTGGTGAACTGAATTTCTCAAGTTTTTTATAAATTGTTTTATAAATGAAATTGAATTATTGACTAATTTTGTTTTGTTTTTTTTTGTATAAATTATTTTTAATAAAATATTGTTTCCCCATGTTTTTGTTAAATGAAAACGTATTTTCAAAGAATTGTGAAATGGTTTCGTGAAATGGTTTTCAAAGCATGGTTTGATGAAATAATTTGATGAAATAGTTTGGATAATAGAGAATATCAGAATCATTGGGTACATAGGTGTAAGGTGTAGTGATAGGCCTCATCCATTTTTGTGGGATTTTCTCATGGGGTGTTGCTATGATCCCCGGGCCTATTGTTCTAGGGACTTGTTAGACCTATTGGGGGGTTCAACTATTGGGGTGTTCCTCTACTCTTTAGATTTGATGCATATGTATAGAGACATGATGCACATGATTGTTTATGTTTAGGTACAAGTTTCCTAGCAACCCTAAACTATAGTGATCCTTGGCATGATGTTACATGTGCTTTGATTTGGCTGCTTGGACACTTCTGGATTGTACTATTTTAGTTGTACTATCACGGATTTGATATGATACATGATACATGATTTGGTTTAATTTTATATATCTACTTTGATATATCTATATGAAATTATTTGAAACTGATTTTCCTTCTTTATTGGAAAATTTAGAAAAATGGGAAAATAAATCGTTTTTCCATGCTTTTGATATAAATTTATTAAACTATATATCATTCCATGTTTTCTTAAAGTTTGAGAAAACTTAGATTACTATATAGATTCTTGTTGTGTAACATTTAGCTGGGATCCTACTGAGCATGTTATCTCACACCCTGTGAACCCCTTTAGCGATGTGTAAACCATATTATGTCATTCGATGTAGGGGAATTCAAGGCATCGTGGTGAGGTTGTGATGTTTTCTATCAGTAGGGTTTGTGTATCTGGTGGTGCAATGGTGGGAGTTTCCCCATACTTTCACATGGAGAGTGTTGGAGAAGCTATTTTAGTTTTTTAATCCTTTGCAGTTGGACTTGTCTCTTGGAGATTGGTTTGTTACTGTTTGTGTAGTATCCCTTCTATTGTGCTCTATCTTTTTTGGAATGTATATATTCATGTTTTCTTCCATTTATTATTTTTATATATGCATATATATCATTTTTTTCTACTTTATTTTGGGAGAAATAATTTCCAATAGTTGTTGTTTAATTCCCGTGTCCTTGTTGTAAGCCCATGGAGATCAAGAACTCCCTCCGGGTATGTGTCACTTCAGATAGTGTACTAGTTTTAGAGGGTATCTGGGTCAGTTTCATTATAGTTTGGTATCTCAGGAGGTCTATCCCCAATTTTCCTTATCTTATAATGTTTATTATATAATAAATAGGAATATTAGCACTTGAAAGGTTTTTTGTGATGAGTTATGGACATATATTTTTGTGATAAGACTCAAGTTACAATGGGATGTTGGGATGTGTGTCACTTATTTTGAGTTCTTGATGTTAAACTCAATTTTTTTTCTTATGGGTTTTTTGTTTGAAATGAGATTTTTACTATTGCCTAATCATTTATTTTATTTTTCTATGCAATAATATGCCACTGAGACATCTTCTATGGGTTCCATAGGAGGGTGATACTGATTCTCCCCAAGGAAATCCTCAAATGGGTCATAACTTTATTGAGGATATCATGTGGCAGTTCATCCTATCAAATATAATATAACATAAATCCATAAAGCAGTCATTAAACTATAGCAAGGAAATGGTGGATAAAGGGATCAATCATGGGAGTTCTTATATGAGAATATATCATCCATTAAGGGTAAAAATGAACCTCAAGAGGAGGAGGACTTGATTTACAAGATCGATCAGATATTTTAAATCTTTTATACACCTGAGAGTATCAAGGTGAAGTGTGTGGAATTCAGACTTAAGGGTCCCATCAAGAATTGGTGGTATTCCATGGTACATGAATATAGGCATGTGGTCTTGGATTGGAAGGGTTTTAAAACTCTCTTCTTTTGGTATTTTTTTCCTAAATTGTTGATGATAGTGAAGTCTCTAGAGTTCATATCTTTTCATTAGGGAGAGCATTCAATGTTTGAGTACACTAACTGGTTTACCAAGCTGGTTTGTTTTTCACCAGAGGTTAGAATGAATGGCCAACTAAAATTTTATAAGTACCTGAAATTTATGTAACTAGATATCAGATCATATATATTTATGTTCAATATTTCATCATATATAGATACATTGAACATGTATATGATGGAAGGGTTGAATATGGAAGTAAAAGTTGGATATTTTACCCCTTATCTTCCACCTAGTGGCAACTTTAGTGCCACACCAGGGAAAAATAAAGAGTGGAAAGATCATCGCAGGATTGGTGGGGGTGGTCCTCAGTGGAAGGACTATTTTTCAACTTCAGTTAAATATGGTAGTGAGCCCCTAACTTGTTATAAATGTGGAAAGTTTGGAAACACTATTTGTTATTTTCCTTCACCTATAGAGATATGTAATTGTTTTGGATGTTATGGTCATCTATAGTGTCTTTTTCAGGTTATTTCTACTCCTTGATATGGTAAGAGATCATGGGATCTAAAGGATAATGTGTCATAGTCAAATTCTTCAAATACTATATAGATCTAGCCATAGGTATCGTGAGTGAAGAATATTCTTGTCGTAAATGATTTTATAGTGGAGGTATACATAGTTCGGCAATAGTGAGAGGTATCATCTTTATTATAGCTTCCATAGTGATTACTTTATTTGATACTATTTCTTCCCACTCATTTATATCTGGATATTCTATAGATATTCTTAAACATCAAATGTAGATCATGTCCTTTTTTTGGGATTTTCTAAAACCTATTAGAAAGAGTAAAGAGTATGAGTTTTAGTGTCCTTATTGTGTGTTATCGATAACTGATGCGGAGTTACTACAATATTTTCTTATTCTTGATTTTTATATATTTCACATCATCATTGAGATGGAATAGATTTTTACCTAGTGTTTCACCTTGGGAATCTCCACTACTCTTTTCCAGTAAGGTAGATGGTTCACTCTTATTTTGTATGGATTTTCCTTTGTTCAACCAATTAAAGGATAAGAACAAGTATCCTTTTCCTCATGTAGATTACTTTTTTTCTCGGTTAAAGGGGGTAAATTGGTTTTTGAAGTTTTAACTTTAGTCACGTTATCATTAGCTTAGTGTTTGAGAGTCTTGTATACCAAAAATGGCTTCCATGAGTATTTATGGATTACAAATATCTAGTGATGTCGTTTTGTCTAATTAATGCTCCTAAAAGTTTTATGGATTTTATGAATAGGATATTCGATCAATATCTCAATAGTTTTTTGGTAGTGTTTGTGTATGATATACTGTTTTATTAAATATCTGAGCATGATGATGAGAACAATTTGAGTTTGGTTATGTAAATCCTAAGAATTCATTGTTTTCATGGAAAGATGTTTAAATTAAACTTTTGGATTCAAGAAATTAAGTTCTTAGGGAACATTATTTCTTAGCATGGATTATTAATTTATCTTTAGAAGGTGAAGGTTGTTTTGACTTGTGAATAACCATGAAATTTCATTAATATTCAAAGAGTATTTGGTATTATTGGATACTATCAATGGTTTATCAAGGATTCCTAAAATTTTCATCACCTTTGAAAACTCTTACTAGGAAAGGGGTGAAATTCACATGGGATTTAAATTTTCAGTCTTCTTTTAAAAAGATATAACAACTTATGACATCGACTCCTATTTTGAACTTACTTGATCCTAAAAAGGGGTATGTAGTTTTCATTGATGCTTCAAGTACTGGTTTGGTTTGTGTGATTATTCCATAAGATCATGTGGTGTATTATAGCTCTCATTACCTTCAATCATAAGATAATTTTTACCCAACTCATGATTTAGATCTTTCCACAGTTATTCATGTGCATAAGCTTTAGAGGCACTATCTTTTTGGGGAGAGGTTCATAGTCTTTTTTGGCCATAAGTGTTTGAGATATATCTTTTATTAGAAAAAATTGAATCTCATAAAAAGGTAGTGGGTAGAATACCTTCATATGATTGAATTTGATATTTATTATACCCCGGGGAAGGGGAATGTTATTATACATGCTCTTAGCAAGAATGTGTCGTCATATATTATTCTAGAATCGAAGAATGAGTGGAAACTTATGAGGATGTTTTCTTAGTTGTATCAAGATACTTATGAGGATGTTCCAAGTATGGTCCTAGCCACTTTTCAATTATCATCATCTATCCTTGAGACTATTATACATGGTCATTAGTAGGATGAAAAGTCCATAGGAATATGAGAAACCCTATATGGTGTGGAGACAGATTTTGGTTGGTATCTCTCTTTAGATGGTAATCTCAGTTTTGGGGATCCATTTTTCATCCCAGCATTGGAGGGTAGATCTGATTTTGTATTGTTACAATTTTTATGGTTCATTCATCTAGGAACTATGAAGATGTGTTATGAAATTATATTGAAGTTCCAGTTTTCAATAATAAATCATGACATTTTTTATTAGGAATCTCATTGTTACACAAACCAATAGATAAAGGCAGATCATATGAAACCTTTTGGTTTTCTCTATCCTCTTCTAGTGAGAGTTTGGAATTAGGAATACGGGAAAATTAATTTGATTTGTATTACCATAGACTCCTTAAGGAAGGAATTAAATTTGGGTGGTGATTTATTGGTTGGGAAAGTCAACTAACTTTGTTCTTCTCAAGGACACCGCTAAAGTTCAAGATCTTGGTAAGTTGTATGTGAATAATATTTTTAGGTTTCATGGAGTTCCTTCTATAGATGTCATATAGTAATCATATTTTTACTTTGAGGTTCTTTAAGAGTCTTCAATAGATGATAAAGACTTACTTTAGGTTGAGTATATCTTACCATCCATAGACAAAAGGAAAGACGGAGCATACTATTCAGATCCTAGAGGATATTTTCCACGTATGTGTCTTAGATTTTTGTGGATATTGTGATAGAAATCTGGGATTGATTGATTTTTCTTAAAACAATAGTTTTCATTAGTAAATCATAATTGTTCCCTTTGAGGCATTGTATGGTCTCCCGTGCAGATCACCTCTTTGTTGGGAAGAGGTGGGAGAAGCTTCTTTGGTGGGACTGAGTCTTGTACAGGTGACTTAAATAAGGTTTAAAGATATACATTAGCATGTGTTTATATCTCAGAGTTGATAGAATTATTACGTGGATCAGAAGCATCATCCTTTGTAATTTTTCATAGGTGGTTGGGTTTTCCTGAAACTTTATCCTCATTGGGGTCACCATTGTCTTGGAAAATAGGGTAACTTAGATTCAAGATATGTTGGACCATTTGAGGCCACTTAGAATCTTGGTCATGTTGCTTGTAAGCTTTCATTTATAGTTCAGTTGATATGAATTCATGATGTTTTCTATATATCATAATTCAAAAAATACCATCCTGATCCCTCTCATGTTTTGAGTTGTGAAGTGACTGAGTTATAGTCATATGTTTCTATTGTGGAGTATCCAATAAATATCATTAACTCTCAAATGAAAGTATTTCCAAGGAATTTTATTTTGTTGGTCAGAGTGTTATGGTTTCATGAATCAGATTCTGATGAGACTTAGGAGTGTGAATAATTATCGAGGGATCAATGTAATCACCTCTTTAACATACTTCATTCTTCTACATAACTTCCTAGGGATGTAAAGTCTTATGGTGGGGAATTTATAACATCTCGTTTCCTGCATTCAGGTATTTTTCCTTCTCTTTATTCATTTATCTATTTATTTGGGTATGTCTGGGGACTCCTGAGGATGGGTAGAATTTAATGGAAAAAAGGACCTAATGTTCAGGGTAGTATTATATTTTGAATTAATGGAGTACGGATGTAAATGTGTAATTAATTTATAGTATCTCCTTGATTTAATATAATTCCAAAAGTAGTTTTGGAGTTTTCTAATGAAAACTAGAGCTTTCATAGTTTTCAAGAGAAATAAATGTCATGTAATGAGATTACATGTCGTATAATATCTTCCAAGAATATTTCATGAACATAGTACATAGTGTGAAAGGAGTACACACTATGTAATAGTTACATGTCATGTAATGGTAAAAAAACATGGTTTTAATTAAAATAAAATGATTTTTTCAACGTAAATAATCTTTATGGCTTACATGATGTGTAATGGGATTTCACATCATGTAATCATCAAAAGTTTTTATTTAAGGGTAATTCAAATCTAATTTTTTATTTTATTCATTGGATCCCATCTACCTCTTGACCTATAGATTCTAAGAGGAAATTCTAGTGACCTTAAACCCTTCTGACTCATTTTGTGTGGTGATGGATTGTTGTTGTGGTTCCAGTTTGATTTTATAGGTGAGTAGTATTTTTTGTTTCTTCATTTCCTTGGATTTAGGTATCATTGTTTCATTTCCTTATCAAATCCATAAATTTGGGATTATTTTTATTCTTTATTATTTCTAGATCCATCATATGATCTTCCTTTAGAGGCTAAACCTTATGTTGGTTGTGATGCAGCAAGGGATTTTCTTAAGATATGGGTTGTTTCTTCCTCTTCTTTAACCCTTTAGCAAAACTGAATAAATTTTGAGATATGAATATTGATTATAGGGACTATTTTTTATAGTTTTATTCTTACTTATTGGAGGATCTCATTGTGAGCATGTGGGACTCTAGTTTTGAGGTAGGTGGTTCCATCTCTAACCTGTTTTGGTGGAATGCATTTATCTGGTTTTTAATATAAAAAAATTAAAATGAGATGGCATGATTCACTAATTTGATTTGTGTGTGTGGAAATGGGTTTTGAAAAAATATGGTCTTTTTATTTTTTCTGGTAAATGAAAAGTTGCTTTCGAAGAATTGTGAAATTTTTTTATGAAATGTTTTTCAAATCATGGTTTTGATGAAATGGTTTGATGAAATGGTTTGGAAAATAGAGAACATGAGAAACCTTGGGTACATAGGTGGAAGGTGTAGTGATAGGCCTCATCCACTATCAGAGGGTTCACTCATGGGTTGTTCTTATACTTCCCAGTCCTGTCGTTATAGGTACTTGTTTGAAATGTTGGTGGTTCGCATGATAGGGTGTTCTTTTTCTCTCTATATTCAATGTATATATCCAAAGACTTGATGTGAGGAATTTTCTATATTTAGGTAAGAGCTTCCAAGCTAGCCTAATCTATATTGATCCTTGGCATGATGTTACCTATACTTTGATTTGGCTACTAGTTTTCTTTTGGACTATACTATTTTAGTTGTACTTACATGAATTTGATATGATATATGATACATGATGTAGTTTTATTTGAAATATATACTTTTATATATTAATATGAAATTCTTTGAAACTGATTTTCCTACTTTGTTATAAAATGTTGAAAAGGGGGAAATTAAATTGTTTCTCCATGATTTTGATATAAAATTGATAAAATATATATCATGTCTTGTTTTCTTTAAAGTATATCATTCTTAAAATATTTTATAAATAATTTTTATAGAACACCTTTATAGGATCCTACTAATCCTATTATATCACACCCTACATACCCCTTCACCAGTGATTAGACCTTATTATTTCTTTCGATATAGGGAAAGGCAAGGTGCCGTTTTGAGGTGGTAATGTTTTCTATCAGCTAGGTTTGGGTATCTAGTGGTGAGATTGTGGGAGTTTTCCCATGCTATCACATAGAAACTATTAGAGTAGCTATTTTAGTTTTTTATCCTTTGTAGTTGGACTTGTCTCTTGGAGATTTTTTTTACCATTTCATTTGTATCACTTCAATTTTGATCTATATATTATAGAATATGTATGTATTCATGTTCTATTTGACTATGTCTTTATGTATTTGTATATATATCATGTTTTATTCTTAAATTTGGGAAGCATTATTCCGTATGATTTTTTTATTCTTTAGTGCTTGTTTGCAGCCCATGGGGATCAGTAAAGCCCTTCGAGTATGTGGAATTTTGTTTTGGGTAATATTTTGATGGGGTATCTAGATTGGGTTCATCATAAGAAAATACAACCACCAGTTCCAAGGAAATAAATAAATAATCCTCTTGGAACCTATAGTAGAGATCAAAAGAACCATTCGACCTTGAAAGACACTCGGGACCTTTGGAAAGATCTAAATGTAAGGAAAGTAGGATATTTTTTCAGTTGTAGAAACCAATATACAATCCTCCCGGAGATCCTAATGAGCTTGATCACAAAAAATGGATTGATTCTCCTCCCTCATAAGAGTATGAGTGGTTTTAGAGTCCACCTTCATCAATTAGGTCATTGTTGAGATCTACTCAATTGGAAAAACTAATCAAGAATCCTCCCTATGATACGGATGATCTTCATTAAGAAAAAAGGATTGAGGCCCCTCCCCTACCAAAGGAGGTGGGTATATTGAGTCTACCATAATAAATTATATCATCAAAGTTTGATGAAAATGATGGTATTAATATGTAATATTATATTTTATAAGATGATTATCATACTTTAAGAATATTTAATAAGAAATTTATTAAGTTTCCTCCCACAAAAATGATGAACCCTTTTAAAACTTATCATGCCCATTAGTGGGGAAATGTCCTTATTTAACAAAGAAATGAGACTTCTTTGTCATTTATCTCAATAATTAGTTATTTTTAGAGGAAATTATTCCAATCATATTCTAATGACACACCCCCACAAGTAAACCTCTTAGGGTGGAAGGGGAGACAAAGGTGACCCCTAAATCCCACCATCAATTGGCCATTGGTCAGAAAATATAATATAGGGTATAAAACAAAAAAAATGGGTGTCATTACCCTAAATATCTCAATAATAATAAAAAACCAACAATAAAATATATAATATATAAAAACTAATACTAATACATGATATGGAATATAATGTAAATCTTAAAAGAAAATATATCATAAAAACTCATGTGATAACAACCACAAACACTAGTAACTCCGAAATAGTTTTCATGAGCTAGTAATCCCTAGATCAACCACTAACTCCATTAAAGAGTTCAAAAAAACACACATATATATATATGGGTGAGAATTCATGTATGCTCAATAGGATCCTCCTTTAAACCTCTTGTGAAAATGTGAAAGAATCATACTAGAGCCCTACTGAATAAATAGATAATCCAACTCTTTACTTAAATAAGGTGAACTATGTTCCCTACCATACCAATTATTACTCACCGTGTAATGAAAAATAAGGGTAAAATAGTAGAAAATTCATATTTAGAAGAAAGGTTCCCCATTTACACTTTCCTACAGAACTAGTCACCATAAATCCAAAAAATTTAGGTATTTGTTCTCCCATCCCCCCATAATCCATAACATACATTTGTGAAACTCATCATGGACAAGTCATTATCTCATACTATTCATCCATGAAAAAATAGAAATTCCACATCATCATCACATTCCCTTACTTAAATACCAAGACCAAAATCCATTACAACCCTTGTAATTATACACTATACATTAAGCTATTACAACCTATGTTCAAATACATATAATATATATATAAGACATTACATCCAAGATATAATTATATTTTATACCCTTAATCCTTAATAACCCTCATATATATATATTTAATAACCATGATATTTTATAGATCATAACATAACATACCCTATAAATGTAATAAATCATAGCCTTGATATGTCTACATACACAAACCTATGACTAGAAGATATATTGGGGTGGGGAGAGTGTTCAATAACCTAAATCCTTAATAACATAGTTGTTGTGAGGTCACCTGGAACCCATGTTCAAATATGGGAATTTACTAACCCCATTGAATCGGGTGATAGATCATAAGAAATAATCGAACATAATGATATTATAGAACACCACTAATCTAATGGTAACTATATTACCCTAGATTTATAATATATACAATGTCTAACATGCCAACAAAACTATCAGTGTTAAAGACTAGAAAGATAATATTGTTCTATTCACACAAGAATCAGTATTCTTTACTTAACATTATCATTTCATAACAACCCATCACCAATCCTAGTTCCATAATTACATAATCATCAAAAGCCTAGGTGCTTTTATTCTTAACATTTTAAAATTAATATTTTATGAATATGACCATTTAAACATTTACCAAAACCAATTCACGGTTTCTATATAATATATCATTAAATAAGAAACACATAATCCCTTTACATAATTTATAATTCATTATCATTCCATAATATCGTGTATTTTAAAACTCAAAAAAACCATCCTAGAGGAAGATATACACCCCCAATGAATTATAAAATATATATTAAGAAACAATAATCATAGTAGCTAAGTAATAAGAAATAATACACTATGAAATGCTCCCCACTCAACCAAAAAATCTCAACATCATCCCAAACACCTCTTCACATCATTTATTACATCCCATCAATAAAGGAATCAAGAAAATTCCATAACTAGGAAAAAATATCCCAACCATCACCTTTACAAAAAATCATAATAGGTTTCATATTATTTCACAACAAGGGATCTTACATTTGAATATATGAATGGAGGAAACCATAATTTCCCAAAATAATAACCATAAAAGATAAATAAATACTATGACATTAAAATCATACTAGATTATAGAATGCAGGTTCCAAACACAATTGACCATTTCATTTATTCAAGTAATCAACATTGTCTTTTACCAACTTGATTAAGTAAATTAATTTTTAGATTATTTTATAAAATAGAAAACACAATAATATAGAAGTGGTAAATTAAAAATAATAATTAACCAAAATACATTCTTAAAGAAATTTTTAATCATGTAATAAATTCTATTAAACCATAAAAAAATAATAAAATCTCATAACATCACTTCCAAGGTGCCCATATTTCCTTATTCTCTTCATATTTCTATATTTACAATATTTGACTAATTCTAAGCATGAAAATTTTTTTAAGTTAGAAAAATATTCATATTAATAATCATTCAATCTACTATAAAAATAACATCAGGCAACCATCATGAATAAGAGAACAATCGCATGCAGGTCACAAAACCAATCCAATTACTTTCAACTCTTAAGCTCTATATTATTATCTTTATAAATTTATCCTCCATCATTTACTCGTTGAAATAAAATAATGATAATAAAACATGTACATAAAGTCAAAGAAACATATAAAATACCCTACCATAATATAAATATTGAATAAACCATGTACAAGAATAGAAGAAATAGAGATCAACCACCACTAAACTCAATGGAAACCACCTTAGAACTTAACCAAAATAAACCATCATCAACTATACTCAGATACTAATTTGAAACCATAAAAATTTCATTTTCATAACATTTTTGAATGTAGTGATTAAAATTAATTGAAGAAAGGGGAGAATAGGGAAGCCTTAGATCAAGAGATACTATATTCACATGAATGATGATTTTAATATCCATATAGGGATAACAGGAAGGAACCAAGGAAGGTATAGGTTTAATTAAGATTTCAATTAAAGAAATATTGTTTTAATAAAATGAATCCATGCCTTCTGTTAATGGTGAAAATATAATGGCCTTCACCATAACATGGAGGCATCAAACATGACGGTGATTTCCCAAGTCAAATCTAGAAATAAAACTTCAGTCTTCAAAATCATTGAACCCCCCCTTCAAACCTTCCTAGAATTTTTCAACATATCATGAATCCCACCACTATATAAGGGAACCATCCCCCGCTATTTCCAATAATCCTAGAAAACTTCACAATTCCTCGGTACAACACCACCATAGCCACAAACAAGGTTGGTTCACCCATCCCCATTTTCCACATGGAAATACACTAAATTCAAAACCCATTAAATGACCATCATCATGGCATTTTGATTTCAACATGGCTTAAATAAAGACTTGAAAATAGAAAATTATAAAAATGTTCATATGATTCACACCAAAACAGGGTGATATGTAATGTTCTCATAATTTTCTAAATTTTTCAATGTTGGGGTACTGCCATACCCACAACCATGGGTGTTACACCTCTCCTTGTCTCATGTACAGAATTACCCAAGCACTAAGAACTTAAAAATGCGTGTTTCACTACAAGAGATTCACCATGACCCAAAATAACTCACACTCATATCCACAACTCCAAACTAACCTCCACCATAGGATACACCATGGGTATTTTATAACCTTGAGATATTAAACATCACACTTATCCTTCGGACCACCTTATAACTCTCTATAGATACTTCCAAATACATGAAAACTCTAAATTATGGGTTTAGAAAAAACTTATACCTTATATCAAATAACTATCAAACAATATCGTCCTTGATAATTAAAATCAAACCCAAAGAGAAAAGAAAAGAAGGTGAAAAAATATAATAGCACTCAAGATAACTATCACGAATTTCACTATAATAAGAGGACAACTAACTCATAGTGTGAAAAGAACACATAATCATTAATGTAACATAAATCAACCAAGGTCATACATATCATATAAATAAAATCAATCATTAAATAACTTAGTAGAGACCTCAATATTGAACACAAGGAATAGGTAGTGTGGGGGGATCTCGCGACGCCTTCGCCTAGTTCGCGATGATTTCGGAAATAGTGTTAGTCCCTTACCCATCTATGGGGGAAAGAACTTCGTGGTCCTACAATGGAATGGAGTCCTACTTCTCCCCTTTATCTAAACCATATATTCTTAAAATATTTTTGAAATGCTCCTTGTATCCGAATGTCCCTGATTTGTATGAAGGAAGCCCTAATCTGAAATTATTGCTCGCAGATTTCTACGATGCTTTGAAGCTTCTGAACCAGACTTTGATAGTTTAATTATCACGGAGAAGGCCATCGGTGGATAACTTTAATAGTTTTTCCTTTGGTTCATGGGATCTTCAGGATAGGGTGACGGTTGGTTTTCATGAAAATAGGACCATTATGATTCACTTCTCGTCAGAGAAATACTTGATCAAGGATTGGTTGTGCGCGCCTCACAACTACAATGGGTGAAAATTCAATCTACATATATGTACATATGATTACCACATGAAATCGGACACCCATTTAGTGGTGATGTGTGTGTGTTACCCTAACCTTCCTCTTCCTTTTCAGAACCCGTCAATTATCTGGATGCTCGGTAATCTCGTAGGAAGGTTTTTGTGTTCTAATAGTCATACCAAGGCGGTGTGTCATCCGGTTAATCCAAGAGTGTGTGTCGAGGTAGATATTTCCTGATAGCCCCCTGATTTTATCTGGATTACAATTGGTGAGGAATACCATTGTAGGGAACCAATAGTGTATGAGTCTTGGGTGAATTTTTACTCTGTCTGCAATCGATTAGACCATTTTTCGGAGGCCTATAGACTTGGGTCATGATAGCATGGTTCTGTGTTCAGTGTTGAGGAGGGGTACACTGGCCTGGGGAAAGGGTGTGTGTAGTTTGATGAGGTAGCTAATGGGGAACCATAATCTCGGCTAAACTCTTTATAGAATATGGATTCCATGCTGGGAGGCAATGGTAAGGGCCATGAAAGTGGATTTGTGAGTGATCTGTATGTGCAACACAAGGATCATGTACAGGGAAGTGGCACCTCTAAAATCGGTAACCAACTAGAGTTCAGGCCTTTGGATTCTCAAGAGGGCGAGGGGTTGGCAGGCCCTAGGTCAACTGCTATTAAGGTAGTGGGTCTAGAAATTTTTTAACATGTGAGAAATTCGACTTTGGAATCTCCTAATGAGGTTGTAATGGAGGTGGTTAATGATGAAGAATACATTGAGAATTACTAGGATGTAGAGGACATAAATGAAAGGGGAACCACAAAAATTTAAGGCAGCAAGTGTTGGGCGAAGGTAACAAGTGGGGTGCAGCTAGGAAGATCCAAAACAAATTTTAAAGTTTGCAATAATTTTCAGTGTCTTGAGGTTGATGACACAAGAGTTGTTTTGTAGGGGGGGAATGACCTGGGAGTGTACTGTGAAGGAGGCCACGGACACAAAACTCTAGAAAGTTGTGTTGAATGAGGCTCAAGATGAGAATTTTGATTGCAAGACCACTCATTCACAGGTTTCTGGCCTTAACTCGGATGTCCCCCATTGATTATAAAGAGACTAACGATACGGTTCGAGAGCTGGAAGGTTCTTCGGCCATGCCCTCCTCGAAAGGGAAGACGGGAATTCGTAAGGAGAAGAAGGATTACTCCTACCTACCTCCTCTTATGGAGACATGTTCAGTGAAGAAATTTAAAGGAAAATATATGTACCACCATTGAAAAATAGGTGTTGATCTCAAATATCCATTGGAATTACTCACGAGCTTAGAAGAAGAAACGGTAGAACAAGTTTTTTCCCTCAATTAAACTGAAGAAGAGGCCACTAAAATGATGTGGATACCACTTAGGATGACTCTCAATAAGGAAAAAATATTCCTAGATATATAGGTATGACTTTATCATATTTGGGGTCTAAAATAATATGAAGATCAGTCTTGAGGAGTATATTCTGTCCAGGGACAAGCTGACCCTCCGATTCGAAGATCTTATTATGAATGCAGCAACCATGCAGGTTTCATCTTTATCCTAGAAATTGTTTAGGTAAAAGCACTCATAATATCAAGTTCATATTTAAAGACTCTATTTAAGTTGGTGTTATTGGTTGGTTGGTTTGTGAGGACCTCTTTTATGTGTTGTGCTCACTTTCGGATTACCTTTTTGTTTGATTCTATTATGGTGATTGATCTTCGTAACCAGAAACCCCTGGGATCTAATTAGGAATGGGATCAGAGCATGAATCTTTCATTGGTGAAAGCCTTTTGGACTTCGATGACTAAGAGGGTATGGATTCTCTATCAGTTTCATGCTCGTCCACTGTTTCACGGGACTTCTTTTCAAGGGGTCTTGCTTTAGTGAAGGCTTGACGTCTTGAAGTAGTTTCTGGGGTGGGGCAGATCCTATAGTGTTCTGGGTTTTTTCTGTGAGTTTTTTTATGGTTTTTCAATCTGTATATCATGGTTTCTTACTTTTTCCTTAAAAGTGTTTTGAAAATAACAAAATTAATTTTAAGTTAGTAATTAAATAACATAGTATGTTGAGAGTGCATTTGTGACTCATGCTCCCAAGTACTCTCTTCTAATACATCATGATGCTAGAGGATATGAAAAATAAAAATATAATTACAATTAAATACCTTATCCTAATGGTCATAAATCCTAAAAATACAATATTCAAGAATCTCATCCTCTTAAGCTTCCAAATCACCTCATCCAATGAAATTGGTATCATCATGAATATACTGATGATGATGTGACACGTGGAATATGGATCTGATAAATTTTTGAAGGAATTTCTAACCGATATGTAACTTCACCAATATAATCCAACACCTTGAAAGGTTTTATAAATCAGGGAAAAATATTACATTCAAAATCGAACCTCTACTTACCAAGATGAAGAGATAACTTGAAGAACACATGATCTCAAATATCTGACTCAAAATTCCTCCTATTATTTTCATAGTAATTTCAATAATCTTGAGCTTACTTCATCCATTTGAGAAACATATAAACGTTTTTTCATGATTTTCACTAATTATATTTTGAAAATGGTTGACTATAAAACCTTAATAAAACATAATAGAGACCTACAAGGTCATCCATGAATCACTTTGAATGTATTTATACAAATGGTAGAGTGATAACTATTATTATTGGAAAAATAAACCAATGGTGGGTGGTTCACCCATGATTATTCAAAATATAGGGTTCATTCATGAAATATATCTTCCAAAGTTTAGATAATATTCTTTTTTTACTATTCATCTATGGTTGAAAATGTGTATTAAGGCATAGCTAAGAGCCAAAATCATAATGGATACCTATTCACACTCAATAGATGAAATGGAGATCACAATTAGAGATTATTTAGAATTCAAATAAACCTCAAAACCTTCTCGAGATACTACCTTGATAGAACATCCAACATGATATACATCATAATTTCCAAGAAGTGAGTAAACTTTATCAAATAGACCAAAATCACTCATATAGCATCATATACTCCCTAATATTAATGAGAAACACTATTTAATACCATTAAGATATCATATCACTTTCACTGGAGAACATCCAATAGTTGAAGAAACCAACTAAGAACATGATGCATGACCTTCACCTTCTCGTAGACTAAACATTGAGGCTTGAACTCCACAAAATATTACTTCATCCAAGACCATCAAAACTGACTCATCATTGAACGATACATTTTATCGACATGAGGATTTATTTTCTAAGGTAAGATATGGAACTCACATATAACTACCTCATGTTTACCCAAAATTATGAATATAATCCATGAAAAAAAATTATGTTGATCATCCTCATAAAATCCCTTAAGGAAATCATCCCAAAAAACAATATCCCTCGAAAGTTCAACCTCAGAATCCTCTAATTTAGATTTGTCTATATGTTACACCATGGATGATTGTATGGATATATAGTAGAGAAACCCTCTATTTTTAACTTCTACAACATTAAGGTGCATCACTGAAAGCTCCTTTATCACACTCGAAGAATCCCCATAATCAAGAAAGACAGTATCATGTGACTTCTTTCTCAGTGCATCAATAATAAAATTCCATTTCCCATGTGTATACGAAATATAAAAGGCATAATATTGAAATTATTACATCCACAAATAACATCTCAAGTTGAAATAATATTGGGAAAAGATATATCACAAACTATTATGATATATGAAGTGTATAAATCGCTCACTATTGAGATAGTTTTTCCCCAACTTCAAGGAAAACAAAATTGTGGAAATCTCAATACAAGATGTGAAACACTAAAAAATATGACTAATATATACCATATTAGAACATAACCCAATACAAGATATGAATTGTCACTGAAAAATTAAAATATAACTCCATATTCTAGAAAATAGATAACATGGGAATTGAACAGCTTCTTCTTCAAAAACTCAAAAGAATCCTAACACTAGTCAGTTCATACAAAATATCATTATTTTATAATCAAGGTTGATAGATGAGTCATAATCCAAGAGAAATTAGCCACATACCTACTATAATATCCTAAAAGACCAAGGAAACTCCAAACCTCAACAATATTCTTGTGGGATACCCACTAAATAACTGCATTTATATTTGATGGATTTATAAATACACCTCCCTAAGACACAACATGTCTAATAAAATTCACCTTACGAACCTAGAAATTTCACTTAAATGATTCCCAAATAGAATATGGTTTCTAAGATATAACAAATTGTCCTAGTTTATCCATCTAAATGATGCCTAAACTATCTCTCCATTGGCCCGATGGGTTTTATTGATCTCAACTAGCTGGAAACTAGTGCATATGCATCATAAAAACACACTTGGGAATGGTTCCCCCCAATAATAAAATTAAATATGATAGTAAAAATATAAAAAAATATAACATGACCCATACAAATATTGGATATATATTCCAAAAATATAGGTAGCAATAAAAAAATGGAATAAAAGTAAATCGGTAAATTTTATGAGGACCAAAAACCTCCCTTTACACCATGGTATCCCTCTTCTGTAAGAAAAATACACCCAACATATGCCTATCCTTGGATACTACAATATCACTATGCCTCTAACCATTGAAAGTAAAAAAAATCTGAATTGGATAAAGTAAAACACTTAAGGGAAAACTTGTCAAAAATTATAGAAAAACAAATGAAAGTCCTGCCAAATCAATATATATGAACATTGGATGAATGTAGTAAAATAAAACTAACCACAATAGGATAAATTCTATCAAAATAAGAGAGTAAATTGTACTAGGAACATACAACTAAAATGATAATTTAGGCATGAGAACATGGGAAACTAGTAGGCCTCTACTACTAGATGAAACAAAGCATTCAATTTCATATTGCATCTTAGGAATTCTAGTTTGAAATAAAATATCTAAAAATACACATTTTCTATATGGATTTAAATATAAGAAATAACACATCACATGTGTGTTAAAATCCTTTTTGATATTTTAATTAAATGAAAACAATAATTTTAAAAACTCCTTTTTCTTGACCTAAACCACTTATCCAAAAAACAATTTTAAATTCCCTCATTAAAAAAAATCAAAAACTACTTTATAAATATAAATTTAAAAAATAAAATAGGATTATAATTTTTCACGTGGTTTTCTAAAACAGGTTTGAAAAACAACTCTATATAAAATCATGAACAGTGGATTAAATTCCATTTTGAAATCTCACCCACACATGGAGTTCCAAAAAAACCATTTTCCACTTTTCTCACAAGAGAACACTTTCCAAACTCATTTCTAAAAAAATTAAAACACTTTGAATTCAATTTTTTTATTTTCGTTATTTAATATAATATTTTGTAATACCTTTTCAAATCAATTGAAAATTCAACCACAAAAAGAAAGAATAATCACATAGTCAGACACCAATATGTTAAGTTATACAACAAGATAAAATAAAAATAGGAACATATGTTTCAAATAATAAAATGAATAGAAACAGATACAATATATGCAAAAATAAAATCCCCAAAATAAACCAAAAAAGGATCCTAGTGTCAGGGTACTAACCAACGGGATTTAAATGGGAACTATCATGACTCAAAATGACACTTGGCTAAGCTATAACACGTAATGTGACGAAAAATGGGTTGAGGCTCATACAACCTAGCCTGGGATCTCATATTCCCCACTAGGGCACTCTCGGTCCCAAATTACCCATGAGAACACTTAGTCTCATTGGGGAATATTCCCACAATGGTCTCTCTTGTACATGGGGGAAACACTCCTAATAACTAACCTAGGTCAAGGAATCATCCACCTTAATAACCTAACCCATTTACCAAGTTCTAACATGATGATTAAATTTATTTTTTCTTAGTAAAGTGTCCCTTACTCAAGGATAAATCATTTAAAACATCACATACACCACAACCTACCCTAACAAAATCATCCCCATGTATAACACATAAAAACAACATATACAATGAAACAAAATAAACATCTCCATAATGGATAACATGCCAATAAGAACCTAAATAACCACTAATGGGATCAAGAGGGTATCACATCATTTATGAAAAAAAATCATAAAATTCTATATGGTTCATAAACATAAAACAAAACATGCTTGGAATGCCAAGAAATTTCACCGAATCACTTTTGAAACTCAAATGGAAATTCACTCTTCCTTTATAAAAAAACATATTTCAAAACATTTAAATATACAATGAGTTTTAAAATATGATTCATGTGGTTTAACGCACCCTTTTTAAAGCAAACAACTCGTTTAAAAATATCAAGAACATTAAATACCTAAAAAAAGGTTATCACGTACCTTTGAAAAAAATTCCACCCATTTTAAATCAAGAAATTCATGATAATTTATTTAACAATTTAAAAAAACCTAGTCACATGGTTTGAAATCCACTTTGAATTAAAAACACTTTTAAAACATCAATTTGGTGCTTTCTACCATGTTAAAAAGCAAACATAATTATTTAAAAACCAAAAGGTAGTTTTCAAAAACACTTTTGATGGATTCATATCCCATGGAAATGTTTCAAATTCACTTTTAAATTAAGACCCTAATGGGTCATACATATATTGGAATAATTTAAAATTTAAACCATTTTTTAAACAGTAATAAATTATAGTCATGTAATAGAAAGTGATAACAAAGAGACACCTACCTAGAACCAATGGTCATAATATTGGGATCAAGTTTTGTTGATCCAAAACATGTTTTATTAGAAGGATAATTATCCCACGTGAAAAATAGAGTCCCTCCAAACCCTAAAAACCTAAAATAATAATTTTAAAATCATCCCTAACCCTAGACACATCCTAACAGATATTAGGGTTCATGAAAGGGGTTAAATCGGATAGAGAATAAAGAATAAGAAGGAACTTGAAGTGATGAGAGCTTAAAACTTAAAGATTTCAAGAGAAAAATTCCAAAAATGAGGTGGATAAAAGGATTGAGTTTTGTGATAATGGGGTATCTTCCCGGGGTACCCCATGAAAGTGAGAGGGAAGGCTATAAAAGAAGAGGGATGTCGGTAGAGGGAGGTCTCCAGAAAAGAGAGATCATGTAAGGGGAGGCATCGTATGCATGTATGAGGCTAGTCCATGGGAGGTTATAGGGTGAGGGAGAAGTTGAGGTGAGGGTAACATTATATTTTGGAGTTTTTAATTTAAATAGAATTTAAAATATAAAAAAAACTCCAAATTTAAAACTAAGGTAAACCACACAGTTATAATGCACTTATTTTCTAAGAGTTATCCAACCACATATAGGGCACTAACCAAGCCAAACCCAGCCCCACATTGTTTCTCATATGTGTCTCGTGGTTTAGAAAACCATTCTCTAATCATGCTAAATGAAACATCCCAATTACATATTTGAACCGCATATTTATTTTACATTTTACCTTACCATGTGAAAGTTGTGTACCAAACCCCACACTCACCAAATTTCATGCATGTTTTCTCCTAGTACTCACAAATTTTCCCTCAGAATATGTGCCATAACATTTCACTAAAGGAAAAATTAAAAAAAAATCATACTTTTAAGCCTAAAATCCATGGGAAATTAAAACAAATACCAAACTAATAAAATAATAATAAAATAAAACCCACAATGACATGGTGGAGGTCACAAAATCCCCACCATAAAAATTTATTCCCTACATAAGCTCTTATGCCCAAGTAGAGGTAAAAAAGAAAATGAATTCTAAGGTAAGGCTCCCAGAAAACATAATACACAAGAAAAACCTAATCAAAAACTGATCAACAACCAAAAAAGGAAAATATATTATAAAATGGATACCAAGCATTGCTCTACCTGTCATTTAGGAACAAACTAAAATGGTGGAACAAATCATAACCATTTCCTCAAAACAAGAGAACATCACTGAGAAACCACATTACTAAAATATCTATACAGAATCCCCAAACTCTAAAGGAAAAAATCTGACCATAGTAAATCAGTCCAAAAACACTATGAGAGAATGCTCTAAGAAAAATAAAAATATATCAACAATCCAGGTCACCCAGAACATAGCACCCACCCAAATAGATCGCAATGAAAACCTTACTTGAAACAAAAAATAGCAATGTTCTAACCTATGGGTCACAACTAGAATACAAAGATGTTTAAATCCAACTCCCTAAAAAACTATCCCATTGTAACCCTAATAGAAAACATATATCGGTGGCATCCACATCCCAACACTAAACAAAACTACACCCCAAGTATCCAATCATGCACCCTAGGTCTTACCCATGTATAATAAAATAAGACCAAATGTCCCATGATCTAACCCAAGGAAGAGAATAAACTATCATCAAGAAATGAGGCATGAAAAAAATCCCTAAAAGTTACACTTCCCACAATGGCCACCCAAATAAACAAAGGTCCAATGCCTCATCAAGATGAAACTACTCTAAAACCAACAATAATAAATTTCAAAATGACCAGTTATTGATGAGAGACGCATCTAAAAACCTAAAGTTTACACCAAAAATATGGACACACAACCATCAAACCTCAGTCATCTCCAATAAAATATGAAAAAAATACCATACTAGAGCTCATATAAGAGATTCCAAAATAAAATTGATTTAATCATCAAGCCCAAGATTACGAGTCTAGACTACTAGACCCAATAATCTCAGAATGTTTTACTAAACAAACACTATCTAAGATAAAACAAAACCATGGCTCTCCAAAAACCTAAATTGCACATGTTTCCCCATTCAGAGCAAGGGGAGTGTTAAGAAAAGGGGGGAAGGGTCTATAAAACAAACACTATAAGTTTACACTAGTCATTTATAAGGGTATGGGGCCACACTAATAAATATAAGACATAGATCCTTGCATGGTCATGTACTTAAAATCACTCCAAAGTTGTCCCAATACACAAAAGGTATAAAAACACCATCTTTATTAATAAAAGAAATTCTTTTTCCAAAAAAACTTTTTTGAAAACCAAGACACCTTTTAAAATTGGACCTTCTTATATTCATAATAAAATGGAGACCATTTTAAAAATTAAAAACCTAAGTCCTTTCTTGGCTTGGTTACTTTTGAAAAATTTCCAAATTTGATTTTAAAACAAACATCACTTTTTTTTAAAACCAAAGAATTATTCTGAGTATTAAAATAAATCAAACAATTTTATTTTTCAAATAGTTTTCAAATCACTTACCCTTTTGAAATACACCAACTAAGGATAAAACCGCAATTTTAAAATCACCAGTTTCCCTTAAAATAGAAAAACATATATATTAAAACATTGTGTGCACCTGTTTAGAAAAAAAATCATCCACACATAACACATTTTCAAATTTCCAAATTAAATAAAATACTTCAAAACATTTCCTAAACCCAACCTTGTTTTACAAACAATACTTAAGGAATTTCCTTAAAACCAAAAACTTTTTCTCAAGAAATCCATTTTTCACCCACCCAATTAAATCTCATATCACATCAACTAACTGTATAACAAATGAATAACATAAGGATCAATTTAAAACTCTGTCCAAATTTTCCAAAATATCTCAAGACTATCCATGAAACGTATCTCATTACACAAACACAACCTAGGTAATCTAAGGGTCAGGTGTTATAAAAAAAATTAATTGGGATATGAAATTATTCTTAAATTTTCCACATGTTTAAAATCCACAAGAAAAATTTTCATTGGTCCATATAATGTTTTTAAAATTGAGTATTTATTTTTCATATGGTTTCTTAGGTCTTACAATCCAACCTCACACTTTAACTCCCACTTTTCAATTTCCATACCAACATCAAACCTGACCCCCCAAGGAAAATGAATCCATTCCATTGAGTATCAAACACCAAACCCATTATAATCAAACAATATTCCAACAACACCATCAAATGGAAAACGAGAATCAAAGGAAAATCCCAATTTTCAATTGAAACTTGACGTTCTTGGTGAGAAAGTGCTTAGGACACTCTCCTCACACCTACCTCTCAAATTCTGATAACCTTATCTCTGAGATACCAATACCACCAAATAAAATTTTGTATTCCAAATGATTTAGGATACTATATTAAATAATAAACCAATGTTATAATAGAATTTATAATGAACCATCTCATGTTATCCATTCAACTAATGCATGAACCTAACATACACTAGCCTGAAAGGTGTTACCGATCCTTAGAGGATAGCAATTAGTGCCTAGGAACCATAGAAAAACACTTAACAATAGTTTCTAACAATAATTAGAGAAACCATAATTCCATAAATATAATAAAAATTTGGCATGACCTATCTGTATATTAGACATTCATGCTGGAAAAAATAAAAAAAATATAAGGAAAGAAATAGATAGAATTCTCCCCAAAAACCTCCATCACCACCTCAGTCTCCCTATCCTACAAGGTAAATATTATCATAAAATTCCTATCCTCAGACACTATAATTTTAATATACCTCCAACCATAGAAAGAAATAAAATCCTAATTGGAAAAATTAAATCATTTTAAGGGAAACCATTCAAGCATTCTAGGGAAGTAAAGTAAGGTCCAACCAAATTATGTAATAGAAACACGATCCAAAAGTAGTAAAATAAAATTAACTCAAGAGGATCAATGACCTCAAGAGAGGCTATAAATTGGAACCATGAACCTATAAATAAAATTAAAATATAGGAATGAACACATAAGTACTTAGTAGGCTTTCACTACCTAATGAATCTATAAAGTCACTTTTATATTATATAAAAATAATTCTAGTTTTAAATAAAATAGAAAAATATAAATTTTTCATATGTATTTAAAATAAACAATAACACGAAGCATGTTTTTTAAAACTCATTTTCTTATATTTTTATTAAATAAAAATAATCACATGGAAAATTATTTTTTCTCGGTCCAAAACACTTGTCTAAAATACTATTTTAAAGTCCCACTTTTAAATAATTTCAAAATATATATTTTATAAATAAAAACTTGAAAACTCAAAGAGGTTTTTAATTTTCTAAAATGTTTTCTAAAATAAGTTTTAAAACCAACCATATATAAAACTATGCATAATTCCTTAAAACCTATTTTTAAATCTTACACACACTTAAAGATTCAAAAAAAATATTTTCCACTTTTCTCCCATGAGAAAAAATTTCAAACTCATTCCTAAAATTAGTTTTAAGTAAATTAAAATTCAATATTTCCTTTTCACTTTTAAAAAAATGTTCCATAATCCCATTTCAAATCATTAGAAAAGTAAACCTCACAAATAATGAAGAAGCACATAGTCAGACACCACTATGTCAAGTCATAAAATAGTATAAAATAAATGATAAGAATATAAGTTCCCTGAAATAAAATGAACAGAAGGGGATACAATACATGCACAAGTTAAATACCCAAAACAATCCTAAAATGGATCCCTGTGTCATGGTACTAAATAACGAGCTTCAAACAGATGCTAGAGTGACTTAGAATGAATCTAAGAAATAGTATCACATAACATGACTGCAAATAGGTGAAGTGTTAAATGATTCTCCCTGGTCACTCATAGTTCCCACTAAGGTTATATCGATCCCCATTCACCTATGATAACACTCCATCTCAAGGGGGGACATTCCCACATCAGGATCTCTTAGTCTTGAGGGAAATGTTCCTAATCACTAACCTAGGTTAGGGAATTATCCACATCAGTCACCTACATCATTTCTTTGGGACTACCATGAAGAGTAAATGTAGGTGTGCATAATCAATAATCACTTACTCAAGGAGTAATAATTTAAAATAACACACACACACCACCTCCTATACTAAAAAAGCACCCCATAGACAAAAAAACATAAACAACGTATTCAATTCACTAAATTAAACATTACCATATGGAATCACATGCCACTATGGACCAAAAGAATAAAAAAAAGATCAATAGGTTATCACATAATTTTTGAAAATTCATTTTCATAAAATAAAAAATGGGCCACCTCTTTAAAACAAAACATGCTTAGAATTACAATTCATTTCAACAAATAACTGTTGAAACACAAATGGGAACCCACTCTTCATTTTTTTAAATGCATTTGAAAACATTGAAATCTATAATGAGTTTCAAAATAAAATCCCAATGGGATAACACATCATTTGAAAATCAACCAACTAATTTTGGAATTTTAAAATCTTTAAATACTTCAAAAAAAAGTTTATCACAATCCATTGAATATAACTAAGCTTCCATTTTTAAATCGAGAAACCCAGGTCAATTTATTTAACACTTTCAAAAAACTTGGACACATGGTTTGAAATCCACTTTAAAATAAGAACACTTTTAGAACATCAAGTATGTTCCAACCACCACATTAAAAATCTAAATCATTATTTAAAAACCAACAATAGAATTTATAAAAACACTTTGAATGGATTCACATACCATTCCAAAGTTTCTAATTAATTTTTAAATTAACTAGGACCCTCATGGGACATAAATATTGACTTAATTTAAAAATTAAAAAAAATAAACATCAGTAATTATAGGAATGTAATTTAAAATGATGGAAAAGAAACACCCACTTAGGGGCAATGGAAATTAAGCTAGAGGAAAGTTGTGGTGATCTGAAATATGCCACCATTGAAGGTGAAGGCTCTTACATGTAAGAGGGATCCCTGATAAACCCTAAACACCCAAAATTATAATTTTAAAAGTATCTATAACATAATATGAAACTTGAAAATGATTAGGATTCATGAAATGGGGAAATCATATGGAGAATAAGGCAAAGGAAGTTAAAGAGAGGATAGATTACCACTTGAATGTCATAAGAGAAAAACACAAGAAAAAGAAGAGATTTAAATGAGGGAGTCACATGAACATGGTGCCTCAGCCTTGGGTCTCACATGTGAGTGAGAGGGGAGCCTCCAGAAGAGGGGATATTCCAACAAGGGGAGCTCATGCAGAAGGAGGCCATTGGATGTGGGAGCTTGTATAAGGGCAGGTATCACACATGAGAAGGGGGAGGTCCACGGGATGGTATTTTGTAAGGGAGAGGGGTGAGGTGATGGTAATATTAAATTTATGTGTTTTAAATTTAAAATGAATTAAAAATATATAAATAAAACCACTAAATTTAAAAACTTGGATAAATTGCATGGTTAGGCCACACAATTTGTCTGGTTTTTCACCAACTATGTGCAAGGTACTTCCAAGCCAAACCTCTCCCCAAATAGTTTCTCCTAGGATTCGTATGGTTAGAAAATCCACTCTAAAACAATACGAAATGGAACTTCCCAACTACATATCTAAACTTAATGTATATCATATGGTTTACCTAATCATGCACATGTTGTTCAGAACACCCCAAACTCACTAAAGTTCTTGTATAGTTACTCCTAGGAATCTCATATTTTCCCTCATATTGTGATCCTTAACCATACGCTGAAAGAAAACATAAAAAAATTTCTATGTTTCATGTTGAAACTCTATGTAAAATTAAAACTACCACCAAAATCATAAAATAGTAATAAAATAAAAACCACAGTGACATGGTGGGTATCATATAAGAACCTCCAACATAGATTGAAAATATCCACATACTCTCCCTCCGACATAGAATACACAAGGATTCCATCAATGAACACAACTATGATCCAATAGAGAAACTCATGGAACACAAAACTAGTTATTCTTATAAACACAGCTGGTGCATTTACAACTCAAAAAGGAATTACCAAGAACTCATAGTACCATAATAACATTTAAAGGCAAGCTTCAATATATCATTATTCATCACCCTTATATAATGGTATATCAACTAAAAATTTATCTTTTACACTACTACAAAAATGGGCAATAACAGCGCTAAAATCGGGCTTTAACAGCGCTAGAAAAGCGATGTAAAGCTCAGCGCTGATAAAGGGGGGGTCCTTTAACAGCGCTAAAAAGTGCTGTTATATGTTTCCTTTAACAGCGCTTTTTTAGCGCTGTTAAATCCCTGCCTGCTGCTAATAAAAAACCTGCACTAGTATAGCCAGCCGAGCAGACCTGCACAAAAACCAGTATATCAACCACAGACCTGCACAAAAACCAGTATATCAACCACAATCATGTCATCAACCGATCACAACCCAACCAAACAGTGTTCTTACCATGAGTTAGATACCATCTACCCAGAAACCAAAACTACCTCATTACATAGTATCACAAAATATTCTTACACAACTCAGAAGATAAATACTAGAACATTCCACTATGCATTGTTTCTCCTTGGATTGTCACTTGGTTTTGACAAATCGTGCAGAGCCCGTGCTCCTTGAATCATTCTGCAATACATAAAAAGGATATCCTAACTCTCCCAACCATCACCCTTAGTAATTATGTATATTAATACAAAAAAGGTAACATATCATAAATTGGGGGACTGTAATGAGACATCAAGATTAACATTCTATATATAGGATCGATGTCTGGTAGGATTGGTTGCGTTGATACATGACTCTACCTGGACCTCAAAAATAGATATATGATCTCACTCCAGGACTTTCAGAGAGACTCCAACTATGTCTAGGACGTCCTACTGAAGCGATCGTACTACCGTAAGTCGGAAAAGATACCAAAACCATCCTAGGAAGGATCATCGGAGCCAACCCTAATGAAATATGTCCTTGATATAGTGTTCAAAGAGATCAATCATGGTACATAAAATTATGTGTCATTTAAAGGGTCACATGCCTTGTCGCTTTACCCTGGGTAACTCCAATGTTCAGCTGCCTGTGTGAATATACATGTCATATCAATAGGAAATTACATGGCACGTTAAAAAACATATACGTGTTACCCTTTGATCTTGTGTCCTCTTATGCACCCTTGCCCTATGTTAGTACATGACGTCGATCTCGTGTGATTCTTCCTGTGTATCTGTACAAGGGATAAACTGCGTAAGTGGCTAATTAAAGACGTGTAGTGGGATATATTCCATGTAGGAAAGCCATGTAATCCACCCCATGTTTGTGTATCTCAAAAATTCATGCCAAGTCTTGGGGGAGGGTCTACACTACATGTGAGGTGGATATCTCAGTTGTTGATTTCACTTAAAAATAAGTCCATTTTGAACAAAACAGAGGCACTTTGAGTGGTGTCGACCACACCGGGCCTCGGATTGAGTCGAGGTTGACTCATACACATCAAATTTGACCCATGGATCATTGTCCTTATGTTTAAATAGAATCCGAATGCGTTTGGTCAGTTTCCCATATGTCAGTTGTTGATTTCTCACTTAAAATTAAGTCCATTTTTAACAAAAACAGAGGCACTTTCAGTGGTGTCGGCCACACCCACTAGTGCAAAAACACTTTTTCGCGTCGGTTTTTTTTAATTTTTAACGTCGGTTATAAACCGACGTCTTTATAGGCGACGTTAAAAATAAAGTTTTCACGTCGGTTCTTAGAAACCGACGCGAAAACTAATTCGCTTATGAGCTTCGGCGTCGGTTTTTTATAAAACCGACGCCGAAGCTACATTTAGACATTATTTTCCGCGTCGGTTCATTAAAAAACCGACGCGGAAAAGATAGTCGACTAGGTTTTCGGCGTCGGTTTTTAAAATAACCGACGCCGTAATTTTTTTTTTTTTAAATAAAATACATATATTTTCTCCTCCAAACAAATCGGAACCCTGAACAAAAATAACGAAGTATACAAAAACAATTAAACAACTTTAACAGAAGTACTTGAGAAAACTCAAAGTAAAGCAGAATTAAAATACACGTACCTACATGGTGCATTTTCTTAATCTAACCATACTCAGTATCAATCATTGTAAGTTTCCTCCCATAGATAGCACCAATCCTGTCAAAACAGTAATGAAACTAAGGAGATGTGCGTGAAAAATCAATCCAAGATATTAGTGCAATGAATAAACATTAAATGAAAATGTGTAATTTATTTGAATCATTCATTTTTTCACAAAGTAAATTACCAAAATGAAATGTTACGACTCCTGATCAAAATTCCAGGAACACTCAGCCGATGCAACCTCTTCCTCACCTCCCCCACTGAAGATGTTGGGGGTGTCTTTTCACCATAGGATCCCCACCACCCCCAACCTCAGGTTTTTATATTTTCTCTGTATAGACGTGCATTACCCATTCACTATTGTTATTTGTTTAAGTTATGGAATAACAGAGAAATAAGTTTGAGTGCAAAAAATAGGTTAGAAAATTGAAATCAAATGCAGATTGAAGAGACATAAAGAAACATACCTTAAAAATTGACGCCTTCTATTTTATCTTTGTGCGAACCCACTAAGCATTGTTTCAGGTATTATGTGATATGCTTCTCGGTAATCATTTTTTGATATTTATTTGCATAAAAAATAAAAAGGCCTAGAAGATATTGATGTGCATTCAAGGGAGACAATTTTTAGTGTTTGTGAATGTTATTTTGCTATACGAATCTCTATGTTCATGATCCAAGTACCACCCTACAGATCTGTCACTGTACAGACAAATGATTTTAAGAAATAACAATGAAAAGAAATATAATAACTAATTCTGAATTAAAATACACGTACCTGAAATATACGACATGCTTATTGTTGGTTATTGTTGAAGGATTCATTTGATTATTAGTAGATTCAATAAAACTGTTTTTGCAGAGGCACTTGAGAAAACTCAGTAAAGCGGAATTAAAATACACGTACCTGAAATATATGACATGCTCATTGTTTGTTATTGTTGAAGCATTCATTTGATTATTAGTAGGTTCAAACACCTAATATATCATAAGAGTTAGTTTTTTAAACCCATATATATTATTATTTATAAATATTAGTATACATACCTCAAATCTTAATCAGACTTAACAAATAGTCCGCAAAAGTAGATTGAATATGAATCATATCAGATTGAGAATATGACTGTGAATCATTGAATACCTATAATAATATTGAATGATATGAAATTAATAAATAGAAGAAAGTGGATGAAAATATATAAAAAAGTTAATACAACTAACCTTATGAAAATCAGTAGTTTCCCCAGTTGTGATTATCTCGTACATAAATCGTAGAATATAATAACCACATTCAACGCTTCCATTTTGACGATGACACTGCAGTTATAAAACATTTAACTAATAATGAAACCCAATATATAACAAAAATATAAAAACTAATTACCTGTACTTCCACATATTTGATTTTCGTTGGTTTCTTTTCATTTGTAAAATGTTTCCATGAACTGCATTTTTTTATATAAGAACTAATAAAACTTTTGTAAACAATTAAAATTAAACATAACGAACTTCTAAAAATAAAAAAACAACTTACCTGTTTAATAAGTTGGAAAACGGTTTACGCACTTTTCCTAATAAAGAGAAAAACCAATATAAGGTGCATTCATTTGGGAAAAATACACCTAACATCCAATGCCCCCTATAATACAAAAAGTTCATAATTAATGACATTATAATGATCATGAGTTCAAAATTATGTTGATATTCTTACTTATCAAGAAATGGCAAAAACCAGCACTGAATCTCTGTTTTTGATAATCTCTCGGATATATATTGAACTCTTTCATCATTTTTCACATGTTTGACTTCCAAGGAAATGTACTCTGGATCTATAAAGCTATAAATGCTTGTAGTTTCATTTTGTAAAAGAATCCTTTATAGATACCTAATTTAAAAAGAAAATATAGTTAGTCAATGACATAACAATATTTTATTAAAGAAATAGCAATTCAAACATCAATTTACTTACATGGAAAACAACTGCACCACATTCAGCCCGATCTCTTCAAAATTAACTAAATTCATGATATCTTCTTTCAATATTCTCAATTTATAATTTCTTCCACATATATCGGACGTCATCCGAAACTCATAGATAAAATTCAAGGAAGAAGAGCACTGAGATAATCTTTTCAACCCAGAAGAAATATCAGAAGTATCTACAGCCGACTGTTTCTGAACATTTTGCTGCATTTGTACAGTTTCTTTTGCTTTTAGATATTCCTATATAAGTTAAATGTCAGAAAACATTATAAGTAATTTGGAATCATTTCTAATTACTAGTTAAAAAAACTCATACCTCATGTGAAATATAACGAAGAAGTGCAGTTGGCCAAAGTAAAAAATGGCCCATGCATTCCCCAACACTGGTGATCTCCGCAGTAGGAAATGGTAGTAGAGCAGTAGGATCTATAATAACAAGTACTGATACTCTAACCTGACCCATCTGCATAGGCTGATGATGTACCGAGTCCCCCAAAAAATACACTTGTCCTAACGCAACAATATGTACATGAGGATCTCCCGCAAACAACTCACAATATAAGGTTCGATCCGATGGAGGAGGTGGAGGCTCAAAGTTAGCAGGTGGGGCAGGGTAGTCAGGGTGAGCAGGCTGAGAAGTCAGAAAAATGAAAAGGGTATATTAGTGTTTAAAATTTATAACATAGAAAAATTGATTAAAAATTAAATAAAATAATATACCTCAAATGGTTGCGCAGACGGGGCAGGGTAAGCAGATGAGGCAGGGTAGTCCGGGTGAGTTGGCTGAGAATGTTGAAAAATGAAAAAGTTATATCAGTGTTTATAATTTATAAAATAGACAAATTGATGACATTAAATAATATACCTCGGAAGGCTGCCCAGACGGTGTTGGGTAAGCATATGAGGCATGATAGTCTGAGTGAGTAGGCTGAGAATGTTGAAAAATGAAAAAGTTATATCAGTGTTTATAATTTATAGAAAATAAAAATTGTTAACAGTAAATAATATACCTCGGAAGGATGAGCAGACTGTGACTGTCTTTCCAAGTGTTCTAATAAAGCCTTCTGTACTGCTGCTTGAATTTGATCACCCATAGACCGTTTCATATCCTGCAGCTCTTCTTTTAAGGATTCGATTTCCGGGTCTCTTGGTTGGTTACTCTTACCAAAAACTTTCCGAATACTAACACCCGCCTGATATCCTCTAACACGGCCGGGGTGTTCAGTCTTTCCCAAAGAAGTGGCTAGGATATCCATCCTACCCTCGGGTATAAAAGAGCCTTGTGTCTCTTTCTCCTGAAGTTCATCCTGAAATGAAAAATAAAAAATTTATATTAGTGTTTATAAATTATAAAAAAGGAAAATTGTTAACAAAGAATTAATATTTACTTACAATTATATCAGCCACTTGATGAGCTTCGTCTGTAAGATATTGTTCATTTTTTCTTCTTCTTGCTCGTTTCCATTTCTCATGGCGAGTGGGAGGAGATGGAGGACCATACTGGACCTCTTCTGAACCACTACTTGATCGAGCTCTTAATGCTTCAAATTTTTCTTCAATAATTTTCTGCTCCAAATACGAGTATCCTCCACGTGATAAAGTATGAGGGTATACGTTTTTCAACTGGATCTCTTGATGAGATCTTCTGGAGGCCTGTTACATAAAAATAAACACATAAGTAATAAGGAAAATATAGCATAAATTTTAAAATATAAAACAATTACAATACTTGAAATTTCTCTTCCTGACGACTATCAACAAATCGCTTCCATGTTTCTTCATCTATATATGGATACTTAAGACATGGGCTTTCAAACCTTCTCTTTCCAAAAACATAATCTTTCGTCAGTTTGTTTTTAAAATCTCTCCATCGAACCGCCGCTAAAGAGAGATGTCTTTTCCTAATTTCTTTGGTTTCCTCAAAATTGAATGTCATCTGTAATTGAAAAAATTAAATATGTCATTTAAACTATATAATATTAAAAAAATGAGATAAAATAAATAAATAAAGATATTTTACCATCACGGCCTCCCAAAGCTGTTGCTTCGCCGTCCTGTCCACTGACTTCCAATCAGGATATAAAATACTAATCCTGCAACGGCTCTGCATCGCTATATAACTGACAAACTGAACTGCATTTGGGCCAACTGCATTATTATTATCATCAAAACGGATGTGTAATTTGTTATCATCACGAGCGAGTGATAGTTTTGGTAAACGTGTAATACCACGTCTACCAACTAGAGAACTTGATTTTTCAGTAGTAACTGGAGAAGTCTCCTCCGCCGAGGACGCATCAGTAGTCCTGCAATTTTTTTTAATAAATTAACAGTTTTATTTCATTAAAAATGTATATTACTGAATATTTAATAATATGTCAAAATAGATATACCTCGGTAACTGCTCATCTTTATCTGTATTTAACATTGCTACTAGAAAGTGTAATGAAATTTTGGGTACCTGCATATCATTAGAAAACTGAATAATTAGAAACAAGGAAATGAAAAATAAATATGTAAAAATAGAGGCATGCATTTATAAGTTTTAAAAATAGACACAAAATATAAATATTTACCAGAAAAATTAGGAGACTAATTTAGTGTTTTCCCATGTCCCTTCATCATGATCGGTACGTACTGCATGCACTATGTCTGTCTTATATTCATTGTAATCATCTGAAAATTGCATAATAGATGAATAACGCTCATGTAAATCACTAGCATCATCAGAATCATCATCATCACCCAAATGATATCTTTTCCCTTGAAAAACAACTGACCACTGATCATTCGACGGATCAATGACATAAAATACTTGTTTTGCATGTGTCGCCAAGATAAATGGTTCCTCATTGTGATTAAATATTTTCAAATCAACCAGTTTAAACCCATATTCATCATGTTTCACGCCACTATTACTATCAACCCAATTGCACTTAAAAATAGTGACTCGAAATTTAATATAATCAATTTCCCATATGTCTTCAATAACTCCAAAATATGATGTTGATGCAGAAATTGGGTTTTTATCTTTGGCACTCGAAAAATGCACTGCTTCAGCGAATACCATCACACCACTATTCTGAACGGTACTCTTGTCATCCAGGTTTTTTGTGTAAAATGTGTAGCCATTGATATCAAAACCAGACCAAGTGATCACATTAAAAGATGGTCCCCCTGATAACCACTTCAATGTTTCTGATACAGATATATCTGAGGTGACTTTCTCTTTAAACCATGAAACAAATGTCTTCTTATGCTCAATCATCAACCACTTTTCATTTCTTTTCTGATATCGTAACTTTAATTCAGCAATATGTGAGGATATATATGGTTTAACCTCATCTGTGTTGTTCAAAATGTATAAATGTGCTTGCATCACTTCATCACGTGGAATGAACTTTACCTTTAAGCCTCGAACCCCTCTACCTTCTCTGTCAACTGTCATATGTCGAGATAGAGGGAGACCAATATGCTCCACCTCATTCAAATAATCAGTACAGAACTCAATCACCTCTTCTGATACATATTTTTGAACAATAGAGGCCTCTGGTCGATAAGGATTTTTAACATATCCTTTCAAAATTTTCATATATCTTTCAAAAGGATACATCCATCTTAAATAAACAGGCCCACACATTCTTATCTCACGCACCAAATGAACCAATAGATGAACCATTATATCAAAAAATGTGGGTGGGAAATACATTTCTTGTTGACAAAGAATAAGAGTTGCTTCATTCTCCAACAAATCTAACAAATTTGGATCAACGACTTTGCTACAAATGGATTTAAAGAAATTACATAACCTGATGATTGTCTTCCTGACAGCTTTCGGTAATATACCACGCACTGCTACTGGTAGAATTTGTTGCATTAACACATGACAATCATGTGATTTCATACCTATTAATTTACAATCCTTCAATGACACAAAATTATTCACATTTGAAGAAAACCCGCTGGGTACTGTAATACCATGAAGACACTGACAAAAATTCATCTTTTCAATCTTGCTTAATGTGTGACAAGCCGGAGGTAAATATGTTCTTTTTCCTTTCACAGCGGGAGCTAACTCCAAACGAATTCGCATTAATATCAAGTCCAATCTAGCATGTAATCCATCTTTTGTCTTTCCTTTTATGTCTAACAAAGTTCCAATCAAACTATCACATATGTTTTTCTCAACATGCATAATATCAATGTTATGTTTTATCTCTAAAAATCTCCAATAAGGTAGTTCGAAAAAAATAGACTGCTTCTTCCAGATATGTTTTTGTAAACCAGAACTTTTTCTCTTTCCAAATGTTGAATCAATATCTTTCACTCTGTCATAATATTCTTCAGCTGACAATGGTTGAGGGGGGAGGTTGTATTCTTGTAAACCGTTAAATGCTTTTCTCAATCTACGATAAGGATGATCAATTCGCAAAAATCTTCGATGTCCCATGTACATTGTCTTTCTTCCATTCTGCAATTGATAATATGAAGTTTGTTCTTCACAAATTGGACATGCTTTATGTCCCTTAACACTATATCCAGATAAGTTTCCATACGCAGGAAAGTCGTTTATAGTGAATATTATCATAGCACGCAAAAGAAAATACTCTTTCTTGTATGCATTGAAAACTGTAACACCTTTCTCCCATAGCAGTTTTAAATCCTCAATCAATGGTGTAAGATACACATCAATATCATTTCCCGGTTGTTTTGGTCCAGAAATCATCAAGCTCGTCATAACATATTTTTTCTTCATACATAGATGTGGGGACAAGTTGTAAAGTACCAGCAAAACAGGCCATGAACTATGTTGGCTACTGAGGCTCCGATATGGATTCATTCCATCAGTACACAATCCCATTCTGAGATTTCTAACTTCACTTCCAAAATCATGAAATTTTTTATCAAAACTCTTCCACTGTGGTGAATCGGCAGGGTGACGTAAGTTACCATCAGAAATGCGCTCAACTGAATGCCATCTTAACCTTTTTGCATCATTTGAATTTGCAAATAGACGCTTCAAACGAGGAATAATTGGAAGGTACCAAAATTCTTTAGATGGAGTTTTGATTTTGGTACCTAAAAATAAATCAGAATTGAATTATCAGAATTGTTTGAAAAAAATATTGGATGATATCATTGGAAAGTAAAAAAAAAATCATAACGTTACATGACATCACCTGAAAATGAATCTGAGTTGACTTTCTCATCCATCTTATAGCGCGATGTTCCACATGTAGGACAACTTGATAAATGTTCATTTTCTTTCCTATACAGTACACAATCATTGGGGCAAGCATGTATCTTTTTATACCCCAATCCCATTGGGCATAATATTTTCTTCGCCTCATAATTGGAATCTGGAAGCCCATTGCCTTCTGGAAGAAGCTCTTTTAAAAGCTCAAGTAAACTGGAGAAACTTTTATCACTCCACCCATTTTTTGATTTTAAGTTAACTAATCTCAAAACTGCTGATAACACTGTATATTTACTACAACCTGGGAATAATGGTTTCTCAGAATCTCCATACAATCGTTCAACAGTTGGTGTTTTTTCGATGGTTTCAACACCTAAATCATGAATTAATTCTTCAATACGATCCTCTGCCTCATTATGAATATCGTCATCAACATTGGATGTTGAATTTTCAGTTCTTTCACCATGCAAGATCCAACGTGTATAATTAAGGCTAAAACCATAACAAATGAGATGATCTTTGATTTCTCTGAAGTTTAACTTTCTCATATTTACACACTTCACACATGGACAGAAAATCAAATCAATATTTTGATTATGCCGTTTAGCAAATTCCAAAAAATTGTCAACTCCTCTTTCATATTCACTAGTAGTTCTTCGTAGATAAATCCAATTATGATCCATTAATACCTGATATCACAATATAATTGATGAATATATTAAAACATAAAAACATTTAAATATCTATCAGATAAATTGTAATCAAAAACATATTCCATAAAAACTATTGATAATCAGATAAAAGACATCAGATATGAAACATGTTTACAAATACAGTAAACAGTTAATTTTAATATTATATACATGTGTGTTATATTGAAATACAAGGACAAAATGGTTAAATCAAAGGTTTCATTTTTTGAAAATAAAGTTTCATGATATAAATATTATATGAATGACATACAAGATAATATGATTTCTCACTATGACTACTATTGATCACACTATATTTATTTTTTTATTCATTTGATGTAACATGAATGAATCATTGAAAAATTAATGTGAAAAATAGTGCAATAACTATCCTTATTTAAGACAATGTGTATTAAGAGACATGATACAATTTTTGGTGACTATGATAACTCAACTCCCTCAATCCATGAGTTTTATAATAGGGAACTATGAACATATAAATTCATTATGGAGGGATAAAAATTCCATTGCATATTGTAGGTGACAACTTACACCCCCATCCATGGGTCTATTGCAGCAAAACATGTCAAGGAATGGATCAACATGAAGAGAAATATATTATCCATCCATGAAAGATTAGATCATGAGAATGTTTTATTTTCAGCCTATGACTTAGAGGGGGAAGTAAATCATTTCATGACTATTATTTAGAGGGAGAGAAAGATGAATACATATAATCAATGGAATGAGATTAGTTTAAGAGGACATTTATTAAAAATGCATGAATCTAACCCCACATATGAAAGTGGAAAGGTATTTTTGAACATTAATAGAGGGATAATGATTATATTATTATCTACGAAGAAATAATTACAATACATTATGATTCTAGTCGTATTATGGACATTGCAAGAAAAATTATTTATTATATAATGGCATGAAAATAATTATTCAAATTTCTTTAACATAATAGATAGTGGTAATTATTCATATCTTAGTTAAATGATGAGACCCAAAAAGAATTGAGGAATTTGGCATGGTAAATCTCGAGAAGGAATGAAATAACAACAAACTACATGCAAAAATGTGAGTGAATTCATTTAACACAATAAAATTATTTTTTTGAAGAAGAATTTATTAAAATGGAAATGGAATTAAAAATATAGTACTTCATAATGTAATGAAAGATCATTTTAAACAGGAATAATGATAATACAAACAAAAAATTTGAAGTTCAACCTGAATGGAGATGTTAAATCGAAACTGCGACCGGTATAATTACTTCCAAAAACAAACAATATCAAATCTACACCAACAATGATAATACAAACAAAAAATAATGATAAATTACAACTAAAATCTAACCAATAATCAAAATCACGCAAAATAGGGTTATTGATAAAGAAATAAACAATGGGATATGAAACAAGAGATAAATAGGAAGAACACATACCCAAAATCGTGCAGACGACAAAAAACCTTCAACAATGGCCGTCCAAGATCGCAAATCAAGTTCGAAGGTCGTCGGGAGTCCGAAGCGCCACAGCGGAACTCGATTTCGACGAACGAACAAAATGAGGGTTTCTGACCGTGAATATTTTTAAAAGACTTTTCGCGTCGGTTTTAAGAAAAACCGACGTGGATTTTTTTTTTTTTTTTGAGTTTCGGCGTCGGTTTTCATGAAAACTGACGCCGAAACATTTTAAAAATTTATTTTCCGCGTCGGTTTTCTTAAAAACCAACGCGAAAAATCAACGCATAAGATTATTCGCGTCGGTTTTTAGGAAAACCGACGCGGATAATATGTATACTAATATTTTCCGCATCGGTTTTCCTAAAAACCGACGCGAAAAATCAACGCATAATATTATTCGCGTCGGTTCTTAGGAAAACCGACGCGGATAATATGTATGCTAATATTTTCCGCGTCGGTTTTCCTAAAAACCGACGCGCAAAATCAACGCATAATATTATTCGCGTCGGTTCTTAGGAAAACCGACTCGGATAATATGTATCCTAATATTTTCCGCGTCGGTTTTCTTCAAAACCGACGCGAAATATCAACGCATAATTATATTTGGCGTCGGTTTTGTGTAAAACCGACGCCAAAAATTCCCCGCACATACTATTCGCGTCGGTTTTTAAAAAACCGACGTTATTACGACGACGTTAAAGCCCGTATTTCCACTAGGGACCGGGCCTCGGATTGAGGCGGGGTTGACTTGTTCATGTCACATTTGACCCATGTATCGTTGTTCTAAAGTTTCAACAGAATCCGAATGCGTTTGGTTGGTTTGTCGTATGTTAGTTGTTGATTTCACTTAAAATTAAGTCCATTTTTAACAAAAACAGAGGCACTTTGAGTGGTTTCGGCCACACCGGGCCTCGGATTGAGGTGGGGTTGACTCTTACACGTCACATTTGACTCATGGATTGTTGTCCTTAAGTTTCAATAGAAACCGGATGTGTTTGGTCGGTTTGGTGTATGTATGTAAAATATTGTCCATTTTAAACAAAATACATACACTTGGAGTGATACCAGCCACACCGCGTCTCGTATTGAAGCAAGTTTGACTCGTACACGTCACATATGACCCATGGATCATTTTACTAAAGTGTTAACACAATCCTAAGGCGTTTGGTCAGTTTCACGTATGTCAGTTGTTGATTTCACTTAAAAATAAATCCATTTTGAACAAAATAGAGGCACTTTGAGTGGTGTCGGCCACACCGGGCCTCGGATTGAGTCGGGGTTGACTCTTACACGTCAAATTTGACCCATGGATCATTTCCCTTAAGTTTCAACAGAATCTAAATGCGTTTGGTCGGTTTGCCGCATGTCAGTTGTTGATTTCACTTAAAAATAAGTCCATTTTGAACAAAAGAGAGGCACTGTGAGTGGTGTCGGCCACACCGGGCCTCGGATTGATGCGGTGTTGAATCATACACGTCACACATGAGTCATTTATCGTTGTGAAAAAGTATCAACGCAATCAGAAGCCGTTAGATCGGTTCGGCGTATGTACGTAAAATATTGTCCATTTTAAACTAAATACATACACTTGGAGTGATACCGGTCACACCGCGCCTCTGATTGAGGCGGGGTTGACTCGTACACGTCACATTTGACCCATGGATCATTGTCCTTAAGTATCAATAGAATCCCAATGCGTTTGTTCGGTTTGTCGTATGTCAGTTGTTGATTTCACTTAAAATTAAGTCCATTTTTAACAAAACAGTGACACTGTGAGTGGTGTCGGCCACACCGGGCCTCAGATTGATGCGGTGTTGAATCGTACACGTCACACATGAGTCATTGATTGTTGTGAAAAAGTATCAACGCAATCAGAATCTGTTAGATCGGATTGGCGTATGTACGTAAAATATTTTCCATTTTAAACTAAATACATACACTTGGAGTGATACCGGTCACACCGCGCCTCTGATTGAGGCGGGGTTGAATCTTACACGTCACATTTGACCCATGGATAGTTGTCCTTAAGTTTCAATAGAATACCAATGTGTTTGGTCGGTTTTCCGTATGTCAGTTGTTGATTTCACTTAAAATTAAGTCCATTTTTAACAAAACAGTGACACTGTGAGTGGTGTCGGCCACACCGGGCCTCGGATTGATGCGGTGTTGAATCGTACACGTCACACATGAGTCATTGATCATTGTGAAAAAGTATCAATGCAATCAGAAGCCGTTAGATCAGTTTGGTGTATGTACGTAAAATATTGTCCATTTTAAACTAAATACATACACTTGGAGTGATACCGGTCACACCGCGTCTCGGATTGAGGCGGGGTTGAGTCGTACACGTCACATATAACCCATGAATCGTTGTCCTAAAGTGTCAACACAATCCGAAGGCGTTTGGTCGGTTTCCCGTATGTCAGTTGTTGATTTCTCACTTAAAAATAAGTCCATTTTGAACAAAACAGAGGCACTTGGAGTTGTGTCAGCCACAACAGGCCTCAGATTGAGGCGGGGTTGACTCGTACATGTCACATTTGAAGGTGAGTATGCATACACGATAGTTTACCTTCTTAGAGAAGGGTTTCTGGAAGAGTATAAAAGACATGAAGCAATGAAGATCATTAGAGTGTTGGAGCAAATGTGGTTGCTACAAACAATGTGGAAATCGGCTTGTGCAAAGCGACCTAAGTTAAAACTTGCAGCTGCTTGAGAGACTTGTTCAGTCTCAAGGTTAGGAGCACCAGAATGTGCAGAAGTCATTATCTGCAAAAGTGGTTGAACAGTTCATTCAAATTACATAAATTCTGTAATGATAAGATAATAACATGAGATAACAAGATCTATATTACAAACAAAATATAACCTATTTACTGAACTCTCTTTCTTTTTTTCAAAGGTTGAAGAGATTTGACACCTCTATCGACAATCCAAATCCCTTCATTGTGGTCTCCTCTAACATACAAAACATCATCTGCATTGGGACCGCTCCGAATTGATTGTGACGTACCACTAAAAGGATCGTCCTCAACTGAATTTTCATCGGAACCCTCAATAGTTTTGGATGATAATAGAACAATCGACCACTTTCGGTTTGCGGGATATGGAACATAAAAAACTTGTACCGCTTGTGATGCCATTATTACTGTTCGTCTTTGTACCCTTCTTTACTAAAATCAACTTTCAAAAATCCCCATTCATCTATTTTAACACCACTATTGTTATCAATCCATTTGCATTGAAAAATCGGCAATTGAAATGTCGTATAATCCAACTCCCATATTAGTTTGATAATGCCAAAGTATGACATATTTGCATAAATTGGATTTCTATCCTTACTACCAGAAACATGCATCGCTTCAGCCACTAGTGTAACTCCACTATTTTGCATGGTACTCTCTTCATCATGTTCATCCGTATAGAATGTATAACCATTAATTACATACCCACTGTAAGATAATACATACACACTTGGTCCAGCGGCTAGCCATCGAAGTCGTTCTGAAATTGAATTCGGATTTTCATCCAACTGCTTAAAAATATGGTCCTGAAACCATCCTATAAACTGGTGATTATGTGTATCTGCTAACCATTTTTCATCCCTCGATGGATTCAACTGCCTAAGAATTTCTTTGTGAGTTTCAATATATGGAGCAACCTCCCAACTGTTATGCAAAACATAAAGATAAGCCTGCTCCCGATCTGTAATACTGATTGTTACAACTTCTCTTCCAGAAATTCCCCCACCCTCAATGCGTCCAGTGTGACGAGATTTCGGGAGACCAATGCTTTCCACATCAGATAGGTATTCAATACAAAATTCAATGGCTTCCTCAACAATATATCGCTCCACTATACAACCCTCTGGCCGACTTCGATTTTTGACATATCCTTTCAAAATCTTCATATACCGTTCAACAGGATACATCCATCTATAGTGCACAGGACCACAAAGTCGAATCTCTCTCACCAAGTGAATCATCAAATGAACCATCATATCAAAGAATGTTGGTGGGAAGAACATTTCTAATTCACATAATATGAGGACAATTTCTTTTTCCATAGCTGGCAATTTCCCCGGGTCTAAAACTTTGCTACATATAGCTTTGAAAAAGAAACAATGTTTGGTTAACGTATGACGAACATTCTTGGGTAAAATGCAACGTAAAGCTATAGGAATTAGATCTTGCATCAAAACAAGGAAATCATGTGATTTCAAACCTTTTAACTTCAAATCATTCATTGACACAATGTTCTTGATATTTGATGAGTACCCCTATGGAACCTTTACATCATTAAAGAAGTTAGAAAACTGATACCTCTCTGCCCTAGAAAGAGTATAAGCAGCAGGAGGAAGAAACATTCGATTTTCACCTTTCACGGGAGCCAACTCTTCTCGTATTCCCATGTCAACCATGTCCAACCTTGCCTTAATTCCATATTTTGTTTTTCCAGGGGCATTTAGAAACATTCCAATAACACTATCACATACATTTTTTTCCACATGCATCACATCAAGAAAATGTCTGACGTACAAACAATTCCAGTATGGTAATTCAAAAAAAACTGATCTCTTTTTCCAACCGATTTTCGTAAGGTTTTTCGAAAATGGTTTACCAAAAACATTGTTCATATCTTTTACTTTCTCAAATAGCTGATCACCTGTTAGTGGAGACGGTGTTGTGCATTTTTCTGAACTTCCATTGAATGATGTCGTCCAAGATCGGTACTTATGCCGACGAGGTAGAAATCTACGATGTCCTAGAAACACATATTTCGATGAATGTTTCAACCTAATTGATTCTGTATCTTCTTCGCACACGGGACACCCATGAGTTCCTTTAATGCTATAGCCTGACAAATTTCCATAAGCAGGGAAATCATTTATTGTCCCATACAACATCGCTCTCAACGTGAAGTATTCACTTTTATAAGCATCATACAACATTACACCTGAGTCCCACAATAACTTCAAATCCTCGATCAAAGGAGTCAGATAAACATCAATATCGTTACCTGGTTGTTTTGGTCCTGATATAAGCATAGATAACATGATGAATTTTCGCTTCATGCATAACCAGGGTGGCAAGTTATAATTTAGCAACATAACAGGCCATGTACTATGAGTGCTGGTTTGAAAACCAAAAGGATTCACTCCATCTGTAGATAATGCAAGACGAAGGTTTCTCGGCTCTTTTCCAAATTCAGGATACTCATGATCAATTTTCTTCCATTGAGGAGAGTCGGTCGGATGACGTAATAACCCATCTTTATTTCTTTTATCTGCATGCCACGACAATTGTCTTGCAGTTTCTTCACTTCCATATAAACGCCTAAACCTTGGAATGCTTGGAAAGTACCATACAACTTTCGTAGGATTGGATTTATCTTTCTTGTATCGAGAAGCACCACACTTTGGGCATTCTGTAAGTGATTTTTTCTCCTTTCGAAACAATATACAGTCTTTCGGGCAGGCATGTATTCTTTCAGAAATCATTCCCATCGAGCGTAGCATTCGTCTAGCTTCATATGTCCGGCTTGGGAGCTCATTATCTTCCGGGAGCATGTCATTCAAGAGGGCAAGTAGTTCCGTAAAACTGACATCACTCCATCCATTGCCTGCTTTCAATTTATACAACTTCAGTACAGCTGACAATGTTGTATACTTAGTGCAAGCAGCATACAATGGCGTCTTTGCACAACTCTTTAACTTCTCAAACAATTTTGGGCAATCACGGGGTTTATCTTGAATTGTCTTTGTCATTTCCTCAATACGATCTTCATCATCATTGACATCTGTAATCACATCCTCCATACGGTCTTCTTCATTATCTATATTTGTATTCATATATGACGATCCATAAAACGCAGTTTTATCCCAGCCAGTAGCTACATTCGCTTTTTCTCCGTGTTTATTCCAACATTTATAACTCTGATCTATTCCGTGACATATCAAATGTTCTTCCAACTCCTCTGGAGTAAGTAGTCTAGAATAACAACAACATAAACACGGACAAAGGATTTGAGAAGGATCCTTTGTGTGATCCTTTGCAAACTTGATGAACTCTTTCACTCCGTTCTCGTACTCTATTGTTAAACGATTAGAATCCATCCAATATTTATTCATCTTCATCCTATTTGAATCTCAAATATTAGTATTTATGGTTCAAGTACACAAAAGAAGACTTCCAAATACAGTAGAAGGGAACCACTTCCTTGGAAGGAGATCAAGTAGTCTAACCTATAATCAAGATTCATAAAAAAGAATATTAGATTCACTAAAAAGATGATTATCTATCACTCTATAAGGAGGATATAACAGGAGATCGAGGATTTCCAATCAATGAGAGATACCTTTATCAGAGAGAAACCAAACGCATCCACTAGAGATTCTATCTGATTTTTATAGGCACTCGGGATACAAAGACTATATTTAGAATGCATGTGAGATAAAGAACGAATAATTAAAATAAATAATCCATTATACAATTTAAAATTCATTATCATCTCTATTATGATTTGTATAGGCACTCAGGATTCATTCTAGTAGTGGTACAGGTTCCCCCATTAATCATGAGTGATAGAGGGAATAGTAGTTTTTGGATTACCTTTCTTGTTTTATACAATTTATGAAGAAATTACAAGGGTTGGAAGTGTCGAGTGTGTTTGACTTGAAAATAGAGGTTCAGTTGCAACACCCTCTGATGTTTTCTGGAGAGGGTGGACCCAAGGTAGATAAGTTCTAAATTTAGTTCATCTAGAATATTCTAGATAACTTTTCTACTCCTTAGTAGAATAGGGTAGAGTTGGTAGCATATATGTTATGGGGGCCAACAATGATCTACTGTGATATTTAGTCTTGGGATGAGCATATGGAGGGAATGACTTGGAAGAAAATCTAGGATATGTTCATGGAGCACTTTTAACCTACGACATTGAGGAAATGAAAACATGAATATTTAATATGTTTGACATAATTATGTTTGATAATGATAGATTATGTTAGATTCTTCACATACCAGTAATGTTTTTATCTAATGTTGACAGGAGATAAGGTATCTATGAAAAAAAAATTAGGATGGACTTAGATGTGAGATTAAGTCCCAGGTAAATATATTTTTTATGAGGTTTGTTGAGGTGGTGGATCAGGTTCTCATTTCCAAGGGCTACCACATAAAAGAGACTTTGAGTTCATGATTGAGCTGATGCGTGGAGTTGAGCCATTTTATATAACGCCTTTCAGAATGAAACAAGAATAGATTCAGGAACATAAAACTCAATGAGAGGAGTTAGATTATGAAGGGTGCATCTGCTCGAGTATGTCACCTTGGGGATCTCATGTTTTATTTTCCAAGAAGGATGACAGAACATTAAATATGTGTTTCTATTAATAGAATATGAATCAGATGAAAATTAAGAACATATATCCACTTCTTTGTATTTTTGATCTATTTGACCAGCTGAGGGGTTCCATATTGTTCTCTAAGATTGATCTAAGGTTTGTTTATCATCATTTGAGGTTGAGAAATTCTGATATACTATAAACTAATTTTGAAATCATGTATAGTTTTTTTGAATTCTTCATAATAAAATTTGTGTTGACGAATTCTCCATGGCATTTATTCTCTTGATGAGTTGAATATTTCACTTGTACCTAGACCATATTGTAGTTGTTTTATGGATGACATATTGGTGTAATACCAAAATAATGATGATCATTCCAAATATCTGGACATCATCATGAGTACACTTAGAGAGAATCAGCTATACACAATCTATCTATATGAAAACATATACATCTTCTTCGTAGATTGTTACCTTAAGGCGGCGGCCAAGGGCGTTGCGGGTTGCGGAAGGCGGCCGCGGAGGGCGACCGAGGGCGGCCGAGTGAGGTGGAGGGCGGCGGAGGCGGCGGAGAGCGGCCGAGGGCGGAGGAGGGTGGCCGAGGGCGGCCGAGGGCGGCAGAGAACGGCGGCCGAGGGCGTTGCGGGCAGCCGAGGGCGGCAGGCGGTGGAGGTCGGCCGAGGGTGTTGCGGGCGGCGGAGGACGGCGAGTGTACCGAGGGCGGCAAGCTCCGACAAAGGGAACACAGCAGTGGTATTCGGGAGAAGAGTAACAGGGTTACGGTTCCGCGAGGGCATTAGCTGCGATAAAACGAGGGCACTGTGCGACCGACTTTATAAAAAAGTCGACTAAGGTTTTATCAGCGCTAAAAAAGCGCTGATAAAGGCTACCTTTATCAGCCCTAAAATTATAGCGCTGATAAAATCTATCTTTATCAGCGCTTTTCTAGCGCTGATAATATTATGATTTATCAACGCTAGAAAAGCGCTGATAAAGATTCCCCGTATCAGCGCTACAATTTTAGCGCTGATACAGGGTCTCTTTATAAGTTCTTTTTTAGCACTGATAAAGATAATTTTTATCAGCGCTTTTTGAGCGCTGATAAAGGATACCCTATATCAGCGCTGAAATTTGAGCACTGATAGAGGTGTTCTGTATCAGCGCTTTTTTAGCGCTTATATAGGCGAACCTTTATCAGCGCTTTTTGAGCGCTGATAAAGACCAACTGTATCAACGCTAAAATTTTAGCGCTGATACAGATAATATTTATCAGCGCTTTTCTAGCGCTGATAAATATTACTTTTATCAGCGCTGATAAACATTAGCTTTTTCAGCACTGTAATTTTAGCGCTGATATAGGGTATCCTTTATCAGCGGTTTTTCTTAGCACTGTTATAAGGGCGCGCTTCCCTTGCCCGTTTTTGTAGTAGTGTTAGTACTAGATTTCTCCATTTATATGATTTAGTAAATAATTAATACATTAGATGGGATAATGGTTCTTCACTGTCACCTGGTTCAAGAAATGATAAAAAAAATAAATAGTCATAGACTATTATCTTCCTTTTTTACAAACAAGATCATAGCACCATAAGGTGACACATTGGGTCAAATAAAACCTCTATGTAGATGCTAATATATATGAATCCATAGCTCCTACAAATCTAATGGTTTCATCTGATATGAAGACACTAATATTTAAGAGACGCCTGGATATGACTCTATCTTGACCTTGATCTCATATTGAGGCGATAGAATCAAAATTGTTTCTAGGAAAACATCAAGGTACTCTTCTATTTCCTTAGAAAATACCACAAGCTAAAACATTTATAAAATGAACATCAACTCGGTCGTCTTATAATAAAAGGACTGAACATACCTTTAACTCATACAATGGTCTCACCTTCTAGTAAACACGATATGTTCACCATAAGTATCAAATGATATAACTCAGCTCCTAAAGAAATCTGGGATAGTCTACACCAAATACAACTAGTTCATGAAAATAATGATTTTGTATTATTGTATATTCAAACATAGGAAATTTATCAAATATAAATGCTACCCTAACACAATATCATAATCATTACACACATCATATAATCTAACTTTGCTTCCCATTGGCATATTTAATGTTAAGGGCATCAGAATACCCTCCACCTAAAGTCCTGGAGTGTGGACTAAGGAGGGTAAAATAAAGTAGAGTGTACCTCTTGAATTAAAAAAATCATACACACAGGTATAATATTGGTATATGGTGCCTTGGAAAATGTCAGGATCACTGAACACTGGAAAATCTAATTCATCCATCTAATCATGATCTAATTCGTAACCTATTTAGACATACAAATGACCACCTCTAGATATGTTCTCTACTATATATCCCTATGAAGAAGGAGAATAATGAGGTAGTCCTCTAATTTACCTATATCCCCTCTATTGATCATATCTTGGATCACCTGGATGTTATTGCTACCCTAAATGAAACTCTTAGAATGGTTGATCCTAAAGAAAGTTAAAATCTATACAATGAAATCCAGGGAAGGTGAGACAATTAATCTTCTAATGGACATGACCTCCATTGGAAAAAAACTACTGATCTCCCAAAAGGGGTCTAAAAACTCCAATCTCTATTGAAACGGGATAAAGAAGGTTGAAACCAACTCCATTCTATCTAAAAATTCAACTAATTATGAAACTTAGACCCTTTTACCATATCTATAATCCATGTAAAGTTCTATAATCCCCCTTCCATAATGCTCTAATCCTAGACATCATCCCCTCTGTAACCACAAACTTTTTTATAACCTCAAGATATGTTGGTAATCCAAATGTGGAGGCCTGACATAGGATATTAAAATGAAAATCCACCTCAAAATGACTCACTCTATCCTTATAATATTATAAGAGTTCAGAAACATAAGATGAGAGATTATTGAATTAAATATTAAACTTCTACATGGTGGAACTCCTCTATCTGGGAGTAAGTATCTTATGCTGACAAGATACCTTCATAGTTGAAGAAATAAATTCATCCTGAAATTGATCACAAAACTTTTCCCATGAAATCTATGATTCCTCATAATCCCAAAGGAATAAAACCCATTATCGATGAGTATCTCCATGAAACATGATGACATCCAGTTGATTTTATGGCTCCCTTAGAGCATAAATCAAACTAAAATAAATCTATACCTATTGCAACCAATCTTCGCTTTTATTATCTGTAATAAACCCCATATACTTCTGTAGGTTCTGGTACTAAAACTATCAAAGTGTCTTCCTTATAATTTCATCTTTATTGAAAATAACTATATATTTATCTAATGGATCATCAACTTGGATGTCATCGGCATGAACCTAATGGAGTCATCGAACGAGATCCATACCTAAAAAATACAAAATTTTATGGACTTATTAAATCTAGATTATAGAATACTTAATATTAATTTATTAATATTCATCCTAATTCCCATCATCTACCCAATTCAATCACATTCGTGAAAAATCATGATGTAAGATCCTTAGATATCCTAATTCCCATCATCTAGCCAATTCAATCCCAATCTCAAACAATCAGGATGCCAGATCCTTACCTATGTATCTACCCTATAAGTTGAAACACTTCACCTTGTATATGTAGTGAAACTAATTTCCATGTGTCAGATCATTTGGGGACCTTAAATCTAGTTTCTTAGATGGTCTCTTGTTCTTACATCATGAACTAAGTTCAAATGATATTATTTCCATAAAAACTCATGGAATATTTATCAATACCTATCCCCATGATCTATCTTATATCTTATCCAAAATATTTTATACCAATCTATTATGACCCGATCCCACTGATATTACTCTTAGGAAAGTCGTGGAGATGAGGATAACCCCAAATCCCACCTTTAATAGGACACAGGTTGTTGAGTAACACCAAGGTTACAAAATTCCCAAATATGGGAAGAATTGCCCTAAATATCCTTTAAATAATAGATAAACCACCACGAAACTACATATTATAAATTAAATGATCCCAAAACATTATATTTCAAATAATGAAAACCCAAAATAAAATATACCATGCAACTCAAATGGTCATTCCCACAAACACCAAAATCACACAATTAGCTACCATGACATAATAATTCCTAGATTTATCACAAAATACATCCAATATAATTGAAAAGCATTTATATATTTATTTATTTATATAGGTGATAATACATATATTTTTTGTAGTATCCTCCCCAAAACCACTTGAGAAAATGTGAAAGAAGCATACTAAAACCCACTGACTAAATAGAGAATCCAACTTATTACTTAAATTGGGTGACTTTGGTTACCACCCTTACTAAATATTTATCACCAAGTGATTCATAAAAATAGTTAACATAGTAGTGAAGGAATAAATAGAAGAAAGGTTCCCCACTTATACAATCCCACTAAACCAAACACCCTAAACCATAACATCACATATCATGGTGCCCATGTACCCTCTATATGTTATAATTCACATGTGTTCAACACATAACATGCATTTCATCATCTTATATTTCATATCTATGAAAAAATTCCACTACCACATCATCATAAAATTCCCATACTCACCTATAATGTTTGAGATCCATTATAGTTCTTATAAGTATACACTATACCTTAATCCATTAGATCCCACTCAAAAATACAGTTGAAGTGACCAAAATCCATTATAACTTTGATAAATTTATATTCTAAAGCCTTAATCCTTCATAGCCTACATATATATGTATGCTATAATTGTGGTATATTATAGGCTATATGAGAACATACACTTTAATGGTAGTCCATGATATCCTAGATATTCTAATATACACAAAAAATATCCAAAAGGTAGAGGTGGTAGGGGAAGTGGTAAGTCATCCATATATTAGACAACATAGATATAAGAAGGACACCAAGAACACAAGGCCAAATATGGATGTTGGATTCCGCTACCAACTAGGGTGATAGAGCATATGAAATCACATAACGTAATGATATTATATGACAATACTGGTCTAAAGGAAACTATCTTACCCTAGACTCATACTATAGATAAAATCCTATATGATAACCCAAACTCCAATGTTATACACTAGAAATATAATAATGTTCTAAGAACACAAGCATCAAGATTCATTATATACCATAATTAATTCATCATAACTAACCATCAAACATGGTTCTAGGATTACATAACTATCAGAATACATGGTGCTTTTATACTTAACATTTAAAATAAAAAATTTCATAACCATGATCCATTAAACATTTACCCAAACCAATTCATGGTTTTAAACTAATATATTATTCTATCATCAACACCCAACCTCATTAGAAATTTACAATTCAAAATAATTCCATAATTTTGGTTATTATAAGAATCAACTAGACCTATCTCTAGGAATAGATAAACATGCAACAAATTAAGAAAAACAAATAATTAATAAACAATGGATATAAGAAAAAATAAAACATCTACTAAAAAATGCTCCCAACTCAAGCCAACTATCTCACCATAATCCCTAAAACCTTTCTACATCATCCATATGATCCAATCATCAATAAAATAAATCCCTTTTAACAACCAGGAAAAAAAATTAAGCACCTACATTTACAACCAACCATAACATGTTTTATATTAGTTCACATCAAAGGATATATCATTCGAGTATATAACTAGAAGAAATCAAAATTTCCCACAATAATAACCATAAAGGATAAATAAATACTACATAATTAAAAGAATATATTATTATAGAAAATAAATTCTGAATATGGCTGACCATTTCATTTATTCTATAAAATATCATTCACCTCTTCCATCTTGATCAAGTAAATTCATTATTAGAAGTTTTAATAAAACAATAAACCCAATAACATAGTAGTGATAGATAGAATCAATAAGAAACCAAAATAAATGATCAAATAAATGAATAATCAAGTAAGTAGTTCTATGAATGTGTGATAAACTCAATATATTAATCTTTTCTTATTCTATTTATTTTACAATCCTTATGTTTTCTGAAAAATTTTAAGTGGAAAAAAATATATTAATGAACAAAAATAAACTTCCAAACTAGCTATAAAATATGATGAAGAATCTATATAATGAATAAGACCATAATTTCATGTGAGTCACAACACCCTTATAGTATCATTCAATTATTTATCTCCAAATTATTATATTTATTAGGTTAACCTAAGCCATTTACTCATTAAATTTAAAAAATACTAATCCCATGCTTATATATAATTAAAGAAAGATCTTGAATCATATACCTTGATATGATGCTTCTAGGAACACCATGCAAGAATAGAAGAACCTGAGATCAACCACCACAAAAATGGTTGATCCATCATACTTATTAATAGTTGTTTTCCTATTTTTAAGAAATATCCAATACCATGATCGAATGATAATTGACACTAACATGGTGCATCTTTCATGGATTCTCTTATAGATCCTACATGGTGTAGAGAATATTTTATTGTTGTTTCTATCATATCACAACTCCCACCATGGCATAGGGGAACTACCTTCTTCATTGCCAAAAATCATAGAAAACACAACCATGCCTTCACACAACACCACCATAACTACCAACCTGACTGATTCACCCTCCCCCATTTCCCACAGGGTAATCCTATAAACACCACACCCATAATATGGCCATAACCACAACATGGAAATTTTAATGTGGGTAAAATAAGGACTAGAAAATATAAAAGTATAAAAACATACATATGGTTCAATCCATAATATTTTGACATGTAATGTTATCCTACTTTATCAAGTTTCACAACGGTGTGACACTACCATTCCCACCACCACGAGCATTACACAACTCTCTGTGTCACATAAGTAATTCCTCAAGTAACATACCATTAAAAATGAGTGTTTCACTCCCTAGATTTCACCATACATGAAAATGGCTAACTTTCATAGCCATGACTCCAAAATAACCTCCACTATGGGATACAACATGGAATTTTTCAGATCCTTTAGAGCCAAAACCTCACCCATATCCTCTAGACCACCTTAAAAATCCCTATTAACACCAATAAAATCTATACTAATGAAAACTAAGGGATAAAAAATATCCCTTACACATATCATATATGATTATATGTTGGTTGAGATGAAAAATATTTTCCCTATACATCATATAGATAAACTCAACGACATTCCTTTAGTGTCCTAATTCTTAGGGTTTCTTATCTAAGTGTAACTTAAATCTCACAATGGTATTTGGTAACCTTTACTCTTAGGGTTATAAATTTTCACTATTCCTTACACAAGATAATCCATTGGCACACTTCTTTAGATGAACCTACCCAATTAAATGATTGAGTTATTTACTTTTGTTTTATTTGGATGGAATATGACATGTATTTTTTTAAAGGGGGATTTAATTCTCACCATATTATATCATGTATTACCTTTTACATGTATTCATTACTATAATTATTTATTTTGAAATCTTATTCCTTAAACCAAATAAATATGTTCAAGCCATATTGAGTAACTTCTTACACTACTCTTGGATTATTTAACTAACTAATGAGAGCCATTAGTTTTGTAATGACTCTGATCCTAGTAGCACAAAGGTAGAGGTTAATTTATTACATTATTATTATACAAAAGGGATATCATAAGAAAGTACTGAATAATTTACTAGTCTTGGAAAATTAAAAACACAATTAATCTAAAATTATATTTAAAAAATTAAATAAAACATATAATTTTCTTTGAGAACAACATTATTTCTTCTATAATATCATTAAATATCAATTATAATATGTGTAACATCCCAGATAACAATAGAATAATAATTTTTCACATTTATTAATATTTTTTAATTAGATAGTAATTTTACTTTAAAAAGGAAATTATTTCTAATAACATACCAGACACATAATAATGTGTTTCTCGAAAATCATACATTGCACACAAGACATAGTTATACTAAAAAATAATATTTTATTAATATTATTATTTTAAGTTGTAGTTATTGCATAGTCGTTAGAATGGATATAATGAATGATATTAACTAAATTATGAAAATACTGTTCACACATTTCTATATAATGATTCATTGGTTAGAAAATTAATTATAAATATAAATAAAAACCAATTAAATATAAGGGATGTGTTTTTACGAAAAACTATCTGAGTGCAAATAATTGTGTTTATAAAATAATAAAATTACTATTATTGTATTATATTAATGAAATATAAATTCAATATGACGTTTAAAATTCAACTTATATGTTTTACAGACATTATATAAGAAGAAAATCAATTTTATGAATAAAAGGAGTATTTTTCAAAAAAAAGGCATTTTTACCACCTTTTGATGGAGAACCGCATTTAAATCTAGTTTTTTAACATTTATATGTTATATTTGAACAAATAAACTTCTTATTTATAATTGGGACATCAAAAATTACTTTTGTTGAATTTTTGGTATTTTTCTGATAAAATTCATTTTTTAATAAATAGTAAAAAACACTGTATTTTAATTCAAAACTACATTTTTATCTAATTTACTTATAAAGTTAGATTGTCCTTTTAATAGTTTTTAAAGTGTAATTAGGTTAAATTTATATCATTTAACCCAATTTGGTTCATTTTAAGTGATTTCATATTAAGATTGAAAAAAAAACTATGTGAACGTTTGAATGTTTTACTTAAAAAACTTTTTTTCTCATTTTGAGAGCAGGATTAATTTTAAATTAAATTTTTCACTTTTTTGAATTGTATTTTTAAAAACTAACATGTATGGTTATACTCAGTATGAAAAATTTTGACTAATAGGATCAAAATAAGTTTTTAAGAATAGTAACTTCAGTATTTTATTTACCACGGTTAAAGATAAATAGCGTAATTAAAGGTAAAATTAATATTATAATATTATAAACTTACCATTACACTTGTTATAATATAATTTGATGATTTATTATAGACCATGACCTTCATTAGTCCTAAATTGTGACCTTTATAAGACACTTGGGTGTGATTATGAAATTTATAACATTTAATTTAAAGTAAAGGAAAATATGTCATAATCATGTCTCTTTTTACTAAAAACTTTAATATGGGGTTATATAAGTGATATATTGGACTATAAATAGTAATTAGAAATATAAAAAGATTATATACATCATGGAAATTTATTTATAATTTTTAGGAGATGAATAATTAAATTAAATAATGAAACAATGAAGATGCAATAATTGATTTATTAAAGAAAGAATCAAATAAATGATATTAATAATATTAAAATAAATATAATTTAAAATATATTATTCCATAAAAGAATTTTATGAACAAATATGACATGTCATTATTGATTTGATGTAGTTTTTTCTAAGTAATTAGGTTTTTGTGATTTTTTTAAAAAGTCATTTAATTAATAGTATCAAAATTGATATAATTCATAAATTAAAATATAAAATATCTAATTAAATGATATAATTTTTTTTTAAAATAAAATAATTGACCAAAAATATGAGATAACTCTAAAAATTTCATTAATGACTCATTAATTTGTCTTCTATACTGATTTGATAATTATTTTAACTCTAAAAGTGTTCCCCTCCCCTCTCCTATAAAAAGGCACTCATTCCTCTCTTACTCACACATCCAAAACCTTTTGGTTCAACCAATATCTCCCCAAAACCATTCCTAAAATCCCTCATCACATTATTAAGTTATTATTTTAGGTATAACACCCTTCTTATAGGTGTTAAGGTGTTAATAAAGGTGATCGTCTAAAGGAAATGTAATGTTTTTATTTAAGTATTTCTATTTTATTTCTTCTTCCATTTAATTAAAATCATCTTTATCCATGATGAAATAATAACTACATTATCCTAAATATAAGGAAATTTTATTATTTTAATATCCTCACCTAAATAAATCTCCACTTCCATTAAATAGGAAAGTAATTAATCATTTGTGCGTACGTGTGAACTATCACCTCCACGAACCGATCTAATTCATTTTCCATAATCTTCTCTTAGGACTAGTTATAAGAAATGGAATTAATGTTAACATGTGATATTAATGACATATTAATAATTATAAGATAATAAAATATCAATTATGTTCTTACTTTCCATGTACATAAAAATGATAATGTCGTTTCTGCGTACGTGTGAACTATCACCTCCACGAAGTGATGTGACTCGTTTTTTATTCATTTTATCAATTTTATGATATATATAAGTATATTTAAAATATTTTTATGATATAAATGATGTTTTTATAATTTTAAAATTATAAAATAATACTTATCTTATTTCCATAACAATCAATGGAAAATGGAAAATGTTACCCATGCTTACGTACAGCTTGTTGTCTCCATGAATATAACGTTGTTCATTTTTCATAACCATACTTCACAGTTTGATTTAAAATTAAAATTTATGTATAAAAATGATAAAAAAAATCATGAATATTATTCTATATATGATGGACTTATAAACACATGTAATGTTAACATCGTACCAAGTTCATTTTCAACTCAAGTACCGAATATCGACAAAACATCTGATATGAACATAAATAATTATGTAATTTTTTTAACATGGTAATAAGTGATATAAAACGAATAATGAAATTGAAAATGGTTCTCAAGAAATTATAAATTAACTTAAGTTTATTATTAAGGAATATAAATATTTTATGTGACGAGTCAGACTCAAGGTAAGGGACTACATCTCAAACTCCTTTCACTAAGGCATATTTTGTTGTTATACACCACCTTATTTTAAAAGGTGTATAATCAAAACCTTTGACTTTTAATTCATTCCAAGGGTTTCAAAAAAATATTTTTATATTAATAGATTTAATTTATTTATAAAATGAAAAAAAGAATTTTTTTTTATTATATCTCGCGACAACGACTTCCTCACCACTGTAACCATTGTTTGATATTTGTCTTCCTCTTTGAGCCTTAATGTTTTTAAAAGGAAAAGAAATATCTTATTCCCTTTTTGGGTGATTTGGTATTGAAAATTATTTTTATATTTATTTACTATTTCAAAATATTTAAATGATTTCTTGTGATTTCAAATTCAATTTTATGAGTCAAATGTTGAAAATTGCAATCTTTCATGTTTTATAATTATATAATGGAACTTAGACATTTTATGAGTGGTTACGTGATAAAAAAAGATGAGTGGTTTTGTGATAAACCAAAGATGGGTGGTTCCATGATAAACCAAGGATCGGTGGTTATGTTATAACCTCCAATGTGTTGGGTATGGAAGTCAGTCATATGGATATTTCATTTATAAGAGTGATATGAGTGGAAGTAGACCGTATGGTTATTTCATTTAAGTATGATTATGTCCCAAGTTACCTTTATATGTTATATGTAATTTATATGGGTTTTATGGTAATATTTGGGTTACAAAAATGGTAACCAATTAGCTGGTATTTAGGAATGAGTATTTAATACTTCATAGAGGTGAAAATTATTACTTTATAATAAATAATTCATGGTTTACATGTTTCCACAAGGATAATGGGTTTCCTTATTTTTGTATCCCTTATTGAGCTTTTTGTTCTTATCCCAAGTGTTTAAAAATATTTTCACAGGATTTAAAGGAGAATAGAGTCAAGGATGGGATCAAGGAATAGTTATGGTGTTTAAAAATGAAACGAAGCCTTGTTTCTTTTTAAAAAAAAATTATGAAAAAAATGGATAGTGAGTAGAAGTTTATAATTTTTAATATTTAAGTTGTTATATATGAGTTATGGATTAATTTTATAAAGTTTTAAACCAAAAAAGATCTTCATTTTCAATTAAATTAAAATTCTTTACTTAAATCCATATTATGTAATGTTTATGTTTGGGGCCTTATAGTTGGTATCAGAGGGAAGGTTTAGACAAATTTAGGGATTGGGAGTTTTGGTTAAACATTTGGTAAGTTTCTATATCTATTATTTTAGTTAAATACATGTTTGATAACTTTTTTAGATCAAGGAATGTTGGTCACAATTGGAAGGAGGAGGATCTCAAACGACATTGTTATCTCTTCTTGATGACATGCTTGTAATAATTATTACAAAGTCAAGTCTGGATGATTTTGAAACTTTTTCTAACATACAACTCACTTGAAATCAGTTTTTTTATGTATCAATATCCTCCACTATTCCTTGATACCATCATGGATCATGGTATGTTTTTAATCAAATCCTAATTTTCTCAATATTCTTATATTTTCAAGAAATGTTACATATTATAAAGGTATTTTCATATATTTTACCTTATCATAATAATTTAAAGAATATTATGATTTTGAAAAAGATTCTAAATAAGGATACCCTTGAAAAAAATATTTATACTTACTTTTAATATATAGTATTTCATAACATACTTATGGTATTTTAAAAGGACCATTGATTGAAAGTTTCAAGTCAAACTCGGTCTGAATAGTTTATAAAAATTAAGTTTTATCAGATGTTTTGAAATTCTATGTCATACATGATTATTATTCAAAACTATTTTTATATGAACACCTTTTTGACCCAAGTTGAATAAGGTGTATTTTTATAAAGGAAACAAGTGGTTTTGAAGAATCTCTAAATCATTATTTCAATGCATGGACCTTCTATATACTTGAACAAAATGATGATGAAACCCTTTGGACACCATTATCAAGGCACGGTGTTATTTATTCTCGAAATACTTTATTAAATCATATGGAGCTGTAAAAAAATCAATATATAAAAGCCTTCATGAATTAAGATGTTGAGGTTATTATGAGTTAGGATGAAAATTAAAGGTATAATAAAACCTTTTAGGTTAAAATATGTCATGGTTATTTTTGAGCTGTATTAAATGGGACAAACTGTAAGATGGGTGAAAACCCATCGTATCTAGCAAGGCCACGAAGATCGAAACCACAACCGAAGGGTGAAAAGGTTTCATTATCTACCACTGGACTTTGTGAAGTCTCTGGTTATTATGAATTTTTGTTTTAGTTAAAAGAGTTGATGGATTAAGAATAATTTGATTTTTTGAACTTATGTTTTATCAAATGTATGTCCTTAGTATTAGAAAATGATTTGTGGATTAACTGATAAATATTATTTTGGAAGACGTTCACTATTTTGGGAACTTTATGTGATTAAAGTAAATATAATAATATGGGATTTTAATTGAGGAGTAATGGTTGAATTATATTTTAGAATAATCTAAGAATTTTAATTGTGGAATTATGGGGAATTAGGTTATCTATAGAAATGATTATCCTATCATGGAGAATATGTTATTAAGAAATTACTTTTTAGTATGAGACATTAATATTGATTTATGTTATTTAGAGATAAATGTTAAAACATATCCTATAAGACTATGTGATCAAATCCTTCTAAATTTTTTGTTTCAATATTAGTTTATATAATTTTATTAATTTTAAGGAAATATATTTATTTAATGGTCTATGTGGAACTTTTTATATTATATTTGAATTTTAGATATTAAAAGTAGTTTTTCATCATCCAATGGTTTACTCTTTTTGGAAAATTATTTTATCTTACCCTAACTATATTTTTTTGGTTAATTTTTAAAGAAAAAATAAATATTAGGTTAATATTTTATGGATTATGTGATTCTATAGAAGTATATTCTATTTATTTAGGCATGAAAAATTTCTTTTAAATAATCATCATTTAGAGAAGAATATGAGTTTATGGTGGAATTCGATTAATGGATGAAATTATACTTGTCGAGTAAGTATATTTCCTTATTTTCTTATTCCATGTAGTAAAATAATTCCACTTCTTGATGAAAAGTAACTTAGAATAAAAAAAATTATATATTTACTTTTCCTACTATGAAATCAATTACCGTTTAACCCACCACAATTTTGTGGTTTTCTGATTGTTAATTTTCTCCTAATCAAATTTTCTATCACCCTCCATCAGAAAATGATGGTTTAATTTTCATTCATATTCATGTTTTCTTACATGTAATCCTAGTATGTGTTGTCTCAAGTGACTATTGTACTTAACTTTTTTTCTTTTAAAGTAGATGTTTTATTGACTCGTTTTCCAATGTGGGATTTCAATGAAGTAATTTTGAAAAGTGAAACCTAAGTTACTAAGCCCAAATTTAAAATTACGAGGAAGAAATTTACAAAAGGGGGAAGGATGTAATGTCCTAGGTAATTAAAGAATAAAAATTATCAATATTTATTAATATTTATGAATTATATAGTAATTTTACATTAAAAAGGATTCTATGTATGATAGTGTACCTAACACGTAACAATGGGTTTCTTCGAAATCTCACATTGAACACAAGACTGAGTTATACTGAAAAATAATATGTTATTAATATAATTATTTTAAGTTGTAGTGATCGCATATCCATTAGAATAGTAGAAATGAATGATATTAACTAAATTATAAAAATAGTTTTTACACCTGTTTATATAATGATTCATTGGTTATAAAATTAATAAGAAATGTAAATAAAAACCAATTTAATATAAAGGATGTTTTTTTATGAAAAAACTATCTAGGTGAAAATATTTCTATTTATAAAATAATCAAATCACTCTTTTTGGATTATATTAATCAAATATAAATTAAATATGATGTTAAAAATTCATCTTATATTTTTTCTATACATTATATAAGAAGAAATTAAATTTTATGAATAAAATTATTATTTTTCAAAAAAGGCATTTTTACCACCTTTTGATGGACATCCATTTTCAAATATAATTTTTTATAATTTTATATGTTATATTTTACAAAATTAACTTCTTATTTGTAAGAAGGACATTAAAATTTACTTTTTCTGAGTTTTTGGTAATTTTCTCATAATATTCATTTTTTAACAAATAGTGAAAAACACTACATTTTAATTCAAAACTTCTTTTTTGTCTAATTTATTTATATCGTTATATTGTCCATTTAATTTATTTTAAAGTTTAATTATATTTTTCTTATCATTTAATCCAATTTAGTTCCTTGGAATCAATTTCATATTGAAATTGAATAGAACAACTATGTGAACTTTTGAACATTTTACTTAAAAACTCTCTTTTCTCATTCTGACATTGGGATTAATTTCAAATTTATTTTTTCCACTTATGTGAATCGATGTTTCAAAAACTAACATACATGGTTGTACTCTGTATAAAAAATGTGATCCAGTATGATCAAAATAATTTTTTGTTTAATAGTAACTTTAATATTTTATTTACCACGGTTAAAGGTAAATAGGGTAATTAAAGGTAAAATTAATAATATAATATAATAAACACACCCAAATACTTGTACTAATATTATTGGATGAGTTATTATCTAACATTAGAATCCTTGGTCTGAAATGGTGACCTTGGGAAGCCACTTGGGTGTGATTATGACATTTATAACATTTAATTTAAAGTAAAGGAAAATATGTCATAATCATCTCTCTTCTCACTAAAACAATTTTAATATGGGGTTATATAAGTGACATATTCATCTATAAAAAGGACTTATAAATATAAATAAACTAACTATATCATGATAATTAATTTTAATTTTTAGGAAATAAATAATTAAATTAAATACTGACATAATGATAATGCAGTAATTGATTTATTAAAGAAAGAATCAAATAAATAATATTAATAATATCAAAATAACAATAATTTGAAATATTTTATTCCATAAAAAAAATTTGAATGACTATGACATGTTATAACTGAGTTAATTTGGGTTTTTCTAAGGAATCAAGTTATTATTATTTTTAAAGTCATGTAATTAAAAGTGCCAGAATTATCATAATTCATAACTTAAATTATAAAATATATAATTAAATGATATAAATTTTATAAAAATAAAATATTTGACCAAATAGTTTTTATGCCTTTAGAAAATTCATTAATGAATAATTAATTAGTCATTTGACATGATTTGATAATTATTTTAACTCTCAAAGTGTAAATTACTTGATAAAATGGTAAGAGTTAAAAAGGTTAAAACCAAAATATAAGGATGAAAAATTATTCAAAACTTATATAATTATAATTGGAAGAATTATATTTATACCCATAATCATCCAATATTTTAAATAAATGAGTTTAGACCCATTTGGAATTGAAACATAATTTATATTTATTTAAACTTCAATAATTCCAGGGGTGCACCTACCCTCTCCTATAAAAAGGCACTCATTCCTCTATATTACTCACACTTACAAAACTTTTTGTTTCGGTCAATATCTACCCAAACCACTTCTTATAATCCCTCCCTGCATTCTTGAGTCCTTATTTTAGGCATAACACCCTTCTTAGAGGTGCTAAGTGTTAGGAAAGGTGATCATCCAGAGGAAAGGTAATGTTTTTATTCAGGTGTTTATATATTATTTCTTCTTCTATTTACTTGAAATCATCTTCATCCATGAAGAAATATTAACTAAATCAGCCTAAATATACTGATATATTATTATGTTAATATCATCACCTAAATCAATCTCCACATCCACTAAATGGGAATGGAATTAATCATTCGTGCATACGTGTGAACTATCACCTCCACGGAACGATCTAATTCGTTTTCCATAACCGTCACTCATGACTTGTTATAATAATGGAATTAATGTTCACATTTTATATTCATGACATATTAATCATTATAATATAAAAATATATTTATTATGTTCTTACTTTCCATGTGTATAAAAAAGATAATGTCGTTCATGCGTACGTGTGAACTATCACCTCCATTAAACTATGTGACTCATTTTTTATTCATTACATAAATTTTATGATATATATATGTATATATATATATTTAAAATATTAATATCTTATTAATTATGGGGTTATCATTTTTTAAATATAAAATAATCCTTACCTTATTTCCATAATGATCATTGCAAAATAGAAAACATTACTCATACGAACGTATGGCTTACCGTCTCTATGAATATAATGTTGTTCATTTTTCCAAACCATACTTCATGGTTTAATTTAAAAGTATAATTTATGTATAAAAATTATAATAATTTCATGAATATTATTCTATAGATGATTCACTTATGACCACATGGACTATTGACATCGTACCAAGTTAATTTTTGAATCAAGTTCTGAATATCGAAAGAACATCTGATGTAAACTTAAATAATTGTGAAGTTTTTATAAAATGGTAATAAGTGATATAAAACGAAAAATAAACTTGAAAAAGGTTATCGATAAATTATAAATTAACGTAAGTTTATTATTGAGGAATATAAATATTTTACATGAGGATTCGGACTCAAGGTAATGAACTTAGTCTCAATCTCTATACATTGAGGCATAATTTGATGTTATACACCACCTTCCTTTATAATTTGTCTAATAAACCCCTTTTAAATTCAAATTAATTACCATGGTTTTAAAAGGAATATTTTTACACAATGCATTCTACTTTATTTACAATATGACAAAAGGATTTTTTTTAACGTATATGGCGACAGTGACTTCTTTGTCGTTGTAATCGTTATTTGAGATCTGTCTGCCTCTATAAGCCTTAATATTTTTAAATAGAAAAGAAAACCATTATTACATTTTTTAGGGTTTTGGTGTTGAAATTTTTTTGAAAGTGTTTTGATTATTTCAATATCTTGAAATGATTTCTTGTGATCTAAAATGGAATTTTATTAGTGGAATGTTGAAAATTGAAATCTTTTATGTGTTATGATTATATAATGGTACTTAGATATTTTATGGGTGGTTACATGATAAAAAGATATTAGTTCTTATGTGATAAACTAAATATGGGTGGTTCTGTGATAAACCAATGATGGGTGGTAACATTATAACCTCCAATGCATTGGGTATGGAAGTCGGTCATATGGTTATTCTATTTTTAAGAGTGATATGTGTGGAAGTAGATCATACGTTTATTCCATTTAAGTATGATTATGTCATAGGTTACCTTTATATGTTATATGTTCCTTATATGGGTTTAATGGTAATATTTTGATTACAAAAGGTTAATAAATGAGATTATATTCAGGGATGAGTATTTACTACTTCTTAGAGGTGAAAACTATTACATTATGATAAAGTTTCCATGGTTTACATGTTTTCACAAGGATAATAGTTTTCCTTCTTTTTGTCTCCCTTACTGAGATTTTGGGGCTCATCCCAAGTACTTGAAATTTTTTTCATAGGATTTAAAATATAATATAGGTAGGTATAGGATCAAGGAAAATCTATGATGTTTAAACATGAAACAAAACCATGATTCTTTTTAAAAACTTTTTTTTTATAAAAAAATGGATAGTGGGTATAAGTGTATAATTTTTAATATTTAAGTTATTATTTATGATTTTTGGCATAATTCTATCAAGATAAAAACCTGAAAATATCATAATTGTGAACTAAAGTAAAATTCTTGAAAAAACTCAAGATTATGTAATGTTTAAGGTCGAGGCCTTATTATAGGATTCCTGGAATCATGGGGAAAGCAAACATAAAGAAGGGGTGAGATCATATTCCCAGTAAGGGTATGCATAGAGTGGAAGATAACATGGAATAAATATGGCAAGACTAGTATGGTTAGAATAAATGATGAAAAAATTATTCCATAAAAATAATCACATGAGCTTGAAACTTATACATGGATATTATGACTATTAAAATAATTACAAGTATATAAGTAACTAATTTCATAATGATGGAATTCATAATTTTGAACATATTAAACTCACTATCAGGGCTTCGTTTTAATATGTCTACATAAATGGGTAAGTTATTGGAAAAATACCCAATTTGTTTTATCTCATGAGACCTGTTGATAAATCAAGAGGCTATGTAATTTTGAGTCGCACTCATAACATAATAATTACAATGCATTCATCATATAAATAAATAATAAATCTAAAAAAACGATTTAGATGAATATTTTAGATTTTATCATTATATTATATCCTTATTAATGAAAAATATTCATCAAATGATGTTGGCATAGATGAAAATAATTTAAAGATATCATTGGAAAATTTATTGAGAAAATATCATTTTCACTTTGAAATCACTTATTTAAAATCTAAAAATTTCAGCAATATTTAAGAAATTATTTTCATTGAAAGTGAACTTCTAAATTTTAAATTAATCTTAAAATCATTTGGTGATAATTATTGTGGTTAATTCTATTAATGTAGTGTATGTTAAAAGAAATATTCTTTTCACATTATCGGTAAAACTCACACCTCATTCAGAAAATGACAATAAGATTCCTCTTAAACAATTTTTGTAAAAATTATTACATAGGTAAAATTGTATTTACTAAATAATTGTATAATATTAAGAACATTATTTAAAACATTTTAAGGAAAATATGGACATGGAAGAAAAATATTCCTGATCGAGTAAAAAAACAAAGTTGGTTTTCCTTAAAAACATCATTTCAGTATCTTGAGAACCTAAAGAAAGGAAAATGAAATAAAAACTTATAATTTATATAAATAAACAAATTATAAGAAAATATATTGGTTTTAAGATAGAAATTTCAAATAATTCTCCCAACATATACTTAAAAATTAACAATCTCAAATAATGATGAGATTGTGAAATAAACTCTTACCTCGTGTTCGAATTAATTCGTATGTGTTTTAACCTTGTAGATAAAAAATATAGACTTATTATACATAAATTATATAACTATAATGATATATATCATTCCTTATATTATTTACTTACAACATTTTATCACCAATTTTTTAACAATTCTTTATTAAAATTACGGTTTTGGATGATAAATGCTTCGTATTTCCCGAAAGTTTTTGTTCATTATTTTTCATTAATATACTTTGATCGTGTTAAAATTGTATCCTAAATTTTAATCATGATATAAATATAATATATTTTAATTTTATATATATATATTTAAAATTATCCATAAAATATATATATATAAATGAATTACACCATTCATGGAGGGGGTAAGTTGTGCGTACGCATGAACATTGTTTCCACTTTTCAAAGAATAGAATGAAAGTAAGGTAAATAATAATTAAAATTTAAATAATCATTATTATATCATATATATCATATATATAAATTAAAAATATTCTTATTACTATCCATGTAAAGTGGACATAAATAACGAATCACATTGCTTTATGGAGGAGGTAGTTTGTACGTATGCACAAGTGACGTTATTATTTTTCAATGGATAGTAAAGAAAAAATGAATATATAATATCATAATTTTATCTGGATAATTATATCATAAATATAATATTTAATCATTAAACCTTTTATAATAATCATCCATTAAACATGGTGATGGAAAATAAATTGCATCGTTATATGGATGCGTTGGTCCACACGTATGCACGAGCAATTCTTTTACCTTCCATTTGATGGAATATAGGATGTAAAATTATGGTTTCATAATTTTAATAAAATTTATGTATATTTACTACACTTAATTATTTATTTTATGATGAATACCATAAATAAATATGAGTTTAAAGAAGAAGTAAAAAAAATAATTGGTAAAGGCGATTACCTCTTCTTTGAAATAACTCATTTAGATCTCCAATTAAAGACCTTTTGGAATAAAAAACTCTATAACATGTATAATAAGTTTTGGGAGTGATTATGGTAGAGTTTTTTATGCTAAATATCTAAAAATTGTGAATAAATTAGGGGTGGAGGTGCACTTTTATAATTGAGGTGAGTGGAACATTTGTAACTTTCCAATGTTTTAGAATATTATTAAGTCACTTTCTAGGAAAAATGGCTCCAAGATGAATAATATTAAAATTTTATAAGTATAATGTTTAAATAAATCTAATTTATTTGGTTTGATCATGTTTTTATGTTATTTTAACCCCTATCTTTTTATATTTTCCCTCTATAAACCTGTTTTAACCCTAGTCGTGATAATGACTTTTTTCAATCTTAAAGGGTTATAATTTTACTTATAATTTATAAATTGGACAATTAATATCAAAGGGATGAGGTTTTAGATCAATTATCATCCTAATTTTCAAATTTTAATATATTTATAATTTTTAAACAGTTTATTTAAATATTATTTTTTATAAAATATCATTAATGTAATTTTTTGACACTTTTAATTAAACTTGAATTTAAATACATCATGAAAAATATTGAATTTGAATATAATATTTTCCACCATAAATAATACATTATTATTCACTATAAAAAAATTGGAACCATAATTTATCCTAAAAACATTATTTTTAATGTTTTTAAAATTCTTTAGATTGATTTTTCCACTACATGCACAAGTATTGTGTAAGTGTTGTATAAGAATTTGAGTTAATTATTACGTCACTAAAAATTAAAAATAAATTACCATGACAAAATAAATTAATCCATAATTAAAAAAACATGTAAAATTTAAAATAACCTCCTATTATTCTCGTGAAAAAAATATTATATATATTAAAGTCCAGAGATTCACATTTTGTATTTATTATTTTTGTAAAATAATATAAACCTCGATGTCAATGAAAAATATCACCAAGTAGTGATAGTTTTGAGACTTGGTTTAAAATTTATAAAATCTATTTATCCAATAGTATAAATTCATGTGGTATAGAAATTTCAAATCCTTATCCCGACTTTTAAAATCTTTGTTACTCAGTTTACCCTAACCGAGGCTATAAATATTCACCAAGGTTGTTATAAATAATGACCAAAAATAAAATGGAACTATTAATCAAATTTGATCATTATGATTATAAATATGGAATCCATTTTCCATGATTCAATTGGCATATGTGGTATAATTAATTATAAAATTAAATCCACAAAACAAGATGAAAAAGAAAAAAAATAGTTTATGAAGTATAAAAGTGTTTATACGAAAATACAACATAAAATTAATTTCAATGAACTTAATGAGATTATTTATAACATAAATTAACTAATGTTACTTTTTTAAACCATTTAAAACCAATTTTAATTTTGTAAATTTATAAAATGAAATGAATGTTTTCAATAAAAAACAATATTTTTTTTATTTATCAAAAAAATCAATCTTTTCAGAAAATTATAAAAAAATACACTCTAAGAAAATTATGAAATAATTATTTAAAAAATGAATTTTATTTTTTCTAATAAATTTTATTAAAGTGTAGGAAATTAATTACATTATTTTCTCAAAAAAAACATTTTTGAGGAAAAATATATTTTTAAATCATATAAGAGATTTACTAAAAATTGAGTATTTATATTTCAATATATTTTATTTATTTAAAAATTTTATATATAATTTTAAAAAATTTCTTATTAATATTCATATGACTAATTTTAATTGTTATTATATTAATATTTATTTAAACTCAAGGATGTGTGTGTAAAAATATATCAAAGAAATTAAGTTTATTTGAATACAAATATATCTAAAATTATTGGGGTGTTACAAGTTTCATATTTTTTCTATTTTTCATTTATTGTAATCCCCAAAAATGATTTAAAAACTATGAAATTAATTTATTTTTTATAATTTTGTATATCTATAATTAATTTAATAAATGGTTTCAATCTTTATTTTTACTATTTTATTAATTTTAGGGTTAATTAAATAAGCCAAAATTGACTTCTGGTTTGCTGTTTAAACTATTTTACATGCTTTTAATTCTGGTTTTTAATATTTAATTCATTTTTATACTAATATATAAAATCATAAACTTATTTTTATATTTTAGTAGTGGTGGTCCTAAAAATGATGACGATTCAAGTGTTAGACATTGGCCCCATTATAGGACTTTGTTAAGGGTATCATATGAATTTCTGCATGTAATAATTTAAACCAGCTAAATATATGACTTTATATTGTATCTTATGAAATATTTACTATTTAATCCCCCTAGAATAATACTTTAACACTACATATGTATTCACCAAGTGTTTACGACTTCATATCCATACCATAAGACTCTTACCTTGTGTTGTAAGAATTGTGAGATACACGTAAGACTCTCCCAACTGTCGCATATAAATTTTAAAAAATGAAGAAAAAATATTTTCACTACATAACCTCATTTCCATGATTAAAACTTTTAAATAACCTCTTAATACTTTCGATTCATATGAAATTAATTTCCTATTATGTATGGGACATTTAGAATTTTTCAATTTTGGGTCGCATGGAATAAAAACCAAAAAACCCAAAATGAAAAAAAATTCAAATAAAATCAAATTCTATTTATCTGGTTTGGAAAAATGAAGAATAACTCTTCCAATATATATATGTCTCATTAATTTAGTTAAATAATAACACTTGGATTGTGGGATGGTTTACGAGAAAGGAGAAGATTTGAGTGAAGAGATTTCCAATGGATTTTCAACCCTTAACTGAGATATGTGGAATTAATTGTATGTAATAGTGCTGGGTACTAAAACTTATGATAAATCTAAGTGCACAAATGGAGTATGATACCCGATAAAGGGATAGGAATATTTTTCTTCTAACATGGGAGATAAATCTGCTAAAAGGCTCTTGGGATCACTATGATAATTCATTAAATAGGGATATTATTAACATAAGGTGGAAAGTCATTGATTTTTTGAATGAGATGAGAGATATTTATACTGAATTTTATTTATTATCTTTCATTTATTAATTTTTCTCTAGTGATATAACAGTATTCCCTAAATGTTCGAGCTAACTAGTGTCTCCTCATTTCCTTAATAATGGATTTATTTCATCATTTTTAATTCTCTTCAGTATAATTTTTATAGAAGTGTTTAGATTATTAGTCAATAAAAGTTTTCCATTATTATTTTCATTTAAACACTTTTTGTATTATTCTTGGTTTTTACACACAATACACCTAAAATTTTTCATTATTCAAAATAGTAAATGAAAATGGTATGGTTCAAGAGTGATCAAAGGTATTTTAATCACCATGCTAAAAAATAATATGGAATCTATTGATTATTTCATTTCCATGTTTAATCCATAAATACTAGTTGATGGGGATCAGTTGAGTTTTCAGGTTATTAAATAGAGTTATTAGGAGATTTAATTTGATTCATTATTTATTATCTGAGTGAGGGGATTATTTGATGTTTAAACACTATTTTTAAACAGAATTCAATAACCTATTAATTTGAATTATTAAACACCCACGCACAAACACACAAAATCTATCTAAAAAATTAAATCATACCCAAAACACCCTCCTTTAAAAGGGAAAACCTGAGTCCCACACATTATTATATTTTCTTACATTTAAAATTTGTTTTTTTTTTCAATTCCCCTGATAGTTGTCTCATCAACCTAGTATCATTATCGGAGAGGGAGGAAATTATTTTTGTTTTTTTGTTTTTTTCATTTGAAATGTGTTTTTTACATGTTAGGTCTCATTATGATCTCTTATTTGGATTTGATCTATATGTTTAAAAAAATTTAATCTATAAATTTATAAATCTAAGAATCAGCAAGAAAGTAGGGAGGGAGTTTCTCATAGTTACTTTGACAAAATCTCCATGCTCTTCTTCTACTACTACTAGAGTTGTCCTAGGATGCGAAAATATGGTAAATAATTTGGAACATCTAAACATATCTTTAAGAGAGTTCTATACACCTAATTTGAATAATTACAATTTTATTTAACAAATAAATAAACCACATGACTTTATATTTAAATACGGACTGATCCAACTACTACCTAGGTTTCATGGATTAGTAGAAGAAGACCCTAACAACAATTTGAGAGAGTTTGGATATTTATGTAATAACTTCAATCCAAATGGATACCTAGAAGCTCAAATTACTAGAAGGTATTTCTATTATCCCTTTAAGGGTCGACTAAGTAATGTCTATACAATCAGCAACCTTATGAAGTCTCCACCTAGGATGAACTCCATAGGGGCTTCGTTTAAAAATTATTTCTTTCTTCAAGAAGTACCAAGAAAAGGAGGGAGATCTACAGGATTAATAAAGAAAGTGTAGAAACTCTATACGAGTTTTTTGAGAGATTTAAGAGGAATTAAATGTCAAGTACACACCAATAATTTGAATACCACCATTTCCTAGGGTTCTATTATGAAAGACTAATAGGAAATAATTGGAACTCATTGGATTCTTCTTCTAGAGGATCCTCAATAGCAACATAAAGAGTTAAAGTTAGATAACTAATATAAAGGATCTCATAAAATTACAATCAATTTGATAAAACAATCTTCTACTATAGGCATTCATGTTGTAATGATTTTGAACTCTCCATCACTTGAAACTAAAATTAGAGAACTAGAATCTCTCTTGAGACAGTTATCATTTAATAAAGTTTAAGAAGCATCACCATATACACCACTCGAGTGTGTCAAATTTTTTGTTCTATGGATCGTTTAACTAATAGTTATCCTCAATTGAAATATATGTAGTACCCCGGGACACCCTGAGAGGGGAGGGGTGAATCAGGGTGTCAAATTTTTCTTCTTAAAGTTGTGGATATTGTTCCCTCGTTGGTAGGAACTACTTAAACCTGTATGATGGATATGATCAGCAATGAAACATTCACATTCAAAGAGATAACACAGCAATTTTACTTGGTTCACCACTAAGGGCTACGTCCATGGAGCATATGCCGAAAAGTTGTTGGTCGTACCAAATTCCACTAATATTCACTAGTTGTGTATTACAATGGTTCGGGCACAGTCACTCTGTCCCAGGCTCAATGCCTTTACAAAGGTTCAGGGATAGCTCACTGCTTCCCTCGGGTCACTCCCGTTGACTCCCCCTGGCTCACTGCCCTTGGTGAAGTCACACTCAGTTTATAGACGTGAAGGTCTCTTCAATAGATTTCCGTTGAAGTATTTGTCTCCTGTTCAGCATGAGACTTTTCTTGCATCAGAGACCTGAGTTGAATCTCTTTTGTATTCAACCTTCTACTTTAGTGCAATAAATGAATGCACTATATCTTCTTCTTCTCTTCCTTTGATTCTCAATACTAACACCTGAGTGTATTGATATATTCCCCTCTTTCTGTGCAGATCTGAGTTTAGTTGCATGAATCGTTCTTCTTCTCTTTGTAAAGCACAATGAGGATGTTAAACATCAGTCATGTGTGTGTGGTACCACTTTTCTTCATAAAACCAAATTGTTCACTGTTCTTCCGTCTTTGTAAATGAATACATCATTTGTTGCACCGAAGGTATCAGGCAATCTCACGGCTTTTGTGCAACTCCACGAAGACGAGCAAGCTCACACCTAGCACTCTTCTCCAATCCTGGCGTGCAAGTCCCAATACAGCGCACAAGTCTCACTACGGCGCGCAAGTCTCTGGCACGCAGGTTCAAACTGGCGCGCAAGTATCACCAAACCACCTGCGCGACACTGCCTTCCTCAACTTCTAACCCACATGACTTACTTCCTTTCTCTCACAAACCGCCTTAGGCGTACAGCCAACAACCGGCGCGCAGCTTCAGATAATGGCGCGCAAGTCCACTTTTCCAAAAACACTTTTCTTTATTTGTCTATTTTCAGGCCCAAAAATTTTGGCAAACACTGGGAAACGACGCCACCTTCACTACTGTTGTCTTCTTGAACGGTTTGATCTCTTTGCTGGTACACATTCTGAACTTCCACTGAGGATTGACAACAAACACAAAACATACGCCAAATCATACTATGAAGACCCTGGTTCTAACAATATACTGAGAGTTGTGATGTAATATACCAAAGTTTGCAATAGAAACAATAACTAATTAGCTATAAGGTGTTAAAGAGTACTCAATATGTAATCATGTAACTGGATGACAATAGCCAATAAGGCTTCCTTTCTAGTAGGCTCTTTAATAACCATAATAACCCCCACCATTCTAGAAAAACAACTCTTAACCCTATACATGATATCAATAAAGATATAACCAAGAACCCTCAATGAAATACATGTTGAGATTTCTTATGGAGTCCCAAAGTAACCAACAATACACTCCCACAACTCATGTATTAAAGAAGATTGATCTAAAAGGTTAGTTTGTAAATATCATATTTAAACTAAATAACTTGGTAAATCACGGTTCAAGTAAGCTCCTTGATTACTAAAATCCTAATACAAAAGAAGTTAAAATATCTATTTATTTAAGAATTTTTTCAGGTGTGAAAACTAGTGAAAATCCACCCATTCAAACTAATTCTCAAATTGAATAGCTTGAGAAAGAATAATAGTCTATCCCTTTAAAGTATCAATATATATTGGTTCTTGTAGATATATAATTAATTAATTGAGACATGGTAAAATCCAATATATAATATTTACCTTATCTCTAAAATATCTTACATTCAACAATAAGCCTACCCAAGAAAACTTGTGAAGAAAACCTTCAACAAGATATGCCAGAAACATTCAAGAAAGTTTAATTCAACATCTCTTTGTTGGATACTGTGAACAAAATCCCATGTTAATCAAAGTTTTTCAAGGATATTTATACCAATATAAGAAAATTTCAAGGATATGAAAAGGTAATACTGGTCAGAAATGTTTCTGATCTAACATCCAAGCAACTACCAAGAAAATTTAAAGACCAAGGTACTTTAATTATTCCTTACAATATAAGAAAAGTCACTTTTTATAAGGCATAGTGTGACTTGGAAGCTCTAGTTAATTTTATTCCTTACTCAGTCTACTCTTCCTTATATATATAAGAACTTAATCATGCTTATGTTTTTTTAAAATTTTCTAATAAAACCACTACCTACAAAATATAAGTCTTGGAGGATGTACTAGTAAGAGTGAGTGAAATATTGTTTATAGCTGAATTTTAAATCTCAAACATAGAGAAAAAAAGAGTAATACTCTATTCCCCCATCATCTTAGATATTCCAATTCTAAAAAATACTAAAAATATAATAAATGTTCATAAAGGAACACATTCAATGGGTTTTAGAGAAGGAAGAGTAAATTTTATTATTTAAATTCAATAAAATAATCTCAAAAATAACCACATGTTTTCACAATTAGTCATTCTAAAATTACTTTTTTATCAAGGGAATAAATTGAAATTTTGTATGAAACAAAAAAAAATTAAGAGGATCCTTAGAATCACCTATTCTCTATGAAAATTCTATCTATGAAAATAAATTAAATTTGTAATCATATCTTTCTAATAAATATATTTAGGAACTAGATGTAGAATAATTTAATAATTTAGTTAAATTAGTTACTGATACTTCTACTATTCATATGAATTTTGTAAAAATAAGAAACACTGAGATGAAACCATCATTAGATCAATCTTCTATAAAATATCTTACTTTGTTTCCATCTGATTTAAAATATATTTTTCTTAAGGAAAATGAGAAACTATCTATCATGATCTTCAGTAATACATCACTTAAACAAGTGAACCAACTGTTATAAATTTTTAGAAAAAATATTAGGGCCATAGGTTGGATACTATAATAAATCTCTTGGATTAGTCTCACTATTTTTGAGAACTAGACTATCCTAGAAAATGGGTCAAAGCATGTGAGATATCACCAAATAAAGATCAATCAGGCCCTTGTGGAAATTTTAAAAAAAAATTGAAATATTTTTGAGGATATATAATCACTTACCCAATCTGGTATACTCAGTGGGTGATACCCATTAAGATTGTTCCCAGAAAATTAGATTAACCATTGTTCAAAAGGAGAACAATGACCTAATTCCCACTAGTATTTAGAAAATATAGAGTTTACACATTGACTATATAAATTTAAACCATGTTCCCATAAAATAACACTTACTCATCACTTTTTTAGATAAAATGTTTGGTAGACTAGATAATAAGGGACATTATTGTTTCATTGCCAATTTTTTTGGTAATTTTCAAGTCCTTGTAGCACATGAAAACCAATAAAAACTATATTTAACTATCTCTTTAAAATATTTTCAAATCAATTTATTACCAATGGGATTTTAAATTCCCAAGTTACTTTCTAACAATACCCAGTAAGCATCTATATAGGGTTGATTAAAAGCTTCTTGTAGGTATTTCTTGATGATTATATAGTTCAACTGAACTCTTTAGAAATCTACTTTAAAAATTTGAAAACTTTTATAAAGAAATTAATTCAAAATATATTGGTTTTAAACTTTGAAAAATTTCATGGTGGAAAAAGGAAATATTATGGTCCACATCATTTATAAGGAATAGACGTAGACAAAGCCAAAACTGAAATCATTTCAACACTACCTTACCCCACCATTATAAAACACATTAGATCATTATTGTGAAATATTTAAATTTAAATAAGTTTTATTGAATACTTTAGAAAACATTTGTTACCACTGAATAACTTAATTAATAATATTATTGAATTTTTTTATAAATTGTGTAGGAAACCATTAATAGACTCAAGGAGAGACCAACTACATCACTTATAATTAGTCCACCAAATATAGAAGTCTCCATTGATGAATTGTGTGATGGATCTTAATAAGTAGTGGAAGAAGTGTTTTCTTAGAAGATAGACACTCCTATGTGATGGATTATGCTTTATAGACTTTGGATACAACTTAGACCAATTATACAACAATAGATAAAAAAATCTTATTATTTTTTCCAAAGAAAAAATTTATTCATATTTATTAGGAAGTAAAATAACTATTTTTTGGATAATTAATAACTAATATATTTAATAGTTAATTTTGATGCAAAAAAAAATATTTATTAGATAGATAATACAACTATAAGAATTAAACTTTAACATAATATACAATCAGGGATATGTAAATTTAGTTTGAAACCTCAGGAGTATATTTCTCCACACTGATAATGTAGAAACACCCATAGAAACATCCTTGAATGATTCTTACCCAAGTGAGAAACTATATAAAGAAACTAAGGTAACCCGGTATGCTAAAATGGTGAATTATTTGGTCATAAAAAAGGCACTCTACATCTTTTTTAACAATAAAACTGTTAATATGAAATATGATTCCAAATAATATATTTGTAAGGATCCTTATTTGTGGAAAATTTATATGGATTAAATTATTAGAAGGTTTATAACAAAGGATAAGGTAAATTTTGTGCTTATATTTTTTTATACCCTTTCATATGGAGGCCACTTTGGACCCCATATATAGCTATAAAAGTGTTAGAAGTTAGTTTGTTTTGGAAAATAATTTTTAAAGAGTCAAATAATTTTTCATGTAGTGTAAAAACTATCAATTTAATAGAGGCATTTCTAAAAGAAAATAAATCCACTAATAACCATTGATTTTTTTTGAAGTATTTTATGTTTGAGGATTATATTATCTGGGTCAATTTCCCATTTATTTATGTATTAAAATATGTTTTTAGAAGTATATATTGTTTCTAAGTGGATTAAATCCCAAGAAACAATAATTTATGATTCTCAAGTTGTTATTAAATTTCTAAGATCAAATATATTTTTTAGGTTTAGAATACCTCTTAAAATAATTAGTGATTAAGTAACATATTTTTGTAACAATATCATGGAAACCCTTATGAGAAAATATAGATTACACCACAATAACTCTACATCCTACCACCCACAAAGAAATGGTTAACACATTGTGTTCAACAGAGTGATAAAAAGGACTTTAGAAAGAAAGTTGTATCCTAACCAAAAGTTCTATAGAAACAAGATATATGGTGCACTATTATCTTATATAAATTCCTTTAAACCCCCTAGGTATTCCCAATACTGAATATTTAATGGAAAATTTTGTCACTTTCCTATTGAGTTGTATCACAAAATTATTATTCTATAAAGAAATTAAATCTGGAGTTTATCAATGTAGGAGCATTAAAAATCTATATATGATGGAACTAGAGAGGATAAGGAGAAATGAATATTAAAATTTCCAATTATAAAAATAAAATAATAGATATGTCCATGAAAAACTCATTCAAAGAATATATTTTCAAATTAGAGACAAAGTGGTGCACTTCCCCTCTTAGATGATCTCGTACCTGATAAGATTCATTCTAAATAGACTGAACCATTTATAGTGACAAATATATTTTAATTTATTATATTTGAGATCAAGGGAGTGGAATCAAAATAACCCTTTAAAGTTAATGGATAGTAGCTGAAGTAATTTTAGGAATTATTTTGAAAGAAAAAAATAGAGGAGACCAAACTCTTACCTTGTGAATATGAATTGGAATCATAAAATTTTATTTTTCCTTCACACTATTCTAGATATTTAGTTTTTAATTTTTTTATTTATTGATAAATGTATGTTAGAATTAATTGAATGTATTTTCTAAGATAAGTGTGGGTAAGGGGGAAATAGCTCATATTATTAATATATTTGACTATATTTCATTTTTTCTATGTCTTTATAGCCTGAAATAAAATAAAAAAAATTGTGACAAATAAATTTTTTAGATTCTATTTAAATTTCTATATACTATGTAGTTTTCTTGTTTTTATTTTTCATGTGTATATAGGTCAGACGGTTAATCTTTAATTGTTACATTTCCAAGGAAAATTTCCATTCTAATCTTGATGGATTCACTTATTTTGAAATTATTTGATTTATAAGATTACTGATTGAGTTTTACTTATATTTTCAAAGAAAATTTTATTTTATAACAAATGAAATAATTTTAATGTAAAAATGTAAGTGGAATCAAAACTATAACATGAGGAAACTATGTTTTTAAACTTCATCTTAGGTAACTTCTCCTTTGTGAAAAGGAACACCTCAGGGATCCATCTTAAAATATATTCATTTAAATGATTTAAAAATAGGGTAGAATGGGTATTTGGGATCTTACATGATGTTATAAGATGATTAGGCATTGGGTGTGTGAGTAATAAAATCCATTAGTATATTGAATAAGATCCTTATAAAAATAATGTGGGAAAAATTCAATAATTTCAGAATTATAAAAAATAAATGTATTTTAGTGAGGGGAATATTGAACCAAAATGAAGAAAACAGTAATTGACTTATAAAAAATTAATTTGAGTTATATCAAAGAATTGAGTAATAGATATTTAATTTAAGGTGCTTGAGAAAGAGGGATTAATGAAATCACCACTTGTTAAATTCTAAATTTCATTTTATTCCATTTTATTTTCACTCATGGAACAAGAATTTTTTCTTAAATGGAAGCGAGGGAAGTTGGATAGATCCATAGAGTATTTCTGATAATTAAAATTATGGATGAACCTTTTTTTATTATTTTTTGTTTTGTGTTCTTTAAATTAGGCGGGATAATCTTTCTTCTTAGTTGAAATTGTACTTCCTTGTAGTGAAATAGTGTAATCATGGGGGTGATGAGCACCATTATTTTCATATTTGATTCTATTTTTAATTATTATTAGAGATATAATTTATCTAAAACATGGTTACTTTATTTATTTTTGTTACTTTTAAAAATTTGAATTAAATTTCTAAATAGACCCAATGTTTATTTTTTTATTCATTTTTAGATTAATTGAGCAATCCATATATTGAATTTTTCTTCAAAATTTAAACTATTTTAAAGGATTTTAATTCTAGTTTTAATTATTTGATTAATTTTTATATTAATATGGATAATAATACACTTAGTTGTGTTTTTAATGGGTTTAAGGTCTAAAAATGAAAAAGGGTTGAGCATAAGACTTTGGATCTAGCATAGGACTTTGTTAAGGATCCTATAAGACCAGCTGCACATATGACTTCAAAACAACCTCATGTATGACTTTATCCTACACTATATGACATTAATTCTACATAATCCTCTGATCTTAAAACTTTTCCACCATATATGTCTTTATCCAGCTTATATAACTTTTTATATATATTATAAGACTCTTTAAACCAACATCATAAGACTTGTGAGGTGAGCGTAAGACTCCCCTAGCTATCATGTATGACTTTCAAGTCTTTTAAGACTTTATATATACACTATCTGACTTAAGTTCCCCATATTATAATTACCAAGAAAATTTTAATACTTCTAATTCATATGAAATGAGTGTCCTATTATGTATACGACTTCGGAATTTTCTAATTTTGGGTTATGTTGAGTAAAAAACAGAAAACTCAAACTATAAAAAATCTCATCCTAAAACCAAATTACATTTATCTAGTTTGTCCAAATCAAGAAGAACTCCTATAAGAACTCTACATAGGGTTCATATCTATAAATAAGTAGACTATGATCATGATATTGTTTCCATATATAGAGAATATTTGAGAGAAGTGATGGCTGGTGGAATCTGGACCCTTAAGAGAGACCTGTGGAATTCATTAAAGGGACTCACATTGGGAACTAAAACTCAGGAGTATTTTTGGCACACTAAGGGAGTATGTGACTTGATCAAGGGAAAATAAGTCCATGTTTCTCATATAGAAGATGAAGTTTCTAAAAATATCCCTTGATCACTTTGTTACTTTGGTAAAGTGGATGGTTATTCACTGAAGGGGGATAGTTATCAATCGGTCAAATGAGGTGAGAGATACTAATATAAAATTTTATTTTCTCTCTATAGTTTCTTTGCCTCTTATTTATTGGTGGAATAATATACCATTAATGGTTGATCCACTGATAAATATTCTCATTACCCTATTAATGACTGCAGTTCTTCATTGTCAATTCTACTCTACTTAATTTCTCTATAGATGATTTCTTAGTAAATATGATGTTTCCATTATTCTTTAAATTTAAACTCTTGTTCTTATCTTATCAATATACACTCATAGTCTACCTAGACTTTCTCATTTTCCTATATGGTGAACGTCAGTGGGATGGTTTAGGAGTGATCAAAGGTGTTTTGATCACTTGGTAAGAGAGAAAAGGTAATATAGTGATTATTATATTACCATTTTTAATAAAAAAAATACAAATTAAGGGTGATCAGTTGTGGTTTCAGTTGTCTATAGAGAACGGTAGAGGTACATAATTTTAATCATGATTAAGAATGTGAGTGAGGGGATTATCCAAGGTCAGAACAGTGTTTTTAAACTGAATTTAAGCACCTATTTGTTTACATTCTCAAACACAAACACAAAACCCATCCAAAAAACATGGAAATAACACCCAAAACACCCTATTATCTGAATAAAACTAGAGTCCCATTAATTATTATATTTACTTAGATTCAAAAATTTTCTATTGTAAGGCCCACGACAGCTTCAACATCACCAAACCAAATTGAAATCCAACTATACTCATACATATCTAAATGAATCTCAATAATTAGTTACAATAAACCCTTTCATTTTATATATAAATCATAATTAGCTTTTAAATTCAATTTCATAACCAATTATAAGCCAAATAAAAGGGAAAAAAATCTAAATCATTTTCATATTTATCATATAACTCTTTATATACATGTATGATAATTTTTAAGAAGTTTAACAACATACTCTAAAGCATATAACCATTCATAATATAACTATTATATCTATGATTTAAATAAGGAATAAAAATAAACAAATTAATAGTTTATAAATTTAGACATGAGATAAACATATATGAATATTTTTTAAATAAGGAAGTAAAAAACACTTTATAATTCAAAATGAACTATTGAAAATTCATAATTAAATAAATATAAAAAACATATTTTTATTACCATTATAAACTCATTAAGAAAGTTTATTCTATGAAATTTTCCTTACGTATATGATGTTATTTGAAATTTAAAAAAATTATATTTTTATTCTACTATGTCAAAAAAATTACATAATTTAAATACGTTACATTTAATATTATTTAAATAATAATTATATCAATTATCAAAACTCTTTTTGATATAGTTTAAATAATTTCTTAAATAAGGCCTTTAATTTAAATGATCCAAATTAAATAATTATGAAAAGTTCATAATTAATATAAACCCTTTTATATTTTGGCCTTATTTGGTAATTTAATAAAATTTTATAAATTACACATATAGTTTTCATACAACCATTTTTATCTTAATTATAAGTCATTTCATATAATTGTTAAAAGGTATTCTAATATTAACATTTAATATTTATGCATATTAATTTATTAAATGTTATGAAAATATTTAATTAATTAATTATTAACATTTTATAATTAATTCATTTATAAACATATTTATAAAATAATAAATATTCTAAAAGACACTTTTATTTGAATTAGAAACAATTTATAAAGAATTATGATAATACCTATATAAAATTAACCTAGTCTTGTTATAGCATGTATAGTAATAACTAAGATACTAAGTATAATTAAACACAACTACCGTATAGGATAAAGCAAGAAGGGTTCAGCTATCGCATGTAAGGTTAATATCTCACTGTTTGAGGTTAAACAAGTGTTGTTGGGAATCTATGGAGGATTAATTCAAACAATGTGGTATCTATTTAAGAAAAATAAAGAATGATACAACCTATATTAGAATATAATCTTATGATATACCTAATTATAAATAATATTTACAAATCTCATAAATTTCTTATCATGAATTATGGTTGTCTTGGTGTTATATTAATCGAGCATTGCGTAAGAATAACTCAATGCATGTATAATATTAACCAATCACTTCATATAATTAACCATAATTTCCCATTTTCATGGACTCTATATCTTACAATATAGAGTCCTTTATAACATTAATTGAGTTTGGTGTGCCTATGTGTAAGATTAACTTTATGCAGTGCATGCATTATAGGAAAATAAATCCTTAGAAGCGGTTTTTTCAGTTTAGTGGCAGTTAAAACCTTTGATAAATCATTTTACTTCATTTTGAATAACCACCAATATTTTGAACATATATAATTATTTCACCTCATTTTTTGATATTTTTCATGAACAAATAATTCACTATGGTTGTTCTTGTTTAGCGATGATTTTTTATAAACTACCCCTAAATATAGTTTCATTTTTCAAAACCATAAATAATGTTATATAACAAATTTATTGGTGTTTTACAAACTACTACTACATTTTTCACCATTATACTATATTTATGCAATAGTCTACGTAACCACTACTAAATATGATACATTTATATAATTTAATACCATTTTTAATAGTGGTTTTAAAGACCACTAAATATGATAAAACAAAAAAATTCCCAAACATCCCTAATACATTCCACCCATTAGTAAAACAGATACAAAAAATTTTATAAAACTAGTATAACATAAAATTAAAAACAATTCCTAAATTTAAATATAAAAAAATCATTATATAACATAACTATATAATATTTGTTTTAAAAAATATTATATTAATTTTTTTTACAAAATTTTAAAAAAAATCACAAACATCATTCCCCTCGCCTTCACTCTCTATGAATTGGTTATGATTCTCATCACAACCTTTCTTACTTTTTTCCCTTAGATTCTATATTTAAATTAGTTAAAATAACCTTAGTAACAAACATATTCCAAAAATATTAATCATCTATAAGTGATAAAATCCCAAAAATTATAAACAAATAAAATATTAACCATAAATATATAAATTTTCTATAATAATATTTAAAACATTACAGACTTTATTATATAAATGAAAAATGTATAAAATATTTCCAAGTTATAAAAAAATAATACATAAAATTTATAACAATGAAAAATGAAAATTTTTACCCAATAATGTGTTACAAAAAAGGGAGACCCAAATGATTTACTGAAGGTAGGATATCATCTATATTAGTAAACACTACTATTATTGATAAACCCATAATTAAATTCATCATAAACAATATCCAGTAATACCATTAACTCAAAGAATAATATTTACACATATGATGAATATTTATTTTTTACTTGTTATCATTTTTATAATTTTATTATGTATGGTTAATTTCATTTCTAGTGGTGCAAGGTCGAGAGCCATAAAAAACGGTGTTCGGTGAGGTCTGGGGTTTGATTCTCGAGAGCCCACTCTGGGGTGAATTTTCACCTCCCATGTACCACTCATCTTTCCAGGTCACCCGGTGTCTCATCGGGTGGGCAGAATGGGCGCACTTCACCTGGTTGACGGATTGTTGTGACAAACCATCGCTGATTGAGGTGTTGCCCCATGGCACGCAATGTCATCTCGGTTGGCAACGACTCCTTCCCGGCTGGGAAATCTCCGAATGATCCCTTCGTGGGGAGGGGGGTTATCAAGTGTGGAGGGTTCGAAAAGGCCACTCTCGGGGATTCTATTTCTTAAAGAAATATGATATTTATGGAATAGTTCATGTTTATGTTTAAAAAACAACTCATTTTTTATATTTATTGTATATTCCTTTTTTTGATAACCAAAGTGTTTCAAAAGTGTTTAGTTTCAAAGGTGTTTCAAATATAATAGAAAAATGTTTTTTTAAACTAATAAAGAAACTTTTATTATTAATTATAAAAGTATTATTGTTTTCAAATAGGGTTTCACCCCTAATGGTTATTTCTTATAATTTCAAAATTCATTCTCTTTGAAGTGTATTTCTTATTTTTCTTCATAATAAATTCCCTATTGTTAAAAATATTAGAATAATTTTGGTTTTATAAATAAAGGATGACTTAAATTCACTATTTATATTTCATTTCATAAAAAAAGCATTGTTTATATGTATCTCAAAACTAGAATTGAATGGTTTGTTTTTTCAAATTATTTGAATATAGCTTTTGGTAGAATCATATTGGGTATATTTTCTACACCATACACACATACATTAAGTATATGTATATTTGATTTCTTATTATGTAGGAAAATATTGATATATTCCACGGGCTATAAAACATGCAAATAAACTATGAAAATCACTATGGGGAGTCTTGTGGGGTTACCATGACTAGTATTATGGCCAAATAATCATGCATACCAAACCTTGAAATTTAAAAAACCTCCATATTTTTTCTTTTTTATGATTTTTTATCGCTTCTATTATTATGTTTCATATATTTTAGATGATTTAAGAGAATTATTCATGATGTATTGGAATTAATTTTTTGATTTATATTTTGTTTAATTAATATTTAGAACCATGGAATATTATTTGATAAATATTTCTAGTCCTTGTTTCTTATATAAATATCCCTCTTAAAAATTCTATAGTGAATCATATATAGGGACCTAAAAGTAATTTTCTTTAAGGAAACCTCCTAGTTTAACTTTTCATTATTAAAACTGTATTTTGGACAATATAAAACCATGATATGTTAGCTTATTGATAACCTACATGAGTGATGGATCATACTCAACAATTCAATAGTTAGAACCCACTTAATTTCTAGGGTAATCATGGAAATATGTAAGTTTATAAATTCATAAATAAAATTGAATAAATTTTTTAGATCCTCTAGAAATATCAAACTACCATGGTGATTTTTAGAACATATATATCATTTGGTCTGAGTAGGAAATGGTCATAATTGGTAATCATTTCCATTTCTCATGAATAACTTACTATAAATGGTTTTATGAATTTTTACAACCAACAATTTTTTCCAAATACCTTGAATATTATTAAAGAAAAAAGAATAATTTGATATGAAAAATAGAATGATTCGGTGATGGAATATATATCCCAATTTATTGAATTGGTTCATTTTTCTTCAAATATTGGTTTAGATTAAGGTGTAAAATATCATCATTCTGAAATATACTTGTTACCTAATATAAAGTGTAAAAATTTTATTTTTTTTCTTTTCCTCATATGCTGATGTTTTTAATAAAATTCATATTGTTGACATTAACATTTAAAAGATGATTATGATGGAAAGTTCATTGGTTTTAACTATTTTAATATAAATTACCTCATTTATTCATAACTAGGAGAATTATAATGTTAGTAGGGAAGGTGGTGGAAGTATAAAAATAAAATATCACATTATATCTATAGGAAATTTTCAATATAAATGAAGAGGATATAGTTGGTAACATTATTTTAATAGGGAAGAAGGATAAAATAAATTCCTCTTGATAGTACACAACATAACTAGATACAAGTTCAATTAATCCTTATATATATTTCCTAATACCTCCCTTATTAGATCCAATAATTAAACCCCATTCAAAGAATATCCACTACCAAAAATAAGGAGAGTTAGTTTTCTATATGCATAGTAACCTCCAAGGTTTACTTTTTCACATTTCATTAGAGACAAAAGTAAAATAAAAAAAATGAAATAAAAAATCTTTTTAATACACTACCCTATTTTCTAAATAAAAATCCATACACTATTCAAGTGTATTCCCCTAGAGTAAATCCATTAACAACTTTGGTAAATAATTCAATAAAAATTTAATATGATTGGGTATAAGTTCCAATGGATTTAGTGGAAGCTCCAATAACTAAGGTTGAGGGTTAAGTATCTCAAATGGATCCTCTTACTAGTATAGTGTAAAATCCATTGTTTTTTGATGAACCTCTAAATTTTATACCATAAATAGATCTTAATTAGGTGAAATTTGGGAAAGGTGAGTATTTGACACACTATCTTCTGCTTTAATGTGATTCAACCCATTATTATACCACAATTTATAAAGTATTCATAGATTATTGTGAGAACATATCCTTAAGAACCATGCATGAAATGAAATAATTTAACATTATTCTAGAATAATATATTTCCTTTTCATACTAAATACATTATTGTATGTTTTTTATGTTATTGGTCCTAACTTTAATGTATTTCATTAATAGTTTATACTTTTACTGATCATAGTGAAGTGGAATTGGGCCAGAGATCAATTCCATCTATGTTTATGTAGGTCAAGTCTCTCATCAACTATAGTCATATATGACACTTTACTTGGGTAATTATTCTATTAATATATGCAATCCTTGAAATTATGATAAATATGATATAAGGAATAAACAATACTCTCAGTGGTGATGATTATTAAAATTTTATTTGACTAATGATTGATTGATTCATGCCCTAACTCAATTTTTTATATCTAGATATGATTGGTATATCTAGAACAACTTGGTATGTTAATAAAATCCTATCAATCTAGTAATTTCTTAGAGTTAATTTTATTTAATCCAATAATCACAACCAAGTACTTAGATAATCTTGTTCCAAACTATATATCAATTATAAATAAAGATATAGATTTGGTCCCATGGGATATAATAACATGATAGGTAAATTAGCCAAATATGTTTCATTAATTTGGATTCTTAGGAAACCTATAGTTACTTATTATTAATCCTTAATCATAAGGAAGTTTGATAGGGTCCACAGATATAAAAGGATGCCACCAAGGTAATAGTAGTTCACTCAAACCAAACTCAATCGAACCAAACCAACCCAACTTGGACTGGTTTTACATCATTAATTCTAAACAAAACTAAATTTAATTTAGATAAATCTAAATTATTGAATGGGTTATAATTAAATAAAATCAATGTGAACCTAATGGAAATTAAATTAACCAAAAAATCAAATTAAACTGAACCAAAAAGAACAAATCTGATCCCAACTAAACTAAACCAAATTATATATGATTTTTTTCTAGTTATGTGTTTATGTGAGTGAATTTAATGGGGATAATCTAATGGGTTGAAATATAATTAAGAAAATATAGAACAAAATTGTGAATTTATGGACTTTTCTTGTCCAAAATCCCCTATTAGTGTCTCTGTTTCATAAAGAATACTAACTTTAATCCTCTGAAACATATTAGCCAATATGCTCTCCAAATTTGAAACTAGATCAAACATACCTTAATAAGTGACTACAAATATATAATGGTATTATTAAGTGTATGAATTTACATTTGTGATTCAGGATTACTAATAGATGTAAACCTTGATTGCTGATTTTGGTGAAAAAGATGTATGTGACCTGCAAAAGGCATATGATGAAGATGGTCTGCAACACATCTCCTTCACACAACCATAATTTTATTTTTCTAAAATTTGAGAAATAATATTATTTTAGGATTATAAATAAAGGAGATAATTATTAGCATCCCAAACTTATTTTATATTAAAATGTAAAAGGAGTGACATTATTAAATTTTAATGTAATTTAAAAACACCAAACAGTAATTAAAATTTATTACCCAAATATATTCTTTAGAGTCATTAATATAACTTTCATAATTTTTTTGTGGACATCAAAATACATCTCTATCTTTATAATAAGTTAACCAAACTCATTTTCTAGTATAAAAAAATATATAAATAGAATATAAAAACTATATTACTTAAATTGGTATAGATATATATATTGTAATAAATTAAATGGTATCATTACATCTCATTTCCTATCAAATATATTTGACCCAACTGTGTAGGTAATTACTTTTTTCTCATGACTAGTAAAATTTCTCATATAATGTACCTAAAATAATTATATATAAATAATTATTGAAATTTTATTAAGAAAATGTTATTATTATACTAATATATAATAATATACATGTTGTGATTCAGCCTAATGATGATCAAAAAACTCCTTTAATTATTCCCAAGGCATGAACTTAGATGCCTTCTCAAATATTAGGCAGTGATAAATATGTGTCGTTAAATTCATTCAAAAATTTCAACTTAAAATCTATCTATTTATGAACTAATTATTTAAATATCCACGGACATGAAATCACATTATCCACAAAAAAATATAAATAAAATAGACAAATAAAATAAATATAATACATTATTTTATTAAAATACTGGTCAAATAAACTTCAATTTGATCATATATGAATACATAAAGTTTCTTTATAAATCTATTTAACAACCCATTCTTTTAATATAATGGAATATTCCAATCATAATAATTAATAGGGAAGGATTCCACCTTGCATTCCAACTATCCAAGAATATCCCCATATATGCCTACAAAAACCCCAATGGGTAACCCATATACATAAAATTGGATGATTATATTTAAGTATATGAAATTAAAAATATCTTGAGTATATATTATTGTCTCCCTTTTAGTATAAATATTTAAAAAACTAATGTTTTCATATTTCTATAGATACTAATAACAGTGACATTCCAGTAGTCTCACAATGGTAACTGAGACATGGTGTGAATGCCTAATTCCTCAACATCCTCAATATTTTTAATATTTGTTAATTAAATCATAATAGTACAAGATAATATAGTAACAAAACATAATCAAGGAATGTGATGAAGTGTCCCCTATATATCAGTAGTAGATCGATTGTCTTATTCTCCCGGTGTACTATGGGTAGAAATAGTAGAATGGTTGTCTTATATAATTGGTGGACCCTATGTATCCTTAGTAGATGGACTTTATTGTACTCCTAGTGTACTCTAGGTAGCTAGAGTATAATATAAATCACATTCCATATATCAATTACCATCTAAAAATATCTTCATACATGGAATTCCAATAAAACATATCAAAAAAATAACTAATTCAATAAAACCTATATTTCAATTATAAGTAACTACTTTCATATTTAAAAATTAAATATTGAAAACAAATACTTCATATTTGATCTTACAATCAGTTTCTTCTTAAGTGTTAATGTTATTATCAAATTCTATTATGAACATTACTTCTTCTTCTTCTCCACCCTCCATCACAATATCCATATTTTTAGTATCATCCAGGAAAAATAATTTAATGTTATGTAGTTTATGGGGTTCAATATTAAAATTTTCTTCACATATGTCACCAATATCAAACATGTATCTAGTTTTCAAGTGGAAAACAATAATCCAGCCTCCACATACAATATCGTTAACATAATATACTTTTTTTCTTACGAATAAAAAATTTATATATCATATTCTTCATGTTCTCCAGTATTTATCAACCAAGAGAATATGATACAAGTAAATTTTAATTATTGTTTCACTATATCCTTGTTAATATTAACTTAATTTCATTTTAATAACATCATTGAAAATTTTCCCTAATAATTTAACTTGATAATATCAACCAACTTACCATAGTAACTCTAATATAAAACTATAAGTGTATTTTTTTTTAAAAACATCCCCATGATCAAAATTATGAAACATAAAACCGCTAATATTGTAATAATTTAATAACCTAGAATAATTAATAAGAACAATAGATAAATACTTAAATTATTTAGCTATTTAATCTTGATTTTCAGCATTGGTTACCAATAAAAAATGATATAAAATATTTTTCCTTATATTAGATAATTATGAATATATTGATATTCAAAATATATATCATATTAAGAACTTTCATGACATGTGGACCAATAAATAATTTATTTCTTAACCAATTTTTTATTTTTTCCAAATTTTGATTTCACCATATAAGGTGAATTTTTATTTGTGTCCTAAATTCTTCAATATATGGGTCAACAATATTAGTATTGGGTACCACATATCAGTGTTCTTATCTTAACTACTTATCAATGGAAATGGGGACACTACTGTAACTTATCTACTTAAAGTTAAAAAATATCAATGACTTATTATTAGCTTGAGAATGAATTTTATTATCATCAACAAGACTTTCTAAATAGAATATGTTCTCCATAAAATCCAAATACCATGAGAATAATGTTAATCACTCATAAAAAAGTTAAACTTTATAAATAGATCATTTTTGTTGATCATTTTTCACATATGGATTGAACTAATCAAGATGTTAGATTTGGTTCCCTAGAACCAACAACACTTTACATTAGATCACATGTATGTTAAAATAATTGAACATTAACAAATATCTTATCACAAATTTATTTTTCACCTATGTAACATTAATGTGATAATTTCCTAGAGTATCTATAAAATTTAAAGTTCATATAAAATTCTTTATATAATGAGAACCATAAAGTGAAATAATGATATTATTAAAATAATTTTTAATGTTCATTATAAAATTATAGTATGGGATATATAGTATGTTTGACTATCTATTTCTTGATAATTTTAAGAATATCAGACTTTATTTTTTAAATTTTTCACTTAATAATCTCCTGGGTAGGAGATTATAAGGATAGTCATGCAAGTAGTAATTCAAAACGTTTATATGTCATTAGATATTTCTAAATGTGAATTTTTGAAATCATCCTCATACTTGATATTATAATTAATGTGTATCATTAGTCTTATAATTTAATTTATTAATAAAATAGTGATGATATATACTCATGGTCATATAGGGTATGTTGGGTTTGTCATGAGTGATATAACATTAATGAATAAACCAATATAGGGCATGTACCATTCTATTTAAGTAATGTGGTACCTTAGGATAATTTATTAGAATGAAACTATCAAACTAAAATTACATGGTAATGTTGATTGAAAAGTTAATTTTAGGAAGTGAAATATGTTCATCCCATTCATTGATTGTATTTTTCATCCATAAGGAAATATGTATAGATTATAAGAAGGTGTTAATTTGTGTTGGTAATAAGTTAGTTTCGGCTATTTTATATTTAATAAGAAGTGGGAATATAGCCACACTATAGGGAGCTATAAAATAAGGATGTCCATTTTATAGTATAATACGAATGATCGGTTTAGTGAGCATCTCAGGTTAGTTACTTACTAGAGAATTTTAAAATGGGAATATATGGAGATCCATTTTATAGCGCAAGGTGTTTTAGGAAATAATTACACTTTTGTGAAATTGGGACCAGTTTATGGTACTTCAATAGGTGTGGTAAAATTCTTGGTGATAAAATGGGTAGACTATGATCACCATATCATAGTAGTGACTATTTCATGAGTAAACTCTACCTATGAAAAATAAAGAGTCATTTCCACTTCAAATTTTATGTTATCTTACTACCTAATTCATGTCTACATGATTTGAATGGATTTAAATATGAATATTTTATATAGTATAATATGCGATAATTTGAATATCAAATTAAGATGAAAAATTAGTCTTAAGAAGATTTATATGGAAACCTTGACTTGATTTGAAGGATATTAAATTAGTTCAATGAAGAAAATATATCACTAATTGTAATAAATTATTTTATATAAAAATTATGGAAATAATATTCACATGATTAGTATGAATAACTACTTTAAATAAATAAATAAGAAGGTGTTGAGAAAGTGAGCACCCATAAATATTATTGAGACTTTAGTGAAAAAACATTTCATCAAAGAAGAAGAAGTGTTAACATATCTGGGAGATCTTGTGTATCAAAGTAAGAAGTAAGAAGTGAGAAGATAAGAGGGGTAATTATGTTTCATTTTCATAGTGAAAGGGATAAAGGTTGAGTGATCCAACTGTATTAAAATATGTGATAAAATTAAGTGGAACAAGGTTGAAATATACTAGATCAGGAGACAGTATGACCAAATACCTATTAGGATAGGAGTTTAAAAGGCCCTTGAAGAACTATCTAGAAGAAGTATAAATATCCCACCGAAAACTTTATAGAAAATGTTTAGGATATATATTCAATTTTATGTATTCTAATATAAATAACATTTCAATAGTTGGTTGTTGTGTTCACTTAAATATAGGATATTTGGGGAGATTTTACTCAAGTTATTTCATGATATTTCTCATCAATGTTTTTTAGAGGTATCATGTAAATTATACTCAAATGATTCATAGTGGAGAAACCAATTCTTAGAACACAGCCCAAACCTATCAAGGAGTGGTATTTCAAGGTTAAACCTTATAAATCCTTTTGTATTATTCCTTTTACATTTTATATATTTGAGTAAAGTTGATAGAAAAAAATATTTGTATCAAATATATAAGTAGATAAAAAAATTGTAATAAGGAGAATTCATAAAACGAAAAGGGGTCATTGATTCAACCCCTCCCCTCTCAGTGTTCTCACTAAATCTGGGCACTATAAGTGATATCAAATCTAAGTCCCCCTATGAAATATCCAACTAATCTAGAAGCATGGAGGATATCAATATGGTCAATAGCCTAACAGTGACTATTTTATGGAAACAAATTCATGGATGGAATAACTAAATGATTCTATATATTTTATTTTAATTTCTTGAGGTTAATAGTGTTATAAAAGTGGGATTTACTCCACTTGTAATAGAAGACACAAGGACTTCTTCTAACAAGAGAAATATCTAAGTAGATGAGAAATATAGAAATACCGCCCTTTATCACTATCTAATAAATACTATACCATGGTAATTGGAATTAAAAATGCCATATATATGTGGGAAAATTTAGAGAATATATATAAACAAATTTTTATGAATAAGGAATTCAAAATACATCTTTTTAGAGTAAGTTTTAGGACATTTGGATGGCTGATGATAAGAGTAGTGGTGACTATTTTACAAGGTTAGAAGAAATTGGAAGTCTCATAAGTGGATTTGAGGATTCTTTGGATAATTAATTTATTATTAAAAAGATAATTATGAATTTAACCAAAAAAATTTATTTAAACATATATTCCTTTGAATAAATTGGTGAATTTTCACTTGATGGTTTATATAATTCACTTCTCAATTATGAGATGAGAAAACCGTTATATTTAAAAAAATAAAATGAAGAAATGGAATTCAAAGCCTGGAAAAAACACAAGATGAAGGAGAAGATAGATGAACCATTATAAAATTATAATAAGGATAAATAATGAAATTAATAAATAGTTTATAGACATAATTATGTTAAGTATTTTATCTCTATGAACATTAGAATATAGGAGTAAAATAAGAAATAATATTTCCCTTAAATAATTTTTTTAGGAGGTGTTTCAAATTTTTCTGTTGATTTTCCAAATAATATCAAATTAGATTAATTTAAAAGTTATGATGGATAAGAGAGTATTTTTAAAGGAATATCCATAAAAGTTATAAAATATTACTATGGAAAGAAAAATAAATTCTCAACATGGTATACAAGAAACTTTATGAGAAAAGAAGAAAGTGAGGACTTATCAAAAAGAATTGGGTCTGATGATGAAGGTGTCTCTCAAAATCACAAAACATTTATTGATAAGGTAAAAAATAATATAAATTTTAATCATTGGAGAATGAGGGTTTGGATATTGAAATACTAATTATATTAAAAAATATGAATCAGTTTCTTTCCATGAGTAGAATTCCAAACTCAAGAAGAAATTATTGTTTAGGTAAAAAGATAAAAAAAATTAAATATGTGAAGGAGAGTGATCTAAAAAAGGAGAAAATTTTCAAAGGTTGAAATTGTGTAACAAGATAAGATACTATAATATCTCAATGAAAAATTGGCTATCAAGGGAGAATATATTCATGTGTTTAAATTTAGGTTTCATAAATTTGAAAACACCTTCACGGTAATCAGAAATGACTATGATAAGTAGTAAGGATCCAAGCTAAATCATCAAATGATGTTGAGAAAATCAGCCTTAAGAAAATGGAACATTTTTTTTCTAAATGCTTAAGTGATACTGAATTTGTTTACTTCAGTTGTATAGATTCTAAAATTCAATCTAGATATGTTTGGAAAAAATAAAGTTATGAAATGTATCCTCCTATAGTAATAGAATGTAAATATTAGATAATGAAGGAAAATCCCAAAGGGAATGTAAAAAAATATATAATATTTCTATATGGAAAGATGATTTTTTAAACAAACTAATCAATATAAAGGAAGATTAAATTTAATAGTATAATTATTGTGCTATTGATATTTTGGGTAAAAATCCTATAAATTCTGGTATAATATTTTATTTCTAATAAATTTTAATGAATCAAGGGGAGGAAAACTAATATAAAAATAATTAGTTCTATTTTAAGAATAAATAGTCTTATAATGAAAAAAGTTTTATGCTGAAAAAAATAATAGATATATTTGATAGGCTATTATAGTTTATAAAATTAAAGATATATTATTAGTCCTGAAAAATATATTTAAGTGTGTTCTTGTACAAATTTTAATAGGAATAAATAAAACGTAAATTCTTATACTAAAAATAGATATGAAAAATCACAATATAATGTTCTATATCGGAATAATTAGAATGTTGGAAAGAGTTCAGAAGATGGTTAATTGGGTATTCCAACTTAGTCCAAAATTATGAAAAATGAAAAAAAAATCTTAAAAAGAATGTGAATTATCTTCTCACAATAAGTTGTGTCCACATAAGGATATTGTTTAGAAAAATGAGGAAAACATGAAACAAAAGAAGACTAATGATATAAAATTTAGAATATTAGGTAAGAAGATCTCATCAAAATCAGCAACTAGTTGATAAAGGAACCACTAGTTAAAGTGAAACTCTCAGACCTACTACTATAATTAAAGATCTTGTTTTATCCCCTCCTTATTACCTTATATTTATTTATTTAAATTCATGCATAAAATTTAATAACACAAAAACAAAGGGGTTTTTTGATAAGGATATTAATATTGGATAGTAAGAGAAGTTTCCCATTATTAAATATTTCTACTTCCATGATAAAGAAATTGATTTCATCCCTTGAGGAGGTTCAAAAAATATGTAAAGGTAAAAAAAATATCCTTTTAGTATGAATATATATTTTTTGGATAGCATTATAAAGTTAAATATTGAGGTATTCAGATCACAATTTTTACCCTTATTTTGATTATATAATATGTGTTTACAAAGTAGGAGTGTTAGTTGATGTGTTTAGTATAATTAATGGGGATTAATATGTATTTCACCTAAACTTTTATAATTAATTTGATGACTTGAGTATAAGACATTTAATTTTTGATAAACCTATTGAAAAATATGTATATTTTTATTTTTGTAAGTGGTATAACATATGGAAATATTAATAGGATAGTATAGAGGTCTTGGTGAAGTTTCACTCATTTTATACAATGAGTTTTCCCTTGTAGACTTAAAGTGGACCAACTAAAGGCTCTTGGATAATTTGTGTGTTGTTCCATCCTTCCCTCATAACTGTATGAGGATACAATTTATATTTAAAGAGGTATACTAATAAATTTTAGAGAACCCTTTTCTCTAAAATGTTAAGAATTAGATGAGAGAAGTATAATCATTAAAATTTATGATTGAATTTTTTGTTAATAATGGGGATAATAAAATGATTTGAATTATACATATTGATGTAAATAAGATTGGTGGTATTGAAAAAAAATCCAAAGGGAAATATTGTTATGCCCTTTAATGGATTGTATTTGTTTTTGAAAACGAAAGTTTTCATGATTAGGAGAATTTTTCAATATGTGTTAGAGATAAGTGAGATCCTACTATTATACATAGTAAAAAAGTGGTAAGATAAGTCACTACCCTTAAACAACTTTTCTTAGATAGGTTCAAGGAAAAAACCCTAAAAGTGAGGATTTTTGTGTTGATTTTCAAGGAAATTAAGGACATATGTGGATAAATATAGAAACACAATCCATGGAATTTTTACTGTGAGTTTAAAATGTTTGAGTATCCATAGAATTGATATTAATAGGTATGGATCATAAGTGAATAAATCTAAACTATTGGAGGTGAAGATGTAAAATTATAAAAGTCCATGAATATAATATTAGTCATTTACCATAGGTGTGTGTTCCATTTTGAGCATCATATGTGTCATTTTAGTGGAAAAGATACGTGTGTATGAGTCATTATGAAACTACATATGATTCTAGTGGAATTTTTTAATGATTTAAGGAATACTTTATATGGTTATTTGAACTTTTTATGAGTGTAATTCAATGTTGTGTATATGTGATTCTAGAATTAATGTAATTTTGGGTGTTTATTGAATGGAATAAGATATTTCTAGATTTATAATATGTATAAGAATAAAAATAAAATGATTCTTTTCAAAAAAATCATGGATTCAAGAATCATGATCATTCAAGAAGATCGTGATCCTAGATGCTATAATTTCTAGTCAACAGAAGAACATGTGTTTCGGATATTCTTCACACTGAAGAAATTTAGACCACACCATAGGGAGATATGAAATGAAGATGACCACACCATGGTATAATTTATATGACATTTTGGTGAGTGTTTTGGTGATTTTCTTTCTGAAGAATTGAAAAAATGAATATGAGGAGAATCACACCATATCACTCTACATTTTAAGCAAGAATTCCATCTATGAGAAATGATAACTAGTTAATACTTTTTCACAGAGTGTGGTGAAATTCATAGTAAAAAATGAGCATACTACGAGCACAAAATTGTAGAATTTGTCATTACATGTGTAAATTATACCTATAAAAATGTAAATTCACTTAGGTTTCAAAGGATATGTCATGTTGTTGTGTGATTAATTCAAATTTCATTTAAATGGATATAAAGATTTATATTTCATGGATAAGAAGATAAAATAATTTAAATAACACATTAAAATGAAAAAACTAAGTGTTAATGAGATTTATATGGAAACCATGACATAATTTGAATTATTTTAAATCAGTTAAAAGCATATAATATATCAATTCTTATGAGAATGTAGTTTCCATAAAACATATGGAAATAATATTCACATGATCAGTGTGAATAAAAAAATTTACACAATGAATAAGAATAATGTGTTGAAAAAGTGATAACCCTTTTGATGCTATTAAGACTTTTAAGAAATTAATTTAGTTCAATAATAATAATTGTTGAAGCATCAAAGATATACTATTCATAAATGTAATACGTAATAAGTGATAAGAGAAGATGATCAATAATGATTCATTGTTAGAGTAAAATAGATCAAGACCGAGTGATCGAACTAGAGAACTAGATGGGAGAACCTTAAGTAGAACATGGCAGATGCACACTGCATTAAGAGATGGTTTAATTGAAGACCTGTTTGAGGAGGATTTTAGAATGACCCTTGAATAACATTCAAGAAATAGTAAAATGATCCCATTGGGATGTAGTCAGAATATTTTCAGTAGATAGGTTCAACTGATGAGATGTTGGTATAAAGAACCATTCAGGTGGCGTCTACTTTGTTCAACAGAAGAATGGAAATTTTGGGAGATTTTCTACTAGGTATTTCAAGATATTTATCATCCAGAATTTAAGTAGATATCTTTTACATTATACTCAATTGATTCATAGTGGAGAGGAAGCTCTTGTAACACAACCTGAACATAAAAATTAGTAGGTTTTAAAAGCCAAATTTTCTAAATCTTTGTGTCTTAGGCCTTTTTCATTGTACATATTCAAGTAATTATGAGAGACAATGATAATATTGTATTTAAAATTTAACCATCTATAAAGTTTCAAATAAAATGGCATATTCTTAAAAGGAAAAGAGATTAGTAATTCACCCATCCCCCTCTCAATGATCTCATGAGACATGGGAACTACAAAAGAAATATATATATATATATATATAATTGGATGATAAAAATACTATGAAAAATACTTGATTTGGGATGTCATAAAAAATATAATATTTCATAGTGAGAGTTTTTATGTGGTTTCTATCATTACGAAATTAATTTATTCCACTATGGGTGCCTTTACATACTTTTAAACACTGAAATTGGACTTTAGTCAATCCCTTTTAATGACACTAAGGAATAGACCTAGAGGGTCACACACTTAGTGTTTCCATTGATCTCATTTGAATTCTACTTGAATTTAAAAATTAGAATATATTTTATTCTAAAGGATGAGAAATTATATTTATTAAGAATTTAGTGATCCTGGATATTCAGTCACCATATTTATGTGAGTTGAATATTAAATTAAAATTTATTCACAAGACCATGAATATTTAATTTATTTATTTATCAAATGAGAAGTATTTATTTATTATTATAGGTTCAGTACATTCTTAGGAAGTTATATGATTTTATTTATAAACCCAGTAATGAAAATAATAGTTATTAAATATCATTTTTTTTAAATAAGGAATAATTTATTTAATGACATGATATTTATTTGTGAAACTCGACATTCTACATTATATAATAATATTATTGTTACTATCATTATAATGGGGAATATATTAGGTTTATAATTTTACCAAGGACCATTTTTCAATTATCAATATTAAACCATGACTTTATATATACCCATTTATAACATTTTATTAGATATGGTGTGAATTAATTTGTGTTGTATATAATTTTTTCTCTCCCTAGAGAATTCTATAAACAATAAACATCTCTAGGGATCCTCAAAAGAGAAAATTAATTCCTTAAACTCCCCCTCCCACTCAATAATGAGATAACATGATACATGATCTTCAATACTAAACGATCACTATTTGTGGTCAAATCGTCCAAACTAGCACCCGGAGTTCTATTGGTGTCATTTAGAGATCATGGAGCACGTGTGGATTACCACTAGAGGGATTATACTTTGGATCATCATAGTGAAATGATGGTATAACTTGAATGGGGATTGAACATTTAACATATTTATCAAAGAAATAATCACAATAGTGAGAGAACTATTCTTATTAAACTAATTGTAAATTTAACAAGGAAAATATCCTATTTATGTTACGAGATTCCTTTCATCTTGTTTCATTAGTTATATTAATTAGGCATAATGATTATCCAACATGTTATTATGGAATATTCATTAAATCCAATGAAAAATCATGTTAGGCATAGTTTCCACCATAACTTCCATAGTGCCTAGAACCTTCAAGTGGATCAAAGCAGTCACATTCAAATTTATAGTTATTTATTAATTTTTTGATCAGTTTACACATTTATTGTTAGTTTTTTATTTTCAGGTTATTTTTTCTATTATAAAAAAGTAAAAATATCTTCATCGTTCACCTTTATATAACTATTAACATGTTAATAACACATAAAGAACATCGAAGAACCCATCTAAAGGTGTTGAGGACTCTGGATAGATGACATGGGACTACACTATGTGAAACCAAACTACATGTTGTATACCCATATTCCCCACACCATGACACGTTAGTGATAAATGTGACATGTCATGAAGAATATTATGTCAGGTATTTATTCACTATATGTTGAATAGTTCCATCTAGAAAATTTTTTTAGGAATTACATTCCATGTAGTTGGCATACACACAATGTAGTTTCATGCGGTTTTCCATCTATGTGTTCAAATATGTATCGTGCATTTTTTACACACCACCTAAGGACATAAAAATAAGAAACATAGGATAGATGGAATTATATGTAATGTAGTAGGAATATATGTCATATGTCCCATAATTATCCATCACATTCCCATTTACCTGGAGTATACGCCAAGATAAGAAATACACTACATAATTAATTTATGAAAACATTAATTTAACTATTACATTAAACCAAATTAACAAGTGTCTTTATGATATAAATTGATAATATATGTCATGTGAATACATTGTACAAAACCATAAAACATACTATGAATTTAAATTGGGTAAATATAGTTTTGGATCCAGATACACATCGTGAACTTAATATAAATAATTAAAAATTAATATAAATAATTAATTTATAATAAAATACCATTAATTGTTAATTGAATTAAAATTTATTATAATTAAAATAGTCATTAGAACTGTATTCTTGCATCTATAAATGTGATTTCATTGCATATATGTGACTATTCATGACCTTGACCGAATAATGTGTGTGGGTTGAGTTTTTATTTCATTTAATATTATTTCATAAGTTTTAATATTTAATAATGTTTTATTAAATTAAATATGATGTCCAGTGAGTCATCCCTCCCATATTTGTTATGTAGAACCTATGTATTTATGGTTTATTTTATGTATATAATATCTCTAGTTCCCTTCACATGCATGTTTGTGTAAAACATGAAATGAATATAGATCTAAGGAGAGGAGGTATTATGGAACCTGGTCTGAGGAAAAACCAACCATGAAGATATAAATTCAATAGTTGAATACTAAAACTCATTCCAAGACCAACTCAAGGAGTTTATTCCCCTAGGGTCAATGTTTGATTTAGAATCCACTAAATAAATCAATGATTAAAAAAATCATGATCAATTAACATTATTTACATTATTTTCTCAAAGTTCATGGTTATTGATTTTATATGTTTCATGATTATATGATGTTAAGTGTGATCACATAAACTAACTAAGATAATATGGCATGCAAGATAAAGTAGAATAAATTGATTATGTATAAATGATTTTATCAAATACATGGTTAATTAATTATGTAAAATCTATAAAATATTAAAAAGTCATGTTTATGACCTAAAAAATATTATCAAGTAAATATTAATTTAAAATCAATATATTACTTATGTTATGAATAGAACCATAGTTCATAGTACTGTTGGTCCAATTCAAAGTGAATTTAATTATCATGGATCACTAAATAATGTATTGAGTGGAGTTAACTATTTTATAATCAAGGGTTTAATAACAAATTAGGTCTTGGTGAAAATTAGAGGAAATTATTGAGAAAAATTGACTATGGATTTTTGGATTGGGGAGTCCACTCAATGGATCAAGGAGCTACGAGTTAGTAATTGCAAAGGCCACATACCTAAATACCTTAAAATAATTTTTAAGGATTAAATATAGATTATGATAAGGAAAAAATGGATCCTTCCTACAATAATATCCACATGATATGAAATTATGAGTCCCACGGTGAGGGATATTGAGACTCAATAAAATAGTGGGAGACTAATAAAAAAATAAAAAATATTTCATTTCAAATATTTTAGTAATCAAGAAAAATTACTTAATATACTTTTATATTATTTATATAAAATATAAATTTAATAAATATCCATATGATAAATACTATATAAATACAACCAACTATACATCACTAAATTCTAAGAGTGGTTAAAGTTTTTACATAGTGTATTATGCCATGAATGTAATATATACATTCTGAAGAGAAATATGTTTATTTAAAATTCTGTAATGATGCTCCAGATGTCTATTTTTTTTATGTTATCATCTATGGATAATTATCTCTAGATGTCTCATGATAACATGGATGCATATAACATTCCAAAGAATCACTATGGTCTTTATTAATAGAGATCTATAAACGATCAGTTTCAAATCTCCAAGCCACCCTTTAAATGTAAAAATGGATATAGTGTGCCATCTTGATCTTATTTAATCGAGATTATAGGTTAAATTGAGCATCTAGTCATTCTATAATTTATACTTCCTAGTGAATTTTACAATGATCTCATAATTTTCTCACTCCACCTGAGATTCTCCAACTTTTTTGTAAATTTTAATATGAACCACATAGAGAAGCCTCTCCCAGAAATCCTTCCTCGTCATCTCTGGGTAAAAAAGGACAAGAAACATTTGAATCCTTCTATCCTTACGGTGAATAATAGGAAAGTAAAGGAGAAGATCTCCAAGACTAACTATAAGTTTAAGGAATATTTGTAATTCCCATCCAAAAAGAGACATATCGAGGGGAAATTAAGGGAGTGGGATGCTATCTATTTTTCAAGTGCAAAGAAGTCCCAATGGAAGAAGAACTACACCATGGTAAATAATATAGTGTAAGCTTTAGGTTCATTCGTTATTGGGTGAAATATTTATATTTCTATAAAATTGTGTATTAGATACAACTTTCAGTGATCATATTTTTATTAAATTAGAGTAACCAAATAGAATTAGAATAATTGTCTGAGGTGATATAGATCTACGAGCCACTAGTAGAGTTATATTATTTGTAGTATCTATTGGAGACTACCACCTCACATTTATAATATTACTGATATAAGTTTTAATGGAATTTTATTATGTATCAATATTTACCAAAATATCTATATATATACATTATATGTATGGTTTTATTTTCAAATTTGGGAATAAACACTACTGATTTTAAAAATATTGAATATGTTATAGTATAGCATATCTAAATAATGGTCTTTATGTATTAGAATATGAAAACAAATTATTGTTAATCGATAATGAATCAAGTTGATATGATTCATATCTCAACCAAATATGGCTTCACCACTTAGGTTATGTAAATGAAAAGTACTTGATGAAAATATATCAATATGGGTATTTAAATTCTTTTGAACTAAAACCATTGGGTATATGTAACACTTGTTTACAATGAAAAATAAACAAATCTTCATTTAGTGGAAAAGGTAAAAGTAAAATAGAGATATATGAATTGGTTTTTACAAATTTTCATGGTCCATTTCCTATTAAATTAAGAGGTGGATTCTCATTATTTATAACTTTTACCAATTTATTTAGTAGATATGGATATGTCTACTTAATATGGAATAAGTTAGATTAATTTTAGAAATTCAAGGAATACAAGAATGAAGTTGAGAACCAAAATGGTAGGAAGATAAATAAACTTCACTAAGACCATGGTGGAGTATATCTTAACCAAGAGTTCATCAGTTTTATAAAGTATTTTTGGATCCAATCTCTACTCACTAGTTTTTATACACCATAATAACATGGTGTAAGTGAAATGAGGAACCGTACCTTTTTAGACATGGTGAGATCAATGATGAATCGTGAAATTTATCTATTATCTTTTGGGGGGATAAACGTTATAGAAACCAACATTCACTCTAAATTTAGTTCTAAATAAAGTGTAAAATGGAGTTCCATTTAATTATATAGTTTAAATAAACCATTTTATATATGTTCTTAGGAATATGAAGAGTTTTTAAGGCCTCTCCAAGTAACAAAATTGAACCTATAGGCCCTAAGAATATCTTCATATGATATCCTGAGAAAACTAAAGGGTTTTACCTATAAAAAACCTTGTAAAATAATTTAATAGTGTCTATAAAATACATATTCACTGAGAGGGAGAAAATATACAAATTATATGGAAGGAAATATATACAATTTGATAAATTCATCACTCAAGAAACTCAATAGTCGGCACAAAAATAGATTCCACAAATCCTCAAAGAAGTGGTAGTTACATCAACAAAATAATTATATTGAAGTATGGTATAGGTTAAAGAACACAAAAAGTATAGGTATTTAGTTGATAATAAGGATCTTGTGTTCTGTTAGGATTTAGTAAGTATGGTGGGAGATACTAAAAGGAAATAAGCCATAAATTCTAGAATGGATTTCATGTACCAACACCAAGTTTTGATTTTATTAGATCATACACTGTATTTAAATCCCATGGATTTTGAATGGGTGTTTAAGAATAAACTAAATATAGAAGGTAGATTCAGTACCAATAAGGCTATACTTTCAAAAAAAGGGTTTAAACGGTATTGAGGAATTGACTATGATGAAACAGTTTCACCAGTTTATATGCGAAAATTTACCAGACTTCTACATTCCATAGCATCTTACCATGATTATGATATTTATAAAATTGATATAAAAACAACCTTATTTAATCGGAACCTTATGTAATATTTCTATATGAAACAAATGGAAGGGTTTACAACTCTAAAAGATACCAATATGGTATGTAAATTGTGGATATCCATTTATGGATTAAATCAACAAATTAGATTATAGAAAATTCACTTTGATGAATCCATAAGGGAATTTGTTTTCATAAAGAAAGAATATCATATTTTCATCTATAAACGGTTTAGTGGGAGTTCAATTAGTCTCCAAATAGTATATATTGATTATATATTACTAATTAGAAATAAGATACCAATATTATAGTCTCTTAATACATAGTTTAATAAATTTCTCTCCATGAAAGACTTAGGTGAAGAAGTATACATTTCTTGGATCAAGATCCATCATGATAAATCTAAGAGACTACTTGGATTATTTTGAGGAACATACATTAATAATATACTAAATATATTCTATATGGAAAATCCAAGAAGGGATTATTTCCAATATCGCATGGCATACATCTATCCAAGAAAATTTTCCTCATACATAAGATGAGAGACAAAGTGTCACGAACTGGCCCAGATACCCCGGTACCCTGACACCCAAGTTAATCCTGACATAGCCTAAAGGGTGTTCTCGATACCCACGGGTTGGCATCTAGAACTTGACATCATATAAGATAAAACTAGTAATGATGTTTTCACATAAATAGTAGAACAAACTGATAAAATTAAGAATTCTCAAAAGAAAACTCCACAGGTAGAACAATACTAAAAGTCAACCAGGTATATAAAATCAAAGAACAACAAAAAATTACCAGAAATAATGAGATAAAATAGTTTAACACCCAAATGTCCCAACAGAAATGGCTCTCCATGCTAAAGGATAAATAACCAGAACCACCTCCTAGTGGTTCTTTCCCTTTGCTTGAACCTCGTAGGAGAAAATCTAGAAACTCTCAAATGGAAATATAGGGAATGATATAAAATACCATTAGGGTATCACCAAGTGTTACGAAATAATATTCCAAAACAATTAACCAAATAATTCTTTCAATTTAAAATAAAATAGGCATGGAACTACAATATCATATTTAAAACAAATCATACTTTATATTTCCATTGATGGAAACATTTAAAACAATGGATTAATAAAACTTTTAAATAAAAAAATATATAAATTCACAACACATGTGTAAAGATGTTTTAAAAAATGGAATATATATCAAAAAAATCACAAATGACCATTATGTTCATCTACTAAGAGGTACAATAGTTAGAGGTTATGGGATTCTCATAAACTCATATAGTGACAATGTAAATGTGTGCACACATCCCTCATACACTGGTCAGAGAAGAATAATCAATATCCTACTGAGGATAATACCTATCCAAGTACGTTTTATTTAGAGTAGTAAATTATTAATCCATTATTAGGTCAATTATAACCTAGCATGTTTTTCCCCAATTACTCATTAATTGCCTAGTCTTTCATGTTCTTAAACAACAATCAATAACTGCCAAATTATTTCAAAATTGTTCAAAATATAATCACCCAATTTTCTATTTTAATATTCCAATTTATCTTTAAAAAAACATGGGTTTTTAATCAATTCATGATTTTTCAAGATGAAAGCAAACATTGGTTCTTATCAGAACAATTTAATTCCTTTTATAAAAATCAATTTCACAATTCAATTTTAAAAATCAAATTCAACAATTTCCATCAAATATAAATCACACCCCAATTCACTGGAATTGGGGGCTTTCCCTAAACATCATTCTAAAGAAAATAAAAACCCCAATTCGATGAAAATTGGGTTTTTCATAATCAAATTGAAATTAATATAATTTAAATCTATCAATTAAAGGTTAAATTAATTGGATAAACTTTTATAGAACCGCCTACCTTAGATCACAAGATCACATAAAACAACACTTATAATGGGAAACTCTAACGAAGAACATTGTCAATATAGATCCATGAATAAAACCTATATTCAAGATATAAAATAAAGAATTTTATATTCATCTACTATAATAGGATCTAACAATACCAAAGGAGGAGAGACAGAGAGTAATATGGAGAGAGAAGGAATGTGAGAATAATTATTACTGAAGAAGAATTTAATGATGATCGACTAGTAGTGATCCACCTTGGATAGGGTTTGGAGGATCCAAAATGGGTCCTTGAGAGAAATAAAAACCTTGGAAATCAAGATATATAGATTTATTGATGATTGGTAGATAAAAAAGGGTGTTTAGGAATTTTTTATACATTTTTTTTTAATAATAAAAACTCTTGTGCACAGTTAGCAGGGCAGGGCTGCATGGTTTGCCAAACTGTTTACCCTATATGTGCACCCTTCTGATGGGGTACATTGTTTCTACTAGGTGAGAGATTTGTTTTTTAAACCATGCAGCAACTGTGAAACTCTCCATTGCCTGGGTTTTCACAGTTTTAACTGGGTGGGCACATAGTTTGGGAAAATTGTGCGTCGACTGTGCACTGCCTAGAAAATTCCAAAATTTTCAAATTTCTTCCAAAAACAACCTGAGACAAACCCCAAATAAATTATGATAAAAAAATTAGGGTCTAGGTGTACTTAAAAATAGTAATATGATGTTATAGCCTCACTATAATAGAAAATTTCTATGCCTAGAAATCCTGTCAAGAAGTCTCCATGTCAAAAAGATGAGGCCACTGCTCTCTCAATAGTACCTCTCTCTCCCAAGTCTCATGAGTATCGAAATCATGCATCCAAATAACTCAAAACAAAGGTATCATACCCCCATGAAGTACCTTGGTTTCAAAATAAAATACACTGAATGGATTCCCAATGATGTATAAATCAGGCTCAATGTCAAGAACACTTCATCTCAGAGCATGATTTGGATTAGAAAGATACTTTCACAGCTACGTGATCATACCACGATTCAATATTTTATTTCACCCTTATACCAATGTATTTAATTGATTTTGTATTGAAAATTACAAGTTTTACTTTAGGTTCGGTTTTATAATTTAATTATTATCACTTTCACAAAGTTTTATTTTACTTGTTTTGATGTTTTTGTTATAGGTGGAGGTGATTTGGAGGGCACATGATGAATTCCAAGAAAAATGGTCCAATATGCACAGGATCCAAGAACACCAGTGGACTAATCCATATACTACTACTAAAATGTGGATCCAAATGGACTGAAATTTTGTGGTCTGGTCCAAAATTTAATGTGATGCATTTCATATGAAGGAACCCAAGCCCCATTCGGCCTCTATAATTCCCATATGAACTGATATGTCCAGGGAATCAAATCTGCACAATTCAAAAGAGGTGTTCTGTATGTTACCAATATATCCAGTTGTGATTGTCCAAATAGAGGCAAAATTTTGGTGGAGATATTCCAGTGGTGGGGATACAACTTTCTAGTTTTGTCTAAAGAGAAATTTGACTGTCTAGTGGCTGAAAACTTTGATCCAATTGGTTTTACACAATCTATGTTCTCAAAACCACCTTCCATTTTTCCTATAAAAGAACACATTCGGCGCCTTATTTAGAAGTTTGACCAGGAGGCAAGGTGCTACCATTTTGGATCCCCAAAGGAGTCCTCTCATCATCCCTATAATTTTTAGAGGCTATGGGAAGTGCAACTTCATCATATTCCTCTCCCTCCCCTCCCATGAATTTGTAAACCCCTTGTGATCACCTGGGGATGAATGTGATGTAATCCCGAGCTTTTTTATGTAATATTTGTATGGTATTTTATATTCTCAATTTTTGTGTTGTTTTAAATAATTCAATATTATTATTTTATTGAGTTATGTACTAGTATGTCATGCTCAGCTCATATGATCATGTTTGGGGGTACCCATTCATGTGATGTTTCACACACCGTTCACCACTTCTTTTTCCCCCTTTTAATTGTAGTGTTTGTGTGGTTCATATTGTTTAATTGAACTCACATAAACACTATCATGGACATGTACTTTCATGTCATGATACCACATTGAAATAACATACAAACCTTGACAGTGCATCGAGTTATTCGTGTGTTTCCTAAGGGAGTTTTGGTTATGAAGTCGAACACAAATCACCTAATCATTAGTGGTATCCGATGAATCATTGTGTGTTTCCGACTAAAAACTAGGAGATATCATAGTATAAAAAAAATAAAATTATGGTTATAGGTGTTACAAATTAGGGATTAAAATATCATAACCTTATCTCTTGAAGCGATGAAGGATGATCATCACAAGATTTCCTTGGGTTGATCACGTTTAATTACTTTTGTTAACTTCCACTTTGTTTTTATCGCTTTCCTCGTTATTTTGGCGTATTAAACCATAAAACCCCAAGATTTAAAAAATCACACTTCAGTTTTTACTTTAAAAATTAGAACCTCATTTTGTAATTAATGATCTAAGGCTCCATCGAGAGGCGACCTAGGGTTGTTTCTATACTGCAAAAATTCTAGTAAAAACTAAACATCTAAATTAATGCACTTGACAACATGATAAAATTTTAGAATCGTTTCCAGGGAGACAAGATCATTTTTTTATTTATTTAATTTTTATTTATTTATTTTACTTCTTAATTAGTTCTCCTTTCAATACCTCACCCCCATTTGATTGTTTTTTTTGTCATTATTTTTGTGTGTTTTAGTGTGTTTTCTATCTCTATCTCCCTCTTATTTTACCTATCTCTCTCTATATTCTTCTCCATTTATATCTATATAATTTGGTATTATATCATTCTATTCTCCTTTAACCCTTATTAAGTGATTTTATCAATATTCAATCATTAAAAAACAAAAAAAATCACAACTTATTTGCACGACCCGATCATAAAAAGAAAAACTGCTTGAATTTAAACCTGAAATTGAAAAGACACTTCACTCAAAAATTAGGGAATCTAGAGTAGGTAAATAGAGAAACATTAGGAAAAATATTGTGGAACCTCAAGTTATCCTAAACTACTCAAAAATTGAACCAATCAAACCCCAGGAATCATGTATGCAAATAACCGAACTTTAAAAGAACTGAACACCTCGGATGTGGAGTACCAACCTGCGTACATCCAATATCCAGAGGAAGCAGCCAACTTTGAGTTGAGATCAATCCTCATCCACCTTATTCCTAAATTCCATGGTCTTCCCGATGAGGACCCTAATAAACACCTTAAGTAGTTTCACATAGTGTCCTCCACCATAAAACCCCAAAATGTATCTAAACACTTAATTAAGTTTAGGGCCTTCCCTTTCTCCCTTGATGATGTAGATAAAGACTATATATACTATATGTCTACCAAAATTGGTGGATTGAATGACCTGAAAATACTCCTTTTATAGAATTTATTCCTCGCCTCTTGAACTACATCAATTAGAAAATAAATTTTTAGCATTAGGCAATCCCAAGGAGAGACCCTTCATGACTACTGGGAGAGATTCAAAAGTCTTTGCTCAAGCTACCCCCACCACCAAATTAGTGAACAACTATTAATCCATTAATTCTATGAGGGACTTAACCCCATGGATCATGGAATGATGGATGTTGCATCTGGTGGTACCTTGATTGATAAAACTCCTTCTGCCACTCGTGACTTAATACCCAACATGGATCAAAATACACAACAATTTGGTACACGAGATATTGTACCCACTCGAGGAGTTCATGAGGTAAGTCATTCATCCCTAAAACAAAATTTAGATAAAAAACTTGATGAGATTCATACAAATCTAAGAAAACTTTCTCAAGCACAAGGTAACTCACACTGTTCTTCAGTTCCATTACATTGTGGTATTTTCTCTAAAAATACTAATTTTTTTGGCCAGTGCCCACAACTTCAAGATTCACATAAGTCTTGTGTAGCTGTGTCCCTAGGGCGTCCATTCCAATAAGCATTTCCCTTCAGGAAAGAACCATTCAGTCCAAATCCAAACCTCTAGTGGCAAGCACCACCCGAGTACCAACAAAGAGGAAACTCAAGCTACCCAAGTGGAATTGGTATCAACAAGGACAAGGTTTTTTTAATAAAATCGAGTTAAAAGGATCTTACATTGAAAAAAAAGAAAAGATTCATACAATACGGAAAGAGGGAATTTTATATTTGTCTCGCGGGATAAGAGGAATCATTTCATCAGGCACATTATTGAGGCTTGTGCTATCCACTTCCAAGACTCCTTTGTTGGCATGTGCATCCGCAATGTAGTTCACTTCCCAGAAAGTGTGTCTGATGAAGTGATTCAATGAAGAGATCCTTTCAAGGAAAATGATTCATTTACTTCTCAGTATCCATGAGAGGTATTTTTGGACCACTCTTATGGCCTGAAAAACCATCGTTGAGTCACATTCCATCCACATATTGTTCCAACCTCACTCATAAATAGTGTCCACTTCCTTAATAACCGGCATCATTTCAGCTTCAAGTGTCATTACGTGAACACATGAGCCCATACTACATTCCACCACTTCTCCTTGGTGGTCTAGGAAGATAACTCTGAAGCCCAATGGTCCCAGGTTTCCCCTGGAGGTGCTATATGTGTTTTATTTCAACCATTCATCGAAAGGTGTCGACCAGAAGGAAAAGGTAAGAAACCTTCTTATCCAACAACTTCTCAAAACAATCATACTCTTCCTCCCAAATTTAAACCAAACCTTGAGGATATGGTGAAGAAAATGGAAACCCATAACTTACAGTTCCAACTAACCACACAATCTGCTATTCAAGACCTGCAAACTCAAGTGGGACAATTGGAAAACACCATCAGTGAGCTTAAGATGAAAGGTTCCGGATGACTATCATCCCAACCCATTTCCAATCTGAAGGAAAAAAGGTAATGTATGTGCAGTTACACTTCGTAGTGGTAAATAAATTTCTCCTTTTACTGATTCTACACAACAGGTATGTCCCCCTCTTGAAAACTCTATTTCCCAACCCTCAAAAATTTCAAGTAAAGAAAAACAAGACAAAAAGGGTAATCAAATTATCATTGAGGATTCAAATTAACAATCCATTCCTCTTCCATTCCCCAAAGACTCTCTAAATACAAGAATAATTTTGATAATGGTATTGATAAAGAAATAATGGATACATTTAAAAAATTTCAAGTTAACGTTCCTTTATTGTATGTAGATAAACAAATCCCTTGATATGCCAAATTTCTTAAAGAACTTTGCACCCATAGATGAAGGTTGAAGGGGAATGAGAGAGTAAAATTGAGAAGGAATTTATTATCCTAGATTCAACCAGTAATTCCAACCAAATACAAGGATCTGGTCACATTCATGATACTCTGTACCATAGGCGAGAATTTATTTTCTGATGCTATGCTAGATTTGAGTGCTTCCATTAATGTAATGCCTCACTCTGTGCATAATTATTTGCAGGTTGGAGATCTTCAACCAACATGCATTGTCTTGCAACTTTCCAATTGGATTTCTACGCATCCAACAGGAGTGATTGAGGATGTACTTATATGAGTGAAGAATCTCATCTTCCCCACTGATTTCTACAATCTTGATATGGAAGATACTCGAACCCAAGGACATTCTCCTCTCTTACTTGGGAGGTTGTTCCTTAAAATAGAAAAGACAGTCATTAATGTTCACAATGGTATGTTGTCCATGGAGTTAGATGGACAAAAGGTAAGTTTTAACATCCTTGAGGTTATAAAACACCTGGTTGAAGAGAACTCCACTCTTACTATCTATTCAATGGAAGTTATCTCAAATGATGCATGCACACACAATTCTCTCCTCAACCCATAATCTAGTTCATTTTCTTCTTCTTCACCCTAGGATGACTTGAGTTTTGATTCATGTTTTGAGTGTTGTTTGGATTCTGAAAAGTGTAAATTTTGTGCTTTAATTGATGAGTGTGTTCACTCTAAGATACCCATGACCATCAATGATTCTGTAAATCACATTTCAATAGATTCTCTATCCTTAGAAAATAAACATGAGCAGATAGATAGTTTTATGTACCTCACTCCCCCAAATTCCCCTCCATCAATCCAAAAATCCCAGATGTTGGAATTAAACCCACTTCCATCTAATTTAAAATATGCCTATCTTGAGGTTATTGACTAATTTCCCATTATTATTGTAACACCCGAAGCTTCTACAGTACGTTTCCCTTTGAATAATGTAATAGCATGTGTTGTACGCAACATCGAGTTCTAACACACACCACAACCGATCAAACTAGCCGTTATGAATAGTAATACCTAATTTTTAAAATTATATATATTTTATATGTCAAAATGGACTTCATTTTTGGATTCGGAATATCAAAATTATCCAAAGTTGAATTTTTAGTATTTTTCTGAGAACTTCCAATTCTTATGAATAGTGAAAAATAATTAAAAACAACTTTTTTAATCAAAATAATTTATAGTGATAAATTATATTATTTAGTGGTTTTAAAGTATAATTAGAATATATTTTTACCATTTTATCCAATGGTGTTCATTATTATTAATTTCACTTTGAAATTGGACATAAACAATTGTCAATCTTTTGATATATATTGTTTCTTAAAAACATGCTATTTGTTGTGACAACAGTAATTAATTGTAAAATTATATAATGCAACTTTTATGTTTGGAATTTTTTAAAATAGACATCATTTTTTAATTCAGAATATCAATTATATCTTAGGGTGAAATTTTGGCATTGTTCTGGAAAACTTCAATTTTTGATGAATAGTGAAACTACTTAGTGGTAGTTAAAAAACTGAATTTTTCATAAAAATTAATTTTACCTCTTCTGTTATTGGAATTTAGAAAATATGAGAGACACGGTTAATATCAAGGAGAAAAATTTGGTTCAATGAGAAGAAAATAATTTTTGTTGAATAGTAACTTTTTACTTTTATTTACCACGGTTAAAAGTAAATAGAGTAATTAAGGGTAAAAATGATATTAATATTACCCTAACACATGTCCTAATTCTATTGGACAAGTGTATCCCGACCAAAAACAACCTTAGAAATAAAATATTATCATTTAGGTCCTCTTGGATTAGATTAGGACATTTATTATTATTTAATTCAAAGAAGAGTTAAAAGAGTTAAAATCAAAGTTTATTTACTAAACCATTTTTAATATAGGGTTATACATAAGATAAATTCGATTGTAAATATTAATTAGAAAGATAAAAATATTTCCTACATAATTATATTTTATTAATAATTTTTATATATTAAATAATTTAATTTATTTATGATACAATGATGATGCAGTAATTACCATAATAGTGAAAAAATAAAATAACTGATATTATAAATACCCAAATAAATATAATTTTAGACTTTTAATGAATTAAACTCATTTTATAGGGTAATATGACATGTTATTATTGACTTAAGTAACTTATTTCGAAGTAATCATTCTGTTATGATTTTCACAAAAAACAATTATTGAATAGTGTCAAAATTCACATAAAAGAGTTTTTAAAACAAATATTATATTATTAATTGATATTAAATTCATAAAAATCTAAGGTTCGTCCAAGAGACTTATATCATGATAAGTGTGTCATTAATGGACCACTTGGGGGGTCTCTTGGATCTATATAGTATGTTTATTAACCATATAATATAAAAATACAAAGAGACATTGTAGAAGTGAAACTAATTAACTAAGAGTTAATACTTAATGATAAGGTTAATATAGTAACCCAAACCTATCTAAATTATATTGGTTGAGTGTTTTTTGACCTATTTCCACCTTAAAATTTAACTAATACACTTTGGAGCCATTATAAACCGAATATAAATTTATTATAAAATAATATTTCTAGCTTTTCCAAAGGTGCCCCTCACCCCTCTTATAAAAGGGCGCTCTCCCTTCTCATTAACTCACACCTTAAAAGACTTTTGGCTCGGCCAAACTCTACCCAAATACTCTATAAACTTCCCTAAATTCATCCTAGAGTCATTAATTTAGTCATAAAGCCAACCTATGAGCCCTTTTGATCAAATCAAAAGGAAGAACCCGAAGAAGAGGTAATGATTTCACCACCCTTTTCCAAGTTCATTTCTTCTTCCACTTCTTCCTTCTTTGTTATTACCATTATAAAATAATAACTAAAGTATATTATATATACTGTGATGTTACTATAAATATGGTACAACCATATTCAGTATTCTATCCATCCTTTGAATAATATGTCACCATACGTGCGTGCGTACGGCTTACCGTCTCCATGTCGTGGTGTAATTGTTATTCAATAAATTATTATATGGATGGGTATAATAATGATGTGTAACTCATGTAAATAATAAATATAACATGATAATGATTCTGTATATAGGTTATACCATCCAATTATATATTATTTTAATATCAAAAGAATGATAGTGTCGCTCGTGCGTACGTACGGACTACCGTCTCCATGAACGCGATGAGATTCATTCTCCATCGTATCCATTCAATTATAATTATCATTTGAAGATTTAAAAATAATGTTTAAGGACTTTATATCATTCTGGATATGAATAAGATACATCCTATCCATAAAAAACATGTCTTACGAAACAAAACATATCAAAGAAAACGAGTAAGTTAACACCCGAAACGACGATAATACTAAGATATTATTAAAAAATCAATGTTAAAAGATCATATATGATATCATATTCTTGTATAATTTAATAACAATTATTTCACCATTATACAGTAGGTTAACCTACCCCAACCAAGGAAAAGTACAAGGTAAGGGTTTATTTCGCAATCTCTTCATTATCCGAGGTTGTTTATACGTAACAATCTACTGGGATCTCTTTATCATCCACATCCATGTTTCTTAAAAATGTTTTTCAAAACATTATTACTATTTTACAGAATATGGGTTAAAGTCATTTATACCCTTTTTTGACTTTTTATAAAGAAGTTTATAAAGGAATCTTTCTGTCATTTTCCAAACAAGGTCCCTTTTAACCTTTTCGACAGAATTAAGGTAAGAATGTCTTTTTTTAACTTATATGGCGGGTGCGCCTATTTTCCGCCGTTATAAAATCGTTGAATATTACCTTAAAAGATTATAAGAATATTTTAAAAGTAAATGTTTTATTTTATAATTATGTGACTTTTAAATGATTTCAAAAAAAAGAAATATTTCTCTCAAACAGTTTTTATTTCATTTATGTCAACATCCTTTGATGGATTTTAAGATTATTTGAAGTTGATTTATTATGAAACAAAACTTCCATATTTTATTGAATGTTTTGTGATATGTTTGACTGTGGATGTGTTATTTTTATACCATTCATGGTTTATGGTGAAAGTGTTGACATTTCGTATGCTAGTTTTAATATGAATGTTTATGTTATGTTTAAACCTGTTCATATGATGAATGAATTGGACTTAATAAGTGATGGGTGGATCCCACTATAGCTCCTCGATGCATCAGTAGGTCTCATGAGACAAACTAGTGTCTTGGCATAAGTCCTTGGAAAAATCTTATTTGTAGTCTTGGCACGATGCCTTTTCTATGTGGTTATGATAGTCTGGAATTATGCATTCCATCATTAAGAAAGTGGTTATTGATATTGCATGTGATTATTCGATTAGTAGAATATCCATGTTAATAAGTAAATGGCATTATTTCATTTTATTTTTTCCATACTATGTTGAAGTTCAACTTTAAAGGGCTTTTGTTTTAGTTATACATTGCCTTAAATGTTTATTCTTATTTATGAAAGTTTCCGCTATATTGTTATCCTTACTGGGCATTTGAGCTCACCCCTTTTCTATGTTTTATTTCTCCCAGGATGTGAAGAAGTAAATTATGAATGACCTTCAGGGATATTATGAGGGGATAATAGTGTGGACTATGTAGACAATATGATGTTGTTGTAGTTTTTATTTTTATGATGTAACGTAAGACTTATGAATATATCTAGTGTTTCCAAGGCTACTAAACTCATCGGTCTTTCGAGATTTGATCTTTCTTGTGATCATGCCAATGTTATGTAATAATGCACCGACTCTGGGTAACTGGGGTCGGGGAGTTACAATTATTTCCAATAACCTCTCTCAACAACAGGAATAAAAAATTCTTGATCTCTTGGGAGAGTGTAAAAAGGCAATAGGATGGACATTAGAAGATATTACTGGGATTATCCCATCTAATTTTATGTACCTTATACTTTTGGATGATGAGGCTAATCCTGTAATATAATTTCAATGTCGGTAGAATCCCACTCTCCTTGAAGTTGTAAAATTAAAAGTTAGTAAATTACTTGACATAGGGATCAATCAATCTACATAGAAGGACCACTTTCCTCTACATTTCATTGATCAAGTGTTAGAACGATTGGCTGGTAAGTCCCATTATTGTTTACTTTATGGTTATTTGGGTAATTTTCAAATCCATATAGCACCCGAGGATCAATAAAAGACAACATTTACCTATCCATTTGGCACATTTTCATACAGAAGGATTCCTTTTGGTCTTTGTAATGATCCTGGTACTTTTCATCATTGAAGGTTGAGTATATTTTCATAGTACCTTGAGAATTGAATAGAAGTTTTTATGGATGATTTCACAGTTTATGGAACTTATTTTGATGATTTTTTGTCACACCTAGGTTATATCTTCTGTCATTTCATAGAAAAATATCTTGTATTAAATTATGAGAAATGTCATTTCGTGGTTGAACTAGGCATAGTTCTTGGACATGTTATTTAAAATAAGGTAATTCAAGTGGATAAATCACAAATTGAATTAATTTCAATGATTCCATATCCAAGATGTGTCTGCAAGGTGTGATATTTCTTGGGTCATGCTGGTTTTTACCACCGATTCATTAAAGACTTCAGTAAGATCGCGCTACCCTTATCCCGGTTATTAAAAAAAATATTCTGAGTTTGTGTGGGATAAAAAATGTAAGGATGCTTTAAATTCACTAAAAAGGAGTCTCACATCACCTCTCATCATCCAACAACAAAGGTGTGATCTCCACTTTGATCTTATGTGTGATGTCTCTAACTTTTTATTTGGGCCAGTTTTATAACAAAGGGTTGAGAAGGACCCTCATGTCATTGTTTATTCCTCTCGTACCCTTGACCCAACCTAGGAAAACTAAAAAACCACTGAAAAATAACTTATTTCTATTTTTTTTCCTTGGAAAAATTATGTTCACATCTTGTTAGGTCAAAAATCATCATCTTCTCTGATCATGTTTCCCTTGGTTTCCTCCTAAAGAAACATAAACCCAAGCCCCGCATCATTCGGTGGATGCTCCTCCTCCAAGAGTTTTACCTTGAGATTTGTGATAATAGAGGAGTGGAAAATGTGGTTGCTTACCACATTAGTAGGATTTACCCATCATTGGACCATCATATTTACTCACCCCTCCCCATTGGAGAATTCTCTCCTCATGAGAACCTTTTTGATGTTGTGGACCTTACCCTCTGGTATGCGGACATTGTGAATTTTCTAGAAACATCTATGGTACCCAATGATTTCATCACTTTACAATACCAGAGACTTAATAATGATTCTATATGGTATATTTGGGATGACCCATACTTGTGGAGAAATTTTAGTGACCAAGTTCTCAGTAGGTGTGTCCCTGACCATGAGTTCACCTCTACTTTTTTCCTTCTGCCACACCTTGGCTTGTGGGGGACACTTTGGCTCTCAACGTACAGCTCGAAAGGTCTTTGACTCATGACTTTAATGTCCAACATTGTATAGTTATACCCATATATTTTACAAGTCATGTACTCATTGTAAATTCACATGAAATATCTCCAAGAAGAATGAAATTCCCCAACATCCCATGTTATTCAGTGAAATATTTGATGCATTGGGCATTGACTTCAGGGGACTTTTCCAAATTCATTTGGCTTGATTTACATCTTGTTATCTATTGTCTATGTGTCTAAATGGGTGGAATTAAAAGCTACTTGGACTGACAACTCTCGAGTTGTTGTTGATTTTGTAAGGTCTCTGATTTTCAAGAGGTTTGGTTTGCCGAGATTCATCATTAGTGATCGAGGTTCACATTTTTGCAATCACAACATGAAAATTTTGATTCATAGGTATGGGATTGATCATAAAGTCTCTACTTATTATCACCCCCAAAATAATAGAAAATAAGAAATATCAAATACGGAAGTTAAGAGAATCTTGGAAAAAAACAGTACAATCCAACAGGAAAGATTGGAGTTGGCACTTTGATGATGCACTTTGGGCATACCGTACAGCTTTTAAAACCTCAATCAGAATTTCACCATACAAGATTGTATTTGGAAAGTCTTGTCACCTCCTAGTGGAGGTAGAAAACCATGCATATTGAGATATTAAAAAATTTAATATGAATCTTTCAGATGCAGGTGAGCATAGGAATTTATAGATTCATGAGTTGAAAGAAATTCGATGTGATGCATATGAGAAATCTCGGATCTATAAAGAGAATACAAAGGCTATTTATGATAGCATGATTCATTGGAGGAAGTTCCATATTGGTGAGAAGTACCTCATGTACAATTCCAGGTTAATGCTCCACCAAGGTAATATTTGTTCCCGATGTCTTGGCCCTTATATTGTTATTGATGTTTACCCTTTTGGTGAAATATAGGTTTTGCATGAGAAGAGTGGACAGAGGATTACTATCAATGGTAAGAGGCTAAAAAACTTCTCTGAGTATTTTCCAAAGAATCTTGTGGAGTAAATCCAACTTATATATGCCTCATATGACGCCACTTAGTAGGTTGTCCCTTCTCCCTGCCTTTATTTACTAGTCTGTTTATTTAAAAAACTTTCATTAAGGACAATGTAACTTTTAGGTGTGGGAAAGGGTGACATTTCATAGTCAGGATTAAACAAACCAAAAAAACAAACAAAAAAACAAAAAAAATTAGAAAGAAAAATGTGATTTCAATTTTGATTAATTTTTCCTTGTTTTGTATTTTTAGATAAAAATTGAACTGAAAATGAATATCAAAAATCATTTTTTATGCAAGATTCGATTGTGCGGAAAATCCCATTTTTTTGGAAAAATGTTTTTCAAATGAATGTTGATATGGAATATTTTTCTAGAATTTGTATTTTCAAATCATTCTTAGGTGTTTATTGGATTTTTGAATCCCATACCTCATTAGCACTGACCAATATTTTAATTCCTTATTCGAGAGACATTATAAGCCCTATATTTCATATTATTCATTTTAATCACTTTCTTGAGTATCTCGGGTCATGTAGAGAAACTAGAGTTTTCCTTGATTCTATTTGAATTTATAAGATTCAAGTATGATACATTCATGATAGAGGCAATCGTTTATTGAAAAGTCATTTGTACAATTATCCCTTATTTTCATCCACCTTTACATTTTATCCTTCTTAAGCCTTAAAGACCATGAAATTCCTGTTAGGTAGCCAAATTTTAAGCTAATTTATCACTACCTACCCATATCTTGGGTATATTCTTGTTTTATTTTCAGAAAGTGTGGGAGAGAGGTTGTTTCAATGGTAATTTTTTGAAGAGAATCATTGTTATGGGTTTATATAATGGGTGCATACATTTTCAATGGGAAATGGGTTCACAACCCATATTACATCATTGTTTTACACCTATTTCCCTCTTTATCTCCAAAAAACAACTATTTATTAAAAAAATAGTTCTGTGAAAAAAATATAAGAAAATTATAAAATGGAGAAAATAGGATGTTTACTCATTATTATTTATTTCTTGGTTGTGATCCATACAAATGTACAATGGGGATAGTGAGTTGGAGGTAATACACCTTGTGAGGGGCTAAGTTTGTACATTCATTGTGAACACTTGCTAAATTTTGACATGTTTTGTACTTAAGATGTTAAACACTCCACTTCTACCTCATATTTTTTTTATACATTAAATCCTACCAACCCTTGAACTTCAGAACAACCTATTGGACGTTCTCTTGAGTAGCACACTAGTTTCTACTGGTAGAAAATTTAGAATCTTATTAAGAATATGGTAAGATCACATGAACTCTTGAAAAGGTGAATAACTCCACTTTCATATGTTCCTTGAGTGAGGAGGTAAAATTTATAAGTGAGTTAGACTACGACATGCCGCATGGGTAAACAAATGAAGTTTAACAAATTTGAATATGAGAAAATAAAAATGATAGGAAAATTGATTCCATAAATGAGACATGATGAATTTTATTTCAGAATAATCCTGGATGTTTTACACCTTTGATTTGGAAATGGGACTTGATTAGGATATTATAATTTTCCCCAGATTGAAAAAGTTATTATGATATTATACATTTCCCCGGAGTGAAAAAGTTTAGGTGTGGGGTGTGATCGTACCACAATTCACTGTTTTATTTCACCCTTATACCAATGTATTAAAATGATTTTGTATTGAAAATTCCAATTTTAATAACAAGTTTTACTTAAGTTTTGGTTCTATAATTTAATTATTATCACTTTAACAAAGTACTATTTTACTTTTTTTGAGGTTTTTGTTATAGGTGGAGGTGATTTGGAGGGCCCATGATGAAGTCCAAGAAAAATGTGTCAATATACACCAAATCCAAGAACACCAGTGGAATAACCTGCATATGGATACTAAACAGTGCATCAAATGGGATGAAATTATTTTGAATGGTCCAAAATTTAATGGGCTACATTTCATATTAAGGAACACAAGCCCCATTCGGCCACTAAAATTCCCATCCGAACTGATCTGTCCAGGGAATCAAATATACACAAGTCAAAAGAAGTTTTCTGTATTTTATCAATATCTCTGGCTGTGATTGTCCAAATGGAACCAAACTTTTGGTGGAGATAGTTCGTAGGTGGGGATAAAACTTTCTTGTTTTGTTCATAGGTAGATTCAACTTTTTAGTGGCCAAAAACTTCTAGCCAAGTGGTTTTACACAATATGTGTGCCCAAAACCACCTTCCAATTTGCCTATAAAAGAACACCTTGGGAACGTCATTTAGGAGTTAGACCAGGAGGAGATTTGCTACCATTTTGGAGCCCCAAAGTAGTCCTCTCATCATCTCTATAAGTTCAGGAGGCTATGGGAAGTGCAACTTCAACATCTTCCTCTTCCTCACCTCCCATGAATTTCTAAACCCATTGTGATCACCCGAGGAGGAACATGATGTAATCCAAATCTTTTTTATGTAATATTTGGATGATATTTTAAATTATAGGTTTTTGTGTTGTTTTTAATCATCTTATATTATTATTTTATGGATTTATGTACTGTTACATCATTCACAACTCATATGATCATTTTTGGGGGTACCCATTCATGTGATGTTCCACACACTATTCACCACTTCTTTTTTCCCCTTTTAATTGTAGTGTTTGTGTGGTTCATATTGTTTAATTTAACTCATATAAACACTATAATGGCCATGAAATTTCAATTCATGTTAACACATTGAAATAAAATATGAACCAGGAGAATGCATCGACTTCTTCGTGTGTTGCCTCAGTGAGTTTCGGTTATGAAGTCGAACACAAATCACCCAATCATCGGTGGTATCTGATGAATCATTGTGTGTTTCCGACTGAAACCTAGGAGGTATCCTAGTATAAACTTAGTAACATTATGGTTATAGTTGTTAAAAACCAGGGATTAAAATATCATAACCCTATCTCTTGAAGCGATGAAGGATGAATGTCACAAGATTTCCCTGGGTAGATCACGTTTAATTACTTTTGTTAACTTCCACTTTGTTTTTATTTCTTTCCTCATTCTTTTTACATATTAAATCATAAAACCCCATTTTTTCCAAAATCCCACTCACCTTTTTAAATTAATAATCATAACCTCATTTTGTAATTAATGATCTAAGGCTCTATCGTGAGATGTCCTAGGGTTGCTGCTATACTGCAGAAATTCTAGTAAAAACTAAACAACTAATTTAACGTGCTCGAAAATGTGATCACTATGAGACATGGAAAACATTATATATCAACGTCAATTGCGGAAGAAGTTATAAATGGTAATCCATTTTCCCCACCTTCTCAAAAACCTCAAAATTTCCCATGAAATGATGAGCAAGCTTCCCTTGCCTACCAAGTTGTCAATGACTCAAATGAGGTGAAACTTTTAAGAATATCCGATCACCAATTTAAAATTAAAATGGTCTATAATTATGATTGGTATAAGACTTGTACCATATCTATGCCTTTAACATTATCTGATTAATCAACTAAATATTTTTTTCATATCTTGAACCATGATCAGTCCAACCAAGTAACTTTCACCGATATCCGACCAACAAAATATAGACTTACAAGGTCGACCATACAAGGCCTCAAAAGGAGTCATTCTAATTGATGACTGTTAACTATTGTTATAAGAAAACTCAACCATCCTTAAATTGTCATCACAATCCCCACAAAAAATTAGGACTCAGGCACAAATAATATCCTCAATAATATATATCTCTCTCTATGTCTATCAATCCCAATGCAGATTGCATGTCATACTCAAACAAACCAGAGTTCTCGATGCCTCTTGAAGGCCTCTCCAAAAATGAGAAGTAAAATGGGGATATCTATCAGAAAATATAGTATATGGAACTCCATAAAAATTAATAATCTCTTTTACATAGAGATTTATCAACTCCTGAACTTTGGTTGTATCAATAATGAGTAAGATTTGAGCTGATTTAGTTATCCAATTGATCACAACCCATATCACATTCTTCATTCTTTGGGTACATGACAACATAACCACAAAGTCCATTGAAATATCATCCCACTTCCAACTTTACACTATAAGTGGATCAAGAAAACTTGAAGATCTTTGGTTCTCACCCTTGACCTATTGGAAATTATAATAATGAAAAAAAAATCATCATTTCCCTATATCATACATGGACACCATAATAATTTTCATATTTCATAGAACATATTAATGGTTCCAGGGTGAACATTCCACTAAAAATAATGGAAATCCCCCATCATATCTTTTCTCGTTACTGATGGTATAACAAAATTATTTTTAAATAATAGAATACCCTCCTTAGAAAATGAAAACTCAGCAACGATATTCCCAATATAAAGAGAGTCTCTAATTCTATAGAACTCATCATAAAGTTTGTATTCCTAAACAATAGTCTTAAGAAGAGTCGAGGTTAATTGAAAATTGGCCAAAATAACCTCGCCCCATGATTCCTGAACTCATATATGCAACTGTGCAAAAAGATACATCATATTCCACTCTTCCGATAATCCTCATACATCCTAGGTCAGAAGTTCCTTACTCATATAATCTACAATGAAATTACATTTCCCTAGGGTATAGGTGATGTCAAAATCAAAGGAATGTAGGTACTCCACCCAAAACCTCTGGAATAGATTACAATAATTTTGAGAGAATATATAACTGAAGCTTTTTTTGTCGTAATAAATGGTAAACCTTCCTCCAAAAATTTAATGCTTCCAACTATTAAGTGTGTGCATCATAGTTGTGATTTTAAGTTCATGGGTCGGATAATTCTTCTTGTGTGGCCTAAGCTGAAAATATCCATAGGTAATGATGTGATCACGCGGCATAAGAACACAAGACAAACAAGAACCGGATGCATCAAAGAAGACCACATAGCCCTACCTGACCTCTGGAAGAGTCAACACCTTCAAATTAGTCAAAATATGTTTCATATCAACAAAATAACTCTAAAATTTCTCAACCCAATCAAATTTCACTCTTTTATGAGTAATATAATTCATTGGAGAATCCAACATCAAGAAATCCTTTAAAAACCTGTGATAATATCCTATTAGTCCAAAGAATCTCTAAATCTCAAAAACATTGTGTAGTTTATCCCGTGTCATAACAGCGTTCAATTTTTTTGTATCAAAAAAATACCATTTTATAACACCACATGTCCCAAGAACTTCACTTCATGAATCTAGAAATCACATTTTGATGGCTTGGAAGAAATTCGATGATTTCTCAAAAATGGAAAAACCACTCTCAAATGATACACATGATCCTACTGAGACTTAGAGTAAACACGGATATCATACATAATGACTACCACAAATTTATGATAAGGTAATCATAATGGCATGAAGATCGCAATAGAATTTGTTAGACCAAATGGCAGGAAAAGGTACTCATAATGAAAATACCTACACAAGAAGGCAGTTTTATGAATTTTAGATTATTTTATTCTCAAATGATGATAACTAGATTGAAGATTAATCTTTAAGGACCACATCTCCCATTTCAAATGGTGAAATATATCATCAATTTTTGTAAAGAGATACTTTTTATTTACTATAACTCATTTGATTTTTCAGTAATCAACACAAAGGTGAAGTGACCCATCATCTTTCTTAGAAAAGAGAAAAGGAACCACCCAAGGTGAAACATTTGGGAATATAAATCCTTTTTCCAAAATATCATCTAGATGAGAATTTAACTCCTACATTTCAGTTGGTTCCATGTGGTAATAAGGGATAAATATCGTCTAAGTACTAGGTACTACATCAATAGAAAAGTCTACTTCCCTTACTAATAAAAAACCAGAGAATTCAGAATGAGAAAACACTCGATGAAAAATAGAGGGAAATAATCACACAAAGATTCCTACTCTAGATCAAAAGTGAACACTAATGTCACTTTCCCAAACTTTGGATAAGAAGTTCTGGCTCTACTCAACCTCAGGTCCCATTCTCTTTTAAAGATAAGGCACACCCCATTAGGTGTAGTACAGAAGACCCACTAATGATAAAAATCAAGGTGGGATTTATTATAAATAATCCAATCCATTATAAATATGAAATCAATAGGTTCCGTATCGAGTACCAAAAAATCCCAAGAAATATCAATCTATAATAAATAGAAGACACATGTAAGAAAATAAAGACACTACTCTCTTTTTATTCCAAGGGGTGCAATAATATCAATCACACAAGATAAATTCTCCATATGAATATTATGTAGATTCACAATACGAGTTTAAATAAATGAATGATATTCACCAATATAAAATAAAGTATTCACTGATGATGAAGCAATAGTGATGGTACCTCTCACAGTCATTGGACCTATATCTTCTTCCTTTGAAGACTCTTCCATTGTGTGAAGAATCTTCATTCTGTATGTCTTTGGCTAGAACCCCTTTTTTTGTGAAGCATCATATTTCACTGTAGTACTTTTTGGAATAGAAGATCTCACGTCACTATGGGGAGAATAATTGATATAACAAAACTTTAGTAAGTGACCTTTGTATATGTAGGAACCACATATCATGGGTGCCTTGGTGGAAACTTGTTTGGAATTCACTAGATTATGACACTTTAAAAAAATGAAAGGGGATTTTCCATATACTATAGGGGGTCTAGAAGAAAATTTCTATCATGAACTACCTTGATAATCATCACCCTTCCTATTTCCTTTGAAGGAATTCATAGAGCTACTACTAGGAGAAAAAAACTCCCAATAAGCCTGACTGACCATCCAAGTTCATCTCAACCATCAACACTCTATCTAGAACATCAGTATAATAAGGTAGATTTATCAAGAAAATTTTAAGAATAATATAATATGAAGATCCCATCTAAAAACACTGAGTCTTTATCTACTCATTTGAAACAATCTCAGGTGAAAACAGTACAAGCATAGAAAAGTAATTTTCATAATTTTTCAAGGTCCTATCAGCCTAATCGAGTTTTAAAAACTCTATATCCTTGGCCAACACCATTTAATATAGATATAACTAGTCAGTGAAAATATTTTTAATTCCCTCCACTCTAATCCCTCGTGCTTCTTCATCATCACCATTATATCCCACCATCTCCTACTCGGTCCCTCTAACTTGAATGTTTCACATTTCACCTTGATTTAATCAAGCATCTCCAAGAACTCAAATAAAATATCAACACTACTCAACCAATCCTTAACCTCATAAAGATCATTTAATCCTTGGAATTTCAGTGGATTATAGTGAAGGAATTCTGGATCATTAATTCTAAATCCATATCTCTGAGGTTCCACAACAAGAGCCTATATGGGAATAGGTGTAGGTGTATGTCCTAGAGCTTGGATAACATGAAAAAAATCTCAACTAGGTTTAAGTACATAGGAGGATTTTCTCACTTTGGTTCATCAGTATCTTCTTCATGGATCCTATTCAGAAATCTTCTCATAGGAATTATGCTACAAAATATCAAAATACAGCATTTAAGATATCATAACATTACACAGATCAACACTCAAATAGAGTAATAGTGAAATTATTCTCATCAGATAGATAAACAAGATTTGGCTTTCAGCTACCCAAATAAAAACTTGGGAAAATACTAAAACTGACCTTCAAAAAATATTTCTCAAACCTCCCTTAGTGAATTAAGTCTCATTATAGTGATATTTTTCAAGGTACTCACTCATAACTAGCTTCTAAGTCCTCACAAGATTACAGGACTACATACTAACATCAAGGCATGATTCTTAACCTGCATCTCTGATACCACTCTTTCACGAATCTTCCTAGATAACCCAGTACCCTAACACCAGAGCTGATCCTAACATAGACTGATGGGTGTTCTCGATCCCCGCATGTTGGTGACTACCACCTGACATCATACAAGATAAAACTATGAATGGATTTTCCATATAAATAGTGGAAGTAATGTATACAATTAAGTATGATAAAAAGAAAAATCCACATGTAGAACATAATCAGAAGTCAAATAGGTATATAAACCTAAATAACAACCACAAAGTATCAAAAATAATGAGATAAAATATTTTAACACCCCAAGGTCCCATCATATATGGCTCTCTAAGCTAAAGTATCAACAACCAGAACCACTTCCTAATAACACATTCTTTTTTACTCAAATATGGTAGAAGAAAATCTACAAATTCTCAAAGGAAAATGTAGGGTGTGAGATAAAATCAAAATAGGTTCTCACCAAGTGTTCCATAATAATATTCTATAACAATTAAACAAATAATGCTCTAAATTTAAAAAAAACTGGCATGGTAGTACAAGATCATATATAAAACATATCATACTTTTTATTTCAATTGATGGAACTATTTTAAAAAATGTCTTAAAAGACATTTTATATAAAAAAGATTATATAACTTCACAAGGAATGTGTAAATAAGTTTTACAAACAATGTAATATATATTAAAATAAGTCACAAAAAAGAAACATGGTCATCTTCTAGGAGGTACAATATTTCTAAGTTATGGGATCCTCACACACTCATATAGTGATAATTAAAATGTGCACACATATCCCTCAAAAACTAGTCAGATAATGCTAATAAACATCCTACAGATGATAAGACCTATCAAAGTATGTTTTTGATAGAGTTGTAAAGTTTCAATCCATTGATACTGTAATTCCAACACAATGTGTTTTTCCAAAATAGATCACTAACTACCTAGGATTTCATTTTATCGAACAACAGTCAATAATAGTCAAGTTATTTCAAAACTGTTAAAAATACAATTTCCCCATTTTCCATTTCAATGCGATAATTTCTCTATAAAAACTAAAACATGGGTTTTTAATCAATTCATGCCTTTTCAAGATAAAACCAAATATTAGTTCTTATCAAAAAAAATTAATCCATTTTATCAAAAATAAATTTCACAAATAAAATTCCACAATTTCCTTCAAATCCAAATCACACCCAAATCCACTAGAATTGGTGGTTTTACCCAAATTTTAAGATAAAGAAAATAAATACCCCAATTTAATGTGAATTAGGTTTTTTATAATCCATTTTAAAGTTATCTAACATCAATAAATAAATTCAAGGTTAAATTAATTGTCCAAACTTATATGAAAACTCCTACCTTAGATCACGGGATCACGTAACAAAACACCCACAACGGGAAACTCCAATGAATAACATTAGAAATGGAGTCCAAGAATCAGAACTATATTAAATATCTAAAAAATGAATTTAGATCCATAAAAAAAAATAGGATCTAATAACCCCTAAGTAGTATACATAGAGATAGCGTGAGAGAAGGAATGGGGTGAGAATTCCTACTGGGGAAGAATCGAACGATGATCTCTAAGCTTTGATCCACCTTAGAGAGGGTTTGGAGGAGCCAAAATGGGTTATTGAGATCCCTCCCAACCTTGGAAATCGAGATATGGTGAGTCAGGGTTGAGACGGGATAAAAAGGGGTTCAATAATTTTTAAACATTTTTTAGAATAATAAAAACATGCATGCACGGTTAACTACGTAGGTCCACACAGTTTTTCAAATTGTGTGCCCTAGTCGTTCACCCATATTACAGGGTACATGGTCTCCATTAGGTTTTCACATGGTTTTTAAAACCATACACCAACCATTAAAACCCCCACTACCTATGTTTTCATGTTTTTTCCTAGGTGGGTGTACAGTTTGGGAAAACTATACACCAACTGTGCACTACCCAGAAATTCAAAAATTTTAAATTTATTTCCAAACAAACCGAGACAACCCCCTACTAATTCATGATAAAAAAAGAGGGTCCAGAAGTACCTAAAATAGTAATAGGATGTTACATAGAGGATTACAAGGAACCCATAATCATCAATGATAGGGTCATTCGTGCATGCCATGTTTTGTACCATGCTTTATGTTTCCTACTCCTTTAGTGCAGTGGGAAGATATGAAACTGACTGAAAAAACCTCCATTGGATGGCAGTCAAAACTATGCTAAAGTATCTAAGATGTTGTCAAGATTTTTTTTCTTGGTTCATAAAGGTAATGAGGTCCTTGTCATTAGGGGATATACATATTCTAGTTTCCAAATAGATTTGGATGATCTAAAATCATAATCGGGATATCTCTTCACCCTTAATGGAGGAGTTGTGAGATAGTAGAGTTCAAATAAAATAGTGGTCAGGAATTATATAGTATATTTTGAGTATATTGAGGATTATTATATATCCAATGAATTTTTTTGGATACATAACTTCATCTAGGATCTTGATGTGGTGCCTAATAGAAGATATCCTATCACATTATACTATGATAATACTACAGTGGTGACTCTTTCCAAGGAGCCAAGGTATCATCAAAGGACAAAGAACATAAATCAAAAGTGTCATATTTTTCTGGATTTTTTATAATATAGGTGAGGTCATAGTAATAAGATATTTCATAGAATATAATATGGTATACTTATTTAATAAATCTTTATCTTACTAGAATCATGAATATCATGTGAGAGCTAGTAGGCTAAAAGTTGTCAACGCCTGGATCTAGTGCAAGTGGGATTATGTTGGATTTGGATCCCTTTAACCAATGAAATTATAATTTAGATCGACATATATTCAAATAAATGATTATTAATAAATATATAACCATATATTGGTTATTATTTTATATAAAATCAATGATTTAATGTCCTACAGTATCTTTTTAATTGAAAGGTCATAGAAGTTCCTCGCTATTATGAGAACCTTGAAGTGTTATGATAATATTATTAATCTAATGTCATATGGTTAGGATAATATTATAAGATCGGAAATATAGTGCGATGACTCAAACATGCACTCCCAAGACTAGTGCTAAAAAGGTAGTACTTTTTCCTTTTATATAATGACTTTGATACTAAAAGAAGATTCCAAATTTTAACAATTTACAATTACAACTTGAATTATGAATATTGAGTGACTACATTCCTGGTAATATTTTTAGGTCTAGAACTTAGAGTATTGCTAATTTTATTATATATCAAAACTCATAATATTTCCTTTTAAAATGTAATTTTTCTTATTAATACAAACTCCTTGAATACTTATCTTTCTTCACTCAGGTTAAACCTCAAAACCAAAACTTGTCTCTATAATTGCTTATACTCATTAAAAATCACTATGAAAAACATATTAAAATGTGGTATGAGAATAAAATAAATTAAGGGCTTTTAAAAAGTTAAAACAAATCATTTTAAAATGCATGAAAATATATTAAAATAGTTTTATTTGAAATAAAATACATTGATAATAATGAAACACTTAAAAAACTAACTTTTATAATCTAGAGTAGTTTTTAAAAAAAATATATTCTTTTAAATATTTATTTTTGAAAACATAAAATATTGAAGTCCTATTTCTTTAAAAAAACAATTAAAATAAATTTAAAATAAATAATTACCTTTTAAAAATCAAACATTTACTATTGAAAAATATAACAACATTTCCTTATAAAATGAAGTCTAATGATTTTTAATAAAACTATTTAAAATCATAGAAAAAATCATTGAAGATACTTGGAACATTATATGGGTTATATAAGGCCCACTTATCACTTTAGTATAGAAAGTCCCTTGAGGGTTTGGGTTCACTCCTCATCCCTCATTATCATTTAAAATGTCTTGTACCATAAATTTAACAAACATTTTTTGTAGTTTTCTATTATCATTATAAGTTCCATTAAAATATTAATTAAAAATCATTAAAATCAGTGTTAAAAAATATTTTATAAAGAGGAAAGTATGTAAATAAATGAACAGTTAGTTGATGAGAACTAAAATAAATTTGTAAAAAATACATACATTGAAATTATAAATAATGTTATTGATTGAAATAAATTTAAAATTCTTGGAAAACTTCTTCAAATAAATCGTTAAATTGAATCATGAATAAAATTATTTTTAAAATGGTCATGGATGGCTTAGGAATTTGCAATGAATAAAGTATTTTCTTCATGGAATATTAACATAAATGATAACTATTAATGAGGATGATGAAGAGGATTTTTTTTATAATAACTTGGTTTAATTAAATAAATAGAGTATGAGTTTCTAAAATAAAATGATATCTTCAAACACAAAAATAATGGCTCTATTTCTGAAACTGTAAAAATAGAGGGATTCTTGGAATTATTAAAATATAAATTTGTAAAACAATTCACTTACATCGTGATATTAATCCAAACCATATATATATTTCCTTTATAGAACTTCCTTATTGAATGTATCATTGAAAAATAGGTACCCTTTATCAATATATCCCTACACACATAAGAGAAAACACACCTTTTTTAAAAGGAAGCTTGGTAGAGTGAACACCCAGAAAATAGAAGTATCTCATTTATATAATCCCACCTCTACTGCATATCGGATATATATATATATTTATTTATATATATATATATATATTATTTATTAATATTTTTCATGGTGATGGTGAAGTAGACATGAAGTGAGCCATATACAGGAACCAGTTTGTCTGCTACAATCTATGCACCATAGATTGTGGGTCCTTATTGCATAACATGTTGTTTACCCACAACTCGTACATTCATCCTCTCAAGTAGAAAAAACATGTGTGTTTATATATAATTCATCATCAACCATAAAATAGTTTTAATTATGAATAGGTCTCACAATATCTCTTTTAATTTAAAATTTATTTTACCTAAGTAGGACTCTATTATCACATCAAAGATCCCACCTCTTGATGTGTTCTATACCATTAATCCTATATTTCAATGAAATATGGTAGAAATACACATAGTGTGTCCATCTGGTGAAATGATATATATGTATATGTGTGTGTGTGTGTGTGCGTGTGTTTTGTTTGTGTGTGTGAATTACCTTTTATATTCTATAGTTTGTGCATGGGTAAGAAGAAAACGGGTTTCTAAATTTTTTGAAATAGGTTCATGTGTATCTTGGAAATTGGATGAATGGGAACTACATCACTGAAACCACATTAGTTTTTCACTTACACCCATAATCCATAATATATCAAGATGGAACTTATATAGTTTAGTATCATCCATATAAATTTAGTACTCTCTTTTTACCTCCCATGAAAACCTGCACATTGAGATACTAAGCATCAATATCCCCTGCAGGCGCTGACCTACGTGCACTATGCTCCTCATGTGCACATTTTGTCCTCCCTATGCACCTACACAACCGGTCTTGGTCAAGTGGTCCCTTAAGATTTTTTAGTTATCCTTCGGGATAGTTGGTTTCTTAGGGAGGCTTGGTTTTATAGACATGGAAATATTTTTTCTAAGTCTTAGAAAAACAACTTCCACCATGAATAAGAATTAAAATCCATAATGAATATTATTTTTCCATTAAATTAAAAAATTATAATCAAATATTTTCATTTCTAATTAATATTATTCTTATATAATTATCATTATCTTATATATACTTGATATAAATTATTTTTTTATATAAATATTATATTTATATTGAATTTTAATTCAAATTAATATACAATAATATTTATACTTCTTGTTATATATTATTATTAAAATTTATGTTTATCATTCACAGTCATTTATTATCAAATAAATCCATGTTATTAATTAATTTTATTTTTATATTACCCACAAATGTTATAAACATCTCTTTGATTATAAAAAATATATAAATATGGTTAAAGTATTTTTGTTTTAAAAAAAATCTATGTGTATTTTATTCCTTAAATAATAAAAAAATATTCCAAAATAATTAATGAGGTATTTTTATAAATTATTTTATTTTTTTATTTTAATATAATTTTATAAAAAACATTCACACAAAAATAAATTTCCTTCTAAGTGATTAAAATTTTCTTACATTTGGGTAAAATCCCCGACCCAATTCTTACTCACATGACGAAGTAGGGTCGGTTACATGACATTAAGAATGCCTCCCTATATTCCAGAGGCTGCTAATAAGTATTGAGGGTGTCAAGAAAATAATTGGGAGGCTATACTCTCAGGTAGAGAGTAGAAACAACAGTGGAAGTAATAAAAAAGTATTGGAAAATAGCATAAAATTATTAAGTAATAAACAAACAACCATAATAGAATTAATGTCAAACAAAATAATCCACATAATAATATAATCATGTAATGATATGATGAATGTAACTAAATTTCATGTTGAGTGTCATATAAATAAAATACTAAACATAATCAATAAAAGGATCCCAAACTCCAGTCTTGGGCCCTATGTCATTCTCGTCTCCATGCTTCAACCCATCTAACAATAAATCAACCAATGTAGGGGCTCATTCCCTTATCCATAACTGAATCCATGAAATCTAACCTATTACCAAACAATGGTCCAAACAATGTGCGAGTAAAACTCAGTATGACACCACCAAATATCTCTAAAAAAATTCAATCTAAACATATAGTGCATTCAATAAAGAAATAAATAGGGTTATTATTACAATATATTAATACTACTAATAAAATAAACCCATTGACCCTTGAGTTCTTGGATTTCACTTAAAGTCTTTCAAACCTGATTCAGTGCATTTAGGAATATTTATGAGTATATCATATAAACAAGACAACCATATCCATAACTCTCCTAGGGTATATCCTACAAAACCTTACAACAAAACTAGATAGATCCCTATAATAATTTTTTCATGACCAGTAAAAGACCTATAATCATTATATCATGATAGAGCAGAACCCTATAATAACTATGACATGTATAATTAGTGCCCTATAATAATTTTAGAAAATAAAACATGTCATCACATTCCCCATTGACTACACACCCCATTATAAATTATAGTCTATTTTTTATATTGAGAAGAGTTACCATTTATTAAAATTCAAATGTTATACGAAAATCACATTATCAAGACTTCCAAGTTATCACAATTTTAAGGGTAGGATTGCCACTTGGGTGGCCAAAAGTCCAGTCTCAATGTTGATAGACCCAATGAGATCCATTAATAGATCTATGTATGTAAAAAACATTTAATATCATATTATCCATTTAGGTAGTTCACATACATGGTGTTCTATCATGATCACACATATTTCATATAATAGAAGAATTTAAATAGAAACTTGGGAATTGTTTTAGACTACCTACATCGAAAGAAGAAGAGACATGGGAAAAATCTCATAAATTAAGGTAGAGTTATGTTTCTTATCCCTTCAAACTCTAGGCATGAAACACCAAGATCCAATGTATATTACCTCTCATTTGAAGATAACACTCAAATTTTATAATTTGAAGGACTTGGATCACCACAGATCGATCCATAAAAGGAAGGGGTCGAATCCAATCAAAAGTATCCTCAAAAGCCTTAGAAAATCACTTTGGGGGTCCAATAGTTTAGCTGGAAAATATTAATGACAAAAAATGTCAAATTGGTTTGGGGTATTCATAGAGAGCCTATAAAATAGAAGACCACGACATAGCTTCCCAAACTACACTACAAACCTGGATAAGATGGGTAGGAATAAGGAACAACACAAGTGACCATGCTAAAACCTTCCCAGTCATAATTTTTCTGAATATCACATCTAGGACAACATCATAGATCCTGTAAACATGGAGGGAGGACTACGGTGTGGCCTAAACCACCATCCCCTAAAACTCAAAAAAAAACTAATATGTGGACTACAACAGAGCCTATCTCAACAATGCAGGGGTACCCATTTGAAGGAACAGACCAAATCCCACCTTGAGAAACATGCACTACAACCATCTAATCAAAACCGAAACCACTAGAATTCTATTTCACAACCTTCCTCCATGTTGTACTTATTCCAAAAAAGGTTGTATCTTAAACTCTCCTCCTCCTAGGACCCTACTCCACAGCCTAGATTTCTATGTTATAGTGGCACACCTTATGTTGTATCCAAAGGATATATGGTGGAAAATCCTCTCCCCAACTCTCAATATTACTTCCACCTCCCAGAACAAACCCATATGAACTAAGGCTCAACAAGCGAGGTTCAAACCAAAAACAATCAACTTAAAGAGGTTTTCCAAAAAATTAAAGAGGGACATACCAAGAAAAATAAAGGATCTTACAACCTCCATACCATATAACATCTCATCTTTGATTTGTGCTCTTAAGAATATCAGTTGGTACCGATGAACAAGATTGGTCATTGTGCCTGCATATCATACTCCCTCTCTCAGTTATCCTCTTACAGATTCCCACGCTACCACTGCACTTGCACAAGAGGTATAGTCTTCTACTGGAGATTCTTCTCACTATAGTCTAAGATATGGGTTAGATTCTCCTTAAATGATGCATCAACATCCAGAAAGACATCATCAATTTCTATCACATGAGAATATTCAAGATTAAATCTCCAAAGTTGTGATATATAGAACACATCATTCAGGGAATTGTATCATTATGGATGGGAAAACAGTGCATCACTATACCAACCATTTCCACTATCTCAAAAACCCCAATGAACCTAGGAACTAGTTTCCTTCCTTCCTGATATAGTGTTTCCCCACCCAGGTAACACACAAACAAAAATACAATGGCCAACCTCCAACTTCAAAGGCTATCTATGATGGTAATCATATGATTTATACTGACTCTTCATGTTCAAAAACAACTTTTTGATCAATCAGACCTACTGAGACATCTCTTGCATGAGACTAGATCTAATGAGTGCATATTCCCTTGACTCTATCTAGGAAATAGGTGAACTGAATGGCCTTCCATACAAATCCTAAAAATTAAACATTTGGATCTATTTCTATAATCAATTATTATAATTGAACTCCACGAGTGAAAAATGATTCTCCCAATAACCCACAAAGACCAGAACATAGGCTTGTAATAAAGCCTCTAGAATCTGAATCATCTATTCAGATTGGTCATCAATCTATGGATGATGGGTTTTAATCAGAATAACCTTTGATCTTAAATTCTTATGAATTTCCTTTCAGAATTGAGATTTGAAATAAAGATCTTGATCTAAAATGATACTCCTTAGAACATCGTGAAACCAAATTATCTCCTACATATAGAGACTACCAAAAACATCAACAGTTAATTTCTCCCTAATAGGTAAGAATTGGGTTACCTTTTTCATTTGATTTATGATCACCTATACCACATCATTCTTGTTAGGTTTCATGGGCAATCCTTTCATGTAATCCATTGGGACATCATCTCACTTCCATTTTCTAATGGGTATGGGATGCAGTGAAATAGTAGGCCTTTGTAGATCAACCTTTACCTCTTAATAGGTGAAGCATGTATCCATGAATATCACTATATTATTTCTCATCCTTGACCACTAGTATTTTATACAGAGGTCAGAATACATCTTTGTTAGACCTAGATGTACCACCCATCTATAAGGATGAAACTCTCTCATCAGCTCCTTGCACAAGCCCATAGAAACCCATACACATCTATGGATAAATAGAACATAGTTTCTTATAGAAGAACATACTAGAGGTATCTCGCCACCATATAAATTTCCCCCACAAAGCTAATCCCATTGGATTAGATAATTGGTCTATCTTTATTTGGTTAAGAAGCATAGGTATAACAAATATCGATTTCAGAGCTTCTCATATCTAGGATTCTTTAACATCTATATGCATTTCTACAAATTGTTCCATCAAATTTTACCAATTAAAATACAAACTATTTGGTCCACTATGCAAGATACCCTAAAAGGGGGTGAATCAAGGTATGATAGATTAAAAAAACTTCCCCTTTTATCTTGTTTTGTTATTAGAAAAAACTCTCTTCTCTCTTCTTCCCATTATAGAGTATGAATAAATCTTAAAGCATACATAGGAAACAACAACTTAACTTGGTTCACCCCCACTAGGCTATTTCCAAGGAGCATACACTGGAGATATTCCATTGTACCAAATTCACTAAAAGCACACTATTGTTTACAAAGTTCAAAGAGGACTCATTGTCCCTCCTGGTTTAAAACCACTCACAATATAAAAGCTCACTACTCTTTCAACTGAAGTGTGCTCACTACTTCTTCAGAAGATCCACTCACAGTTTAAAGACTTATAGGTCCCTTCTTTATCACAAATTAATGCATCTTCCTTTTCTTGTAGATTCTCGTTTGAAGTTCCACTTTAATTCACTGATGAATAAAACTTTACCACGGGTTTACTTGGAAATATTCCAACTTTCATGCAATCTTAGGCTGACTAGGACACTTCTCTAATGCTAGAGCACAATTGTTGCACAACAACTCGAAGGACACACCCTTATCCAACTAAAAACTTGGGTGACTCACACCCTTTTATTCCCAAACCAATATTGGTGTGAAATTATCAACTGGCGCACAACTTATGAATTACTTTATACTTGCTCACCCAAACCACCACTAGTGCGCCCAAACCACCTACGCAACTAGAGCTCAAAAATTATCTAAGTGTTGAGATTCATAACTAATAAGTAGTTCATCCCTCTATTTATAGGAATTTTGGGCACCTTGAGTGCCACCTGCAAGTTTCCTCCCTGCACGCAAGTCCATCCACCTAAACCTCTATCGACCTAGTCACCTCATGTTCCCAAACAAGAACTTAGGCTCCCCTCTTTACTTTTCCCTATTTTGATGTTAGGATATTAAAAAAATATATGGGGAAACTTTCCAAGCCTCCCAGAAACTGGCATGCAAGTCCCTTTTCCAAAAACACTTTTCTCAATTTGTCGATTTTGAGGCCCAAAAATTTGGCAAACAATAGAAAATGACACCACCATGAATTAATTCTTTGTGTACCACATACAGATTTTCTATTACTTTTTCATGGATCTTTATCAACATAGGTTGTCAAAAATATCTCTGGAACTTGAAAACTCACCAAGGAAACCCTCTTTATCAACAAACAAACTCACTTTGTCAACAAACACAATCACCTCAAAAATGTGTCAATGTTACCTTGAGGGATTTTTTCCTAACAATATCCCCCTTTGGGTTTGTTGAAAACTCATCTCATAACGATTCATCGCACTTTGATACTTTATCAAATCTTCTACTAGCTGCTGCCATCATTCACCTCTTGTGATTCAGATAGTGAGCAATTATTTACTTAATACATACTCTTAGCCCACATGAGCAATGATCAGCATGAGAAACAAGAGTGTAATGAAAATATCCTCAACGGATTAATTTATTCATGACACCAATTTTTGATACAATCCCAACACTACTCTTCTGATTTTATCACGAACCTCAGTTTTCATGATATCTAATCATAGATCTATCACTTCTAGCATTGTCATATTTTCTACTCCAACTCCTTCACTTATCAACTCTTGTGATGTCCAAGCTAAGCTCTAAATGATCACGTCGAACATAGAAGGATTATCCCCCTATCTTGTCACTCCCTCTATCTCGTTGTTCCACCTATCAGCTTCCCCTCGTGTGTTGACTAAGACATTTTCTCCCACTTTGAACGTGCACATTTCCTCCCCCTTTATCAATGAACCCAAAGGTCACTTCTTTGTGGTCTGCAATAGGGTAAAAACATAGATCAGTACATTATGAAAAAAATTATCATACATCGAGGAGATAGGTTCCCACATCCACACTTTTTCTAGTGCGGGGAGTCGTATGGACTCCCAGATCTAGTCGATGCCTCTCAAAATCATCCTTGGGTAAGGCCTTTGTCAGAATATCCACAACCTGTAGATTTTTAGGCACATAATCTAACATCAAAATCCCTTTCTCCACCTTATCATTGATAAAATAATACTTATTTCAATATTCTTTGTCCTTGAGTGATGTACGAGATTTTTTCTGAGGTTTATAGCACTCGAATTGTCACATTGGACTCTGATCAGAGACGTCACTTCAATGCCCATATCATCATGCTTCTTCTTCATCCACAATAGTTGTGGTCATTCTTGAGTGGTAGAAATATACTCAGCTTCTGTGGTGCTCAATGAAATTCAATATTTCCTCTTGGTTAGCCAATAAATACATAAACCACCAAGATAGAAAGCACCTCCCAATATTGATTTTCATCCATCTACTAATCCATCCCAATCTGTATTTGTATATCCCAATAACTCAGGATGAGATTTATCAGTATACATCAAACTGAGATCCACAGTTCCTTTGATATAACTAAGTATTATTTTCACTACAGGAGTGTGGATTTCCTTGGGATTTATTTGATGTTTCACTTCTTTGAATGTGGAAAAAACAATATCTGGTCTTGTCGTTGTTAGGTATAGTAATCTTCCAATAATCTATCGGTATTCTATGATATTAACAACCTTTCCATCATCATCTTTTGATAATTTCATTCGGATAGAAACCAGAGTCTTCATCTCCTTGTAATTTCCAATTACAAATATTTTCAAAACCTCCTTGGCATATTTGGATTGAGAAATGAAAGTGTCATTACTTCCTTGTGTTACCTATAAACCAAGGAAAAATGTCAGCTCACCTATCATTGACATTTTGAACTCACTTTTCATGAATTTAGAAAATTGTCTCTACTGAGATTCATCTGATCCGCAAAATATTATGGCATTGACATAAACTAGAACCATCATCCTTTGATTACTATCATTTTTGAAATAGAGATTGTAATCAACTCCACCATGCTAAAAACCAATCTTTTTCAAATACTGATCAAGCCTTGAGTACCATGATCTTGGTTCTTGTTTCAACCCATATAGCACTTTCTTCAACCAAAAAACTTTTTTCTCATATTCATGAATGAAAAAACCATATGGATGATCAATATATACATCTTCCTCCAGAACTCCATTCAAAAATATAGATTTGACATCCATCTGGAACACCTTGAACTTCTATTGCACTATAATGGCTAAAGAACAATCTAATTGTCTCCAGCCTTGAAACTGGTGAAAATGTCTCATTAACATCAATACCCTCTATTTGGGAGTACCATTTTCACACCAGTCGTGATTTGTTTTGAATCATTGTGCCATCTTCATTAATCTTGTTACGAAATACCCATTTAGTTTTGATGAAATTCTTATTTTCTGGTCTTAAAACAATCTCCTATGTTTGATTCTTCTCAATCTGGTCTAGTTCTTTATTCATATCATAAACCCAGTTCTCGTCTTCAACTACATCAACAAAGAATTTAGGTTCAACCAGAGATAAGATATATTTCTACTATAGTGACTTCATTATTCTTGTCTAAACTGGCATTGTTTGATCACCAATGATATTATGCATATCAATTTCAGCTCGACTCCTTTACTTCTTTTTAGATACAGACTTGAATTCCTCTTGTTCTTCATCAGTATCTTCTTCTAAGTTTGCATCTACCACTTTTTTCCCCCTATGTTACTTTCCTCTTCATCAATTTCATCAAAAAACAATTCACTATGTTGTTGAGTATTCTCTTCATTTTACATAACAGTGACATCATTTCTCTCAACTAATTTTCCCAACCTCTTATTAAAACATTTATATGCTTTTCTTTTTCCTGAGTAGCCAAGGAATATTCCCTCATCTCCACATGACTCAAATTTCATGTGTTTCTCTTTATTGAGAATAAATCACTTACTTCCAAAGATTCAAAATTATTTCATTATTGTATTCTTTCCATACCACATCTAATGCAGATTATTTCCTTCCTTCAGACATAACAAATCTCTGTTATAAATGTAGACTAATTTCAAAACTTCTTCTTTACAAAACATCTCTGGTAGTTCCTTTTCAATAAGCATCATTCTATCCATGTTGTGGATGATTCGATTCCTCCTTTCAACCCCTCCATTCTATTAGAGAGTTCTCACCAAAGAAACTTGATTCCTTATCCCATGTTTCTCAAGATACTATTCCACTTTACAGTTTTTGAATTTCGTACCATCATTTGTACAAAACTTTAAGATTTTATGCCCAATCGTCCTTTCACATTCCCTTCGATACTGATTTATGTAACTGAACACATTAGACTTATGGGAAATGAAAAATAAAAAGGCTATTATACTATAATCATCAATGAAAAATACATAGTACCTTTTCCTATCTATGGCTCTTGGTGAGATAGGTCTGCAAACATCACCATGCACCAATTCGAGCACTCTGGATGACTTCTGTTTATTTTCCTTGTATGTATTTTTGATGATCTTCCCTTGTTGACATGTATCGCATATATGAGAAAGATCACGTGATAGTTTAGGTAGGTCTCTAGCTGCACCAATTCGATCAATAACTCTTTTATTTTCTTCAACCTTTATTTTATGCTCACTCAGTGTTCTTAAGTCCTTTGGAAATGAAGGCATTAGATTCTCAATCTCATTCATCAACTCAGCCTTCTCTTCATCGTGTTTTTTCATGTAGAGCTTGGCATCGTGAACCAATTTCTTGGATTTCTTTGTTTTTGATCTCCAAACATCAATCTCTTCAAGAGATACTTCTAATTCAGCCTCCATATCAACTCTTCCTTAAATTTCTTCTTCTTCATCAATGGTAGTTTCTTCCTTTTTCTAAGTACTCCAAAAGACAGCCACTATATCATTTTTTCCAAGATCTTTTAAATTCTCTATCTCTTTAGCCTCTTCTATCTCAGATTCATTTGAGCTATCACATTCTTGTGAAAGAAGATTCTTTTTCTTAAATAAATTTGTCCAGAACTATTTCTTTCCTTTCACATAGTCTAAAGACTTACTCTTAAGAATTTCAATTTCATCCTACTCATCTTATTGGAACTTCTGGGGGAACCTTGCTACAAGATGAGAAGCCTTTCCACATCTAAAACAAGAAATTAGAAGTTTCCCTTTAAACTTTCCTTTTCCTCTTTGAATATTCAAGGAAAGGAATGACATCACCTCATCGGTCTCTTCAGCTTCCTAAGAATCATAAATGTTGAGCTTATTCATGGCATTTAATTCCTCCTCCTTGGATTTCCACTTTTCTAAAGTATCATTATCATCATTTATCATTTCATATGCGACCAAGGTACTATGAAAATTGTACAGTGTCAGCTCTTTCGGAACTTTATCTTCCAGCACTAAAACTTTCGGATTGAACTGAGGTGGAAGTTTTCTCAAGATACACTTCACTATATTTATATCTTCAATGACTTCACCAAGACCTCACATGTCTTCTATAACAATGTTGACCCTATCAAAGAATTCATCAACAGTGTCATGACCCCCTCCCCACAAAGTGTACCCCTCCTGGTCCAGTAATGTGAAAAGGGAGATAATGACCCCCAAGTCCTGCCTCCAGCAAGCCCCGGGTTGGCGACTACACCGAGGGTATAATAAACACTCAAATGAGAGGCATTACCCTCTAAGAGAAAACATACGGAAGAGAGAGATAAAATAGACACCAACCAACTCCAACTCATAACTGAAATATAAAAGAAACCCAAGTACATATATGAAATTCCATGAAAAAGTACTAAAACTGAACAGGAAAACTAAAAATACCCAAAATAAAGTAAAACGGCAGCAACCACAAGCACGAACAGCTCCTCCAACCACAAGCTAGTAGTAACCAGCTTGATCTCCAACCTACTCCAAGTGACCTAAAAAACAGTTTATATATTTTTAGGGTGAGTATAATAGTATACTCAGTAAGATCCTACCTGAAACCTCTCATGAAAAAGTAAAGAAAGCATGCTAAAGCACAGTGAACAACAAGTGAAACTAACTCGTCACCTAAATAGGTACACTAAGTTCCCAACCTCACCATGGCTACTCTCACCAAGTAACGCATACAGGAATATATCATATAATAAAGGATATGAAGGGTACCCTGCTACTACTTCCCCACTGGTTTGATTCTTTTCCCCAATGACATACGTCATGTGCATCTCTCTCCAAAGGATTGCCCGTATACACCGGGGCTAAGCTCCACAAGCTGCACCATGTGAACCACAAAGGCTTGCCCGCAGACACCTAGGCTAAGCACCACACCATCCTCACAACCAAAAGTAACTAGGTAGTTTCAGGGAGCCACTACATCTCGCATAACGTGTATCATACATCGGGTATTATACCTCAAGCCATTACATCCCATACACCGAGTAAGGATCCTCAAGCCATCACAGCCTATACATGTTACACCTATAGTAGTCCATAGGATACTATATCCAGAATATATGTGTGTGAATAACCATAATCCATTACAGCCCTCAACACACATATATGGGGAAAACTAACTATTGTGCCTCATGGCACTAGTATCTACCAAGAGAAGAGAGCAGGGTCAAAGGGGGTAGTCAGCCATTCATCCTCCCACCGAAATGTTGGGGAAAACACCCCCCAGGGCTCAGAATCCCTGGGGTGTTAGTTTCCCAAACTGATAGGGTGTAGTAGCATATAGAAACACAAAAGGTACAGAATATATTATAACTCACAACCACACTATGGGCATAACCTAGTCTTATACACAACTGCAGCTAACGTTTCTCGGACTTCGGGGTGCCACTTCTAAGACTAGGTATCCTATAAGCACACAACCATTTAAAGGGCTTTATTAGATTAATTAATTCCACTTTTTATCAATTTCATTATACATTAATTAATTCCTCAAACATTAATTAACCAAGAACAATTCCACATTAATTTCCATTAACATCACATCCAAAAACCATTGTCCCTTCAAAAGTTCTCAACCTCATCATTAAGTTTCATCAAACTACAACCCCATGGGTTAACATCATTTATTTAAAAATTCATTACAGAATTACTTTCCCATATTCTCAGGCATTCTAGAAAAGCAACCTATGCTACTAAACAAAAGGGGGCTCAACACGGTGAGTAAGCGTACTACCCGTCGAGTCTTTTCCGCCTATAGCAAGAGCGTAGACCCATTCTCCCTCTAGAGGCTAAACATGGAAAGCACATGGCATACCCCACGTGTCTTCGCCTCCTTCATAATAAGGGTAAGCAAGACCAGCTGCCTGGAGCAGTGGGGAAAATTAAAGCAGATAAACAACCAAGAATCAACAAGCATCCAATAATCACATCCATCCCATTCCATCATCCTCGGTGTCCTCCCTGACACCCACATGCATAAAACGATTCATCTCGCCACTCTAGGCATCATCCGCTTCCACAACCACAAGGCCTCCATGCCCCCACATATCACAACACCCTCCTAGGGTCACATCACCGCACAAGTAGCAGGAAAACAAAAATCACATCAATTTGGTCTCTTTCCCCTTTAACAAGGCATTCGGCCTTCAAACAACAAGCACCAACAGATTTCAGGTTTACCAACCAACTGAATTAAACACATACATCGGCATCAATTTGATTAACATCAATTAGGATCAACAACCACAACAACAACAACCAGATTCCTTTACATGCCTCTTTATCTTTAGCCAATTAATTATAAATTAATTCTGTATTTACGTTCTTTATCAATTTCATCAAGAACGCCATGCTAACAAGAAAGGCATAGATATCACACTATCTATAAAATCAAGAGGTAAACTGTTATTACGGTACAAAGCAACAACATGCGATCAAACCAATTCTTTTAATCCGGTTCAAGTATTTAATTAGGTCAATTCCATTGTGATCCAAAGGGCTAAATCATGCTAACTCAATGATTGCACATAAACAATTAGAGAAGCCACGAATCACCTACCTCAAAGGTTTTCTAGGAAAACCACCACGGTCGATGAACGCCCAAGAAACCGGGTCGATTCTCCACGAATCCTCCTTAGGTCTCCTCTTCTAACACAACCAAGACCAATGCTCATCATATTCTACATCCACATGCTTAAATCTACCCATAACGGGCGTAGATCTAAGAAACCGAAATAAGAGTAGGAGTAGATCTAAGTAGATCTAAGAAATCAAGAAAGAACAACCACATACCTCAAGAACCGGTTTGGATTCTCCAAGAAAAGCCTTCGGATCACCTCCAAAACGCTTGGGAGATGTTTTCTAATCTTCAAGGGAGAGTAATCTCGAGTTATGGCTTCTTAGGGACCTAAACGAGGTGATTAAAGGAAAAACGGGTTAGATCCAGAATTTTAGGATCGAACTTTAAGTGCCCGCATGGTTAGTCCGCACGGTTTAACAAACTGTGCGCTAACTGTGCGTTAGCTTCTGCCTCGCCAAACACTCCTCGCATGGTTAGTCTGCACGGTTAGACAACCCATGTGCAAACCGTGTGTTAGCCACTTCCTCCAAGACCAGCCTTGCACGGTTTGGGCGCATGGTTTCGGCAAACTGTGCGCTAACCATGCGAAAGATATTACCCTTCATCTTTCCTTAGAAGTCCACCCCAATGCACCCCCAAGTCACCTTGAATTCCCGTAACACCTCCAGAACCACATTTTCATGAAGGAATGGACCAAAGAGGTCTGGGCCATTACATCAGATACCTCTCAAAACAATATCGTCCTCAAGAATTCAAAATCCACCTAAAGAGAAAATGAAATAGGGTCTGAACAACCACCCACCAAGATACCTCTCAAAAGAGAGCAGGCCACCAAAACAACAAAGGGTGTCGTCTCATAAACATGAAATTTCAACAACCACATAAACTACAACGATACATGGAAAGAGTTAAACATCAAACAACTCTGGGTTCTGAGCACATATCTGTGATTCACTTTCCCAGGTACTCTTCTCCATGCCACTGTATCACCACAAGACATGAACTAAGAAGATGGAACGCCCACGCAACACCTTCTCCTTATGGTCTTGGATCTCCATAGGTTGCTCCTCAAAGGTGGCATCATCATCAACATCGATCTCTCTCTAATCGATGATGTGGGAGTCGTCATGAAGATAACGACGTAGCTGTGATACATGGAAAACATCATGTATCTGAATCATCTGAGGGTGAAGCGCTACATGATACGCCACAGCTCCAACACAAGCTAATACCTCAAAAGGTCCAACAAAATGGGGAGAAAGCTTACTCCCATGACCAAACCTTCGCTACTCACGACGGGGAGTCACCTTCAGAAACGAATGATCACCAACATTAAACTCTAGGGGGATTAGTATTTGATCGGCATATGATTTCTGATGATCTTGCACTATCTTCATCCTCTCACGAATCACCTGAACCATATCTGTTGTATTCTGCACTAATTTCAGTCCGAGAATTTCTGACTCTCCGACCCCAGTCTAGCACAATGGAGAACAGCAAGGCCGGCCATACAAGGCTTCAAACGGCACCATACCAATGGTGGATTGAAAACTATTATTATAAGTGAACTCCACCAAGGGTAAGTTCCTTATCCATGAACCTCAAAAATAAAGAACACAAGAGCGCAACATGTCTTCAAGAGTCTGGATAGTTCGCTCTGTCTGACCATCTGTTTGAGGATGAAAAGCAGTGTTAAGGAATAGTTGAGAACCAAAAGCATGTTGGAGACCTCTCCACACCCTGTAGGTAAAACGAGGATCTAGATCAGAAATGATCTTCCTTGGGACTCCATGAAGTCTCACCACATCCTCTAGATACTGCCTTGACAAAACCTCCACTGAGCTCGAATCCTTGATTGCTATGAAGTGGGATGATTTTGTAAAGCGATCCACTACCACCCAAATAGCATCATGTCCTCCTGGAGCACGAGGTAAACCTGTAACAAAGTCCATTGAGATGTCCTCCCACTTCCACTGAGGAATCTATAATGGATAGAGAATACCACTAGGAACACGGTTTTCGGCCTTCACCTTCTGTCAGACTAAACATCGAGACACAAAATCCACGACCGCATGCTTCATCCTAGGCCACCAAAAATGACTCCTCAAGGATTGGTACATCTTTGTCACACCAGGATGAACCACTAAAGGAGAACCTTGGAACTCTCTGAGGACCGTCTCCTGTATCGCCAAGGGAACAAAAATACTTCCATGATACAAAACTATGTGTTGTTCATCCTCAGACCAACCATCAGGGGCCTCACCACAAACAACTCGGTCTCTCCATACCTCCACCTCAAGGTCCCCCAACTGGGACTCTTCCACCTTCTACACCGGGGATGACTACACCGTCATCTGAAAAAGATATCCTCTACCCCCAACTTCTCCCATATCAAGATGTAATGCTGACAGTTCTTCCATTACTCTCTAGGAATCACTGGATTCACGCACAGCATCACTACATGACTTTCGTCTCAGTGCATTAGCAACAACATTCCTTTTCCAAGTCTATATGATATTTAGAAGTTGTATTCCTATACGACCTCCATCCACCGATGTTGTCTTAAGTTTAAGTCACGCTGGGAGAAAACATACCTCAAACTCTTATGATCTGTGAAAACCACAAAGCGCTCACCAATGAGGTAATGTCTCCACAACTTCAGAGCAAACACCACGGATGTCAACTCAAGATCATGGGTGGCATAGTTCCATTCATTGGGACGTAACTGCCGAGACCAATAAGAAAAAACTGACCTCTGCTTCATGAGAACACATCCTAACCCCAGATGTGAAGCATCACAGAAAACATCAAACTGAACTCCTTCGGCTGGAAGACAAAGGACTGGATAACTTACTAACTTCTCCTTTAGATACTCAAAAGCTGCCTGACACTGATTAGTCCATAATAAATCCTGATCTTTCCTGGTCAAAGATATCAGAGGAGTCTCAACCCGTGAGAAATTGGCTACGAACCTCCTGTAGTAGCCTGTGAGACCAAGGAAACTTCGCACCTCTGACATTGTCTTGGGAGCTTCCCAAGACACAACTGCTTCAATATTCGAGGGATCCACAGATACTCCCTATTGGGATACAACATGCCCCAACAAACGGACTTCTCGAGCCCAAAAATCACACTTCAACAACTTCTCGAATAGCTGATGTCGACAAAGAACTCTCAAAATGGCTCGTAGATGCTCTGCATGCTCCTCTTCAGATGTGGAGTACACAAGGATGTCGTCGATGAAAACTACCACGAACTTGTCCAAGAACTCACGGAACACATCATTAATCAATTCCATGAATACATCTGGATCATTCGTCATGCCAAACAGCATTACAACGAACTCATAATGCCCATGACGACAACGGAAATCAGTTTCCGGGATATCCTCATCCTTCACATGCATCTGATGATATCCTGACCGCAAGTCGATCTTTGAGAACCAACTTTCACCCTTCATTTGATTTAATAATTCATCAATCCACAGAAGATGATAGAGATTCTTTATTATCACTTTGTTCAAGCGATGATAATCGACACACAACCGCAAACTGTCGTCGGCCTTCTTCATGAACAGAACTGGTGCACCCCATGGTGACACACTTATCGAACAAAACTACACTGTAACATACCATCAAGCTATATATGTAGCTCTCGTAACTCAGAAGGGGTCATCTTATATGAATACATATATGTAGGAGAAGATCCTGGTTGTAGCTCAATCTCTCGTCGAGGGGGTAATATTACAACCTCCTCTGGGAAGACATCAGGGTACTCCTCTACGACCCTTGGAAACGCTAACTGTTGAACCTATAAAGAACTCAGAATCATCTCATCCATCATGGATGATAAGAATGGAATGCACCTGTGAACCATCCGAGGATCTCACTCACCAACAAACACCACTAGCTCTCCATCCGAACCAAAGAAAACAACCTTCTTCCTGAATCAATCCACGATAGCCTGCACTAAATACAACCAATCCATGTCGAGGATGACATAATATGGTTGGATCTATAAATATAGGAAATATCACCAAGAGCGATGTTTCCCCAACACTATCTCACAGTCTCTACATACTTCAAACAAGTCAGCTCGACCTCCAACTGGCAAAGTCAACTCCAAGGGCACAGGAAGCCTCTCTACCTCAAGTCCCAAAGCATGGAAAAGGGTGGCTGATATGAAGGATTGTGTCACTCCTGAATAAAACAAGGCATACACCAAGGTAGAAAACAAGAAAAGGGTACCTAGAAAAACATTGGGATCATCTGGTGCTGGCAACACTAGAGCATGAAGCTGACCACAACCACCTCCACGGCCTCTCTGACCCTGATGGTGACCACCACCATGGCCACGCTCTGCTCTCTAGGGGTGGGAAGAATCATGGGGTTGTCCTCTGCCTGCCCCATCTAACCTCTACTGATCTAAATCTGGTGCAACTGGCTGCTGATGCCTTGGTGGAAACTGCCTCAACGGAGGAACCTGGAGCGTAACACCTGGTGCATGATGACTGCTCTGAAAGGTCGGGCACTCCCGCTGATGATGACCACGACCACCACAAGAAAAACAAGCTCTTAATCCCTTGGCATAGGCCTGAGAGTTTCTGCCTCCATAGAAATGATATGTGAAGGGCTGGGACCTACCCCTGGCTGAACGGAAACTCTTCTTCCCTGAAAACCGAGAACCCTGGACCACAGCCTTTCTTCGTGAGGAATCATGCTGATTCCCCTCTCATGATGATCCGGTCCTGGTTAAAGTCCTATGGACAACCACCACCCTCTCCATCACCTCAAGATATGTCTTCAGCATAAATGAGGTGACATGTCAATGGATCTATGAATGCAAAGCCTCCTCAAAATGTCTCGCCCTGGCCTCCTCATCTGGTAACAGGTCCGAAGCATATCGTAAAACGTTCCTGAAGTGGATCCCAAACTCTCGAACACTGGAGATCCCATGTCGAAGGGTAAGAAGATCCTAGCGACTGGACGCCTTTGCATTCGAGGAAAGGAACTCAACTCTTAACTTGTCTTGGAACTACTCCCATGAGATCGCTGACTCCTCACGATACCCGAGGAACAAGTACCACCACTACCTTGCTGCTCCACGCAGCATCATCACAGCTAAGAACACCCAATGCTCCTTTCGAGTACGGATCGAACTAAAGCCTATCTCGACATCCGCCAATCAGTCTTCCATGACTGCATCTGAAACAGAGCCCTTGTACTTATTCAGACTCTAGCACTGAAACTCTCAGAGTTTCTTCCTCCAAGTGTCTTTGTAGTCAACCTCTACCCTACGGCGACCTTCTGGAAGAGTCTATTGTACATCTTCTAAACAAACCTGATGAGGACGTCGACCTAGAGCCATACCTGCAAAATAACAAACACTTAGATCCCATAAGCCTAGAATATGGAATACTCAACATTTATTAATTAATTGTTTTCTTTTATTCGTTTTAGTTCAACCTATCCCAAGGTCTACCCATTCAAACACAGGTACAAAGAAGAATGATGCATGATCCTTTTCTAGGTCTCTACCCTGCAACCAGTATCACCCTATTTAGTAGCCATTGTAAACTTAAAGGTTTGTACATCAGATCATAGGGGGGCCTAAAAGCCTATGTATCAGGTGGTCTCTAGTGTTTACCTCACTATCTAAACATGAATGACATTGTTTCCCTACCAACCCATGCAACCTCACATGTACCTAACTCCAAACTCCATCCTATATCTCAACCAGACCTTTGATACCACTCTTTCATGACCCCCTCCCCACAAAGTGTACCCCTCTTGGGCCATCAATGTGAAAAGGGAGATAATAACCCTCGAGTCCCGCCTCCAGTAGGCCCCGGGTTGGCGACTAGCACCGACGGTATAATAAACACTAAAATGGGAGGCATTACCCTCTAAGAGAACACATGCGGAGGAGAGAGATAAGATAGACACCAATCAACTCCAACTCAGAACTGAAATATAAAATAAACCCAAGTACATATATGAAATGCCATGAAAATGTACTAAAACTGAACGGGAAAACTACAAATACCCAAAAGAAAGTAAAATGGCAGTGACCACAAGCTTGAACAGATCCTCCAACCACAAGCTAGTAGTAACCAGCTTGATCTCCAACCTGATCCAAGTGACCTTAAAAATAGTTTATATATACGTAGGGTGAGTATAACAGTATAATCAGTAGGATCCCCCCTGAAACGTCTCATGCAAAAGTAAATAAATCATGCTAAAGTACAGTGAACAACAAGTGAAACTAACTCGTCACCTAAACAGGTATAATAATTTCCCAACCTCACCATGGATATTGTCACCAAGTAAATCATACAAGAACATATCATATAATAAAGGATATCAAGGGTACCCCGCTACTACTTCCCCAATGGTTTGCTGCTTTTCCCCAATGACATGTGTCTTGTGCATCTCTCTCCAAAAGCTTGCCCGTATACACCTAGGCTAAGCTCTAAAATCTGCACCATGTTCACCACAAAGGCTTGCCTGCAGACACCTGGTCTAAGCACCACACCATCCTCACAACCAAAAGTAACCAGTTAGTTTCTGGGAGCCACCACAGCTTGCATAACGTGTATCATACATCGGGTATTATACCTCAAGCCATTACAGCCCGTACACAGAGTAAGGATCCTCAAGCCATCACACCCTATACACGTTACACCTATAGTAGTCCATAGGATACTATATCCAGAATATATGTGTGTGAAAAGCCACAAGACATTACAGCCCTCTACCCACATATATGGGGAAAACTAACCGTTGTGCCTCATGGCACTAGTATCTACCAAGAGAAGAGAGCAGGGTCAAATGGGGTAGTCAGCTATTCATCCTCCCACCGGAATGTTGGGGAAAACACCCCCTAGGGCTCAGAATCCCCGGGGTGTTAGTTTCCCTTACTGACAGGGTGGAGTAGCGTATAGAAACACAAAAATAACAGAATATATTATAACTCACAACAAAACTATGGGCATAACCTAGTCTTAGAAACGATTGCAGCTAACGTCTCTCGGACTTCGAGCTGCCACTTCTAATACTATGTATCCTATAAGTACACAACCATTTAAAGGGATTTATTAGATTACTTCATTCCCCTTTTTATCAATTTCACTATATGTTGATTAATTCTTCGAACATTAATAAACCAAGAACAATTCCACATTAAGTTCCATTAACATCACATCCAAAAACCACTATCTCTTCAAAAGTTCACAACCTCATCATTAAGTTTCATCAAACTCCAACCCCATGTGTTAACATCATTTATTCAAAAATTCATTACAGAATTACTTTACAATATTCCCAGGAATTCTATAAAATCAACCTATGCTACTAAACACAAGGGGGGTTAACATGGTGAGTAGAAGTACTACCTGTCGAGTCTTTTCCACCTATAGGAAGAGTATAGACCCATTCTCCCTTGATAGGATAAACACAGAAAGCACGTGTCATACCCCATGTGTCTTTTCCTCCTTCGAAAGAAGTGTAAGCAAGACCAGCTGCCTTGAGCAGTGAGGGAAAAGTAAAGCAGATAAACAACCAAGAATCAACAAGCATCCAACAATCACATCCATCCCATTCCATCATCCCCGGTGTCCTCCCTAACACCCACATGCATAAACTGATGCATCTCGTCACTCTAGGCGTCATCCGCTGCCACAACCACAAGGCCTCCATGCCCCCACATATCACAACACCCTCCCAGGGTCATATCACCGCACAAGCAGAAGGAAAACAAAAATCACATCAATTTGGGCTCTTGGCCCTTTAAAAAGGCATCCGGCCTTCAGACAACAAGCACCAATGGATTTCAGGTTTACCAACCAACAGAATTAAACACATACATCGGCATCAATTTGATTAACATCAATTTGGATCAACAACCACAACAACAACCGGATTCGTTTACATGCCTCTTTATCTTTATCCAATTAATTATCAATTAATTCCGGATTTACATTCTTTATCAATTTCATCAAGAACCCCATGCTAATAAGAAAGGCATAGATATCACACTATCTAGAAAATCAAGAGGTAAATCGTTATCATGGTACAAAGCAACAACATGCGATCAAAACAATTCTTTTAATCTGGTTCAAGTATTTAATTAGGTCAATTCCATTGTGATCCAAAGGGCTAAATCATGCTAACTCTATGATTACACATAAACAATTAGAGAAGCCACGAATCCCCTACCTCAAAGGTTTTCAAGGAAAACCACAACGGTCGATGAACGCCCAAGAAACCGGGTCGATTCTCCACGAATCCTCCTTAAGTCTCCTCTCCTAACACAACCAAGACCAAAGATCATCATATTTGACATCCATATTCTTAGATCTACCCATAATGGGCATAGATCCAAGAAACCAAGAGAAGAGAAGGAGTAGATCTAAGAAATCAAGCAAGAACAACCGCATACCTCAATAACCGGCTTTGATTCACCAAGAAAATCCTTTGGATCTCCTCCAATATGCTTGGGAGAGGTTTTCTAACCTTTAAGGGAGAGTAATCCCGAGTTATGGCCACTTAGGGGCTTAAACGAGGTGATTAAAGGAAAAACGAGTTAGATCCACAATTTTAGGATCTAACTTTAAGTTCCCACACATTTAGTCTACATAGTTTAACAAACCGTGCACTAACCGTGTGTTTTCTTCTACCTCGCCAAACACTCCTCGCACGGTTATTCTGCATGGTTAGACAACCCGTGCGCTAATAGTGCATTATCCCCTGCCTCCATGACCATCCTTTCGTGGTTTGGCCGCACATTTTAGGCAAACCGTGTTCCAACCGTGTGAAAGCTATTACCCTTCAGATTTCCTTAGAAGTCCACCCCAACGCACCCCCAAGTCACCTTGACCGCCCAGAACACCTCCAGCACCAAATTTTTACAAAGGAATGGACCGGAGAGGTCCGGGACATTACAAATAGACTAATTCGGGTTCATTCTAAGATCTTCATAGTTATTCCACAACACTTATAGCTTTGCATCTTTGACCTTTGAATCTTCATCATATATGTTCAAAAGTTTTTCCCACGTGGCATGTGATGTTTTACATGACATCACTTTTGTATAGATAACATTGGATAGGGTTCCCCCTAAATCATTAATTCCCTTGGTGTTAGTATCCAATTCTCTTTGCTCAACTTATGATAATGCACCACTATTAATATCAGCTATTATACCATGCATTTCTTCTATAAACACATCCATTCCCAAAGATTGAAAGTATTGTTTCGTCTAATTATTCCATAGCTAAAAGTTATTCCCATCGAAGATCAAAATCACTTTATGATTAGTGACCTACATTTGAGAGATAAACACTGATATCAACCTATATTTGATACTAATTGTTAGGTCCATTAGGAAAGATACCTTGAGAGGGGGGTGAATCGGGGTATGGCATATTAAAACAACTATCCATTTGATCTTGTTTCGTTGTTAGACAGAACCCGCTTCTCTATCCTTCTCGTTGTAGACTATAAATAAATCTTAAAGCATGCAGAGGACACAAAAATTTTACTTGGTTCACCCACACTGGGCTATGACCAAGAAAAATACACTGAAGATATGCCAATGTACCAAATTCACTAAAAGCGCAATTATTTTTAAAAAATTAAGAGCGAACTCACTGTCCCTCCTAGTTTACAACCACTCACAATATGAAAGCTCATTGTTCTCTCAACTGAAGTGTTCTCATTACTTTTTCAGAAGATCCACTCACAGTTTAAAGACTTTTAGGTCCCTTCATTATCAAAAATGAATGCATCTTCCTATGTATGTAGATGCTCTGTTGAAGTTCCACTTTCATTCACTGATGAATACAACTTTACCATGGGTGTACCAAGAAATATTCCAACTTTCATGCAACCCTAGGCAGACTAGCATGCTTCTCTAATCCCGGCGTGCTTGTGTTGTCCAACCACGTGTGCGAAACACCCTTCTCCAACTCAAAACTTGGGTGAATCACACCCTTTTATTCCCAAACCAATATTATCATGCAATTATCAAATGGAGTGAAACTTATGAATTACTTTATACTTGTGTTCCCAACCCACCACTAGCACGCCCAAACCACCTGTACAACTGGAACTCAAAAATTATCGATTTGTTGAGATTCATATTTAATAATTAGGGGTATACCTCAATTTATAGTAATTTTGGGCACACTAAGTTCCATGTGCAAGTTTCCTCCCTACGCGCAAGTCCATCCGCCTGAGCCTCTGTCGACCAAGTCACCTTTTGCGCCCCAACCTGAACTTGGGTTACCCTCTTTCCTTTTCCATATTTTGATGTTCTGATCTTGGAAAACATATGGCGCAACTTTCAAATCCTCTAAGAAACTGGTGCACAAGTCCCTTTTCCAAAAACACTTTTCTTAATTTGTCGATTTTGAGGCCCAAGAATTTGGAAAACACTAAAAAACAGAACCACCTTTTATATATTCTTTATGTACCACCTCCATATCATTTATTCCTTTTTCAATGTTCTTTTTCAACATAGGTTGTCAAAAATATCTCTGGAACTTGACAACTCACCATGGAAACCCTCTTTGTCAACATACAAACCCACTTTGTCAACAAACAGAATCACCTCAAAAATGTGTCAATGTTACCATGAGGGATTTTTTCCTAACACTAACATACTACATATGTTTATATATTAAATCTAGAGGAATTAGTAAAAAAAATTCCCTTTCCTAGTGGATAGTCAAGATTGAAGTTGAAGGACTGTAGAAACTCGACCCACCTCCTCTAATGAAGGTTTAGGAATCACTGATAAAAGATGTAAGTAAGGATCTTGTGGTCCACATACACCAAAAAACACTTTCCCAATAGATTTTTTCTCTATAAACTCGAGTAATATACCCCAAAAACTAACTCTAGATCATGAGTAAGTTAATTCTACTCATGCGGTCACGGTTGTCTGGATCCATGAGCAACCACTCAGTCTTCATATATTAGAATTGATCTGATTCCAACTCTTGATGAATCACAATACATGGTATATTCCTAAACTAGAATAGGAAATATAAGGATCTCTAAGAAATATATCTCATAAGGATTTGACTACACCAAATTTACCCCTTTCTTGGTTAGCACATTCATCGGTGCAACCAAATGGGAAAATTCTTGGATGAAATGTTGATAATATCCTTCTAGACACAGAAAACTATAAATCTCAAAGACATAATTAGGTCACTCTGAAGATACCACAACTCTAGCCTTCTTTGGGTCCTCTTCTACTCCAACCTATGAGATAAAATGGTCAAATAAGTTCACTCTATCAATCAAAAAATTACATTAATATATCTAGGTGTAAATCCGGTGTACTTTTAGTGTACTCAGGACGATGTCAATATATTGGGAATGATCTTCTATAGGATGAGAGTACACTAAGATTTAATTAATAAAAACTACAAAAAACTAATCCTTGAATGGATAAAATATTTGATTCATCGAGTCCTTGAATATCACTGGTTCATTTGTTAGTCCAAAATCCATCACCACAAACTCATACAAGACATAACTACTCCTAAAATAAGTCAGGGGTGTGTCTAGTGATCTCACTCAAAACTAATGGTACCCTAACCTCAAGTAAATATTATAGAACATCCTAGAACCTCTTAGAATATTAAAGAGATCATTGATTTGTGTAAGGGTATATCGATTCTTTACTATCATCTGGTTTAACCTCCAATAATCCACACATAATCACAAATTCTCGTCTTCCTTCTTGACAAAAATCATGGAAAAACCTCCATGGTGATATAATTGGTTGTATAAAACCCTTTTCTTTCAGATCTTCTAAATGAAATTTAAACACATGAAGCTCTGTTGGTTCCAATATGTTAGGTGGGATAGAAACCATCTCAACTCTTAGAACCAAATTGATAGTGAACTTGATCTCCTTCTTAAGTTGAAAGAAAGAAAATTCATTTGGAAATACATCCTAAAAATGGTTCACAGCTAGAGGAAAAGTATTATAATAAATTTCTCCATCATATAGAACAGTTATTTTTTCTAATCCATGATACAATCCGATCTGCACTGAATTGAACCTGCATGATCTCCCTGATGATCTCACTCACCCTGGTGGATGTAGTTTCCCCCTTATGGAGATAGAAAGGTCACTCTCCTCATATAATTTTCGATATGATCCTAGTATAAAAATATTAAATACATACTAAGAATAAAATATAATCCTGTTATTTATAGCACAAATAGATCCCAAAGAAAATGATATACACCAATTTCAAGAGAACATTCCTTACAGCATTTGATATCCTTTGACCACACTTTTGATGGAATGTCGATGGTCATAACACCTTCCAATCACTCAAAAAATAAACCCAAACCATTTCAAATTGGTAAAACAAAAAGTAATTTAATTATAATATATAAAATAAAACACAATAAAGGGTAGATGATATTATAATCATACCTTTTATGGTAGAAGATCATGTATCTAGACTAGTTGGAATAGACTATATAGAATGTATATAACTCATCCATCTTCCATGGGATTCAGTATGAATTCCCTATACTACTTATTTTAGCTAGTACTACCACTCATGCACTAGGGTAATATGTCCCCTACCTTGTCCTGAAGGTTTGGTGGAACTTCAACTACCCTACTACTAAGGGTTAGTTGAGTCCCATTTAGACTTTGGTGCCTATCCTATTCCCCTGCCACTACTCTATAGTAATGGAGTTCTGAAAATCCATTGAAGATAACCCAACCTTATATAGTCATGACACTCTAAAATGGGGTGATAAAACTAATGTAACTTGTGTAAAAATTTTCCAAACTGAAAGAAATGAATTAGACCTTGGTCCACTAAAGATTTTTCACTTGCCATGATGCTCTACCATCTTCTACCCTAGCAGTATCTATCGTAGAAGTGATTCCTATTTCCATAAGAAGTGCTCTCAGTTTTCTCTGCTAAAACTACATGGTCAACACTCAGGGCCTCTCTCATATTCCCTTCCATGGTGAGAGCCTGAATCATCACGTCCAATAATCTACTAGGATATAATATGTTCACCTACAACCTTATCTCATAGTTAATCCCATCCTGAAAATTCCTTGACCTGGTGACCTCATCAGCTTCTAAGAATGGAACAATACATTGTAGGTCGGTGAAGCATCCAGCATGTTCCATCACTAACATTCCCTCCGATATCAAGTGCATGAACTTATGATATCTTGAATCCATCAACATCTCTGAATAAAATTAGTTCGATAAATTCTCCTTTAAATTCTTCTAGGTTATCTCCTCTAGTTGATTGTCTCTCTCCATGAAAACCCACCAATGCTTTGTTAGTCCATATAAAATGTAAGTATAAAAAATCACCCTCATATATGTGGGTGTCTTGAGGTTCTTAAAGATCATTTGTAATGACTCAACCAATAGTCGGATTGGTGGGTCACATGGTATCAAGTGCACCTCTATATATTCCATAAACTAATGACTAGCCACGTGGGTCTAAGGAGTTGATAGTGGGAAGAATATACCAACATGATCAGAGTAGTAGATCATTAGATCTGATAATATATAACAGACCACAAAAAAAGTGGTAAAAATGAAAGAAAAATCAACATTATAATAATGTAAACTGAATATAAAATATGTTCAATGCCAATGTATACAATGCATGCATGTCCAGATGATAATACATAAATTGAAACAATGTAAATTTAGTAGGCAACATGATAAAGAGCAGTATATGAATACATAAAAGAAATAAAAATCCTTGAGGGGAAACTCCATGAGAATCCTAATCTTCATCTCTAACCTATGATCCTAAATCCTAGGTATAAGAAAGATAGTATAAGAATACATAAATGGTCCTACAAACAGGAGATATACTCGGGTACCACAATGAAAGGGCGTCCCGAGCAGGGTGTGAGATATAAATCCCAGTAGGTTACCACCCATGGTGTCTATAGCTATAACCAGTCAATGAATATAAATTAAAGCAGTGTGCAGGTAATATGAATAAATAAATAGTTCTAACTAAATAAATAAACATCAGTCAGCTCAAATTCTAATATCACACCTGGCCGACTCTACCTTCTTCTGCTCATGGACGAAATGAGTTTCTAATCGATAAATATATATATATATATAGTAATAATATATATATATAGTTATATATATCACATCCACCTATATGGACTAAGTAAGTTCATAATTAAGTGTACTTATACCTAGAATACGATGTGCTTACTAGATTGGGGTGCAACTCAATCATACATAACCAGTTTAAATGACCCTATAAGCTCAAGTATAAGGGTACATTCCCTATATCTCATAATGAATGGGATATGTCATTCTCATCACTTGATATGTTGACTGTGAAAACATTTCAACACTTGAAAAGTAGTGAGTGTTCCATCATTTCAATTCTCACAAGGGGTGTGGTGTGTCATGCCCACCATCCACATGGTATCACTCGTGTGAGACATCATTCTCAGCACCTAATGTATGGGAGAATTATTCATCCATTCCCAACAGAACCCTTACCATCATCCCATAGCCTATGTGTAAGGAATATTCATATTAATAGTAATAGTCATCACTCATCACCTATCATGGTTTTCATTTACTAATCCCATTATAAACAAGGGAGTTCCATTTATAACAATTTTAATTAAGCTTGTACTTAAGAATGCAATAAACGGTGTGGCCTAGCCACCCTCAAAAATTCATTTGGTTTAAACCATTCAAATAATTCAAGGAATTTATTCCATCATGATTGTCCATTCCATTAATAATAATGTTTTTTAATCTATTTAATCATATAAATTCATTTTACCTGGTTAAATGAGGCACTTAAAAGTTTTCTTCAATAATTAATCAATTTCCAACATGGGCAATGTCATTTATAAGTCAGACCAAGCCCTCAGTGGGGTTCTTGGTTGAGTTAAATATTTGAATATATATATATATAAAGGCAATCTCTATTTAAGAATAATAGAAAAGGGCATGTATTAGAATTCTATATATCTAAAAAAACAATACCATAGTAAAACACTACAGAAATACGGCCACACATGTATTAAATCACAAATTATCAATTTGTAATTTTAAATGAATCACACCTCATCTGAGGGATTTTATTATAAAAACATGACATTGTTCATCAAAAAATTCATTTTTAATATTAATTATCACCTTAAATAATCACATATAAATTCACTAAAATAATCATTTTATAAAATAAACAATAAAGATGTAAAAACAATACAAGGTTTTACATGGAACTTAGGAGGTTCCATTATCAACAAGACAAAATCTTATAAGGGGAAATTCCATTATTAATCCAATTTTAATGCTTATAAGGTGGTTTGGGTATTTAAACAATTATTTATAAATAGTAAAATCATTTCGTCACACCCAAGGGGTGTCTGTATTAGAGTTATGCATCCTCTAATTAAAAAACAACACTCAATGAGAATAATACAAGGTGAAAATACCAATTTAAAACAAAGAAATCAATTTTAGGGAAACATGTGGATAAGGCTATAGTGTGGCATAATGGAAACATTTGTAATTAAATGTAAATTTAGTAAAAAATATATATACCACCTACCATATGCTTGGGATGATTCACTTATCCAATATCAAGGTTTGATTTGGTCTAGTTTGGAATAAATAGATGAAACAGACATTTTCTAGGAAAATAGTACAAATGTTATTTCACCAGAATAACTTGTTAGATATGATATTAAACAAATAAATGTTTATAAGGAACTAGTACCTTATCTAGTAAAATCCATAAGGACTAATGGAGCTCGAATCTGATAATTGATGAAGGAGTTATATCCATTCCAAGAATATAGAGGAGGAGGAACCCAAGGCACCATGAAGAGGAGCTCATGCAGCTAGAGGAGGATGAGAAAAAAAGAAAATAGGATTTAACCTTTTTAAGAGAATTTTGGTAAATTCACCCCTAAAAACTAGGCCACATGGTTTGGTTGTACGGCTTGGTCAAATCATGCACCAACTGTACGACTCCCACAACTTTGGGAACCCACCTCACATGATTGTGCTTCATGGTTAGCTCTAACTGTGTGCCAACCATGTGATGAAAAGTGAATAGGTACTGCCTAAGTGTCACTAACCATGCAGTTTTGGTTCACAGTTTGGGAAACCATGCATAGCCTGTGCGGGGAACTTCTTCTCACCTACTTCAGTTGCATGGTTTTCTATGGTGAGTCACACGGTTTCAAACAAACCATGCACCCTGTTTAGAGCTTCCCATTTTCAAATTCTCAGAGACCGATGCCCCAAAAACTATATGGATCACCTAAGAAACCTATCGAGACTTTAACCAAGTATAATAAAAACACTTTGAATTGTACCAACTCTCATAATTATGTTTTGAATCTCAGTTCAAATAATGGACCATCTATCAAATTCCAAAATTAAAATTCCCCTAGAATTCTGCCATGGATTAAAAACATGGGTCATTAAAACCTCCCCACCTTAGAACTTCTCATTCTTGATAAGACTTTAGGAACAAAAAAACATCACTCAACCTACAAGGGTAATGAAGTCTCATTCAAATGGTCCTGATGTGTTTTCAAATGCATGATGCACCTCAAAACATTACTTAATCATACGACACTTGTTCCATCAAAACCCGAGCCATTGCTCATTTTTCAAATGAAACATCAAAATGGTGCTTACCAAGGCCATTTAACTAGATACATGATCACATCATCATATATTTGAATATATATCCAATAATTCTCCCCACCACAAGTTTTAACACAAAAATGGGACATTTTTGAGCCACGGTACCTCCACTGTCATAATTTCCTTACAAATAATGCCTCTAATAATTCTAGTGATGCTCTGGCATGATTCCTTTAACTGGGAAAACCAAATTATTTATGAGTTCTTAATAGATACCTCACTATAAGGAAATGGTCAAATCACAATCAACCTAACTAGAACTTTTCAAGAAATATTTCCTTTAAAGGCACATCCGACCTTTATTCCATACCCTCCATAACAAAAAACATGTTTAAAATGGTTCTGTTTTGACCGTACACAAAAAAAACAAGAAGGATAACAGGTTGAGCCACATCTAACTAACCATTACCAAAATTCTAGGCTTAGATGATCGGCATATTACAACATAATTGTAATACCTTATTTCAAGGAATATAGTATTTACTACGAGAACTATCATCAAATTCCATACTAGACTTTCAGTGCATTCCTTGATCAAACCATCACTTGATCATTTAATCCATCATGATTTTTCACGAACAATGGTGTAACCCAGATCTACGCTTCTAGAATTACTACCCTTTAAACATCACCTCCAAACCCAAAAATACATCTAGAATAACCTCAGATTCACTTAACTGGAGACCAAGAAACTAACCCAGGGTAGTCCATGCTCCATGTATACAAGTGATACATCGGTATAAGGCCAATACATACACTTCAAAACACTGAAAAATCCCAGTGCAACAACCGTCTGGAGGTCAAGTTAGAGGAAAATATATGGTGCCCAAGTGTCCATCCAATACATTACTACATGGGAACCCAGGTATCACTCAGGACTAACCATGACTTGATAAAAACCACATGTCCAGCACTCAACTCCGATGAATATTTTTTATTGAAATAAAAGGACATTTGAAACTTTTAGCTCAACATATAACTGACACTCTATTAGTGCATCAAGGAATACATCAAGATAGGGGTCATGCTCATATATTAAGGATGATTACACAAAGAGGATACCAATAAAACCAAAACAAGAGTAGTCAAACCACTACTGGTCAAGTTTTGAACGAAGCTCAGCTTGACCTACCGACACACCGTCATTAACCTGACCATGAGCCTTTACCACCTAAGGAATATCGTGATCGCTAAAACTTTACCACCAAAGCTCATCAATGACCAAAGGTGTTTTCAAAGGTTGCATACACATACAACCACTTAATTTTCATGATAACTTGAAAGCATCGACATAATTCAAAACCCATCAGCCTCAAAGGAATTCAAAAACAACACTAATCATTTTACAAATGGGAATCCTTGGTTGTGTTCATTATACTTGGAAGGACATATATTTACCAGAACTGATGTGATGCTCCCCACCTTAGGAGTTTACTAGTTGTTAAAAGAAGATATAGACCAGCCACTCATAATCACACTAGATCATATTCACCTTAAACTCGCATGTGATTCTCCTCCGAGCCATGATCATGTACGTCATAGCATTTGATAGGGAAACCAAAACCAAACTGACCAGAATGTCAAAACACCAGGTTATCTTGGAAATTCATCATAAACATAGGGAAAAATTTTATTCCTATAATGCACAGATCACTATACTCCGGAGATGGCCCTAGTATGTTCTCAATATATCAATTCTCATCAATTCTATAGAACTTAACCGGTTCATTACACTATTTAGAAAATTTATGGGCACTATGTATATGAACACACACTACCCTAAGGTTTCAAAAACAAGGCGACATGTCTTTGGTACTATCTATAGGTTTTCCTCCCTATGCAACCAAGTATTAGGTGTTCCATACAATATATTTAACCCCAAGTCATATTTCACCATATTACCATCTATCTTAATAATGATGTACCAATTTGGTCATCACTGAGGAAGAAGAGAGTCTCACATGACCTACTAAGAGGTTGACCATTCCCTAGTTAGGTCTAACCAACTAAACCCAAGCATTAATTGATGATCACAACTATAACATGGGTCAAGGATACCATGACCACCCACCCAAAAAGGGTGTAATTTAGAATCTAAGAGTCCTACTAGGGACAACAGCACCCAAACAGCACCATACATTAGAAATCTAATAGCATTTAGAATGGTATTTAATCTCAAAGGGTGATACCTACCTTGGGTAGAATTTTAAAAAATCAAAAGTGTCGACCCTATCAACAGGTCATTCCAAAAATATTTTACAAGGCCTTATTCCTATCATTTAAGCCCTTGCTAAATAAGAGAAAGGCCTGCAGAAAATGCTCACATTTCTATTCCAAGGAAACTAAAAGAAAATATTTAACTACCCTAACACGAGGATTTAAACTAATGATAACACCTAAGGTTATATTTTAAGTAATTACATAGATTCACATAAGATATTTAATCATTTAAAAGATTTAAAACAGAACATTAAGTATCAATTATAAAACAAAATTACTTGGTAAAAGATAAGGTGACCTATGAGGGTCCCGCTAAGCCAAAATGGGTTCATCATAATGAAACCCAATAGTAGTAACTTCATTATTAAAGTTTCATAACACTCGTAGTGAATTATCTCATAATAATCATGCCCCAACAAACCTAATTGGGTCCATTTTTTCATTTTGGAAGGTAATCATATGAATCTTCATGCTCGTGTGATAGTGTCGCAAGCCTTTAAAGAGGCAACCAATTCATTTTATATCAAAATTGAACAAATTTTACATTTATAACCATTTAAAAATATAACATGGCTAAATTTAATGGTTTGATTATATAGGTTACCATCTCCCAATTCATAAAGTTCTCTTACACTTCATAAATTGAAAATTGGATCCCATTAATTGTAACCAATTCACTTTAACATTTAAAATTTAGAAGATTTTACATTTTAACAATTATCTCTAAATATGTATGCAACTCAATATAGTCCAAATACATAGGTTACCTTTTCCCAATTATAAGGCACCCATACACCTTTAAATTGATAAGTGGTTCTTGTTTAATCGTAACCAATAAATTGAGTCCATGAAACTAATTACATAACATTATAACATAGAAAGTTTTTACAAGAACCAAACACAAAAAAAAACATGCTAATAATCATAGAATCATGTTATCTAATCAAGAAGCATGGAATAGAATCACCTAATAATAATATCAAATTAACATGCTAATAAATCATTCAAGAATGTTATATAATAAATCACGCTAAAGAATTACCTAAATAGGTAAAAATACAACCATTTTATTGAAATAACTAACATGTCATATAACAGGCATGCTAATAAATACAAGACATGGCATACACTCAAGGCACCAAATCTAAATCAGAAGGCAGCTTATAAATGCAACTATATGGCATGGAATATGCATGGAATGTGAGTATATTTGTGCCTATAATGATGCATGAGATGTTACTTCTCTTCCATACTTGGATAATGGAAAAACACCATAAATCTAATAAGTCAATATGCAGTGGAAGGTACACCATTCACACAAGGTGAAATAATAATCAATCGTAACAAAAAACAGCATGAACAAAAATCCCAACCCTGGACACTAGGTTATTTCCCCATCCATGGTCTGATCACTCCGAGGCATTTCTATTTACCAAGCACTGACACATTCTTAGTCTTATGTCTAATATCCCAAAAAGAGTAAGATAAAGGAAAAACCACCTCTGATAATGTAACACCCCGAGATTTTATAACAAATATTCTTTCTAATTACTTTGATGTCTTGTGTTGTATGCTACACCAATATTATCTTGCGCTATATGCAACATCATATTAGCTTATATTATACGCAAACACTATTCTTGGCTTGTGTTGCATGCAAGAGTGACCTTCCTCAATAGCGTGTGTTGTACACAATACTGAGTTTCACTAAACAACGATATATTGTTATAATATTATTATGAACTAGCCGTTATGAATAATATTAAACAAATTTTGAATTTTATAACATTATCATTCATCTTACAAATTTTCTAGATCATGGTATGAGAACAAAATAAATTTTTCGGGTAAAATAAGTATTTTTCAAAAAATGTTATTTTGCCACCTTTTGATGGCGCACCTATTTTAAATATAATTTTTAACAAGTTTATAAGTTCAATTTTATAAAATAAACTTCTTCTTTTGAATCAGGATATAAAAATTTACATTGGATAAAGTTTTTGATATTTTTCTGATAACGTTCATATTTTGATAAATAGTAAAAATACGCTAAATTTTAATTAAAAACAACTTTTTTCATCAAGATAATTTATATGGTTAAATTATAATATTGAATGGTTTTAAAGTATAAATAGAATATATTTTTACCATTTAATATAATGTATGTCATTATCATTAATTTTACACTGCATTCATAGGAATAAACATTTCAATCTTTCGTAATGTTTTAAACAAAAACCCATTTTTTTAAACAACGGGATTAATTTTAAATTAACTACTGTAAATTATGTGTTTTTAATTTGGAAAAATGGATTCTATATTTGGAATTAGTAGGTACAAATTATGTTAATAGGATACTTTTTATTTTTGGGCATTATGAATAGTAACTACGGTAAATTTTATTTACCAGAGTTAAAGGTAAACTAGGTAATTAAGTGTAAAAATAATATTATAAAATTACCCTAACACTTGTATTAATATAATTGGATGATTATATTTCGTCCTAAAATATACTTGGGTCGAAATGATATCCATTATAACCCACTGTTATGTGATTAAGACCTTTAATTTATTTTATTTAAATGAAAGTGAAATATGTCTCACTCAAACTTTAATAATTAAATTATTTTTAATATAATGTTATACAGAATATAAATTCATTTATAAATACTCATTTGAAATCTAAAAATTTTTTCTTTATCATGGTAATTTATTGGTAATTTTTAAGAAATATATAACTACCTTAATAGATTATTCATTAATGATGCCGAAATTATTTATTTAGTGAAAAATCAATAATACCATTTTTCTTAAACAAATAATACCCATAAAAGGCCCAAAAATCTGACCAAAACTTATTGGTCGTATAAATATAAACCATAAGAATCCAAAAGTAGAATTTTTGACCATTTAGAGCCTTATAAAAGCGATTATGACACTTATATTATTTTATTTTAAATGATGTCAAAGTTTCCAACTTCATAATTTAATAAACATAAAATTTAAAAAGTTGGGTGTTTTAGAAGATAAATTCGACTAAAAGTATTATTATGAAATCTATTAGATTTATATTCATAATAGTATTTTATTTTTAATTTTTATGCAAAAAATAAGTATATTAAATAATTACACAAAAATGTTGTCGTAATTATTTTATTAAGAGAAATATCAAATAAATGGTTTTAAAAATATTAAAATAAATATTATATGAACTAATTAATATTCTGCAATAATTTTATAGATTAATATGATATGTTAGTAACCTATTAAATATTTTGGTTCAAATATATTCTCTGTGTGTATTTTTATTAAATTCAAATAAATGAATAGTGTCAAAATTTACACTATTGGTATTTTATATAAATAACATATTATTAAATTATTTAAAAATCACAAAAATATTTAAAAATTACAAATTTAAAATTATATGCTCTAAAAGATTATAAAGTATCAAATTATGGAAAATTGACAACATATAAGTATGTATTTATAACAATTTAAAATTTCGAATATTGTTACAACAAATAAAATTAAAAAGATTAAATAAGGATAAATAAAAATGATGAGGTTTAAAATAAACTTAAAACATGTCTAAATTTTATTGTTTGATTATATTACAACCCTAACTCATTTAATCTTCTAATTGAGTCATTTTTTGAGGTTTTTAAATGGGGTTTTAATTTATTATAAATTGATATTTTTTAGGTTTCTAAAGGTGCCCCTCTCCTCCTTATAAAAGGGAACCTCCTCCATCTCTAATTCACACCATTTTTGAGATTTGAAATTCGTCAAAACCCTTCCCATTTAACTTCTCCACTTCCCTATAAATCTTCTAGAGGTCCTGGTCTTCTTCAAAGACCAACCTTTGTGCCCTAAGAAGAGGTTAAGAGGAGGTGCGTCGAAGAAGAGGTAATATCCTTTACCGATTCTTTCAAACTTATTTCTTGTCCAACTTACTCTATATGAGTTGTTTAATTATTAAGTAATAACTCTAGTATCACTAGTATACTGATATGTTATTATGAATATGAAACAACCATATTCTATCTTCTATCCATCCTATGAAAAAAATAAAATCATCATGCGTGCGTACGTACGGCTTACCGTCTCCACGTCGTGGAGTAATCTTTAATTTCATCACTAACATACTTGGATGGGTATAAGGATGGAAGAAATAACTATATATGATTGTTGTAAAGTGATATTGATTCTGAAATATTATACACCATAAACTTCAATACAATTCCACAATCATAGGAATGATATCATCACTCGTGCGTATGTACGGCCTACCGTCTCCATGATTTGATGCTACTCGTTCTACATGATCTTCACTTAATAATTATTTTATAAATGAATTGAATGAATAAATATGATATATATATATTACACTAATACCATTCTGTAAATGATGCATCTATAACCTAAAAAGATAAATAAGAAATTATTCTACAAAACATGCATAATAACATAAAGCAATGAACACCCGAATAATAAGTAACGATGAAATATTACTAATAATAAGATAAGAATATAAACATGTATGATATCATAACAAGGAATATGATTCTGGAATAATTCAATGACATTATTTAAATCATTATACAGGAGGTTCGGATACGTACAAAGCATATCGGATGTAACGTCCCGTACCCGGCCAGCCACCCGAACAGTGCCGAACGGGTCGGGTGTCACTACCTTAGGCGCACCACCCCTGAACGCAAAAGGCTGCCGACTAGCAGCGAGGGTCTGAATTGGTATAGTGGGGAGGCTATACCCTCTCGGAGTATCATAATAAGGGTACTGGTCCAACTCTAACAGTAAGATACAATGGAAAATAAAGACTCAGCAGACTCGAACCAGACCCGCAGAGCGGAAGCATAATCAATATAGATAAATAGCGAAAGAAATATAGAAAACAACAGCAGTGGAAAGTAAACAGAAAAGCATGCCAGCAATCAATTTCAACAACTACTGTAAACAACCAAGAATGTATCCAAAGCAGGTCATACATAACGGAGTATAAAAAGGGCGCCAATGGCTAACCAATAGTAGTTACCACAAGTAAGCATGCCGATACAGAAAAGTAAACAAAACAAAGTAAACCCATGTAGGCATGACCTCAAGGTCCATACCATCTCCATGCACTAACTAACGCAGGCCAGCTCCTGAAGCTGGCCTCTTTCCTGCATGTAAACCCATAAAGTGTGCATGCGTCCCGAAGGGCCCGTGCAGGGTGTGATACAAATCTCAGTAGGATACCACCCAACGGTGCGTACCAAATATATGTGTTTAAGCAGTCGTGAATTACAAGAAAAACAATAAACAGTACTATGCACAAGAAAACACAAACTCCACTTGTGCTCAACAGCCGCCATGGAGTGTCTCCTGCTTCGGCCAACACCGGAATCTCTGTCGTGTAACCCGGCACCATGTGCCACCTGACACCTCGTGTCTCAAGTGTCGACGTCCCGAAAGCACGCCCAAGAGCAGTAACCCAGCACCACGTGCCTCCTGACACCTCTTGTCTCAAGTACCGACATCCCGAAGGCACGCCCAAAAATAGTAACCCGGCACCACATGCCTCCTGACACCTCGTGTCTCAAGTACCGACATCCCAAAGGCACGCCCATCCCTTGAAGGCTCCTCACCTCCCACGTGGTTTTCTATGACAAGCACCCCCAACCAAAATACCTAACTACAACTATGGGGGACTCTACCCACACGAGTGGTCAAAACCACCTCATCATGGAGTATCTCTGTGTGCACACTACCCAAAGTCCCGGGTGAGCCGTAATCACCAAAAAGTATATAATCCACCAAAACATCTGACACCTCGTGTCCCTGTGACCATGTCGCTCAAGTCCGATGGCATCTCCATCCTAGTAACCCGGGCCATGCCCAACCTAACAGTCCTACTGCCTCAAGCCGACGTCCAAGACGCCCAATCCCATGGTCAAAACCACCCATCATAACCCAGGCAATGCCCCAACCTGTGATCAGCATCACTCAAGCGTAACCGAGCCAAGACCAACACAACCCAAGGGGTCCAGTAGATGCAATTCAGCAATTTCATATATAACATATGTAAACAGAAAACATAAACAGGCAAAACCAACTAAACAGTTGAATTGCACTATACCAGGTGTTGTCCCATACTAGCACTGAGGTCTTAAATGCCTCCAAAAATTTATATCAAACACCAATAAATTAAACTATCAGTTTATAACATTAACATTTCAGTTACAACCATTTTGGTGTTCCCCAGCCAAAATACATCGACGAGCAATGGCCCCTCACCCGGCCCTACTCACGCAAACTGGTAACCGAGCATACCCAAAAGCATCCCAGAGGTCCCATAAGCAATACAGTATGAAAAAGCAGATAAAACGGGTCCCGCTCAAAATACCTGAAAACGCGCCGAAGGCCGCGTCACCCAAACAACCACAAAAACACAAAATGAAGTATGTACCACCTACCTGAGACTCGCAAGATGCTACTCCTCCGGTAACACCCACCAATTCGGTCTAAAACGCAGTAAATCTATAAAATATTCAATACCTTTCAAATGCCTATAACTCATTCTAGAACGAAAATCAAACAAAACAGCCACAGTGGAATTGAGGCCTTACCGAGGGGGGTCAAACACACTAACCAGAGCTCGAATCGGGTCTCGGACGGACGATCGGGAGGAGAAAAGGGGTTCGGTCGGCCTGGTTCGTGTATCCGGACGGAGGGTATGAGGTTCTGCCTCAATACGAGGCTACTGCCTCCTTTAAGAGGAAAAAAAAGTACACGGCGTGTACTTTAGGACTACACGCCAGGTATAGTTCTTTTAAATGTTCATAAGACGGAAGGATTCCGTCGACTTAATTTCTGAACCTGTCGACATGAGTACACGGCGTGTACCTAGGGGTACACGACGTGTACTTTGTTCCTCTTCCTCTATTTGTCGACGTACTCACACGCCATGTGTTTCCCTTATACACGGCTATACTACACGGTGTGTCCAAAGGGAACACGGCGTTCCCCTGGTTCTACCCAGCCAACAGGACTACACGCCATGTATGGCCTCACACGGTCAGGTGTATACACGGTGTGTTCAAAACTACACGTCGTGTAGTAAGAAACTACTACACGGTCATCACACGGCATGTACTCGGTGAGAACACGGTCGGGCACTCACCTACACATACACGGAGTGTACTTAAAGTACACAGCATGTAGTCTGGAAATTTCCAGAAACTTCCCATTTTCTCCAGTTTCCTCAGAAACCAGTAAAAATTAAAATAGGGTCGGGATTTTGACCCGTTCCAAAAACTCATGTTCTTACAAACTCCCCACCTTAACGTATCTCATCCCCGAGCTACCGAACAAAAACCCAGAGATGGCATCGAACACGCCCATCCCGGTTAAACAACCTGGAATACCCCGGTCCCAAGGTTCTGGCTAAATTCATCAAGGGGATCCCCACCTTAGGAATTTCCTACTCGGTCTCAACCAACAAAGCTCAAAGAAACCATGGTTTACTAACATTTTTTCCAGATGCATAGTCCTTCTATGACGCATCATCACCCCTGCACCTCATTGGTTCTCACGTGTCACTCCTGACACTCAATGTAGCACGCACCGCATCGGTGCCCGCCTCTACGAGGTCCTGGTGTCGAGCACCTCAAATAACTCGCATCCATGATGCCCTAATGACCCTGGTACCTCAAGTAACCCACATCCACGATGCCCCGATGCCCGTGGCACCTCAAGTAACCCACATCCACGATGCCCTGATTCCTATGGCACCTCATACATATATATATATATATATCATGCACCTGATATGGTGTCAATCCCACTGACTAGCATCTAGTCATTCCACAAAGATCCTTTGCACCACGTGCACTCAAGACAGACATGCCTCTACAGGTCATGCTAAAAAGGAAACATGGAGATCATGGCCACACCGCGGTGTACCTCTAACCATCATCGGCTCACCAGCCTAATCAGCCTCTCGAAGATCAACAGCGTGCACCTGGCCTGAAACCCGGCTACCTGACGCCTGACCTCCCAATGTTGCTCCAGTCACCGGCCACTGACCCCTCAGCTGGGTCCCACCGTCTCTGTCATGACCTCCGCGCACAGCTGAACCTCGACTACCCTCTCTGGGTACCGAACCTGAGCCAACTCTAGACACTGCAGTCTATCCTGGTCCCTACCTGCCAGCTATCTGAGAAGACTGCCTGCAAAACCTCTCCAGATGTCCATCCTGACCACATGCCCGGCACTCCTTCGGTGGCCGATCACAATGGGCCCGAACATGTCCCGCATGTCCACACTAGAAGAAAATCACTGAAGAACTACCCTGAGGTGGTCTACCTGAATCCCTGGCCTGACTGCCCTGCTGGAACTCATCCCTTCCTCACTTCCTGTTGTCCGAACCATCACCTGAAGCTATCACCCTGCCCAAGCGAGACTATTCTATCTTGTTTCCCTTGTATATGAGCGCCTGATTCACTGCCTCAGAGAAGGAACCCAGCCTGAAGATGTTCACCTGGACCCGAATGGCATGTCGTAATCCATCCTCGAAGCGACTCACCCTAGCTGCGTCATCGCTTACCATACCTGGAGAAAAATGAGACAACTCTGTGAAGGTAGTTACATAGTCCATGACAGACATATCTCCCTTCTGAAGACTCAAGAACTCCCGAGCTCTCTCGGCCCTCAGTGTCTCTGGATAGAAGTTCTCAAAGAACCCGTCCTCGAAGTCCTTCCAAGCTAGTCCCCCATGCCTACGAGCTTGAACCTGTACATCCCACCAACGCTTCGACGGTCCTATCATCATGTACGTCGCCAGCTTGACCCTCTTCCCTGGAGGCATCTCGAGCTGCTCGAAAATCATCTGCATGCTCTCTATCCAGTTCTCAGCCGCCTGCGGACCACCCTCACCCTAAAAAAGCAGCGAGTGCTACGACTAGAACTCTCGCATCATATATGCCATATAAGGCTTTGTACCCTGCGTGCCTCTATCAATCCCCTAAAAGACACGTACCAGGCTAGCTCGGAGCTCCTCGTTAAGACATGGCCCAAACGATGCCAAACCCGGCTGTTGTCCTGCCTGCACTGGATCATGAACCTGATCCTGTCCCTGAGCCTGTACCTTTGGCTTGTGTTCTACCTGTACTGAATTCTAACCCTGATCCTATGGCACTGTATCATCTCCTGCCTGACTCTCCATCGAGTCGTGAAGGAGTAACCCGCTGAATACCATAAATGTTCAGACAGCTCATATCTATATATATAAAAATATATTCTAGGCAGATAAGAAAAGTAGTAAAAGGTAGTGCATAACAACTACCCTTACTCCCCCTCACCTCAACCCATGCCCCACGGCATTCCGACCTCATGGACTCCTTACCCACAAAACAGAGCCAAGTATCAAGAGTACCTCGGGCCATGCCCGTCCTGACAACCCACGTTGCCTCAAACTGATGACCGAGTCGCCCAATCCTGACAGTTACACTGCCTCAGCCATAGTACATGCCTGCTCCCATAAGAGCCAGACCCAAATACCCTGGCTCATGAAATTATTCAAATATATAAAGCATGGCACACACATTGAAACTAACAAGGAAATTTTATCAGGAATTTCACCAAATCACATTTTATAAGCACACAATCATGGAAATTGATATTTCATTCACATGGAATTATCACTTCACAAAGCATACGTGCAATTATGAAATTAAAATATCCTAAAAAGGTGCCTATAAAAATCCAAGAAACCAAGCCTTGCCATACCGGGATAAGGTCCAATTCTTCCTTACCAAACCGGGTCAAGGATCAGATATCGCAATCAAGAACATCACACATCAAGTGAGCCACCGATGTGGAAACCATATAAACAGTAATCTGATCAAAAAGAAACAGCAATTCCCACCCTTGGCAACTAGGTCCATCCCTCAAACTTGGGGTTGTAGGCACCCAAGCACAAGCTAGAAACTCGGTCCTAGTAATAACAACCTATCTCCAGTCTACCATATTTAAAATAGTAAAACCAGTAGAAAGAAACGATAAGCCTCAAACTCAATAGTAGCCAGAAAACACTACTACTAAACCCCTATCAAGAACTCCTCTGATACCATTTTGTAACGTCCCGTACCCGGCCAGCCACCCGAACAATGCCGAACGGGTCGGGTGTCACTACCTTAGGCGCACCTCCCCTGAACGCCAAAGGCTGGCGACTAGCAGTGAGGGTATGAATAGGTATAGTGGGGAGGCTATACCCTCTCAGAGGATAATAATAAGGGTACTGGTCCAGGTATAACAGTAAGATACAGCGGAAAAGAAAGACTCAGTAGACTCGAACCAGACCCGCAGAGTGGAAGCATAATCAATATAAATAAACAGCAGAAGCAATATAGAAAACAATTGAAGTGGAAAGTAAACAGAACAGCATGCCAGCAATTAACTGCAACAACTACAGTAAACAACCAAGCATGCATCCAAAGCAGGTCATACATAACTGAGTATAAAAAGGGCGCCAATGGATAACCAACAGTAGCTACCACAAGTAAGCATGCTGATACAGAAAAGTAAACAAAACAAATTAAACCCAGCTAGGCATGACCTCAAGGTCCATACCATCTCCATGCACTAACTAACGCAGCCCAGCTCCTGAAGCTGGCCTCTTTCCTGCATGTAAATCTATAAAGTCTGCACACGTCCCGAAGGGCCCGTGCAGGGTGTGAGACAAATCTCAGTAGGATACCACCCAACGGTGCGTACCAAATATATGTTTTTAACCAGTCATGAATTACAAGGAAAGTAGTAAATAGTACTATGCACAAGAAAACACAAACTCCACTAGTGCTCAACAGCCACCATGGAGTGTCACCTACTTCGGCCAACGTTGGAATCTCTGTCGTGTAACCCAGCACCATGTGACACTTGACACCTCGTGTCTCAAGTACCGACATCCAAAAATCACGCCCAAGAGTAGTAACCCGGCACCACGTGCCTCCTGACACCTCGTGTCTCAAGTAACGATGTCCCGAAGGCACGCCCAAAAAAAGTAACCCGTCCCCATGTGCATCATGACACCTCATGTCTCAAGTACCGACGTCCCGAAGGCACACCCATCCCCTGAAGGCTCCTCACCTCCCACGTGGCTTTCTACAGCAAGCACCCCCAACCAAAATACCTAACCGTAACTACGGGGGCCTCTACCCACACAAGTGATCAAAACCACCTCATCACGGAGTATCTCTGTGTGCACACTACTCAAAGTCCCAGTTGAGCGGTAATAAACAGAAATTACAGAAGCCACAAAAACATCTGACACCTCGTGTCCCTGCAACCATGTCGCTCAAGTCCGATGGCATCACCATCCTAGTAACCCGGGCCATTCTTAACCAGACAGTCGTACTGCCTCAAGCCGATGTCCAAGACGCCCAATCCCTTGGTCAAAACCACCCATCATAACCTGGGAAAAGCCCCAACCTATGATCAGAATCACTCAAGCGTAACTGGGACAAGCCCAACACAACCCAAGGGGTCCAGCAGATGCAATTCAGCAATTGCATATATAGCATATGTAAACATAAAACATAAACAGGAAAAATCAACTAAACAGTTGAATTTCACTATACCAGGTGTTGTCCCATAGCAGCGCTGAGGTCTTAAATGCATCCAAAAATTTATATCACACATCAATAAATTAAACTATCAGTTTATAACATTAACATTTCAGTTAAAACCATTTTGGCGTTCTCTGGCCAAAATACCCCGACGAGCAATGACCCCTCACCCGGCCCTGCTCACGCAAACTGGTAACCGGGCATACCCAAAAGCATCCCAAAGGTCCCATAAGCAATACAGTATGAAAAAGTAGATAAAATGGGTCCCACTCAAAATACCCAAAAACGCGCCGAAGGCCGCGTCACCCAAACAACCATGAAAACACAAAAAGAAGTATGCACCACCTACTTGAGACTCGCACGATGCTACTCCTCTGGTAACACCCGCCAATTCGGTCTAAAACACGGTAAATCTACAAAATATTAAACACCATTCAAACGCTTATAACTCATTCTAGAACAAAAATAAAACAAAACGGCCAAAGAGGAATCGAGGTCTTACCGAGGGGGTTCCAACGCACTAATCATAGCTTGAATCGGGTCTCGGACGGACGATCGGGAGGAGAAAAGGGGTTCGGCCGGCCTGGTTCGTGTATCTGGGCTGAAGGTATGAGGTTCTGCCTCAATACGTGGCTACTTCCCATTTTAAGCGGAAAAAAGTACAAGGCATGTACATTAGGACTACACGCCGTGTATTGTTCTTTTAACTGTTCATAAGATGATAGGATTCCACTGACTTACTTTCCAAACATGCCGACATGAGTACACGGCGTGTACCTAGGGGTACATGGCGTGTACTTGGTTCCTCTTCCTCTCCTCACCGACATACTCACACGCCATGTGTTTCCCTTATACACTGCTAGACTACACAGCATGTCCAAAGGGAACACGGCGTGCCCCTGGTTCTACTCGGCCAAAGGGCCTACACGCCATGTATGGCCTCACACGGTCGGGTGTATACACGGCATGTTCAAAACTACACGCCATGTAGTGAGAAACTACTACATGGTCATCACAGGTCATGTACTCAGCGAGAACACGGTCGGGCACTCGCCTACACATACACGGCATGTACTTAATGTACACGGCGTGTAGTCTGGAAATTTCCAGAAACTTCCTGTTTTCTCTAGTTTCCTCAGAAACCAGTCAAAATTCAAACAGGGTCAAGATTTTGACCCGTTCCAAAAACCTGGGTTCTTACATCCGACCTAAGGTAAGGGATTATTTCGTCTCACTTTTATTTCTGTGAGACATATGCCTTAATCACCATCTATTACTTTTGTTTGGTGATTATGCTTCCCATGAATGTTTTATGATTTTTATTATGAAGGATATGATATTTGCATATGCATGTAATTTTCTTTATATTATGACGTGTATGATTCCACCAATTACAAATGGTAAGGGATAGTTATTCCAATCTCATTATTATCTGAGATTGTTTATTCGTAAGTAATTACAGGGGTTATGTTTATCATCCATGTCCATGTTTTCTCAAAATGTTTTCATAAAATGTTTACTATCCTTCCATGTATGTTTAAATTCATTTTTACCCTTTTTTGACTTTTACCACAAGGTATGGAATGAATATTTCTTTTGTTTACCATATGAGGTACTTTTTTACTTTTCCAGCAAAAGTACGAAGAGAATGTTTTTTTTTAACTTATACGGCATGAATGAATTTTTTTATGGTTTCATAACGCCTTATTTCCATGAAGCTTCCTATACAAGATTTCATGATTATTTTCAACAAAATTCATTTCTTTTAAAAGTGCATGTCATTTTGAGAAAATAAAATGGTTTTGAAGAAGAAAGGATATTTTCCTCAAGAATTCATTTCAAGTTTTTTATCAAAACTATTTTCCATCTAAGATGAAATTATTTAGTATAATTATGTTTCAAGTATAATTCATCTATTATTTACATGGTTTGATTTTTCTTATTATGAAATGATATCCATTTTTTTATATGGATTATGTTAATATGGGATGGTGTTTATAAAACCCATTTTAATCTTTGGTTTATGATGAATGATTTATGATTGTTTTGTGGCACACGTAAGAATGATTTCAATATGAGATGGGTGGGACCTATATCGCCCTCCAATGCATTGGGTAAAGATTTGTATCTCATGAGATAAACATGGCTAGAACAGAATGTAAATCCAGTTCAGTAATACAGGTCTAGAACCGAAAGTAAACCCGGTTCAGTAATGGACTTTGTCCACTATGATAGTCTTGGCAGCAAGGCCTTGACTACTATGGAGATCATATCATGTGCTTAATGGTTTTCCACAATTACATGTTTTATTCCCATGCTATTTTTGTTGAGATGGTATGTGGCGTATGATATACTACTCTATAATAACAAATGTAGGATCGAAATAATATAGATATTGAAGGAAGTATCTAATAATGCTCAGAATACAAGAGGGGGGTGAATTGTATACATTTAAAATTCTTTGGGAACTTTTAAAGTTGGTGAGAAACCTTTCTATTGTTTAACAAGGTTAAACAAAGTAATTCACAAAACCTCTAGTTCTACACACTTGTTAGATTCCAGAAATATGATTCCAAGAAAGTGATTTCGGAAAATATGGTTTTGGAAAATGAAACTTAACGAAAGTTAACAAAGATAAAGATTCTACCTTGAAGCGTATAGAATCTCACTAAATCAGAGTATACAAGTATAAGAAAGTATAAGATAGTTATACATTCCTAAAAAATCAAAATACAGTGGAAAACTTGAAACAAACAAGTAACTAGTAGTAAGTCTTTTAACCCAAAGATAAGGGTATCCAACAACCTTGGATAAAGGTCCCTTGATTTATAATTTCAAGAAATTATGTCTTACCCACACTAGGGTAATCCCTCGATACAAAGATCGGAGTCTGTCTAGCTATCCCCGCAATCCCTCAACTTCAAGGTAGTTGGCACCTCTGTCTTCCTCGGCAAGGAAGTCCTCGAACTTTAAGGTAGTTGGAACCTATGTCTTCCTATCCCCAGAATCCCTCGAATGTACTCAGAAACATTCGGAGTCACACAAAGCAATTCTGAACAAGGTGTTTAGCACACACAAAGCAATAAAGTCTCCATCTCTATAAATCACTTCAGCAGCACATAATCTCTAGATTGATCAACTTATTTTAAGCTCTTTCAAATGAGCTCCTATTTATAGGCACAGCTCCAACGGTCGGCTCCCTCCTCCAACGGTCATATTTTTTCTTGAATTTTGGAGGGGCCTATACATGTTTCACTCAAACAATGGTTAGTTAGTAACTGAAAGCATGACATCATTTTATAACAAAAAAAACAAGTGTAAGAAAAAATATGGTTACATAACCAAAATAAAATATTCAGAATGTAAGAAAATAAAAGTTCAGAGTCTACCCAAAAACATATTCGGTGTCTATAATAAAAGGATATTAGGATTCTGTTTTATATGGAATTTGAAACCTGAACTCTATAGAATTATGGAGTCTGAATTTCAAGGAAATTCAGAATCTGGATTTACAAATTTTGGAGTCAGAGTTCAAGAGAATTCAGAGTCAAAACTTACAAATTTTGGAGTCAGAATTCATTAGAATTCGGAGTCAGAACTTACAAAGTTCGGAGTGAGAATTCATTTGAATTCGGATTCAGAACTTATAAGAGTTCGGAGTCTGAATTCAGAGAACCCGGAGTCAGAACTCATAAAAGATTGAAGTCTGAATTCAGAGAATTTAGAGTCAGAACTCATAAAAGTTTGGAGTCTGAATTCAGAGAACTCAGATTCAGAACTCATAAAAGTTCGTAGTCTAAATTCAAAGAACTCGGATTCAGAACTCATAAAAGTTCAGAGTCTGAATTCAGAGAACTCGGAACTTGAATTCAGATCCTGAAAACAGAATTCTCTTTATCTAAGTATTATAGGATTTCGAGGTTTTAGATATGAAACTGAATTTTTCACTTAGTCAAGACAAACAATGAAAAACATGGTAAGGATAAATTTCCTTTGGGAATAAAAATTTTCCTTATAGAAGCAAAGCATAGGGTAAAATGAGATTTTCCTTAAGATAAGGTGTTTGTGATTTTCAAAACAAGAAGGAATGGTAAAGTTATTAGGAAACCTTTTTGACTCAACAATCTCCCCCAAGTATGAAGTAATGGAAAAGTCATAAGGAAAACCTTATTGACTCAACAATCTCCCCCTTTTTAGAAAGCACAAAAATCCTTATGAAAAAGAATATAAGTACTTAGAAAATATTTTTCTAGACTTTGAAAATAAAACTTATCTCTCTTATCATATGGGAAAATATGAATACGACTAAGTCCCCCTTAGGCTTCGGAACAATAAGGATTGCATTTTAGATTTCCAGAATGATATTTTTCATTATCTTGAGTATGGAAACCTCTGTAATAAAAACTCCCCCTTAGATAAACTCCCCCTTAGATAAACTCCCCCTTAATTAGGGATATATCTTCTTTACTTAGTATTTTTTTTCCTTTATCCACCTTTCTGATTTTAAAAAATAATTTGAGAGAATGGAAAACAACCTATGGTACCTGAAAGATTAGTACATCACATCCAAAAGACAAGCAACCAAAAATTTTATTATGATTAGAAAGAATTTTTATAAATAAGAAAAGTACAACAAAAGATTGGATTCCAGTTCTAAGTAGTTTGCCGCCGCTATGATGGAGACCGGTAGATCTGTAGAAGATCTGATTCTGGTGGTCTCCAGTGAGGCTCAGGGTGCCCGACGGGTTTCTCTGGGCTCTGTGTCGAAATATTGGTGACAGATCTCTATTCTGGGTGATTAGTATGACGTTCTTGTGGGAGTCAACATAGATTTAGAGGGATTGGATAACGTGCGTAACTCGATGATGTCCACATCCGACTTCCGGCAACCTACGGTGGAGAAGGGTTCCGAGGCGGCACAGCCTGATTCGAAGGGGTTTGTTTCGCCAGTTAAAGTTCCTTCCGGTTGCGAGTTATCTCGACTTGCAGCGGAGCGAGTGAATGAAAATCACCCCTTGGATCTGGCATCGATGGGAAAAGTGGCATTGAGTTTCCCTGTTGACGGGTTGTCTCGACCTACAGCAGAAAAGGTGGATATGGACATGATGGATACAAAACATTCATCTGGTAAATTTAAGGATGCAGGTAAATCCATCAGGGGTCTTAGAGAAATTGGAAGGAATTCTAACAGAAGGCATTTCTCTTTTTTGTGTGATGGTATTTCTGAGAGTACTGTTAGAAAGGGTGACACTACCCTCGTTGTTTCCAATAAGGATTCCATACTTGACAGATTTAAGATCTGTGAGCATTCAATTATTTCCAGACTTGTTCTTCCAGGTGAAGGCAAAATTTGAAGGATTGATGATTTAGTTTGGAAACTAACCTCTTCATGGGGGTTTTCTGATTGGAGATGCATACCTATGGGATGTGTATTTTTTCATATTATTTTTCCATCAGAGGATCTCAAACGGAGATCTTGGGGGTTCGGATCAATTTTGTTGAAGCCAGGTATGGTATGCTTTCAAGAATGGGAATTTAATTTCAACCCTTTCTCCATAGAAAATACCAAGGTTCAGGTTTGGATTAAAATTATTGGCCTTCATTGGATCTTATGGCATCCTAAAATACTTTTTGACATTGCCTCTATGGTGGGTGTTCCAATTAAAATGGACGGGACCACCGAGGCTGTGAAATTTGGCCACTATGCTAGGGTTCTGGTGGAAGTTGATCTAAATACATGACTAATTCATAATATAGTCTTGTCTGCCTTAGATGATGATATCTCTCTGAAGGTGGAGTATGAGAGACTTCCTGACTTCTGTCCTAACTGTCAAGTTATCGGACACATCAAAGAGAAGTATTGTAAAAATCTAGTATGCACTTTTTTCTCATCAAAAGGGCATCATGAGACTTCTTATAGGAAGAAGGCGAGGAATCAACCAGCTAATGCTCAAAAAGTGGTGGATGATGCGGAAATTGTACAAGAGCCTCAAGTGGACAAGGATTTGGAGAACAGTTTGCCGACACATCAAATAGAGGAGTGCAACACTGCATTGCATGAACTCGAGACAGGCTTGGTCCCTATGCTTGAGAAGAAACAAACTCTGAGTGATGGTGAGATGATTTCTAATACCCAAATGGAAATTCACAGGTTAAAGGAAATGTAGGGAATTCAAGGAAGGTGGGATGATGTAGAGGATGACTCCCCCAAAAAACCAAATTACAGTCAGGACTTTTCCAAAGGGAAAAATGTTGTTGAGGATGTTGACCAAACTGCTGCACCTAAGAAAGTGAGACCGATAAAGTATTACTCATATCTGAATCCAACTATGGTCACCAGGTCTCATGGCCCCTTTGATTATGATTCTGACTGGGATGGTGACTATGACACTTCCTACCAATGTGACTTTGAATATTGAGTTGCTTCTTTTCATTGGCTCACCTTGGGTATGATGGAATGTGTTCTTGTATGACCCCATCTTTCTCCTTGTTGTCCTCTTTTTTTCCTTTATTAATAAAAAGGGCTATGCTCTGACCTTTTGGTTATCCTTCCTTTTCCTTTGGAATCATCTTCTTGACTATAATCTTCATCTTTTGTAGCTCTTTGGGGTATTCCTCATCTCTCTTAAGAATTTGATCCTAATCCTCATCTTTCTTCTCTAAGGCTTTGATTATATCTTCCTGGTCCTTGAGAGCCTCTTTCTGAGCCTTCAGGACTTATTCCTGCTTATCAAGATTTTCTTCAATCTCAATCTGAAGATCCCTTTCTGTTTTCCAACTTTGAGCAACAGAATATAACTTCTAATTTAGATCCTTCATTTCATAAATTTGGGTATTCTACTCAAGGTTTAGCTTTTCCTCAAAGCTACTTGTGAGATCCTTGATTTTACCATCTTCTATGTCAAAAGCCTCTTTAACGCTATCTTAAAACTCAACAAGTTCTCTCAAATCTGCAACTTTCTTCATTGACCAGCCAGCCATTTTCTTACAGGACCTTTTGTGGGCTTTATAGTTGATAAGGAAAGATTTTAAGTCTGCCTCCAACTTGACACACTTTTCTATCACCATGGACACAGAATCTTCTTTCTAATTTAGTGTGTATTGAAGCATCTGACATCTGGAGTCTATGCTTGGGAAAATCGGAATGGTGCCAACCAACTTCTTCAAATAGGGGACAATGAAATCATGTCCAAGTGAAGATGATTCGGAATCTAAAACTATTCTTGGTGAGGGATCTTTCTCTATCTCAACAAGCTTCCTTTTTGATGTTCCACCAGCATATTTCTTCTTCACAACCGCTTTAGTGGGTGTATCAACAACCACCTATTTACCATTGTCAGATCTCGGAATGGATTCCTCATCTGGAGATTTATGTTCACTGTCATATAACTGAACAATATTATCTTTATCTATATTATCTTTCTCAGCTCTATCCCCAGCATCCTGAGGGTGTATAAAATCATAGTTTGAACTTTCTTCTTTAGATAGTTTATTAACTTCTTCTTAGCCCTTCTTATCTTCACCATACTCATCCTTCCTAGGAGTTTCTAGCTTTGAAGTCTCTGCTTCAGCAGTTCGGATTGAAATTTTTTTAGATGGGGTTTCCTTATCATGGTAATCTTCAAATTTCTTTATAAGATATTCGGTGCCACCACTACTTTCTACCTCTTCTTCTCCTTTTTCTTCAACAATATTTTCTTGGGATTTTTTCGGAGTGACAAACTTCTTACCCATAGTTTATGGAAAATCTTCTACCATGAAAGATTATGGTACCGGAATATTCTCGGATTTTATTTCAGTGGACTTAAAAAGAGATTGGACTAACTCAGCTTCAGTCATTTTCTTCTTTTTCTTCTTTTCTTTAGCTTGCTTCTCAACCTCATCAGCGGTCTTATCTTTTAAAGCCTTGTCCTCCGTAGGATACAAATCAAAACTTGGCTCCCCTGCTTTCCTATTATTTTTTTCTTCCCCCCATTTATCTACGACCTCATCCGGATAATCTTTATGCTTCTTGGGCTTTGGATGTGCGGATTGGGTTCCTTTAGCCTATGGGGTTTTACTTTCAACTACTACTTCTTTCAACTTCCTCTTTTTTCCTCCCTTTTTCAATGGTTTAGGAACTTCTTGTTCCTTTGGAATAGCTTCAGCCTCTCCCTCTGGTAGATCATAAAATTCTCCAGAGTCTTTAGAAAAACTAACATTCATTCTCTTCAATGTGCCATCACTTAATAACATTACTTTGCAATTCCTTGGCTTGGAACTACAAGGATTCTTGAAAGACTCAAGGTACCGAACAATTAACTTTGAAATAATGGATGGGTACATGATAATCTAAGCCTTAATATTTCCATTCTTAATATTCTCAATTGTAATGAAAATATGCTTCATCAAGTTGATCTTCCTTTGGTTTACCAAGAAGTCCAAAAAAGTACATATCACTTTTCTTCAATGTGCCCTTGTCACCCTTTCTCAGAATGATGAAACCTTGAACCCATAATTCAAGGATCTGGTTATTTATAGAGTGGTGAGAAATATTCAGAGTCTTGATATCAATAAGACTGAGGCATTCCATAGCTTTCACCTTTAAAAAACTTCCTTGAAGATCTGGAAACTTGTGGGAACAGAATTCAGCTTCCCCTTCATAAGACAACCCCACAAATCTTACATCCTTGGTGTATGAAAGCGAATAAGTTTTTTCATAGATTTTGAAAGAAAATTTACTCCTATCTTCTTCTTTGAAAAAGTTCACAGATTCATAAAATTCCACAAGAAAATCCGGATATACTACATCTTGAGCTCCTCGATTTGATATGCAAATGATTTCCCATCCATTCAACCTGATGTTCTTGGATATAATGGAATTGTACTTGGAAAAAGAAATTCGGATGGACCAACCTATCTCTATAAATATTCCACTCCGAAATCGTATTGATAGTTGACATCTTTTGAGAAGGAACTTCAACAGACATTCATATTTGAGAAAGATTTGAGAGGTTCGGAATAGGCTTTTGAAAGAGGGGCAGAGCTTCGGCACACAAAGGCTTGAAATATGATGTGGGATCACCATCGGGGGCATCCTCTATATAGGCGTTTGATGCAATGGTTGAACTTCTAAATTCAATACAATGGTTGAGAAAACTTCTGATTGGATCTGACGGTTGAAATGATAGCCTCAAGGAAAACTTGATAGAATCATATCTTTTGAGGTTTTTAAGAAAAACATTTAGATTTAAGGAAAAGAGAATCTGAAAATTTTAAAACCAAATGAAAATACCAGAAAGAAAATGATGATTACGAAAAATTAAAAAAGAAAACTTACCTTTTGGATTACTAGAAAGGTTATTCATATTGAGGAAAAAAATTTCTTGAAGAACTTTAGATTTCGAAACATTTTTTTACAAAGAAAAAAAAATTGAAAACAAAAAAAACATCATTATGAAAAATTTTGAGTACTAAAAACTTCATTATGAAAATTTTGAGTACAAAAATGTTCATTACAAAAATCTTGAGTACGAAAATCTTCATTACAAAAATTTTAACTACCAAAATCTTCATTACAAAAATTTTAAGTACAAAAATCTTCATTATGAAAATTTTGAGTATGAAAATATTCATTATGAAAATTTTGAGTACTGAAATATTAATTAAGAAAATTTTGAGTACAAAAATATTCATTATGAAAATTTTGAATATGAAAATATTTATTACAAAAATTTTGAAAAACAGATTACAAAAAAAAATTCATTATGAAAAATTTTGAAAAACTGCCTACGCAAAATTTTAAAAAACTGATCACGAAAAAAAAATTATTACGAAAATTTTTCATTACGAAAATTTTTGAAAAACCTAACAAAAAAATGTACTCCCCCTTTGGAAAGAAGTTTATTACTATAATGAAATTGATTTCAATGGAATTTTAATGAGGAATATTACCTTATAGTTATCATTCCAAACATCTATTTAATGTATTCAAATCTATCGGAGGGTAAATATTTTGTAAAAATATCCGCAAGTTGATCTTGTGTTCCGATAAATTGAAGAATAATATCCCCTTTTTTGTGTGATCCCTAAGAAAGTGATGCCTAATATCTATGTTTTTTTCACGTGAGTGATGTACAGGGTTTTTACTAAGGGAAATAGAGCTTTTATTATCACACAAAATTTGTGTTTTTGTAAAAATCATACCATAGTCTGTGAATCTGTGTTGCATCCACAGCACTTGACCACAACAACTTCCAGCTGCTACATATTAAGCTTCAGTAGTGGAAAGTGATAATGAGTGTTTCTTATTGCAAGACCAAAAAACTAATGAATCTCCTAAGAAATGAAAAGTTCTGGATGTACTCTTTCTATCCATTCTACATCCACCAAAGTCAACATCCGAAAAACTTTTTAGAATAAAATCATTTCCAGAAGTATAAAAGAGTCCTAAATCTATGGTTCCCTTTAAGTAGCAAAAAAATATTTTCACCGCATTTAAATGAGATTACTTAGGATTGGATTGATATATTTCATATAAGCATACTGAAAAAATTAAGTCTGGACGACTAGCTGTCAAATAAGTAAACTTCCTATCATACCTCTAAAAGATGTTTGATCTACTGGTTTCCCAGCTTCATCAATATCAAGAGTGTTTGAGGTACCAATGTGAGTACTAATACTCATAGTTTTTTCAAATCCATACTTTTTAAGGAGATCTTTCATATACTTATGTTGGGATGTATATATTCCTTCTGGTTTTTGAGAAATTTGAAAACCAAGAAAAAATGTTAACTCACCCATCATACTCATTTCAAACTCATATTTCATTAGATCAGCAAAGGAATCAGTTAAAGATTGCTGAATTGAACCAAATATAATGTCATAAACATAAATTTGTACAATGAAAACATTTTTCTTATCTTTTTTTATAAAAAGGGTTGGATCTGCATTTCCCTTAACGTAATTATTTTGAAGTAAAAATCATGTAAGTCTATTATACCAGGCTCGAGGGGCTTAATTAAGTCCATACAAAGATTTGGTAAGTCTAAAAACATGTTTATGATGTTTTGTATCTTCAAAACCATGAGTTTATTCAACAAAAACTTCCTCTTGTACAAAACCATTAAGGAAATCACATTTCACATCCATTTGAAAAATTTTGAAATTGAAGAATGCTGCAAAGGCAAGTAAAATATGAATAGATTCAATTCTAGATATTGGAGCATAGGTTTCTTCATAGTCTATTCCTTCTTGTTGATTATAGCCTTTAGAAACCAACCTGGATTTATTTATTTCTATGATTCCATTTTAATCACAATTATTTCTGAAGACCCATTTTATACCAATAACAGAAGTTTCCTTAGGTCTTTCAACCAAGGTCCAGACTTTATTCCTTTTGAATTCATAGCTTTAATCCAATCATCATCACCTAAAGATTCATTAGTGCTTTTTGGTTCTAATTGGGAAAGGAATGCTAGATGTTCTACTTCATTTCTTAAGGAACTTCTAGTCCTTATAGGTTGATTCACATCACCAATGATACTATCACTAGGATGATTCTTAAGAAACACTTGATTTGGGTTTTATAAAACCTGTTCATCAACATAGGGTAGGAAATGTTTTGGGGTAAATCTTTCAGAATTATCTTCTTGGAAATTTTCCTTATCAGAAGGATATTTTAAAAAAGGTTGATAATCAGTTTTTTAAAACACATCCGAAGATATAGGTTGGGGTTGTTTAAAAACAAAGGAATCAGTTTCATCAAAATTGACATGTATTGTTTCTTCAACAGTACAAGTGTTTTTATTGAAAACTCTATAATCCTTAGAATTTCTGGAGTAACCTATTAAAATTCCTTCATCATATTTTGGTGCAAATTTGTGTAGATTATCTTTAGTATTCAGAATGAATACCTTACAACCAAAAACCTTGAAGTAGGAAAGTCTAGGTTTTCTACCATTCCATAACACATAAGGAGTTTTATTAAGAAAAGTTCTAATCAAAACATGATTTATAGTATAACAATAAGTAATTATAGCTTCAGCCCAAAAATTTTTGGCTATATAATATTCAATCAACATGGTTCTTGTTATTTCTTGAAGAATTATGTTTCATCTTTCAACAACACCATTTTGTTAAGGAGTTCTTGGTGCTGAGAAATTGTGAGTAATGCCTTTTCTACTACAAAAAGTTTCAAAATCATAGTTTTGAAATTCTCCTCCATGATCACTATGAATAGTTATCAAATTAAGGTTTTTCTCATTTTTAACTTGGTCTCTAAAACTTTTGAAATAAGAAAAAGCTTTAGATTTCTTTTCTAGAAAATAGACCCAGTAAATCTAGTGTAATCATCAACTAAAATAAATGCATAATATTTTCCTCCAATTCTTCCAGTTTGTGTTGGACCAAAAAGATCCATATACACTAACTATAATGCATCAGTTCCTGAGACTTAACTAACTGATTTAAAACTTGATTTATGTTTCTTTCCATATTAAAAAGGATCACAAATTTTTGAATAATAAAATCTAAGCTCTCGTAGATCCTTAACTAATCTTTTCTTAGAGAGTTTTAATAGGTTCCTAAGGTTACAGTGTCCTAACCTTCTATGCCACAACCAAGAATGATCTTCCATTGCACTAAGGCAAGGTAAGTCCTGGCTCATAAGGTCTTCTAATTTTAGTGTGTATACATTCTCTTGCCTATGGGCAGAAAGAATAAACTCTTCCTTGGAATTGTGTACTAAGAACTTTTCATTCCTAAAATTCACAAGGTAACCTTCATCACATAATTGACTTATGCTAATGAGGTTGTTCTTAAGACCCTTAACAAACAAAACATTATAAATCAAAGTTTTTTCAAGAAGAACGATGTTACCTATACCAATAATTTCTCTCTTAGCATTATCTCCGAAAGTATCTTTCCCTCCTTTCATTTTGATAATATTTTCAAAGAAGTTCTTATTACCAGGCATATGTCGGGAACATCTACTGTCCATGTACCATGTATTGTTGTTGGTACTTTCTTTACTTTCCTAAAAACAAAAGATTTAGACTTTTGGAACCCAAACTTTCTTGGATCTGGAAATTTCAGAAAGCAAAATTTTAGACACCCACATTTTCATAGAAAAATAGGCCTTATGAAATCCTAAAGACTGGGTTTTGTTTAAGGAACAACTTTTTTCTCAGTGTCCACCACACTGACACTTAGTGAAGAATGGAGCACTTTGAGGAACAAAATAATTGTTATTAAAAATTGGTTTAGAACTAGTATAACCAAAACCAAAATTATTCTTTAGAGGTCAGATTTGAGAATACATCTTATCAAAATTTTCCTTACCTACGGTAAAGTTTTACAAACACTTCCTCAAGGAAAATATTTCAGACTTCAGCCTAATAACTATGTTTTTGTCTTCCAAAACATTAGATTTATAACTAGAGTTATGCTAGAAAACATTTTTCTTAGAAATTACATTTTCTATATCTTTAGAAATTTGATCCTTCTCATAATTTACTTCCTCAAGTTTTTTTGAAATATTTCCAAAATCAAGAGTTTTCTTATCAAGATCTTTAGAAAGATCTGATATTTATTTAGTAAGTATAGTGATTAGTCACTGAAAGTGGCTAATATTAATTGTTAATATCTATATATTCATTGTTCAAAAGTCCATAAACATTGTTTTTAGTTCATTACATAAATAGAACTTCATTTCTCATCTTAAATGCAATTCATGTTTAAAATGCAAATTTGGGCCCAATCATTAATTTGTTTGTGGACAACATTATATTCATTTTATTAATTTGAAATTTTGGGATTTGATTGATCACTTTGTTTGGAAAATTTATCTTTTAGGTCCGATGGATGAATCCCAATGGAAGATGGAGAATTTTGCGCCTGAAGGCAGAAACTTGCTGGAAAAGGCATAATGGGCCTAAGGCCCATCAAACAAATGTGGGGCCTAGAAACCAAGCCCAATTAAGCTAAAATTTATACAGTAGAAAGATAAAAATATTAGGATCATTTTATTCAACTGTGACCAGAGCTAATTCTGATTTTTTCATGATGATAAAGGGATCTGAAGTTGAGATTTAAATGGTGGACCCGACATTAATGCACAAAAAACCGTCCCACCATTTCAACCATAACTTCAAACGGCTTAGCTAAATTTCCTGAAATTTTGAGAGCTTCTATAAGACACATGGACGAAGATATGTTCTATTTATGACACCTTCGGATTCGGCCGTTTGAAGTTTCAAATGCACACGTCAAAATGGAGGATGAATCTGGCTGGTTTTGTGGTCAACTTTGTAACGTTAATTTCCTTTTGATTCTTCACCCTCCTTTTGACTCTCTTAATTTTTGGGGGGTGAATTTATTGTTGGGGGTGGACATAAGGATCCTAATATGCCTATATAAGTACCTGGTGGTGAAGGGAATAATCATCTAACATTTTTCTTTGAATCCATGTTTTTCTTTCATCTATTGTATTTCTTTCAATTGTAATTTCCTGCTTTCAATTTGTAATCGTATCATCAAGTTTTCCCATGTAAGTTTTTATTTCAAGTTTATTATTTTAATAAAATTTATTCTTCTTCTTCACTTTTTATTTTCCTTTTCTTCACACGTTGATACCGTTGAATCAAAGTGTGAATTTATTCATAGCCAATCCATCAACAAATCATAGTGTATCAAGGTTTCTTCTTTGGTCCCTGTGGATTCGATCCCTACTTGTACTTCAACGACCGCTTTTACCAGAAGGGTAAATTTGGGCGCAACCAAATTTTGGCGTCGTTGCCGAGGACCCAAGTAAGTTTTCTTAGACACTCATCTTCTTTTCTCACCCCAAATTCTCTATTCTCACCCTAATTTCTCTTCTCTTTTCCCCTTTCTGTTTCTGTGTGTCCAATAAATCCCAAAAATAACTTTCAATCAACTCCAATGGATTGTCTTCAACAATACCCATTAATATACCAAGGCTATAATCAACTGGAAAATCAATATTTTGAATCACCTCACATAGAAAATTTCATTGACCAAACTAGGATTGAATACACCACACCAGATGAGATGTACAATCAATGGGATGATGATTGTTTAAAGGGTCAATTTCCATACCTCTCGAGGATTATTGAAGAGATCAAACATAATGAAGTTCATGATGTCCAAACATCTATAAATCCTAATTCTGAAAAAATTCTTGAACATTTGTGTGAAAAAATGGATAAAATGAATTCAGAGGTTTCATCTTTAAGATTAGAACTACAAAGCATTGAAATGGTTGTGGAACCCATTCCCACTCAGGTTGTCACTTCCTCATTACTAATACAAGAATCTTGTCTCCCAAAAACCTCACATGAATTTATTGAAGAACCAACCGTTGAATTTGGGATAATTGGAGAGGATCATGGAGTTTTTAAACGGTCTTTAAATCAGGAGGAAATTGATTTTTTGGATTCAAAAGAGGAAAATTTGACATCATGGATTGAGTTTCCTAAATATAAATCCATTAATAAATTTTCAGAAGCACCAATCATTGAACCACATGGAGAAATCAAAAAAATTGAGTCTATACCCATTCCTGACATTCAACTGGACAATTTTCAGGAGGAATCACAATTTCAAAATGAACCGATTATTTCTAAATTTTTTGAAGAAGAAATTTATTTTTCAAATTTCCAATCTTTTTTAGGAAAATTCAATCAACCCAACCTCAAAATTATGAACCTTTCGTCCCCAATAAATTATCCCTTTATAGGGTACAAACAAGACCTTTCAGTTTTCATTCATCCATATCATGAAATAAATAATTTAGGAATGATCCTTGGTGTCTTAGGAAAGACTATAAAAACAACTCGATTAACCATTTTAGATATTCCTTGGATTTTACCAATAATTGTAGAAAATAGGATTCCATACGAAACAAATTTCAAAAAAACAATCAATCTCAATCTTGTTGAAGTGGAGAAAGATGGGTTAATTAAAATTTTGAAAGTTGGAATTGGATAAGTTGGGGGTTTCAAGTCGAGCTAACGACATTAAAAAAAAAGCGATGCATGGGAGGCAACCCATGGTTATCATGTTTCCAATATTTTTGGAATCATATTTATTTTTAAAATAGGATTAATAAATAATTTTGATATTTTAAAAATAAAAAAATAAAAAAATAGACTGTTGACATGTTCTTATTTTATGAGTAAGGATGGGTATGAAAGGGGAGCACCGTATTCATCTGTGTCACGCGGTGTGATTCCTGAGTAATACCTTACCCAGAAAATATAAAGAAGACAATGTATCATCAGTTTGATTTTCAAAAAAATAAGGAAAAACATAAAAATATTGTACTTGGTTTTAAATAAATTGATGTGTTGTTTATTTTGTCTGCTTTGTTCTTCTTTTTAGGGTTCAGGAACTATTTTGGGTGATACATGTTCAATCAAGGAGGTGCCTACATCCCCCAAGTGATCAAAGGAGTAATCTGGAGCATCATGAACTTCAACTTTAAAAACCAGGTGAATTTGTTCCATGTTTATCATTCTCAATTTCATCTTTAAACTCCTCTCCTACCCACTTCTAACTTCTCTTTTCTTTAAACACTGGGGACAGTGTCAATCTAAGTTAGGGGGAGATAAAAAATTATTTTTTATCTTTTGTGAATAAAAACATGCATGAAAAGAAAAATTCCATTAACCATAAACATGATAACACACATTTCACACTCTAAAATTGGATATCAAATAAATTTTGCATGCCTTGATTTTGATTTTAATGCAAGTTTAAGTTCATGAGCATAGTTTTTGGAAAGTGCAGTTGTCTGATGTGATTTTTCAAAGTTTACATTTTCATCCTCTAAATAAAAATGCCATAATGCAAGTCTACTAGATTGTGGGTGTAAATTTGAGTTCTTGGGTCACTTTCATTATAGAATAGGGTTCTGGGGTCACTTTTAGTTTAATTTGAGTAACCAAAAAAAACAAAAAAAACAAAAAAAACCACATAGAGCAATGTTTTGTTCAAATGCGTGGTGTCCGGAACTTGGGGATCGTGACTCCATAGTTGTCTTTCCCAGAGTTAGGCTTTATATCTCTATTCTAGAGCATGAAATTGACAATATGTGTGGTATCCGGCACTTGGGGATCGTGACTCCATAGTTGTCTTGCCCAGAGTTAGTCTTTTCATATCTATTGTGGATAAATAAAATCAAAAAAGAAAAAAGAAAAAAAAAGGATACTCGTCTTAAGGTTTAATGTGATTCCCACCTAGTGCTTCCATTTTTTCCCCTTGAACAATAAAATGGGCCTCATATCTTTTGTGATGCACAACACTTTATCATGCTTAATTGAAATTGGATGAAATGTGGCGATGAATTTGAACAAAGGAATGGGCTTGGGATTGGGATATGATTATGGACTTAGCTTGTTTTAAATTATTTTGATGGGTTTCATAATTTTTTTGGTATGAGGTCTTTGGGTGAGCAATGTGTATTAAAATGTTTTTGGAAAAGGGGATTTGAATTTCATATTTGTAATTTATTTTGCTCGGGACTAGAAAAACTCAAGTCGGGGGGTGTGATTAGTCACTGAAAGTGGCTAATATTAATTGTTAATATCTATATATTCATTGTTAAAAATTCCATAAATATTTTTTTTAGTGCATTACATAAATAGAACTTCATTTCTCATCTTAAATGCAATTCATGTTTAAAATGCAAATTTGGGCCCAATCATTAATTTGTTTGTGGACAAAATTATATTAATTTTATGAATTTAAAATTTGTGGATATGATTGATCACTTTTTTTGGAACATTTTATCTTTTAGGTCCAATGGATTAATCCCAAAGGAAGATGGAGAATTTTGCACCTGAAGGCAGAAACTTGCTGGAAAAAGCATAATGGGCCTAAGGCCCATCAAACAAATGTGGGGGCCAGAAACCAAGACCAATGAAGATAAAATTTATTCAGTAGAAATATAAAAATATTAGGATCATTTTATTCAACTGTGGCCGGAGCTAATTATGATGTTTTCATGATGATAAAGGGATCTGAAGTTGAGATTTAAATGGTGGACCCAACATTAATGCACAAAAATCCGTCCCACCATTTCGACCATACCTTCCAAACGGCTCATCCAAATTTCCATAAATTTTTAGAGATTCTATAATACACATGGAAGAAGATATGTTCTATTTATGACACCTTCGGATTCGGCCGTTTGTAGTGTCAAACGCACACATCAAAATGGAAGATGAATCTGGATGGTTTTATGGTCAACTTTGTAACGTTAATTTCCTTTTGATTCTTCACCCTCCTTTTGACTCTCTTAATTGTTGGGGGTGAATTTATTGTTGGGGTGGACATAAGGATCATAATATGCCTATATAAGGAGCTGGTGGTGAAGGGAATAATCATATAACATTTTTCTTTGAATCCATGTTTTTCTTTCATCCATTGTATTTCTTTCAATTGTAATTTCCTGCTTTCAATTTGTAATCGCATCATCAAGTTTTCCCATGTAAGTTTTTATTTCAAGTTTATTATTTTAATAAAATTTCTTCTTCTTCTTCACTTTTTATTTTCCTTTTCATCACACGTTGATACCGTTGAATCGAAGTGTGAATTTATTCACACCCGCACTTGTGAATTCATCACACAATGGTGGAGTGTTCATTTTGATTAATGTTTTTCTTCTTCAATCCCACTTCTTTAAGTCAACTACCCGCTTCCATTGATATAATAGCATAAATGGAGGGCTAAAATTTTATGGGTTGATCCTAGGGAGTTTCATGGGCCGGATTGAATGTTATTTGATGTTCTTAAATTCTTAAATTTGTTCTTTATTTTAAGAGTTCCTTTCTTTGATTTATCTTCTTCTTTGTCTTCACCGACTTTAATGACGACACATTTTGAGTGATAGTACGATCCAATTCCTTGGAGTGCTCATTTAATTGATCCTCTAAGTGAATTGGTGATTAGCCTTGAAATTATGTATGGATTAAATCGGAGAATGATATTGAGGAATTATTTCATTTAATGGATACCTCTTGAACCGATGAACAAAAAATCAAATGAAAAACAAATACATCCAATCAAGCCCAAGAGACAACCTAGGATCAACTCAACTTAATTAGTTGTTTTAATTAAAGTAATTTTATTGGTTTTTTTCTTTAAATTAAATAAATATTTATTCAAATCAATCAACACCATAGTTGGACACTTCATAGCCAATCCCACATCTAATCAAAGTGTCTCAAGGTTTCTTCTTCGGTCCCTGTGGATTCGATCCCTACTTGTACTTCAACGACCGCTTTTACCAGTAGGGTAAATTTGCGCACAACCATATAGAAATCCTAGAATTTTCCTTATCGATCTTTTTGTTGACTTTAGAATTTTCATTCTCAAGAGGCTTAGCAAACCTAGAAACTTCTTCATAGGTAGGTAAAGTATTATCCTCATCAGAAGAGGATTATTCATCATAAGATTCATAGTATTTATCATTACTATAATTTGAATTTAAAGAAACATTGGTCATTGATTCAGTATTATGTACCTTAGTAATTAAGAAATGGTTATCAATAGGTAGTCTGGCTATTAGACCAAGATTCTTCTGTCCAGAAGATTCGTAATCTAATGATTCATCTGAAGAGTCTCCACCACTGGCACTCCAGGTGTCATTAGCTTTCAATACATTCTTATCTTTATCTTTGTATTACTTCTTTCAGTTTCTCTTGGAATTCTTTGCCTTTCTTTCCTTTATTTTAAGTATAGTAAAATCCAGCCTTATATGTCCAGCTCTCTTACATTCATAACATGTAACTTCTGAATCTTTCTTATCTTTCCTTTATTTCTTCTTATATCTGGATTGAAAGTTCTTTTGTCCAAAAATCTTGTTCGTCCTTCGAGAAAGATTGGATAGTTTATTTTCTAAATATTCACTTCCACTAGATTTGGATTGAATTACAATCTTCTTAGACTTAGAAATTGTAACTCTATCAATAGTCTTGGCTTTCATATGATTTGAAGTTGTAGTAAAAGCAACACTGACATTCCCATTTTTCTTCTTAATTTTGTCAGCATATCTCTTCATTCTAGTCTCATGTTGAAGAAGAGTTCCAAAAAGTTCATCAATAGAAATCTGAGTAACCTTTCTGTTCTCATCAATAGCAGTCCTCTTGGATTCCCACTCGTTAGGCATGATGTCTATGATCTTATCAACAATATCCTTGTCATCTAATCCTTTCTCACCCATATATTGTAAACTATTAACAATATTCATTAATATTTGTTACACCTTACATATGGGTTCTCCAAAAATAAATCAAAAACCATGATATTAAGCTTTGAGCATGGCTCTTCTAGTTTCAATAACTTTGGAAGTTCCAAAGTTTGTAACTTCAAGATTCGTCCATATACAATTTTCTGCTTCACAAGATGAAATTTGGCTATATATATTTCTAGTCATGGAACAAATCAACATATTGCATACCTTATAATTCAGTTGATATTCATGATTTTCTTGATTTGTAAAAGTATTAACTTCCTTGTCAGGGATTTTATAACCTCCATTAAGCATAACAAAATTATCCACTCCAGTATTGATAATAAATGTCTTCATGCAATCTCTCCAATATTCGTAATCATTCCCATCAAAAATAGGTGGTCTGGTTGGATTTAGATTGTCTATGGAACCAACATTGATTCCTGTCATCTTAAAGAAAAAATCTTTCCACAAAAACTTGTTAATAGAAAAAATTCGGATTCAAGGAAAATATTCCTAAGCAATGAAATATAGAACAATTAAAAACTTGAGCAAGGAAATCTTATATGTGAATATAAGTATTTTAGAGACTTTATCTGATACAAATTGTTGAATTGGTTCAGAGTATGAGGTTTCCAACCTCTAATACCAATTGTTGAGATGGTATGTGGAGTATGATATACTCTAAAATACCAAATGTAGGATCGAAATAATATAGATATTGAATGAAGTATCTAATAATGCTCAGAATACAAGAGGGGGTGAATTGTATACTTTAAAAATTATTTGGGAACTTTTAAAGTTGGTGAGAAACCTTTCTATTGTTTAACAAGGTTAAACAAAGTAATTCACAAAACCGCTAGTTCTACAGACTTTCTAGATTCCAAAAATATGATTCTGAGAAAGTGATTTTGGAAAAGATGGTTCCGGAAAATGAAACTTAATGAAAGTTAATAAAGATAAAGATTCTACCTTAAAGTGTATATAATATCACTAAATCAGAGTATACAAGTATAAGTAAGTATAATATAGTTATACTTTCCTCAACAATCAAAATACAGTGGAAAACTTGAAACAAACAAGTAACAAGTAGTAAGTCTTTTAACCCAAAGAGAAGGGTATCTAACAACCTTGGATAAAGGTCCCTTGATTTATACTTTCAAAAAAAAATTTCTTACCCACACCAGGGTAAGCCCTCGATACGAAGATCGGATTCTGTTTTTCTATCCCTGCAAGCCCTCAACTTCAAGGTAGTCGGAACCTCTGTCTTCCTCAGCAAGGAAGTCCTCAAACTTTAAGGTAGTCGTCACCCCTGTCTTCCTATCCCCGGAATCCCTCGAATGTACTCAGAAACATTCGGAGTCTCACGAAGCAATTCTGAACAAGGTGTTCTATACGCACAAAGTAATAAAGTCTATCTCTCTAGAAATCACTTCCGCATCATGTAATCTCTAGATTGATCAACTTATTTTAAGCTCTTTTAAATGAGCTCCTATTTATAGGCACATATCCAACGGTCGGCTCCCTCCTCCAACGGTCATATTTTTCCTTGAATTTCATAGGGACATGTACACGTGTCACTCAAACAACGGTTAGTTGGTAACTGAAAGCATGACATTTTTTTATAACAAAAAAATAATTTTAATCCAAAATATGGTTACATAACCAAAATAAAATATTCAGAATGTAAGCAAATAAAAGTTTGGAGTCTAACCAAAAACATATTCGGTGTCTATAATACAAGGATATTCGGATTCTGTTTTATAAGTAATTCAAAACCTGAACTCTATATAATTTTGGAGTCTGAATTTAAAGGAAATTCGAAATCTAGATTTACAAAGTTCGGAGTCAGAGTTCATGAGAATTTAGAGTCAGAACTTACAAAGTTCAAAGTAAGAATTCATTAGAATTCAGATTCAGAACTTACAAAGTTCGGATTCAGAATTCATTGGAAATCGGAGTCAGAACTTATAAGAGTTTGGAGTTTGAATTCAGAGAACCCGGAGTCAGAACTCATAATATTTCAGAGTCTGAATTCAAAGAATTTGGAGTCAGAACTCATATAAGTTTGGAGTCTGAATTCAGAGAACTCGGAGTTAGAGATCATAAAATTTTGGAGTTTGAATTCAGAATACTCAGAATCAGAACTCATAAAAGTTAGGATTCTTAATTCAGAGAACTCGAAACCTAAATTCGGATCCTGGAAATATAATTCTCTTTACCTAAGTATTATAGGATTCCGAGGTTTTAGATATGAAACTGAATTTTTCTCTTATTCAATATAAGCAATGAAAACATGGTAAGGATAAATTTCCTTGGGGAAGGAAAATTTTTCTTATAGAAGCAAAACATATTGTAAAATGAAATTTTCCTTAAGATAAGGTGTTTGTGATTTTCAAAACAATAAGGAATGGTAAATTCATAAGGAAACCTTATTGACTCAAAAATCTCCCCCAAGTATGAAGGAATGGAAAATTCATAAGGAAAACCTTATGGACTTAAAATATTTATCATGATTAATGTTTCTTTATGATCTATGCCTTATGTAATACAATGTTTTATGTCATTTCTCATGATTTTGATGTTTAAATATTATGTTCATGGTTTCATGTTAAATTGTTTATGGATTGTTTTATATTTTCCATGTTTACCCTTACTGAGAATTTGAGCTCACCCTTTATATGTTTTCTTTCACCCAGGATATAAGGAACGGTTTTAGGTAAGAAAACAAAAGGGGAATATCTTTATGGGAGATGTTGAAGATATTTCACCATGAATAGAAGATTATGTTCCGAGTTTCAAAAGACACTAAACAATTACGGTCCTTAGGTGTCTGTTTTTGTTATGTATTAAGTATTCCTCAAAAGTAATATAATTCCCATGTACGTCAAGCTTGGTTCTCTAAAGATAACACTTTGTAATGTCCTATCCCAACTAACCACTAAATCGATAGTCGAACCAGTGGATAACATGGCATCAAGTGTGCCTCCCCGTATTCGAGAGGTTGATAACAAGTAGTGAGGGTCTAAGGAGGTGATGGTGGGGAGACTATACCTTCATGATCATAGTTTCATAGAAGTATATAAGATAATATATAAAAAATAGTGAGAGTTGTAACAAATGAAAGACAAAGTAGTAAAATAATAACATAAACTGAATATAAAAGATGGCCAATGCCAATGTATACAATGCATGCATGTCCAAATGATGATACATAAATTGAAATAGTCGACATTTAGAAAGAAACATGATATAGGATAGTCCACAAATACATAAGAGAAACAAAGAGCTCTGAGCTAGAACTCTATAAGCATCCTGATCTCCATATCAATCTTGTGATCCTAATTCCCAACTAAAATAAAGATAGCACAAGAAAATATCCATGGTCCTATGAAAATGATATCTACTTGGGTACCCTAGTGAAATGGAAGACTGGGTAGGGTGTGAGATATAAATCCTAATAGATTACCACCCATAGTGTCTACAGCTATAACTAGTTTGTGAATATAAAGTAAACAAGTGTGTAGGTAATATGAATAAATAAAAAGTTGTAAATAAAAAAATAAACAATGGTCGACTCAGATTCCAATAGGACACCTGGATAACTATACCTACTTTGGATCATATCTGAAATGATTTTTTGGTTGGTAACTATATATATAGTAATAATATATATATATATATATAGTTATATCTGTATATTGAATCATCCAATATTGACCAAGTACGTGCAGATTTAAGTGGTCATATACCTGGAATACTAGGTGTTGGTTGGACCAGTGCATAACTCAGTCATCCATAACCAGTCTGAATGAGCGTATAATCTTAAGTATAAGAGTACATTCCTACATCTCATAATGAGTAAGATACATCATGCTCACCACTCAACATGGTGATTGTGTCATCAAGTTCGTACTCGAACAGTATTGAGTGTTCTGTTATGTAGACACTCATAAGGGACGTGTTCCATCATGCCCACCATCCACATAGTGTCACTAGTGTTAGAAATCATGATCAACATCAAATATAAGGTAGTGTGATACCTCCATGCTCAACAGCACCCTTACTATCGTCCCACATCCTATGTATCTGGAGTATTCATATTTATAATAATATCCCTGAGGCATTAACTCTCATGCATTTCATTTACTAATAAAGATATAAAAGATGGAATTTTGTTTAGAACAATTCAAATTAAGCATATACTTAACAAAGAAATAAGAAACTTATCCTTTCCACCCTTTAAAATTCATTTAGTTTAAATAGTTCAAACCAATTAAAGTAGGAATTCCATCATGACTAGAAATTACATTAATAAGTATGTCATTTAATCTATTCAATCATGGAAATTCATTTTAGAAAATTAAATTATGTACTTAGAATATTCATTCAATAATTGATCAATTTCCTACATGGTAAATGTCATCTATAAGTTAGAACAATCCCTCATGGGATGCTTGGTTCGGTTAAACATTTTAATATATATATATATATATAATGAGGGAAAATCAATTTTAGAACAATAGAACAGGGTATGTACTAACACTATATATATATAACCAAATAAAAGAATAATAAAACACCAAATTAATATTTTCATGAACGTATTAAATCACAAATCATCACTTGGTAATTTCGAAGACAGCACACCTCATCTAAGGGGTTTTATTAGAAAAAAATGACATTGTTTGTTAAATAATTCATTTATCCCAATTAAGAATCACATTCAATAAACACATATCAAGTCACTAAAATAATCATTTTAGAGAAGAAACAACCAAACATGGAAAAAATACAGGTTTTTACATAGAACTTAGGAGGTTCCATTATCAATGGGACAAAATATTACAAGGGGAAATTCTATTATTAACCCAAGATGAATGGTTAGAAGTTCTTATGGACTTTTAAAAAATTACTTATAAGGGGTGAAATCAAGCCATTATACCCAAGTGAGGTTTTTATTAGAGTTTGGAACCCTCTAACTACATAACAACACTCAACATGAATAATACAAGGTGTGAATAACAATTTAAAATTAAGAACTCAATTTTAGGGAAATGTGCGGAAAATTCTGGCATGTGGTACAATAGAAAAAATTATAATTCAACATAAATTTATGGAAAAGATATATAATTCCTAACTTATTCTTAGGACCCTTAAATCATCCAATACCAAGGTCTGATTTGGTTTGGTTTGAATAAAATCAACGAAATGGAAATTTTATCTGAAAATAGGGAAAATGATCTTTCACCATGATAAATTGGTTTAGATGATATTAAATTAAGAACTATTCAAAATGAATTGAGAAATATATTATTGAGAGGAATCCATTGGGACTGAAGGAGCTTGAATCCGATGGTGGATGGAGAAGTTATCACCATGCCTAAAATAAGGAGGATGAACCAAATGCGCCATATAGAGGAGCTTATGCGGCTGAAGGAGGAGAAGAGAGAAAGAAATTTTTATTTAACATTATTAAGTGAATTATGGTAAATTCACACCTAAAAATAGGTCTTCGTGGTTTGACAGCACCATTTGGCCAAACTGTTCACTAACTATGCGACTCCTACTACTTTGGGAACCCACTCCGCACGGTTGTGTCGCATGGTCTGGTCTAACCGTGCACAAACCATGTGATGAATAGTGAATAGGTGATAACTAAGTGTCACTAACTATGATGGATGGGAACACAGTTTTGGAAACCATGTTCAGCCCATGCAGGGAACTTCTGTTCACCTTCTGCAGTTATACAATTTGCTCTGGTGGGCCACACGATTTCAGACAAATTGTGCGCCCTATTAAGAGCTTGCCATTTTGGAGCTCACAGAGCTCGATACTCCCAAAACTCAACAGAGCAATGGATAAAAATATCGGGCCTTTACCCAAGCCTAAGAAATCCACTTTGAAGTTTTCTAACTCTCATAATTATGTTTTCAATCTCAGTTCAAATAACGGCCTATCTACTAAACCCCAGTATTCAAATTTCACTATAATTCTACCTTGTCTCAAATACATGAGTCATTATAGATGTTTTAGATATAATTATCTCATCAATTCAAAATCAATGGTATAGTGTGAAAATTTTCCCTCTCCATGGATTTTATGACCCTCAGGAAACTACCACGAAGCTAATCATCCATCTGATTCTCTAGATCTGTAAGAATTTCTAGCTCAGCCACATTAGGAGTGTACTAATTACCACTATCCTAACACTCAATATGAATATGAAGATGAAATTTCACTAAAAATTTTATCACACTCCTTAGAACATAGGTTACGCAATAATTTCAACCTCAATAGGTGAAAAAAAACATAGAACAACTAGCTCGTGGTTCCTCTATGATTGGCTTAACAGGTGAATTGTCATAACATAAAAATTTAATCCATCTCTTATATCAGGTATATTAGTGTATTTCATTTCATAGTTCATATAGGAATATATTCTGTATAAAATAAATGTTTCCCTGGCATGTGAAATGCATGTCAACATATATCCCGATGTGTCTATCATGATGCATGTATACTCAACTCATGTCATACCAGCCCATGATTAAAAATATCAAAAAACCGTAACATCACACAATAAGTGAATCACCGGAGGTGAGATAACATCAACACTATAACTAGAAAATAGAATGAATATTAATCTCATCCATGGTCATTCGAGTTTTCCCCCAGACATGGGTTAGCTAATCCTATGAATGATCTCATTACCAAGATCCAAAACACCCAAGTCTTCTTTCTACCTTTCCAAAATAGTAAAGAAACTAAAAATAAACACACCACCTCTAATACCACTTTGTAATGTCCCTATCCCAATGCATGCTCATGTGACTAATATGGGTTATTTACCTAATCTCAGTCGCACCTCCTCAAATTCCAGAGGATTTCAACTAGTAGTGAAGTTGATAGGAACATAGTGGGGAGATTATACCCTCGGGTATAAAGTAGCAACAAAAGTGGAAGAAATAAAAGAGTGTTAAAAAATATTTGAAACAATTTAAATAATCAACAAAAAACCACAAAAGAATAAATAACAAATAGAAGAAACCAAATTATAATAGAATCATGTAATGATGGGCTGAATATAACTAAATATCATGTTGAATTTCATATAAATAAAAGGCTGAACAGACTCAATAAAATATTCCAAAACCTTAGTCCCAAACCCCATGTTGGTCTCATATCCAAGCTCCAACCCATCCAATAATTAATCAGCCAATGCAGGTCCCCTTTCCCTTTTTCATACCTGCATCTATTCAATTTTCCTAATTATCAAATGGCATCCTGAATAGGATGTGGGTGCAACTTAGTAGTCCACCACCAATGGTGTCTAAAAAATCCAATCAAAGCATATAGTGCATGGAATGAAGAGATAAATAAGGGTATTGATTTAAAAAATTAATAATACTCATAAACTAAACCCGCTGACCCTCATCTTCTAGAATGACAATTAGGGACATCCAAACTTGCTTTGGCATATTTCCAAATATTTATGAACATGTCGCGGAACCATGCCAACCATAGCCATAGACCTACCAAGGTATATCCCAAAAAACCTTACAGTGTAACTAATAATAACCCTATAAAAATTTTAATATGATAATATAGAGCCTTATAAGCCTTACATCATGAAAAATTAGATACCAATAAGAATTTCATTATATCAAACATATAATCACATGCCCCAATGATTTCACACCCCATTACCAATTTTCAACCATTTATTCCATTGAGTTGAGTTACCATTTATCAAAATTACCATGTCATTACAAAATCAAATTATCAATACTAAGAAATTATCACAAGTTTAAGGGTAGGATCACCACATTGGTGGCCACAAGTCTAGTCTAAATATCAATGGACCTGACGGGATTCAGTAGGAGATCTAAGTATAAAAAATCCATTTATATGTGGATTATCCATTTATGTAGGTTTCTTACACATAATTCTAACACAATATCACGTATTTTATATAATATAATATTTCAAACAAGAATTGGTGGATTTTTTAAGGCCACCTGCCTCAAAATAATAGGATACACAGACGTACTCTCGATGATGGAGGTAGCGTTTAGTTCCTTCTTCCTTAAAACTCTTGGATCGGAACATTGAAATCTAATAGATTCTACTTTCGGTTTGAATAGGAAACTGAAAGGTCACCACTGGAAGGGATTTTATCATTATGTATCAATAAATAAAAGGTAGTTATTGAATATGATATAAAGGAGACTCAAAATCCTTTGAAAAACTCTCTAGGGTGCCTAGGATTTGAGTGGAAAAGATTAGAGAGAAAAAGGTTCAAAATGGTTCTATATATTTATAGATTTCTTATAAAATAGAATAGCATGATGAATCCTCCAAGACCACATCACATAATAGGATTTCAAGGTTAAGAATATGTCACAAAAAAAGGATTGTGTCGTAGCCCAGTCAGTCAAACTATGTCCGAAGATTGTGGCTAGTACCATGTTGCATATCCAATAAACTCTGGGAAAGAAATACTGGGAATCCTAAACCATAACTACATAGAACATTTAAAACCAATGTGTAGGCTATAGTGAATCCTAGATCCATGTTGCATGGGTGATAAATTTGTAAGAACCAACCAAATCACATCCTGAGGTCCTTATGTCGCAATAACTAGACTACTATGTCGCAGACTTCCTCAACATTATAGTTATACCCAAAAAAGGTAGTAACTTGGATTATCCTCTTAATAGAACCATATGTCATATCTTGGATCTTCATTCTATATTAGAACACCTTACAGCATAGTCAATGGCTCTATAGTGCAGAATCCTCTTCCAAGTCCCTTTATTCTTACCTCCTCTTAGAACAAATCCATCCAGAGTAAGGCTTGACAACCAAAGTTCAAAAAAAACTAACTCAAAGAGGTTTACCACAACATTAAAGATGAAAATACCTAAAAAATTATGGGATATTAAATTTTAATTAAACTTTTATTAATATATACCTATGATTTATAGAATAAATTTGAGAAATATTTTAATTTACCCTAATAAATAAATATATAGAATTATTACCAAAAAAATTAAATAAATTTTTAATTATTTAGTAAACATAAAATATATAATAATGTCTATTTTTTATTATTAATATATTATAATAATTTATATTCCCACTAATTTCCTCCCATGAAACGGTCATATTTTTCTTCTTTAAAAAACCAAGGCTTCATATCCTCTTTTATCGATCACAATGATTATTCCTAAATTCCCACTTATTTGTATTCTTACAATAGTCATCTTCGGTGGAGATATATTCATGTTCAATCATGAATAACCATTCTAAAATATTATTATTTTCTTATTTAATATCTTTTATTATTCTTTTTTTCCCTCATAATGTATAATACTTTATTTTTATAGTCATATCTCATTATACAAATCAAATATTTCATTTTTCATTTTTATGGTGTTTATAGAGAAAGAATTTAATTTTATAATAGATAGTTCATGATAAAATATTTTTAGTTTGTTTTAGATTAGAAACAATCTATTAACACAACATTTATTTAAATATAAAAATATATAATAAAACTCTGGATGTTACATTCTAACCTCCATAAATAAATTTCACCCTCATAATTTTAATTATCTCTTACATTATATAAGAAAACTATTTCTACTTTAATCTAAAATTTAATGTTTTATTCCATAATTTTTATCCATATATGGAAAAATAGAATTTTACAAAACTTAATCAAATTATGTTCAAAATTTAAGTTATTACAATGAAATAATCATACCTTTAATCTATCATCCACCAGTCAACATTGTTTTGTTTCTCGTGAAGATAGGGGTCCCATGCATTGCAACAATGTATCAGGGAATTTTCAAAATCTCATTCTTATTTTTCCCAAAAACATCTCATATTTTATGTATTATATTGATGAAAACATCTATATAGTTTTGAAAAAATTTTATTTTCGATATATAATTTCAAAACATTGGATTGGACCCAATTTTTATAAAATTTCCTGACCGATTCAATCTTGAAACGTTAAAATAATGATCCTTAAAAAATATTATATATACCCTCAAAAATATAGTAATTTAAAATTATAAATATATATAGGTTTCATGAGTATCTCCCTCATATATATCTATTCTAAAATCATTGTATGCTTAAAAATATTATGACAATTTGAAATATTTGAAAAACTACTTATGATACGTCCCATATTTGGAAAGTGAGAGTGTTGGTGATTTAAAATTTGATCTAAAACAATTCATGATCAGTGGTGATACCAATATATGGAGGATATATTTGATATATTATATAAATTATTTTAGGGAAGTTGTGTGTTGGAAAAGGTCTCAAAATTTAAAAGGCAAGACTTTTCAATAATTATTGTAAGTATGTATTCATAAAGGGACAAAATAGTTTTCAGTGATATCAATCCTTAAATATTGAAACCAGACCTCAATTTTTCATTGTCACATAACATAAATTGAATCATTTATATAAAAAAATTACTTCTTAATTAAGTGAAGAACAAAATATCTTTTTCTTAATTCATATTACATATAGTTTTGTAAAGAAAATTTTCATAGAAAAGATTTATAAGAAATAATTTCATGAAAAATTTTCCTTTTAAAAGAGAACTCTAATGATTCTTAAATATGAAATAATAAAACCCTATCAAGTCTTTATAATCCTCTCTTATATCGAATTTTTTTTCAAAAATCAACATAACCCTTGTCTTAAGAATCACATTAAAATATAATCACAAAAACTTCAAATCCAACACTAAAATCATATTACTTTGTTTTTATTTTATATAATATCCTTGATACTAAAATAAGTGACCCAATTATAAAAATTTACAATTAAAACCTAAATTATGCATATTGATCCACTACATACCCAAGAATATTTTTAATTCTAGAGCTTTAGATAATTATAAATTATATTACATATCAAAACTCAAACTATTTCATTTTAAATGGTTATTTTTTCAATTAATAAAAACTCTTAAAATACTACTCAATATTAACCTAGGATAATACTCATAATAGATACTTGCCTTCATGATTACACATACTCGTTAATGATCTCAATGAAAAACATTTTAAAATAAGGGGTGCACACAAAATCTTAGTAAGGGTTTTTAAAAAGTGAACAAAATAGAAATTCTTGAAAATTTCTTAGAAGTGTATTATTTAAAACAAAATAATTCTATATTAATAAAACATTTTAACATTTACCCTTTATAATTAATAATTTTTTAAAAAAATCATAAACAATGATGCTTTTAAATATTTCTTTGAGAAGATATAAAATATGGAAGGCCTCTTTCTTTAAAAACAAAAACCTTTAAAATACTTTTAAAATTAATAATTTTATTTTAAAATCAAACATTTAATTTAAAAAAATATCTCAATATTTATTTTTTAAAATTAAATCTAATGATATTAAGTAAAACTATTTACAAGGTTAGAAAAAATTCTTGAGTCGACCTGGAATATTATATAATCTAAAATGGGCCCACCTGTCACTTTAGTTGTCAAATTACCTTGAGTTTTTCAGTTCACTCTTCATCACTTTCCATAATTGAAAATTCCCAAGGACCTTATTTTAACAAAAAAAATTAGTTTCTTGCTCTTCCCATTGTAATTTCAATTAATGATTTATTTTCAAAATACCTAACATTAGTGTTAAAAATAATTTTATAAAAGTGGAAGAATGTAAGAAAATGCTTACTTAGTAGATTAGAATAAAAAAATTATGAGAAATACTTTCATTAAAATATAAAATAGAGGTATTGAACAAAATAAACATAAAATTAATTGAAAATACTTTAAATAAATTTTTAAATTTAATTATGAAGGAAATTATTTTTAAAATGATGGTGGTTGGTTTATGAATATGCAATTAAATAAGTGTTTTTACACCGAATATTTTAAAGAATGAATTATAAATATAAAATGAAGCTAATTAAGATAAATGATTTTTAGGATAACTTGGTTTAATAAAATACTGGGTGTGAATTTTTTATATAAAAAAAATTTAATATAAAATGATATCAATAAAAACAAAAATGATCACATTAGTTTTTAAACCATAAAAATAGAGGGATTTTTAGAGATTTTAAAATAGAAATTTTTAAAAAAATACCTTTCCTCGAGCTATTTCCTTGAACCTTACTAGACTTTACTTCATAGAAATTCCTTATCGGTGGTATCTCCTAAACTATATCTCTTTTCTCCCTATCTCTCTCCCTAAATAAGGCCAAACATGTGTATTTTTTTGGAAATTAATATTAGAAAAGTGAAAAATTGTAAAATAAGAGTAGCTCATTTATATAAGACAACTTCCACTATATATTGATATATATATATATATATATTATTTCTTAATAATCTACTTGGTGATGGTGAAGTAGACATGAATCAACATATATACTGGAATCAGTTCATCTTCTATTGTCTATGCACCATAACTTTTGGGTCCTTATAGCATAGCAATTAATTTACACATAACTTATATTACTATCATCCCATATGGAAGAAATGTGTTTGTGTGTGTGTAACCTTTCATCGACCTCTGAATAGTTGTAATTATGATCATTTATCACTGTGTCAGTTTTAATTTAATGTTTTATTTTAACTGAGTTTCATCATGTTCTCACTTCAAAGATCACTACTCATAATTTTTTTTATAACTTCGATCCTATTTTTCAAAAAAATTGTTCTCTCAATCCACTAAATGTGTTGACCTAGCATAATTATATATACATTTTTGTGTGTGTATGTCCATTGGTATTCTTTGGGTTGTGCATAGGGAAGAATATAACGAGATTCATCTTCATTTTAAATGGTTTTGCATTTATCTTTAAAATGGTATGAACAGTAACCACATTAATGATCCCACATAATTTTTGATCTCAAACTCACACTCTATTATATATCAAGATACAAATTAGACAACATAGTAAATTCCATAAGGATTTGGTGCCTTCTGTTGGCCTTCCATGCCAACCCACATATTTAGTGGCTAAGAAACACAACCCCATATGTGCAATATCTCACATTCATGTTTATCATTATGTGCACACTCTATCTCATATACACACATCCATGACCAGTCTTGGTCTAGCTATCCATCAATCTTGGTCGATTATCCATTGAGATAGTTGGGTGCTTTGGTTGGATTTATTTTAGATACATGACAATATTTTTTATAATTATGATAAAATAATTGCCACCAAGTATAAATATACAATTTCATAATACATGTTATTTTACTATTAAATTCTATAATTATCGCCAAATATGTTTATTTCAAATTAATATTTTTTTTAAAAAAAAATCGGGGTTGAGGCCTCATTTTATTATTAAAGAAAAGTATTATTTATATCTTGATAGAGGGAGACCCATTACATATCATGTATTCCCATGTAAAAGTGGCCCATTAACATGGACCAAAGGCCCAGTGCAACGTCATGCCTGTGTTATCCTCCATGTGTCACTATTCCTGCATCACGCCTGAATCACAGCCTGCTTGCATCATGTCTGTGTCACTAACTACATCAAAAATCCCATGATGGGATTTCCAGGATTCAAACCCTGGTCTGTTGGATGTATTATTATGAGTTTTATCACTCAATATCCACCCCAACTGAAAAAATCATTTTATAGGTATTGATCATATCACCTATTTCTTATATTCCAACAAATTTATCACTATCCTATAACATCTATTATACATTTAAAATTAATATGATTCACTTATAATTATCATTATCATATATATATTCATCTTAAATTAGTATTTTATATAAATATTATATTACTATTATATTTTAATTCAAATTAATATACTATAATATTTATAATTCCCATTATATATTATTATTAAAATTTATATTTATAATTCACTGTAATTTACAAAAAAAAATAATTCCAAATCATTAATTGATTATATTATTATATTACCCACATATGTTATAAATATATTTTTTATTAATATATATATATATATATATCTGGATAATGTATTTATGTTTTAATAAATTCAATGAACGTTTTATTCCTTGGATAATAAAATATATTCAAAAATAATTATTGTATTTTTTGAAATTAAAAAAAAAATTGTTTTAATATAATTTCTTTAATAACTATAAATTTCACACTAAAATAAAAATCTTTTTGTGTGATTAAAAAAATCACATGAATTAAAACTTTATTAAGATCAACCTATAATTTTTTTAATAACTCTGAGAATTCACATTATTTTTCCTTATAAATAATAAAATAGAATTTTCCCTAAATAAATTTAAATAAAATTTTAAATATTATATAAACATAAAATATCTAATTAGAACTTTTATTATTTCTAAAATATTAAAAAAATCAATCCCAATAGTTACCTCTCACGAAAAGGCCATATTTTTTCTTCTTTAAAAACCAAGGCTTCATATCCAATTATATCACTCACAAAGATGATTTCTAAATTATCACTTATATATATTCTCACTATATTATTATTTGGTGGATCTTTCATCATGTTCGGTCGTGATGAATCATTCTATAATCTTGTTTTTTTTCTTATTTACTATATTTTATTGTCCCCTTGTTCATTTATTCATAATGTGGAATATTTTATTTTCATAGAAATATCTCAATGTACTAATATAATATTTATTTATTCTATTTTTATGGTGTTTATAGTGAAAAAAATTATTTTTATAATAATTGCATTATGTTAAATATTTCATAGTTTTGTTTAGATGTGAAAAAAGTTATTAACACAGCATTTATTTAAATGGAAAATTTTATACTAATACTCAGGATTTTACACATAGCTTGTTTTATTTTGATGTTATTGATACTCATAAGTAGAGAAGACTTTATCTAATGAATATCACAACTGATAATCTCTAAGATGGGAGATCATGAGGATAGACCCGCAAGTAGGTATCCACATATTTACATGTCACTAGGTATTCATATATGAGGATGTAATAATGATCCTCATACTAGGTATTATTATTAATGGATATCATGAGTCATGTACTTTGATGTATTGATGAAAAATTTGATGATATATGCTCACAGTTGGGTAGGGTACGTTAGATGTGTCATGAGTGATATTACATTAACGAATAAGTCAATATTAGATTTATCACTTCCTGTTTAATGAAGATTATTTCTCAATCCCTTAGATTGGAATGTAACTATCAAACTAAAATTCCATGGCTATAGTGATTGATAGATTTATTTTATAAATTCAAATAAAAATATATCTAGCACATTGGTTGTTACATGAGTATGTAACCTTCTTCATTTAAGATATCTTGAGAAAGATATTATTTTATATAGTGAGTGTCTTTAACCAACCTTGATTACCCAAACCTTCCCTAATCCGAATCGGTCTAGACATGACCTGAGGAAATTCTTGATCTCTATGAACTGGTGGAAAGCACCTGGGCATCAAAAACTGACTTTTGGAATGATTTTTCTACAAAGAACCTGAAACAAAGTGATAAATATATGGTACACGTCAGTATTATAAAAACAATACAACAGTGTATATGTACAATAAATATGAAAAAATTTGTCAAAATACATAAGGGAAATTTAATAACTCAAAAATTTAAATTCCCAACTCTATGTGACGTAATGTCGCCTCCAAACTGCCACTCCCTATTAAAAAACAAACTTTTCACTTCTCTATGGTGCCTTGGATTTACCCGCATTAGATAAAATAATATCCATATATAATCAAAAGTGTATGTGGGGTGTGAGAAAAATATCCCAATAATATCCCACAAAGTGTTTCATATAAATACATTAAAAAATAAACCAGTTATACTCAAATAATTTAAAATAATAAATGAGATATCTTTTATCATAAATCCTGAATAAAATAACCCTTCCAAAATTTAACAAATCATGTCAAAAATATGTTTCCAAATAATTTTATCACAAACACCAATAAATCATTTCAAATATAACTAATAGGGAAAAAATCCCATGAGTACTCACAATTATAGGTCAATGAGGATCCACGTTACATTATCATGATTATTAATCCAACTAATGTGAACATTACCCTGTAAGAATGGGTTGAGGGAATAATTCTATGCATTCAAGAGTGGATAATTTCCATAACTTTGGAAAAATGGTTCACACATTTCCCTAGAAAAATAGGGCTAGGGGAAAAGATTTCAACCTTGAGGATGGATCTCGTACTTATCATCAATCATGTTTGTGCTTACCACAATAATATCATTCAGGGTAATTTTAACTTTGAACCCATTTGTATCATGATTTAAAACCATTTCCATCAAAAATATCAAGGGGGTATTTCATTTTCAAAACCATATTAAAAACCACCTTATTTCATCAAAACCATTTTCGTGCCTTTGACCAAATTTTGAAATAAATTTAAAAGAGCAAGAAAGAAAGGATCATAGCACAAAGTTGAATCATGAAACCAATTACCTTAAAACCCTTGGAATTAACAATGCACGTGGAACAAAAAAAATCCAAGATGATGTGAGGGTCTTCTGAATCAAGAATGGATCCAAAAAAATCATTCCCAAATAAGAATCTCCAATTCAAAATTTCTAGAATAATGGTAGATAGAAAAAAAAACAAATACCTCAATGATTCCCAAATAACACACAACAACCAATCTATATTCAGACAACAAATCCCAATTCAATGATGGTTTTATAAGAAACCCAATTATATCAATCCAAAAACCATAGATCTAGCATCAAAAGCCTAAATATGGGTTTTTTTTAGGATAGAGGAGTTGATCTAGAAGATCAATAAAGAATGATTAATAATAGGAACATACTTTTAAATACTAGATTTAACACCCAAAGATCTGTCAAAATCCACCACCAAGAGGATAGAAATCACTAAAATATCTATTTGGACTCTCCTAAGTTGAAAACCAAATTCTTTTAAGAAAGAATGATAGAAAAAATATGATTTTTCTAGTATGAAAATAAATTTTCAAAATAATTAATACATGTCGCATGGTTTGGCCACTTGGTTTTCCAAATCATGTTTCAATTGTGTGTCCCTTTCTCGGCTACTAGAAGATATGTATAGTTTTTCCTCATGGTTTTGAAATTCATGTACCAACCACGCATGGCCTCAATATCCAAATATTCCTCATTTGAGAGGTGTCCCACATGGTTTTCACTAACCATGCTCCTAACCATGATCCTTCCTATAGAAATCCAACATAATGTTCATGGTTTCATGGGGAGAATTATGCAGTTTTCACAAACAATACACCAACCATTAAAAGGCCCAAGAAACTCTAAAAACTCCAAAAGTTACCCCAAATAACCAGATATTAGACCTAAATAAAATATGATAAAAAATGTTGTGAGTACTTGAAATTAACATTGGGATGTGACAATTCTCCCCACCATATTTATTTTTTCCCCCAGAAATCAAAGTCGAAGAAGGATAGCCCCCAAAGAGGTGAGGACACTACTCCCACATCAAATACTCCCTCTCATAAGTCCCATTAGAATAAGAACTAGTGATACCACAATAATAAAACCAATGGTATATAAATCCCACATAGAACCTTCACTTGAGAATCAATAACTCAAAATAGTTGTTTAGTCACAGACATGTCAGGTTCTATGTCGAGGACTTCCAAGTTCAGAACATTAGATGAGTCCAGTTGATACTTTTTGAGTTGAGAGACATTGAAAAAATTATGAATATAAGACAAATTAGGTGATAAATCCTTGTGATAATGCACCTTTTCATGTTGTTTCGTGATCTCAAATGGTCCCAAAAGCATAGGAGTGAGCTTTATTTACTTTTTAAGTCGTCAGTGATCCAACTAGGTAGAGACTTTCAAGAACACTTAATCACCAACAAAAAACACAAAATTATTATGATTTTAATCTAAATAGTACTTATATCAGATATAACGTGTCTCCAAGAACGGAAAAATCAGTTGGAACTACATCATTGTCTCTTGAACCAAATTCATCACAACCAGGGAAGTTTCTCCAAGATCGGGAAAACAAAGAGGAGAGTTGAAAGGATGCCCATAAAAATCTCTAAAATATGAATTTTTGATGGCTGACTGGAAATTTTTATTGTAAAAAATCAACCTAACCCAAATAGATATCCCATGTATCTCTAAAGTCAAAGACACAAGAAAAAATAATTTACTCCATAATCTAATTTGATCTCTATGTATTCCCATACATCTAGGGATGATATATTATGTTCAACTGGAGTTGAGTACCCATGGTCTCCTCCTTCAAACCATAATAGGTAAAATGAGGGTCTCTATTTTAGATAATATACATGTGAATCCCATGCATCCTTACAATATTTTTCACATAAAACTTTCCTAGGTACTCCACTTTAATGGTGTCATGGGTCACTATGAAATGAGTTGATTAGATCAACCGATAGATCACCACCTAGATGGAATTATTACCTTTGGGATTTTTAGGTAAAACAATAATTAAATCCATTGATATTTTATTAAAATTATAAGTTATCATGAGAGGATTCTGAAGAAAACAAGAAATATTTTGGGGCTCATCCTTGATATGTTGGAAAAAAATAACATTGAGACACAAATTTGGAAATGTATCATTTCATATCTAGCCACCAAAAATGAAATTTCATGTCATAAAACATATTTTTAGTTTCATTATAAATATCCCACAAATAATTCTTAAAATCTCCCAAAATATACTTTCTCACAGATAAAGGTACAATATATCATCCCCTGTGGAAAAGGATATGCTCCGAGGAGAGATACCACTCACTGAGGGTCTCCCCACCTTATAAATAATCGATAATACTATGAAACTCATCATCTTACTATTAATTTTGTATAATATTTTCAAGGAGATATGGTGTCACATGAATACTTTCCAGAACATCTCCAAACTTCTCTTCCTTGAATCCCATGTAAATTTGAGAAAAGATTCTCATCATGTTCCTCTCATCATTTTCCTCCTTCACAACTTGAGAGGGTAAATTCTTTCTATGAGAATAAGTATGAATGTTACCTTTCTTGGGTTTGTAGGCAATGTCAAAGTCAAATTACTGTAGGTATTTGACCTAGTGTCTCTTCTAGATATTTAAGTCTTTTTGAGAAAAGATATACCCAAAACTTTTAAGTTCAAAGTAAATGGTAAACCATTCCCTAAAAATATAGTGATACTAAATTTTTAGGGAATACATAACCATTGTGATCTAAAAATCATGAGTGGGGTAATTCATCTCATGTGGTCTAAAATGAAATTATTCATAAGCTACAACATGATCTTCTTATATAAGTACACAACGAAAACATGAACCTGAAGCATTACAGTAAACCACATAGCCTTTACTAGTATTTGGTAAATTCAAAATTATTGATAAGGTTAAACATCAATTAAATTCATCAAAGGATGTATAAAACTTTAAATCTCACAATAACTTTACACCCTTCTATGTGAGAGTGGTCAAAGAAGATTAAATCTATAAAATATCCTTTATAAATTGTCAATAGTATCCCGCTAAGCCTAAGAAGCTACATTTTTCAATGACATTCCACGGTTCTTCTCATGATATAATAGACATCACCTTATCAGAATCAACTTAGATACCATGTTCTGAGATCATATGTCCCCAGAACCAGACTTCACAGATCCAAAACTGGAACTTTGACAATTTAGAATAAATATGGTGGTCCCTTAGAATTCCCAAAAAATACCTCAACATACACACATGACCTAATTTAGTCTTAAAGTAGACCAAGATTTCAACCACAAAAACTATAAAAAAAGGTGTAAATATACTCTTATAATATTCAATTTATCAATTCCATAAAGATATAAGGAGTATTATTAGGAAAAAATGGAATCCTAAGGTACTTAAAATGGTCATACCTACTCTTGAAGGTAGTCTATGGAATATCCAACTCTTTTATTATGAGTTGATGATAACCAGACTGAAGATCAATTTTAGAAAACTATTTTCCCCTTTCAGATGTTTTAATAAATAATAAATGTGAGAAAATGGATATTTTTTCTTGACTATTACTTGATTGAACTTTTAATAGTAGACACATATGTGAAGAGTCTCATCATCCTTCTTGGAAAAAAGAACAAGGGTTACCCATGGTGACACACTAGGGCACGTAAATATATTTTCCCTCAAATAATTCAACTAAATTTCATCTAATTTAATTTAGATAGAGACATATAGTAATATGGCATTGATATCAGTTGAATTTTGGGAACTAAGTCAATCAAGAACTTCACCTCCCTCCCTATAAAAAAAACCTAATAATTCATAAGAAAACACTTCTGGAAACTCATTAACTATTATAAGAAGGTTACCAATTATAGATTCCTATTATAACATGGATGATGAAAAAAACAAAAAAATTACTAAGATCTGGGATAGATACGCCAACTTGACTAGACCTTGGATCCCAATATCCCTAAAACACAAGGGTTATCCCCTTAGAAGCCTTGAAAAAGGCTCATCAATGATAATAATCGATTGTGGTTTCACCTCACTATCTTGAATATGGGAAGGTGCCCCACCATGACCCAAAGATCAAACCATGCACACCACCACTTCAATCAAGTTTTTTTCATCTGTAGGGTTTCCCTTTCATGGTTCATCAATAGAACCCTCATAAGGAATAATTATAAGCCTTTTGGGGGTATGGAACTACACATCAATGGATAAAGAGACATGAAATCCTGACATTAAAAAATCAATTCTATTTTAGTATAATATAAGTAAATTAGATTTATAAAAATAAATACAAAAATAATGGCTGCTATAAAAACTCTCCAAATATAAAAAGACATATTTCCTAATAACTCATGGAAACTTAAGTCTCTTCATGATGAGAACTGGCTAGTTACTCACTCACAACATACCCATTAAGTCCTCATATTCATATCTTCTGCCTATCAATACTTACAAAAATATATAATGACAATGGAAACATACTAACCACCCTTTGATACCAATTTTCACAAACAAAATTGGATTACCCAAACTCTCTATATACCAAATTGGTCCCAATATGGATTGAAGAGTGTTCCTGATCCCAACAGGTTGGAAAGAATTTTCTGTGCATCAAAATCTACCATTGGGAACAATTTTTTCATAAGGAATCTGAAATAGGGTGATAAATATATATAACATGCCGGTATTCTAAAAAAATACAATAGAAGATAGGTACAATCAACCGGAAATACAAGTGCCATGATTCATAAAAATAACCAAATAACTCAAAAACTGCTAATTCAAATCTTTATATGATATGATTTCACCTCCATACTCCCACACCCTACTAACAAATAAACTCATTGCCTCTCTATGGTGACTTTTTTTTACCTTTATTAGATAAAAAAATATCTTCATACGCCCAAATGTGTATGTAGGGAGTGAGAAAAAGATCCTATTTGCATCGCACCAAGTGTTTCATAAGTAGACTATAAAAAAATTAAAAAAATCTCAAATAATTCAAAATAAGGAATGAGATATAGTTTATCATAAATAATAAATAAAACACCACTCCCACATTTTAACAAATAATTCTAATAAAAAAGTTTCCAAAGTATATCAGTAAACACATTAATAAATAATTTTAAAGATAACCAATAATGAAAGTAAGACCATGAGTAAAAACTATTTTAGGTCAATGAGGAACCTTTTTCCATTATTTTGATCAGTAGGCTACCTGGTGTGCACGTTACCCTAGTAGAACGGGCCTAGGGGGTATGACTATTCTACCAAGAGTAGTTACTTGTTGTGTATTATGAAACCTTTTGCATACATTGCACTATCAGAATAAGTATAGGGGAAATATTTAATCCCCAAGGATGGATCTCTACCTCATCATCGATCACATTTGGGTTTACCACAATAATATCATTCAAGGTCATTTTCTCTTTGAAACAATTCATATCATGCTTTAAACGCTTTTCCATCAAAAACATCAAGGGGAGATTCCAATTTCAAAACCATATTCAAAACCACCATATTTCATCACAACCATTTTCATACCTTTAACTAACTTTAGAAATAAAATTAAAAGATTAAGCAAGAAAGGTTTAAAGAAAAAAGATGAGTTTTAAAACTAACTACCGTGAAATAATTTCAATTAATATTTCCCATGATACACAGCAAGCCAAGATGATCCAAGGTTATTAGGAATTGAGAAGGTATCCTAAAACAATAATTCCAAAATAATAACCCTCAATTAGTCATTTCTAGAATAATGGGTGAGAGATAAAAAATACATACCTCAATGATTCCCATAGAATACTCAACAACCAAGGTAGATCTGAATAATGAATCCCAATTTTAGGATGGATTTATAAGAAACCCAATTAGATCATGCCACAAACCTTAGATCGGAATCACTAGGCCCGATATAAGGTTTCATTTTATATGATAGGAGTAAGTCTAAAATATTAATGAATAATGATGAATAACATGCACATAGTTTTGAAAGGCTATATCCAATTCCCAAATATCCATTGAAATCCACCACCAAGAGGAAAATAATCTCTTAAATATATAAGTAGAGTCACCTAAGTTGTGAGACGAATCCACAAGAAGAATAATGAGAAGAAAAAAATATATTTTGGGTCTATAAAGAAAAATTTAGAATAATCAATACACGTTTCACTTTCTGTCCACATGATTTTCCAAACCATGAAACAACTTTGCATCCCCCCTTCTGGGCTACTGTAAGAGTTACACGGTTTGGATGCATAGTTTGATAAACCATTTTCCAACTGTACATGACCCCACAATACCAAAATGGACTATTTTAGGGGTAGGGGGAATAGTCTGTACAAATCATGCACCCTCCTCTGGTACTACGACACAAGGAACATAGTCTCTTAAGGAGACCTGCATGGTTTTCTCTAACCATTCCCCAACCGTGAAGAGGCCTAGAAACCTCAAAAAACTCCTAAATTTACCCAAAACAACTCGAGATATGACCAAAATATAATATTATCAAAAAAAACTTGTGAGTTCCTGAAATCAACATCGAGATGTGATAGTGAGCATTCATATGTAGCTGTAATAATTATGACATTAATTTTTTCCTTTATGGGTACCTTTATATATTGGTAGATATTGATATTGGACTTTAGGAGATATCATCTAATTCCACTAAGGAAGTTACGTAGAGGTTCACAGACTTATTATTTACATTAATCTCATTTAGATTCTATTTGAATTTAAAAATTTAAACATATGTTATTCTCGAGATCGAGAAGTAAATTTTATTAAGGATTTATTGATCGCAAATATTCAGTCACCATATTTATGTGAGATGAATATAAAATAAATAATTATTCATAGTAAAATGAATATAATATTTATTTATTTACTTTTTGAATGAATAATTATTAATTTATTATTTGAGTTTAGGTAAATTTCAAGGAAGGTAGATGGAAAAGGTTATACGCCCAATAACAAAAAAATATATAATAATTAAATATCAGTTAAATAAATAAGAAATTATTTATTTGATTAAATGATATTTATTTGCGCAAGTCAGTGCATTCCATTATATATTATTATTATTATTATTATTATTATTATTATTATTATTATTATTATTATTATTTCCATTGGGAATATATTAGTTTTATTAATTTATTAAGGTCCTTTATGTAATAATCAATATTAAACCCCAACTCTATATATACCCACTTATATCATTTTTTTATATATGGTGTTAAATTATTTGTTTTGTGCATAAAACTTTATATCCCTAGATAATTATCTTGATAAATAACATACCTAGGGTTCCTCTCAAGATTTAGATAATTACTTTATATCCTTCCTCCCTCACAAGAATGAGATAATAGGAGACATGATTTTCAAGACTGAAGAATCACTAGTTGCAATCAAGACAAACAACACAATTTGATAAGATCATATGTTCTAGCACACATAGTTCAATTAGTGTTATTCAAAAATCAATGAGCACATGTGGATTACCACTATATGGATTCTACTTTGGATCCTCTTAGCACAATGACAGTACAACTCTTGTGAGCTTCGAGTGATCAATATCTTTATCAAGGAAAGAATTTCAAGATCAAGGTAATTATTATTATTAAATTAATTATTAATTTAATATGGAAAATATCTATTCTATGTTTTAGGATACTTTTTTTAATGAATCTTTTTTTCTCATAATAATTTGTAATATTTAAACGAATATTTTCAAAGATAGGTGTTGATTCGGCATGAGATTATGGGGCCCATTGAGGCTCTGTATTGGTAAAATAAAAATATTACATATGTTATATCACACAAGAATAGTTTTTTTGAAATAATGGAAAAAATATTGAATATAATCTAGTATCATAAATCTAAGACTGACATTGAATCTAGAATATGGGTTTTACCCTAGGCTTGACATAACCTTTTTTGGTAACGGGCGTTTTGTTTAAGTGAGGTCATGGGCATGAAGAATAAAATTTATTTATTTATTTATTTATTATTTTGATGTAGTGACCTAAAAATAAAATTATAAAGTCTATTTTATTTAAAATCCCTAGGGTTAGCTACATAACCCTATATATTTACAGAGCATCTGTTAGATGAAAAATTAGAAAAATAAAATGGATTAAGGATCGTGATCGATTGCCTGAGGGTTGTTTTTTCCAATGAATCTCATGGATCTCACTAATGATGACAATAAAAATCCATTATTCTTTAATGGTAAATCCTAATATGAGGTAAGGAATTTTTCCCCATTGTTTTATTTTCCTTTTTTGATTATCTCGAGATGAATGCGAGTCAAATCCACCAACAGATTGATTCATGGGTCGTTTATGCTTATGAGTTCAGGTTCATCTTCCTGGGGATATTGGATAATTTATATTATTTTTTTATTATTATTTATTGGTTCTTAATTCATAATTATAATGGAAATGAATCAAGTCCAGCTCAAACAATGGTCTAGGTTCATTCCGCTTGTGAGTTTTAGGTTTTTCTCCCACCTTTCAGCGTGCGTTCATCATCAGCATTCCATTTGGATGGTGGTTAGAAGAATACCTGGTGGAAGATCATTTCACAATTTATATTTGGTACAATGAATCCTCACCATAGGTTTGGGTTTGTGATTGATGAGACAATCCTGGTATGGTAAGAACTACGAGCGTTCGGGGTTCAGATCAGAGACTCGTAGTTCTTGGTTTGGCATGCGGCTATGGTGTGGTGTGACAGTTAGTGTTTCCCAAGAAGTAGATATATCTAAAATCTTACCATCAGTAGAGAACAGGGTTTCTTAAACCTAGATCCATGATTATGGGTAAGAATCATCATGGAATCGGTGGTAGTGTAGGTGCGAGAAAAAACACAAAAATAATAAGGGATTATCTAGAAATCCAAACTACACGGCGTGCAATTCGGGAGTACATATCACATACTCCCCTATGTTTGGTGGATATGGTTTCTGTGTAGAAATAAATATCATATTCCATGTGGTTTTACGACACACCATGTAACCCTTAGTTGGTCATCTTATCATGAATAGAGAGTACATGCCCTATAATCCATGTGTTACTTCATGTCATGGGTTCCAAATCACACATTATATAAGCCTTGGTGGAAGGCTTGGCATGTACAAGGATTACACACATAGTAGACCTTGTGTCTCTACACACCATATGTTATAGGGAACACTCCCTGTACTACATAAGGTATATGTCCATGGGTAGATGGCACACACTGAGTGCCAACCCCTCCCCCTACACATCATGTGATGTAGAGTTCACACCAAGTACTCTGAAAATTACTTGGACATTGTAAGTATACATGGGAAAACCCTATGTACATGTCCATGGACTATATTACATGGGAAATACCAAAATTCATGCTGAGTTCTAGAACAATCCAAACATATTGTGTACCCTTATGGTACATGATATTTATTTTGTGTAAATGAATATCATGTGAGTGAGAGGCATGGGAAGTGATGGAATTAGTGAGAAATTTCATGTACCACTATAAGAAATTACATGTACTCCTTGAAGGGTATGTTGGAACCCTCATTATTCACAGTTTATCTCTGGTATAATCTTGGGTGAATTCCCTTGAACAATTTCAGTGTAGACCAATATCTATTGAGTTTTTTCTCTCGGTCCATCCCTATGAGGGTATATTGTGGAATTACCTCCTTAGTATAGGATTGTGATACTCTCTATGAATTTATTATTGGATAGAGTTTTCATGAATCTCTTTTTGAGTCCTAGGGTGGGATCCTCTATCATATTTCTTTCCCTAGGTAGGGCTTATGGAATCATTGTGACCAACTTACGTAGGCATATGATCCCCTACTTAGAAGTTTATTCTAGATTGGGTTTACGAAATCCCCCATAATCCCTGGGTGTGATCCCCTTTCTATGTATTGATCTCCTTGGAGTATTATATAGTACTTACTTGGTGATACCCAATAAACATGACCTCTATGAAAAGAACCATCCATGATATCATGGATCATGGGGCGTGATCTATTGGATGAGTGTTACCCTAAATCCTCATGAAGAATCTTATGTCAGATAGTATGGTTGATACCTCTTTGAGACATGGAGTCTATCTTGAGTATATCTGGGTTTTTTTGTTCTTATTTATATGTCTCATATCCTGATTAACATACCTTGTGATGAACTGACTAATCCATTTATGCTTTATGTTTGGTTATTTTGGGGTGTCCTACCGGGCATTGTTATACTCACCCATGCATTAGTTCTGCCCACACATGTCATGTCTTATATAGACAATGGGCATTTTTACGAAGTCCATGTAAGACTGTGATAAGGTAGAGAATAGTTTGGGATAGATAGATTGTGTTCATACAAGGTGTTACATTTTACATTAGTACCCTTCTACTTATTAGGTTATACTTTTCTAGTTTTTGGTGGGCTTATATTTGGCCCCTTATGCTTTTTGGTAATTTTATCATACTCTAATGTGGAAAAGATGTTATGTATGAATTATGGTATCTGTTTTATTTTACCTTTTAAAATTATATTTGAATTTAGAGATGTGTACATGCATACAAGTACTTAGTCTAAGGCCTCCCATGTTTGAGATATACCTACTCAGTGTTGGTCACTAGCCCCTAGACTATTCGAGGTGGGATTGGGGTGTCACACTCATTTTACTTCCAGCCAGGTGGGAACCAGTGGGTCAAGTCAAGATAGAGTGGTATCCAATCTAGGTTTATATTAGGAATATAATTTGGAGATATTATATCAATGAGGTTTGGATTGGGATTTATAGAAATAGTATAAAAGTTTTTCAAGTTAAACTCTCAGGTCAGGGACTCCAATTTCAGTGTGGTGGTTGATGTATCCATTCACCAAGACTCTGATAGCCTACTTGTTGACATGGTATATGTTAACACTAGTTGTAGGGAAAACATTGGTACATTCATCATATAGGAATGGGTTGAGGTTTCCATGTCATTCTTGAGTCATCTCCCCTAGATATACTCTTTAATTAGGGTGTATCTTGTCTCTTTGAATGATATTTTCAGGACACTAGCCAGTGAGTTTTCTGAATAAAATTTGAGAGTATGATCTGATGGGTAATGAGGATTCCCTAAAGTGTTCTGGTTATGATTTATTTTTCCTTCTAGGTGGAAATAATGTGGTTCTCTCGCCCAATAATCAGTACATATACCCACTTCCGTTGGTTCATGTGGATGCATCATGTTAGACTAAGCCATGTATGGATCTGTTATGGATGGATGATGATATGTAGGGAATTAACATGTAACATGACCTTCCATTTCAACGATTTCTTGGTATACAGGGAAAGAAGGACCTGTTGTGTGTATATGTGTGAGTAGGTCATGGAACAAGAGGCTACATCATTCACAAAGGCCTCGAGGATAACATACTCTATCGATGAAAAGGTGTTTTTATGTTTGTTATGGACATAGACATATCACGTGGGATTATCCTGCCCATTATATAATATATAGAGATATGGTCGATAGACTACCTAGGAAGAGGCGAGGGCTAGATAAAATAGGTGCATAGGTCATTGGGCATGTCTGATTAGCTTGGAGAGAAGTAGGGGTGGTTGGAAATTTGATCTGTTCCCACCACCACCCTCATGTGTTCCATACCAGGCTCAGGGAACTGTTGGATTGGGAAATGGGAAATTAAGGGTGTTGGAGTCTTATTACCTAAAGGATCTGGGAGTGATTCAAGGTATGATCTATGTATTCTCTACATTATTTATAGTACTGTTAGATATGGGTGTGAGTAACTTTTTCTTTCCACTTCTATTATTCTAAACTTAGAAATTATGGCTGAGCCCTTGACTTGGACCTTATGTTTGGAGACTCCATCAAATAGGATTAGTGATCACGCACTTCTATCGATAGTGTGACCTAACTCTGGAGGATAGAGATACCCTCACATAGAAAATTTTCATAGCGATGGTGGGACCCTATGATGGTTTCCTCAGTATATACAGGTTTTCTACCATCCATACTCAGTTGATTATTACCAATGAGTGTTATAGTGTATCTAAGTTTTGGGGGGGGGGGTTTTATCATTTGGTAAGGAGTTATCCTAGTCAGACTAGGATGATCTCTTTTATAGGAGGATGCAACTAATTTCTTGTAGTTGGTTGTATGACCCTTGGAGTAGTGGATTCCATGAGATTTTAGTTTCATACGGTGTTTTAGGAGAATGTAGATGCCTTCCATGAGAATGTTTCATGCTTATCTCCCCATATAAAGGTTTTTTCTATATATAATTGAAACAGGGATGTCCCGATATCTATGCTAGTATATAGAATGAACTTTTACCTATTTGAGAGATGAATGTGTGGTCGGAGAGATCTAAAGAGTAGGGGATTTTTTTAAACCCATTTATTTTACCTAGGAATCCCAATATTATTTTCCTAGAAGGTGGATAAGAGAATGAGGTTAGGTTTGGATTGAAATTATATAAACTGTGTGACTTTCAGGGGGAAGTTTCCACCTTCGAGTATCAATGAATTCTTTGACCGGTGGTTAGGGAAAAATTTGTTCCCATAGTTTGACCTTAGAAGAGGTAATCATCATATCTATATTTGATAATAGAATGTACTAAAAGTGGATTTATAAATATTATACAATTTATTGAGATCCTGGTGATACCTTTCAGAAATTTAAACGCCCCAGCTTGTTGTGGTACTTATAAACCATGTCCTTAAAACCCTTATTGGATTGATTCATGGTATTCTCTTCTAATTAAATCCTAGTGTACTCGACATCAGTGGGGGAGCATACGAGAAACTAAAGGATGGTTCAAGGAATTATTTGAGAGTATTAGATTTATGGGATCTATTGAAGTATCAATTATAGATTTGGTAGGTCCAATTCTTGGGATATATCATCTCATGTATGGTAGTTCCAGTGGACCAACAAATTTTGAGGTAGTACTAGCTTGAGAGCCACCCCAAGGCCATGGATAGAGTAGCGGATGCTTGTAATGAATCTTTTCATCCACTCATTTTGGGTGAGGTGATGGAATAGTTTACCCCTTTATAGTTGAACCTTGAGGATGAGGATAGTATAGAGTATCATTATTCAATTTTTATTATCCCTATAATTCTTCAGTAGGTTAGGGAGGCATTTCTTTGAGATATTTATTGCGAGGTCTTGAGTGACTAAATTTTTACTAGATGTGTTCTTAATGTATTTTCTAAAGGTGGGGAGTGCATTATATTTCATAGGATTGATGATGACACCAGTCATGAAATGAAATTAGGTGATGAGAAGTTTGATTTACTATAGAAATATATCCAGGTGAGATAAGGATGTACAAATATATTTTAGCAACAAGTTTAGTGGCCAAGGATGTTGTAATATTGTTATTGATTTTAAATCATGATGCCTCACCTATCAGTAGGTAAAGGACGAGGTTCCCAAAAGTAATTGTAAATGGGATTGTATATTGTTTGTTTTAATATTGAAGCTTTCAAGATCAATGAGGGTTCATCACACTAACTAATTTTTCATCGATCAACTCACCAAGTTGGACTACTTCTTAATAATTTGAGAGTATATCTTAGTAGAGAGTTTGGAATTATTGTGTGTACAGGAGGTAGTTCATATTCATGGAATTGCCTAGATTATCATTTAAAACCGTGATTATCACTTAACTTTTTGGTTAGAGAGAGGATACAAGAGGCTTTGTGACACATTTTTGGTTTCACATGGATTTTCCACCACAGGAAATTTTCCAGGTAAAGTGGATCATTTAGGTTATATAGAACATACTTTATGATTTTATGTTAGCTTTGGGATATATATGGGAGGATAATATACCTTAAGAGGAGTTTGTGTATCAAAAAAAAAGATAACTCCACCATTAGTTTATCACCATTTGAGTCCATGTATGAGAGACCCTGAAGATCACCATTGTACTAGTCAGAGCTAGTGGGAGGCAGTGCTAGTGGGCCTAGAATTGGTGATAGATATGGTTTTAAAGGTATAAGTTCATATAGATGTTTATTAGGACTTCCCATTAATTTCTAGATCTATTTTTTGACCAACGACTGCAGGCTTTGGAGTTTGAGGAGGTGATCATATATTCTGATAGATGTCCCTTCATCAAGGATCATGGGGATTTAGCCAGGATAGCGATCTATATCTGATTTTTCTTAACACCTTTTTCTAATTATTGTGATGGGTTAGGGAGGTGTTGTACCACTTTACCCTAAGACTATAGTTACACTAGGTTCTTGGTGATTTCTACATGATATAGCTAAGTATACAGGTGAACAACTCATCGTATGATGTCCACCAAGTTGGGTTAGATGTTGAGGTTGGAAATACCATTTCAAGGAGGTTAAGGGGCCTAGTGGAATTCAAGAACTAGTGAAACACTACAAAAAAATGAGTATTTAGTGTTGTTTTATTAGGAGTGGTTTAAAAAACCGCTACTAATATTTTTTTAAAAATTTCTGTGGTGGTTTTTTATAAATCACCGCTAAATAATTACTTTTTTTTCAACAGTCAACACTCTCCACCTCTCCTGACACCCCTGACCCCCCCCCCCCCACCTCATGACTCCCCAAATCCCTATCCTCCCATGAATATCCAATATCCACTGACTGTCATCGTTCCAACCTCGTCATCATCCTTCTCCACCAATCGCCACCCCTCGCCTCGCCTCGTTGTGCCCCGCCGACCCTCACCACCCCTCATCTCGCATTCCCTCACCACGCCTCACTCTGCTAGGTATTTTACATGGATATCCAAATCTGTTGTTTTATATTACACATATTTTTATGTTCAAAAGAATCAATACACCCTTTAAATATAGTATCTTGTGTGGGAATACTTATCTTGTGTTGTATGGAGTCACATGACCTGCAATTGAATGTGGTCATGTTTAGGTGATTCCTTGAGGCAGAGTAGTGGATGAATGACTATGTTTTTTTTAGGTTAAATCAGTGAGTTGACTCTATTAATACAATTTGGTCACATTATTACGTTTTTGATCAATATATTAAGAGTTTTGCTAGATCTTGCAGTGTTTCAATGTTTTTCTATGACCCAATCACGCGATCGGTTGCTCACAGGGTTTTCCATGGATCAGTTATGTGATCAAAAAATGATTGAAGTCACATGATTGGGGTCAAATAAATTGATTCATATGAAAGGATTTTATGACATATCTCATATGAAATGGTATATCTAGACTATGTATTATGAAGGAGATATATTCTTGGGGTCACATACACAGGCTCTTGCAAGGAGGGTTATGCGTTATCAGCCACATGAAGGAGTTATATGCTTGTGGTTACGTTTCACCAGGGTTTTTGAAATTATATTTCTCAAAAAAGTATTCACATATAATTGTACTCAAATAGTTCATTATTGGTGAAAACATGTAGTATTGAACATATAAATTCATTGATTTTAAAAAATATTTTAGAGTTCTTTGTCATTGTCTAAGATTTATTTTGGTAAATTTAATTGTTTAAGTTATGTATGACATTAAATTCATGAATAGGAATTTATTTTTATTTATGTATAGATTTGATTAGTGGAATATCATCTTATCTATTGTTCATTTTAATTTACAATAAAGAGGTAAATGACTCCCATTTAAGATTATATAACCTCAGTTAATTTTTATATCCAATGTTCATATCCTATGGTCATTATACATCTATTAAATGTTGAAAATTCCTTTCAAAGGTGAATAAATTCAGTCTAACAGATTCATTTATCGGTATAAGGTTGGTGGTATCATACTTTTACATAAATTTTTTGGGTTTTTTCATTAGGTTTTTTTTGTTTAATATTATATACTTTCCCTATATTTCTCCTAAAAGAGATAAAATCCAAAATTAATTGTTGGAATTCAATTCTAGACATGATAGGAGACCTTCATATCTAGTTGGAGGTTGATTAACTCAAAAAAACACCACATGGGTCTGTTTCACTACATTCCTTAATGACTTTCACTTTGTGACCTAAGCACCACTAATTCATTTTAGGATTTTATTTAGCTAGTTAACCTTTATAAAGTGAGTTAATAAAATGATGTAGTGGAACATATTATCTACCATGTCACATCATATAATTTTGAAACTATATGGCTTAACTGATTAAATTAATTGAATAATGGATTGAGTGTTATTTTTATCCTTGAATGTAGTTTAGAAGGGATGTGATTACATAATTAATAACATCTATAATGTACATTAAATTACTTATTTTTTATTAATTTAAGGACATGACATTCATTAACATTCACTTGGAATATACAGACATGATGTTCTTTATTTCTAATTGTAATTAATGGAAATGATAATTTATATTATTTATTTGGAGTCTCTATACATGATTTTCCTCTTTATTATTCATAATTAATGGTCATGATATCCCATGTTGTCAAAAATTAATTAATGGACATGATTTTACACATTTTCCTTTTTCAAATCAATGGGCATGGCATCCTTTTAAAGTCAGACATTGTCACTATGACATAGAGATATTTGAATTTATATTTCCACTAAAGATCATAGGACTATCCTATATAGTTTTACCTTCATCATAAAATTTGGAAAATATGGTTTCAGTACATCCCCTTGTATATGGAATTTATTTATTTATTTATATAGGAAAACCTTATTTAATATATTCATATATTTTTTAAACTGTATATATGAATCTATTTTCCTATTTAGTAATAGTTTTGTGTTTTAATTTTTTTAATAATCAATAGGTACATTGTGATATATATGGATAAAGTTGGATCACATTGCCAAGTAACACACCTCAATATGCTAAGGGTTTAGATGATTTTTTATATTTTTCAATTTCCAATCGATTCGTTGATGGGAGAATAATATGTCCATGTCCTAAATGTAAATTTAGATAATGTTTGAATAGATATGAAGTTTATGAACACTTGATATTGAAGCAATTCCCTACTCAATATTTGTGTTGGACTTGGCACGAAGAATCGAATGTTACAGAAAGGTTGAGAACAGATGTCAATCCATAGAATGAGCTCCCAACTTCATCGACAATGGAAAATGAAATGCAAAACCTTATAAATGATGAATTAGGCATTACAATACACCAATATCAACATAAAAATATATCAGAACAACCAGTTCAGGGTTCTACAAATAACAATGTGACAAGTGATGTTTTTGATACTGTAGGTCAACCAGATCAAGATTGTAATATATCATTAGATCCTCCTCTTTATTCTATAGAGACTAATTCAAGAGAAAAATTCACTGAGAAAAATGCATTTCACGGTTTAGTTGATGATGGAAATCAATATTTTAGTAGTGGATGTTTGAAATATTCAAAACTTTATTTTCTGCTGAAGTAGTACCATATCAAATGCCTATTTGGAATTACAAATAAGGTGATGTCCATGATATTGGAATTGTTGTGTGATTAATTTCCTAAAGAAAACATCCCTGAATTTTTTTATGATAAGAAAAAGGTTGTTAACAGACTTGGTCTAAATTATAAAAAATACATGCGCATCCCAATGATTGTATGCTTTATTGGCGAGAGGATTGAAGAAGACCAGATTGAAAAAAAAATCTTCTTCTAGATGGTAGTCAATGGGTGATGTTGGAAGTATGAATCAACATAATACCATGAATAATAAGAAAAGGAACACACCTGCAAATGTTTTACGTTACTTTCCTTTAAATCCTTGATTTAAAAGATTATTCATGTCATCGAAAACCAAAAAACACATGAAGTGGCATTCTATAGATAATAATAATGATGGGTTAATGTGACATCCACAAGATTAACAATTATGTAATAAATTTGATTCATTACATCCTTATTTCTCATCTAATCCTAGCAATGTTCGATTGGGATTGGCTACTGATGGGTTCAACCCATTTGGGACTTTGAGTACCAATTATAGCATTTGGATAGTTGATTTGATCCCCTACAATATACCTCTGTGGATGTGTATGCAACAAATTTCATTTACCATTTTGATGATTATTCCTATAAAAAAATCCTATAAATGATATTGATGTATATTTTTAGACTTTAATTGAAGAATTATAGGATTTATGGAGAAATGGTGTTAGACATATGATTCTTTTTCTAAAACAATGTTAAAAATGCAAGAAACTCTAATGTGGACCATTAGTGACTTCCCCGGACATGGGAATTTATCTGGTTAGAACACTTATATGGGTTTGGATTGTCCTATTTGTAACTTTTATTTTGATCCTAAATAGCCACCTAATAGTAGAAAATGGTTCTTCTTGTGCCCTTGAAGATATCTCGATCCATCTCATAGATTTCAGTTGAAAAAGTCAAAATTAAATGGTTTCATTGATCGTAGAACACCTCCAAAGTTGTTAACTTGTTCTAAAATATTGGCACAAATTAGAAATGTGGAAAAAAAATGGGAAGGTTCAAAATTTGAATGATATTGGGAAACGATTTTGAAGTGCATCGTCAAGTGAAATCAAAACGCAATAATGGAAAAAAACACATTATTTAAAATTCTGTATTGGGAATTTTATTTGTTGCAGCATAATCTTGATGTGATGCATATTGAGAAGAATTTTTGTAACAATTTGATCTTCACATTGCTAAATGACCATGGAAAGTCGAAGGATCATCTTAATGCTTGAAAATAATTACAACCAATAAACATAAAGTGTGATATCTGGCCATATGATAATGAAAAGTATTCTATGGAAATTTTTGCAATGAAAAATAGGGATAAAGATACATTACTCATAATTTTAAAATATGTGAAGGTATCTTATGGGTATTCAAGTAACATCATAGGGTGTGTTGACTTAAATCATTATAGGTTACATGGATTTAAAAGTCATGATTCACATATTTTTTTGCAGCAGTTACTACCATTGGCATTGCATACATTATTACTTGAAAAGTTTACTACTGTTTTACTCCAATTCTGTACATTTTTCAGACAACTATGTGAGAAATCTCTATATCTATTTGATCTTTACAACCTTGAGGATATATTTTTATTGACACTTTGTGCAATGGAGATGATCTTTACTCTATCATTTCTTACTGTCATGATGCATTTAACTGTTCATTTGGTTGAGGAAGATAAATTTGGAGGCCCCATACATTATTGATGGATGAATCCAATTGAGAGGTACTTTATTTATATATTTATAAGTTAAATAAAAAATTCTTAGAACTTAATTTGTAATGCCCCAACCCCAAAAGCCCAGAGTCGGTGCATTATTATGTATCATTGGAATGATCACAAAAGACCAAGTCCCGAAAGACTGATTAGTTTAGTAGCCTTGGAAGTACTAGATATATTCATAAGTTTTACATTACATCATAAAATGGAAAACTACAACAACATTGTTTCCATAGGCAACACTGAGATCCCATAGAATATCCATGCAGTTCAGTCATAATATACTTCTTCACATCCTAGAAAGAATAAAACATAGAAAGGGGTGATCTCAGATGCTCAGTAAGGATAATATAGCGGAAACTTTCATAAATAAGCATAAACATTTAAGGCAATGTATAAGACTAAAACAAAATCATTTTAAACTTGAACTTCAGCATAATATGGAAAAGATAAAATCAAATAATTCCATTTAATTATTCACATGGATATTCCACAAGATGAATAATCACATGCAATATCAATAGCCACTTTCATAATGATGGAATGCATAATGCCAGACTCTCAAAACCGCATAGTCAAGGCCTTGTGCCAAGACTACAAATAAGATTTTGGCAAGGCCTTGTACCAAGACACTACTTTGTCTCATGAGACCTACTGATGCATCGAGGAGCTATAGTGGTCTCCACCCGTCACTTACTAAGTCCAATGCATTCTTTATATGAAAAGTTTGAAACATAACATAAAAATTCATATTTAAAACTGGCATACAAAATGTCAATACTTTATCCACAAACCATGAATGGTATAAAAATAGCACATCCATAGTCAAAAATAAGTCATTCAACAAAATATGGAAGATTATATTATAACAGATTAACCTCAATCGAGAATAATGAAGGATATTGACATAGATGAAAATAATCTTCAAAAATATTTGAGAGAAATATCCCCTTTTTTCTTGAAAACATTTAAAAGTCACACTATTTTTCAAGAAGCCATTTAAAAATAGATTTTTGAATCAAAATGTCCCATACCACTTTGAAACACTTAAAAGAAATTTTAATTTTAAAACTTTAATGTCCATATAAATAAATCCTTAAAACCATTTTTAAAACAAGGACATTAATGAGAAAGATTTAGAATAATAAATATTTAAAACATTTAAAATGATATTTTAGTTAGAGTTCCTAACAAAAAGAGGGAAACTTGAATACAAATAATTGAGGTCATAAAAACTTTATAATATCATGAGAATAAAGGGATTCATGATATACTATGTCAAAGTACATTATATACACCATATAAAAGTGAATTGGTGTATAACAACAAATAACTCTCACTGGAATGTAAATTGAGATGAAATATCTTATAAAGACCATGTCCTTAGGTTAAGGTTAAATCAAAGACATAATTAAGTGTAAAAAATATAAATACACTCAATATGATTTGATATTCAGTGTAAATCAATCAGAGGACATTCACACATATTCTTGTAAAAACAACACCAATGAATTGGATGTTTAACTCAATAAATGGAGATTGAGTTAAAATTACTCTTATCAAGTTCATATAGATGACTTGAGAATTTATCAATGGAGTGATTATGTGTATCAAAAGTATATATACATAAAGTGGAGTGTAAATTATTAAATAATAAAATAAATAGTGATTCCACACATAATCTTGGAGTAAAATAATCAATGAAGTATGCGTAAACCCGAATGAGTGGAAATTGAAATTTGTAATTCCCTTACCAATTTGGTAACTTACGAAACATACATCCCATGAAAGATGGATCAAACAATGATGATGTAATTATCTATAAATTAAAGTATATTACACATTGAATACAATCATTGGCAGTACACACACCACATGCAATAAATAAGTGGTGAACAATGGAAATCTCACGGAATTAAAAGTGAGATAAGAAACCCCTTACTTTGTAATTTTCCTTGGTCGAGGGTAGGTTAACCTCTTGTATAATGGTGAAATAATTTTTATTAAATTATACAAGAATATATACATTAATATGATATCATATGTGATCTTTTAACATTGCTTTGTTAATAATATCTTAGTATTATCATCGTTTTGGGTGTTAACGGATTCATTTTCTTTATATTATTTGTTATGTGAGTCATATTTGTTATGGATGATATGTATCATATTAATATCTAGAATGATATCAAGTCTCTAAACATTATTTTTAATCATAAAATGAAAATTAGTCTTGAATGGATACGATGGGGAATGAATCTCATCGCGTTCGTGGAGACGGTAATCCGTACGTACGCACGAGCGAAAATATCATTCTTTTGATATTAAAATAATATATAATTGGATGTTATATCATATATACAGAATAATTATCATTTTATATTTATTATTTACATCAATTACACATCATTATTATACCCATACAAATAATAATGTATTGAATAACAATTACACCATGACGTGGAGACGGTAATCCGTACGTACGCACGTATGGTGACATGTCATTAAAAGGATGGATAGAATAATGAATATGGATGTACCATATTTATAATAACATCACAGTATATAGAATATACTGGAGTAATTATTTTAGAATGGAAACAACAAAGAAAAAGGAAGTGTAAGAAGAAAGGAACTTGAAAGAGGTGGTGAGATATTTACCTCTTCTTCGGGTTCTTCCTTTTGATTTGATCAAAAGGGATCCTTAGGTTGGATTTATGACTAAAGTAAGGACACTATGATTAAGTTTTGATAGTTTATAGGGTATTTGGGCATGGTTTGGCCGAGAAAATGGCTTTGAAGGTGTGAATTATAGAGAAGGGGGAGTTCCCTTTTATAAGAGGGGTGAGGGGCACCTTAAAAAAAGATAGGAATGTTATTTTATAATAAAATCATTTTCAGTTTATAATATCTAAAAAGTGGATTATTTAAAGGATAATGTGGGTATGGGTCTAAAAACACTCAACCAATAGGTTTTAGACAGGTTTGGATCACTATATTAACTTTATCTTTTAGATTTAACTCTTAGTTAAATAGTTTGACATTTACCATGTCTCTTTGTATTTTTATATTATATGGTTAATAAACTTACTATATACTTCCAAGAGAACCCCAAGTGGGTAATTAATGATACACCTATAATTATTTTAAGTCTTTTGCCTAAAACTTATATTTTTAGGAATAGAATATCAATTAATAATATAATATTTGTTTTAAAAACTCTTTTATGTCAATTTTGACACTATTTGGTATTTTGTTTTTTCTAAATTTATAACAGCATTATTACTTCAAATAAAATTCATATAACCAACATGACTATGTCATATTAACCTATAAAATTAGTTGAATCCATAAAAAGTCTCAAATCACGTTTATTTGGATATTTATAGTATCAATTAGTTTAATATTTCATTAATTATGTAATTACTGCATCATCATTGTGTCATTAATAAATTAAATTATTTAATATCTAAAAAATATAAATAAAATACCATTATGTAGGAAATATTTTTATCTTTCTAATGAATATTTATAGTTGAATATATCTTATTTTTAACTCTATATGAAAAAAAATTAGTTATTAAACTTTGATTTTAACTCTTTTAACTCTTCCTTGAATTAAATAATAATTAATGTCCTAATCTTATAAAAGTGGAACAAATAGGTTCATATTTTATTCCTAAGGTTTTTTTGTTATAATTATACTTATCCAATAGAATTAGGACATGTTTTAGGGTAATAATAATATCATTTTTACCCTTAATTACCTTATTTACTTTTAACCGTGGTAAATAAAAGTAAAAAGTTATTATTCACCAAAAATTATTTTCATCTTATTAAACCACATTTTACTAACTGATATCAATTGTGTCTCTCGTATTTTTGAAATTCCATTCACAGAACTGGTCAAATTACGTTTTATGTGAATTTGCAAATTCTCCTAGGAGGTGGGTAAAAGACGGTTAAAAAGTTCAATAAAATTTTTAGAAACTGACTCAAATGAATTACATTGAACTTATATAGGTATTATGTATCTATTTTTACCTAAATTAATTTAAATAAAATAAATAATTATTTAAATAAAAATTCGGTTTTAAACTATAACTCAGTGTTTTTCACTATTCATCAAAAATTGAAAGTTTTCAGAAAAATACCAAAAAATCACCCTAAGCTAATTTAGATATTCCGAATCCAAAAATGAAGTCCATTTTGAAAGATAAAATTTATAAAATTTAAAAATGTGGGTATTACTGTTCATAACGGCTAGTTTGATTGGTCGCGGTGTGTTAGAATCTCGAAGTTACGTACAATGTAAGCTATTACATAATTCAAAGGGATACGTAATGTGGAAGCTTGGGGTGTTACATATTTAATACATAATTATGTTTTTTCACAAATATCTTGGTCATTTGAAATCATACGTGAGAGATAAATCTCAAACTGAAGGCTCTATTTTTTAAGTCTATTTGGCAGAGGAGTGTCTTACCGTTTTTTCTAGATACATGGATGATATTGAGACAAGATTTAATCAAGTTGGATGTGTTGGTTACACATTGTTTGAATCTCAAATACAAGGAAAATTAAAAATATTTCCTACTATTGGCCGATCAGTTGGGAGGACCTCAAATGTTACACTCACATAAATAGAATTATTATAGGCACATAGATATGTGTTGCTGAATAGTAAAATTAAAGATCCATTTATTGAAGAGTTGATAATACAAACAAATAGATGAATGAGAGTCCGAATAAGAAATGAGAAAGATATAACAAAAGATGTTAATAAAGAGCTTGTAGAATGGTTTGCACTATGTGTAAGTTCATAAATATTGAAATAAATATGGATATTAGGTTGACGAATATATTTTATAAATATAATAATGAATATTTATTTTTTTATATCATGAATACAAATACTCAAGCTGAGTTTTCAAGAGATTTTAAGATTCTTGCTCGAGGTCCTATAAAACAAGCTATAAATTTCGATGATTACAGCGTGAATGGCTTTAGATTTCATACAGTCGATCCAAAAGAGAGTTTTAAAACATATAATAGTGGTATAGTTACATTTTTTTGAAGTGGGATACTATGGAAAGTTGATTGATATTATCGAATTAAACTACAACAGTCATTTTTCAGTTGTTTTATTCAAATGAAATTTTTTTGATATTATCAGAGGTGTTAAAAGAGATTCCTTGCAATTTACTACTATGAACTTCTCTCGCTTGATGTATGTTGGTGACCATGAACTACATGATCCGTATATATTATCATCACAAGAAAAATGTTATATTATGTGTAAGATGATGTCGATGAAAGGTGGAGTGTAGTTGCTCACGTAAAACAAATAGATTTCTATGATATAGGTTATGAAGTGGAAGATTTGACCTCTGACATTGAATTTCATCAATAGAAAGAAGAGGACTTATTTTTCCATCAGGATATTCAAAATATTTTTCTTGTAAAGGTAGATTAAGTGGATGAAGTAATGGATCAGGAAACTGAAATAATTGAAGGGGAAAATTATTGTATGTATAGTTATCCATTCATTTATCAACCACTTATGTCATTTGTATAGTCATTAATTATCATTGTTATGTATATTTTTTTTGTTAGTACTGTGAATATGTAATCATTTTTAAATTTTTTTTCCTGCATAAATTTTTTGAAATATATGTTCTGAACATAATTTTATTTTATTAAATTATAGGAATGACAAGTAGGAAGTGTCACATTGTTTCATCAGCCACACAGATAGATGATGATTCATCTGTCTCCCTCTCTATAGCATGTGAGACACCATCCGCTTACCCCCTACACCATCTCTCACACCCTCCATGAGCATCACTTTGGTATCTTAGAAAATGCCTTCCCCTTTAATATCCTCAAAAGTGAGAGAGTAGGGCACCACTCCTAGTTCTTTGAGGGGGTACTGGATGGTTATGGTTATAGGTACAAATTTTAATATGAATAAATTTATTACGCTTTTTTATACTAACTATTTGTTCATAAAATATGAAAACAATGAAGGTATGGAGAAAAGTATGAAAATTTTAGATGTATGGAATCTGACCAGAGAGAAGATAGTTTTCCCATTTGATTTCTATGGGGTAGATTAAGTCGTAGGAATACTTGGCCAGATTCCGGGTCAGCTAGCGGTAGAACCAGTTTCCCTTCCTATTATTTATGATGATTGGAGCCATATGCCTTCAAATTGGAAAAATAAAGTTTTTGATTCACAAATAAAGTTAATTTTAATAAATTATGGTGTAATTAAATGTCATTATATTATTAAATTATAATATTTTCAAAATGAATTTTTGTGTATAGATGTTTTTTCACTTTACGGTTACTAATATACTAGCATGAAAGTGGACATTGAAAAATCTGTGAAAAAAATGGAAAGACTTCAAATGGAGATTGTGGGGAAATGTCAACGACACTTTATTGAGAACCCAACAGATGTATGACAAGGTACCCAATGGGGTACCCAAAGAGCAATGGAAAGTTTTTGTTGACAGATATCATGATGAGAAGAAGACGGTATTTAAATATATATTATTATATTATTCTCATTTTACATTTATACATGTATATTAAAAGAAGATTACATTACATACATTACTATTAAATTAAATTTTATTTATTTTAGGATCTTTCAAGGAAGAATGCATCGAACCGGTCTAAGAAAATCATCCCTCACACTGTGGGGTCAAATAGTTTTTCTAGAATCCAGTCTTCTATGGTAATATTTTCATTAGTTTAAATATTTATAATATAATATTTTCTATTTAATATATTTTAATTTTTGATTTATATTTGTTTAATGTAGTCGTAGAGTTTAGGGCACCCAGAATCCCAAACAGAATTGTGGTTGGATGTTCATAAAAATCTGATAGAAGTTTTGTTAATGAGTCTTCTAAAGAAGTTGGGGTACTAATTCATTTTTCATAATAATAACTTATTTTCATTTGTCACTATGTTAATGTATATTTCTTTTAATATGAATGATATTGGATTTATAGGTAAAAATTAAATAACTATGGTATGTCAATCTCGTGCATTCCTACTCAGTCTCCCAGACTGACCCAATTGGTCAAATACTTGGGAAGGAGCATCCTGGTTGAGTGTATGAGATGGGTTTGGGACCCATACCATCTGAGGTCTTTGGAAGACCATAAGGGATTGATGCTTCATCTACTCCAATTTTTATTCACTCCCCTGAGATGCTCAGAGAGATTTTTTTTCAATGAAAACAAATTGAGGATCATGGGACTCAGATATCCTCCTTGCAGAAAGTGTTGATTAATTTATATCAAAAGATGACCAGATCTGTCCCAAGTGATATTTCGTCAATGACGGGTGGTGGTGAACAGGTAAATCAAAAAAATTCAAAATCATTTAGATTGAAAAAATTTATTGGTTTTGAGTTTCAATATAAATATAAAATAATATTTAATTTTCAATATAATTGTCTTACAGGTGTTGGTACCAGGAATTTGAGATGGAGGTGGAGAGGGTGAGGAGTTGTATTCATCATTAGACAATGATTAGTGGTTTTTTTGATATGTTAGAAAAATTTGGAAAAATTTGGGTTGTTGATGTATCATGTGTGGCATAGAGTAGTCACCAAACATATTTTTTTTATGTATCGTGTGTGGTACAGAGTATTCACCAAACATATTTTCATTTTAGTTATGTTAGGATGTGAATATTTTTATTTTAGATGGTTAATTATTGAATAATTTTAGATGGATTATATTATTCTGTTATATAAACTCTGCACATGGTTTTTTTTCAGGGTATTGGTACTAGGGTTGCAGAACAAGTAGTATTTTTTTATTTATAAATATACATTTAGCGGCAATTTAAACCACCGCTATATAAATGGAGAATATTTAGAGGCGTTTTAAACTGCTAGTAAAATTTGGTATCCTATTATCAGTGGTAGTTTAAACCACTTCTAAATTACACAATGCATGTTTTTAATGGAAGCTTTTCAGTTTTAGCGACAGCTTTTTTGGGAAAAATTGGATTTTTTTAGCGACGGTTAAAACCGCCCCTAAAAAAGTTTTAATTTTTTCCCTGGAAACTACCGCTAAAACATCAAAAAACCACCACTAAAAAAATTTCTACAACACTTAACAAAAACTTCCACTAGATTGACGAAACTGCCACCTATAGGTTTCTAACACCCAATTTAGTGGCGGTTTTATGAAACCACTATAGAATCATATGGAGGTGGTTTAAACTGCTATTATACGGTGATTTTCTTTTAGTGAAATAAGTACCTTCTTGGGTAATTTTTTTCATTGGGTGTGTGTTTATTGATAGCACAGGAACCTTCATGAGAGATCATGGGAGACGGAAACATATTTCATAGATTGGTGTACTCACTTATGGGTAGGTTTTTACTTTTAAATATAAAAATACTTTAATTTTTGGAGAATGTAATGTCTGTGTTTTTGAATCGTAATGACTCCGAGTCGGCGTGAGATTCTGATCCTTGGAGAGGCTCTATATTGGTATAATAAAAATATTAAATATATTTTATCATGTGTGCATAGATTTTCTGAAATAATGTAATTACTCCAAGAAATAATCTCATATGATATATCTAAAACTTACATTGAATCCATAATATTATTTTTTCCATATGTGTGACAAAACCTTGTCAGAGCCAGGAATTTTGTTTAAGTGAAATCATGGGCATGAATAATAAAATTAATTTATTTATTTATTATTTTGAGGTAGTGTCCTAACCCTATCATTATAAAATCTATGTTATTCCAAATCCCTAAGGTTATCCACATACCCCAAGAGATTTAGAGAGGATTCATTGGAGGCAAGCTTAGTGAATGAAAACGGATCAAGGATTGTGATCGATTGCCCGAAGATCATTTTCACCAATGGAACTCATGGATATCACCAATAATGATAATGAAAATATGTTCTTCATTAGAGATCAATCCTAACTCATGGTAGGGTGTTTGTTTTTTATTGGTTTTTTTCCCCATTTGATTATCCCATGATGAACTTGAATAAATCGTCAAAAAGATTGATTCATTGGTCGTTCATTCTTGCAGGTCCAGATTTATCTTCCTTGTGATTTTGGGGGATTGATAATATTTTTTTATTATAGTTTATTGGTTCTTTGTTTATCATTATAATGGAAAAAAATTTAGTATAAACTGAACAATGGATTTCATTTGTTCTTCTTGTGTGTTTTGTGCATTTCTCATGCCTTTAATTGTATATTCATTCTCAACATTCCATTTGGTCGGTAGTTCGAAAAATACCCTATGGATGATCATTATGAAACCAATATTTAGTGCAATAGATTATTTCTATAGGTTTAAATTTGGGATTGATGATATTATATAGGTTTGGAAAGGACTACACATGATTGGGGTTTAGATCGGAGACCCGCGATTTGAGGTTTGGTGTACTACAGTGGAACGGTGCAATAATGGGTGATTTTTAAGTAGTGGATACAGTTAGAATCTATCCATAATTGGTTAAAAAAGTTTTTTCAACCTAGATTCACGATTATAGTAGAGAATCATAGCAGAAATAGCAGTGGAAAGGGAATGAGTGGAACAATGTTAAGAACCATGGATTCTAGAGAAATATCGACAAAAAGATGTGTAGTTCAGGAGAACACGCCTTGTAATCCCACCTATATAGAGGCTAGGATTTAAAAATGGAGATAAATATCACACTTCATGTGACCCTCAGTTGTCCATCTCAACGTTTATATGGAGTACATTCCCAGGAAGACATGTAGTGATACATGCCATGTGTGTCAGGTCACACACTTTGAAACCCATGGAAGATAGATCAGATTGTATAGGTATTACATGTCTTGGAGCACATGTGGCTCCACATACCATGTATTATAAGGAACATGTTGGGTACTTCTTAAGGTACATGGGAAAGGGAATAGGAAACGCGTCGAGTGTCAACTCGGCCCCAACATGTCATGTGATGTGAATTTCACATCATGTACTTTGAAAAAGTACTTATACACGGCCAGTTTACATGGGAATTACCAATCTACATAGTTATGGGATATAGTATATAATCATGACTAGATGGAATATTGAGTGCCAGACCAATATCTACATGTAATGTACCTCTATGGGACATGCCGTGTATTTTAGAGAAATGCATGTCTTGTGAATGAAAGACATGGACAGTTCCATGCTTAGTGAGACACATCATATATTCTTTTGGTACACGTTGTGTACTCCTTAATGGGTAGGTTAGATCCCTCGTTCATATCAGTTCATCTCTAGTATGAGTTTAGAACTACTGGAAAATGGGTCTATACCCACGGTTCTGCACAAAATTGTGGGTATAGGACACCCCTATACCCACGGTTTCCCAAAACCGTGGGTATAGGGTTAGTATAGGAACCTATACCCACGGTTTTCCGAAACTATGGGTATAGGTCCCCTATAACCACGGTTCTCGGAAAAACGGTGGGTATAGTTTATTTTTGAAGACCTATACCCACGGTTTTGTTAAAACTGTGGGTATAGGGATTGTTATGGAGACCTATGCCCACGGTTTTGAAAAAATGTAGGGATAGGGGTTTTTTTACAAGACCTATACCCACGGTTTTAAAAAACCATGGGTATAAAATTTCCTTCTTATGGAGGGGGAAAACAATCCCGCGGGAGTGGAATTTTTTTGTCGGGAACATGATTTCAAATTAATATAATTATATGGAGAGAAGATTTTAGTTAAATGATTTCGCTGGGTTACCTGGTTCAGTTCTCTACCTCGTATAGGAAAGACCAGTGTTTGAATCTCGGTATTTTTTTAAGATATTCAAGTATTATTAATATAAGAAAATATCCATATAGAAATTTGAATAAAAATCGATTAGCCGAGTTGGTCACGTGATACTTCTACCGCTGCTGTGTGAGGCGCGAGTTCAAATCCTCCCAGGCGCGGTTTTTGAATTTTTTTCCTACCATTTGAAATTCGTGGATTATATTAATATATATTCATAGATATATGAGTATATAACAAATAAAAATTATAGATGTGTTGGTCCTGTGTTGAGGCGCGGCAGTGAGGTTGTTCGTGGTGTGCGGGTTCGAATTCCTACAGTGCCCCTTTTCTGAGTTTTAATACCCCACAGTTTGGAAACCGTGGGGACTGGTGTGTGCCACGCTAGAGAAGTGTGGTCCTCACTTTGACAAGGCTATACCCATGGTTTATCAGAATCGTTGGTACAGGGTTTGACCCCTATACCAACGCCTTTCCATCCCACAGTTCCCAAAACCGTGGGTATAGGTTATACCCACGGTTTTGTGGGCTATACCCACGGTTTTGAACTGTGTGTATAGGTTGTTTTTTCAGTAGTGTTAATTACCAAAAACAATTTCATTTTAGAACAATATCATTTGAGTTTCTTCCCTTGGTACATTCCTACTAGGGTAGATTATGGAATTACGTCCTTATAATAGTATTATGATCCTCTCTATAGGTTTCTTCTCAGATAGAGTTTTCATGAATCCCACTACGAGGTCTAGGGTGAGATCCTCTATCATATGTATTTCCCTTGGTGAGGTTTATTGAATTTCTATGACCAAATTACATAGTAATATGATCCCCTACTTAGAGGGTTATTCCATATTGGGTTTACATAATACACCATAATCCCTATGTGTGATTTCATATCTATGTAACGATATCCTTGGAGTTTTAAAAAGTACTTCCTTGGAGAGAACTAATGATAATAACCTATAAAATGAGATCCCTTGGTTATATCATGGACCATAGAGTAAGATCTCTCATATGAGTGTTGCCTTAAATCCTCAAGTAGAATCTTATAGTTGACAGTATGGTTTACAACTCTTTGATACTTGGAGTATGTATAGGTTTTTTTGTTCTTATTGCTATGTATCATATCCTAATTGACATACCTAGTGATGAGATGATTACTATCTTGATACTTTATGTTTTTTCTTTGGGTGTCTTGCTAGGTATTGTTATAATAACCCCTACATGGGATCTTCTCACACATGTCATGTATTATTTAAATGAAATGCCTTTTTATGGAGTTCTTGGAGGACTAGAAGTAGAGGAGAATAGTTTGGGCCAGAGAGACTGTGGTTTTACCAGGTGTTACATTTGACACTATCCCCATCCTACTTAGCATGTTAGAATTTATTTCTAGTTTTTAGTGGTATTGTATTTGGACCTTTATGTTTTTTAGTGCTTTTTTCAAAGTCTAATTTGGGATAGATGTTATGCATGCATTATGGTATCATTTGTATATTACCTTATATAATTTTATGGGTATTTTGATATGTGTGTAGTTACTTAGTCTAAGGCCTCCCATATTTGGGATATGCCTACTCATCATTGGTCATCAGTCCTTGTCCTATTGGTGGTGGTCTTGGGGTGTCACATTTGGCTTATCGTCAGCCAGGAAATCCCTAGTGGGTCAGGTCATGAAACTTTTCATCTTTTTTATTCAGTTATATTCATTATACATTATCATTGTTCATCATTTTATTATGGATTTTTCATTATATCCAACGAAAAACCAAGTTGGGCATTGATACCACCACTAAATCCACTGCACATGGAACCTTCATAAGATACCTAATGAATAAAAGAAAAAAAAAATTAATAAGTAAACCTCATAAATATTTATTTTTTCAATTATAATTCATTAAATAGAAGGAAAATAAAATAAATTACCTAGATATGGGATGAATCCATTGATAATATATGAATTATAGGTAAGATATGAGAAAATAGCAAGAGGGGGTGAATTACTATTTAATAAATGAATGAAGAAACAATCCAAGTTTTAAAAAAATTATTTAAAATAAATAATAAAATAAAAAAAGTAATAAATTTTTTAAAGTGAAAAAAATAATAACAAAAGTACAATAATAAAAAACAAATATCGATTTAAATTATTAAGTGATTCAAGAATAAAAATTATTAAGTTATAAAATTTTAATTAATGGATTAAAAAATTAAATAACAATTGAAGCGATAAATAAATGAAATTTTGGAAAGTAAATGAGACAATATATTTGTTAAGGAAGTTCATAAATAGCTCTTAAAAATGTCCCCTACATCTACCACCTCAATATCTTGAGGGTTTAATATATAGTATATTGGATTTATTGGGAGACAAGACACCAAAATTATCTCTTCACTATCCTTTTTAAAATGTAATTTTAAGAAAATTATTATCCCTTAATTTAATGGTAGTAAGCACTAAATTTAGAAGAAATGTAAAGGATGAGTAAATTTATAAGAAGAAATTTATTTGTAGCTTAGTCTTAATGTTACCAAATAATAAGATGGATTATATGAGAGAATGAGATTATTAGAAGAGGGGGAAAAGATATATAATTTTTTCACAATCTCTAGAAGGGGAGAGGGGATTTATAAATAGATAGCATTGATATAAATTGTGCATGTAGGCATTGTAGATCTTATAAGAAACAGAGTTGTTGTATCATTGACCAAGGTCTCTATTTATATGATCCACATGCTTCGATGATGTTTTGGAATATTTTGAGGGTAATTAAGTTGAAGAATTTCATGTTTGATTTACTTTCACCGCATTAAATTGCATCCTCATATTTGTCTACTTGATTCCACCACGTACCTGGTAGCCTCCATCTAGTAGCTAGCAGGCTACGTAGAAGTTGATGCTTGCAATCTGCTACCACCGGTGGGTCAGTGTACCTCCACCGACTGGCCAGTGGTATCTTAAAGAGTTCGTGCTCATTATCCATCAACACCGGATAGCTAGTGCACCTCCACGGGGTAGTTGTTGGAATTATACTGCTAGGATAAGGAGCTGATAATACCACTGATTGGCTGGTGGCACTACACTGGGTAGTCGGTGCTGCTTATGTCCATTCACTTCACAAATTGCCTTCTCCACTTCCTTCAATGCTCCTCCAAGTTTATTCAATACTTCTTATAAGTATACTAAATATCATTTAATTGATGTTAAAGTTTACTTAAAGGAGTTATATTATGAGTTTTTAACCTAGTTTCACGTCAGAAAAAAGTACATGTAAAAACACTTTAAGAGTGATTTTTATCATTAAAATCAAATAACTGTGAGAAGAAAAAGAATATCCCCCTTTTGGTGATCAAAAACACTTGAATAATAAATGAAATTAAACTATAATATAATCTAACAAATATAACTAATTATTGTGATGAAGATATTAAGATTTTCTCCTCCTTTGAAAAAAATGAAAATTTCACCACCATTTTTCTATAACACAACATTTTATAAAACCTAAAAAAACTTTAAAATTTATCCCTATTTTATATTATCAAAAAGGAATTAAAAATAAGTTAAATAATAAATGAGATAAATTTAAAAACTATTTTTATCATCATTAATGATCTTTCAAAAGAAATGAAAATAATTTTTTGAAAATATTTTGGAAAACTTTAAAAAATTGAAAAAGAGTTTAAATAAAAGTTTAAATTTTAAATAAAACCTTGAATAAAAACTAAAAATAAACATATTTTTTAAAATCAAAACAAAATTTAAATTTTTAAAATAGATTTTAAAAAATAAAATGTCTCTTCTTGGGTCATTTTAGTATTAATGAGATTAGCTTTCCCTCAAATAATACATCATGAGAGTTTAAGGGAACATCACCATTAAAGAAATACTAAAATAAATAAATAAAATAATTAGAAAAAATTTGAAAAAAATCACCATTAATTTTAAGTAAATATTTTATTAATAAACCTTAGAAAATTACATGAGAGTGTCTATCTAGGTGTGAAGTAAATTCCCACTCACCATGCCTAAGATAGGGAAAGGGTTAAAACCCAATAAACTCTTTTTGGGATAAATCCCTAGGATCATATGTTCCAAAACCACATCCACTTATTTGTATCTACAAATTCATGTTTTCCTTGTAGTTTTATACTAACTTTAATTTTCCAAAATTATGAAAAGTTTTGAAAAATATTATATTAATTTAAAATACATTTTTGGAAAAAAATTGAAAAAACAAAGTTTAAATCAAAAAAATCTCAAGCTTTCCAATTGATTAAGATATAAGTATCACTTATTAATCAAATCCAACTCAAATTTAATTAAGTCAATAAAAACAATATGAAGGGTTTTAGTGAATATATCATCAAGTTTAAGGTTGTTGAAAACAAACTCAATAATGATAAAAACTTTTTTAATGTGATCTCATAGAAAATGTTATCTCAAGTAAATGTGCTTAGTGTGAGAGTGTTTTATAGGTTTTTTAGAAATAAATATCACACTGTTGTTATAAAACATGATAAGGATTGGATAATATGTTATCCTGAAGTCCAAAAAGAGTATGTTTTATCTATATAACTTGGGAATAACATGTACCAAAGGAAATGTATTTTGATTCAGTTGTAGAAAGAGAAATAGAGTTTTTCTTCTTAATACTTTAAGAGGTGAGGGATTTTCCAAGTAGATAAAAGGTTCTTCTAGAAATTTCCTTATATATTTTACATCCTCCAATATTGATATCAGAAAAATAATAAATTTCAAAAGATGTTTCATTAGGATGAAATAATACTAGATTTTTAGTTCCTATCAAATAACGAAAAATTATTTTGCATAAATTTCAATGTGATTCCTTTGGATTGGATTGAAAATGAACACAAATATATACACTAAACAAGATGTATGGATAGATCATAATAATGTAATGTATAATTTTGATCATACTTTCATAAAGATTATTTTCAATAGATTAACCATCTTCATCCAACATTAGCTTAAATTTTGTACTCATGGGTAATATAATTTCCTTAGCATAATCCATACAAGACATATTCAAAAGTTAATTATTGTATTTACTTAGGTTTAAAAAGGTTCCATTGGAATTTTGGGAAAATTAAAAAACAAGGAAGAATTTAAGTTCTCTCAGAAAACAAATTTCAAACCCTTTGTTCACTAAATCAGGAAATTCATTGAAAAATAATTATTTAGTTGAGATGAAAATAACATCATCAATATAAATTTTAATGATTAATAAATCATTTGAAAGAGTTTTTAGAGAAAAAAATATGGAATCTGATTTTCCCATTTTGAAATCATTTGATAAAATAAATTTAGTTAATATATCATACTAAGCCCAAGGGGGTTGTTTTAAATAGTATAAGGATTTAGTTAAATTAAAAAATTAATTTGAGAATTCATGATTTCCAAATCAGGTGGTTGGTCTACAAAAACATTTTTTGAAATAACACCATTTATAAAATAACTTTTTACAACCATTAAAAAATTTTGAAATTAAAATGAGTGGAAAATTATAAAAATATTATAATGGATTCAAGTAGAGTAAAATTTTTAATGGTTACACTATAATCAATACCTTTTTCTTGATTATCGCCTTTAACAACTAGTTGAGCCTTGTTGCGGATTACATTTCTTTATTCATCAAGTTTTTTTTAAATCCCACTTGATTCCAATAATAGAATTATTATCAGGACATTTCAATAAAGTCCAAATTTTTTCCTTTGAAATTGGTTCAATACATATTCAATAGAGAGTATCCAAATTTAATCATTAATATAATACACAAGGTAATGAGGTTCAAGGTGGTAGATAAAATCTTGATGTTAAACCTCATTTAATACTAACCAACTAGTATGAGTTTTGGATTGTAATTCTCTAATAACATTTTCAATAGGATGATCATTGGTTTGAATCCAAGAATTGGATAAAGGAGATGATGGGGATTACAAATAATCTTTAATTTCATTAGAAGATAGTGGTTTATGAAGGGTAAAACTATGTTTTTCAACATCATTGTCACTTTGGGGATGTGATTTAGGAATATTTTCATTTAATTTGATGTGAATTGAATCTTATAGAGTCTTAGTCCTCTTATAGAAGACATGAAAGAATTTAATTGAGTTAGAGTACCCAAAGAATATTCCTTCTTTGGATTTAGGGTCAAAATTTATTAAATTATCCGTGGTATTGATGGAAAATCATTCACAACTAAAGGCTATAAATAAGAAATCATTTGGAATTTTTCCTTTCTAATGTTCATAAGGATATTTTTCTAAGATGGGTGTTATGAGTACATGGTTAAGAATAAATCGTGAGGTACTGACCACCTTGGTACAAAAGTATTAAGGAATGGAAATTCATTTTTGAGAATCCTAGACATTTCTTAGAGGGTCCTATATCATCTTTTGACAACCCTATTTTTTTTAATTTTATCGGAGCGGAAAAGGAATAATGATAAACAAGAGGATCACAAAACTCATAAAATTATTTGTTATCAAATTCACCACCACAGTAACTTATAAGGGAAAATATTTTGTAGAATTTTTCATTTTAAAATTTCCTTTAAAATTTGATAAATACATTACAAGACTCATTCTTATAAGTAAAGAATAAAATCCATGTAAGTATAGTAAAGTCATCAATAATTACAAAGGTGTAATTTTTACCTCTTATACTAGCAACATGAATTGGACTAAAAAGGTTAAGGTGGACTAGTTATAAGGATTTAGAAGAGGTAAAAAGGTTTTTCAAACATAAATAGTATTTCTCGTTCTTAATAAGTTTGAAAAGTTCACAAACTAAGTTATATTTAAAAGAAAATTTTGGTAAATCTTATACGAGTCAGTTACGGTTAATCTTGACAAGATAATGAATATTAAAATGGCCAAGGAAGAAATTACAAATCCAAGAATCATTATCTTGTGTACTTAAACACTTAAAATTTTGAATTATATTAGATTTTAAATAAATAATAGAAAAAAAAATTGAAAACTGGATGTGGTAAATAAAAAAATTATCTTTATAATTAAAATCATATAGAAATCATTTTTAAAAGTAACTATAAAACCACTATAACATAATTAACTAATACTTAGTAAATTATTATTAAAACTTTGATTGATAAAAATTAATTAATTAAAGTAGAGTTGGAAAACCCAATCTCACATATACCGGTAATTTTATCTTTTGAATCATCTCCAAACGTGACATGTCCACCACCAAAATTGTCAAGATGATTAAAGTTAGAAGGATCGGCACACATATTCCTTGAGAACCAATTATCCTGCAAATCATTTTTTTTTTATTTTATCAAAGCTGGTTTAAGGAAAACCGGTAACCATACAAAACCTCAAAATCCAAGCTTTAAACATTCAACTTCGAATTAAAATTTCAAATTGCCGCTCCACCTCCATCATCACCTTGATCCAAGAGCCCCGACACGCGGCCTATCACGCGCCGACCTCGAAAACTGAAGTCACTCGATTGCTGCATCACCGATCAGACGCATCACATTCCTATCCGCATCGAACTCGAGATGTGAGCCTTCACGAATCCCAATGTCACCTCCGGCCAGGTTGTCAGCGAGACACACCGGACCTGCCACTAAACAAAAAAAAACCATCCGTAGTAACGCCGGCAAGAACTCGTCGTCTCCTTCACAGAATCAAGGGACCGCAAACATCATGCGTTCTATAGATCATCAAAAATCCAAACATAAAAAGGAAACCCCATAGCATCCACCCTAACCACCGAAGAAAAACCTCAAAAAACCTCAATCGCACTCCACCGCCGCAGCTCAGATGACGACCTCCACCAGTTGATAAACTGCCACAGCACAACAACTCATCACCAAGGGAAAACCCTTGGATGCTCTGTAGAGTGTGCCGGTGAATCCGGTCTTACGCCCTTGGATCAGACCGTTGGAGACGAAGAAGTCCATGCGCAACACAACAACAAGAAGATAACGCCATGAGACCGTTACAGCGAGCACTCGAGACCTCTGAAGAAAGTCCCCCAGAGGGAAGAGGCAGCGGAGAGAACTCAAGTGCAACCAGCTTCAAGCATAAACCGCTAAGTGAAAACCTTCAAAACTGAAAAACAACACAAAGAAAACAAGAAAAAATAACCCCCCTCCCCAGGCCACTCCAGATCTGTCGTCAACCACAATGAAAAATAAGTCACCTCCGAAAAAACCAGGCCCTACTGATCAAGTCTCACAAACAGCGACATCGACAAGACGAGTCGGCCAAGCCGGAAGGACAATTAAAAGTGAGGAGAAACAAGATGAGAGAGCCAGGGAGGGAAGAAATGGAAGAACAAAGTAGAAACCCTAGGAGCTGCGGGAGAGAAAGGAGAGGCCGCTCCGAGGATAACTTTAAAAAATGAGAACCCATTATCCAAATACCATTTTCTTTTTCAAATTTTTCACTTTTTATATAAAATATTAATAAACTAATGCTTTTTGTGCCCATATATTCAGTCCAATTAAGTTAGATAATATAGATTTTGGAGTTCACACTTATTTGGAACAATTTGCTCCATTTGAAATATCTAAAGAAACCTGAATGATTTTTGATCATCTATATCTATCATTTTTACAATTGAATTCATAAAAAAAATGAGAACATATTTCTTGAAATAATTATAAAGTTTAGGGTACCTTGTGCACAATTCAAATGGATTGCACGTAAAAATTCCCTTTTGGCATGGAAAACCTTTTTCGTATAACTTATTTTTTTGCATAACTTTCCACTTTTTCGCGCAACTTCCCACTTCTTCACACAACTTTCCTATTTTCGCAAATACCACTTTGTTTTCTTGAAACTCACTTAGCATATAATTTTACGCGCTTCAGAGCTCAAGATATCTCTAAGTGTCGAGCCTCAAAAAATGAGAGGGGGTCACCTCATATTTATAGTCATTTTTAACCCTGCGCGTAAAACCCTCTTCATGCGTGTAAAATCTCTTTCTCGCAACATCATTTTTCATGCATTGTCTTAGTTTTTCATGCACTTCATGAATTTACCGTTTTTCTTCATTTTGATCTCAAAACACCACTTGTATGCAAAATTATGAACTGCGTTCCATATTGCGCACAAAACCAATCTTTTTTGTAGCCTTATTTTTTCATGCACTTTGCACAATTTTCCGCACAGTCCATACCTTTTCTATTTTTCAATGTTCTGACCTTGAATAATTACTTGCGCTCAAAATTCTAATCCATCTTCAAACTTGCACGCAAGAACATATTCTTCAGCAAGAACACAAATGCTGCTTCATTATCATCTGGAATATTCAACAAACAACTGCTTTCATCATGAACCATATCTATCATGATATATAGTCTTTGATCGAACACCTTTATCATTGTCATATTTTCCATGAAAAGTACTATAACTTCTCTTTCTTCCACCAGCATCTTTCCTTCTAATCAAAACTATATATGACTGGCCACACCTATACTCCCCCTTTCCTTCATAAGGATTTCATCATAAGTTCTCCTAACTTATGATATTTTTAACTACAAATCAGAAAAGCATCTTCTAATTTTCTAGTCCTTTACAAAGTGAAATGATCTATCTTCTTTGACAAAAAAAGACAATACTCTGTAACATCAGACTCTTCTTACTTCCTTCTCCATCCAACTTGGTCCCAACAATCTCCCCCTTTGGATTTTGTTTTTAACCAAGATTCATAAATCACTGAACTTTTTAACCTCAAGAAATGGATCACTTATCAACAATTCTAAGCCTATTTGAGTTAACTCATTATAGGAAACAAGAATTATTGACAGCCAAAACCATGTTGCCCAAAAGAAGTGACTATGAAATTTCATGGTCATATATCCTCAGCCTTCTTCAGAATATCTTTCAAGCTTCTACTTTAGAATTATTCACTTCTTCAACTTTCCTAGAATACAACAATATTGTTTCCTACAAGCACTCCAACAAAAAATTAGAATAGTTTACACGCATACATGCTGGATTCACAGCTTACCCACAACTCCCCCTTTATGCATGCTTCCATAAGGATAGATTTATGAGACAATTACCCCCCTTGAAAACACTCTCCAAAGTTAAGATGAGAGTGGGTACAGATACACGTACCTCAACCTGGATGAGAATGAGGCTGCACACCCATATTCAACCTCAATCCAGTAAATGGTTCCTTCAGTAAAGGTTTTGTGAATATGTCAGCAACTTGTTCCGATATAGAAATGTACTCCAACATCAATTAATTCTTCTCCACCAGCTCTTTGATGAAGTGGTACTTTATGTCAATGTGTTTTGAACAAGAATGTTGTACCAGATTCTTTGTAAGATTGATTTCACTCTAATTATCACAACCCAAGAGCAAGGGTAGCTTTACTTCAATAAGTAGATCTTCCAACTGAGTCTTCATCCACATTAGTTGAGTTGCAGCTAGAGTAACAGCAACATACTCAACTTCATTTGTGCTAAGATTTACAGAATTCTATTTCTTGGTATTCCAACTAACAGAAATTTTCCCCCGAAAGAAAACTCCACCAGATTTGGATCTTGGATCATCAACATTTCCTTCCCAATCAGCATCTGAATACCAGAATAGATAAATATTTCCTATTCCATCATACATGATTCCAAAAAAAATTGTGCCTTTGGTATATCTGAGAATTCTTTTTCCAGCAATCAAATGTGATTCTTTAGGAGTTCTCTGAAATCTTTCACATAAATTAATAGCATAGATGATGTTGGGTCTTGAGGAATTCAAATACAATAGACTTCCAATCAGCTTTCGAAACTCTTTTTGATCAACTTTATTGCCTTCTCCATATTTATACACTTGTTTCCCACTGAAATTGGTGTGGACATTGGTTTCAAATTTTCAATGCCAAACTTATTTAGATGTTCCTTAGTATACTTTTCTTGAGACATAAAAATGTGATTCTTCTTCTATGAAATTTGTAGCCCCAGAAAGTATTTTATTTCTCCCAGCATGGACATCTAAAATAAATTCTTCAACTCCTCAGAAAATTTTTCACATGATCTTTCATCATTCCCAGCAAATATAATGTCATCGACATACACAATAACAATCAGTGAAAACTCCAGACACTCCTTGATGTAAAGATTTAAGTCAACTCTACCTTTCTTAAAATTCATCTTCCCCAAGAAAGTATCTAATTTAGAATACCATGCCCTCAAAGCCTGTTTTATCTCATACAAAGCCTTCTTCAACCTACACACATAACATTCATTATTTCTAATAACAAATCCACAAGGTTGATCAATGTAAACTTACTCTTCAAGTTCACCATTCAAGAATGCGGATTTTACATCCATTTGAAATATTTTGTATCCTCGTTGTGCAGCAATAGCAAAAAGATACTGATTGTTTCTAATATTGCCAGCAGAGAAATGGTTTCATCAAAATCAATGCCTTCAATTTTTGAATACCATTTTCAAACCAATCCTCCTTTTTTCTTATTAATTTACCTTCATTCATCTTGTTCTGGAAAACCCAATTTGTACCAATAATGTTCTTATTATCCGGATTGGGTATAATTTCCCAAGTATCATTCTTCTCTATCTGATCAAGCTCTTCATTCATAGAACAAACCCATTCTGGATTCTTAAATGATTCATTTACATCATTCAGTTTAACTTTCGAATAAAGAGAAGTATGTGTTATAGCATTTTTTATTCTTCTTGTTTGAACCCTCTGATGTCGATCTCCAATAATGTTCTGATCCTCCACTTATTTCGTCAGCCTAGGATGAGTTGTTCGAACTTCATCCTCATCACTCAAGATTTCTGAGTCGGATTCCTCTTCTTGAGTAGGATTAACACAGTCTACATCATTATCAGAATAGTTAATAAAATATTCTCTATCCTACTCAACTTCCACATCAACATATGACTGCTTTTCTTTCTCAACATTTTCAACAAATTTTGTATATGAAGAATCAATAATTATTCCTATTTATTTTTTGAGACATATATATCCTCTTCCTTCTGGAGCATACCCAAGAAAAATTCCATCATCTCCTCTTTTCTCAAACTTTCCAAGGTTTCCCCCTTTCTTATTTATAATTCATGGACTCCCAAAAACTCTTAAGTGTTTCAGACTTGCAGCTTTTCCATAGAACATTTCATGTGGAGTCATATCTAAGTTTGGCCTATAGAAACATCGTTTTTGTATATACACAGTAGTGCTCATGGCTTACCTCCGATAATAATGAGAAATACTATGTTCAAGTAACATAGTTCTCCCCATTTTCACTAGACTTCGATTATTTATTTATGCAACCCCATTTTGTTAAGGTGTGTATGGTGAACTAAACTCATGCTGAATTCCATGTTTCTCGAGGTAACTTTTAAACTCTTCGTTCTTATACTCTCCACCATTATTAGTTCTCAACTTCTTTACTGAATACTCACATTCCTTCTCTTCTTTCCTCCTGAAACTCTTAAACATTTTTAGAGCATCTGACTTATGTATCATGTACATAACACAAGTAATGCGAGTAAAGTCATCAATGAAAGTAATTAAGTACTTATCTCTATTTGTATATTTCTTTCTCATTGGTCCACAAATATCAGAGTGTATGATTTCCAAGGGTCTTCTTGAGAAAATTTCAACTCTCTTGTGAATAGAGTTTTAATCTTACATTTCTCACAAATAGTGCAACACCAATATATTCTTCTTGATAAATTAGAAATATCTTAGACACTATCTCTCTTTGATAACTTGAACATATTTCTCTAACACATATATCCTATACTTTTATGCCATAACTGATTTCCATTCACCACACCCATGTAACAAGAGTTTTGCACTTCACCAACTTAGAACAAATTCCCTCTTGTACGTTGGCCTCTTGTAAATATATTTCCATCCTTTTCACTTTTTACAAAAAAATCAATCTTTTCTAAAGATAACTTTGTTTCCATCATCACATAGTTGCGACACACTAAGAAGGTTATGTTTCATCCCACCAACATATAGTGTTTTTCTGGATTTCATATTTTCTTTCCCAATGATGGCTGATCCAATACCTTTGATCCTTAGAGATTCATCATTTCCAAATGTCATTGTTCCTTATTTGAAGTCTTTCACATTCTTTAATAGCTTTAAGTCTCCTGTCATATGAGAGGAACACCCACTATCAATAGTCCATGGACGTTATCCTTTTATAGCTTTCAAAGTAGTTTCGACAACGAGAGATTTGTGTGCTTCCTTTCCTTCCACTTTCTGTTGTGCTTCCTTTAATTTCCTAGCCAATTCAATGTGTTCTGGCCAAACAACCATGCACTCTTTCTTTTTAGACTTATCAGACTTGTCCCTTTTATATTTTAAAAACTCTGGCTTCTTAGGATTATTAAGAAACTTTTTTTGATCTGGTAACACACTAAGGAATCCCTTAGCAATATGTCTAGGTCGATCACATCTTTCACAAATAGTTTCTAGTGGTTGGAACCTATTCTCAACTTTCACACCAACATTCTCAGATATCTTCTGAAATTTCTTTAGAGATTTTATCTTTTGAAAGTATTGACTCCTCCTCAATCATTGTCTTTCAAAACATGTGGAATAGTTTTAATATTATTTATTGAACCAACACATATTTTCCATGTGTCCAAATCCACCACAATACCAGTAGTAGCCATAGAATGAATATTTTCCTTGGAAACTTCTATACTGACTTGAGTTGTGAACATGCTTATCAACAATCTTCTTACCAGAATTCTGTTGGCCATCGACAATCATAATTTCAATTGTAACTTTCTTCTTTAGCTCATATTTCTATTCAGTCTTACTGGAACCCGAAGTGGAATACATCTTTCTAGACTCAAAATTTTTAGATGCTTCTAATTTTTCAGTATTTCTAAATTTGACCACATACGTAGCCTTTCTAAAATTTCTCTTATCAGTACTCATTCTATCTTTCTTTTCAACCTTTGAAGGAAAATTTTTTTGATTCTTATTAGGCTCATTCTTAGCAGAACATTCACCAACTTCTGTGAAAAAAAATTGAACCTTGTGTTCGTTTTTTCAAATTTAGAAATTTTATGATGGAAAAGTTCCAACTCATCTTATTTTTCCTTTATCTTTACTTAGAGATGATCATTATGATTATTTTCTCTCTCAGGAGAATTTTTTAGATCATCAATCTCATTATCATATTTTTCTTTCTTGTCAAGAAAACATGTTTGGTCATTTGATGAAGAGTTTTCATTTGTCAATTTTCTATTTTCCTTCTCAAGCCTTCTGATCTTTCTCCAACATCCCTTCAACTATTCTTTCAGATACTTTTCAAGTTGAGTTTCTTCTTCTTCAGTACTAATTATCTCATAATCATCATTATTCACTTTTTCAAAAAAGGTACCCACTCTAGCTTTCTCAATAACGTATTTTTCAGATTCAGTCTCGCTATCATCATCTTCTTCATATTTTTACCAAAAGATTATTCTTTTTTATTTGAAGAACTTTTTATTCTTACCTATGCTAGAATATTTATATTTTCCACCCTATTTATTCCATGACCTTCTTGGTATTCTGTCTTCTTCATCATTATCTTTATCTTTCCATTTTTTAGGGAAATTATCCGCAAAGTGGCCAACAGCTCCACATTCAAAACATTTCAAAGGGAGTTTCCCTTTGTATTTCCCTATGCCACTTTTAACATTTTTAGAAAAAAAGGATAAAATTTCATCAAAATTTTGACATACCTCATTTTTAGAGTCGGATTCACCAGCTTCTTATTCAATATGAATTTTATTTGACTTCTCTTTCTTTGTAGTCTTGAAAGACATTTCTATGTCGTATTTTTCTTTTATCTTCATAGTATTCTCCCTTATCATTTCATAAGTTATAAGAGTGCTATTAAAATCATCCAGAGATAATTTTTCAGGGTATCTGACTTCTAGTGATGAAACTTTAGCATCAAATTTGTCAGGAAGAGTTCTGAAGATCTTTTTAACAACTGTAGGATCTTCCAACTTTTCATCGAGACTTATGATTGTACTGAAAATATCATTGAACCTTGTAAAGAATTATCCAACAGATTCAAACTCTCCCATTTTCAATTCTTCTTTCTTTAGCCTCCATATTTGTATTTTTTCCTTCTTCACTTTTGTATTTCATTCATATATGTTCTTCAGCTTATCCCAAATTCCTTCAGTTGTATAAACACATTTAACTCTCAAAAACTCACTCTCAGAAAGAGATGAGATTAATTCATTTTTATCTCTTCCATCATTATCAAGATTCTTTTTATCAACAGGTGTAAGATGAACCTTATCGTCAATAGTAGGAAATCCATATTTTGTAGTTTCAATAATTTCATACCCAAGAGACATAAGATAAGGCATCATTCTATCTTTCCGGATATGGTAATTCTTTCCATCAAATATCAGAATCATTTTACTGTTCACCCAATTCAGATTCTCCATCACAAATTATATTCAAAACTTTAGAAAAGAACAAACAAAGGTAACCTCCCTCTGATACTAATTGAAGTTCCCAATCAGGATCTAAGTATCACTGAAAAGGGGAGGGGTGAATCAGTGATATATTTTTCTTTTTATGTTTCCTTCTTTTTGAAAAAACATTCGCCTCCTATTAAAGATTTTCTTCTCTATTAAACACACGCAACCACAGGAACACAAGATTTACAAGGTTCACTAATCAACAAGAGTAGCCACGTACTTGGTATGGTATGGAAATAATCCAGTATAGCACAATACACTAGAAAACAATCCTTTGGTGTGGAATAAAATGAGTAGGATATAACCTTAAACTTGTATAGCACTTGGAAAACAATCTCCAAGTGTGTGTGCACCCTCTTAGCACAAATATGGAATTATAGTATTTTAGTGCTTCTTTAGAATTGAACAGGTTTATTCACTAAAGTAAAAATCTTCCCTTTCTTACCCAGAAGCCAGTAAGAACTATCTTATGCACAACTGAATATGTGCGAAGAACAAAACTTTTTTATGCAGCCTTTAAGGTACCTTGCACGCAATTCAAATGTATTGTGTGTAAAAAATTTCTTTTTGCATGGAAAACCTTTTTCACACAACTTCCTTTTTTGTACAAATTTTCACTTTTTCACACAACTTCCCACTTCTTCACGCAACTTTTTTCTTTTAGTGAAAACCTATTTCATTATGCGCAACTCACTTATTGTATAAATTTACGCACTTCAGAGCTTGATATTTCTCTATGTGTTGAGCCTCAACAAATAAGAGGGGGTCACCTTGTATTTATAGGCATTTTTAACCCTGTGTGAAAAAACACTAATCCGCGCGTAAAACCCACTTCAAGTGCGTAAAATATCTTTCTCGCAACATCATTTTTCATGAATTGTCTTAGTTTTTCACGCACTTCATGAATTTACTTTTTCTCTTCACTCTGATCTCAAAACACCACTTGCAGGCAAAATTCTGAACCACATTCCATATTGCGCACAAAACTAATCTTTCACACATCCTTATTTTTTCACGCACTTTGCCCAATTTTCTGCGAACTCCATGACTTTTCCATTTTTCAATATTATGACCTCGAATCATGCCTTGCGTACAAAATTATAATCCAACTTTAAACTTTTACACATCATCCACTGCCAAAAACACATTTTTCCATCTCCCGTTTTCAGACATAAAAATTTAGCAAACACTGAGAAACGGCGCCACCTTAAAATATACTTCGGTAAGAACACCAATGATACTTCATTATAATTTGGAATATTCAAAAAACAACTACTTTCATCATGAACTATAACTATCATGATATATATTCTTTGATCGAACACCTTTAGCATTGTCAGATTTTCCATGGAAAGTAATATAACTTCCCTATATTCCACCAACATCTTTCCTTCCAATCGAAACTGTATTTGAATGGAATCACATTTACTACCTATTTTCTTTATAAGGCTTAAATCATAAGTTCTCAAAACTTATTATATTTGTGAACTAAAAATCAGAAAATCATTGTCTGGTTTTCAAGTCCTTTACAAGGAGAATTGTTCTATCTTATTTGATAACAAAAGACAACACTTTGTAATAGCAGACTCTTCTTACTTCCTTCTCCATCAAACTTGGTCCCAACATACCATATTTTTGTAACCAAAACAAGTTACCTTGAATTGTTTATTTTTCCTTCGGAACTTTTGAGTGGATCTCTTCTTTTTCTTGTACTTCTCCATCATCGCTGTAAATTTGGAAATGTAAGAGTCACTTACAGATGAGTCATCTTTTTTATCTTTTGAACAGTTTATTCTTTTAGTTTCCTTAACTTCCATATCCTCATTTCCAGCTTTCCTTCTCATAATAATTTCATATTTCTTGATAAAACCAATGAGTTCATCAATCGTTTTGTTTTTTCACATCTTTAACTTCTTGGAATATGGTGAATTTACGTGCACAATTAGTTGGTAACACCCAAATTATTTTCTTGAATAATTTTTTTATAGAAATAGAATCACCGAGAGATTTTTCCCCACTATAGATATTAGTAGATTGGGTAAATTTTTCAATGATATATTTGCTAGAATGCAAGGAGAAACTATCAAAGTATTGTATAAACATATCTAAACTGGTATCTTTGAATTTTCTAGTACCTTCATGTGTTATAAAATTTTCCATATTTCATGAGTTTTTATTCATATATAAATATGATTAAATTCATTTTGATACAATCCATAATTCAAGGTATTCATTGCTTTATTATCAAATTAAAAAGTAAAAATAACATATGGGATCTACGTATCTTTTTTTTAGTTGTAGGAGTATATCCATGTATAAACAAATTATAAACAAGATATTAAATAGATCAATGAAAATTATACATGTGAGTCTTCCAATAACCAAAATTACTACCAAAAAAACAAATCATAGCCCAAGGATTGTCCCTCCAGACCACCATGAGTGTTTAAAAAATAAATTTAAGAAATAAACTCTTTATTTGAAAAAACAATTAAATATTTTGAAAAATAAAAATAATATTCGAAAGAATTTGAAAAAAAAATTAAAATCAAAATCTATTTCATACCAAATTTAGGTTAAAGATGGGTAAATGTAAAGAGAGTGAGTGAATTTACCTTTAAAGTTTTAAAGAGAAAATTTTAATTTTAAAAAAAGTCTTTAAAATATAGAATAAACTAGAGAAAATAATCAAAGTTTGAAATCAAAAAACCATAAAAAAAAGTCAAATAATAAAAAACAAATAAAAATTTAAATAATTAAGCGATTTGAGAGTAAAAACTATTAATTGATTAAGTGTTAATTTATGGGTTAAAAATTAAAGAACTATTGAATGTGATAAATAAATGAAATTGATGAATGTAAATGAGGAAATATATTTAGTATGGAAGTTTGGAAATATCTCTTAAAAATATCCCCTATTTATACCACCTCAATCACTTAAGCATTTAATATATTAGTCTCTTGGATTTATTAGTAGCCAAGATACCAAAACTATACCTTTATTTTTAGGTTATAGTAAGAAACTAAGTACAGTAGACACTGGGACTTTAATAGAGAAGATAGAAACCTAAAAAGAAATAATTAATTACCTTTTTAAAATGAAATGGAAAGAAAACTTGGTTCCCTTACTTTAATGGTAGTAAGCACTAAATTTATAAGAAACAGGAAGAATGAGGAGATTTCTAGGAATTAATTTCTTTGTATCTTAGTCTAGATTCTCCCAAATAATATGACGAACACTAGTAGAGAATGAGAATATTAGAAGAGAGTGAAAATACATACAATTTTTTCACACACTATATAAGGAGATATCGGATTTATAAATAGAGATGATTAAGATAAATTAAGTTAATTGGCATTGAATATCGAATGAGGAAGGGAGTCATTGTATCATTAAGTTGAAGGAAAATTCCACCCAAGGTCTCTATTTATAGGCTCCAAATATTTTGATAATGTTTTGGAATCATTTGGGGGGAATTAAGTGAAATATATACACTTTAAATTTACTTTTACCACATTCAATTCCATCCTCATATTAGTCTACTTGATGTCATCGGGTACCCGGTAGCCTCCACTGGGTAGTCGGTGGGCTCCCTAGAAGTAGGTGCTTGATGTCTACTACCACCGGCTGGTCTGTGCACCTCCATTGGTAGGTCAATGGTCTCTAGGAGAGTTTTTTGTCATTATCCATTAGCACCGGCTAGCTTGTGCACCTCTATTGAGTATCCAGTGGAATTCTGCTACAAAGGAAAGGATCTGGGCATGCCACTGGCTGGCCAGTGTTGCTGTACCGGTTAGCTGATGCTTTCTATGTCCATGAACTTCACAAAGTTCCTTCTCTACTTCCTTAAATGATACTCCAGGTTTATTAAATAATTATTCTATGGCTTATAAACATCATTTAACATTTTTTCAAGATTCCTTCAATGAGTTATATTATGAATTTTTCAACCTAGATGCAAAGCACTTAAATTAATGTGTTAAAACATTTTAAGAGTGTTTTGGTCATTAAAATCAAATAACAATGAGAATCACAACATGGATTCAACAAATTTAGAATCCTTGAACAAATAAATGGTCAAATGAATTATCAAAATGAAAAATAATGGGATAGATATTATCTATAAATGATATAGTGTTTGTACAATTCTTTATTAAAGTTTATCTAACTCAATTGGGATTATGGTATTCTCAAAAAGTTGTCATAAGAATGTGTGAAAGATTTTTATAACTAAAATTATTGTTTTTTTTGTAACATATTCTATAGTTTTGAAGTTAGAAACATTGATTTCAAAATATGTGATTAATATATTTTTAATACATGTAATTTTCAATGACTCAAATCAACACATATTGAAATGTTTCTTGAATATCCATCAAGCACTTTCAAATTTTTTAATCTTTGAAGGAAAATTTTTTTTGCTGATTTTTCATTTTAAATTTTCCTCTAGATACTTCCTATTCTCATTTTATGATAGATTAAATTTTATATTCAGTGCTTCTAAGTTCTTACAAGAATTTAGAATATCCTTAGATTTCTCCTTCTCATTAAGCTTTGTATAAATAAAATTGTCACACATGTTCTTCTCAATGTGTATAGCATCAAAATTTTGATGTAAAAAATTAAATTACCAAAATAGAATATTGAAAAATATGATCCTTTTCTCTCTTTTTTGTGTTACACTAATATTTTATAGGGTTTAGAATATTTTAACACCTCTATTTAACTGAAATATTTTTCCAAACTCTATAACTATATTTGATAGTTATACAAAGATATCTAATCCAAATAATAACTTTGGTGAGAGCCTAAAAAAAATTCATTGTACAATTACTTGTTAAAAAAAATTGAGACTTTTTTTTATAAGTCATCCAATGAGGATCAAAATAAAAGTTTCAAACTAGACAATCCAAACTAGTGTGTGTTCTAATTGAAAAAAATTCCTAGTTAAGGAAATTCATGGGTAGACCAAATTAGGGAAACATTAATTTTACAAATTTCATAGTAGATACATTATATATTTCTACACCATAATTCAATAAATATTTAAAATCTTGGATTAGAGCATGAAGATAGATATCAATGTTATTTCCATGCATTTTTTCAAGAATAAAAAATGATATGATGAATGAAGTTTTTCTATACACATCCAAATAGTTAAATTATAAGGGATCAAAACAACTAAACACATGTAATAATTCATACTTAAAGTCTAAAAAACGATAGAATCCATCATCATCCAATCCCAAAAGCACATTTATGGGATCATAATGTAAATCAAAATATAATGAATAAAATGTATTCCATGCTTTTTAATATATCAGATTTCTCAAGAAATCACCATTATTATTTTCCAATGCATGTCACTTCATATGATCAGTGGTTTTAAATCACACAAAAAATCTTTACAATCATGATTTTAAAGGAAATTAATGTAAATCCTTTGATGCAGTTTTATTTTTCTGTTTCTTCATCATAATATCGGATTTACACTATAATCATTATTTGTTTAATTCCATTCAAAAGTAAATCATATTTTTCACTCTTCTATATTTGAATCTTATCCACATTATAACATACAAAATTTATTATATGCATGTATATTTTTGTAATTGAGTCCAATAATGAAAATAACTTTATTTATCTCATAAAATTATTTAGGTGTCTTAACTTCAATAAATGCATCATGAAACAATTCCAATATCATGGAAATTTATTTATTTATAATTTAACATAGTCCCTTTATGTGCTATAACTTTAGAAAAAAATAGTTTTAACTAATTTCCACATCATTCATATAATTATTAATTTACATCTTCAACTAATTTATAAAAATAATTTGTTTATTAGTTAAGTTTTCCATTGTATTAGTCTCTAAAACATCATCTATTAATATGATATTATATTGATCAGGCTGCCCTGTAGTTCTCTAAGAATCACTAATATTTTCAACATAGATATGAGGGTAGAATAATGTGTTATGTTCTTGGTGTATTTTCCCTACTATAACAAAGCATCATTTATCATGTTAGGAATTTCATTATCCACCATTAGGGAATCAACCTATTTGTTAAAATATTTTCAAAAACTGCTTAAACTTTTTGTAATATTTAATTCTCTATGCCAATTCCACCACCCATGATGTGGAGGAAATTGTTTCAATATCAACATGTCAAATACATTATATCTCTTTAATCATCATTTAAATTTGCATTTAATAAATGTAAATTTTATTCTTCATCCCACAAATTTATTTGAAATTAAAAAATCTAAAATATCAATAAGACCTTAGCATATTTAAATGTGCTTGATTGATGTCTTGGATAACCATAACTTACCCTTTCATAAAACCCTAGTAAAAGGCTTCAAGAACCCACAACATGATCAATATAAAGGGAAAATATTCCTGAGTACTGACTCTAGGATAATGATTCCCCATCATTTATCATGGATCTATTGACAAGTTTCAATCAAATAACATCATTCAATAACACGATCATTAATTAAATATTAATTCCATTATAATCCATCCATCACAACACAAAAATAGGAATATAACTCCAAAACTTCACAATTATCACATAATAATGAAATTTTCCTACCTAAGTAGAGGGTTTAAGGTCAATAATAAAGGAGGTGTGTATAAACATATTTGAAATAAGTGATATGTTGGTTTATATTAGTTTTAATAACTATAATTTGAAATAATTGAATGGGATATATGTAAATATCTGTGTATTGGAAGATTTAATTCCTTAAAACCATCTCTATTTTTGTAATAATAAAACCTGAAAATTCATCCAAACCAGCATCTAAACGAATTATCCACTAACCTAAAGAGCATTCTTCATCCCCATGAGATTGATAAAAAGTGGTCTGAATGCTATTATGGATGGTATTTCAGGTTGGTTTTTTACAAATGGTATCAAAGGAGATATTTCCTTAAAATAAAGTACTTTCACTTGAATTACCTTATGTTATATGGGGTGAGTTGTTCTAGAAAGGAGATTAAGAACATTTGAGGACTCAAGAGTTAGTTTGTGAATGGGTACTTGATCACAGCCTCTTTAATATGAGGCTTGAGTTACTAGGGAAAGTAGGGATTTTAGTATTTATTTTTAGTTATTGATTTATTTATAATAAATTATATTTAGATTCCTGATGATGTTATCTATGATTTTGGGGATATCATATGAGTTTGGTATGGAATGTAAATATGAACAAAGTCGCATTATTTATTCACGGTCTGGTAAACTTTGAGGAATCGGTGTGACTAGTCTAGAAGTCAATCTAGGAACTATTGTGAGGTTTTTTCATGGTTGACTATCCCATGTAAGTGATCCATGAATATTTTTACTCTAACCCAAACTTGGTTCCATGTCCATTTGTTTCCAAAACGACTTCATCATGTGAGATAAGATTGGAGGGTTATTGTCTTTTAATGTATATTTTGGGTGTGGTTTGTTTAATGCTATAATTTTCTTGTTTCAATTTTAATCCCTTTGGTTATTATTTTAAATCATTTGGGAAAACTAAATTTTATCATAAAACAAATTTTATTTTGAGTTCTTTGAAAAGTTTTTTTAGTTACTAAAATGTGTGTTTTTATTGAAAGTTTGGTTGGGAAAGCTAATTTCTAAAGTCTCTTGTGTGATAAATTTGTATTTTAAAAGGAAACTTTTGTTTTTAATGGGTTTAAAATAGAAATTATTTTATAATTTTAAAATGGGATTAATGTTTTGAATTCATGGAATAATTTACATTAACTAGTAAAGAATATTTTTGGATTTATATAAAGATATAAAATTAAAAAAAAAGTGTATTGTTTTATAAATGAGGAAATCTTGTACACTTTAAAACTGATGAAACTATGATTAAATTATTATGTGGATGATTTGAAATATTTTGGATTGTTTTTATTTTTTTGGGTTTTTTTATTCTTATGTTGATAAGCCTGTGTTTTGTGATGTCTAGATATGTATCCCATAAAATTTTCAAATAATGATAGGAATTCAGTTTGCTGGTTCAATCTTTAAAGTATCCCTTTATATTTTCTATAAGTAGCATCTCAAGTTAACGAATCTATATTGACTCCAAATCTAGTGCTGGGTTCATATCCTTTCCAACCTTTGGACCCCATCCATGTATTCTTGGATCATCACCCACCATCTTATAGAGATAAATAAGGTTCCCCTAAAGTAATGAAATGACTTGAAGAAGTTGAAGAGATCTTTGATTCTCTTAAGACATTTGATGCTTTGAGGGTCAAGTTAATCAAATCCTGGCATGAGATACCTAGCTGAGAGTGGTGGGAATTCATGATTATTTCTTTTATACATGAAATAATGTATTAGGAATTATTAAAATAAATCTTCATTTAGTGGTGGTATCCTCAGGAAGTTAATAAAGAGAAAGTTTTTGATCTCTTGGGTTTTGATCAGGTTGAGATATCAATTTTAAATTATGAAAATAAATTATCAAGTTTTGTATTTTCTCACCTAATATTATTACTGATGATATTATTAAAGTTCACTGTTTTATAAGGGGTCTTGACCGAAACCTTAGAACTGTTATGCCATAAGTTTTTTTGAACTCTTATCCATTGGTGTTTGAAAGGGACTTGTCGGCTGAAATGGATATAGTAAAGTGAAAAAAAGTAGAGAATACCTCATTCATAGTTGTTTAAGGAGAATATTTACCATATATAAGATCACAGATGTTGGTTAAATAGGTATAGTATTATTATAAAAAGAAGAGGAATTTTGTGTGTTTCCACTGTGGATCACTTGGTAATTTTAATCATTCATGTTTGAATGCTTCAAAGGTTCTTAAATGGTGTAGTTTTTTGGGTCATATTAATAGGTTTTGTAAGTTTGGATTCCAAAATGTGATGTTTTGGTTGTAGATCATTATCTTTTGACTATGGGTAAGAATATGTTACAAGATAATTGGCTCCATCCATAGGCCTCAGTGCGAATCTTTTCACACAATGTAATAGCACCTGATTGGGGTTGATGTTGATTTGTTTTGTTGTTTCAAACATCTAAGTGGAGAATATTTTATTTTTCCTTATTTTAGTGTATTGGTTTTGGTGAAATTATTATTTTGGGGATATCTTGTGGATTTATTTGGGTACTTGGTGGATTTTTTCATGTGGAATCAGGTTGTGATAATAATGATGGTCTCATTTTATAGATATATCTTTTTCCCTTATAGATTTTCACTCTTGAATTTTTATCCTTCATCTTTAATTGTTTTAGTTAATTAAGGTTTGTTATTATCTTGGGGATGGAGTGGAATCTTATGTTGAGAACCTTTAGATGCTTGGGGGTTATTTTATTCAAATCTATCTTATTTCTTCCTTCCATGTGTGTCTCGCAATGGTCAGTGTTGGATATCATTCAGTTAGTTTTTGTTCCTTGGTATCCTCTTGTTTTTACCTCGATGGTTAGATATGAATATTGAAGTGATATACAATATCCCTCATGAGGGTGTATTGACATATTTATTCACATGATTTATTGTTTTGGGATCTTTTTGGTTGGACTTGGATAATCCTTAGAGTTTTACTTGGGAAACAAGGATTATGTATATTATTTATGAACAAAGCACCCATAGGTGGTAGTTTTTAATTTTAATAACTCATGGATGAGTAAGGCTTGGGGTTTAAAATAGTACCTCACTACTGGGTACTTTCCCATGGTAGAAATCTTTTTCAGTTATATGTATTTCTTATGGATGTTTGATCATAGATAGATATCTAGAGAGTTTACTCTTTTGGGAATCATTTAGGTGTTTAGGATATACCATTCTTTGAGGTTTTAGTTTCAACTCTTGGATATTTCACTGTGATGTGTCATTGAAGTCCCTTATTTGAGTTAAATAGATGTGTTTTGGGGGATTTTTTCCTCATGCTTCACAAATTTGGTGAATATTTAAATGGTGAGGAGACCAATGATATATCTCTAGTTCCTTTTGGTTACTTTTTGGTTACTCTTAGTGTTATTAAGTTTTTTTTTTTGAAATATGTGTTAATCTTGGAGTTATGATTAATAGCATCTTTTGCGGTAAGTATCTCTTATGCTTCATAGACCGTTCACCTCATGGATCAAGTTTTGGATTTCTTTTGGTCTTATTTTTTTATATATTTTGTACTATAATATTATTGAGGGAAAAAATCCTTATTATGGGTTAATTGTAACGTCCTCTTTTTATTTTAATTTAAGACCCTTTTGTTTTTACATTAAAATCCTTTTGTTGAAAATTTTAATAAATTTTAAGTTTATTTTTACCCTTGCACGTGGTATAGAGTCTACGTAGGTTTAAAGTTCCTCCTACCTTTACACAGGGTGGACTGGAGGAGTTTTGTAAGGGTAAATCCATTTTTATATGAGTTTTTTAAGGTTAGAGAGGAGTTTCCCTTAATTTAATAAGGGAAAATCCTATTTTCTATGCACTTTGTAAGGGTACTATGCCACAATGTAAGGGTAGGGTTCTACTTGTATGTGTTGTTTAAGGGTAATCTTGTTCTATGTAAGAGTAATATAGGCTATTAAATAAGGTTAACCAAGCTTTACTATGGTTTATGTAAGGGTAACCTGAGTTTTTCCTGGCTCATTAAAGGTAACCCTTATCTACATAAGGGAACCTCAGCAGCTGTGTAAGGGTAAACCCTTACTTATAAAGGTTAGGTAAGGGTAGCATCGGGTTACATAAGGGTAATTTTGAGTTTTTAAAGGTTACTTAAGGGTAACCTATATTTTTTTAAGGGTGATGTTTAGTTTTTAAAGGTTATGTAAGGTTAACTATGAGTTTTATAAAGGTAATCATGATTTTTCAAAGGTTACTAAAGGGTAACATGGCTACCGTGTAAGGGTAAAGGGATTTGTGTGAGGTTAGTCTCTCTATTTCAAAGGTCGAATAAGGGTAAATCTAACCATAAGTGACACTTAAGGTTGTAATAAGGAAAAAACCATATTACCCTTACACAACACACTTTTTGGTAAAAAAATAAATAAATTTTGGTTTTCTTTTCTTCTTCCACCATCTTGACATGTAAATATATTTTTATGATTTTAAATTCTATAAATTGTGAAAAATGATTATCTAAACCATTTTAATGGTTGTAACTTCCATATTAAATTTTTTCAAACCCTCTACACTCAATATTCAATTAAAAAAAATTAAATGGTGGTTTTAATTTGGGGTTTTTAATTCTAATACACCTATAATATTTATTTAAAAATACTTGAAGATTTGATGAATTAAATTTGTGATATCTTCTTGGGGAGTCTCTGGAATCCAGTTACTAGGTGATCATCATATGGGTTTTTAGTGTTGTTCTTCATTTATCATGGGGTATGAACCTTCCCTGGTTTTAGTTGCAGATCCATCCTTGGGTGTTCTATAATTTTATAAAAAGAGTTAGGTGTTTCTATGTAGTTCTATTATTCTATAATTCATTGTTTCAAGAAAATTCATAGAGATATGTTTTTGTTTTATAACACACGTTCCATGAATTTTTTTCTTGAAATACATCTTCTCTGATCCTCTGAAAAATGAAGTGAACATGGTACAGATAAAATTTTTATAATATGGATTTCCTTTTTTATGATTTGGATTTCCTCTCAATATTTTATATATATATAATTCATGTTGTTTTTTATTTATTTTCAAATATATTTTAAAGTATTTTTTGTTAAAAGTGTGCACTTAGTCCAAATTTTTATTTATAAAGTGATATGCCTTGATTTAAATGAAAGAGGTTGGTTTATTAAATTTTTTTCTACATGGTTTTGAATTCTCTTTTTTTTAAATAACCAATAGAAATTTTTTATTATTATTTTAGTTTATAAAATGGTAATAATTGGGTGATTTTTAAAGAATGATTATTCATGTGGAAGAGGGTATTGAACCAAGTTTTAAAATGACATCAAGCCTTCTAAATTGTAAAACTTAGTTTGAATGCCTTAGGAAATTTTTTGAAATAAATTATTGGTTTAAAGTGCATTTTGAATTTTGTTAATGACTTATAAAAGGAGGAAAGTATGATTAACCTTTTGAATGTTGATTTATAAATATGTTCTTGATTTTAAATTGATGATGCATTAGGGCCTAGTTGGTACTTTGTGATGATCCTATATTGTGATAATCCCTTGATGGCCCTTACTTAATTATTGTTCTTCTCATTGATGGTTATTGATAAAGTAATTATACCCTTTGAGGGAGCATGGGGGTGAGGGTGAGATGTGAAATATGAATGAATTTAAATGTTGAGTCCATGGTCCCATGTTGATACTGATGGGGATTTCCTTAGTAATCCTTATAACTTAATTATATCACTTTCCTTATTTAACTAGTAATGGGAATCTGTATAGTTGGATGAGATGACATAGATTTAGGATTTTCTAGTGAACTCACACCCAATCTAGTGTATCCATAGAGAATATGTAACACCCCCAAATAATAAAGGGTTAAATGAAAAATGATATGACACATGTCAACAAGTTCACCCTCTTTTTTGGGAGCATGCCTGATTAGAACTTCACAGTTAAGTGTGCTTGGACTGGAGTAGTGATAAGAATGGGTGACCTTCTGAGATGTTTCTCAGGGTGTGTGTGAGTGAGGAAAAAACACACTGTAAAGGACATGTTTTGGTCTGTGGGAACTGTCATTAGTCATATGACCCATTCAGGTGTGTGGGTGGTCCCCAGGGTGGGGACCACGTGTATGTGGGGAAACTGGTGGTACCTGGAGGGCCAGGGCCCAACGGCCATGTTAAGGTAGGGTGTTTGTAGTGTCATCGGGACCCAGTTGTCACATTTTGTGTTATAGGTGGAACCCATCCTTAAGTATGGTACACTGCCTGGGTTGAGATTTTGGGCCCACAATGAGGATGTTGTGCTCTAAAGGGGTGATGAATATAACACCCCCAAATGATAAAGGGTTAAATGACTGAATGATATAACTCATGTCAACAAGGTGAACCTTACTTTTTGGGAGCCTTCCTAATTATAACTTCACGGTTAAACATGTTTGGCCTGGAGTAGTGATCAGGATGGGTGACCTTCTAGTAAGTTTCACAGGGTGTGTGTGAGTGAGGACAAAGAACACTGGAAAGGACATGTGTTGTCATGTGGGTACCATCATTAGTTAGATGACCCGTTCGGGCATATAACACCCTGAAATGATAAAGGGTTAAATGACTAAATGATATGACTCATGTCAACAAGGTGCACCTTCCTTTTCGGGAGCCTTCCTGATTATAACTTCACAGATAAACATGTTTGGCCTGGAGTAGTGATCAGGATGGGTGTCCTTATAGGAAGTTTCACAGGGTGTGTGTGAGTGAGGAAAAAGAACACTGGAAATGACATGTGTTGGCATGTGGGGACCATCATTAGTCAGATGACCCGTTCAGGCATGTGGGTGGGCCCTAGGGTGGGGACCACATGTTTTTGGGGAAACTGGTGGTACCTGGCAGACCAGGGCCCAACAGCCATGTTAAGGCAGGGTGTTTGTGTTGTCACTGATACCTAGTTATCATAGAAATGGATAAGTTCAGGCTATGGGTGTGTAACCAAGAAAACATGTGTGCATGGACTTGGTTTTCTTAAGACCCCTTTTAACTTAATGTAATATCACTGATTAGTATTGATATATTTATTATCTTGACTGTAGTGGGATTCCTAATGAATTTTGGTCTTAACCATGACATTATTATACTTTATACTCATTACATTACAGTGTTCACTTTCACTACTTGTAACTAGAGTTTCCTTACTTGATTTCATCATTATTATTTAATTATCTTCTTATTGAGATGATTCACCTTGACTCTATTGTATTGAAACTTGTACAACATGTTGATATCTAGTTCAAGTTCTTACCCTTCTTTATTTATCTGAATTTATCTTGTGAAATGGTTTTAAAATATTTTCAAAAAAAAATTTGGCTTTAAAATGATGAAATGGAATGTTTCCAACTTTGTCTTCTTATATGATTTTAAAATGTTTAGAGTTATATGTTTAAAAATTGAATCTTTTTTTAATTTAATCTTGATGGATTTAATTTCCTATTATGAAATGTAAATACATATTATATTTTATTATACTCACTTTTAGAATATTTTTATTACCTTATGAAGTAACTGTATAGACTCTTTGGTGAAATCCTACTAGGCTCTATAGATCAAACCCTGATTGTAAAATTTAGTGTTTATAGCCTTTTGAAATTGTAGATGGTGTTCTTTTTATCATTATATTCCTATAGGGTTTCTTACTTGGTTGTCCAAGGGAAGGTAACTTGAGTCTTGGTTAGTGGTTGTGGAAAACCAAAATATTAGTTTTAGTAGTTTTATTCTTATTTTAGTTTTTATGTAATCTCTGATTACCCTAACATGGTTATATTGATTTATTTGTGTGATGATTTTTCTATAATGTACTTTGACTTTTTTATCTTATTTTTTGGTTGAAATCATTACCAAAAGTTATTTATGGATTCCCAGCTTATTATTTCCATCTTGTGGGGATTTAGAACTCTCTTAGAGTTAGTGTTGAATCAGTTCGGATGCCAATTTGGATGCTATTCTGGGAAGATTCATTACATGTTCCCTAGAAAATCCCTCCTCTCATTCTATGCCCATATAGAAGATCAAATATCATATTTTTGTGTATAAAGATCGTTATATTCTTTATTGAGAGTTTTTATTTTTTATTTTTAGTATTTATATTATGTTTAGCATGGACTGATCCATGGTTGAGTGGTGATCACCACTAGACTCCACACCCAAGTGGACAGGGTTCAATTCCTAGTAGACCCTCAGGGATTTATGGGTGGTGACATAGGCAGTGATGCAAGAAGGTTGTGACACAGGATGATGATGAGGAAAGATGGCGTAAGTATACTGACACAAGTTGGTTTAAACAGACATGTGGTAAAAGTTATTTCAATACAGATGCAGTATAAGGCCTTTGGGATACGTAATGGGATTTCAAACTCATTGGGACTTTGAGCCACTCTTTGTAACAAAATGCCTATTTGATGGGTTATCCCTGGGGGGGCTATGACCTACCCTTCCAGCATGTAGGTGTGTGTGTTTGTGTTTCTTTGTATTTTACCCCTAAAAACCTACCTATTATTATGTTTAGTTCTTGTATGGAATATGTTTCATTATTTTTATATGAATCATATTTTATTGATAATTCCTATAGATTCCCAACATACTTGAACACACCATTCATATAGAGTATAAGTATAAAACTCATCATTATTTCCAAAAAATAAAAAAAAATTACCATTATATAATGATAATAAGGATTTATATTTCAATGATCATTAAATGCAAAAAAAATAAAGATATAGATAAATAACAAAAATAATACCACAATAATGAAATAATTTCATCTCATTATTATCACATAAGAATGCAATCTCCCTACCAAAATGGATAAAGAGTGGTCAACGGTGAAGGAGGATCTTGTGGATGGATAGAACTTGAGAAATCAAGGTCAAGGTTAAGTGATAAGGGAATCAGAGTGGATAATGGTGATTGTATAGAGGTCAGTGAGGTAGGGTCCATGATGGGGGAGTGTAGATTGATGATGAGGGATGAGCACAGATTTTTTAGGGCTTGAGAATTTAGGTCAAGGTTGAGGGGGTTGAAAAGGAAGGGGTTATTATTTAACAATATTTAGTGACGGATTTAATAAAAACCATTAAATATTATTTATTAGTAGTTTTTACTAAAACCGTCTCTAAATACATGATTTAGTGATTCTTTTAAAAAGTGCTACTAAAAAGGAGGAAAGTAATGTTTATTGATATTTTTTGAAACCATCGATAAATATATATTTTTTATAGTGATTCCTTATGTGAAATTAACATTGATCAATTATTTCATGTGTTATAGACCATGTCAAAATAATTAAATTCATATTATAAAAACATGATACCAAACCTACAATTTCTATTCATATTTAATGTCATATACTAAATCATTTAAAATGATATAATGATCTATTTTTTCAGTAGTTTTAGAATATTCATATTATAAAATGATTTCAAGAGATATAAATCCATAGTGATACTCTGATTCCACTGATGGTTTTTTTAGGAGTGATTAACACTTAATCAAATTAGAAAAAAATTATTATGTATCAATTAATCCAAAATCAACATGCAAGAATACATGAAACTACGCTATAAATAAAATGAATAAATAGTCAGATATACCTTATAACGATGAGTTTTTTCAACTATATTCATTATATTATTAATGGATATCACCAAAGTGGTAGGAAAAATACATCTTAACTCCTTGGTGTATTCACGAGTCAAAATAAACCCCTAATATTTGGGTGGGATTCTTCTTATCAATGTAGGATGTTACTACCTCAAAATGAAAAGGATAAAAAATATTACTACTATAGGTGTGGGATAGAGAATTATCTAATTATTAACACAAATTAGTACACCCATCGTATGGGTACTACCTCTATATAAATGAAATATGACAAATCTCGAATAATTACATATATTTACTCATGTGTTTCATAAACACATGAGTAAATGAATATAATTAAAGCCACTTTGTAATTACTCATCCAAGAAAAACTCCTCCCATTTTATCATATGAAACAGTCGATTAATGATATCTAATAATAAAGATATTTTAAATTTAACATATTAAAATTTGAATTCAATGAAAAAATAGTTTTTGTGACCACATTATATCGTATCCAATTATATGAATAAACCATGACCTGCAATTGGATTAATTTAGACGAATGTTATATTATAACATGCCTAATGATACACCCATTTTTTTATACAATATATACTAGAAGCATTATAGGAATATAGTCTTTAGGGAATATATCATTAAGTAGGTTTGACCGACGCTCACAGTTTGACTGAGCCATGACTATATGTAATGAACCCAAATCCCATAACTCAGATCTAGTGTTTAATTTATTATATTGGTGTAAGATACTGTAAAGACCTGTAAAATTCAAGGGAAATTTTTTCTTAATTTTCTTTGTAATTTTACAAGAACGCGGTTTCTGACGGCACCTGATTCCCAGGCCCGGAGTGCCCGGAATCAATTTTCGAAGTTTGGCTCGGGTACGTTCAGTGAACGAACGAGCGGAAATTTCTAACTTTTAAACCGGTGCCCGGAATCAAATTCTGAGGGCACCGATGAACTCGCAGCGCCGATATTCTCTTAAGGAGACCTTTTCTGAGGTTTCGTTTATTGCGGGTTGAGAGTTAGTTTTTGGGATTTTAAATTGAAGTTAAATAAAATGTAGAAACACATTTTATTTTTATTCAAGTTGGTTATAACCTCCCAAAGGGAGTTAGGGCTGGGACCCACATTCACTTAACCTCCCTTGAGAGGATTAAGTGCAGTGGGGCCCACACGAACCCTAACACTTCATCTCCCCTTTTTTTTTAAACACCCTATAACTCCTCTTTAATTAATCTTGTCAACTTGGTTAATTAATTGTGTTGAGTTGTTTGAATTTCAAACCTTTGAAATTCAAAGTGGTTTACTTGTGTAAATAAAATATGGCTTTAGCTTATTTTATTTTGTTTAGAATTCTCCTACCACCTTGAGAGAATTTGGGAGCTTTCTTCTCCTTCTTTAACTTTGACGAAGAACACGAAGAACACTTAAGCTCCGACGAAGAACGCCGTTTCTCTTCTTCGTAGTCGGTGTGTTCCCGAAGATCGACGACGCCGCATCTTCGATCTTCTTCCGTGTCAACGAAAGGAGACGTCGTTTCCTCCTCGGATTATCTCCTTCATCTTACGAAGCTTCTCCAACGACGTACCTCTTCGGACGCACCTCGACGTCAACGGAAACGACGTTCGGTTTCCGCGACGCCCGACCTCCGCGACGCTTGTCTTCCGCGGCTTGTTGACGTGCTCCGCACTTGAAACCGAGGTAAGGGTTTGTTGTTGTTTTATTTAATTATTCTCGTTCTTGGTTCTAGCATGACGAACTTTGAGGATAAACGATTAAGTGTTATCGTTTAACGAGAGGGGGGTCGGACCGCACAAACACGTCGGAACCCCGCTCCTTTGTTCTTGATTGTTTCTTGCGGATAGAACGATATGGCGTGGTGTCGTCGCACCACGCGGGAATCACACGGCAATTATTGTGCGGCGCCGTCGCGCCGCGCCGTGGAAAGAATTTCATGGACGCGACGCCGTCACGCCGCATCGAAGGAAACCGAAGGCGCCGTGGCCGGAGCGGGGCCGCGGCGGAGGGGCGCGGTGCCGTCGCACCGCGCCGGACGACGAAGGTCGCGGTCGATTCCGGGCCGCCGGTGTCAGAAGCCGGAAGGGGGACCGGCTTTGCCGGTCCCGTTGAGGAAGAACCGGCCGGCCAGGTCGGGCCGGCCGGAAGGGAGGCAAACCGGGGGGAATCAATTCCCCCGGCCAGCAAAGAAACGGCCCCCATAATGAGGGGGGCCGGTTTCATAAAGGGGGGAAGGTGGCCCCCCGTTTTCCAGCAGCTCGGCCTTCGGCCGGGCCGGGCCGCGCCGCGCCGCGCCGCGCCGGGACGGGCCGCGCTGCGTCGCGCCGAGCCGCGCCGCGCCGGGCCTCGCCGGGCCGCGCCGCGCCGGGTCGGGCCGGGCCGCGCCGCGCCGGGCCGCGCTGCGCCGGGTCGGTCCGGGCCGCGCCGGGCCGGGCCGCGCCGGGTCGGTCCGGGCCGCGCCGGGCCGCGCCGCGCCGCGCCGGGCCGGGTCGACCCTGTCCGGGGTGGGTCAACCCGGTTCGGGCCATCCGGGGGGTCTCGGGCCGGGACGGCCCGGGCCCGAAACCCCCGTTACCGAGCGGTTTGGATTCAAATGCCCATAACTCGGGCTATGGACATCCAAACGACGCGCCGTCAGCGGCGATGCGATCCTTGGATCGAGACGGTCGTTTCGGTATATCACACTCAAGGTTTCGGAATACTTTGAGTTCGGCCGGGTTGGTTCGTACACGAAACCAACCGGGCCCTCGGAGCGGAAACGCTCATATCTTGAGCTTCGAACGTCCGTTTGACGTGCCGTCAGCTTTGTTGAGTTCCTCTTAGTGAGAAGGATCTTTTGGCATACTCCGCCCGAGGTTTGGACGCAGGTGGAGTACGGTCGGGTTGGTTTTGCCTTAAAAACCAACCGGGCCCCTAGGACGAAAAATCCAATAACTCTCAGACCGGGCGTCCGATTGACGCGCCGTCTGTTGCATTGAGTTCCTGTTGATGATACGGAACTTTTGGATACATCAACTCTGGAATTTGTGACAGTTGATGTATCAGCCTCTCGGCTCGTGGAGCGGACCCTCCCGAACGAGCTTGCTGTGTGCGGGAACCCTAGAGCTGGCTGCGACTGATACTGCGACTGCTACTCTGACTGCGACGACGACAGTACAGAGATCCTTAGTGGATTCGACGACGACGACTACAGCACTCTGCGATCCTATGTGGATCAGTGCTACCGATCCTATGTGGGTCTGATCCTGTGTGGGTCTGCGCTCAGCGGTCCTGTGTGAACCAGCGCCTACAGATCCTGTGTGGGTCCGATCCTGTGTGGGTCTTTGCGGGGGTTAGTACCTTTTGATCCTTCGTGGATCCGACGACTTAGATGGATCAGTGATCATCTCTATCGTCTTTCGAAGAAGTATACCTGTGGGAGCTGAATCCTGTTGCTTTCCTGTGTGGATTGTGTTGTGCTATCCTGTGTGGATTTCGTTTTGCTTTCCTGTGTGGAATACGTATACTTTCCTGTGTGGACTGAGTTGTACTTGGGCTCGGAGGTTGGAGCGTATTGGAATTGATGACCTAGGTATATGTATGGGCATATACCTAAGCAGTGTCGGTTGTTACTTCGTGTTTGTATCTATCCTTTGTGGTTTATCCTTTGTGGATTTTGGGAGACCTTCGGGGGTCTCAGGGTCCCTACTGAGTATCTTATACTCACCCCTGCACGGGCTATGCCCGCACTACGTTGTGTTGGTTTCAGACGACGGACAGCGTTGATCGTGGTTGAGGCTTGCAGAGTAGGATGGTACCTGGAGGTGGACCACTGGGCGGGACGTGCTCGGAGCGGACGGCGGGACCCGAGGAGCAGTGGAGCTATCTGTACCCACCCTTCAGGTGGGATTTCCAGTGGACAGCTCGGTGTAGCGGCTTTTACTTTACAGTTGTTGTTTTCCCTTTCGAGTTGTACTTTACTTTCAGTTTGGGTTTGTATACTGGCCCATTTACTTTTCCGCACTTTCAGTTGTACTCTGTTTTTACTTAGTGTTTACTTTTCCGCTTGCTTACTCTGTGGTGCTTGTTTACTTTACAAAGTCAATGCCTTCCCTTTTACCGGGATTTACGCCTTGGTGCTAGTCGCCAGCCCCTGGCCTATGGAAGGCGGGCTTGGGGTAGTCACGGCACGGACCCCGAGGGCGGGTCGTGACAAATTGGTATCAGAGGAGTTCGGTTCTACCGCGAACTCTGATCATTTCTATGTGAAGCAATAATGTTTAGCGTATTGGGTGTGGTTATCAGTCCAGGGAGTCCAGTGTTGGTGCGGCGGTCGACGTATCCGTGCACCAGGACCCTAACTTCTGATTTCCGACTTAATGCACGAAAACATTGATTGTGTGTGTGTTTCAAGTTTTCTTTGTGATTACTTTATATCAGCTCACCAGGTATACTGTTCTGACCGTGGCGCACCTGTTTCCTTTTCAGGATGGCCCCACGACGGCAGCCAGCTAGGGTTCTGAGAGTCGAGTGTGATGACAGCCCACCGAGCGATGAGGCCTCGGTGCAGGGCCCTTTGTCAGCAGTGGCACCGGCGGTAGCACTACCCGCCGAGCCACCGATACTTCCAGCACCAGCCGCTGACGATGCACGTCGCCTCAGCGCACTGCATGAGTTTTAGCGCCAGCGACCGCCCAGGTTTCGTGGGGAGACGGACCCCCAGGCAGCAGAGGACTGGCTGGAGGCAGTGGTACGAGTTTTTAGGCTAGTGAGGACACCTGCAGACCTCATGGTGATCCTCACTGCGAGCCTACTGCACGCAGCAGCAGGACGATGGTGGAGCTTGATGCTCCAGGTGCACGATGAGGCATCACTACTTTGGATGGACTTTGAGAGCCTCTTCCGCTCGGAGTTCGTCCCAGCCACCCTTCGTGCGATGCGTATCCAGGAGCTTCTTCAGCTGCGGCAGGGCAGCATGACGGTCGCTCAGTACTCGGCGAGATTTACCGATCTCTCGCGCTACTCGACTGACATGGTACGGGACCCATTATTCTGGGCCCGGACCTTCGAGCAGGGATTGAGACACGAGATCAGGGCATCGCTGATCTCCCTCAGCATTCCGACTCAAACGGGAGTACTGGAGCGGGCCCTTTTGATCGAGAGCTTCCTTGCTGAGTCTACACCAGCACCAAGACCCACCGCAGGGCGGCACGTAGCAGAGTCTTCTGCAGCAGGCAGTCGACGGATGACTCTGGGGTCCAGGCAGACCAGACCTTCAGGCAGACGACCTCAGGACACTGGCTCAGCAGTGCGGGGTACACAGCGCGGAACCAGTCTATCGAGAGGCAGACAGTGCTACTCGTGCGGCGGGCAGGGCCACATGGCTCATGATTGCCTGACCCGCCATGCCGAGGAGCAACAGACGGTTGAGGGACCACTGAGGCAGAGGCAGAGGGTCGACCATGGCAGTCCATAGGGAGGAGGCGGACGAGGTAGAGGAGCTGGCCGAGCAGCAGGTTGTGGGCGACGCTTTAAGGCTCTACCACCACCACCACCAGGAGGTCCACCCTGACCACAGGGAGCTGGCGGGCAGAGACAGGCACAGCTCCAGGCAGCAGAGGCCTACGACCACGGCGCGCTAGAGATGATTCGAGGTACTATCTGTGTCTATTCCACCCTTGCTGCAGTACTTATAGACACAGGAGCGAGTCACTCTTTCATAGCCGCTGCCCTTGTTCGGAGCTCGGAGATTCCGACAGAGCCGTTATCTCGATCCTTACGGCTAAAGACTCCTACGGAGGCAGACTCAACGATTACGCACTAGTGCCGGTAGTGTGAGCTTACTCTAGGAGGCAAGAGCTTCGGCTGGAATCTTCTTGTAGCAGCGTCGAGGCCTTACGACGTCATCTTGGGCATGGATTGGTTATCTACGGTCCATGCACAGATTGACTGTTTTAGGCGCAAGGTGCGATGTGTACACACCGACGGGAGAAGGTTCACCTTCACCGGTGAGAAGGGAGCCTTTTCATTACAGGATGGACTTCCGCGGAGGAGAGGATAGCCCATCACTCACCAGTTGGCTAGCCTCATCCTAGGAGCAGTTGACGTGCGGAGTCCTGGTTTTCCTGCAGTGGTGGATCAGTTTGTGGACGTTTTTCCCGACGACGTTCCAGGGTTACCTCCTCGCAGAGAGGTAGACTTTTATATTGACCTGTACCCCGGGACAGCCCCGATATCGACTCCAGCATATCGGATGGCCCCCGCCGAGCTTCGTGAGCTACGGGTACAGTTGGAAGACTTGCAGGGCAAGGGGTTCATCCGACCTAGTGTTTCACCCTGGGCTTCCCCGATATTGTTCGCCAAGAAGGCGGATGGGAGCTTGCGACTTTGTGTTGACTATCGTCGCCTTAACCAGGTGACAGTGAGGAACAAGTATCCGCTACCGAGGATTGAAGACCTCTTTGATCAGCTCAAGGGAGCACGGTGGTTCTTGAAGATAGAACTCAGGTTAGGCTATCATCAGCTCAGAGTTAGAGACGAGGACGTACAGAAGATGGCCTTCAGATGTCGGTATGGCCACTATGAGTTCTTGGTTATGCACTTCGGCGTGACCAATGCTCCAGCAGTGTTCATGGCCCTCATGAACAGGATCTTCCAGCCATACCTTGATCGGTTTGTCGTGGTCTTCATCGACGACATTCTGATTTACTCGAAGACTGAGGAGGAGCACGCCTACCACTTACGGGTTGTACTAGACACACTCCGAGAGCACCAACTTTATGGTAAGATCTCAAAGTGCCAGTTCTGGATACGTGAGGTCCACTTCTTAGGACACGTCATCTCTGAGGCGGGAGTTGTAGTGGATCCTGTGAAGATCGAGGCAGTGTTAGCTTGGGAGCCACCCAGGAGCGTGACGGAGGTGCGGAGTTTCTTGGGACTAGCTGGATACTACCGGAGATTCATGCCAGACTTCTCTAGAGTTGCGGCACCACTCTCAGCTTTGACGAAGAAGGGGAAACCCTTCGTATGGTCAGACAGATGTCAGCAGAGCTTCCAGGAGCTGAGACAGAGATTGACCAGCACACCTATCTTGAGGTTTCCTGAGGAGGGAGTAGGGTACGTAGTCTACTGCGATGCATCAGGGACCGGACTCCGATGTGTTCTGATGCAGGAGCGGGCAGTGATCTCCTATGGATCACGACAGTTGAGGCCGCATGAGCAGAACTACGCTACCCATGACCTGGAGTTAGCAGCAGTGGTCTTCGCTCTGAAGACATGGCGACACTACCTGATGGGCGAGCGCTTTACAGTCTTTTCTGATCATCAGAGTCTCAGGTATATATTCTCACAGAAGGACCTGAACCTGAGACAGCGGTGATGGCTCGAGTTCCTCCAGGACTATGACTTTGAGATAGTCTATACTCTTGGGAAGGGGAACGTGGTAGCCGATGCTCTCAGCAGGAGGACGGGCATACAGTTACTTGAGGAGGTGACAGAGCAGCTAGCCTCTTTGCAGATATCCTTCATGGATAGGGACGGAGCAGCCTTCCTTCAATCTCTCACAGTCTCTCCTCCACTTCTGTAGCGGGTCAGAGAGGCACAGCGTGAGGATGCTGACTGTGAGACACGGCGTGCACAGATATCCTCGGGATAGGCACCTGATGGTTTCTCCCTTGGAGCAGAGCACGACATCCTTTTTAGAGGTCTTACCATGGTACCAGTCGCTTTGCGAGAGGAGTTGCTGAGAGAGTTTCACACTTCTCCTTTGGCGGTACATCCTAGAGTGGCGAAGATGTACCAGGACCTCAGACGACAGCACTGGTGGCCGGGCATGAAGAAGGCTGTGGCAGAGTTCGTTTCTCGATGCCTCACCTACCAGCAGGTGAAGGCAGAGCATCAGGTACCAGCAGGCTTGGTACATCCCTTGGAGGTTCCGGAGTGGAAGTGGGATGGGATATCTATGGACTTCGTGACTGGACTTCCACGCACTTCCAGAGGTCATGACTCCATCTGGGTGATTGTTGACTGACTCACCAAGTCGGCTCAATTCTTACCTATCAGAGAGCAGGGCTCAGTGGAGAGCTTGAGACGTCTCTACGTTCAGGAGATTGTACGACTTCACGATGTGCCATCAACTATCGTCTCCGATCGAGATGCTTGCTTTACTTCCCGGCTTTGGAAGGGGTTGTAGGAGGCGTTCGGGACGCAGCTACGTCTGAGCACAACCTTTCACCCTCAGACGGATGTTCAGACGGAGAGGACCATTCAGACTCTCGAGGACATGCTCTGCGCATGTGTCCTCGACTGTGGTCGTAGCTGGGAGGACCACCTACCCTTGGTGGAGTTTGCGTACAACAACAGCTACCACTCCACCATCGGGATGGCACTGTACGAGGCGTTGTACGGCCGACCTTGTAGATATCCTTTGTGCTGGACAGACCCTGGGGAGTCAGCATTTGTGGGACCGGAGATGGTCCAGGCCGTGACAGAGAAGGTCCAGGTCATCCAGGAGTGGATGAGGACAGCTCAGAGCCGGCAGAAGTCATACGCTGACAGGAGGTGGAGGCCACTAGAGTTCGAGGATGGCGACCACGTCTTCCTGCGGGTCTCACCTCGACGTGGTATACGGAGATTTGGCCAAGGCGGAAAGTTATCTCCGCGCTTCATCGGACCCTTCCAGGTCCTCAACAGGATAGGCGAGGTGGCTTATCGCCTGGCTCTACCACCTCAGTTACACCGGGTGCACGACGTCTTCCACGTGTCTCATTTGAGGAGATACGTGCACGACCCGACGCACATCATTGACCATGGGGAGCTTGACGTTGAAGATGGGGAAACTTTTACGGAGGTCCCGGTGGAGATCAAGGATCGACAGGAGCGGGTCCTACGTGGACGGTTGATTCCTCTTGTGCGCATCAGATGGCAGCACGGAAATCTCCAGGAGAGCGCTTGGGAGCGGGAGGCTCAGATGCGTGCTCAGTACCCTCATTTGTTTCCCTAGTTTTGATGTATCTTTACGGGGACGTAAAACCCTGAGGTGGGAGTAATGTAAAGACCCGTAAAATTCAAGGGAAATTTTTTCTTAATTTTCTTTGGAATTTTACAAGAACGCGGTTTCTGACGGCACCTGATTCTGAGGTCCGGAGTGCCCGGAATCAATTTCCGAAGTTTGGCTCGGGTACGTTCAGTGAACGAACGAGCGGGAATTTCTAACTTTTGAACCGTTGCCCGGAATCAAATTCCGAGGGCACCGATGAACTCGCAGCGCCGATATTCGCTTAAGGAGACCTTTTCCGAGGTTGCATTTATTGCGGGTTGAGAGTTAGTTTTTCGGATTTTAAATTGAAGTTGAATAAAATGTGGAAACACATTTTATTTTTATTCAAGTTGGTTATAACCTCCCAAAGGGAGTTAGGGGTGGGACCCGCATTCACTTAACCTCCATTGAGAGGATTAAGTGTGGTGGGGCCCACACGAACCCTAACACTTCATCTCCCTTTTTTTTAAACTCCCTATAACTCCTCTTTAATTAATCTTGTCAACTTGGTTAATTAATTGTGTTGAGTTGTTTGAATTTCAAACCTATGAAATTCAAAGTGGTTTACTTGTGTAAATAAAATAAGGCTTTAGCTTATTTTATTTTGGTTAGAATTCTCCTACCACCTTGAGAGAATTTGGGAGCTTTCTTCTCCTTCTTCAACTTTGACGAAGAACACGAAGAACACTTAAGCTCCGACGAAGAACGTCGTTTCTCTTCTTCGTAGCCGGTGTGTTCCCGAAGATCGACGACGCCGCATCTTCGATCTTCTTCCGTGTCAACAAAAGGAGACGCAGTTTCCTCCTCGGATTATCTCTGTCATCTTACGAAGCTTCTCCAACGACGTACCTCTTCGGACGCACCTCGACGTCAACGGAAACGACGTTCGGTTTCCGCGACGCCCGACCTCCGCGACGCTTGTCTTCCGCGGCTTGTTGACGTGCTCCGCACCTGAAACCGAGGTAGGGGTTTGTTGTTGTTTTATTTAATTATTCCCGTTCTTGGTTCTAGCATGACGAACTTTGAGGATAAACGATTAAGTGTTATCGTTTAACGAGAGGGGGGCCGGACCGCACAAACACGGCCAAACCCCCCTCCTTTGTTCTTGATTGTTTCTTGTGGATGGAACGAGATGGCGTGGTGTCGTCGCACCACGCGGGAATCACACGGCAATTATTGCGCGGCGCCATCGCGCCGCGCCGTGGAAAGAATTTCATGGGCGTGACGCCGTCATGCCGCGTCGAAGGAAACCGAAGGCGCCGCGGCCAGAGCGGGGCCGCGGCGGAGGGGCGCGGTGCCGTCGCACCGCGCCGGACGAAGAAGGTCGCGGACGGTTCCGGGCCGCGGCGGAATGAGAAGACCGGCGGCCAGCCGGGCCGCCGGTGTCGGAAGCCGGAAGGGGGACCGGCTTTGCCGGTCCCGTTGAGGAAGAACCGGCCGGCCAGGTCGGGCGGGCCGGAAGGGAGGCAAACCGGGGGGAATCAATTCCCCCGGCCAGCAAAGAAACGGCCCCCATAATGAGGGGGGTCCGGTTTCACAAAGGGGGGCAGGCGGCCCCCCATTTTGCAGCAGCTCGGCCTTCGGCCGAGCTGGCAGCGCGCGGCGCGCTGCACCGGACCGGCGCCGGGCCGGTCCGCCAAGCCAGGCCGGGCCGCGCCACGCCGCACCGGGCCGCGCCGCGCCGCACCGGGCCGCGCCGCGCCGCACCGGGCCGGGCCGCGCCGGACCGGGCCGGGTCGACCCGGTTCGGGCCATCCGGGGGGTCTCGGGCCGGGACGGCCCGGGCCCGAAACCACCGCTACCGAGCGGTTTGGATTCAAATGCCCATAACTCGGGCTTCGGACTTCCAAATGATGCGCCGTCAGCGGCGATGCGATCCTTCGATCGAGACGGTCGTTTCGGTATATCGCACTCAAGGTTTCGGAATACTTTGAGTTTGGCCGGGTTGGTTCGTACACGAAACCAACCGGGCCCTCGGAGCGGAAACGCTCATATCTTGAGTTTCGAACATCCGTTTGACGTGCCGTCAGCTTTGTTGAGTTCCTCTTAGTGAGACGGATCTTTTGGCATACTCCGCCTGAGGTTTGGACGCAGGTGGAGTACGGTCGGGTTGGTTTTTCCTTAAAAACCAACCGGGCCCCTGTGACGAAAAAGCCAATAACTCTCAGACCGGGCGTCCGATTGACGCGCCGTCTGTTGCGTTGAGTTCCTGTTGACGATACGGAACTTTTGGATACATCAACTCTGGACTTTGTGACAGTTGATGTATCAGCCTCTCGGCTCGTGGAGCGGGCCCTCCCGAATGAGCTTGCTGTGTGCGGGAACCCTAGAGTTGGCTGCGACTGATACTGCGACTGCTACTGTGACTACGACGACGACAGTACAGAGATCCTTAGTGGATTCGACGATGACGACTACAGCACTCAGCGTTCTTGTGTGGATCAGTGCTACCGATCCTGTGTGGGTCCGATCCTGTGTCGGTCTGCGCTCAGCGGTCCTGTGTGAACCAGCGCCTACAGATCCTGTGTGGGTCCGATCCTGTGTGGGTCTTTGCGGGGGTTAGTACCTTTTGATCCTTCGTGGGTCCGACAACTTAGATGGATCAGTGATCATCTCTATCGTCTTTCGAAGAAGTATACATGTGTTTGCTGAATCCTGTTGCTTTCCTGTGTGGATTGTGTTGTGCTATCCTGTGTGGATTTCGTTTTGCTTTCCTGTGTGGAATACGTATACTTTCCTGTGTGGACTGAGTTGTACTTGGGCTCAGAGGTTGGAGCGTATTAGAATTGATGACCTAGGTATATGTGTGGGAATATACCTAAGCAGTGTCGGTTGTTACTTCGTGTTTGTATCTATCCTTTGTGGTTTATCCTTTGTGGATTTTGGGAGACCTTCGGGGGTCTCGGGGTCCATACTGAGTAGCTTATACTCACCCCTGCATGGGCTATGCCCGCACTACGTTGTGTTGGTTGCAGACGACGGACAGCGTTGATCGTGGTTGAGGCTTGCAGAGCAGGACGGTACCTGGAGGTGGACCACTGGGCGGGACGTGCTCGGAGCGGACGGCGGTACCCGAGGAGCAGTGGAGCTATCTGTACCCACCCTTCAGGTGGGATTTCCAGTGGACAGCTCGGTGTAGCGGCTTTTACTTTACAGTTGTTGTTTTCCCTTTCGAGTTGTACTTTACTTTTAGTTTGGGTTTGTCTACTGACCCATTTACTTTTCCGCACTTTCAGTTGTACTCTGTTTTTACTTAGTGTTTACTTTTCCGCTTGCTTACTCTGCGGTGCTTGTTTACTTTACAAAGACAATGCCTTCCCTTTTACCGGGATTTACGCCTTGGTGCTAGTCGCCAGCCCCTGACCTATGGAAGGCGGGCTTGGGGTAGTCACGGCACGGACCCCGAGGGCGGGTCGTGACAGATACAAGGGATCATTCCACATAGGATCAATAAGTTTAGTAGTCTTGGAAAACATGATACAAACATGATTCCTATATTACATTGGAAATATAAAATTGTTTCATAAGAAACACTCTTTCATCCTTGAAATCATTCAAAATATCCTTATTCATATATTAGGGAAAGAAATATAAATAAAGGGTGAGATAATATGATTAGTAATGTTTACATATATTGGAATAAATCATACATAAATAAGGAATAATCAATATGGAAGAGTGGATAATCAGAATGCATTCCATTTAATCAATAACTTGAGTTCAAAGTACATCCATAGATAATATTGACATATAATCATATGGATTATGAAAACTAAATTTTTAATAATGGATATGAATAAGTCTGGACATTCATGATCTTCCCATAAAGGCCTTTTCCAAGATATTATAAACATTTCCCTCAAGGACTCGGTTAAGGAATTCTTAATAATTGGGTATGTGTAATATCAGATTCCCATATACTATAGAATTCCTATTATTTTGTCTCATAAGACCTATCAATGCATTGAGGGGGTATCTATAAATGGGTCTCACCCATCACTTTCATGTCCTATTAATTATTCATATCCTGAATGTTTAGTATAATTCATTAATATAATTCCTTATAAATCAAGATTTATCTGTATTGAATCAAGAGTATGGAATATTATCACAATCAATTAAATAACTTTATTAATAAGATTTCTTCAATTGGTACCATATATAGAAATGGTATATAGTTGAAACATCTTCAAAGTAATAAAAATGATACTAAATTCATCCATGATATTTAAAATATGAACATAAAGGAAAAAAATAATGTTCAATGAATAATAGAGAGTGATAGAGAACATGATTATAGGAAAGTGAAATATCACAAAATAAGGTATAATCTATAAATTAGTAAAGGATGATAGAACACCATTGAATCATTATAAATGAATGTTTTTTATAAAAATAGAGCATTTAAAAAATAAAATATAAGTGAAGCATTAAAAATAACATCCTTATAACTTTTGTAAGAATGAATTTATAAATTACTTTAAAAATTATTTTCATCCCTTTAAATAATAACTTTTTCTTTTGTCGTCATTTTAACTAAAAAATTCCATAATATTGAGAAAAATATTTTTTGTAAAAATAAACATGGAAAAATGTAAATGAATCTTCAAAGTAAATAATGATTATCATAGCGATAAATTTCATTGTTTCAGTAAATGTTAAAACAAAGATTCATTTTACACTTTTGGTAAAAAGTCTAAAAGTGCCTCATTTGGAAAACAAAAAGATAATTCATTTTAAAAAATTATAAATAAAGTAAAATATGGTTGAAAATGACCTCAAATAACCATATGATTATAAATATAAATATTCTTGAAATATTTATAATAACTTGGACATGGAATAAAAAAGGTTGTAAAGAAAGCTTTAAAAACATTATTTTTTTAATATAAAGTACCTTACATAAAACCCACTAATTTATTATTAATCCAAAAAACAAGAAATGGAAAATAAACATATAAAATCAAAATATTATTATATTATAATAAAATATATTGGGTTTAAGAGATTAGGATCACATAATTTTCTCTAAGTAAATTTGGGCATAAGTAATCCTGAAATAAAATGAGATTGTAACATAAATACCTTACCTTGGGTATCTACTTAGTCATACATGTTTGATCCTCATTTATAATTAATTTAAATTTATTAAATACTTTATTAATAAAACTTTTATCTATATTACATTTTTTTAGGGTTCATTTATAATAATATTAAATCCATTCATTGAATAGTTCTTTATTAAGTCGACCACTAAAGGTTGTTTGGTTAATTTCTATAAAATTACTTCAGTATATTATCTATGGTTAAAGGAGTTATGAAATTGTTCCATAATATATATAATGTTAATAATTTTATGAATATAATTTTTACTCATTATATACAATTTTATAATCATCCATTCATGGTGGTAATAAAAAATGAATCACATCTCTTCATGGATATGGTGGTCCATGTGTATGCATAAGTGGTGTTATAATTTTCCAACGGATAGAAGGGTAAGAAGTTATATGATATATTATATTTAAAAAACATTATTTCATAAATTTTATATATATTCATTAATTCCATATTTATAACCCTCTATGTAAGGTGATTACAAAAAACTAATTACACTGCTATGTGGAGATGGTAGGTCATACATACGCACAAGTGATGTTTTTGTTTTTCAAAGGATAAAAAGGAGATAAAAAATGGATAACCATTAACATAAAAACATATAAGTATAGTTAAAATACTTATTTAATTATTTTAATATAGTTATTTAATATTTATAGGATATTTAAGAATAAATGAATTTGAAAAATCTCGGTAAGAACATATACCACTTCTTTTGGTAACCTCCTTTAGCATACACCTTAAGCCTTATTTAAGTGGTAATTTGGTGATACCTAGACCTATAGGACATGGGGAATTATTATTGGAAGGTATTTTTTCATGTTTTGGTTGGGATAAGTGGATCAAGTAGTGTTTATAAGATAGGGTTGGAGATCCATTTTATAAATGAGGTGGGCGGAAAACTTATAAATACTTGAAATTTTCTTATATAATATATCTATTACTCATGTAAAGTGGCCCAAAATTTCCACATATTTGAATTTGATAAGTTAAAGGTTTAAATACATGTCTAATAAAGTGTTTTGTGTTATATTAAATTCTTATCCCTTTATTTTAACCCATTTAACTCATTTTACCCTTAATCGAAGTGGTAAATATTTACCATGGTTACTATTCATTATGACCAAAAATTAAGTTAAAATTATTACTAATTATTAATTAATATGATTTAAAATATGGAATCCATTTTATAAGATTCAATTTCTAGAAGTAAAAAAAATTATTTTTAATATATTTTCTCAAAATTCAACGAAACCCATTTATAGAAATATGTTTATTTTAAGCATTAAAATAATTTTATAGAAAAATAAATTGTAATTTTTATTCAAATAGAATTAATTGGATTATATTTATTGAAATTATACTTAATTTACTTTAAATCCAAAAAAAACTAAAATTAACCTTGTAAATAATTTATTGATAGAGAAGAACAAAAAATGGTTTTTATTTGAACAAAAGCATTATTTAGATTTCCAAAACGTTAATTATAGACTTATAAGTTCAAAATTAAATTTTTAAATGAATTATATTAATTATTAAATATAATTTTTTTTCTATAAAAAAGGTTTTATAAACCTTTAATTTGTTCTTATATCATTATAATGTCATAAAAGTGACAATTTTTGTAAAACTGGTATTTTTCATTATTCACCCAAAAATGTATTATTTCTAAAAAATCTAAAAAATTAATCTTAAGATAATTTTTACATATTTAATTCAAAAATTAAATTCATTTATCCAAATTTAATTTCTAAATTTCTTTAATTTAGGTTTTAATCACATTATTGTATAAATTTGTGTGCATTGTGTTATTATTTCTTTAAAAATAAAATCTTACGTACTATAATTGAAGATCTGATGTTACATTATTCCCTCCTTAAAAAATTTAATCAAAAAAATTTCCAAAATTTCACATTATTAACATATTTTGGTAGTTCTTCATCATAACTTCTTTATGTTACCACATTTCTTATTCTACTTTATCATTTCTCCAAGTACCTTTATCAATCGAGTCATCTTATTCTGAAACACGTTTTTTATTGTGTCAAGAATATATATAGGCTCTTAAAAGTAAGTTGTATCATGTTATAATTATATTTATTCATATTTTATAACATACATTTGTTTTTTATTTAATTAATCAATAAATATATATGGAACACATCATGAACTTTAGAGAGTCTAGGTGGAATTTCCAAATGATAAGTTATAACACCAATTATTTCTAAAATTTAAAAACAAATTATGTGCTTGGGACTTAGTTTCCCTTTCTTGTCAAAAATTATAACACTCTTCTATAGATATACCTTCATTAAAACATGATCAACTACTTGAAATTATTAATCCTTCCTTTGATTATCAACATAACAATTTTTCCTAATTTTATCTTCTTTGATATGATTTTGAATGGTCTTTACTTTGACCATTATCTCCTAAACAAGTTATAGGCCTAAAAGATTACTTTCACCAACTTCATCCAAACAAGTTGGTGTATGAAATATTTTCTCATAAAATGCTTGATATCATACCATTCGAAATCTTAAATGGAAGCTATTATTATATATCAATTCTAAAAAAGGTAAATAATGATCCCATATAACTTTAAAGTCAAGGGAACATAGCCTAAACATGCCTTATAATATTTGAATAATACTTTTTAACTTTCCATGTGTATGAATATAATAAGTTTTTCATAAATATAACTCTGTGTTAAGAGACTTCTGAAGACTCTTCCAAAATTTTGTTGTTTCTCCTTCCTTAATGATTCCCATATACAGCATTACTAAATCCATGAATATAGGATCTTTTATGATCCTAATTTTAGTCAAAACCCCATGATATTTCCTTATAAATTCATCATCCACCTTACTTTCCTTCCCAAGTTGGTATTTTATTGGGAAATAATAATCATTGATTAGTTCTAGTCATTGCCTTTTCCTCATATTGATCTCTTTCTATGAGAAAATGTATTTCAAAGAAAATCAATCCATATATATTTCATAATTTTCACCATAAATAAAATATATTCATATATTAAATTAAGAGATTACAGAATCCATATAAAGATCATGCGCTAGATAATTTTGTTCATGAATATTTAACTTCCTTGATGCATAGGAAATAACTCTATCATTATACATAAGGACACATCCAAGTCCCTACTTTGATGCATCACTGTATATAAAAAAATCCATCCATACCTGATGGTAAATTATATATAAATTCATTAACTAATATATTCTTTAATTCTTCAAAAAATCATACATTATTCTAACCATATGAACTTAACCCCATAATGTGTCGACTTGCTTAAGGGGTTAGAAAATGGAGACAATTTTTAGAAAAATCACTGACAGTGACCTGTTAATCCAAGAAAACTACATAACCTGGTTATATTCATTATTGTTGGTAATCCCTTCACTACCTTTATATTTAAAGGATCAACTGATATTCTATCCTTAGAGAAAATATTCGGAAGAAAATAAACTTATTAAATCTAGAATTTATATTTTCTAAATTTTCCATATAACTCATTTTCTGTAAGAGTCTTAAGAATTATTCATAAATGAATTTTATGTTCATTATATCTATTAGATTATATCAATATATAATTAATAAATACCACAATGAAATTATCATGATAATCTATTAATACTCTTTTCATCATATCTAAAAAAATAGAGGTTGCATTGGTCAATTCAAAGGAAATTACTATAAATTCATTATGTTCGTACCTCATATGAAATGTCATCTATGGAATATCTCACTTCTTTAAACATAGTTGATGAACCCTATAATGAATATCAATCGTTGAAAAATATTGATCTCCTTAAATTTTATCATACAAGTCATTAATTATGACAACCCTGATCTTTTATTACACAATTAAACATAATTTATTACATAAACTTCACTTGATACAACATAGAATATCGATAGGTCTAGTGTCTTTGGGTATTAGGATCATTACATAACAACTTAAAACATGAAATAAAACATCTTTATTGAAAACTTACTTTACATGACCACTACATTCCCTCGTACTTATCATTGCATGGGATAACCTAAGGGCATCCATAAGAAAAGGGTGAGCTATAAATCCCAATAAGGGAATAATCATGGAATGACATGAGGAATAAAATACATGTTATACATTAAGAATATCAATAGATAACAAGATAATCATAAACATAAAGGTATGATAAATCATGATAATCATAACATGGAAATGTGGCAACAACACTTAACATGGAATTAGCATGAGCCAAGGCTCATTGCACATGGAGCATGAGTAAATACTCATTGCACATGAAGCACAGGTAAAACCTATTTGAACTTGAATTAGAATGATTAAACATCCATTTCACATGACTTATAATGATACTATACTTAACCCAATGCATTGGATCTCTATAAGGGTGAACCCTTCTTAAACATTTCATTTCATGCATAAGTGTGCCACATGGATCATATAACATGGATTCATAAAATAATAATCATTTATTCCACAATAAATTAATGTGGAATTAATATATGAAAATTTATAATCAATAAGTAAGTGTGCATAAATTTAAATACCCTTGATAGATAAATGGGCATGGTATTCACTACACAATGACATTGGCTTGGAAAATCGGTGCAATTTCGGCACCATAACGGCGTGACGTAAGAATTCATAAAAAAGGTTGATGAGAGATAAAGTATGTCTCATCATATTTACATAAAATGGACAGTAAGGGGATCATATAAATACATTCCCCAACAATTTCAATGGAATTTAGATTTAGGATACAAAAGAATTTCTTGAATGTAAATGAGGAGAGAGAAATTCCTTTCGGAATTTCGGAATAGTAACGGGTGTACATGGGAGGAATTTAATGAGAGATAAATGGGTCACCCATCATTCAAAAATAAAGAGGGAAGTATGGGTGAGATGATAAACCATACCCCAACATTTATAATTGAAATTAAAAGGGAAAAACAACATTAAGATAATTGGACAAAAATGAGAAAGGAAGAAAAACCCTTACTTGGAAGTGTGCTTCCAAAGGCTTGAGAGAGAATAGAGAGAGGCTTCTTGGGATCTTTAGTCACCTTGGGAGGATTCTATAGAGAGTAGGGAAGAGGTTTTACAAACTCAAAAGGCTCTGAGTGAGGAGGAAGTGGGAGCTTGGGTGGGTTTATATAGAAAAGGTGAGGGAATTCTTTATTATTTAGGTTTGGGACACCTCACATTAAACTAATCCAAACCACAAACCATCCCATGGTATTTGCCCATGGTTTTTGGAAAAGGGAAGTGGAAAAAAATATTTTATAATGCCAAAGTCCGAACTTATTAAAATAATGGGGTTGCTTATGTGGAGGTGAGTCACACTCCCAAGGAAAACAATTTAAAAAGACAAGATGTTTAATAAGTCTTGAAGGGTCCATTAATGCTTTTTAAAATAAGTCAAAAAAATCCAAAATCATATTATTTTAATTTTAAAACATATATTTGCCGAACATAAATCTTATAGTATTTAATTACATCACTATTGGGTCATTATGATGTCATAAAACACATTATATATTTAAATGGTATTTAATTTTTACCCAAGAATTTAACTGTCTCAGAAAATTATAAAAAAATCACCATTGCATAATTTCGACATCCTGATTCCAAAAATAATATTTATTTTATCTAAATAATTTTATAAATATATTAATTTTCACTTTTAATATAATAACCGACATTTATTGAAAATTTACAGGTTTTGACAAAAATGGCTTTCAAACCTTAATAAAAATTATGATTGCATTCATAAAATTATACAATCATTTATATTTAATAAAAATTAATTTAATAATAATAATAATAATTTATTAAAATATTGTTTAATTCAAAAAACCATTAATTCTTAAAAATAGATTTCTTAGTTGAATATTAACAAAAAACAATATTTGTGCTTTAAAAACTATTTACAAGGTAACAATAATAAAATGAAAGTATATTCATTATTATATAAAAAAATAATGTACATAACCATAGTGATAAGTTCTTGTTACATAACCCTTTACAACACCCACATAAGACCGAAGAGTAAGGTGTGTGATGGTGACAGACTCTTGGGGTGGCTCGGATAACATTGCTCGGGTGGCAATCTCTGCCAACTTCCATTTCTCTCATAGGTGGTCCCGCTCGAGCTTAACATATTCAATCTCGGCTTGGTTTTGGTCAAGAGTGAATCCCAATGACACCACCTCCTTTCTGAGCTCTGACAAATGGGCTTTGTATGGGGCACGTCTACTGGATGAGGCCATCACTTCCTTTGTCTGAGTAAATTGGATTTGTTAAAGCCCTATATTTATACTAATAATGTGATCACTGTTCAACGGCTATATTAACAACGGTCATAATTCTTAACATAAAACCAAATAATTTGACATTTTATATAAACATTTTATATAAAGAGACATTTAATTAGATCAAGATGGATTTCCATTAATAAAAGTTTGGGTCATTACAATCTTCCTCCCTTACGAAATTTTACCCTCAAAATTTCCTTTTCCCACACTAAAATAGATGTGGGTAACTCTCCTTCATAATTTCGTCCGATTACCACGTCGATTCTGCAAACTTGTGGTTTTTCTACAACACCTTGACGAGGGTAATTGTCTTATTTCGTAGAACTTTTTCTCAACAATATAAGATCTTAACTGGTTTCTACTCATAAGAAATATCATCCTCTAACTGTACCACCTCTGAAGAGAGTACATGTGAAGGGTCTGGTATGCACTTACGTAAGAGGGATACATGAAATACATCATGTAACTTGGCCATGGTAGGTGGAAGTGCTAGTCAATAGGCCACAACCCCGACACGATCAAGAATCTCGAAGGGGCTGGTGTACCTTGGACTTAACTTCCCTTTCTTTCCAAACCTCATGACCTTATTCCATGAAGATATACGTAGAAATACCATATCTCCAACTTTAAACTCAAGGTCTCATCGACAGTTATTGGCATAACTCTTCTGTTGACTCTGAGCTACCTTGAAATTCTGCTGAATGGTTTTCACCTTCTCCACCATTTCTTCAACCATTTTTTGTCCAAGCATCTTACGCTCACTGACCTCATCCCAACATGTCGGTGTTTTGTACCTTTTCCCATAAAGGGCTTCATATGGTTCCATTTGTATGCTCGATTGGAAACTGTTATTATAAGAGAACTCAACCAGAGGAAGATGTTGATCCCATCCTCCTTTAAAGTCCATTGAGCACGCTCTCAACATGTCCTCAAGTGTTTGGATATTCCACTCATATTGGCCATCAGTTTGAGGATGATAGGCCATACTAAAGTTCAGTTCAGTATTCAGAGCATGTTGAAGACTCTTCCAAAACTTAGAGGTGAATCTTGGATCTTGATCAGACACAATAGAGAGTGGTACTCCATGCAGCCTTACCAATTCCCTGATATATATCCATGCTAGTTGATCCAATTAGAAATCCTCCCAAATAGAAATAAAGTGTGCAGCCTTTGTAAGACGATCCACAACAACCCAGATTGCATTATTTCCTTTGGATGTCTTCAGAAGTTTGGGGAAAAATTCCATGGTGATGTTCTCCTATTTCCATTCTGGTATGGGCAATGGTTGCATCATCCCCTTAGAATTCTGCCTATATTCCTTCACATGCTGACACACCAGGCACTTTGATGTATATTCAGTGATCTCCTTCTTCATATTATCCCACCAATAATGCTCTCGGGGATCTCGATACAACTTTGTGTTTCCTGGGTGAATATAGAAATTTTAACTATGTTCATCATCCAAACGTTCCTTCTTCAGCTCCGAACTTTATGGAACACATAGACTTTTCCCAAATCTCACAATTTCTTCTTGATTAACATTAAACTCCGAGGATTTCCCTTTTCCGATAGCTTCTACTTTTTCATCAATTCCCACATAATCCTTTTCAGAATCCTTTAACCTTTACAAAAGTGATAGTTGAGCAATCATTTGTGAAAGGATTGATGATGTTACCTTCTTTATGATTCCCATGTCCATCTTCATAAAATATAAGAAGATTGGATCCTTTTCAATTCTCATTAATGATAGAATCATTGGGTCCTTTCTACTTAGGGAATCCTCCACCCCGTTCGCTTTCCCAAGGTGGTAATGGATTGAGCAGTCATATTCTTTGATCATCTCTAACCATCTTCGTTGGCACATGTTCAACTCTTTTTGTGTTAATATATACTTGAGGCTTTTTTGGTATGTATATATTTCATACTTCTCCCCAAAGAGGTAATGCTGCCAAATTTTCAAAGTGAAGATCATTGTAGCCAACTCGCGGTCATGTGTTGGATAGTTCTATTCATGAACTTTCAATTTCCTTAAAGCATAGGCAATGAATTTGTCATTTTGCATCAACACACATCTCAGGCCCTTCTTCTAAGCATCACTGAATACCACAAAAATTTCTCCACTTGTGGGTAAAGTGAGCACGGGCGCAGTGATAAGCCTCCTTTTCAACTCCTTGAATCTTTTTTTGCATTCATCACTCCAAGAAAACTTTACTACCTTCCAAGTTAGATTAGTAAGAGGTTTGGAAAATCGTGAGAAATTTCTCACAAATCTCCGATAATATCCAGCTAACCCCAAGAAGCTACGGATATCTATTACCGATATTGGCCTCGTCCATCCCTCAATTGCATCTGTTTTGGAGGGATCCATATATATCCCATTTATTGTGATGATATGTCCCAAGAATGATACCTCCTTCAACCAAAACTCACACTTTCTGTACTTTTCATATATCTTCTCCTTCTGCAAGGTCTCTAGTAAATTTCTTAAATTCTCCTCATGATCCTCCTTGGTTTTGGATTATATTAGAATATTATCTATAAAGACTACCACAAATTTGTCTAGGTAATATCTAAAGACTCTATTCATAAAGTCCATGAAGATTTCTGGAGGATTGTTGAGTCTAAAAGGCATTACTATGAATTCATAGTGCCTTTATCTTGTATGAAAATCAGTCTTGGGGATATCTTCCTTCTTCACCCTTACTTGATAATATCTCAACCGCAAATCCACCTTGGAGAAGTGTTGTGCTCCACATAGATGATCTAACAAGTCATCAATTCATGGGAGAGGATACTTGTTCTTTATCATGAGTTTGTTAAGCTCATGATAATCAATGCAAAGGCTCATTGACCCATCCTTCTTCTTGATGAAGAGGACTGGTGCACCCCATGGTGAAGCACTTGGACGTATAAACCCTTTGTCCATATTCTCCTGTAGTTGTTTCTTCAGCTCCTCAAGCTCCACAATAGCCATTCTATATGGAGTCTTGGATATTGGAAATTCCCCAGGTATAAGATCAATTTAGAATTCAACATATCTTCTTGGAGGAAGACCAGGAAATTCCTTGGGAAGCACTCCAGCAAATTCTCTCACAATAGGCATGTCTTCTTGGATGGTTGCCTCCTTATACTCAATCATCTGAGCCGGATACGCATACTCATAGGGTAGTAATATCCACACTTGAGATGATGGATCTAAAGAAGATTCATCTTTCTCCTTGCACTTGTAAAGAATCGGGGGGTCGATTCTCCATATGGAGAGTGATTTCCCTCTCACGGTAACTTATGTTGGATCTATATAAGGAAATCCAATCCATGCCAAGAATTGCATCAAATTCTACCAGAGGGAGTGTTAAGAGGTTCTTTTGGAAGTTTAATCCACTGATTATGACAGGGGAGGAGTTATATTCATGGGATACAATGATTTACCCATTTGTCGTACTCACCGACATCTTCACTTCCATGATTTGTAGTGTTGTTGGGATTGTTCTACTAAACTTTCAAGATATAAAAGAATGCGTAGAACCTGAATCAAAAAGTATGTTCACTATTCTTTAATGAATAACTAGCGTACCTATCACCACTTCATTTTTAGGGTTCACTTCGGCAGTGGTGATGGAAAAATCTTGCCCTTGCTGCCTTGGAGGTTGTTGGTTGCCTCTGAAAACCCTTGGATTAGGGCACTAATTTGCAATATTCCCTAGTTATTTGTAGTTTTAGAAATGAACCACGCGTTGAGGTTCAAATGGAGAATTCCTATCCTCTGTCGCAGCCGCGGGTATTTCTTGCCGACAGTTAACAGCTAGGTTCCCTTCTCTTCCACACCTAAAACATTTCCTCATCCCCTTCAAGCAATTTCAAGGGTGCTTCTTTCTGCACCTTTGGCAAGTGAGGTGCTGGATCTTCTTAGCACCATTGGATTTATCCATTGGACCACCATCATTGAATTCCACCTTACGCTTATTATCCCCATGATACCCCTGAGATTATCCAATCTCTATTTCAACCTTGAGGGCACATTGGACAATTTCCTCATAGCTATTGAAGTCACGGATCACCAGCGCTTTCCGAAGGCCAGGTTTCAGCCCACCAAAGAAGCAGTAAACCTTTCATTCATGGGTAATGAAAAATCCGGAAGCGTATCGTCAAAGCCTTGTGAAGTTTGTCTCGTACGCTCCAACAGATTATCTGTCTTTTTTATTGAGGGAAAGGAAGTCCATTTCCATCTTAAGGCGGAGGGTGCGCGGAAAATATTTATAAAAAAAATCTTCCAGAAATCCTTCCATTCCAACGCCTCGATCTCCTCCTCAGGCTTAGTATTTTTTATCAACTTCCACCATTGATCAGTTTTACCCTCCATATGATAAGAAGCCAGGAGAACCTTCTCTTGTTCAGAACATTGAAGTATGGAGAAGATCTTTTCAATGGAGTTGATCCATTGTTCAGCGATTGAGGGATCGTATGATACATTAAAAGTAGACGGCCTTTGTCTCATGAAGATCTTGATATCCACTTGTTATTTCTTAGGGGGGGGTTGAACATTACTCTTGATTCATGTTTCTATTCAATTCTTGAGTTAGCTGGGAGAGAAGCGTGACAAGTTCGTGATTCCCGCTCCCATTGGATTGGGAATCTCATTAGTGCATTCATCACATTGATCTTCACATCGGTTGTTATCCTGAGTCATCCTATTACCGTCCATTGGCTGGAATAAAAGGAAAGTTAGGGGTAACACATAAAGGGTAATACAAGGACAAAACTGATGACTTATAAATAACTTTTATTTCCTTAACATATGAATCTATTGGATTCGGTTTATGTTATCCATGATCTACTTTCTAACATATATTCTTAGGTCATTTTTTTATCCCTTAATAATGGTTCATACTAAGCTTGTGAATTTACCAAAGCATGTCCCCCAGGAGTGTCGTAACCAAGATTGAAGCAAGGCCTGTTTTCATGCACCAGTTCTTGTTCGAGTCTAACTCAAAGTGGTGTTTTCGGGTTTTAACCCTAGGATACATTTGTGCCATATCCACCTCTACCTCCTCGTATCCAGACAAGGATGTATTTTCTTGATAAACCACTTAATAAATACTCACCAAAACTTAGGGATGTTTTTATTATACTTAATCTTGTATCTTGGGATTTACTAGGGTTTTCTAATCCTAATACTAAAAATAACTAAACCTGTCCTCTGATACCAACTATGACAACCCTGATCTTTTATTACACAATTAAACATAATTTATTACATAAACTTCACTTGATACAACATATAATATCGACAGGTCTAGTCTCTTTGGGGATTAGAATCATTACATAACAACTTAAAACATGGAATACAACATCTTTATTGAAAACTTCCTTTACATGACCACTACATTCCCTCGTACTTAGCATTTCATGGGATAACCTGGGGACATGTATAAGAAAAGGGTGAGCTATAAAGCCCAGTAAGGGAATAATCATATAATAACATGAGGAATACAATACATGTTAGACATTAGGCATATCAATAGATCACAAGAGAAGCATAAACATAAAGGCATGATAAATCATGATAATCATAACATGGGAATGTGGCAACAACACTTAACATGGAATTATCATGAGCCAAGGCTCATTGCACATGGAGCATGAGTAAATCCTCATTGCACATGAAGCATGAGTAAAACCTCATTGAAAATAAATTATCATGATTAAACACCCATTGCACATGATGTATCATGATACTATACTTAACCCAATGCATTGGAGCGCTATAAGGGCGCACCCTTCTTAAACATTTAATTTCATGCATAAGTGTGCCACACATATCATATAACATGGATTCATAAAACATAATCATTTATTCCACAATAAAGTAATATGGAATTCATATATGAAACTTTATAATCAATAATTAAATATGCATAAAGGTGAATACCCTTGATAGAGAAATGGGCATGGTATTCACTACACAATGACGTTGGCTTGGAAAATCGGTGCAATTTCGGCATCGTAACGGCGTGACGTAAGAATTCATAAAAATGGTTGATGAGAGAGAAAGGGTTGTCTCATCATATGTACATGAAATTTATAGTAAGGGGTTAATATAAATACATGTCCCAACAATTTTAATAGAATTTAGATTCATGATACAAAATAATTGCCTGAATGTAAATGAGAAGAGAGAAATTCATTTCGGAATTTCAGCATAGTAACGGGTGTACATGGGAGGCATTTAATGAGAGAGAAAGGCATATCCAATCATTCAAACATAAATAGAGCAGTATGGGGGAGGTTCAAAACCATACCCCAACATTTATAATTGAAATTAAAAGGGCATAACAACATTAAGAAAATTGGACAAAAATGAGAAAGGAAGAAAAACCCTTACTTGGAAGTGTGCTTCCAAAGGCTTGAGAGAGGCTTGAGAGAGGCTTCTTGGGAGCTTGGGGCACCTTGGGAGGATTCTAGAGAGAGTAGGGAAGATGTTGGACGAACTCCAAAGGCTTTGAGTGAGGAGGAAGTGGGATCTTGGGTGGGTTTATAAGTAAAGGTGAGGGAATTCTTTATTATTTAGGTTTGGGACACCTCACATTAAACTAATCCAAACCACAAACCAGCCCATGGTTTTTGACCATGGTTTTTGGAAAAGGGAAGTGGAAAAAAATATTTTATAAGGCCAAATTCCTAACTTCTTAAAATAATGGGGTTGATTATGTGGAGGTGAGTCACACTCCCAAGGGAAACAATTTAAAAAGACAATATGTTTAATAAGTCTTGAAGGGTCCATTAATGCTTTGTAAAATAAGTCAAACAAACCCAAAATCATATTATTTTAATTTTAAAACATATATTGGCTGAACATAAATCTTATAGTATTTTATTAAATCACTATTGGGTCATTATGATGTCATAAAACACATAATATATTTAAACGGTATTTAATTTTTACCCAAAAATTTGACTGTCTCGGGAAATTATGAAAAATTCACCATTGGATAATTTCGACATCCTGATTCCAGAAATAATATTTATTTTATCTAAATAATTTTCTAAATATGTTAATTTTCACTTTTAAAATAAGAACCGACATTTGTCGAAAATTTACGGGTTTTGACAAAAATGGCTTTCAAACCATAATAAAAATTACGATTGCATTCATAAAATTATACGATCATTTATATTTAATAAAAATTAATTTAATAATGATAATAATATTTTATTAAAATATTATTTATTTCAAAAAATCCATTAGTTCATCTAAATAGATTTCTTAGTTGAATATTAACTAAAAACACTATTTGTGCTTTAAAAACTATTTACAAGGTAACAATAACAAAATGAAAGTATATTCATTATTATATACAAAAATAATGTACATAACCATAGTGATAAGGTCTTGTTACATAACCCCTTATAACGCCCTCATAAGATCGAAGAGTAAGGTGTGTGATGGTGACAGACTCTTGGGGTGGCTCGGATGACATTTCTCGGGTGGTAATCTCTATTAACTTCCATTTCTCTCATAGGCGGTCCCACTCAAGCTTAACATATTCAGGATCAGCTTGGGTTTGGTCAAGAGCGAAGCCCAATGATGCCACCTCCTTTCTGAGCTCTGACAAATGGGCTTCGTATGGGGTATATCTACTGGATGAGGCCATCGCTTCCTTTGTCCGAGTAAATTGGATTTTTTAAATCCCTATATTTATACTAATAATGTTATCACTGTTCAACGGCTATATTAGCAACAATCACAATTATTAACATAAAACCAAAGAAATTGACATTTTATATAAACATTTTATATAAAGATACATTTAATTAGATCAATAGGGATATCCATTAATTAAAGTTTGGGTCGTTACATTAATGTTGGGAAGAGAATACTTTTTCTTTATATTAATGGAATTGATTTCCCTGTAATCAATTCAAAACCTTATAGATCCATCTTTCTTCTTAAAAAATAGAATAGGGACTCCCATTATGAAACACTAGGGTATATAAATCTCTTATCACACAACTCATGTATTTATTTATCTAGTTACACTAATTCCATTGTGTCTAACCTATAGGTATTCTTATATATAGGTTTCACATCAGGGAAGATGTTAATAAAAAATTGAACTTCATACTCAGGTGGATGTCTAGGTAGTTCTCTAGAAAACACATCAATGCATTCATTCACAATAGGTACATACTCTATTATAAGGATACCTTTCCCATTTATAGATTTCATATACTCTTCTTCTCAGATAATTTCATTAAGAATCCCTATTGGAGGTGTATCCATACATAATTCAGAAAAGGTAGTATCCCCTTTAAGACAAGTGACTCTACATATCCATCCTAAATCATAATCTCTCTCTCTTAGTAATAATTTTTTTACATTATAATTTGAAATCATATACATACCAAGGATTATATAAAATTATACCATAGTAATAATTATAATTTTTTTAAACAGGGTATGTCTAAGTGTTGTAATGGGAACTAATCAACATATCTTAATTGCAATAATATTTCCACTAGGAGTCTTGATTGACAACTCTCTTCTTAATGTTCTATGTAAATATCTATTTCTCTTAGAAAACATGAAATATATAAAAGAGTGAAAATATCAAGAATCAAATAAATCAGTATCTAAATTTGATTTTATGATCAAAGTACTTTCCACCACATCTTTAGGAACTTCAAACTCGGCTATAGTAGTCGCATAAGCTTGGCCTTCTCCACTTGGCCTCTTCTATAGGATGTTCCCTTGATTCTGGGGACCTTGCTTTGAATAATTCCCCATCTATTTATAGTTAAATAACTAGATAGAAATGGTTTATTTTTTTCTCTTTCATTCATGAGAATTATGACCCCTTTCTATACTCTTGAAACTAACTCTTCTTCCCATTAATCATGTACTTAGGTATTTCTTTCCATAATTATTACATGTTGTAAATCCAATCATCCCTTTCTTCTTCTTTGAATCATTTATTTTTCCTTGGTGCTGAACTGAACTCTTATCTTTTTTATTTCCCTTGAATATATAATATCTTGAAATTTATTTCTATTATTTTATGCCACTAGAAACTATATCATCATATGATATAAATTATTAAGGAACTAGTTCTCTTTAGAGACTCAGTTTAATCCTATTAAAGAAATGGTCAATCTTGCTTTCTATATTATGTATGTAGTCCAAAAAATGTCTGGATAATCTTGCAATGTTATCCACATACTCTAGAACACTTTCTTCATCATTATTATTTAAAGTGAGGAACTTCCCCTCTATTTAATCTTGTTTCTATCAACGAAATTATTTCTTATAGAATATCAATTTAAATGTTTTATATTCTATAATTTTTATTTTATCAACATCTTTATTGTTCTAAATAAATTACCAGTTTTGATCAACACATCCCTTCAAACAATATAATTTAAAAATAACATTTTCCCTTTCATTACTTCCCAAGGCTAGAAATATCTTTTTGTGGGACTTAATCTATTTTTTATCCACCAATGGATTATTATTTCCATTAAAAGATAGATGTTTATGGTTCATAAAGTAATCCAATATGGGTGAATCATATTGTGGGAAAATATTTTACTCCATACAATCAAGGTTATCCATAATAACCTGAGTCAGATACCCTAATATATCAATGATCTACTTAACTCCAACTCCATTTGTATAATATTTCTTATTAAATCAATCACAATATTTATTATGAGTGTTGATTATATTTCTTCAGCTAAGTTACATATATAAAAAATTGAACACACTAATTTAGCACATAATCATCATAAATATTGATCCATAAAGTAAAAATCCCTATAATGGTAAAAAATTTCAAATCCCTAAGGGATTATCATAATTACCATGTTAGTTATGTTCATTTAAAATTTAGTTACCAAGTTTACTACTAAACTTTCTCTCATACCAACTATAATGACCTTGACTCCAATAACCTGGTGTTGATGTTTACTTTATTACATTGGTACAATATACAAGGGATTACACCACACAGGATCGATTAGTTTAGTAGTATTGAATAATGAAATACATACATGATTGCCATATTACATTGGAAATATAAAATCATAGCATAAGAAACATTTTAACATCCTTGAAATCATTCCAAATATATTTACTATCATCCATGGTAAAGGGAAAAAATAAAGGGTGAGATTAGATTCTCAGTAAGGGTTCTGTTTAGTGGAATAAATCATGAGTAAATATGGAATAATAAATATGGTACATTGGATAATCAAAACACATGTCATTCAATAAATGACTTGGGTTCAAATTACATCCCTTGATAATATCAATGTAAAAATTACATGGATAATGAAAACTGGATTATTAATAAAAGAAATGCGTAAATCCAAACATTCATGATCTTATAATCAAGGCATCAACCATGATATCATGAATCTTACTATCAATTCCCTGACCAATACATTCTTAATAAATGGGTAAGTGTAATACTAGATACCCATCTAATATGGAAGGTCTATTATTTTGTCTCATTAGACTTTTCGATGCATCTAGGGGCTATATATAATCGGGCCCCACATATAACTTACACATCCTATTCATTCCTCATATATTGAATAATAAATACAATTTATTCTCAAAATTCCTTATAAATCAATATTTATCCGTATTGAATCAAGAATACATAATATTTCCCTAACTAATGAAATGAATTTATTAATAATATTTCTTCAACTGGTACCATATATATAAATGGTATATAGTTTAAACATCATTAGAGTAATAGAAATGATATTGAATCCATCCATGATATTGAAAATATGAATATGAAGGAGAAAAATAATATCCAATGAATAATGAAAAGTGATATAGAATATAATCATAAGAAAGTAAATGATCTCAAAATAAGGTATAATCCATAAATCAGTAAAGGATGATAGAAGACCATAAATTTATCAGAAATGAAGGTTTTTTAGCAAAACCAAGCCTTTATAAAATAAAATATAGACAAAATATTAAAAATAAATTCATTTTAAGTTTGTTTAAGTATGAAACTATAAATCACTTTCTAAATTCTTTTCATTCCTTTAAGAAAATAACACCATTTTCTTTGGATTTTATTTTAAATAAAATTTCCAAGAATATTGAGGAAAAAAATTATTTGAAAATTACTAGGGAAAATTTAAAATAAATATTCAAATTAAATAATTTTTATGATTATGGTAAAAAAAATTGTGTAATAAACATTAAAATAATGATTTCATTCATATTTTTGTTAAAAAGTCCAAAACTACCTCATTTGGAAAATGAAAAGAAGATTCCTTTTAAAATTTTATAAATAAATTAAAATTTGGTCGAAAATGACTTCATATAATCAATTTAGTATAGATAATAATATTCTTGAAACATTTAATAGAACCTTGACATGGAATAAATAAGAAGTTGGAAGGAAGACTTTAAAAATGAATTTTTAAAAGAAAATCCCTTACATGTTACTCACTTATTGATTCTTTATCAAACAAGATAATAAATGTAAAATAAACTTGTAAACCCAAATAAATAACCTATGTATAAGAAAATATATTGTTTTTAATATATTAGTATCATATAATTTTCCCTAAGTAAATATGAACATAAACAATCCTGAAATAAAATGAGATTATAGCGGAAATCCTTCACCTTGTGTCTCTACATAGTCATACATGTTTAATCATATTTTATAATAAATTTAAATTTTTTAAATACTTTATTTAGAAACTTTTTCATATATATTCCAATTTTTAATTTCCTTTTATAATAATTTCAAATTTATTCATTGAATAGTTCTTGATTACATCGACCACTTAAGGTTGTTCGGTTAATTTCTATAAAATTACTTTGGTATATTTTCCATGGTTTAAGTAGTTATTAAATGGTTAAATTATATATATAATGTTAATAATGTCATGAATATAATTGTATTCATTATATATAATTTATTATAAACCATTTATCCTGGTAATAGAAAAAATAATCACATCGCTTTGTGGATGTGGTAGTCCTCACGTACGCATGAGCGATGTTATAATTTTCCAAAATATTGAAGGGTAAGAAGTTTGATAATAATTTAGGTTTATATAATCATAATTATTTCATAAAAATTATATATATTCATTAATTCCATATTTATAACCATCCAAGCAGACTGGTGATGAAAAATGAATTACATCGTTACGTGGAAATGGTAGGTCGTACGTACGCATGAGTGATGTTGTAGATTTACATAGGATGGAAATGGGATATAAAATGGCCATAAAATTAACATAAAAAAATATAATTATGGTGAATATACTAATTTAATTATTTTAATATGTTTATTGAATATTTATAAGTGTTTTAAAAATAAAGGAACTTGAAAAGGCTCGGTAAGAACATATACCTCTTCTTCAGGTAACTGCCTTTGTATTATGCCTTAAGACTTATTGAAATGGTTTTTTGGTGATATAAAGTCCTCTATAAAATGTATAAGTATGTTGGGAAGGTATTTGGGTAGATATTTTTAGATCTATCTAGCTCAAGTAGTGTGGATAATTGGGGATAGGGGTTCTCTTTTATAAGTGAGGTGGGTGGAAAACTTGTAAATACATGAAACTATATTATATAATATATGTATTACTCTAGTAAAGTGGGTCAAAATTGTAATTAATTCAAATATTATGATATTAATTTATTGATACAACAAAATAATTATCATTAATAAAGTGTTTTTTATTATCACAAATCCTTATCCCTTTATTTTCACCCTTCTAAATTATTTTTACCTTAACCGAAGTGATAAATATTTATCACCATTACTATTAATTATAATGAAAAATTATTTTTAATTTTTACCTAATATTAATTATTTTTATTAAAAATATTTAATTCATTCTACAAGATTAAATTTCTATAAGTTTTACAAATTACTTTTAATATATTTTTCCAAAATACGATGAAAACCGTTTCTAGAAAAATATTTGTTTTAAGAATAAAAATGATTTTTGACAAAAATATTATAATTTTTATTCAAATGGAATTAATTGTATTACTTTAACTAAAATTGGACTTATTTTTCTTTCAAACCAAACCAAAACTGAATGGAACCTTGTAAATACTTGATTAAGAGACAAGAACTAAAAACAATTTTTATTTGAACAAAAGCATTACTTAGATTTAAAAAATGTTAATAATATATTTATAAATTTAAAATTATATTAATTATTAAATTTTTTAATATATAAAAGGTTTCATAAATTTTTAAGTTATTTTTATATCATTATAATTTAATAAAATTGGTTGTTTTTTGTAAAATCTGTATTTTACTATTCACCCAAAAATCAACTATTTCTAAAATATATAAAAAATTATTCCTAAGATAATTTTTACATGAATAATTAAAAAATTAAATTAAATTGTTATAATTAATATATATAATTTTGGTATTTAGGTTTTAATCACCTTCTAGTATAAATTCATGTGCATTATTTTATTGTTTCTTTAGAAAGAAAAGTTTACTTACTATAATTAAAGTTCAAGTGTTATACTATAGGTTACCTATGGCCATGGTTTTCAAAACCATGCATATAAAATAGTGATTTAAGGTTAGTTTTGTAGTAGTTTTAATCACATTATAAAATAAATTTTTGTGTATTATGCTATTGTTTCTTTAGAAAGAAAAGTTTACTTACTATAATTAAATTTCGGGTGTTATACTATAGGTTACCTACAGCCATGGTTTTCAAAAAAATACATATAAAATACTAACTGAAGGTTATTTTTATAGTAGTTTTATATTTAAGGAGAAGCTTCTATCACACCTTTGGATATTGAGGGATCCTTGTATAGTATATGAGGATTCTAGTGTTCAGTCTATTACCTGTAAAGGTGAAAATATTTTGGTTGTCGCTTGGTGATATCTATCAAGCATACTCCATTATGATCATTAAAGATATAGAACACTATAAAAGAGGTATTCATGTTTTGTATTGTTTTCTTATTTTATATGTTGATTCATAAATGATAGATCTAGTTTTTATTGGATTTCTTCTATTGCATTGAACATGAGATGATCCTCTAAAGCCCATAAAAATCATCATATATAAAATTTGATATGTTCAAAATTATATAAATTGTAGTTAGTGTTAAATATTTTATATAAGTATTTTATATTATTTTATCATATTATTCGGTAGATATGTTGGGAGTTTTGTTTATAATTATATTCTTTCAAACTTGAAAAATATAATATAATCTGTAATTTTAGTGGAATAATTTTAATTTTACATTGTTTTGGTTCAATATTATTTGAGATTTTTTAACATTGGTTTAATTTTAATGTCATGAGTGGTGATAAGAAAGTAGGGTGACAGAAAACAATGTATCTTATTACTGTATTTTTAAAAATCTTATATATGATTTTTTAAAAAATAATAAAAATATATTAGATATCCTGATCCTACAATAAAAAATATAATAATGCATACAAGACACACCCAAACTAAACCTTATCAACACCCTCACGTACATAATGATAAATATAATGCACATCTTAATTACTTGTTATCATAACAAGATATAAATTAAAATTCTCAAAATAAAAAGAATACTATATAATTTCATCTGTAATTAGGTCAAAAACAAGGTAGATTCACTTCAAAATCAATGAATGAATGGATCAAAACCTTGAAATCTTACTCAGAAACAATAAACTTTCACATTTACAAAAAAGAAAAACCCAAACCAAAAATAATTTATTTTCTATTAGCTATAAGAGAATATATTTTTCTATATTAAATTCATTCATATAGAAAAAAATAACATGGAATAACTAATATTAACATGCCATACTTGTTCATGATTCAAACAAGTCCATCTCCAATAACTTATAAAGGGAATGGGAAAACTCTCAATCCATTGCATTCATTTAATAATGTGTTTCATAAACGCATGAAAAAATAAGTACAGTTACTCAAGGTTATTAGTGCATCAAAAGTTCCTTGGTGGGATAATAACCAAAAATGTTTTTTTGATTTGATGGATCATTATCAATATTGTACAATATGTAAATTTCATGAACAACGAAATTTTCCTATCAAATATTAACATAGAGGAAAACCATGAACCCATAGGGGATCTTTGCATGTTAAATTTATAATTAATTTATGTTATAAGAGAATAAATAATACCTTGTCTTAGGATATTTCATTATAGATTATGTTGATCATTTTAAACACCCTTTTTATAATTATCTTCATTGTGCTTATAGGATCCATTTGTAGAATCCATCTAGTGGTGATCCACACAAACTCCTTTGATCTCTGAATGACAGTGATTGATTTTTGGGTGTCATCATGGTGAATCAATAATCTTGCATTGTTCATCTTGATTGCTTAAGATCCTTTGATATGGAATTATTTCTTCTCATTATTGAGAATATTAGAGGAGGGATTTTATAGAGAAGTATATCATGCACAGCGATTCTCAATTCTTGATTAACCATGCACAATATACATAACCATCTATTTACAGATCTAGGGTTTAGGTTAAAATATTATGTAATTGTGTACTTTCCCTTAAATAATATAGTAATAGTTATCAAACCCCATTCCATATAATATTATTATTATTATTATTATTATTTTATGGCATGTTCTAATTCACACAATGATAAATATTATTTTACTGGCTTGCAAATTAATATTTATCACCAGAAACAACCTTGGTCTGTTTGAACTCCACAGTATTTATTGATTACCTGAATAAATATTTTATTCTTAAATAAATATTTTATTTTTAAACTAGGAAATAAATATTTATTAAAAATTAAATAAATATTTTAGATTAATAACACATTAATTAAATTATTCATCATTATTTAGAACAATATGTATTCTATTAATTAAATTCAAATAGAATCTAATTGAGATCAACAGAAACACTTAGTGTGTGACCCTCTAGGATTTTTTCTCATTGGAATTATGTAGTATTTATTAAATACCAAGATTACTATCTAGAAATAGGTTAATTCACCTAAGATAAATAAATTAATTTTATAATTTCGACAACCACGTATGAATTCTCATTGTGTAATATAATCTTTTTGTCACAATATCTCATCAATTAGGTTGAACATATGTGTCCTCAACCTATATGATTGATACATCTTTCTTTGACCATCTAAAAAAAATTCATTACAAAATGAACATGGAATTTAAGGCAAAACTTCTATTCCAATCAAGTGCAGAGATTTTAGCTTCTTTAAATATGTAAGGTTAAAATACTTGAATTAACATTTAATTACATGTCATTTATAAAACACCTCGTATACTCTAATTCTCGTGAACATATGGTGTCTTAGTTTTGGTCAGTAAATATAATTGCATGAGTAATTTCACAAATTAATAATAATATTAAAGTCTAAGGACTATTATACATTATTATATATAGGAATAATCGATGACACCAAAACATGTAGAATTCCTACTGGTGGGTATGTTCTAATAATCTCTCATCTTGAAGATTACCAAGTGTGAACTTCATGATATGAATTTGTATCCTCTTATGAGTACTCACACCACACATTAAATATACTATATTCCCTATCATAGAATTTAATCTAACCATAGAACTAATTTTAAAAATATCTTCATGTAATTTCAAGGTTCTCATCATAGTGGGGAACTACTATAACCTTATCAATGTGATAGATACTCTAGGACATTATGAGATCAATTTTATGTATAAGAATAATAAATATATGATAAGAAATTTATATTAATTTACACTTCTTTGAATGTACATGTAATCCAAAGTATAAAGTAGTTGTTTCTAGGGAACCAACTCCAACAAACTTCCACTTTAACTAGATACAACTGCTAATGACCAGTTGGGTCTCACATTTTAAACGTGATTCTACTGAGTATGGATATAGCTATTGGGACTACCACATTTATTTTTCTAGTTTTGGTAAAACCACATGTCTCTATCTATTTACTGCAACATTACTACCTTGAGAAAATCTCCCAATTAGTGATATAATCGAGTATTTATCTCTTGTTGTCATGTCAATGTCTTGAAATCCTGACTAATCCCATAGTCAAATTTTATCATAATGATGAAACTATTTCTTTTTGTATAACCCAAAATCAGAATAAGACACTTCTAAACCCTCCTAAAGATTCATTAGAAGTTACAACATACTTGAATATTATAGATTTTGAAACCACTTGTTGTAATAAGTTTTCTTATATATTACCTTATCCCCTTTTTTGATACTAAATAAAATTAAAATAAATGAAGAGAAGCATTCAATTCACTTGGAAATTAGTATTCCCACTTCTCCAAACACCAATAACTCATCCAATTCTATTTTTTAAAGTATTATTGGGTAGTTCTAACTACAAAACTATGCAGTTGTGTTAGATCAGTATAATATTTACCAGCTATGATTTATGAATCAATAATATCAAACTTTAGTACATATCATGCTATATGAGATGAATTAATAGAACTTAATATTTTTAAATTCTTTTAATCTCTATAATATCTTCCTATATACATGAATATTCTACTATAAATATTACATGCTAATAACAATTTGGTCTTAAATTGTTTCAACTTGTATTTTTTCAATACATTTTCACTATATATACTATGACTATATTTATAAAACTCATGGATCTATTTTATAAATCATGTTCCCTAGAACATGGTAACTAATTTAAGTCATACTTGGAGAGATTTCATTTCTTAGTATTAATAATATGGTAATATACAACATTTTTTTTCCATAATTTATCAACATATCTAACTTGAAAATTTATAGTTATCCCACTAACCAATTCAAGACACATGTCACTCATTCGTTTATAAATGAATATTCTATGATCACTATACCTGATTTATTCATAAATCAATTTATGTAATATGCATATCTTATTGGAATTTATTGATATCATCAAACCTTTCTATTTATTCCTTGTAGACATATACTATAGGGTCTCCTTTTGGTCACTTAAGATAAAATTATTCCAAAAGAATTCCTCCAAACAATGTGGTATTGACTATCAATAGACTAATATGATGTTTATTGAAGTATTATTTGACAAGTATAATTAAAAAGGATTTTATACATAATGATTTTTGTACTGGTCTTGTTAAAGAGTAGAACTTTCAATAATCAATAATGCTTTATTGATACTATCTTATACCATCTATGTTTAGTTTCTCTTGAATACTCTTTAGTGGTTTCAAGTCTTAGAAACATTATAAATATGAAATCCCTAAATTTTGAAACATAGAGTCCATAACTTTAATTTATACATACTTGTCAAAATTATCATATTCCATTTTACTACTTCTTTATAGGAATAATTATTCTGAAATAATAATATATGAATCATCCACTATGCTGACCATAAACCACCTCTTTGGTTGTGAATTCCTATACAGTATGTGTCTTTGGAACTACTCCTACTACTAAGATCAATGGAGTTCAGTATTCCTATGCCAACTCATGTTCATTCAGATCCTTAATCCATATAAGTTAAGTATGGACCCACTATCTTCAAATTTATAGGCTTCCTTTATGGAAATATTATAATTATTGACTATACATTAACATCCTTAGTGTCTATAGGATCATTAAATTGAATGAAACTTAGTGTTTGATGTTCATTTGTAGTTAAACTCATCTTATAACAAATTGTTTTCAACTTACACTTATATTAGTTTCCTAATGGATTCTTATCATATTGAAATTGATATGATATCCATTAGAAAATATAGTTGGAATATGGTAAGTTGTTTCACTTCTATTTGAAAAACATGTACTTGAAAAATATTAGATGATTTTCAATATATAGGACTCATCATTGATCTTAATTTTAATACCCTCATGATGTTGAAATATATAAGGAAATGTGAATTTTGTAATATGTTTTCTCCATATGTATAATCAATGAATACTTGGATAAGATGTTCTTCTACAAGCCAACTCGGAGATTATTCAATATTTACCAAGTGAACTCATTTACTTCACTAATAATTTATAAAATTTATTAAAGGAATTTCATGAAGTATATGAAGTTACCTTTAACTTTAGAATAGTTTATGTAACTCCCCAACCCCGGAAGCCTGGATCTGGTGCATTATTTTAATACATTGGCATGATTACAAGGAATAAAATCCCAAAGGACCGAGTAGTTTGGTAGTTTTGGAAAGCTAGATACATGAGTTCAACATTACAACTTGAAAAGAAATAAAACAGATAAGTTTTATTGGGAACATCCACCACTCTAAGATTATCCTTGTAGGTCAATCATAAAAAATTCTTCATGTCCTGAGAAAATTAAAGATAAGAAAGGGGTGAGCTCAAACGCTCAATAAGGGTAAGAAATACATTGTAAGATATCATAAACATCAACAATAGGCATGGTGAATAATTTAAAACATGTGCCTCTAAAAATAATAAACTTGAACACATTAAGGAAGGAATATTAGTTGAGTAAATAATTCCATAATAAAACATAACCATGGGTATTTTACTAGTTGAATAAACACATGAAATTTCAATTGCTAGATTCATAATGAGGGAAATGAATATGCGAGACATTCTAAAATATACCATCAAGTCCTCAGCCAAGACGTATAAAAATGATTAAGGCCTCATCCAAAAACATAAATATTCATTTTGTCAAGGCCTCGTGTCAAGACCATATTTTTTCTCATGAGACCTACTGATGCACTGAGGGGATATAGCAGGCCCCACTCGACACTTACTAAGTCCAATTCATTCTTCATATGAATGGGGATAAACATAAATAACATATACATTCATATTGAAAGTAACATATGAAATGTAAATAACTTTTCCTGAATAATAATCATAAACACTAACCATTCAGAGTAAATTGGTGAATGGTTTTAATATAGCACACCCACAGTCAAACTAATCATAAAACATTAAATTAAATATGTTAGATGATATCATTAGAGATAAACCTCAATGAAGTACAATATTAAATAAGTATGTTGACATATATAAGATACATTTAAATGATACCATTGAAAATTTCTTGAGGAAATAATCCTTAAACATTCCAAAGTGTCTCATACCAATTTGAAATATTCAAATAATAATCCATTATAATATAATTAGAATAAGGACACTCTTTATATGATATACTAAAGGTCAGTACATACACCACATGTAAGGAATAAGTAGTGAACAAGGCGTATATCTCATAAAAGTTAAAGTGAGATGAGAAAAATCCATTTTACTTTGGAAAGAATAGTTCTTTTGGAAAATCATTTTTATTTTTCATAAACCTAGTTTTAAAAATTTATATCCCAGAAAATAAAATTTAAAGACATTGCTATTACATTTTAGGCACAAGTGATGTCCCACTGAAGTGAAATTGTGTAAAAAGTGTTTTTAAAGAAGCTTTAGAATTAAAACATTTTAGTGCAGTTTAAGAAATTCATTAAAGAGATTTTAAAGAGAAAAGGCATGTTTGCATTCATAAAACCAGAAATGAACCAAAATATATTTTTAACAGAAAAATTTGTGACTTAAGAAAGATAAATATAGATTAAAACAAATTATAGGTTGAACTTCAAAATAGGTAAGAATCTGAGAAGTTCCTTGAATCGAGCTTGTATTTCAAGAAGAATTTTTGAAATATCCTTTTAAAACATATAAATCCCCATAAATTAAAGTAGTATTATGATTGGTACACATATATAGACAAATAACATAGAATTTATGAGTATTACATAAGAAAATAATATCATTGAGGTGAGTATAGAATAAGAGAAACCCAAATGAAAATGGAGGTTCACGTAGAAAATACTTGTAACATTGTAATCAATTGAATTGTATGCCCCAAAATTAATAATAATTAAATGAAACATTTAATATCATAAAAATAAATGGAATAATGATATGAAATTCCAATGTGCAGTAAACATACACCATACACAAGTAATATTAGTGAATACGAAATATCTAACAAAAATGGAAGAGAGATGAAGAAACCTTTACCTTAAGTCTGATGGTGTTCTTCACTTGGTCTTAGTGTCCTGGATAACCAAATTAAATTAATTAATTAAGATTTATATAACCTATTATACATGTAATTTATTTATTATAACCTTATTAAGTTCATTCGTGGCCTTTTTGATGGGTTAAGAGGTTCAATTTCATTGTTCAGGTCTGTTTGTTTCATGATCGGTATACTTATATACATGAATGGAGAATCATGTAAAATGAGGATTTTTGTAAATAATTGAATTTATATATTATTAGTGAACATCCAGAAGTTTACATTGTTTTAAATTTCATTTTGTTACTTTGAGTTAAGATGAATCATTATTTAAATCAATTAATGAAAACTATTTGGGTTAATTTGCGGTTTTTGAACACAACGAACTCGTTTTGCTTTATAAATCAAAACCATGTGTAAAAAAAGATTCCAGAACCATAGATGATACATAATACATATATTATATTCTGTTTCAACCATAATAATTTTTTTATGACCATAATTGAATACGGTAACAAAAATTGAAAACCCATCGTCCTTGAATGTGGTAGATTAGCACATCTCGGGTGGTATTTTCATTTTTAATATAAAATAATGGGAAAACAGAGATGATGAAAAATTGTTCCTCTATCATAAAAAAAATTCCATTAAATTTAAGATAATGGAGTTATCAAATAATTTTGAATAAATTATGATAGGAAATAAAAATAAAGGAACTCAAAATAAAATAAAAGTTGAGAAATCCCTTACGAAAATCTGGCAGCCTAATGGCGTCACATAAAAATTCATAAAATATATTAATGAGAGAAAAATGGCATCTAATAATTATTACATAATATATACAGTAATGGGTATATTTAATTACATATCCCAACATAATACAATTTAAATTAAAAGATAATAACATAATAATAGTGCTTAAAAAGATTTTGAGATGAAAATTCTGCACCATAACGGCTATGCAACATGGTTTTAGAAAACATTAAAATTAGGAGGGAAAAGGGTCACCCATTAATAGAAGACTCATAAAACATTATTTTAATAGAATAAAATTGTAATAATAACATGATATGAAAACTTGAAATACATACCACATAAAAGAGAACTTGAAATACAAGAAATGAAAATAGGAATTTACCTCTTGAATCCACCTCATTGAGAATATCTTTAAGGGAAGGGGTTTTAGTCTTTTGGAAAGACCAAGATATTCTTGGATGTGGTTAGTTAATAGGGGAGGTTATTTGGGCAGAACTTTTAATAGATTCATGGCTTAGAGAAGTGAGGAGAAGAGGTAGTGAGGGGGGTTTATAGTGGAGGAGAGGAGTGAATTTTGAATATTTTATTAATTATTTTATAATTTCCATCAAAACAACCAATAGTGTTGTTTCATGTGACCCCTACTAGTGATAAGTTAATGTTAGTTATAACAAAGTGTCCTTAAATCACTCATGATTTCATAAATAGTGTATTTAACTAATAATATGTATATACGGTATTTTACTGTATTTCACTATTCATCGAAAATTTGAGTATTTCAGAAAAATCCTAAAAATTAACCCTAACCATTTTTCAATGTTTAGAATTAAAAAATGAAATTAATTTTTTGAAATTAATTTTCTAAATATTTTTAATTTAATTTTTAAATAAAATCATAATTTATTCCAAAAAAACAACTTTAAAACTATAAATTGGTTTATAACACATTGAGAAATTAATCAAGGTCCCATAAAATTATCTTATAACCATAATATAATAAAGTAAAAATTTAATATAACATTTTATGAAAATAAATTTCCATTTTAAATTATTAAATTAATCATAAAATTGTAGTTAAAATATATATGACATACAAAAATACCAATACTTATACTATGATTGTTTTTTTCACTTTTAAGATGTCTAAATTGTTTTTTACATTTGTGGGTGAAGTTTTTATTTTTTGGCCAATTTACTATTCATTACTATTCATAGGGGTATGTTACTATTCATAAGGGTATGTTATTATTCACCAAAAAATATTTTTTTCTTATCAGACTCTAAGTATCTTACTGAACACAACCGTGTATGTCAGTTTTTTAAAATTCAAATCACAGAGGTGAAAAAATTATGTTTACTTGGCTAGGTTATAACAAAGTGGTGTTTTTTAGAGACTCTATGTTTCATGCATTCTCTATTAAATCTATTTTTAAATTCTTGGGTTGTTACAGTTCATGTATTCATGTTGAACTAAATCTAAAAAACTTTGTGGTGTACCTTTATTTTAAAAGGTTTTGTTATCTAAAACATGATAAGTAGTTTATTTTTTATACCCAGTATCTTAGCTTAATTGAGACTAAAACACTTTTATGGGTATAAACAAGTCAAATACTTTCAATTTTATTTGATAAATAATTATCTTTCCACAATAAGGTAATATTCTTATATTTTATATTCATCATTCACTACAATAGATATATGTGATTCAATGGTTATTGAACCATTAGTCCAGTCTTAAAAGTACTCTAATAATATTTATTCAAAAAATAAAATAATGTATCATTGTTTCAAGATATGCACTATGATAAATTTTTTGGTAACACTTATTATGAACTTGAATCAATCCATTTGGAAATGATAATTAATTATCTCCCCTTAGGTGGTGTAGGAATCTTCCTTTCTTAGTTCCTTTTGATTTAACTCTGTAACCTTTCTATTATTGATCATTTACTATATTTAAATACATGTAAGTAGTAATAATATTATATTTAATAAAAAAAATTATTAATAGAAATTTGATGAATCTAATGAAAGTGGATGCATCTACTTTCTTCTTCTATTAATTGCAATTTCTTTTATAGTTTCCATTCTTTCCACATAAGAAGCAAATAGCCTCTTATTCATTATTATCCCTTTGAATATTTTACCTCTTTGAAGAATGTTTTAAAGGATATTTTTTATTTAGATTATCTATGGGATCTTTATCCTTGTCCTTAAAACTTTTCACCATAAGGGGTGGGGAAATAAGTTTCAACCAATCCTTATCTACTTAGTGAGGTAAGAGAAAATGTTTCCTAAGTGACTTATCCATTTTTTTATATTGGTTTGAAAAATAAGTATAATATTGGTGGAAATTATACTAATATAAGATTATTGGATAATTTCTTATCCAAGTGAAATCCAAATTTTTCTAACCGTTCAATATAACCAAGAATTTTGAAATCATGATCAATATCTAGATTACCTTCTTCCAATTTTAACTGATATAGTGCATTGACAATCTTATTTGTTTAAAGCCTTTACTTATCTTTCTCAAGAAAAAAATATGATATGCTATGGTGTAAGAATCCATTTCTTTATGTTGTATCATGAACTATCTACACATAGTTGATAATATAATACAATAGATAAAGGAATCATCATCTACATATCTCTAGTAGGCATCTTTATAACGTTCACTCACCTACTAGGGTGGAAGAATATGAATAGGGGATTCCATCACATAATACAATTTTCCTGATAATAATGAATCACATAAATGATTTTACCATATCTATAAATTTGTATTTTTAAGGACATACCTTGATTTAATGAATGATTTCACTACTTTTGTAATTCTGCTTACCATTTTCTATAATAATTAAAATATATTTTTTTTTAAAGGTTGGGGCCAAAGCCTCATTTATTATTTAAAGCAAATAAAATACCTCTTTTAAGTGGGTAGAGGGAGACCAATTACATAACCTAAAGGCCCAATGGGCATTTAACCTATTATATGGCTCGTAGGCCCAAATGTTTGGCCCAAGGCCCATTCTGTGAATAGTACTGCTACAGTACTCCGCCTGCTACAGTATTGCATAGTATCTGCCACTACTACAGTACCTGGCCACCACTACAGTCACCTACCACTGCTATAGTTCCCACCATTGCTACAGTGTCACCGCTGCTACAGTACGCTATAGTACTGCTACAGTAACATGTGCCCAATGGTCTCAGAATAATATAATTTTATTAAGTATCCTACTATTTTATCAAGTCCCAGCATTCCCACCATTGGTATCAGAATGTCTATTTACTATGACATTCTAGTGATAAGGATCCATATGACCCTTCACATAACCCCAATGAGGATTGTTCAAGCTACTTAAAGGTAGTTGGATAGGAAGCTATTTTCCAACTATGGGCTTACAACTCCTTGATCTATTGAATGGACTCCTCATTCCTAAAATCCTAACTTAGATTTTCTCAACACTTGCCTCCAAGTTATATCAATTCTAGCAAGGGATATTTATCTTGATTTAATATTGTTAATTATACTCATCTCCTTCATAATATCTCCACGATAAAATTAATTATCCCAATAAGGGTTAGTCAAACACTTAGTTTTATGGATTTCATTCCTAATCAAGTAATGTAAGGTCAAGTATGACTTAATATTTAGTTGAGGGGGTTTTTTATAATGTTTAAAATTATATTTTTTTATCTTTTACATGCCATATAAATTTTAAGTGGATTTTAATTAAGTGATTAACCATGTTTTCATAAAACATTTACACATAATATATTTATTTAATTACATATTTTCATATTAGTTCATTTATTTATGTTATCACAATATTTTATCCATAAAATAAATGATTCATAAGAAATAAATAAATAAATAAATAACATAATCATGAGCTTATATAATGATTGATTTATTGAGAAGACAATAAATAAACTTATGACCTAGGGAAAAACTCCATGTGCTGGTCTTGGCATGAGTTAAATCATTCCACCTATCCACCTGTGTATCACTTGGATTTGTATCATCTTAGTTTTGTTTTAAACTACCTCCACGTGCCTTAAGATACTTTATTTATTACATGTATTTATAACTCACACGCAGGTGAGGGGAACTAAAGGATTGGATAAGGGAAATTACATAAATAACCTTGGAAATTAATGTCCTATAAAATAAAGGAGAGAGGTATAAGTCACATGCCATCATTTTTTAAATTTAATAATTAATAATTCTAAAACAGTGCAATAAAATAAATTAAATAATTCCAACACATACATTGGTCTTGGTTAAGCTCATGATCAGTCGCACACATGAAATGGTTACATAGAAGAAAATTGGATACTACTCATTTTTATTAATTATTTATTATTAAGATAAAGACACTTTCATTAATTAATTAATTCTCTTTTATCTTAACAATCGTTCTAATTCTCTTGGAGATGTCTATCATAAATTAATTTATGGTAAATAAATGTAAGAACCAATAAATACAGATAATTACAATAAATTAATTCATCATTTCATAATTCTTTAAAACCTTTTTTAAATTGTAAAACACATTAGGATATAATAAATATAATAATGTTTTAATGATTCAATTAGAAATTTAATGTAATTTAGTTTTTTCATATATTTGGAGACTATATAGCATGTTCTTAAGACCTACACACCATGTTCCTTGATTGTCGTGTAACTGGGATAAATGCATGTGGCTTTGATGTGCACCTCAGTCAGACTACATGGCATGTTCTAGATATATAAACACCTTGTATCTCACTTTTGGTGTGTCTGTGCAACCCACTGAAGGACTCATCATGTTCTTTGGATGCTGGACCACATGATGTGTACTCTGACTACATACCATGTGTTCCACTAGTAGTGTGTCTTTATAACTCATAAAAGGACTCGGTGTGTACTTTGGATGTAAGGACCTGACCCCAATTGCCCAGATCCAGTGCCTTATTTTATTACATTGGCATATAAACAAGGAATATGCATCCCAAAGTATCAAGTAGTTTAGCAGCTTTGGAAACAAGATTCATACATAAGTTCAACATTACAACATGAAAAGAAATATAACATATAAACTCCTTTGACAACATCCATAATTCCTAAGTTATTTATGCATGTCATTCATAATATACCTCTTCATGTCCGGGGAAAATGAAAAATAAGAAATGGGTGAGCTCAAAATCTCAGTAATGGTAAGAAATACAATGGAATATATCATAAACATAAACATTAGTCATGGTGAATAACTTAAAAACACATGCCTTTAAAAATTAACTTGAACATAATATGGTAGGAATAAGAGATAAATAAATAATGCCATAATAAAACATAATCATGGGTATTCTACTAGTCAAATAACCACATGAACTATCAATTACTATTTTCATAATGATGGAATGCATAATGTGGGACATCATAACCATAGCATCAAGGCCTCGTGACAAGACCATAAATATCCATTTTGTTAAGGGCTCATGCCAAGACCATAGTTTTCCTCATGAGACCTACCGATGCACCGAGGGGCTATAGAGGGACCCACCGGACACATAATAAGTCCAATTAATTCCTCATATGAATGGGATAAACATAAACAACATATACATTCATATTGAAACTAATATATGAAATGTAAATAACTTTCCAAGAATACTAACCATTCGGAGTAAATTGGTGAATGGTTTTAAGATAGCACATCCACAGTCAAAATAATCATAAACCATTCAATTAAATATGGTAGATTATATCATAAAATAATAATCCCAATAATACATAATAATAAAAAAGAGTTTTTAAATAGTTTAAGATACTCTTATAAAATTGAGTAAATCAGGAGATAAATATTCTTTTACTTTGAAAAGAAGATTTCTTTTTCGAAAAATATTTGTATAAAATCAAAAGTTAAGTAAGATAGTATTTTAATAATAAAATGAGAGATTTTATAAATATAATGGTTTCCAAGAATATATTATAGAGTTCCCTTGAAAATTGGTAAGAATTTGAGAAATTCCCTTGAATTGCACTTGCATTTTGGGAAGAATTTTTGAAAGATCCTTTTAAAATGTATAAATCCCCATAAATGAAAATAGGATTATGGTTGGTAAATATATATTTAAAATTATCACATAATATATTAGGATTAAATATGAATAAATAATAATTTAATTGAGTTAATTAGAGAATAAGAATAACCCAAATGAAAATAGAGGTTCGGGAAGAAAACCCTTACCTTAAGCTCGTTGGTGTTCCTCACTTGATCTTAATGACATGAATAATCAAATTTAATTTTATAAATTAATGATTCCAGAACCTCATCTAAATTTAATTTATTTTTCTTAACCTTATTAGGTTCATTCATGTCCTTTTGAGGGGTTAAGAGATCCAATTTCATTGTTTGGGAGTGTTTTCTTCATTGGTTTTCATGATAGGTTTACTTATATTCATATACAGATAAACATCTAGAATGAGAATGTTTGTATGGAATATAATTTTTATGTTGTTAGTTAAAAACAAAAATATTACATGTTTATAAAAATCCTTTGGTTATTGGTATTTAATATGAATCATTGTATAAAACTTTAATGACAATTATTTGGGTTAATTGGCGGTTCTTGATCACAACGAACTCATTTTGATTTATAAATTAATATCATGTGTAAAAAAGGATTTAAGAAAATTAAATAAGTTATAATACATATATTATATTCTTATTCAACCATAAAAATGGTTTCATGACTATAATTGAATATGGTAATAGAAATTGAAAACCTGTCATCCTTGAATGTGATAAATTAACACATCTCGGATGGTGTTTTCATTTATAGTATAAAAGAAGGGGAAAGGAGAGATGATGAAGAATTATTCATTTATCATAAAACATTATAGTACAGGTAAGGTATTAGATTTATCACAACATTTTTATGATGTTAGTTTAGGAAATAAAAAGAAAATAAAGGAACTTGAAATAAAAGAAATGAAAGAGGAATTTATCTCTTGAAGTAATCTTCCTTGAGAGCCTCTTTAGGGGAGAGGTTTTGCTATTTTTATGAGACAAAGGGCTGATGAACGTGGGGGAGGATATTGGAAGTATATTTTATTAGAATTTATACAAGGTACAAGTCTTGAGAGGAGTTAATAGAAGAGGGAGTGGGGGGTATATCTTGGAGGAGAGGAGGGTTTTCCATTATTTTACTCTTTATTTTATTGTTTCTCTCAATACAACCAATAGTATTGATTCTTGTGACCAAGAATAGTAATATTTTAATTTTAGTTCTAACCAAGTGTGTTTACATTATCCATGATGATATAAATAGTGAATTTAACTGATAATGTATATACACGGTAAATTACCGTATTTTACTATTCATCAAAAATTAGAGTATTTCAGAAAAATCCCAAAAATTAACCCTAAACATTTTTTGATATGTAGAATTCAAAAATGAACTCCATTTTTTGAAAATAATATTCTAAATATTATTAATTTAATTTTTAAATAAAATCATAATTTATTCTAAAAATAACAATTTTAAAACTATAATTCCTTTTATATCACCTTGAAAATTTAATCAAGATCTCATTATATTATAACCTTAAGAAAATAAAATAATAATTGATTTAATATTCATAAGATTCATGTTACTATTCATAATGGTATGTTACTATTCACCAAAAATTAAGTTTGTCTTGTCTGAATCTAAATATTTTACAGAATGCAACTGTGTATGTCAGTTTTTTGAAATTCAAATCACAGAGGTGGAAAAATTATGTTTAATGGCTAGGTTATAAAAAAGTGGTGTTTTTTAGAGTATCAATGTTTCATGCATTAAATATTAAATTTATTTTCAAAATCTTGGTGTGTTACATTATCCCCTCCTTACAAAAAAAATTTACTCGAAATTACCATAATGTTACCTCACAAAGAGATTTGGGTAGTTCTTCATCATAAGATCCTTAGGCTCCCATGTTGCCTCTTTGATTTTATGATTTTTTCAAAGTATCTTTACCAGTAGAGTCTTCCAATTCCTCAACACTTTTTCTTTAGTGTATAGAATACGGATAGGCTCTTCATTGTAAGATAGGTCAGGTTCCAATTTTATACCTTCAGAAGTGAGGACATGCGTTGGGCCTGGTATATACTTTCTTAGCAATGAGACATGGAACACATTGTGTACTTTAGACAGGCTAGGTTTCATAGCCAAATGATAAGCCATAGCTCCAATTCTCTCTAGAATTTCAAAAGGACCAATGTACCTTGGGCCCAGTTTCCCTTTATTTCCAAATCTTATAACACCCTTCCATGGAGATACTTTTAAGAAAACATGATCTCCCACTTGAAATTCAAAATCTTTCCTTAGATTATCAGCATATCTTTTATGTCTACTTTGATCTGATTTGATATGGACTTTAATAGTATTTACCTTCATTGTTGTTTCCTTCACAAGCTCTGGGCCCACAAGCTTCCTTTCTCCAACTTCATCCCAACAAGTTGGTGTACGGTATCTCTTTCTATACAATGCTTTATATGGTTCCATTTGAATACTTGAATGGAAACTATTATTGCAGGAAAACTCCATTAAAGGTAAATATTTATCCCAGAGACCTTTAAATTCAAGTGAATATGATCTCAATATGTCCTCTAAGGTTTAGATCATCCTTTCTGATTACCCATCAGTTTGAGGATGATAATTAGTACTCAAATGAAGCTCAGTATCCAAATCCATTTGAAAACTTTTCCATAATTTCGATGTAAATTGTGGATCATGATCTGAAACAATTGAGAGCGGTGCTCCATGAAGTCTCACAACTTCATTGATATAGAGTCTTTTCAGGTGATCTAGTGGAAAATACTCCCGTATAGCAAGGAAATGTACAGATTTCGTAAGTCAATCAACAATTACACATATTCCATCATTCTTTCTTGGAGTTTTGGGTAATCCAATGACAAAATCAATGGTGATGTCATCCCATTTCCATGTCGGAATAGGTAGAGGTTGCATGAATCCTCTAGGATGTTTTCATTCAGCCTTCACTTGTTGAAATACTAAATATCTTGATACATAATCAGCAATTTCTGGCTTCATGTTGTCCCACCAGAAATGTTCCTTCAAAACTCTATATATTTTAGTGCTACCATGGTGTATAGAGAAATTTGATCTATGGGAATCATCCAATAACTCCTTTTTTAGCTCGGGTATAGAGGGAACACATAGCCTCTTCCCAAATTTTAGAATTCCATATTCACACATGAATTCATCCAACTTCCCATCTTTCATAGCATTAATTTTATTTTGAATATTATCTCCATAAGACTATGAAGCTTTAATTATTTCCAATAAAGATGGTTGAGAAACAATTTTAAAAAGTAGTGATGTTTCACCTTGTTTGATAATTCCCATATCCATCCTTACTAGATCCATGTACAAAGGATTCTTGTCAGTCCTCATTTTGTTTAGAACTCCATGGTCCTTCCTACTCAATGAATCAGCTACCTTGTTTGCCTTTCCTAGGTGGTAGTTTATGGAATAATCATAATCTTTGAGTAGTTAGAGCCATCTACTTTTCCTCATGTTGAGTTCTTTCTATGATAAGATACACTTCAGACTCTTATGTTCCATATATATCTCACATCTTTTACCATAGATATAGTGTATCCATATTTTTAGAGAAAATATCATATTAGCTAACTCAAAATCATGATTATGATAGTTTTGTTCATGAATTTTTAACTTCCCTGATGCATAGGAAATAACTCTATCATTTTGCATAAGGACACAACCAAGTCCTTTCTTTGATGCATCACTATATATTACAAACCCACCATTCCCCGATGGTAAAGTCGGGATCAGAGCATTCACTAATCTCCTATTAAATTCCTCAAAAAATTACTCAAATTTTTTTTTCTATACAAACTTAACCCCTTTATGTGTAAGCTTGGTCATTGGGTTCGATAAACGGGTGAAGTTCTGAACAAAATGCCGATAATAACCCTCTAAACCAATAAAACTACATACCTAAGTTATGTTCGTTGGAGTAGGAAATTATTTCATAGCCTTTTTCTTCTCAGTATCTACAGATATTCCATACTTAGAGATAATTTTTTCAATAAACAAAACAGATTAAAGCTAAAATTCACACTTACTAAACTTCCCATATAATTCATTTCTTCTAAGAGTCTTTAGAATAGTTCTCAAGTGATTTTCATGATTTTCATAGATTTTGGAGTATACCAAGATATAATCAATAAATACCACCACAAAGTCATTAAGATATTCCTTGAAAACTCTATTAATTGTATCCATGAAAATTGAGGGTTCATTAGTCGGTCCAGAAGGCATTACTGTAAACTCTTAACTCCCATACCTGGTTCAAAATGTTGTTTTGGAATTTCTTCTTTCCTCATAAGCAATTGATGATATCCAGATCGAAGGTCAATCTTCAAAAAATATTGATCTCTATGACGTTGATCGAATAAATCATCAATATGAGGTAGGAGATACTTATTCTTTATTGTTATAGCATTGATCTCCATGTAGTCAATGTACAACCTCATAGATCCATCTTTCTTCTTAACGAAAATAATAGGGTCTCCCCCTAGAGAAACACTTGGGAGAATAAATAAATTATCACTCAATTCCTCTAGTTTTTTATTCAGTTCCACTAATTTCAAAGTGGATATTCTATAAGTGGACTTTGTTATGGGCCTTGAATCATGAATTAAGTCAATGTAAAACTCAATTTCCCACTCTGGAGGATGTCCAAGTAAATCCTCTGGAAAGACATCAATATATTCTTGCACAATAGGTATGTCCTATTTTTGAAAAATCTTTTCCTCACCCATAGTTATTTCATTCCCTTCATCCCCAATAATTTAATTCAATCGAGCTACTGGGGGTGGATCTAGATGAGAATAAAATAGTGATGTTTCTGCCTTAAAGATAAGGGATTTCACATCTTCCTCAAAAATTGTAACCTCCTTCTTCTTATAATAAATTTTCGCATCATGTTTCGAAAGCAAATCCATACTAAGTATTATATCAAATTCAATCATGTGTATGATAAATAAATCAGCAAATAAAGCACGTTTATATGCCATAATGGGGACTGCCTAACATAACTTTGTTGCAATGATACTTCCCTTAGGAGTTTTGACTGAAAACTCCCATATTAAATAAAATTGGAAATATATAATTTTCTTAGAAAACTAAGAAGATATAAAATAATGTGATTATCCAGAATCAAATAAAGCATTGGCTAAGTTATAGGAAATGATTAAATTACCTCCCACCACATCATTAGGAACTTCAAACTCCGCATTTTTGACTACATAATCTTTTCTTTTCTCCCTTGGCCTTATTTGGGTAATGTTTCCCTAACACTTAGGAAATTCATGTGAATAATGTCCCATTTCCCTAAAATTATAGCATTGAACATTGGTAGCTTCTTTTCTCCCCTTATAATCCTGAGATAGGTGGTCTTTTTCTACGCACTTGTAAGAGACTCTCATTCCCTTCAAGAAAGTTCCAAGGTGTTTCTTCCCACAATTATTATAGGATGGAAGGTCAGCTCTTCCCTTCTTCCCCATTTCCTTATTTCCTTTTCCAATTTTTTTGGCAGCCCTCTTCTTCTCTTGTTTTTATTTAAAGTCATAAGACATAGAAAATTCATTTTCCATATTGATACCACTTGAGACTATATCTTCATATGATGAGAAACTTTGGGAGACTAGTGCCCTTTAGAGGAATGGTTTTAAACCATAAACTAATCGATAAATCTTGCTCCTTGTATTACATATGTAGTCTACGGGATGTCTTTCTAACCTTGTGAAGTTAGCTTCATACTTTGTAACATTTTTATTCTCCTTATACCTCGGATTTAGTAATTTACTTTAAATATCGGCTCATTGTTCATGGGGAAAATATTTTTCTATGAAGATTTACCTAAAATCCCTCCATTCCATATCGTCTATTTCTTCCTCCTCCTTTGTGTTTTGGATTAACAACCACCACTGATCCGAATCTCCCGATAGATGATAAACTGCCATGATAACCTTCTCTCTTTCATTACATCCCAAAGTAAGAAATATCTTCTCTAGGGAACTTATTCACTACACAGGTAAAAATGGGTTTGTAGTCCCATTGAATGATGGGGGATGTTGTCGCATAAAGTGATCCAACATAGCTTCTCCACATTGTGGATCAGGATGCTCTATATAGGTAAGGTTATTGTTCGGAACCTGAGTTAGTTGTATTAGTATAGTTATAAGTTGCTCATCACCAGTCGTAGCTCCAGAGCCAACATCATTATCTAGCATCAGAGGGAAATCCCTACATGGGATACGTGTATTCATGCGGTTTAAATTCCTTCCAATAGGTTCCATTTATTAATAATGGAATACACTAGATTAGGTTATGAATCATAATGTATAATATCAATGTAGAAAAATACTTAGCATAAACTAAAATTCTATACATATCTAATCTAATAATTATAAACATGGTTTCTTTGAGGAAAAATTTACATTTAAATCATTCATAATGGATTGTAAATAAAATGTAAATTATCCTAAGCATATCCCCCGGGTGTGTCAAACCATGTCCACATTAAGGCTCATTTTTGTGTACGAGGATACCTTGGGTCAAGCCTGAAACTCCTTGTTTGAGTTTTCACTCCTAGGTACATCTGTGCCAGAACCACGTCCACTTGAAGTATCCAGAAAGGGATGTATTTTCTAGAAATATCCACAAAATATATTCCTTACCAAAAATTACAGGATGTTATTATATGTTTTATCCTCATAGACTATCTTGGGGTTTTTTCCCTAATCTACATTTTCTAAATCTAGTTTCTAAGTTTTCTACTAAACTTCCTTGGATACCAAATGTAAGGACCCGACCCCAATTTCCCAGAGCCAGTGCCTTATTTTATTATGTTGGCATATAAACAAGGAATATTCATCTCGAAGGACCGAGTAGTTTAGAAAATTTGGAAACAAGATACATACATAATTTCAATATTACAACTTGAAAATAAATACAACATATAAATTCCTTTGACAACATTCATAACTCCTATGTTATTTCTGCATGTCATTCATAATATACCTCTTCGTGTCCTGGGAAACTGAAACATAAGAAAGGGGTGAGATCAAACACTCATTAAGGGTAATAAATACAATGGAAGATATCATAAACATAAAAATTAGTCATGGTTAATAACTTAAAAACACATGCCTTTAAAAATGAACTTGAACATAATATGGCAGGAATAAGAGCTGAATAAATAATACCATAATAAAACATAATCATGGGTATTCTACTAGTAGAATAGCCATAGGAACTATCAATTACTAGTTTCATAATGAGGTAATTAATAATGTGGTACATCATAACCACACCGTCAAGGCCTTGTTCCAAGACCATAAATATCCATTTTGTCAAGGCCTTGTGCCAAGAACATAGTTTGTCTCATGAGATCTACTAATGCGCTAAGGGGATATAGCAGGCCCCACACAACACTTAATAAGTTAAATTCATTCCTCATATGAATAGGGATAAACATAAACAATATATACATTCATATTGAAACTAATATATGAAATGTAAATAACTTTCCGCAGACATTAAGCATAAACACTAACCATTCAGAGTAAATTATTGAATGTTTTTAAGATAGAACATCCACAGTCAAAATAATCATAAACCATTAAATTAAATATGGTAGGTTATATAATAAAATAATAATCCCAATAATACATAATAATTAACAATATTTTTCAAATAGTTGAAGATACTCTTATAAAATCATCGAGTAAATCTTGAGATAAATACTCTTTTACTTTGAAAATAAGGGCTTTTTTAGAAAAATATTCATATAATACAAGAATTGAAGTAAGATTGTATTTTCATAAAAAAATAAGATATTTTATAAAGATAATGGTTTCCAGAAATATATTATAGAGTTCCCTTGAAAATAGGTAAGAATTTGAGAAATTCCCTTGAATCCGGCTCACATTTCAAGAATAATTTTTAAAAGATTATTATAAATCGTATAAATCCCCATAAATGAAAGTAAGATTATGGTTGGTACATATATATTAATAATTATCACAAAATATATGAGGATTATATATGAATAAATAATAATTTAATTTATGTAAGTAGAGAATAAGAATAACCCGAATGAAATTGGAGGTTCGGGTAGAAAGCCCTTACCTTAAGTTCGTTGGTGTTCCTCAGTTGATATTAATGACCTGAATAATCAAATTTAGGTTCATAAATTAATGATTATATAACCTCATATACATTTAATTTATTTATCATAACCTTATTATGTTCATTAAGGTCCTTTTTATGGGTTAAGAGATCTAATTTCATTGTTTGGGAGTGTTTTCTTCCTTCGTTTTCATGATCGATTTACTTATATTCTTGTATGGATAAACATGTAGAATGAGAATGGTTGTCTAGAATATAAATTGTTTTTTATTAGTTAAAAAACATAATATTAAAAGGTTATAAAAAGTTTTTGGTTATTGGGAGTGAATATGAATCATTCTATAAAACTTTAATGACAATTGTTTGGGTTAATTGGTGGTTCTTGATCACAACGAACTGGTTTTGATTTATAAATTAATATCATGTATAAAAAAGGATTAAATAACATTAAATAAGTTATAATAAATATATTATAATCTGTTTCAACCATCAAAATTCTTTCATGACTAGAATTTAATATGGTAATAGAAATTGAAAACTCGTCGTCATTGATTGTGATAAATTAACAAATTTCGGATGGTGTTTTTATTTATAGTATAAAAGAAGGGGAAAGGGGAGATGATGAAAAATTATAAATTTATAATAAAAATATTACAGTAAATTTAAGGTACTGGAGTCATCACAATATTTGGATAAATGGAGGTGAGGAAAGAAAAATAAAAGAAAGGAACTTGAAATAAAAAAAATGAAAGAGAAGTTTACCTCTTGAAGTGATCTTCCTTGAGAGCCTCTTTAGGGGAGAGGTTTTGATCTTTTTATGAGACCAAGCGAAGATAGATTTGGAGGAGGATCTTGGGAGTATATTTTATCATAATTTAGACAAGTAAAAAGGCTTGATAGGAGTGAAGAGAAGAGGGAGTGAGGGGGATTTATAGTGGAGGAGAGGAGGGTTTTCCCATTATTTTACTCTTTATTTTATTATTTCTCTCAAGAAAACCAATAGTATTGATTCTTGTGACCAAGAATAGTAATATGTGAATGTGAGTTTGAACCAAATGTTCTTACATCATCCATGATGCTATAAATAGTTAATTTTACTGATAATGTATATATACGGTAAATTACCATATTTTACTATTCATCAAAAATTTGAGTATTTTAGAAAAATACCAAAAATTCACCCTAACCATTTTTCGACATGTAGAATTCAAAAAAGAACTCCATTTTTTTGAAAATAATTTTCTAAATGTTATTAATTTAATTTTTAAATAAAATCATAATTTATTCGAAAAATAACAATTTTAAAACTATAATTCATTTTATATCACCTTGAAAAATTAATCAAGATCTCATTATATTATAACCTTAATAAAATAAAATAATAATTTATTTACTATTCATAAGGTTCATATTACTATTCATTTTACAATTCATAAGGGTATGTTACTATTCACCAAAAATTAAGTTTGTCTTATCAGACTCTAAATATCTTACTAGAACGCAACTGTGTGTGTCAATTTTTTGAAATTCAAATCACAGAGGTGGAAAAAATTTGTTTAATGGATAGGTTATAAAAAATTGGTGTTTTTTAGGGACTTAGTGTTTCATGCATTCAATATTAAATTTATTTTCAAAATCTTGGGGTATTACATTGGACACAGGAATAAATGAACTACCCTTTATGTGCACCAGATACACTTCATTTATTTCTTTAATGATCTAGGATTTCATTCTCGCATGGGATTTAACTATGTATTTGACCACACGATTTGCATGAATTTATCTGTTAAACCATGTAGACTACATGACGTGTATGACAACTATATTCCATATAATCCAAAAATCCATGTGCAAGGTATACCCGGTCTACACGTGGTGTACAATAAATTCATTGTGTGTAGTTATTTCTTGGTGTGTCCTGTATCCTGCAACATATCTAGGTGTAGTAAACTTGTGTATATAGTGTATACTCTGACTACACGCCATGTAACCCAATCTTACTGGAAAAAAATCTTGGCACTTCCCGATGGAATCTTTGGTCATTCTTCATGTGTTCTTAGACCTTTAGGAAAATATGAATCTTGAGTGATGAAATTAAAATATTGAAAGTATGTTAATTGAAATCATATTAAATAATTAATAATTAAGAAATGAAATATCTAACCACTATTATGCATATAGATCACAATCAAATAAATAATTATAAATTTAAATGTGACCCCTTTAATATCAATAGAAGGTTCTAAACACAGTAAAAGCACCTTGGTGGGTGAATAACTATAAAGGTTTTGTCGATTCGATGGATCATTCTCAATATTATACAATACATAAACATCATAACCAAGGAAATTTTTTAAGCAAATATTAACATAGAGGAAAACCTAGAACCCTGAGAGGATTTTTTCATGTTAAATTTATAATTAATTTATGTTATAATAGAATAAATGATACTTTTTCTTGGGATAATTCTTTTTACATGATGTTGATCATCCTAAAAACCTTTTATAAATTAACTTCATTTTTCTTGTAGGATCCAAGTGTGGAATCTATCTAGAGGTGATCTACACATGCTCTTTTGATCTCTGAATAACACTGATTTATTTCTGGGTGCTAGCATGGTGAATCAATCATCTTGAATTTTTTATCTTGATCACTCATGATTCTTTAGGCTTTAAGGAGTTCTTATCATTCATAAGAGGAAGAGAGAAGGAGAAATTCGAGAGAGAAGTCCATTATGTACAAAAATTCTCAATTCTCAATTAACCCTACACAATAGACATAACCATCAACTTATAGAGCTAGGTTTGAGGTTCAAATATTATTTAATTTTGTATCATCCCTTAAATAAAATAATAATACTTATCAAACCTCATTAGATATAATAATATTATTATAATTGTTATTATTTTATGGTTTTTTCTAACTCATGTAATCATAAATATTATTTTACCAGCTTTCAAATTAATATTTATCACCGAACACAACCTTGGTCTGTTTGAACTCCTCGACGTTTATTAAATACCCAAATAAGTATTTTATTTATAAATAAATATTTTATCCATAAAATAGTGAATAAATATTTATTAAATATTCAATAAATATTTTTGATCGATCAAACATAAATAAAATTATTCCTCGATCTTGAGAATAATATTTATTCTATTAATTAAATTCAAAATTAATTTAATTGAGATCAGTGGAAAAAATTAGTGTGTGAACCAATATGATTATTTCTCATTGGAATTAGGTGGGATTTCATATAGTACAAGATTACTGTCTAGAAATAGTTTAAGGAACCCAAGAGAAAGAACTTAATGTCATAGCATCAACAACCACATTTGAATACTCACTATGAAATATTATCCCTTTATCACAATATTTCATTAAGCAGGTTTCACATATGTGTCATAAATCTATATGCATGATACATCTTTTTTTACTATCTGAAATAAACACATCGTTACACCATGATTATGTAATTTAAGGTAGTGATTATATTCTAATAAAAGGGTTAAGATATCATCTTCCATAAATATGGAAGGGATAAATCCTTCCTTGAATTATCCATTAATAACATGCTACTCATGATGCGCCTAGTATACCCTAATTCCCGCACACATATAGTTTCATAGTTTTAGTCAATAAATCTAAGTGCATGATTCATTACATTCATTAATGATAATCATAAATTCTATGGACCGGTACACACACTTATAGATTGGAATATCTAATAACACCAAAACATGCATAATTCCTACTGTCAGGTCTATTCTCATAATCTCCCATCTTGAAGATTACTGAGTGTGAAATTCATGAGATAAAGTATCATCTACTTACAAATCATTTCACCTTACATTAAACATACTATGTTCCCTATCATATAATTTTATCTGACCATAGAAATATTTTTAATAATATTTTCATGTAATTTCAAGGTTCTCATCATAGTAGGGAACTTCTATGACCTTATCAATGCGACAGATACTCTAGGACATTATCACATCAATGTTATACAGAATAATAATCAAAATGTGATAAGATATTTATATTAATATTCACTTATTTGAATATACATGTAATCCAAAGTACAAATTAGTTGGTTTTAGGGCACTGTCTCCAATAGTTACAACCTCTTTTGAACTACACATCCATGAAAAACTCCCACCATTTAATCATATAAAATAGTTTATTAATGATATCCAAAAAGGAAGAGATTGAAACATTAACTTATTAACATTAGACTACCATATAAAGGATCTGTTGTGATACCATTATATCATAGCCAATCAAATTCTTGAATCATACCCTATTATTGGTTGAAGGTGGAGGAAAATTATCTTATAAAATACATTATAATATACCCATGTTGTTTCATACAATATATCCTAGAAGCATCACAAGAATATATGATTTAGGGCATGTATCCTTTATTAGGTTGGACCTATGGTTGTGGTTTGAATGAACAGTGTTTGTAGCTTACCTATGGCCATGATTTTCAAAATTGTGGCTATAAAATTATAACTGCATTCTATTTCTCTAGTGGTGTTATGTTTGAGGTGAAGGTACTAGAACAAATTTGAAGTTCAAGTGATCCTCTTGTAGTGTAAGAAGATTATAGTGTTCGGTGTACTACCTATGGAGGAAAGATTCCTTTGGGTTTTTATTGGTGAAATCTATTAAGCATAATCTATCGTGATCATTAGAGATGGGGAACACTGGAAAAGAGGTATGCATATTTTATATTATGTTCTTCCTTTACATATTGATCTGGTAATGATAGATCAAGTTGTTTATTGGGTTTCTTCTGTTCTATTGTACATGATATGATCCTACAAATCCCATAAAAATCATCATATAAAAACCATCATATAAAAACCATCATATATATGAAATTATATAATAGATAGTGAAGTATTTTTGAATTGTTTTATCATATTGTTTACACTACTATAAAAATTTCCTTTATTAGTGCTCTAATTGGGAATTTTCAGTGATATATAATCACCAACATGATAAGTGATGATAAAAAATGTTGTTTTTATTAGCACTGTAGAAAGAAATGATAAAGGAACCCTTTATCTGTGCTAAAACACAATAATAAAGACCTCTTTTATCAACACTTTTTTAGTGTTGATAAAAGAAAGTTTTTTCAGTACTAAAAAAGAGCTGATAAAACTAGAAAAATATTTTTTTCAGATTTTTTATGTAATCTAATCATGCCCACCCCACCCCCCACCCCAATCAGCACTACCCCCCTCCCTACTCCATCACATGCATATAGATTTGAATTTGGAATATATGTGTGCAAAGTGAATGCCTTACCACTATTGTATCTTGTTTTATTTTATATTTTATTATATATCATTCTATTTATATATATTTACATACATTTCTTATCCATATATTTATTCATATATTTATATATATTTATATAATTATTTTTAAATACATTTATAAAATATATGTTTGTGTGGCATGTGTGTTTGTGTGTGTGTGTGTGTGCATACTTATATTTATATATATACATAGATACATACATATTCTTGTGTGTCTACATATATAAATATATATTCATATTTATTTAAATATATTATATATTAATATTTATTTACATATATTAGAATATAAACATTAATATATATGTGTGTGAGTGTTAATACAGACACACACACAAACACATATTTATATATAACATTATATAAATATATATATATATATGTGTGTGTGTGTGTGTGTGTGTGTAAAGGTATATACATATTAATACATTTTTATAAGGTAAATAAAATGAATAAATTTTTATTTTAAATAAAATGTATAATTATTTTTTATTTACATATGTTTTATATTTTAAAAATATATTTTATATGTAAATGTGCTTAGATATTTATTTATACAATACAATTTTTATATGTAAATATATATAAACATGTATATATATGTGTGTGTGTATATGTTTAATTATAAATAAAATTATAATGTTAAAAATAATAGAATTTGAACACTATAATAGTACAGATCCTATTTTTTCCTTGTAAGACTTTGAAATATATAGAGGAATGTTTTCAAAGCCAGGTACTAAGATGGCGTGTGATTCTGAGACCCATTGTGTCCAGAAATAATTTTATAAAAATATTAAATATATTTTATATCACAGATGAATAGTTTTTTAGAAATAATTGAATATCTCCTAAACAAATTCTAGAAATGGAATTATGAGACCATGGTTGAATCAGGAGCATGGGGTTTAACCTAGGGGAAACCTAAAGTTGGTCAGCACGGGACGTTTGGATAAAGCGATCATTGGAGGGTGCATTTAAATAAAATAATTATTTTATTTTATTTATTTTATTAAAATACCTAAATAAGTTTTCCCTCTATAAATACTTTGTTATATCAAATCTCTAGGGATAGCTGCATAACCCTGGGACTGATGAGAGTAGAATTCCACCCTTCCTTAGCGAATCAAAATTGGGTGATTGAATTGACAGTCGAATCAAGATGCAATGAACGCAATGACTTCTCTCCATCATTGAGAGTTGTGTAATTTGTCATCAAATGGTCCAATATCTGGGTAGGAGTCATCATTTTTGGTTTCCTCTCTTTTTATTAAATTATTGATCATGATCAAACCTCTATTCTTTGATTTGTGTTTAAATTGATCCTTTGAATGAGACCATGTATCATAATTAGATAGTTTATTAAATTTATCCATATTATGCCATGCTTATCACTCTGGACATCCCCAATCTATACTACTTTTTGAATAATGTTTGGACAATGATTTATGCATCCTTGTTCTGTGTGCTTTCCCCCCCATTGTTCTCTGCGTTCTTCATCGTTGACCTATAGGGACCACAATTTGACATTTCTAGGTGGGATCGAGCATGATTGAACACCCAGATTCATAGTAGATTTACATGTGATGATTAGGATGATGATTTTTGGAAGAACTGTGATGTTTTGTGGGTAGTGGTGATGGATTCTTGGATCTGGGATCTGAATCCAAGATGGAAATTACAGGAGGCACTCATGGAGATGACGACATCACACAGAAGGGTCGGAGATCTGATTTTCAAGTTTCAACCACCGAAGTGACATAATAAATGGTCATAGGAATATTGTAACATTATTAGGTGGTCAAATGGACGATTCGGTGGTGAAGGATTCAAATATGGAACCGTGTGAGGATTCCACGGGTTCTGTAAAAATGCCGACTACATGTCATTTAGTTTAGAAGAACACGTGGCATGTTCTATGGTTTTGTGGTAGTTATGGTTTTCATGGAAGATAAGTATCACATGCCATGTGGGAACCCCACATGCTGTGTGACCCAAAGCTAGCGACCTAGCATATACTCCGGGAGTACACATACATGGACACGGCCAAGAGAACATGACTCAACCCCGAGTGGACACTCTATGTAATCCCCTTATATGCCATATAGGGTTATATGGATAGAGATCCATGTAATAGAAAGGACACAACTGGTTAGTAGAGTGAGACCACATGTTGTTTGGGTCCCTTGTACACCGTGTACCTCTTCTTGAGGAAATTTCTCTTTCTCGTATCTCATTCATTTGGACTCGTATTTTGGCCCACCAATGGCCCATCCTGAGTGTTTTTTCACATAGAATGTGATGGTGAAATTCATAGTGTATTTTGAGATATGATGTGAGATTTTTCAAGTCCAGTTATTCATTAGTCAGTTCTCAATGATGATAGATATCGAGAAGGATACTTAGAGTGGAACCCCTTGATGGACTAGGGTGTGGATCCTCTATCTACTAAGTGGTACTCCCTAATAGACTAGGTCATGGGTCCTCTATCTACTAAGTGGTACCCCCCCCCCCTCGACAAAATAGGGCATGGGCCCTTTATCTACTTAGTGTTACCCTCTATCATACTAGGGTGTGATTCCTCTATCTATTGAGTGGTACCCCCTGACAGAGTAGGGAATAGGTCCTCTATCTACTAAGTGGCACCCCCTATCATACTAGGGTGTGGGTACTATATCTAATGAGTGGTATCCCATGGTGGAATAGGGTGTGGGTCATCTAACTACTGAGTGGTTCCCTTCTATCACACTTGGGCATGGTTCCTCTATACACTGAGTTGAACGCCCTATCATATTGGGGCATGGGTTCTCTTTACTCTAAGTGGCACCCCCTAACATACTAGGTCACAGATCTTATACTTGGATATTATGACCCTTCGACTATGTGGCATAGTGTAGAGGTGTGGGCCCTCCACACGGTAACTTCTAGGACATATATGAAAGATTTTGGGAATCATTGATGGACCTCTTTGAACTATTGGAAGACCCATTTTATGGGTTAGGTTGTGTGATAGAGATCCCATTTCTCTCTCCTAATGGATTTCTTTTATGAGAATATATATGTATCCTTGTTGTTGGGTTTCTTTTATATCTTGTTATGGGTTGGTTACCTTTTTATATCATGTCTCAAATTCCCCCCCCCCCCCTCAGCTTTTGGGTAATCATAATAGGTATGCTTATACTCACCCTTTCATGGTATTTTCCTATACATGTTGTGTATTGTGCAGATGAAAGACAGGTCAGCAGCGATTATAAAGGAGCATAGGGTATACCTGGGTGCATTTGAACACATAAGGTGGTTGAGGCTTGGAGATATAGAGGAAGTTTCTCTCAAAATTTACTTTTCTAGTTATTATCAAGTTAGGACATATTTTTGGTTGGGCATATATTTTTTCATTTAATTTTTAGATTACACTATCATACTCTTGTATTCCCTAGAGGTTGTTACATGAATGGTTGTTTCTATAAATGTTTGTATCATTTATTATTATTCCTCTTCAATTCTACATTAAGATGGTTGGGTTTGTGAATATAGGTACATTAGGAAAAAAATTCCATATTAGTTTTGAATTTCAACTCTTGTTTCCAGCCTCTATCCTATGGAGGTGGTCTTAGGGTTGTTGTGGATCATCTCTCCGCCATCCAGTCAGGCTCCGGTGGGTTGGGTCATGAAAGATTGGTATCAGAGGTGGTTCATCCTTTAGGATGATTTTTGGATTTATACCTTTACAAGGATTTGTTTGGGACGTAGATAAATATTGTTGAAGTGTCTTGAGATCATATTTCATTCCAGGGAACCTAGTATTGGTGCGGCGGTAGATGTATCCATACATCAGGACTCTCAACACCTACTTATCGACTTGGCATACTAAGATATTAGTTGCAAGTAAAATTGGTTAATGCATCATATAGGATTGAGTATTTTACGATCCTTCTTGATTAATATCCCCATATATATATGTTCATCTGATTTTGGTATGTCTTGATTAAATTTTTAGGATACCTCTATGAAGACAACCAGCTAAGTTATTGATTCAAGATCTTGATGGTGATCTGATGAGTGATGAGGACTCGATTTAGGGTCCATCGCATGAGATATTTCCTCTAGGAGGATAGGTATAATCACCCTCTTCTATCAAGTATTAGATAGTATCAACAGAGTATGATGAGAATGCATAAAGGCTTAGAACACTTCGCAAGTTCCAACTCCATAGGCCGCTGAGGTTCTATGATGAGCCAGATCCCCAGGAGGTGGAGGATTTTCTAGAGTTTGTGATCCAAGTTTTAAGACTTATTAGGATAGTGATTAATCAATTGGTTGTTCTAGTATCCAACATTTTCCATGGAGTAGTTGGGCACTGATGGAGTCTAGTCACATAGATACATGATGAGTCAGCACCCCTATGGACTGACTTCCATCAGCTGTTTCATGAGGAGTATTACCCCTCGTGATTATGCTCAGTTTGAAGTCTAAATCTTATAGAGCTCCAAAAGGGAGGGATGAAAATTTATGAGTATGTTTTGATGTTCACTAAACTCACAAGGTACTCCCTCGATGTGATTTAGGATGGATACTTCTGGGCATGGAAGTTTGAGCAGGGTCTCTACAAAGATATTAGTTTCAATGTGGTACCCCTATATATTCTCATTTATGTCATAGTGTTAGAGAGGTTGTTGGGATGGAGATATTCTTATCATAGGGGTGACATGTAGATGGATATGGTAGTGGTAATCATGGGGTTGAGTCATTTTTATTAGTTAATAGGTGTCATTCAATAGGGTTTTTGCATAGGATACCTCCCCATGACCAGACTTAGGCACATGTTCATGTGGAACAGGGACCACGCAGAGGACCAGGGAATCCCAGAGAGAGGCATTGTTATGAATGTGATGTAAAAGGTCACATGGAACATGATTTCCCAACCCGATGTGTTGTAGAGGGTAGGAAGATAGCAGATAAACCACCATAATAGAGGCAATGTCGTAATCATGTATCACCCAGGTGAGGGTAGGGTAGTCCCCAGGGGGTGGAGCTGGTAGAGGATCGGTTGGGGATCTATGAGGAGGAGTTATGGGTGTTGGATGACGTTATGATCTCCTTCCACCACCACCACCAGGCATCCCACACCAAGCTCAGGGAGATGGCATTTGGGGCGGTGGGTAGCTGCAGGCTATGGAGGATTATAACCCAGTAGCTCATGAGATTATTAGAGGTACGATCTATGTTTATTATACACTTTCTTCAATATTAGTAGACATAGGTATGAGACATTCCTTCATATATTTACTCTTGGTGTGAGAGTTGTATCTCCCAGTTGAGATGTTAGTCCAGTAGCTTTTATTTTATGTTCCTATGAGGAATAATTCTTCGATATATTTTATTTTCTGGAATTTCAAGCTATCACTTGGTGAAGATAGTTTCTCATGGTACCTTTTGGTCATCATGATGATACCTTATGATTTCATCTTTGGTATGGACTTGTTTTCCACAGTCTGATACCAGATTTATTTTCACCACATACGAGTCATATTCTTTCGCATTGATGGGATGATATTCTCCTTTGTGTGTGAGAGAGATATCCTAGTTGGATGAGTGGATTTTTCAATCAAGAATCCATAACCCATCACCCATAATTTGGTTAGTGTATCCCTTGTCATAGAAGGTTCTTCAAGTATCTAGATTCCTTCATTCATAGATAATTTTATATATATATTCCCTAAGTATTTTATAAGACAAAATTTGTGTTGGGAGATGGAGTTTTTCATCAACTTTCACCCTAATACCGCTATGATATCTTTTACGACATATTGGATAGACCATGTTGAGTTGCGGTTAACGTTTAAGGACCCTTGAGAGAAGGTTTTTATCGAACTCAGTGTGTCCCCCTAGGTATCTTTGGTGTTTTTTGTGAAAAAGGTAAATGGGAGTTTGTGTATTTGTCTAGATTATTATCGCCTGAATCGGTCCACGATAAAGAATAAGTACCCCTTGTTGAGGATTGATGACCTATTTTATTAGTTGTGAGGCCCAATATGGTTCTTTAAGATCGATCACAGGTCTGGATACCACCATTTTAGAGTCTTCAAGGATAATATTCTGAAGTTTTAATTTCGATGTCACTATAGACACTATGAGTTCCTAGTGATGCCTTTCGGTTTGAATAATTACCCCACTATTCTTATGGATTTTATGAACCAAATCTTCCAGCCATACTTGGACCAATTTGTTTTTGTCTTCATTGATGGCATACTCATATAATCTATGTCAGATGAGGAGTATGAATATCACATTATAATGGTCCTAAACTTTCTTTAAGAGCACCAACTTTATGGTAAGCTATTAAAGTTCTAGTTCTGGATCCACAAGGTTCACTTTCTAGGGCATTTCATTTCTAAGCATGGATTAGTTTTGGGCTCAAAAAAGATTGATGTAGTGATTTATTAGGATCCACCCAAGAGTGTGCTAGAGCTGTAGAGTTTTCTTGGCTTGTAAGGGTACTAAAAGAGGTTTTTATAATAATTCTCCAAGATTGTATCCCCTTTGACCACCCTAACACAAAAGGGGTATCTATTTACCTAGACTGAGTAGTGTCATAGAACCTTTAAGGAGTTGATATTGAGGCTGATGGGTGCTCCTTTTTTAGACTACTAGATGATGGAGTAGAGTACATGGTATATTATGATACCTCTAGTGCTAGGTTCGACTATGTGTTGATGTAGAGGCAAACAGTGATCACATATGATTCGAGGCAGTTGAGACCCCACAAGAAGAACTACTTGAATCGCGACCTAGAGTTGGTAGCAGTATTATTTTCTTTGAGGATTTTGATACACTATCTTATAAGAGAGATCTTTATCATTTACTCATACCATTAGAGTCTCAGGTATGTCTTCACATAGAGAGACTTGAACCTGAGATAGAGGCACTGGTTGGAGTTCCTATAGGACTATTACTTTGAGATAGTTTATACTTATTAGAGGGGAAACATGGTGGAAGATTCCCTTAGAAAGAAGTATCATGCTTGTTTGGTGTAGGATGCATCAGAGCAGTTGGATTCCTTGAATCTAACCTTGGTTGAGGTGGAGGGTTTAGCTTTTCTTTAGTTAATGGAATTAACTCCTCTGCTTCTCTAGTGAGTGAGAGAGTCCTAATTGGGAGACATCGACTGTGAGGTCTTATGTGAACATATATCCTCATGATATTCACCTGATATATTTTCTAAAGTAGGGAATTACATCATCCTTTTACAAGGATGGACGATGGTCCCAATCACGATGTAGGAGGAGGTGTTGAGATAGTTTCGCACTTCTCCTTTGGTTGTAAATCACGATATAGGGAATAGCGACCTTTAGCAACAGTTTTGATGGGATGGTATGAGAAGGAGCATGTTTGAGTTCATCTCTTAGTGCCTCACATGTCAACAGGTAAAGGCGGATCACCAGGTTACAAAAGGTTTTTTACAGCCACTTGAGATCCTAGAGTGGAAATGGGACGACATATCCATGGACTTTATGATAAATCTTCCATGACACTAAGAGTCCATGATGACATCAGGGTGATAGTTGGCTGATTTATGAAGTCAACACACTTCCATGTTATCAGGGAGTAGAGTTCGGTGGAGAGTTTGGGGTAGTTGTATATGTGGGAGATTATCCGCCTTCATGGGGTTCCCTCAACAATTTTCTTTGATCGTGATGTGTGGTTCATGTCATGGTTATAGAGAGGACTATAGGAGGAATTCAGAACCCAGATAAAGATGAGTATATCCTTTCACCCCCAGATAGATGGCAAGACCGAGCACACTATCCAGGTTCTTGAGGATATGTTGATGGATTGAATGTTATAATTTGGCTAGAGCTGGGAGGATCACTTACCCTTAGTAGATTTTTCTTATAATAATATCTACCACCAACTATCAGTATGGAACCTTTTGAGTCACTATATGTAAGACCCTATAGGTCTCCCTTATGTTAGACTGAGATTTTTGAGGCATCTCTTGTTAGGATATAGATGGTTTAGGTGATGATAGAAAAGGTTTAGGTGATCCAAAAGTGGATAAGGATGACTTGGAGCTAATAAAAATCTTATAGAGATCGACGTCGTAGGCCCTTGGAGTTTGAGCATAGAGACCATGTTTTCTTAATATTCTCCCCACTATGAGTATTTTGGAGATTAATCCAAGGAGGAAATCTATCCCTGAGTTTCGTTGAGTCATTCGAAATCTTGCAGAGGGTTGGTGAGGTTGCTTACCACCTGGACTTACCCCCACGACTAGATCAGGTTCATGATGTCTTCCATGTGTCGTGGCTGATGAGATACATGTATGATTCCATGCACATTATTGACTAGGGAAATATGGACATCAAGGATGGAGTTACTTTTGTATATCATCTAGTTTAGATTAAGGATTATCAGGAGAGGATCCTATGTAGACAGACCATTATCTTGTTTCGTGTGTTATGGGGGTATGGGAGCATACAAGAGAGCTCCTGGGAGTGGGAGAGTCATATGTGGGCCCAGTTTCCCCAGATTTTTGTTTATTTTATTCTTTTCAAAGATGAAAATATTTAATGTGAGAATAATATAGAGACATTATTTTTTCCTTGAAATAATTTGAAATATATTGAGGAAAATTTTCAGAGCTAGGCGCTAAGACGGCACGCGATTCCGAGGCCCGATGTGCCAAAAAATAATTTTATAAAATTATTAAATATATTTTATATCATGTGTGCAATGTTTTTCAAAAATAATGGAATATATTTTAAAAGTTGTCTCAAAACAAAAATCTGAGACCACGGTTGAATCTGGAGCATGGGTTTTACCCTAGGCGCGACCTAAAGTTGGTTAGCGCGGGATATTTGGATAAAGATTTCATTGGCCGATGCGTTTAAATAAATTGAATTATATATTTTATTTATTTTATTAAATGACCTAATTTTATTTTTTCCTATATAAATTTTTTGTTATGGAGAATCATCTTGGTTAGCCTCATAACCCTGATACCATTGAGAGGATAATTTCACCCTTCATTGGTGAATCAAAATTGGGCAATCGAATCGACAATCAGATCAAGGAAGATCGAGGTGCGATGAACACAATTACTTGTCTCCATCATTGAAAGATATGTTAATCATCATCAAATGATCCAATATCAAGGTAAGAATCATCATTTTTAGTTTCCACTCTTACTATTAAATGATTGAGCATGATTAAACCTATATTCTTTTACATGTGTTTAAATTGAACCTTTGCAAGATCTCATGAATTGGATTTAGATTAATTATTCAATCTATCCCCATTGTTCCATGTTTCTCACCCCATACATCCCTAATATATATTCATTTTCCAATAAATCTTGGTCAATGATTGTTGAACTCTTGTTTCCTACACTTTTCCCCCATCATTCACTGTGTTTTTCAATGTTGGTCTACGAAAACAGTGGTTTGACATTGTCGGGAAGGATCAAGCATGATCGAACCCCTGGATTCATGATAGATTTGCATTAAAAGATCAAGATGAAAAATTTGGATGAATCGGGATGGTTTTTAGGTAGCGGTGATGGATTTTTGGATTTGGGATTTGAATACAAGATGGGAACGACGGGAAGCACTCGTGGAGATAGTGGCATTGTGCGAAAGGGCTGGAGATTCGATTTTTGGCCACCAAAGGGACGAAATCGATGGTCGAAGGAATATTTCACCATTATTTGGTGGTTAAATGGAGGATTTGGTGGTAGAGGATCTGGATCTGGAACTGCATGAGGATTATGTGACTTTTATGAAAATCCCAACTACACACCATGGAGTTCGTAAGAATACATGGTGTGTTCTTTAGTTTTGTGACGTCTAAGGTTTCCAAGGGAGATAAGTATCATACTCCAAGTGGGAACCCCAAACACCATGTAACTTGGAGCTAGTGTTCTTCATGTACTCTAGGAGTATATGGATATAGGCACAGCTCGGTCCCAAATGGCTAAGACACACTATGTGGTCTCCTAACACTCCATGTAGGGATACATTTCCATAGATTCATGTACTAGAAAGGACATGTATAGGAAACTTCTACCTCTCATATCTTCTTCGTTTGGACTCAGATTTTTGCTTGTTAGTAGCCTATTCTGAGTGTTTTTTCACGTGGAATATGATGGTAACCTTTATAGTGGATTTTGAGTTACAATGTGAGATATTTTGAGTGTTAAAATTCTTTAGGTGGTGATATACAGTGGTAGTGATTGGGATGGATATCCTTAGAGTGGAACCTATAACGACCTGAACTGTTATAAATAAAATTTACCTTGCAATTTAATGTCTTCTTATGTAATATGGATATATAAAACACGTTAAATTCTCTATTTTTAGTATATTTTATCATATTTAAATGACCATTAAGTATATTTACCATTGATAATATAATCATTGAACAGTGATCATGTGATTAGTATAAATATAGGGTTTTAAAAAATCTAATTGACACGGACAAAGGAAGTGATGGCCTCAACCAGTAGGATTGTACCCTATGAAACCCATTTATCAGAGCTTCCAAGGGAGATATAATCACTGGGATTTTCCCTTAAACTAATCCTAATATGAGATCTAACAACTCAATCATGAGCGTAACTATTTGTGGGATAAATTCAAACTCATTGAGATCCTGACTCAAACCATATACGTCGAACCACCCCATGAAAGTCTCACAGTCACGCACCTTACTCTTAGGGAATTTTCTAGTGTATTAAAGGGATATGTATCAAGAACCTATTAATATGATTATGTAAATTATTTATGTATATGATAATTAATATATTTTATCCTATTATTTTCACATTATAAATGATTTTTATTTTGATACAATAAAACAAAAATAGTATTTTTGGGTAATATTAAAATTTAATTAAGGAATTTATTTTGATGAATTAATGGGTTTTTGAAATAAGTAATATTTTAATAAAATTTTATTATTAAATAATTTTTATTAAATATAAATGATCATATAATTTTTATGAAGTAAATTTAATTTTTTTAAGGGTTTGAAAACTGTTATTGTCAAAAAAACCCAGCATTTCTTGATAAATTTCGATTTTATTTTAAAAGTTAAAATTCACATATTTATAAAATTATTTATATAAAATCAATATTATTTTTGGAATCAGAACATAAAAATTATCTAATGGTTAATTTTTCATAATTTTCTAAGATAATCAAATTTTTAGGTAAAAATTGAATATCATATAAATATACTTTGTGTATTATGACATCATAATGACCAAAAAGTGATGTAATAAATATTTTAAAAGTTTTCCATGAACAAATATATGTTTTATATTTAAAATAATTATATTTTAAGTTTGTTTTATTAATTTTATAAATCCATTATGAATCCTCCAAAACCATTAATATATTTTAAGGTTTTAAAATCATTTCTTTAAGAGTATGACTCACCTCCACATAAGCAAGGTCATTATTTTATTAAGTTCAGACTTTGTACTTATAAAATAATTAAAATCACCCCCATTTGGTAGAAACCATGGGCAAAAATCATGGGAAGATTTGTGTTTTTGGTTATTTTATTTTATAGGGTCCAAAACCTAAGTTTGAGAAGTGATAAAGAATTCCCGCACTTTTTCTATATAAACTCACCCAATATATCATTTATCTTCACTAAAAATCTTTATAGAATATAATTACTCTTCCCTCACCTCTCTATATTCCTCTCAAGGCACCCCCAAGCTCTCAAGAATCTCCTCCCAAGTATTTGGAGTCACACACTCAAGTAAGGGATCCTCATCATCTCTTCTTTATTAAAGTTTATTTTTTTATCTTATGCCTTATATTTACAATTATTAATGTTGAGATATGTATTTCCATATCCCTAGTACTTCCCATTTTATTTAAAAATTATTTGAGACCCTTTTCTCTCTTATAAACCCATTTTATTAATTTTTATGTGATATCATTATGCTGCCGAAATTTTATTGTGATTTTCCATGTCAAAACAATTGTGTAGTGAATACCATACCCATTTTCTATCAAGGGTATTCACCTTTATAAAATTATAATTATTTTATTTGGTAATTAAATGTATTTATTCCAAAATCCTTTATCATGGAATAGAATATGATAATGAATAAATTCATTTTTTATGATTTATGTGGCATGCTTAAGCATGAGAATGAAGTAAATGTGACGGGTGTGACCAAAATTATATAGAACTCCAATACATTGGGTAATGTTTAGTCTCATGAGACATCATGTTGGGATAGGAAGTGAACCTAATTTATTTATGGTACTTTTTCCATCATTATTTTTTGGAATTTATCCTTGACTTATGTTTATGATGAAATGTTTTAAGTTGTTGCCACATTTCCCATGTTATGATTATCATGATATATCATGCCTTATTATTAATGTTTATGATTCTCGCACCTTTTATTCCTAATTTATATTCCTATTGTTTATAATTTATCACCTTATTCCATGGTTATTCCCTTACTGGGATTTATAGCTCACCCCTTTCTTATATTTATCCCCAGGTTATCTCGTGCAGTTTTAAAATCCATGGAATTTTAGAATCATGTTAAGGAAGTTTTAAATAATGTTTTTATATCCCATGTTAAATATATTATACTAAAGAACTAATTCCCTAATACACTAGACTTCTTGATATTACGGGTTGTATTAAGTGTAATCTTATGTAATAAATCATGTATTAAAGTTTAATAAAGAGAAGGATTGTTATAGTTTGTATCAAAGGAAAAGTTTGGTTATTTTTTGGATTATGATTAGAAAACTCTAGATAAAGACTTAGGGATAAAACTAAGTATAATAAAACACCCCTAAATTTTGGTATGTGTAGAGTAAGTGATGTATCAATCAAATACATCCTTGTCTGGATAATACAAGTGGACATGGTTTTGGAACAGATGTACCTAGGGGTAACAGCTCTAACAAGGTGCATCGTCCTAACTCAGTGTAACCTAGTACACGGTAATGGGCCTTAATACACACCTGGTTTGACACTTATGTGGGATATTATTTGGTAAATTCATAATCTTGTTACAAACCATTATTAAGGGAATAAAAAAATACCCATAAGAGTATGTGTTAGGAAATAGATCATGGATTGCATAGATTAAAGCCTAGAAATTCATAATTCAAGAAAATAATTGTAATTTATATTTTATCCCTTTAATTTCATTGGATTATATTCTATGTTTTTAATAGTTTGAAAATAGTGATCCCTAATTTCCCCTTTATTCTAGACAATAAACGAAAATATGAGGAATTGGGTAAACAATCAATATGATGGGAAATGTGATGACTACCCCCAATGAGATGCCCAACTTGATGGGAGCAAGAATCACAAACTTTGTGAAGATACTCTCTCAGACGACTCAAGTTATGAATATAAACTTGGATCTGGAGGATCATTCAGATCCCCCTAATAAAGAATAAGATACAATTGAGTTTTTTATGCAATAAAGGCCTCCAAATTTCAATGGATCATTAGATCTTTTAATCACATAATAATGGATCAAATACATTGAGAAGATATTCTCCATCCTACAATGTTACTAACAAGAGAATGTTCTTAGGATATTTATCATATATAGGGAAAAGCTAATCATTGGTGGAAATTTATCGATAATATGAAGCCTAAGTAATAGATCAAAGTGATGGTGTGGAAGGAATTATGGAAAAAAAAATTGATAAATATTTTCCTCGCACTATCCAACTTAAAATGGAAAGGGGTTTCCTTTACCTCAAGTAGAAAAATGATGAACCTATCAAGGTTTATAGGGAAAACTTCACAATACTTGCATGATACACCTTTGGATTTATCATTACCCCCAAATTCAAGGTTTAACACTTTTTTTGTGAGATAAAACCTAGTCTACGAAAAAGCCTTGGTGATATGAGACTTTGTTAACTATGAGGAAATTGTATAATGTGCCCTCAAAGCCATGATGGAGATCTGTGAATCTCAATGGTATAATGGAGATAAGAAGCAGAAAGTGGAGTTTCATTCTGGTGGTCTCATATAGAAATCTAATGGTGCCAAGAAATTTAAAAATACCACTTGTCAAAGTTGAAAAAATAAGCACCCCAAAAATTGCCTAAGGGGGGAGAGGAAATTCTTTTGATGTGGGAAGGAAGGGCACCTAGCTAGCGATTGCTGCTATTAGAAACCCATTAATGTGATGGAGTAAAGGAATGCTTCATTCAACCCTCAACACATTGTTCATTACTTCAACTGCAAGGAAACAGGGTACTTTGCAAAATAATACCCTAAGCCAAGGGTTTTCGGAGACAACCAACAACCTCCAAGGTAGTAAGGGCTAGATTTTTCCATCACAACCGCCAAGGTGGATCTTGATAATGAAGTGGTGTCAAGTGTGCTAGTTATTCATTCAATAATAGAGAATTTACTTTTTGATTCTAGATCTACGCATTTCTTCATATCATGAAAGTTTAGTAGAACTATTCAAATACCACAAAAAATCATGGAAGTTGAGTTTTCAGTGAAGATGGAAAATGGAGAAATTATTGCATCCCAAGTTTATAACTCCCCTATCACAATTTATGGGATGAACATCCCAACAAACCTTATCATACTCCCTTTAGTGGAATTTGATGCAATTCTGGGAATGTATTAGCTTTCCCTATATAAGGCCAAAATAAATTTCCATGAGAAGTAAATAACTCTCCATAGCACAAATCGACCCCTGATTCTATACAATTTTAAGGAGGATGATGAATCTTCTTTAGCACCAACATCACAAGCATGGATATTATTTCCCTAAGAGAAAGTATATCTAGCTCAAATGATTGATTCTAAGGAAATAATCATCCTCGAATACATGCCTATTGTGAAGGAATACACTGATGTGTTTCCTAAGAAATTGCATGGTCTTCCTCCGAACCGAGAGGTTGAATTTTCAATCAAGCTTATACCTCGGAAATTTCTATTGTCCAAGACTCCATATAGAATGGATTTTGTGGAACTTGAGGATCTGAAGAAACAACTATATGAGAATTGGGATAAAGGGTTCATACGACCAAGTGCTTCACCATGGGGTGCACTAGTCCTCTTTATCATGAAAAAGATGGGTCAATACACCTTTTCATTGATTGTTGTAAGCTCAACAAGATCATGATAAAGAACAAGTATCATCTTCTATAGATTGATGAATTGTTCTACTAGCTACATAGATCACAATACTTCTCTAAGGTGAATCTGTGTTCAGGATATTACCAACTTAGGGTGAAGGAGGATATCCCCAAGACTACTTTTTGTACAAGATACGTACACTATGAGTTCATAGTAATTCCATTCAGATTCGCTAATGCTCCAAACATATTCATGTACTTGATGAATAGAGTCTTTAGATATTACCTTGATAAATTTTTAGTAGTATTTATATATGATATTATAATATTATCCAAAACCAAGGAGGAGGATTAGGATCATCTGAGCAATGTGCTAAATAACTTGTGAAAGGAGAATATTTATGCAAAGTATAGAAAATTTGAGTTCTTGTTAAAGGAAGTATCATTATTGGGGTATATCATCACAAGAAATGGGATATTTGTAGACCCTTAAAAATAGAAGCAATTGAAGGATGTTTGAGGCCAACATCTGTAATAGATATCTATATTTTCCTTAGGTTATCTATGTATTTTGTCAATTTGTGAGAATTTTATCATGATTTTCAAACCCTCTAACCAAGATAACTTAGAAGGGGGAAAGTTTTATTAGAATAATGAATGTGAAGAGAGCTTCAAGGAGCTAAAAAGGAGGATTATCACTCCACCTATGCTCACACTACCCACAAGTGGAGATATTTTCATATTGTTCAGTGATGCTTCAAAGAAGGGATTGGGTTGTGTGTTAATGTAGAATGAAAAATTCATAGCTTATACTTCAAGGTAGTTGAAATTTCATGAACAGAAATATCCAATGCATGATTTGTAATTTGAAGCATTTATCTTCGCTTTGAAAATATGGTAGCATTATCTTTTTTGGGAGAAGTGTGAAATATATACTGATCAAAAAAGCCTCAAGTATATATTCACACAGAAATAGATTACTATGTGCCAATGATTATGGTTAGAGCTGATCAAGGACTATGAATGATCAATCCACTAGCACCCTTGGAAATTGAATAAAGTGGAAAATTCTCTAAGTTGAAAGGATCCAGTAATTATATCATTTATAAGAATTTAGAGGGATCTAGTCTTCTTAGATTTAAAAAGGATGGAATTGGGAATCATAAATTAAGGAACATAATCAATCCTTTCACAAAATATTCTCAGCTGTCCCTTATAGAGAAGTCAAAAAATGCTCAAAGGGATGGTGTGGGAATTCATAAGAAAGATAAAACTATAAGGAGAGGTAAATACTTGGAGTTCAATGTTAATGAATAATTAGTTGTGATATTTGGGTTATGACTTTGTGTACCATCAAATCTTGATTTAAATAAAGAACTATTGGATGATGCACATAGTTCGACTTTCTCCATTCACCCAAGATGCACAAAGATTTATCGAGATCTCTGAAAGCACTATTGGTGGGACAATATTAAGAAGGATATAATTGAATATACATTAAAGTGTTTGGTATGTCAGCAAGTGAAGGCTGAAAGGAAGAAGTCTAAGGGGATGATGAAACCATTACCAACACCAACATGGAAATGAGAAAACATCACCATGGACTTTGTCACCGGACTTCCAAATAAATCCAGGGGAAACAATGCTATATGGGTTGTTTTGGATCATCTTATAAAGACAGCTCACTTTATCACAATTCTACAGGACTACTCACTTGATCAAATTGCATGGATATGCATCAGATAAGTGGTAAGGCTGCATGGAGTACCACTATTAATTATATTCAATCGATATCCAAGATTCACCTATAAGTTCTGTAGGAGTATCCAACACGCTTTGAATACTGATTTGAACTTTAGCATGACCTATCACCCTCAAACTAATGGCAAATATGAGTAGACTATCTAGACACTTGAGGAAAAGTTGAGAGCATGATCGAATGACTTCAAAGGAGGATCAGATCAACATCTTCCTATGGTCAAGTTCTCTTATAAAAACAGTTTCCACTCAAGCATCTAAATGGATCCCTATGAACCCTTTATGGGAAGAGGTGCAGAACACCTGTATGTTGGGATGAAGATAGATAATGAAAACTACTAGGTCCTGAAATGATCAATAAAATGGTGGAAAAGGTTAAGACCATTCAACAGTATATCAAGGATACTCAAAGTCGACAGAAGATCTTTATTAACAATCATCGATGAGACCTAGAGTTTTATATTGGATACATGGTATTAATTTGCATATATCTAAGGAATAAATTGTTGAGATTTGGGAAGAAGTGTAATCTTAGTCTAAGATACATTGGCCCTTTTGAGATCCTTGATCCCGTTGGAGTGGTGGACTACCTACTTGCACTCCCACCAAACCTATCTCAAGTACATGATATATTCCATGTATCCCTCTTGAGAAAGTACATATCAACCCCCTCACATGTACTCAATCTAGAGGCGGTATCATTGGAGAATTACCTTTCCTATGAGCAGCAGCCTGTGAAAAATATTAGATCGTAGAGACAAAGTTCAATGAAATAAGACAATTCACCTTGTTAAAGTGTTTTAGAGAAACCAAAAGTTTGAAGCGATGAGGGAACTGGAGGAGGTGATAAAAAAGAGTTACCATCACCTATTCTAGTGTAGTAAATGAAAATTTTGAGGGTGAAATTTCTTAAGGTGGGAGATTGTAACAACCTGAAGTGTTAAATAAAATTTCCCTTTTAATTTAATGTCTTATTATGTAATATGTATATAGAAAACACATGAAATTCTTTGGTTTTATTATATCCAATCAGATTTAAAGGACTATTAAGTATCTTTACCATTGATAATATAGTTTTTTAATAGTGATCATATGATTAGTATAAATATAGGGTTTTAACAAATCCAATTGACACAAACAAAGGAAGTGACGGCCTCAACCAATGGGATCGTACCATATGAATCCCATTTATCGGAGCTTCCAGGGGAGATAGAATCACTGGGATTTTCCCTTGACCAATCCCAATCTGAGATACAATAACTTAAGCATTAGTAAAACCATTTACAAGATAAGTTCAAGCTCATCGAGATCACGACCCAAACTATGTATGCTAAACCACCCCATGAAAGTCTCATAGTCACACACCTTACTCTTTGGATTTTTCTTGGTGTATTGAATGGATATATATCACAACCCTAGAAATATGAGTATGTACATTATTTTTGTATAAAATAATGAATATATTTTCATCCAATAATTTTCACTTTATAAATGATTTTTATTTTGATACAATAAAACACAAATAGTGTTTTTGGGTAATATCCAAATTCAATTAAGAAATTTATTTTAATGAATTAATGTATTTTTTAAATAAATATTATTAAATAAAATATTATTATTAAATAAAATTTATTAAATATAAATGATCGCATAATTTTTATGAATTCAAATGTAATTTTTATAAGGGTTCGGAAACTGTTATTATCAAAAAACCCATCATTTCTTGACAAAAGTCAGTTTTATTTTAAAAGTGAAAATTCACATATTTAGAAAAAAAATTATATAAAATGAATATTATTTTTGGAATCATAAAGTTTAAATTATCCAATGGTCAATTTTTCATAATTTTCTGAGAGTCGAATTTCTAAGTAAAAATTAAATACCATATAAATATACTTTGTGTATTATGACATCATAATGACCCAAAAGTGATGTAATAAATACTATAAAAGGTATAAATGACCAAATATATGTTTTAAATTTAAAATAATTATATTTTAAGTTTATTTTATTAATTTTATAAATCCATTATGAATCCTCCAAAACCATTAATATATTTTTAGGTTTTAAAATCATTTCTTTAAGAGTATCACTCACCTCCACATAAGCAGGGAAATTATTTTATTAATTTAGGACCTTATACTTATAAAATATTTAAAATAACTTCCATTTGTTATAAACCATGGTCAAAAACCATGTGAAGGTTTGTGTTTTTTGTTATTTTATTATATAGAGTCCAAAACTTAAGTTTGAGAAATGATAAAGAATTTCCCACTCTTTTACTATATAAAATCACCCAATATCTCATTTATCTTCACTTAAAATCCTTGTATCATATCATTACTATTATCTAACCTCTCTAGAGTCCTCCCAAGGTTCCCTCAAGCTCTCAAGAATCTCTTTCCAAGCATTTGGAGTCACACACTCAAGTAAGAGATCTTCACCTTCTCTTCATTATTCAAGTTTCTTTTTTATCTTATGCCTTATATTTCCAATTAATAATGTTAGGATATGAATTTCCATGTCCCTATTACTACAAAGTTTATTTCCAAATGATTTTATACCCTTTTATCTCTCTTAAACCCATTTTATAAATTTTTATGTTACATGTTATGCTACCGTAATTTCACCGTAATTTTCCATGCCAAAACAATTATGTAGTGAATAGCATACCCACTTCTTATCAAGGGTGTTCACCTTTATACACTTATACTTATTTGACTTGGTACTTAAATTTATTTATTCCACACTCCTTTATCATTTAATAGACTATGATGATGAATGAATCCATGTTTTATGACCTATGTGGCACGCTTAAGCATGAGAATAAAATAAATGTGACGGGTGTGCCCGAAATTATATAGCACTCCAATGCATTGGGTAATGTTTAGTCTAATGAGACTTCATGTTGGGATAGGGAGTTAAATTTATTACTTTATGGTACTTTTACTTCATTATGACTTGGCTCTTTGACCTATGTTTATGATGTTTTGTTTTAACTTTTTTCCACATTTCTCATGTTATGATTATCATGCTATATCATGCCTTATTATTCATGTTTATGATTCTAAAACCTTTTATTCCCCATTGATATGCCTATTTTCTATCATTTATTACCTTATTTTGTGTTTATTCCCTTAATGGGATTTATATCTCACCTCTTTCTTATGTATGTTGTTGGGTTATCCCGTTCAGTTTTAAAATCCATGGAATTTTAGAATCATGTTAAGTTTTAAATAATGTTGTTGTATACCATGTTCAAGATGTTATTCTATGTACCTAATTCCAAAATACACTAGACTTATCTATATTTTTGGTTGTATTAAGTGAAATATTATGTAATAAATCATGTATTAAAGTATAATAAACAATAGGGTTGTTATAGAACCCCATAGAAGATTAGGGAACGAGTCCTCTATCTACTGAGTGGTACCCCCTAACAGACTAGGGAACAATACTCTATCTATTGAGCAGTACCCCCTGATAGACCAGGGCATGGTTCCTCTTTCTATTGAGTGGTACCCTCTTGAAGGGTTAGGGCATAGGTCCTCTATCTACTAAGTGGTACCCCCTGATGGATTAGGGTGTGTTTACTCTATCTATTGAGTGGTACCCCCTATCATACAAGGGTGTGGGTCCTCTATCTACTGAGTGGTACTCCCTAACGTACTAGGGCGTGATTCCCCTAACTACTGAGTGGTACCCTCCCCCCCCCCACCCCATCGCACTAGTTCATGGGTCCTCTACACACTGAGTGTCACCCCTCTATCATGATAATACGAGTGTCCTCCTTACTCTGTGTCCCCCCCTAACGCACTAGGGTGAAGGTCCTCTACTTGGAGATTGTGCCCCCTCGATTGTGCGGTATATTGGCGAGGTGTGGTCCCTTTACATGGTTACTTCTACGAAAATACATGCAAGATGTTGGGCATCATTGATGAACCTCTTGGAATTATTAGAAGACCCTTTTCCTAGGATGGGGTGGGAGATGGAGATCCCCTTTCTCTCTCCTATTGGGTTTCATTGATGAGAATATATATATATATATATATCCTTATTTTTTATTTTGTTTATATCTTGTTATGGGTTAATATGACTACTTCTATCCTTATTTTTTTATTTTGTTTCTATTTTGCTATGGGTTAATATGACTACTTCTATCATGTCTTATATTTCTCTCCCCTAAGATTTTGGGGCATCCTTATGGGTATGTATATACTCACCTCTGCATGGGCTTTTCCTACATGTGTCGTGTCTTATGAAGATGACGGATAGGTCGGCAGTGGTTACGGAGGAGCATAGAGGATAATCAGGTGAATTTGACTACATACGGTGGTTGGGGTTTAGAGATCTAGAGTTGGGATCTCTGAACATTTACTTTTCCATTTATTTTCAGGTTAGGGCATCTTTTTGGTTGGGTGTGTATTTTTTCCTTTACTTTTTAGATTACGCTATCATAATCTTGTATTCCCTATAGGTTGTTACATGCATGGTTGTTTCTCTAAATTTTATGGTGGTTTATTATTATTCCTCTGAAAATTTTCATTGATATGATCAGGTGTTTTCATATAAATACATTAAGAAAAGGCCTCCCATATTAGTTATATCTTTCAGTGCTTGTAGCCAGCCCATGGCCTATAGAGGTGGGCTTGGGGTAGTTTCAACTCTTCTCTCCACTGGCCAAGCGGGCACCAATGGGTTGGGTTATGATAATAATATTCATAAGATATTAATAACTGAGAATAAATTTGGTATCTACCAAAAAACATACAGGAAGAGCCTCTTAAACGATATTTAAATTTCATCGAATATTCAAAAATTAGGGTCTCACAAGTAAAAACTAATTTTTGGAGGCATTTCATGCATTTTTTACCAAGAAAAAATAGTGGTTGTTGTGTTTTTATCTCGATGTCATATATCTCTTCACGAGATTTGATTTGACATCTTGTGAGACCCAAATGGACAGCTGGATCAAAAGTTATGATTGTTTGAAGTTTAGTCTCTTTTTCAATATTTCATAAGATCTTAATTTATTTATTTATTTTTTGTATTATGAAATTGTTGTTAAATGTATATTACTTGGTACTTATTAGAAAATTATTAATAAATATTGATTTTTATTTATTTTATAATATATTTTTACTAAATATATTATATATTAAGTGTAAATACATATTTAGTATCATATCAATCGTATTTAAGAAAATTTTATATATATATATATATATATCAATAAAAGTATATTTTTATATTAAAATATGATTTTTAATAATATATAATTTTTTATTTTATCAATGCTAAGAAAATCGCTAATAAAGGCCTCCTTTTATCAGCCATAAAAAGATCTGATAAAGAGATTTCATTATCGGTACTAAAAAAACATGAATAAAGATGGTTTTGTATCATTGTTTATTTAGTGCTGATTAAGGTACCATTTGTCATTGCTTTTAGGTAGTGGTGATAAAAGTGTATCTTTAAATAAGAGTGATTTTGTAGTAGTGTAAGGTGATATGTTACAGTTTTGTTAATAATTTATGTTTTCAAAATTGAAAAGTATATTATAATGCATAATTATAGTGGAATCATTTTAATTTTACAAATTTTTTGCCTAATATTATTTGAGATTTTTGAACATTGGTTCAATTTTAATGTCGGGAGATCCAACAAGCAAGGAGGGTAGCATAGAACAATGTATCTTGTTATTGTATTTTTTAAAATCCTATATATAATTTTTTTTAAATGATAAAAATATAATAGATATTCATATCCATCAATAAAAAATATTGCAATACATACGGGACACACCCAAACCAAAAATTATCGTAATGAATCTAATTTTGTTCATGTATTGCTTTGTAATATTATATGGATTATTTATAGAGCTAGGATTTGAGAAGGTGTGAGATCCCGAGGACTGGTGTACCCAGGATTAATTTTTGAAATATATTACATATCATGTATGCATATTTTTCCTGAAAAAAGTGTAATAAATATTAAATGGAAGCTCGAATCATAAATTTAAGGCCACCATTGATTTCAAAACCTGGGTTTTACCCTATGTGCGACATAACCTTGGAGCGCATCGGATGTTCAGGTTAAGTGTCGTCTTGAGAGAATTAATAAAATAAATAAATAAAATTATTTATTTTATTATGTTGATGCAACAACTTATCTTCCTCTATAAATACATGGTTATAGGGATATCTCAGGGTTGGTCATTTAACCTTGGATACATAGAGGACCGTTGGAGGATAGCATTCTTGGTGGACGACATCGGATCGGATCGGGATCGAGGATCGTTGTGCCATCAGAATTCAAGGATCTCGTCAACGATAATAATGTGGGTTCGTTCTTCTCCAGTGATCGATCCACCTTGAGGTAGGATGTTGTTTTATTTAGATTTAACCCTATTGATTTATTCACATGATTAACACGAATCAATCAACTAATGAACTGATTCATAGGTCATGCATATTGTGGGTATGGGATAGATATTATCTAGGATTGGGGATTCTTTTTCGATTATATTTTCATCTCTTTGTTTTTCATTCTAATGGAAATGAATTGCGGCCAACACAAACATTGGCCAAGGTTCATTCCTCATGTTTGTGTGTTGTGCATTTCTTCCCATATTCTTCTTTCATCGCAGGCAATCCCTTTAGCCTGTGGTTCGATGAATACACGATAATAAATCATTGCACACCTATTTCTTGGTTCAACGGATTGATACCAAAAAACTAGGTTTGGATTGATGATGGGATCGAGAGGCTATAATGAATGATTGATCAGGGATGAATTTGGGGATACTCGTTCTATGTGTTTTTTGTGTGCGATGACAGTGCGGCTAGATGGTTGATTTCTGAGCGGATTGAGGCATGGCTTTCGGCGAGCGGCGACGATGAGGCTCAGTTGGACCAGATCTGCGATCTCCAAGTGAGATCGGTGGTGGAACCAAGATCACCGGTGGCACAGGCATATGAAGATGAGGAATTTCAGAATCTGTGAAATTTTAGGTTACATGGCGTGTGATCTGAAATTACACATCATGTGGCACCCCCTATACGGCGCTAGGGTTCTGCGGAGAAGATAAATATCACATGGTGTGTGACCCTTACCTGGTGACTTGGCATATACTCAAGAAGGTACACGGACACACCCAAGAGTACACATGCTCAAACATGGTGTGTACTCAGTCACGGACATGGCCAACCGGATACGGACACATTCAGGAGTACACGAGTTCAGATATGTCATGTACTCGGACACGGACACAGGCACGGGTCGTGATACATGTACAGGACCCGATGCCTAAGGGACATGTTGTGTACTACCAGTACACGATGCGTACTCCTTCAAAGATGGATTAGAGCCCTTTTCCTCTTCATCTTGGACAAGTTTTGTTAGGGTACCTTCCCTTAATCCATTCCCTGAGGGTTTAGTATGGAGTCTCATCATATGCATAGGATGGTGATCCCCTCTAAAGAACTCCATCTTGGATAAAGTTATGGGAATCCCTCCATGAGGCCTGGAATGAGATCCTCAATCATCATAATTACCTTAGGTGGGGTTCTTGGTATCATTGTGACCAACACTACGCGGGCATCGATCCCCTACTTAGCTGGTTAATCCAGATTGGGTTGTTGGTATACCCTATGGACTTAGGTGTGATCCCCATCTGTGTTTTGTTCTCTTCAGACTTCCAGTGTGTACTTCTTATGGTGAGACCTAATGAGTACAACATCCCAGACGAAGACCATTAGTTCTATTTGACTCATGGAGTGTGTTCTCCCAGACGAGTGCTATGTGGAACCTTTGAGCAGGAATCCTAAGATAGATTTATGATCATGACCTTACCTTGAGACTGTGCGTCTACTTTGAGCAGGACCAACTCAGAAAATCTTGTTGCCTGAGGCAAATTATAAAAATGTTTCCCTTCAAATATGGGTGCTTACAGTATTAGACTAGAGCAGACCACATCAAATTCCACACTTTGCGGACCTAAATTTATAAACCCATTTAAACTCACACTACATGCGAGCTTCAAAAAATAAGTTCATTCCACATGCAGATCAATCAAAATGTTGGACCAGTTGATATTAAAAAAGTAAAAAAAAAACAATACAAAAAAATATATAAGTTAAGTGCACCCTTATTGCTTGAAAAACTACTAAAAAATGTTAAACAAGGCTCTAAATTGTATAAAAACAGATTTCTTCTATAAATGTCAATTGAACTTAAACAAGGTCAAACAACCATTTTTTCTAAAAGAACAAATCTGTAAATTTTTTAACCTTTTATACCACTTCAAAACAAATCAAAAAAGGCATTAATTTTTGTAAAAACAGATCTATTAGTCCTTTGAAAAACAACATGAAAATAGGTCCAGACATGTAAATAAATCATCTAAAATAAATACATGATCAAGTATACACTGTCAGCTTAAATTAGTGCCAAAAAATGATTTAAATAATTAAAATTTGATCTCTTTCATTTGTGAAAAGTAAGTGCTAAACACAGGTCAGCAGTGTCTTATATAAAAAATAAAAAATTGTGCACTTTCTATCCATGAAATAAATATAAAATAATTAAACAAAACAATTAATAAAAAAATGATAATTAAAAAATGACTATAAAAAAGACTAATTACCTATGGACACATCGCAAATTGCAATTGAGGTGCACAAATTGTAATTGAGACAGGAAAAAAATCAATGAATCAACAATTCAGATAATTTTTGAAAATTAAACAAAAAAATTAATAAAAAATAAAAAATAAAAACGATAATTAAAAATTGATTATCAAAAAACACCATAATTACCTATGAAAAAATTTAAAATTGCAATTGAGATTAGAAAATTCCAAATGAGATGAGCATGGCACCTATGAATGCACAATTTAAATAATTTCTGAAAATTAAGAAAAAAAATTAATAAAAATAAAATGATAAAAATGATAACTAAAAATTTATTATCAAAAAAACTCTAATTACCTATAGACATATCGCAAATTACAATTGAGGGGAAAATTTAAATGAAGTCTGAAATCCATATAATTTTTGAAAATTAAACAAAAAAACTAATACAAATAAAAAAAGATAATAAATTATCAAAAAAAAACCTGGTAAATTTTTACCTCGTTCGGTCGGCCGATAGAAGGGGGAGGGGAGGGATCTCGGACGACAGTCGGCGCCGACCGTTGGCAGGTGAGGCCAAGTGCGCGCGAGAGCGGGGGAGGGAGAGGGGAGCGTGGGTAGGGGTTGTCTTGGGCTGGCGAGGCTACAGTAGTAGGGGAGTGTGGGGTCATCGTGCGAGACCAGGAGGGGATCAGATTTTGGGGGCGTTGTTGTGTTGCACGAGACAAGGAGAGGAGGGAAGAAGAGTGCGGGACATCATGCGCGAGACCAGGAGGGAAGCGCGCAGGAGCCTGGGATGGGAGAACGTCAAAGGTGAGGCAAGAGCGCAGCAGTGGGGATGAAGAAAAAGTTAGGTTAGGGCTGGAGCATGGGAGGGAGGGTGGGTAAATTTGTTGCCCCAATTGGGGGTGTTGCCCTAGCCCAGGGGCTCGCAGGGCTCGCATGTGGGTCGGTCTTGACTTTGAGTGTATTTGAATGTTCTCATTATATGTTGTTGACATATACGTGTGATGAGCTGATTATTATTCTTAATGTTATATGTTTAGTGATTTTGGGGTATCTTACTGGGTATTATACTCAACCATGCATGGGTTTTGCTTGCTCGTATTGTGTCTTATGCAGACGATCGACCTTTTGATGGAGTCTTAGAGGGATCTGGATTAGGCGGATATTAGTGAGCCGAACAGACCGAGGTGTGTTCCTACAGTTGCATTGACAGTAGTCTTCATCCACTTTACATGTTGGACATGTTTTCAGTTTCTTTGTGGTGGGCTTGTATTTGGACCTTTTGCTTTTCAGTACTTGTTGTCGTACTCTGATGGTGGGATTTTAGATGTATGTTGGCATGGTTATCAGTTATTTTACATTTCAGCATTGTTTGAGCTTGGAGATGTGTGGGGGTCCCTTAGGTTAAGGTCTCTCATGTGTGTGATATGCCTACTCGGCACTGGTCACCAACCCCTAACCTATCAGAGGTGGGCTTGGGGTAGTCGCGGCACGATCCCTATTGGAACGGGTCATAACAATTACCATCGCCCTCACTTACAAAATGAGAAAAATAATGTGTAGCTTGATTACTCATACTACTAAAAAAAGAGAAATGACAACATTGAAAACAGGTAGAACGCCTTAGAATTTCATCTGCAAGTAGGTCAACCAAGACACATTCTCTTCACAAGCAATGAGAGAATGGATCACAAACTTGCAATCCATCTCAACAATAATAAAGTTCCATCCTTACCCAAAATCAAAACCCAAACATCAACAATTGTTTTAGCTTTATGTGTGAGAGAATATGTTTTTAATAGAGTATTTCATATAGGAAAAAAATTAGCAAGGAGTAACTAATATTACCAAGTCATAGTTTTTTATGATTCAAACAAGTCCATCTCGATGAATTATATATTATACAACAGTTTGGGAGAGGATATACAAAGAAACAAAGAAAATATACAACACCTACAAGTACTCGGAGAGACTCAAACCCTAGACCTCCCACAAGAGCCCTCAAAGGAATAACCATTAGGCTACGCCCCTGGGGGCATGAATTATATATTATATAACATGAAAAACATAATATATTTTTAATTCATTTTCATTTTACTATTACCTATAATGATTCAAAAACATAGTACTAATAATTTGAAGTTGAATAGAATGTGATAGGTAATGAATAGTTGTTTTTCATTATTTTCTCAACAATAATGTTTAGTATTAATTAAATTCCTATGGTAAATCCCTTAGGGTGTTGCTCAATGGTAGGTGCTCTTGTGTGTCTTGAAGATGTATTGAGTTCGAGCATCGTCAAGTACTTTTTTTCACTTGTGTGTTGCGTGATTTTCTTTATAATATAAGTTTTTTCCCCACATCGGTGTAAATATATTCCTAAGGTAAAGTTTATATCCCTTGTCGTGATATTTTTTTGACAAAGGAAGGAGGTTATATTAGTCATGAAGATCAAGAGTAACAAGATCTAACATCCACGAAGGGAAAGAATCAAGCCAGAGGTGATTTTCCTCAGACGCGTGATGAGAAGCCAGATGGTGAGCTGCTTTGTTTCCTTCCCTTTTGATGAAAGCGAAAGAGCAAATTGTAAAGCTACGACTGAGTGACTTGATTTTCCTGATGAGGAAGTCATAAGATTGGAAGCTGAGATCATTTGTGTTGATGGCGTTGATGATGCTGAGACAGTCGAATTCAATGTGAATAGCCTTCCATCCATAATCAATTACAAAGGTCAGACCAGCAAGGACAACATGGGCTTCAATGACAGATGGCTTCCAGAACGCATGGAATGAATCTTTTCTGGCCGCGATGATCTTTCCATAATGGTCACGAACCATCAAACCAATTCCAACAATTCCACTCTTGGGTAAAGAATCATTGGCATTAATCTTAAAAATCCCTTCTGTGGGGGGGGAGTCCATCTAACTCCAACTGATCGGGGGTCAGAGAACACAATTTGTTCTGGGTCCCGATTCCACCCATCAATCCAGGAAGTTGCACGTTCAATCCAAAAACCACAGGGTTTTGAGGTGTGATTAAAGATGAAATCATTTCGTCTAACCCAAAAAAATCCAAGTCACGATGCAGAGTGAGGCTACCTTATCAGCAGTGAATATGGAAGACCACTTCATCAGCAGTGATGGGAGATCTGACGTTGTGTCCAAGATAAGCTCCGAAAAGGATCCCCAAGCAATCCAAACCTCCCTAACCCTTGGGCAATGAATGATTGCATGCAAAGGGGATTCCAAATCAACCGAACAAAAGGGGCATAACTTTTTGTTCGTAACATGGCGGAGGGAAAGGAAGTTCAATGTGGGAAGGATACTCGTACAGATCTGCCACCAGAAGTAGCGTATCTTTGGGGGAACATTCAGGTGCCAAATGATTTTCCACGGCCTCTCTCTATCGTCAAGGTGAGCATCGAGAGCAAGTCGATAGCCTATCTTACTGAGTAGGATCCTGAAATATAATCGCACCAAAAAAGACAGTCTGGCCCTGCATTCGTCACATAGGGAATGCTGAGAATAATTATTCTGTCACTTTCATTAAACCAGGAGTAAATTTTATCAAAGCACCACCTGGAACCATAATCATCAAACAAACAACGAACGGTTGCTTCCTCCGTACCAGGAGAGGCTTGGGAAGTGTCCATCATGTTGTCTTTTTCAATTAACCACGGATCCTTTCAAATGTTGACTTTTGTTCCATCCCCAATCCACCACCCAATTCCTTTGTCAAGTAATTTTCTTGAACCTCAGATACTTCTCCAAAGAAAGTTGGGGCAAAGGCCCAGAGAGGACATCCGGAAGTCAGAGCGAGGAAAATATTTTGCACGAAGAATCTACGCGCACAGAGATGAAATGTTGAGTCAGAGGGCGCCATCCCTGCTTAGCCAATAGAGCATTGTTAAATAGGTTGAGGTCCTAGAACCTCATGTCGCTGCCCGCTTTAGGGGCGCAAAGTGACTGCCAGGAAATCTAATGAATTTTGTCTCCCATTGCAATGACCCCACCAAAAATTGGCAATATGGGAGTGAATCTGGTTGACAATCGCACAAAGAATCTTAAACAGTGACATGATATAGCTGGGGATAGACTGAAGAGCAGCCTTGATGAGGGTTTCTTTTCCCACCTTAGAAATTCTCATTGGAGACCAGCCCTAGATTTTTTTCTCAATTCTATCCACAGTGGATGAGAAAATTTCCTTTTTTGACCGGCCTACCATCATGGGGAGCTCAAGATATTTATTATGCTTGTCAATAATCTGGATTCCAGCATTATGACAAAGTTCCGCTCTCTTATTCGGTGGCACGCCTGAGCTGAAGGAGATTTCTGATTTGGCCTAATTAATCGCCTGTCCATAAGCCCTCTCATAGAGGCCAATCACATTGCATATGGAACCACATTCATCATGTGTGGCCCTTGAGAAAAGAAGACAATCATCCGCAAAAAAGAGATGAGAGGTAGGCGGGCTAGTCCGACACACCTTTGCTCCGTGAATCGAGTTAGAGGACGCTGCCATAGAAATAAGGTTGGAGAAAACGTCGGCCACCGAAATGAAGAGAAAGGGGGGGAGTGGGTCTCCCTAACGAAGGTCTCAGGTGGGTGGAAAGCTTTGTGAGAGTCCACCATTAATATTGAACCTGAAAGAAACAGAGGACACACAGTGCATGAGCATGTCAATCCATTTTGAACAAAAACATATTTTGGTCATAACAAACCGAAGGAAATGTCATTTCACTTTATCATACTCCTTAGTCATGTCCAAATTCCAAGACATAATTCCTCTTTTCGCAACCGATCGTGTTTTCATTGAATGAAACACCTCATGGGCCACAATAGCATTATCCGTGATGAGACTTTTGCAACAAAAGCACTCTGATTTTCAGAGATAATAAAATTTAAACGTATTTTTTAACATATATTATTGTTTGTAAAAAAATTGAGTATATTCAACCAATTTTAACTAATTTGACTAACCATACTTTTCTAACCTGATTTTTTTATTAAAAATATTACTTAAATATTAAATAAAAATTAATTAAATATCTAGAAATATTAATTAAAAATTCATCAATATTAATAAAATATCAATAAATCTTAATTAAGTATTTATAAATATCAATGAAATATTAATAAACATTAAATAAATATTCATAAATAAAGATAAATACTAATTAATTTAAGAAAAACGGGTTGGGGGTCAAGACCCCTTTTATTAAAGAAAAAAACAAAGTTTTCTTTTTATTTGGGTTGAAAAGTAACTTTTACATAACCCAATGGTTCAGTGGTCAAAATGTCCAATGCAACATGGATTGAAGACCCAGCGGGCCGAAGACCAAAACATAGCTCAAAGGCCCTCCATGAACAGTTTGCATCATGCCAAGTCACCAGTCAAATGTCACCCCCATCATTAATAATCGCACCATGATCCCGGTCTGAAAGTTGCATTGCCTCCTGCCATGAACTGTTGCATCATGCAAGGAGTGACACAACGTGTTAGGGCACCTCTCGATCCACAGTGTGGGGGGGGGAGGTACGACATGTGTCAACACACACATCTCTCTTTCGACCCACCCACCTGATGATGTATGCGTGGTTCTCGCTTGCATCACATGTCTGTTGTTCCGCATCCTAACACTGGTCGCAAGTAAAGATAATCACGTGGCAAGACACCTCTACTTCCCACATCAGTAAACCAATGGGATGAAAGGCTGGATCATAAGCGTCACCACGTCTATCCCTCTAATCGAGGCCACCCACCCAGCAGTGCCTACCCACGCTGTCAACCCGTTACGTCAAGTCATATGCTTGGTCCATGTCACATCGCCTTTTGTTCACTTGTGCTAACCTGGCGGCCCAGAGGCTTGAAGAGCATATAATATTGTGGCTGAGAGGCCCAGTGGTCAGACCAAATAAAAGGCCCAAAGGCCCAAGGGTTTTGAAAACCTTAATCTGATGGTGCAGGCCCTAGCCACCACCGCCCACCTTGACAACCTCTTGCACCGAAGCAACGTCGTTGCCACTGCCCAAAGCTACGTCGTCACCGCCGCCCAAAGCCACGAACATCGCTGCCTTCCATGTCTCCTTTCAAAGTCTTGGCTACACCATTATATTAAATAAATATTTTTTTTCGTGCAAGGTATATTAAATAAATATTCATAAATATTAACAAGTATTAAATAAATATTAAAAAAATAAAATACTTATTAATACTTGTTAATATTTATGAATATTAAATAAATATTCATAAATATTATCAAGTATTAAATAAATATTAAAAAAATATACAAATATTAACAAATAGTAATAAATATTCACCAATATTCGTAAATATTCGTAAATATTTAGTAACATTTATTAATATTAATTAAATTTTTAGTATTTATTTAAAAAATATATAGTTTTTAATAGTTTTTATATTTATTAATATTTTTGAATATTTAATTAATATTTAGTGATATTTATTAATATTTACGAATATTTAATTAATATTTAGTTATATTTATTAATATTTGTTAATATATATATATATATATATATATATATATAATATCTATTTAATACATGTTAATATTTAATTAATATTTATTAATATTTAGTAATATTTAGTAATATTTGTTGATATTTACTAATATTTATTAATGTTTTTAAGATTTTTTAATATTTATTTAATATTTAGTTATTATTTTTTAATTCTTATTTAATATTTATTAATATTTATTTAATATTTATTTATATTCATTAATATTTAATTAATATTTATTTATATTCATTAATATTTATTAATTTTTAATTAATATTTAATAATATTTAGTAATATTTATTAATACTGTTGATATTTACTAATATTGATTAATATTTATTAATATTTTTTCATATTTATTTAATTTTTAATTATTATTTATTATTATTTATTAATATTTCTTAATATTTAATTTATATTTATTTATATTTATTAATTTTTAAATAATATTTATTTAATGCTTATTAATATTTATTAACATTTCATTTATATTTATTAATATTTATTCGTATTTAATCAAGATTTATTGATATTTTATTAATATTGATGATTTTTTAATTAATACTTATTAATATTTATTGATGTTTATATACATTTAATTAATATTTATGAAAATTTAATTGATTTTATTACTTTTTATTTAATATTTAAATATTATTTATTTGTATTTATTTGTATTTATTTGTATTTACTTGTATTTATTAACATATATGTATTTTTAGTAATACTTATTAACAAAGAAAAAATAGTTACGCGTCAACCTCGTTCAGTGTTTGGCGAAGTCTGAATGGCGAATGAGTTATTTAACCCTTTTTAAAATTATGTAATACCCCAACACATTTTTTGTTTTTTTTTTAAAATAAAACCTATTTTAAAATAAACTCGTTTTATGTTAACTACCCCTTCTATTCATTCACTTTCTAATTCAAAAAATAAAATAAAAATAAACTATTATACTGGGGAAAGAATCATTACTTTGGTTTAATTAATTAATTAACAATATGTTTTGATTGATGGGTATGACCATAATGAAAAATAGGGGCGCATGAAGAAAGACATCATCATTGGTGCCCCATGAATTGAATCAAATTTCAACGACTCCGGCCTCTTATGTTTCAAAAAAAGCCTACCAATCATGTGATTAATATATTAAATAATTATTGAAAGTTGAGATCACTTCAGGCAGATCGCTATCCGGCTACTATGTATAACTTATATCGCTGGTTATATTATATACTTTATGCTTCAATAAATTGTTTTTATCAACGTCTTCAAAAATAAATTTACTTGCAAAATGATTGTGTTTTGCCAAATATACCATACCATAAATTATATATATAAATGAAATGCAAGAGAATGTGATATCTAAGATGTTTAAAATGATAAAAAAAATAGTTTTAAAAGAATAAAACTCCTTTTTAAGTATGAAACGAGAACAAAATGTCAAGAAAAATGAGCAAATGGGTTTGATTTTTTATAAAATTTTAAACCCAAAAATCATTTGCAGCTTGTATGAACAAATTGCACATAAATATGAAATACGAATTGTCAAAATGATCGAAAATAATGATTTTTTGATGATTTTTTTTACTTCTATAAAATATGGTACATGTGCATAGATATTAAAAAACGATTAAACATAATGTCACTACAATTTTTTATTTTTTCCATATTTTATTTTAGATATTATATGTGTTTATTAGTGAATTGATTTGGTGTAAAGGTATATGGTATAGGGTGGAGGCATGGTAAAAGGAGTGCGGTGTGGTTGCTTTTGGCTGGACTTTTGTATAAGTGGGATTTTGTACCCTCGTTTTTTTGCTCTTTTAAAAAAGAGAGTCAAAGCCCCTATGCATCACTGCATGGTTCGAGGCAGAATTTTGGACTGAAAAGCATGAGCCGCCAGCAAGCCATGGGGACTTTCACGTGTACTGAAAGGATATACATCCTCTCGTTAATCGAAAAATATTTATTTCTAAATACTCTATTCAACTAGGTTGATAATGGTCTAGGTTAAAAGTTGTACGCTTGTCCAAATTATTTTATGCAACAAAAATATTATTATATTCCTATTAAAAGTTACATATAAAAAATTCAACTCAAAATATAAAGATTTTTTTAAAAAAAAACCATGTATATCAGATCATCAAATGTCATACGTGCCTAGGGAGTCACAAAATAAAATATTTTTCACTCTTTCAATGTAATGATTCGAAGTTATAGAACTTGTGAAACATATGTTATATTCGATAAATTGGGTTACATCCTACACCCAATGTAAATGAACCCCACCATATTATAACACTATTAATAAAAATATAAGAGACAATAATACGGTAAACCATTAAAAACATTAACTTTTGAACCTAAGTAATTAATATAACGCGTGAGTGGTAAAATTTGTAATTTTGCATCGAAAATATCATGATTCGAATCCTAACAATCCCCTTGCGGGATTTACAATGCAGACGGTGACGCAAGCATGACGTGGGTAGGGGATGACGAGTCTGGTGGTGCGGGCATGATGATGCAAGCATGACGCTTCACTGGGCCTTCGGACTATGTTCACGGTCCAGTCGGCCTTGGACCTATGAGCTATGTAACGAGTCTCTCTCTACACATATAAAAAATGGGTTTTTGATTTCATGAGTGGCTTTGATCCAACTTTTTTTTAAAAATAGTTTTCTTTATATTATGTATTTTCTTTTAAAAACTAAATTCACATATTATAAAATTTATTTTTCAATTCCTCACATCAAAATTTAATTACAATACCACAAATTTGTTTTTATCCAACGCTACCTTTTATCACTATTAAAAAAACATTGATAAAAGGGGTACTTTTATAAAATATGATTTATATAATACTAAATATGTAATCACACTTAATATGTAAGATATCTAGTTAAAAATGGTTTATAAAATAATTAAAAAATAATATTAATTAATAATTTTCTAATTATTATTGAGTATTAGTCATTTAATAATAATTTGAAGATATAAAAAGTCAATAAATTAATAAATGATCGCCCCCAAGGATGCACCATAGTGGGTGCAACTCTGGATCTTGTGAGGCGTTTCAGGATCAAGTCTACCCAAGTACTTGTAGACGCAATAGGTCTTTTTGTTTCTTTGCAATTACACTCTCCCGAACTGCTGTAATAAATCAATAAACGATCCAAAATAAGCTGAAAACGTGACTTGAACTTCAAACGATCATAATTTTTGACCCATGTGTCTGTTTGAGCTCTACCATATATCAAATTGAAGCTTGTGAAAATATTTACATCGTGCTAACCTGAGGGAACCCTAATCATTGTTTTTTTTGGTTAAAAATGGTTTGAAAGGCCTCCAAAACTGAATTTTTTGTTGGGGTATCCCATTTTTTAACATTTGATGGAACTTCATCCTCATTTAAGGGGGTATTCTTATCTTTTCTTGGTGAAGACTCAATTTACTCTCAAGGCTTACACTCATAAGGATATCATGACATTCAAATTTTATTATTCTTCATAATGTACTGTTATTTATAATTAAATATATACACATATATACATATTTGTATATATTTACGCAAAACTTTTATTATATAAATAAATATGTAAACATATATACAAAAAAATATATATTTCTAAATATATAAGGCACATCTGAATAAAAGTTAATATCCATTTTATTTAAAATGAAAATGCATGAATATTTATATACCTATATAATGTATATATATATAAATACATTTGTGTGTGTTTGTATTAACAAACTGATATATATTGTCTATATATTCTAATATATGTATATAAATATTAATATATAATATATGTAAATAAATCTAAATATGTATAATTATATTAATAGATGCACACATATATATAATATATATGTATGTACGTATGGTGTACATATGTATTTATTTATTTATAAACACACAAAAAAACATATTTTATAAATGTATTTAAAACTAACTATATAAATATATATTAATATATGAATATATATATGAAAAAAATATAACTAATACACACACATATATATCATAAATTGGATAACAAAACAACATAGAGCAATGGTAAAGGTGTAGGCGCGTGATGGTGAGGTCTTAGGCGTTGATAAAGGGCAAAAAGAGGGCTAGGTAAGTGTTGATAAAAGAGCGGGGTGGTCGTCAAGCGCTGATAAAAGTGAGGGTGTCCTCCCTATCAAATATCTATTTACATAAAAAAAATATTTTTTTTGACTTTTAACATCATTTTTTTAACACTGATAAAAAAACCATTTATCAGTGCTATTTTTAGCGTTGATAAAAGGGTCATTTATCTGCGTTTTTTAAGTGGTGATAAAAGTGACTCCCTTTTAACGATGCTTAGATCAACAACTTTTTTTTAGCATTGACAAATGGGTTTTCTACCATTATTAAAGGGGGTTTGTAATATTTTAACAACGCTTAGATCAACAACGTTTTTTTAGCATTGACAAAGGGTTTTTCTGGTGGTGTTAAAGGGAGTTTTGTAGTAATGTTTGTATGAATTTTTACGTTTTTTATGAAAAAGTAGATTCTTAGTCGAAAAATACGGTTTTTGCAAAAATTATAATTTTTATAATTTTATCATTATGTAAGTGTATCCTAAAAGATTACAAAAACTTTTAAGTAATAAAATATGTATTTAAGGAATAACATTATACATTTATATGTATTTAAGGAATAACATTATACATTTTAAAATGTTCTTTGAACTTATAAATCCAATGGTTAACATTTTTAGAACTAAATTAAAATGTTAATTTAATAAAAACTACTTTCGGTGTTTTCTTCTAATTAAGTATTTTGATGGTGAAATTCAGTATTGACTTGCTATGAAAACCACCTACCTTTTATTTTTTTTTATAATAAACCATTTTATGTCATAAAAATCAATATCCATGATAATCTTATCTTGTACATAAATTTTTAAACTTAAAAACACATTTTTTTTAAAAACCGTTTTTACCCATTCTGTATGTTTATTTTAAAATTTATATTTTAAACCCTTACAAATTTTATTTGGTAATCTAATTTAAAAATTTGAAATCAGAACGTTCAAATTAGATAAAAGGTCCAATCTTATTTTTTTCATTAATATTAATTGATAAGGTTAAAATTTAATTAACAAGGTAAAAGTAAATTAGGGTAATAATTAACAAGTTAAAAGGGAAAAGCCTCAAACCACTCTAGGTTGTATCTAAAATGAATTGATGAGGAGCATGATGCGCCCGAAAGGTGTCGTTAGTTCCTCTGGGTGTGAGTCAAATTAGAAATTTATAATAACCCGTACCGTACTAACTATGAAGACGCAGTACAACAGAAGTGCGAGGTCGAACCCATAGAGAGCGAAGAACGCAACGATGACAACTCTCGACCAAAGGCCAGGTCGCTCTAATTTCTGAATGATTTAATTAAACTAATGGTGCAATTGAAATAAATGAATTCAAATTGAGAAATAGAAGTGAGGGAAATCCGTTTCTATGAGCGGTTTTTCTAAAGATAAATTGTCAGTACACTTGCAAAACAATTATATTAAATGGGTGTGCACCCAAACAAATTTAATTGATATAGAGATGGTCAAACCCTATTAATCTACCATAACATCTCAATTCATGGTGGTCTGACGAATTAAAATACTAGAGTGCATTAAGATCGGATTGCAATTGCAGAAGAATAATCACATTCATTGGTCATGAATTAATTATCTTAATCATGTTGGTTTTTGTTTGCTATTAAACACACTTGGTCCATGATTTAATAACAGATATGATAATAATGAGTCGCAACATGAGACCTACTGAATATAATCATTGTGCAAGCGAAGAATGAAATAAAACACATTGATACACACCCACTTTGACTAATTCCTCTCTTCCCTACGGATTTAGCCAATCATCGTTGGGTGATCACCAACGACAAATAAACCGTATTCCATAGGGAAGAGCCTAGATGAGAGGGATTGAAGAGGAAAAAGAATAAAAAAAGACTATAATTAAAATAGAAATCATTTGACTATTACATCAAAGAAAGGAAAGAAAAACAAAAATGAAATAAAAACCCATCTATGGAAGGGCGGATCCCTATGGAAGCCTCCCGGTGGTCACGCTTGCTTCCTCAGGTCCAAAGTATTTCAGAGTATGTTGGAAGGGCAGCCGAGGGAGGTATTTATAGGTGTTTCTGCCAAAACCTGTGGCCCACGTCGCATTTACATTTTCGCATATCGCCGTCCTCACGACATGTACTCGAGCTACACGTCATGGACTTCATATCTGAGTTTTCCTCCACCGCGTTGAATCTGCAAAATCTTCATACGCTGGTTTGACTTTGGTCACGTCTTGTACTGGAGTTACACGACATGTACTTGTAGTTCACAGCGTGTTCCGTCGTCATGAATTGTCCAGCAGACAACTTTCTTCTCCATGAAGTCACGGCGTGTACTGATAGTACACGACATGTACTGATAGTACGCGACGTGTACTCAATGTTTTTCTAGTTTTCAGCTCCGCTACATCTTTGAAATATCGATGTCGCGTCGCGAACGAAGCTCACGACGCGAAGTGTCGGTGATCCCCATTCCCCATGTTTTCCTTACTATTTCTCCATATTTCATTCCTGCATAACAATTTGCAAACCATTAATATTAGGCATAGATCTTATATTAAATCAATTGATATTCAATAAATTCATACATAGAAACCCATCAATATATGTAAACAAAATAGACTTATCAAATATCCCCACACTCAAATCTCTGCTCTTCCTCGAGCAAAACCTCAACATCAAATTACCAAAAATCCATACATCAACAAGGAAATTGTCAAATTATGATGCTCATAAAAACAAGTTATAACTGAATATTGCAAAAGCACAACACATACTCAATACAGAATCCAAAAATCATGCTTCATTTATAAAGTGAAATTCACGACATTTTTTCCTTTTCACACACAGTTTTCAACCTTTCATCAACACCCATGCCATTTATGATTTATCTCACCATTTAATTTTTTCCACTCATCACTCATGGTAATAATTTAATGGAGTTATGCTCATACCCCAAGTACATGTTCATAACCATAGGCTTGCATTGAATCTACTTTCTCCACCATGTAAAGACAAATATCACATTTAATCACGAGGACTTTGAAATAAGGATCAAATGACTTTGTGGCCGAGGGTAGGTAGGTAAAATGTTGAAAATCATGTAAGGCTCAAGGAGGAGGCTAAAATCTAATGTACAAGTCATGATATTCAAAAGACAAGCTCAATGAAATGCTCCTCACTAAAATATAATGTCATCTCGCACACCACCCAAAGCATACAGTGAAGGCCAACAGACAATGTAATCATAATGAAAGATAATCCTCACTTATTGCTATCTTTTTTTTTCTCTTTTTTTTTGTTTTTTTTTTCAAAAGTCATGATTGGAATGAACCTCACATCCACCACCTAACCACATATGATAAAAATCACCGGAATGGAAAATGGTGATTTTTGATTATCTCAATTCACAACCCATTTTTTTCATCATTTTTTATTCATTTTTTTAACAAGAGGGATATACAATGGAATACAATGAATGTAAATATGAACCTTCCCCACAATCCCATGAAAGCATCCTGTAGTCTCCCCTCAAGATATCACATCCCATATCCACCATAAACAACCCCCTACACTCATTCAATTTAATACCATGAAAAATACAAAGAGATGGTTAAGAATAGAAATACTTTCTTGTAACATGGCTTAATCCTAACAAGGTCATCCATGGATTCTACAGGCTAAAGGAGGATCGATGTGTAGGTGGGTCTCAGGATAAAAGGGCTCATTAATAAAATGCCTCAATCATTTCAAAAATGAATTTGTATAGTCATAACTTTGACAAGATAATAATAAAAGTTCTAGTCAGTTTACATGTCCCAAGATTCACTCATGAAATATGCTTAAAAAAATAGGAAATATTTGGTTCAGAATCCTCTCAGGAATGGGAATAGAATATGAGTCAATCAGGCCATGGAATGAAAATCAATAACCAGTTTACTCAATGCATGCTTCTAGGAATCAATATCATGAAAGGCAATCATATCAGCAATCATTTTCCAGAAATTCCAAATTTAAGTAAGTGACTTTTAAAATTTACATTTATATCTTTTTTCATTTATGGTAATCACATTTCAAATTTTCCAACATATCAAAATATTTCTCCTTGACGCTAATGTCTCATAGATCAGTGAGTCCAAGACAAAGAATTCAAGCATTTGTGTGGGTGAATTTAATTCAATTCATACAACAATTCAATTCATTCATTTTTTTATTCAAATCATGTGATATAAAAAACTAGGGGTGAAAAGATATAAACAAGTAGAAACAACACTCCCATTCCATTGATGATTCAGGATGAGTTTGTCAGGTTTTGTCAGGCCAGGTTCACAATGCGAACTATGATTACATCACGTGTAATGTTTATGTTTTCAGTCTCTTCAATCGCTTATTGCTTCTTCCTTCCAGGGAACTGAAATATAAACAGTGAAAGTACATGCTATTGAGAATTTAATTTTTTTGTATCTAGTAGGTATAGAGGCCAACCATGAGGATATTTATTTAAACTGATAAAATAAAATAAATCTAAGTCCTAGAAAGCAATTTTAAAATCCGAGTTGCCTCCCGGTAGTTGCCCTTTTTTATGGTCGTTTAGCTTGACCTTTTACCATTTCTAGCTAATTGGAACATGGTACAAAGATAAACATCTTGGATTTAACCACTTCTGTATTTGTTGTGCATGTGGGGTTTCTTTCTCTTCCTCCTCCATTGGTTCTTCATGACTAGTGGTGGGCTGCAATATATGGACATATGTGAGGAAAATAATAAGAAATCAAAATCTGACTAGATTTTATAGTTTGCCTGCTCCACCACTGCTTCTTCCTTCACTTTCTCTAGTTCACATGTTTGAATGAATTCTTTAGTCGGAGCCTCTTTGTTCTTATCTTCTTCTTGAAATTGTAGGAGGGAGTCCCATTCATCTTCAATCTCAAGAATACCCATGAGGTCTATGGATGTTTTCTCATTGTTCTCTTCATTTAATTTTTCTTCTTCCATCATAAATTCACGGGATTATAACTCCTTGACCTCCTGATCATCCTTATTTACTACTTATTCTTCCTTTGATTCTATAGATTGTATTACTTTGACCTCCTCCTCTTCTTCCTCTTCAACCATCCAATCAAAAATTTCCATCATTTTTCTTTCCTCTTTATCATGCAGTTGCAAAAGGAATTCTCTTTATTCTTCTTGGTATTTTTGTATATATATAAGGGATGACTTAGGTTCCGAAACATCTTCAAAATCTAGAGGATTATCTTTTTTCAATGTTTCCAACATACTCTAGTCAATGTTCATTGTTCTCTACCTCTATTTTTTAAACCTTTTTCATTTCTGTCGTATTGACTTTTGAAACCTTTTGATCTTCTTCATCTTCAAACAAATCAATCCTTGTATTAGATTTTAATGGTATGTTGCATACTGAGGAATTTAAATTTGAAATAACATGAGAAAGGTGAGTAATCAATTCTCCCTGTTCAGTGAGTTAGGCTTCATGATCATCCATCTGCTTATCCAACACTAGAATAAACTTGGTGAGCAATGTGGCAAGTATGTCATATGAATTTTGCTTCTAGGGTTGTTGGGAGGAATGGTCTTCTTGAATGTTTTTCTCTTGAGGTTCCATTATTTCAAAATCTTGGACCTACTCCGCGTCTTGATGTTCATTATATTTAAAGCAACCTGTATATAAATTAGAAACTATTGGTAGGAAATTAACAAGAGAATTAAAATTTGAAATGATTTGAGAAAGGTGAGTAGTCAAGTATCCCTTCTTGTTGAGTTCGGCCTTATTTTTTTCCATCCTCTTGTCCATCACTTCAATGCACTGAGCAAGCAATCTGGTTAGTATTTCTTTGGGATGTTTCTCTTGAGATTCCTGAAGGTATTAGTCATCATGAGTGTACTGCTCGGACCAGAAAATGCATTGGTAGCTTTGATAGTTGGGAACTCCTCCGTCGAGCTGATAATAGGTGTCATTCCACAGTGGAGGTTGGAATTCATCATTCTTAGAAGAATAAGAATCATTCTGATTTTTTTTATTATTGTGTCCACCATTCTGAATTCAATGCTTACCATATGGTCAGATACTCCAGATATTCAATTTATTTTGATGGTGATGTAACATAATATTGTGTTATCTGAAAACTCATCCTACACACCATGAAACACTACCAAAGAGTGTAATATATGAAAAAAATTGCTACAAAATTAACTAAACTAAAACCAGTAAACAGAAATGGGATAAGAATAGTCTTTGACCTAATCAATCAATCTCAATTCATCTGCAACACTCTACTACTTCTTAACAATGGCACCAAAATTTGACGCACCCAAAAGGCGTTGTTAGTTCCTCCAGGCATGAGTCAAATTAGAAATTTATAATAACCCGTACCGTACTAACTACAAAGGCATAGTATAGAAGAAGTGTGGGGTCGAACCCATAGAGAGCGAGGAATGCAATGATGAAAAATCTAGACCAAAGGTTAGGTCACTCTAATATCTGATTGATTTAATTAAACTAATGGTGCAATTGAAATAAATGAATTCAAATTGAGAAATAGAAGAGAGGGGAATCAGTTTCTGTGGGCTGTTTTCTAAAGATAAATTATCACTGCACTTGCAAAAAAATCATATTAAATGCCTGTGAAACCAAAAAAATTTAATTAATAGAGAGATGGTCAAACCCTATCAATCTACCCTAGCATCTGAATTCATGGTGGCCTGAACAATTAAAATACTAGAGTGCATTAAGATCAGATTGCAATTGAAGAAGAATAACCACATTCATTGGTCATGAATTAATTATCTTAATCATGTTGGTTTTCATCCTCTATTAAACACACTTGGTCCATGATTTAATAACAGATATGATAATAATGAGTTGCAATATGAGACCTACTGAATATAATCATTGTGCAAGCGAAGACTGAAATAAAACACATTGGCACACACCCACTTTGACTGATTCCTCTCTCCCCTATGGATTTATCCAATCATCATTGGGTGATTTCCAACTATGAATAAACCGTATTCTATAAGGAAGATCCTAGATGATAGGGATTGAAGAGAAAAAAGGAATAAAAGAAATAATAGAATTAAAATAGAAATCATTCGATGATTACATCAAAGAAAGAAAAGAAAAACAAAACCAAAAAACAAAACCTATCTATGGAAGGGAGGATCCCTATGGAAGCCTCCTGGTGGTCACACTTGCTCCCTCAGGTCTAGAGTATTTCAGAATATGTTGGAAGGGTGACTGAGGGCAGTATTTATAGGTGTTTCTGCCAAAACCTGCGACCCGTGTCACATTTTCGTTTCAGCATATCACTGTCATCACGATGTGTACTCGATCTAAACATCGTGCACTTCAAATCTGAGTTTTCCTCTGCCTCATTGATTTCATAGAATCTTCATATGCTGGTTTGAATCTGGTCATGTCGTGTACTAGAGTTGCACAACGTGTATTGGAGTTACATGATGTGTACTTGTAGTTCACAGCGTGTTTCGTCATCATGAATTGTCCAACAAGCATCTTTCCTCTCCATGAATTCACAATGTGTATTGATAGTACATGACATGTACTCAATGTTTTTCTGGTTTTTCAGCTCCACTCAATCTTTGAAATACTGATGTCGTGCTGTGAGAGAAGCTCTCGATGCAAAGTGTCGGTGTGTTCCTCATTCCCCATGTTCTTCTTACTATTTCTTTATATTCCATTTCTATATAACAAGTTGAAAAACATTAATATCAGGCACATATCTTATATTAAATCAATTGATATTCAATGAATTCATACACAAAAACCCATCAATATATGTAAACAAAATAGACATATCAAATACCCCCACACTCAAATCTTTGCTCATCCTCGAGAAAAACCTCAACATCAAATTACCAAGGATCCATACATCATCAAGGGAATTTTCAAATTATGATGCTCATAGAAACAAGTTATAACTGAATATTGAAAAATCAAAACACATACTCAATAAAGAATCCAAAAATCATGCTTTATATATAAAGTGAAATTCACGAGCTTTTTCCCTTTTCACACACCGTTTTCAACCTTTCATCAACACCCATGTCATTTATGATTTACCTCACCATTTAATTTTTCCACTCATCACTCAAGGTAACAATTTAATGGAGTTATGTTCATACCTCAAGTACATGTTCCTAACCATAGGCTCACATTGAATCTACTTTATCCACAGCGTAAAGAGAAATATCACATTTAATTATGAGTGCTTTGAAATAAGGATCAAATGACTCTGTGGCTAAGGGTAGGTAGGTAAAATGTTGAAAATCAAGTAAGGATCGAGGAGGAGGATAAAATCTAATGTACAAGTTAGGATATTCAAAATACGAGCTCAATGAAATGCTCCTCACTAAAATATAATGTCATCTCACACACCACCCAAAAAATATAGTGAAGGCTAACAGACAATGTAATCATAATGAAAGATAATCCTCTCTTGTTGCTATATTTTTTTCTCCTTTTTTTTCAAAAGTCATGATTGGAATGAACCTCACATCCACCACCTAACCACATATGATAAAAATCATCAGTTTGGAAAATGGTGATTTTTGAATTTTCCAATTCACGACCCATTTTTTTCATCATTTTTTATTAATTTTTTTAAGAACAAGAGGGATATACAATGTAATATAATGAATGTAAATACGAACCATCCCCAAAATCCCATAAAAGCACCCCGCAATATCCCCTAAAGATATCACATCCCATATCCACCATAAAAAACCCCTCACTCACACTCATTCAATTGAATATCATGAAAAATACAAAGAGATGGGTATGAATGGAAATACTGGCTTGTAACATGGCTTAATCCTAACAAGGCCATCCATGGATTCTATGGGATAAAGGAGGATCAATGTGCAGGTGGGTCTCGGGATAAAAGGGCTCATTAATAAAATGCCTCAATCATTTCAAAAATTAATTGTTACAGTCACAACTTTGACAAGTTAACAATGAAAGTTCTAGTCAGTTTACATTTTTTTGAAAGGTTGGGGCCGAAGCCTCATTTTTATTATTAAATCAAAGAAAAGACCTCTTTTAACTGGGTAGAGGGAAAACCCATTACATAGCCTGAAGTCCCAGTGGGCTTGTAGCCCATAACATAGCCCATAGGCCCAAATATATGGCCCAATTCACATTCTGTGAATAGTAACCCACCTGTTAGAGTACCCGCACAGTACTGCCGCCGCTACAGTGTCCTGCCGCTGCTACAGTACCGCTGATAAATAGTGACACCGCTGCTACAGTACCGCTACAGTACCTGTGCCCAATGGGTTTTGAACCCCCATTTTTCATGTAGGATTACAGGGTGCTTACCGCTAAGCTAAACCCCAACTACAATTCTAGTCAGTTTACATGTCCCAAGATTCACTCATGAAATATTCTTATAAAAATAGGAAATATTTGGTTCATAATCCTCTCTGGAATGGGAATATAATATGAGTCAATTAGGTCATGGAATGAAAATCAATAATCAGTTTACTCAATGAATGCTTCTAGGAATCAACATCATGAAAGACAATCATATCAGTAATCATTTTCAAGAAATTCCAAATTAAAGTAAGCGACTTTTAAAATTTCCATTTATATTTTTTTTTCATTTATGGTCATCATATTTCAAATTTTCCAACATGTCAAAATATTTATCCTTGATGCTAATTTCTCTTAGATCAGTGAGTCCAAGACAAAAAATTCAAGCATTTGTATGGGTGAATTTAATTCAATTAATGAAATAATTCAATTAATTCATTTTTTTCTTCAAATAATGTGATATAAAAAACTAGGGGTGAAAAGATATAAACAAGTATAAACAACACTCCCATTCCATTGATGCTTTGGGATGAGTCTGTCATGTTCTGTCTGACCGGGTTCACAATGTGAACTATGATTACACGACGTGCAATGTTCATGTTTTCAGCCTCTTCAATCGCTTATTTATTCTTCCTTCTAGGGACCTGAAATATAAACAGTGAAAGTAAAAGCCTTTGAAAATTTAATTTTTTTGTATCTAGTAGGTATAGAGGCCAACCACGAGGAGATTTAATTAAACCGATAAAATAAAATAAATCTAAGTCCTAGAAAGCAATTTTAAAATCCAGGTTGCCTCCCAGTAATTGCTCATTTTTATGGTCATTTAGATTGACCTTTTACCTTTGTTAGCTTATTAGAACATGGTATAAAGCTAACCATCTTGTATTTAACCCCTTTTGGATTTGTTGTGCATCTGGGGTTTTCTTTCGCTTCCTCCTCCATCGATTCTTCATGACTAGTGGTGGGATGCAATATGTGGACATATTTGATGAAAATAATAATAAATCAAAATCTGACAAGATTTTATAGTTCTATTGCTCTACCACTGCTTCTTCCTTCACTTTCTCTAGTTCACATGTTTGAATGGATTCTTTAGTTAGTGCCTCATTATTCTTATCTTCTTCTCAAAATTGTTGGAGGGAGTCTCATTCATCTTCAGTCTCAAGAATACCTGTGAGGCTGATGGATGTTTTCTCATTGTCCTTTTCATTTATTTTTTCTTATTCCATCATAAATTCACTAGATTGTAACTCCTTGACCTCCTGATCATCCTTATTTACCACTTATTCTTCCTCTGATTCTATAGTTTTTATTACTTTTACATCCTCCTCTTCTTCCTCTTCAACCATCCAATCCCAACCATCATTTTTCTTTCCTCTTCATTATGCAGTTGCAAAAGGAATTCTCTTTGTTCTTCTTGGTATTTTTGTATATATAGAAGGGATGCCTCAGGTTCTGAAACATCTTCCAAATCTAGAGTATTATCTTTTTCAATGTTTGCAACATACTCCAGGTAATGTTCATTGTTCTCTACCTCTGTTTTTTCAATCCTTTTCATTTCTGTAGTATTGACTTCCTCCACCTTTTGATCTTCTTCATCTTCAAACCAATCAATCCTTGTATTAGATTTTAATGGTATGTTGCATACTAGGGAATTTAAATTTGAAATAACATGAGAAAGGTGAGTAATCAATTCTCCCTGTTCAGTGAGTTAGTCTTCATGATCATCCATCTGCTTGTCCAACACTGGAATAAACTTAGTGAGCAATGCGGTAAGTCTGTCATCTGAATTATGTTTTTGAGGTTGTTGGGAGGAAAGGTATTCTTGAATATTTTTCTCTCGAGGTTCTATTATTTCAACAGCTTGGACCACCTCCCTGTCTTGATGTTCATCACATTTAAAGCAACTTGTATATAAATTATAAACTATTGGTAGGAAATTAACAAAAGAATTAAAATTTGAAATGATTTGAGCAAGGTGAGTAGCCAAGTCTCCCTGCTCGTTGAGTTCAGCCTCATTTTTTCCATCCTCTTATTCATCACTTCAATGCACTGAGAAAGCAATCCAGTTAGTCTTTCTTCTAGATGTTTCTCCTAATATTTATAAAGGTATTAGTCATAATGAGTGCACTGCTCGGACCAACAAATGCCTTGGTATATTTCATAGTTTTGAACTCCTCCATCGGGCTGATAGTAGGTGTCATTCCACTATGGAGGTTGGAATTCATCATTCTTAGAAGAATAAGAATCATTCAATTTTTTTTCTTGTCGTGTCCACCCTTTTGAATTTAGTGCTTCCCATATGGCCGAATACTCCAGATATTCAATGTATTTTGATGGTGATGCAGCATAATATTGTTTTATCTAAAAACTCATCTTGCACATCATAAAACACTACCAAAGAGCTTAATATATGAAAAAATTGCTACAAAATTAACTAAACTAAAATTGGTAAACAGAAATGGGATAAGAATAGTCTTTGACCCAATCAATTAGTCTCATGTCATCTGCAAGTCTCCGATGCTCCCTGACAACGGCACCAAAATTTGATGCCCCCAAAAGGTAGCGTTAGTTCCTCAGTGTGTGAGTCAAATTAGAAATTTATAATAACCCGTACTGTACTAACTACAAAGGTGTAGTATAGAAGAAGTGGGGGGGTCGAACCCATAGAGAGTGGGGAATGCAACGAAGAAAACTCTCGACTAAGGGTCAGGTCACTCCAATTTCTAATTGATTTAATTAAACTAATAGTGTAATTGAAATAAATGAATTCAAATTGAGAAATAGAAGAGAGGGGAATCAGTTTCCATGGGTGGTTTTTCTAGAGATAAACTGTCACTTCACTTTCAAAACAATCATATTAAATGGATGTGCAACCAAACAAATTTAATTGATAGAGAGATGGTCAAACCCTATCAATCTACCCTAACATCTCAATTTATGGTGGTCTGATGAATTAGAATACTAGAGTGCATTAATATTGGATTGCAATTGCATAAGAATAATCACATTCATTGGTCATGAATTAATTATCTTAATCATGTTGGTTTTCTTCCACTATCAAACACACTTGGTCCATGATTTAATAACAGATATGAGAATAATGGGTCACAACATGAGACCAACTGAATATAATCATTGTGCAAGAAAATAATGAAATAAAACACATTGAAACACACCCACTTTGACTAATTCCTATCCCCCCTATGAATTTATCCAATCATCGTTGGGTGATTGCCAACGATGAATAAACTGTATTCCATAGGGAAGAGCCTAGATGAGAGGGATTGAAGAGGAAAAATGAATAAAAGAAAGACTGGAATTAAAATAGAAATCCTTCAATGATTACATCAATGAAAGGAAAGAAAAACAAAACCAAAATAAAAACCTATCTATGGAAGGTCGGATCTCTATGGAAGCCCCCTTGTGGTAGTGCTTTCTCCCTCAGGTCCATAGTATTTTGAAATATGTTGGAAGGGTGGCCAAGGGAGATATTTATATGTGTTTTTTAAAAAACCATCGGCCCACGTTGTATTTATGTTTTAGCGTATCATCGTCATCACGACGTGTACTCGAGTTACACATCGTGTACTTCAGATATGAGTTTTCCTCTGCCGTGTTGAATCTGCGGAATATTCGTACGTTGGTTTGTCTCTAGTCATGTCGTGCACTGGAGTTACATGATGTGTACTTGAAGTTCATAGCGTGTTCTGTCGTCACGAATTTTCTAGTAGGCGGCTTTCCTCTCCATGAAGTCACGATATGTACTTAGTGTTTTTCCAGTTTTCAGTGCTGCTTCATCTTTGAAATACTGATGTCGCGTCGCGAGCGAAGCTCGCGAGGTGAAGTGTCGGTTCGATCCTCATTCCCCATGTTTTCATTACTATTTCTCCATATTTCATTCATGCATACCAATTTTCAAAACATTAATATCAAGAATACATCTTATATTAAATCAATTGATATTCAATGAATTCATACACAGAAACCCATCAACATATGTAAACAAAATAGACTTATCAGAGAACTAGACCCACACATACTATCCCTCCACTTTTGTATATTTTAAATCAATTGACCTTTGAATAGTAACATTATCTTATTGAAAATACAATGATTACTTTCAAAAATACCTCTATGATAACCTTAATTCATATATACAATTTAGATTAAATTCATAGATCTATACACAAGTTTTATACCTTGCTACTATGTTATTTGATTTTTTTCACAGGAAATTAGAGATGATATTGAAAAGGGAGTGATACTATTAAAGTACGCAGTTTCAGACAATTTATGCCATAATTTCCAATTTACCACATAACTACCACAAAGACAGAGTTCTGGAAAGCCATAAGATCCATGCTATTAAACCATTTCAAGTTGTAAAAGTATCCAGATAAAGAAAACTTACGTCGTAAGAGAAAGATTTACGGGGTAAAAACCTTGGACCCTCAGACCCCAGAAATTCAATCCAGGCCATCAATCTTGGAGATACAGAATACCAAAGATTGGAAAGATGTCATTCACAACGTAAAATCATGACTTATGGCATAAAAGTACCAGGAAGAGAGAAACTCACAAAGACTTACGATGTAAAAGATATTTACGTCATAAGGTGGTCTGACCTTTATATATTCCAAGCGTTCCTGGGTTACAAAAGGGTCATCTTATTCATTCAGTTTTACATTAATTTAACCCAGTTCTCTCATTTTTCTCTCATTTGACCCGTTTTCATTCTCGTGTTGCTACTATGGTTTGAAGAAGTTTGAATTCCTTTCATTGTTCTGAACTTGGTTGCTGCATTCAACTCAACTTTCGTGGTGCATGCTTCTTTTTATTCAAGTAAGACTTTTGTTTTGATTGTTTCCTTTGATCATTAATTTTTTTGATGAATATGCTTCTTACTCCACCTCTATTTCATGTATAATTCTTTCATTTCTTTACGCGGCTAATCCGCCTAGGGATAAGGGTCAAGAGTAGGGGTAACAACTCATTAATGAATTTCTAAATCAATGATTGGGTAATTTATTGGATAGGAAATTAGGTTAATAATAAAATCATATTTCATTCTCTTGCATGAACCAGATCGAGAGAATTGTAAGGGAATGATGCTAAACTAATTGGAATGAACCTAACTAGGACTAATAGTTTGATTTTTTATGGTTTTATAGTCGTACATAATGCATTTAGACAACCACCTCTGGACCAAAGCGTGTTTTTTGACTTAGGTAGATCCATTTTGCCTAACCGAACCCAACTTGGAGAATCTTGAACAACTATGTGGTCTAAGACAATATACCTGCCCTTGTTAGATTTAGGGATATCCTTTACACATGCTCCCCGAAATTGATCCTGAACCCCTTTTCCATCAACCGTAGTCTAATCAATTTTCCTAGTTAAAAACCCAACCTCATATAATTCACGCGAGGAATACATTCTAGGTCCTAATCCCTATGTCACAATCTATTATGTCACCTACCTGTGGGTTCGACCCTAGACTTCTATTATTTTTCACATCTTCACAATAGTTCTAGTTGGGTTACATATAAATTTTTAATCCGATCACACTCATGCAGAATTAATGACGCTACGTGGGCTGGTCAAATTTTTAGTGCTTCTGTTGGGGAATTGTTTTTGGCATGGTGACCTCTAGTAAGGACTTAGATTACTTCACACCAAACCCCCAAACTTGTTCAAAGAGGCTGGCATGTCACGACCTGTCCTCGGGGCCCGTGCTGTGACTACCCCAAGCCCGCCTTCCATAGGCCAGGGGCTGGCGACTAGCACCAAGGCGTAAATCCCAGTAAAAAGGGAAGGCATTGCCTTTGTAAAGTAAACTAACACCACAGAGTAAACAAGCAGAAGAAGTAAACACTAAGTAAAAGCTGGTACAAGAGTAAGTGCAGAAAAGTAAGTGAGCCAGTATACAAACCCAAACTGAAAGTAAAGTACAACTCGAAAGGGAAAAAAACAACTGAAAGGTAAAGCCGCAACGACGAGCTGTCCACTGGGAATCCCACCTGAAGGGTGGGTATAGAAAGCCTCCAATGCTCCTCGGGTCAGCCTACCGCTCCGAGTACGTCCCGCCCAGTGGTCCACCTCCAGGTACCATCCTGCTCCGCAAGCCTCCACCACGATCAGCGCTGTCCGTCATCTGTAACCAACACAACGTAGTGCGGGCATAGCCCGTGCAGGGGTGAGTATAAGCTACTCAGTAGGGACCCCAAGACCCCCGAAGGTCTCCCAAAATCCACAAAGGATAAACCAAAAAGGAAAGATACAATCACGAAGTAACAACCGACACTGCTTAGGTATATGCCCATACATATACCTAAGTCATTATTTCCAATACGCTCCAACCTCTGAGCCCAAGTACAACCCAGTCCACACAGGAAATCATACGTATTCCACACAGGGAAGCAAAACGTAATCCACACAGGATAGCACAACATAATCCACATAGGAAAATAAACAGGATTCAGCTCACACAGGTATACTTCTTCGAAAGACGATAGAGATGATCACTAATCCATCTAAGTCGTCGGACCCACAAAGCTTTGATAGGTACTAACCCCCGCAATGACCCACATAGGATCGGACCCACACAGGATCGGTAGCACTGATCCACAAAAGATCGCTGAGTGCTGTAGTCGTCGTCGTCGAATCCACTGAGGATCTCTGCACAGTCGTCGTCGCAGTCACAGTAGCAGTCGCAACCAGCTCTAGGGTTCCCGCACACAACAAGCTCGTTCGGGAGGGTCCGCTCCACGAGTCGAGAGGCTGATACATCAACTGACACATAGTCCAGAGTTGATGTATCCAAAAGTTCCGTATCGTCAACAGGAACTCAACGTCGCAGACGGCGCGTCAATCAGACGCCCGGTCTGAGAGTTATTGGCTTTTTCGTCCTAGGGGCCCGGTTGGTTTTTAAGACAAAATCAACCCGACCGAACTCCACCTGAACCCAAACCTCGGGCGGAGTAATCCAAAAGATTCTTCTCACTAAGAGGAAACCAACAAAGTCGACGGCACGTCATTCAGACGTCCGGAGCTTAAGATATGAGCGTTTCCGCTCCGAGGGACCAGTTGATTTCGTGTACGAACCAACCCGTCCGAACTCAAAGTATTCTGAAACCTTGAGTGCGATATACCTAAACGACCGTCTCGATTCAAGGATCTCATCACAACTGACGGTGCATCGATTGGAGGTCCGTAACCCAAGTTATGGGCAAAAGACCGAAGATGGTCCGAAAACGGGGGTTTCGGTCCCGGACCGACCTGGCCCGAGACCCCCCCCGGTCGGCCCGAACCGGGTCAACCCGCCCCGCGGCGAGGCCCGGCCCGGCCTGGGCACAGCGCGCCCAGCGCGCTGGCCAGCTCGGCCAACGGCCGAGCCGTTGGCAGGGGGGGGGGGGGGCGCCTGCCCCCCTGGTGTAACCGCGACCCCCCATTTATGGGGGCCGTTTTTGTAGGCCGGCCGGGTAAATTAATTCTTTCGGCTTCCCTTTGTCCGGACGGCCCGCACCGGCCGACCGTTTCTGCCAACAAGGACCGGCGACGGCCGGTCCTTCCTCCCTCGCCGACACCGGCGGCCCGAAACCGGCCGCCGGTCACCCTGCTCCGCCGCGGCCTGGAACCAGCTGCGACTTGGTTCGTCCGGCGTGGTGCGACGGCACCGCGCCCTTCCGCCGCGGCCCCACTCCAGCCGCGGTGTCTTCGGTTTTCTTCGACACGGCGCGACGGTGTCGCGTCCTTGTTCAACTTCACGGCGCGGCGCGACGGCGCCGCGCATTACTTGCCGTATGATCCCGCGTGGTGCGACGACACCACGCCATTCCGTCCCAACCACAAAGAATTAAACAAGGATAAAGGAGGAGGGTCGGCCGTGTTTTTGCGGTCCGACCCCCTCTCGTTAACCGATATCATTTGGTTGTATAACTACGAAAAACGACAAACTAGAAATCACGAACGAAAATAATTAAATAATCCCCTACCTTGATAAAAGAGATGACGAACGTCGGCGTCGCAAAGCGAGGATTCGAAGACGTTGACGGAGATTTCGTCGCGGAAAACCATCGCTAAAAGAGACGTCGCGGAAGAAAAACGTCGTGGAAGTAGACGTCGCGTCGCGGGTCGGTGTCGCGGAAGACGGTCTCCGAGGGCTTGGCGCTCCACGTCAGAGATCGTTCATTCTTCGCGTTCTTCGTCAAAGAGAATGAAGAACTCAAGACTTTCTTAGCTTTTTTTCTCCAAAGGTTCTCAAACAACTAAACACCAACCCAATAAAATAAGTTCTCAACTTATTTTATTAACACATCAAGGCTTTTGAAATTCCAGAGTTTGAATTTCAAAAGCTCACATTAAACTCACTACATTAATGTGATAAGTTATTAACTTAAGTTAACAATATTAATGGTGAGTTGAGGGGGTTAAAGGATATGAAGGGGTGGGGTTCGTGTGGGCCCCACCACCCTCATAACCTCCCAACTGAGGTTGGGTAGTTACCCAACTTCCATCCAAAGGATTAAACACTTAGAGTAAAAATAAAAATTGTTGTTAAATTTTTATTTTTAACTTCCACAATTTTTATCAACTTCTCTCGTGTAAACGCAACTCCAGATTAAGCGTTCCTAAGTAATTACCGGCGCTGCGGTTCCATCGGTGCCCTCGGAATTCGAATCCGAGCACCGGTTCAAAAGATAGGAATTCTTGCTCGTTCATTCACTGAACGTACCTGAGCTAAACTTCGGATAGAAATTCCGGGCACACCGGGCCTCGGAATCAAGTGCCATCTGAAACTGCGTTCTTGTAAAATCCCAAAGAAAATTAAGAAAAATTTTTCCTTGAATTTTACGGGTCTTTACATGGCACATCAAGAACCTATTTCTTTCAAACCCTAAATGAAGAGATACTTGTTTGCACAATGTCATTCAACCATGGTCGAGCACAACAATCTTGTTGCTCCTGATCCAAAAAATCCCAATTTATGTCACTTGAATACTAAGGAGTGCAACTACTGTTGCAAGAGTGTGCCATTATAGACTATGAATTTCCATTCATTTGTGGTGTTGTGCCTAGTATTGTTCATCCTCCCATCTAAGCACACACCTTTGAGATAAAACCTAGCCTAATTCTCATGACCCAGAACATGGTTCAATTGAGTGTACTTCAAATTGAAGATCTATACAAGCATTTATCAAACTTTTTAGAAGTCTACAACACATTTAAGAACCAAGGTATGTCATCAGACTCCATTAGGCTCAGGTTTTCCCCCTTTTATTAAGGGACAAGTCCAAAGAATGGATGAAGAGTGAGGCCCCTGAATCAATCAACAAATGGGATAAACCAACTAAGAAATCCTTAGATAAATATTTCCTACCTATACGTACCTAGAATTTTTCAAAAAACATTCAAAATTTCGCTCAAATGGATGGTGAATTGGCCTAGGAGGCATGGTTCATTTTAAGAAACTAACACAAAAATGCCTGCACCACAAGCTCGATGTTAGGTTGCAATTTAAAACTTTTTTATCATGGCTTACAACCAGCTGCTCACACCATGGTGAATGCTACTACAGATAAAAGACTTATGATTAAGACACCAGATGTACGGCGATCCCTCTTAGATGATATCTCTCAAAATGAAATCCCTTAGCAAAGAAACCGAGTATCTCTAAGGCATGGGTTGCACCAAGTAGAAGAGACCACCTACCTTATAGCCCAGGTTCAAGACCTCACTAAAAAGCTGGAAAATTTCCAAATTCCCCAACCCCAATTACCACCACCTACCCCTATTATAGAAATCCAAGGTTGTGAGATGTGTGGAGGCCCACACCTATTCCAGGATTGTCGAGAAGGAATGGAAGAGAATCATAGTTAATATTTTAATTACATGAATTATAATCAAAATTTGTAATAGTACCAACAACCCTATTACCAACAGAGACCCATTCAATAGATTCAACAAACTAATCAAGGGTACTATCAATATAGAAGTGGTCATGTTCCACTAAGAAATCAGTGACCACCTGGGTACCCTACTCAAAACCAAGCACCTCTACCACAACTACCATTTCCTTAACAAACCTACCCCCTAGGGCTAAGTAGTTTCCACCTCAAAAACTATTCTAATATAAAGATCTGCCTAGACAGGAACAAGCAACCCCACTCCAACAATCCAACTTGGAAAATCTGATCACCACTTTTGTTCAAAAGGAAGATCAGTGCATGACTATGCAAGAAACAAAAATGCAAAATCAAAGGGATTCTCACTATAAACTAGAGCATAAAGTTGGTAAAATTTCCAAGACTCTCTATGATTGACTACCAAGTACATTTCCTGATAATACTAAGACCCATCTAAGAGAGGAGGCTAATATTGTGGTCCTTTGAAGTGGGAAAGAGTTGAATTTTCAACAACCCTATAATTTTTTCCATGTTATATTTTATTATTTGGAGATTACATGCCCTTATATCATGACATATTGGAATATCTTATTATTCTATGTTCTTTTAATGAGATATTTCTCCCTTACTCATGATTTCTCATATGCTTAAGATCTAACCATTGATGTCATGTTAATAATATTTACTTTACTGAGTGTTTGATCTCACCCATATCTTATGTTTCAATTTCCCAAGTTACGAAGATAAGAAAAATATGGAATTTATTGAAGATTTTCTAATGTTGAGAATTAGTTGGAGATATTTAAGACTCACTATGGATTACTTATTTTCATATATAATAGAGAAAATGTTCAATTGATACAAACAACATGGGTTTGGTTAGTTAATGTTTTGTCATAATTGTATAAATCTATAAATCTAAATGATCATGAGAATGTATTGTAACACAATATTTTATTTAATTCATGTAATTGAGATGGTCACATCTATAGGTTTTTATAGTTGGTATCAGAGTAATGTTTAGATAACTTGAGAGATTAGGATGTTATTGGTTGATGATAAATTGGGAGTTAGAAATGTCATAAAAGTTTGATAATTTGAGGTTTATACTAATTTAAATGGTTTAGATAACCCTTTAGGTTAGTTGAGGTAATATCAAATATTTTAGGGATTAAGATAATATAAATGTAGTGAAAACCTAAGGGATAAGTCTAAGGGAAAATTCTATGTATAGGATAACATCCTAAAGTAGTGGTAAAGTAGATATTGTGTGGTTCTCATAGAAATTACATACCTATATAGAAACTACAAGTGTATATAGGATATGACACAAATTTACCTATAGTTAATAACCCTAAGGAGGGTTTGTTGGGTGTTAACTCAATCATCATCTAGTGCATGACAAAGAGGCCTAACAATAAACATGGTCTGAGACTCTTGGAGAATATGTATTGGTCAATCATGTTATCTTTAGTGAACCATTATGAAGGATTTGAGTATGATTCCAACTAATTAGGTTTGAGAACCTCATATAAAATGACCATGAATAACCAAGGATTGAAAAAATAGAGCCATATACTGAACTGAAAGTATCATATGTTAAATATGAATGTGTCATAGTGGAAGAAATATTTAAATTGATGTTTTCATATTAATATTTTAGATATTATCATAAACTTTTTGGTTTTAGTACTTGGGTGAAAAATGATCAAGGAAATGAAGTTGGGAAAGATATGTATCTTGAAAACCACTATGTCTTATAACCGAATAAGGGGGAATACCTAAATGTTTGAGAATAATTGTATACACCTATTATGATGGAAAAAGTGAGTTTCCTATTCTTACCTAAGGTAATGAGGTTTATATCTTAATATAAATTAATTCTTGATACTCTTATCTATTTTCATTAATGAGTGATATTTATCGATGGTATTCTGGTATATTTTAAAAGTTATGAGGATTATGTGAAACATCTAAGGATTGTTCCTTAGTAGTTTTGATTTAAAGTATTGTAAAAATATATTAAATGGTATCAATAAATTTGAAAAGTGATTTTATAACAATGTTATATTTTTGGGGATAACTATTGAAGAACACACACTAGTAGAAAAATGGGTTTTAAAGTTGGCAATTTAACGTCGGTTCCTAGAGACCGAAGTGAAAAGTACTTTTTTGGAATCGGTTTTTCAAATAAATGATGTTAAAAATACAAAAAAAGTTTTAGATAATTTCTATAGCTTCGATTTGATAGGTCGTGGAGAAAAAAAATGGACTTACGGATCAAAATTTATGGACATCGGAAGTTGAACAATATAAAACTTGATTTTTGGCGTAAGTTTTTTCCAATAACCGACGTTAAAAGTACTTTTTTTGGAGTCAGGTTTTCAAATAACCGACATTAAAAATAAAACAAAAGTTTTATATAACTTCAAGAGCTTCAATTTGACAGGTCGTGGAGAAAAAACGGACTTACGGATCAAAAGTTAAGGACGTCGGAAGTTAAACAATATAAAACATGATATTTGGCGTCGGTTTTTTACAATAACCGACGTTAAAAGTCCATTTTTGGCATCTGTTTATGAAATAACTAACGTTAAAAATAAAAAAAAAGTTTTATATAACTTTTCAAGATTCGATTTGACAAGTTGTGGAGAAAAAACGGACTTACGGATCAAAAGTTATGGACGTCATAAGTTGAACAATATAAAACTTGATTTTTGGCATCAGTTTTTTCCAATAACCGACGTTAAAAGTCATTTTTTGGCATCAGTTTTTCAAATAACCGACGTTAAAAATAAAAAAATATTTAGATAACTTATATATCTTCTATTTTATAGGTCGTGTAGAAAAAACGGACTTACAGATCAAAAGTTATGGACGTCGGAAGTTGAACAATATAAAACATGATTTTGGCGTCGATTTTTTCCAATAACCGACATTAAAAGTCCTTTTTTGGTGTCGGTTTATCAAATAATCGACGTTAAAAATAAAAAAAAAGTTTTAGATAAGTTCTAAATCTTCAATTTTACAGGTCGTGGAGAAAAAACGGACTTATGGTTCAAAAGTTATGAACGTCGAAAGTTGAACAATATAAAACTTGATTTTTGCCGTCGGTTTTTTCCAATAACCGACGTTAAAAGTCATTTTTTGGCATCGTGTTTTTCAAATAACCGGAATTAAAAATAAAACAAAAGTTTTATATAACTTATAGATCTTCTATTTTACAGGTTGTGGAGAAAAAACGGACTTATGGATCAAAAGTTATGGACACCGGAAGTTGAACAATATAAACATGATTTTTGGCGTCGGTTTTTTCCAATAACTGACACTAAAAGTAATTTTTTGGCCTCTTTTTATCAAATAAACGATGTTAAAGATACAAAAAAAGTTTTAGATAAGTTCTCAATATTCTATTTGACAGGTCGTGGAGAAAAAATGGACTTACAGATCAAAAGTTATGGACGTCGGAAGTTGAAAAATATAAAACATGATTTTTGGCGTCGGTTTTTTCCAATAACTGACATTAAGAGTACTTTTTTGGTGTCGGTTTATCAAATAACCAACGTTAAAAATAAAACAAAAGTTTTATATAATTTCTCAAGCTTCAATTTGACAGGTCGTAGAGAAAATATGGACTTACAGATCAAAAGTTATGGACGTCGGAAGTTAAACATTATAAGAGTTGATTTTTAACGTCGGTTTTTTTTCAATAACTGACGTTAAAAGTCCCTTTTTTGCATCGGTTTTTATAATAAATGATGTTAAAAATCACTTTTTGGCTTCAGTTTTTCAGTATCCGATGTTAAAACCCTAACACGATAATATTTTTAACATCAGTTATAAATTTAACCGATGTTAAAAGTAAAATTTCAAACACGCGGGTTTGGTATTTCAATTTTTTCACAACGCGCATTTCTATTTTCAAAATCCCGCCTAAATTATAATGTGTCACCGCCAATAATATTTTCATTTACAATATATAGAACCTCATCCTCTTTCTTTAAACATTTTCTACATCTTCGATACCATCAATATTTCAACAATTCTTCAATCGACGATTTGTACATGGTATTTATTTTCATCAATTAATTTCATTATTATAGTTTTCCTTATCACTAAATATATTGATATATTTATTATTATGATGAAATATTATTCTGATCGATACACAAAGATGAAACTTCCACATGAGATTCATTATTTAAGGTGAAAAATTCTTTATCAATCACCCTTTTCATTACCGCATGAGTTCTTCCTTAAAAAGAAGTGAAATAACAACAAACATGATATCGATTCAAATGAACCCAATAAAAGAATTAAAATTAGTTTGAATCTTTATGTATATTATTTTTTGTGTTAATTTGGTGTATATATTTTAGTTATTGTTTCTCATGTTTTCTTTGAATCAATTTGTATCTATCAGAACTTAAAGAGCTACAACTTACGACGACCATAACTTTTGATCCGTAAGTCCATTTTAGCTCCATAAGCTGTCAAATCGAAGCCTGAGAAATAATCTATATTCTAGTATAAAGAGTTTCAATGTTTTAATGTCATTTTTTACCAAAATCAACGTGAAAAATAATTTTTTAAACGTAATTTTCACGTCGATTTTTATCCAAAACCAACGAAAAAACCCTTGTAGAAGATGAATTTTGACATCGATTTTCTATAAAAACGACGCTGAACACTATCGAGACCTAACTTTTGGCATCGGTTTATATGAAAACCGAAGCCAAAGACCATTGGTGCCTAACTTTCGGTGTCATTTTTCTAAAAAACAGATGCTGAAGAACCACGAGTCCTTACCTTTAGCGTCAGTTTATATGAAAACCGACGCCGAAGACCATCAGTTTCTAACTTTTGGTGTCAGTTTTCTAAAAAACTAACGCCGAAGAACCACGGGGCTTGACCTTTGGAGTCGGTTTATATGAAAACCAACGCCAAATACCATCAGTGCCGACATTTCGATGCCGATTTATATGAAAACCAACGCCGAAGACTCACGGGGACCAATTTTTGACGTCGGTTTATAAAAACTGATGTTGAAGATTATATTTTTTACGTCGCCTTTATCAACGTCGGTTAAAAACTGACATAAAATATAAAAAAAACTGACGTGGAAATACATTTTTCCACTAGTGGCATGATTGAGGTGTGGATAAATCTTTGATATAATATACGCTTGATGTTGTGATAATAAAGGGTTGATTGATTTTAAAAAATTAAGTTTTACAGTATTGGTAACCTTGGTTTTGATAAATGATTTATGATATTTTTGGGGAAGTTCATTTCATTTTTAGGATTGTGGTATATATTGACTGGTGTGTGATTTTATACCATTTTAGGTTTAAATACAGTCTTAATTTATAGAAGTATATATGATTTCTCTGTGGTTTAAAGCCTTGAAGATTCAAATGGTGTTGGGAAAATTATGTCATGGAGAATATGTGACTAGGGTATATACATACTTGTGTATGTATTTGTATGAATGAATAATGATGTTTGAATAAAAATAAGTAACATGATATAGCCTAATATAGTAAGGTAGAGGTCATATTAGAGGCTATGTGAGGACCACTTTGGGATATACTCAACACTGAGTGGGGTGAGGGGAGGGGGGTGAATCAGCATTGGGAACTTTTTCACCAATTATAACTTTTATCCCCTTTACCACTTAGACCTATTAGGAACTTGATTCTATTATTATCTTTTTATTATCAAATGCAAGTATATGATAGCGGGTAAAGATGAAAGACACTATTTTTACAAGTTTCACTACTCAATAAGAGTATTTATTCCTTGGCATGGTTTGAAAATAATCCAATACCACACAACCACTAGAAAATATTCCTTTAAATGTGGTTACAAAAACCAGGGAATAACCATTCACTTATGTCTCGCTATAGTAGATTGATAATGACTATTTTATAGCTCATGTATGGTTCTTTATACTACATCTGAAGACATTCTTCACCTTCTTGTTAAGGAACTTTGTAACACTAATAATTTCTTCCACCAGATGTGGATTCTATTGGATTTCACAATGATGATTTTTTTCTTATCTTCCCACTTCTTCACTTGTTATTTGTACACCAATAGGAAAGAAACTTTCCATCTTCATAGCAGTAAACTGAAAGCCACTCAATCTTCTTCTTCTTCCTCCCATGGAAATAGATATGCACAATACTCTCTTCTTTTCTTCTTCTTCCTTTGTTCTTCAATGATGAATATAATTGTCACGACCCGCCTTTACCAAGGTGAGGGAAGGGACAACAAATTTCCAGACCCTTCCTTATTCAAGTTGAAGGAGAGATAATGACCCCTGAGACCCACCTCCAATAGGTCCTGGAGTGGCGACTAGCACCAAGGGTATAAAATCACATGTGAAAAGGATGACATTACCCTTTTTGTTTAGTAGGATCGGGAGATAAGATAGTAAGTCCCAAACAACACCAAAAATGGAAGTAAAAGTAAAGCCCAAACAATACCTTTCCCATATACATGTTTTAAATAATAAGTTCTACAATACAAGAAAAATCCAAAGGTAAATACCAAAGAAAGGAAAAACAACAACAAAAATTGTCCCAACATCCAAACTAGTACGGCCCCGCACGGTCCTCGAAGTCCTCCTGGAAACCTGAAAGTAGTTTTATATACACAGGGTGAGTATACAAGTATACTCATTAGGGAAACCAAAAGCTCTCATACACAAGTGGGGAGGCATTCTAATTCCCTGTGAGAAAAGGAGATAACCAAGCACCTAATAAGGAAACTATCCACCCAAACCTCACCAAGGAAAACTCTCCAAATAATGAAACTAAGTAATGTAATAGTAATATCACATCGATGTTTGGGCACCCCACACCACTTTCCCACTGGTTATTAAAGACATCCTACGCATCAAACCTCTCCCTCCATTCTGTCACCATAGTCCCACTGCCATACCCCACCCGCACACACCTGGGCTACCACAACCTCAAATCTCACTTGAAAACACCTGGGCCACAACAACAACTACCACTCCCGAAGACACTTGGGCCCAAAAAACAACTTCCATTCTTGAAGACACTTGGGCCTCATCTTGAAGACACTTGGGAAACAACCTACTCGCACACACGTGGTCCAACCACTGCAACGTACCCTGCCTGAGGAATCCTGGGCTATAATGGACCTCAGGCCATTACAACCTTCCCAAAGAGTCTCAGGCTACTTGGGAAAGGGAGCAGAAAAGGAGCTAATAACCAACAACTTATAGGAGTTTTGAGAAAAACACCCTCGTTACTATTCATTCATAAAAAGAACGCCACCCACAGCCAAGTCACAAATCATTCCCAGAAAACAATTTCCCATTGAACCCGTTCTTGTAATCACATTTGAGTGGTTCTATTTTATAAAATTCTTCACTACTGGGCAACTAACATGCATAGCCACTAGCCAAGGAAGGAAAAACAGCCAAGAAACAGATTAAGAATTCACACCCGGTTCTCTTATAAAGTCACAACAACAAAAGGGATCCGTGAGATCCCTCAAAGTACTGGAACCAAACCAAGCCCCACCATACAGCCCCACACGACCTTAGATCCACAAACCAACATCTGCACCACAACAGGGGATCTCATCCCCATCCATGTTACCCCACAAGAATCAAGTAGAAGAACCACATATATTTCCAAGACAGAGCAAGAGAGTTTTCAGATTCTATCACACCCATTCATTGAGTTTCTTCTTTTCATTTGGTTAATCGGGGTGTTCACACAATGATTCTTGTTCACTGGACATTCATTTAATCAACTGAGTTTATGTGATTAACCCATTTCTATGTTACGACCATTCAATCATCACAGAAGATAGGGGTCCATTAGTGCGCAAGGAAAGACCACTAACGACCATGATTTTCAGTGGATAAAAGCCCATACAGTTCACAACATATAATAAAGGGTAAAAGAGTACAACTGAATCATAAATTCCCCCTTCATTCTTTAAAAGTCCATTTATTATCTTCATCAAGGTTTGGTTTCATCCATTCCCATAGAAACATTAGCATACCCACCCCACATGATACACAACAAATAGAGATGAAGGAAGAACCCTACTTGGATGATCAACGATCAAAGTTTTTTTCTCCACGCACCAAGAACTAGGGATACATGACTAATAGGGGAGGAACTCTGGGGGCTCCAAGAGTGGGCAGGAAAGGCTACAGCACAAGCACACCACTTTACTCAAGAAGGGGGACTCCAAATGCACCAAGGAGAAGAAGAAAAAGAGACCAACCCTGAAGAAGAAATAATTCCCGTACGATAAAAAGGTGATATCCTAGAGTTACGGGATATAAAAAACAATGAATGGATTTAAAGGCAGATCGTGGTTTCACCATGCGGTTGGGTGGTTACACATGATGGAATTAATTGTTATTTAATAATTCTCATCGGAGAGGTGGCCATAACAACTGTGCGTTAAATGGTTTCCTTCAATCAGAGAAAAATGCACAATAGGGGCGGAACTGGAAAGTACGGGAAAAGGCGTGACATCGAAGGAAAGCCACATGTTTTGGTAAGTAAAGGACCGCTCGACTCTTGGGGGATTTTGATATCATTTATGGCCTTTAAATGGCTTTGAAAGGGGTATTTAAAACACTCTTACATCAAGAGATACGTTGCGGGAGCGAAACTGGAAAAAGAAACAAGGGTGGGACACCATTTGGCGAGACACCATAAGTGGTGCCACGATCACGGTGCCATGGTCACTGTGTCACCATCACGGTGCCACCCTCACGGTGCCACCATTTCGGTGTGCGACCATTATGGTGCCACTGTTTCGGTGTGCGACCGTGATGGTGCGACCGTTACAGTGCCACCATCACGGTACCACCCTCACGGTGCCACCGTCACAATGCCACCATTAGTGGTGCCACCATTTCGGCGTGCGACCGTGACCGGAACCACTGTTTTGGTGGAACCGTTTTATGGAACTGAGTTTTTGGAAAACTCCTTAATGAGTCATTGTTTGGTCCATTACAATAATTCACTAGTTCTCCCTCTTCTTCACCTTGTTTTTCCATTACCAAATGATAATAACAACTATTTTAGGTATATGGACAAACCTTTCTTCTTCCTTCTAGTACACTGAATGCATGGTCTTACTAGAATCACAAAAATACTTTGTGATTATCGAAAAAATGAAAGCTCATGTCATCATTGTCACAATTACTTCTTCTTATTTGATACAATATCAAAAATGAATGTAGTATCAATCTTTTCTTAGTAAAACTGAATATTTTTAAAATACTAATTACACTACACTAAACATCACATTATCTCATGGATGTATAACAACTTGCAAGGGTCTTCTCAAACTTGTAAACCCTAGCACACAATAACACCTGTTATTATTTTATGTGATATATATTTAACTTTTCTCAAGATATTATGAATTTATGTTATCATGTGCATATGTATTCATGTATGCATGCATGTACTCTTCTTTCTTTGATTCTGTTTACCCAAAAATATATTCATGGGGTCTCAGATGTGTATGATTTTATTTTTATGCTATATATTATTATTTCTTATTGAACTCTCTTTCATACAAACCCAAATGGGTGTCTATTACTTATACACGCAATGGAAATGTATTAATACTTAAGGCTCCTATATATTACCTTATAATAAGGATAGATAGTATCTCAATCATTTTCAAAAATTGTAACATCCTAGGTTTTTTTAATGGGTTGGAATTCCCAGTTAAAATTGATTTTTTGTTTTTGGTGGCTGGGAAAACTTAAAATGTAAGATTAAAAACTTAATTACAAGAGTTTGAATTCTCTAAGTTATTGTTTTTATATGGTTTTAATGCACGATGAGTTCCTTGAGGGTTCGAGTGAGTTTTGGGTGCATCAAGCCTAAAAAAAATAGTTTCAAAAAGAACAGGTTGGGGCACATAGTTTGTTCAAACTATGAAAACTTACAAGGGAAACCATGTGGCCCACTTTTGTTCTAGAGTATGGTTAGTCAAATCGTGTAGGTGGGGGAACATGGCTATGCACCTTGTCCATAGTTTTTCGAAGAGGTGATTCACATGGGATGCACATGGTTTGGTAAACCATGTGCTTAGTTGTGCTAGGTGGGGTGACTTGGATAGTGGCATCTGAACGGGCTACACATGGTTTGAAAAAATATGTGCTTAGACACGTGAGGGGTGATCCCTTGGATAGTGGCCTCTGTATGGGCTACACACGATTTGATAAACCATGCACCTAACCATGCGATTTAGGGATGGTTTAGACAATAGCACCGCATGATTGACACATGGTTAGCCAAACTATATAGGTCATTTAAAGGGGTAAAACTACTATTCTACCCCACCAACATATTTCTTCTTCTCCTACTTCTCCTTTATCCTACCCAATTTTTCTCCCCCTCCAGGTTTCTTTGGATCTCCTCTATCCGAGCTCTGATTCGAGCTCCATCTGTCTCATTGGAAGTACAATAGTAAGTACTTGAATCCTATTGATTCTTTTCTTATTTTATCTCTCTATACAGAATGATAAATCTATGTGAGATTATTTTCCCTATTTTCAGGGAATTTTTCTAGAGTCCTAATTTCTCTCATTTCAGCTTAGATTAGAGGCTGATAATCGATGAGTGAGCACCTAGGAGTTTAAGGTAGACAGTTCCTAGATTTCTCCTTAAATATATGGTTGTTATGGGGTGTGTCATTAAATATTCATATGTGGGTAGTCTAAGTGAGACCCTTAATAAATTAATTCTTCTTGTAAAATTTTTTAATTGATGTTATGAGATGTTGATGGGAATGATCTAGCCTATTTAAATATTTTAAGATTGGTATGAGTCTTTTGGTTGATTAGGAAGGTTATACTGATAGTTTAAATTATTTAAATTAATTATATTATGATATATCTAAATTGATTCCATGGGAACATGATGGGAATAGATCAATATATTGAGGTGATTTTGATCATTGATACTATGATGATAGGGTTTATCATACTGAGGGTGTGGACTAAGATATATAGGATGGTGTTGACTGTCGGGTTTGAGATGATGTGATCATTAGGATGAGGTAGACAATGTTGACCATGTTGCGGATGGGTGATGCGATTCACATGTGGAAATGAGGTTTTCTTTTGGTGTGTCTTAGGTATTGTTTGTGATTGCCACTCACCATTATTATCCGATGTTTCCATTGGAGTCGTGTGCACACAGATAGGACTCAGTTGAGGTGGTATTGACCACTCATTGTGGGTAGATGCCTTTGTAGTTTGAGAAGATTAGAGTATGGTGTTGGGCATTAGTTATAGAGAAAGTGAACACCATCGAAAGCCAAGATAGATGGTGTTTGAGACCATCAGTTGGGGGCTGAGGCTCACCGTTTATATTTGAGGATGATGGGATGATATTATTAGAGGAAAGATATCACCATGCCTTGAGACATCGGGCTATTGAGCCGATAGTGTTTTATTATTAATTGGTGGATGGATATTTCCATGCCTCGGGACGTCGATCTATTGAGATGATGATGACTTTTGAACAGAATTCTGTGGTACTTGGGATGTATTGGTTGGGTGTGCTTTTGGGTTTCCAGTTGTACTCTATGTGAGGCTGCATGTGGTTTTGGTTGGCATGAGGTGCTAGGTGACATGGTTGTGGATGAGATACCAAAGTTCTTCCATTATGACTAAACTTGGATATATCATTCCACTCCAACATTGATTGAGGTAGGTAAATGCTTCCTCATAGCTGTTGAGCATGAGTAAAGTGGGTTATGTAATTTATGCATGAGTGTAGTTTCTATTTGTTTACATATGCATACACTGTATAATTATGGATCTAATACAAGAACACATTGGTGGTGGCATACTGAGTTCATAGTCACACCCTACATGGGCCCCTCAGGATGCATGTAGACTTTAGGGTTTTGAGATCAGGTCAGGGTTCAGGTTCGTGCTCTGGACCATAGTGATCAAGGATGTAGTTACTTGGGATGGATGTCATATGGACCATGGTGCTTCTTTACATAGAGTTGGATTTATTTTGGGGATTTTGAGTACATTATTATATGATTGTATATGGGTGATATTTCATATCTATTTTGTATGACTATTATGACATGTATTCTTATCTATAAATGGTATAATTCCTTGGGATTGTTTTTACTACTGTTGTTTATTATTACATCAGATGATTTTGGAATTTCTGCTTCCACAGTACTTTATTATTATATGACCATTATTAGTATCATCACTATAGGGTATAGTCTCCTCACTATCACCTAATTATAACCTTTCTACTATCTAGTATCCTTTGGTGTATGGGGAGGAACATCTAAGGTATAGTGGCCCTCCAGTTAGAAGCACAAGTTTTAAGTGGGTCCTAGGTTAGGGCACTATAAATGGTATCAATGGTGTTTCTTTTCCTTTTTGGTCATACTATTTAGACTATGGTTGATTATAGACTAGGGTCTAGTAGAAATTGGGTAAAGAGATTGTGTTTGGGTGCTTTCAACTCCATGCATGGGGGATAGATCGAGTTTCTAAGGGTGGGAAATTGATGTTATGATTTTCACTTTTATAGTTGATTGATTTCCACCTAGGCTGGTGCGATTGGGTGTGATGTTATTGAATTAAAAGATTTTGAACCTTGGAACCATGTGGAAATGGAGAAGAATTTATGTATCATGGTTGGAAGTTAGGCTCATATGATGTGTATATATGTTTTTTTATTATCATCAGGAACATAGAATATTCTAAGAGGGGTTACGAGGTTTGAATTGTGAACAAAAATCTAAACAGTGTTTACCTGTATATCCTTTTTGTGGCATTCTACTCATACATCCTAGGTATGTGGTTCCTGATGAGATCGATATGTGATACTATCTGTGTATGATATGTATAGGCAATGCTCTATTATGGGTAGGAATGAATAATGAAAGGGTATGATCCATTTAAAATGTCAAAAAACATAAACAGTGCTTTCCTGTATAGCTTCTTGGTGGCATTCTAATCAGGAACCCTAGATTGATGATATCAAATATGCATGATATGTGATGCTTAAATATATTATGGGTAGGAAAGGGTCCATGAGGCCATATGATATGTGATTCCTGACTCTTTTATGGGTAGTCAGGGGGCCATGAGGCTGGATGACCTATGACATGGGTGTGGTAGGGGAGTGTAGGGGTGATGAGATGTGATTCCTATTATAGATTTCCCTATCTATGACATATATTTCTGTTATGGCTATATTGAACTTGGTGTTTGGTCTTTAGTGTGATTCCACCTAGACGGGCTCTGGTGGAGCATCATACTGGTAGAGATATAGTGCCACTAGAGAATGCATGGGATGAGGCCCTTGAGAGTTAGGATGATTATGAGCCATGGGTAGAGGCTCTGATATAAGTGAGGCATCTTTATAAGATGTAATATTTTAGGCCATATATAGATGAGTAGCTCACGGTGAGCTTGGTGCGAGTCATACACAGTATTGACAGGGGGGATTAGGGAGCTAAGTCATCCATGGATTATTTGAATCATGAGTTCCAACCTCACCAACCACCATTAATTCAAGGTGAGTGTGGACCACAAGTAGTATAAAATGAGATCAAATATGTGTAGAATATTTTTTGAACAGCTCAAGACATCCCCACGTCATAGGGTGAATCTGACTACTTACATGCTTAGAGGAATGAAAAAGCACTGGTGGGATGTACAAGTGTAGGCTGGTAGACATAGGGATTGGCTTGAAAGGATTTTGAGTCCAGGTTATTCAAGAAATTTTTCTTAAAGAAATTGAGGGTGGATAGAGCCTGTGAGTTCATGAACCTTCAATAGGGAGATATATCCATTATGGATTATGTGAATAATTTCACAGACCAATCCTAATTTGTGCCTTATGTGTTGGGTTATGATACCACCAAGGTGAGATGATTAAAGGATGGATTGAATAATTCCATAAGGGCGTAAGTAAATATATTCAAATTTAACTCATTCTTATAGGTAGTAAATTAGGCCTTGATAGCTAAGGGGAATTTGACAGACCAGACTTATCTAATCTAGGTGTGGTGCTAGGTGAGGTTGGCAGTGACATTTCAGGTAGTTGAAAGCGGGGTTGTGATGATCCTCAGTGAGGTAGTCATGCTAGATATTCAAGAAGACCACTGAGGAGTGCATCATCGATGGTATGATTCTAGTGTGGACAATTGAGACATGTTTAGACTCAATGTGAGTAACCTATGAAGGAGTTATGAGCATGTTTCCAAATGAGGAACTTGGAGTGGTTCTGTTGGAAGACTTCTTGGGAAGCAGAGAGTTAGGGATGGGTCAGACTTAGGGATCCGTGGTAGTACCAAGAGTGGTACCAGGAGTCAATATCCAAGATTATACTATGTTCTCAGGTCATGGAAGAGAGAGAGAGAGACCCAGTAGTGGGGTTAGTGGATGGTAGCTGAAGCATCTCTATAGGGAGTCAGGCCTTAGGCAGTCAGGCTTTAGGCTTGGCACATGTTGTTGATCTAGTAGGGTTAGAGATGGTCAGGGATCCAATGAAATTTAGATGTATTCCTTGATCATGTCATGTCATTTTGTTTTTGGGCATGATAGATATGAGTGCATGAGGTGCACATGTTGTAATTTAACAAACCAGGCACTGGTTATTATATGGGTATCAGATATGATGCATGATTTATATGATATGCATAGGCATCGAGACTTGTGGTCATGCATATATATATATACATGATGCATGATTACTTTTCTAAGCATAACTATGATTCATAACTCGTGAGTATATTTTGTGATGTAGGACCTCATGGGTGTCATGTGAGATACATGCACAAAGTGGACATCAGTTGTGATGTAGAATGTATGGGCATATGATGAGATGAAGGACTCATGGATGTCATGTGTGGCATGGGTATGGGATGAGCACCAGATGAGGTGTAGGAATGATGGTAGGTCATATGAGGATATGTATTTCTAGAGTATAGTTGGTGGAAACATTAGAATAACATTTGGTTCAGGAAGTGATCAGGTATGTAATTTCTAAGGCGGGGAGCACCATAAGGGGAATTAGCCCGTGACTGAGTAAACAAGGTAGGCTGGGGTAATGTTTATGATATGGGTATGTTTAGTACTATCTCAACGTGAAACCTCATAGATCAAGTATGAGCTATTATAAGGTAGACGAACTGTAACATCCCAGGTTTTTAAAATGGATCATAATTCCTAGGTAAAATTGATTTTTTGAGTTTGGGTTCAGACCAACTTAAAATATAAACTTCAAAACCTAATTCTAAGAATTTTAATTCTAAAAGGCATTATTTTTAGATGGGGTTAAGGACTAGTGAGTTACTCGGGGGTTTGAGTGAGTTTTGGGTGTGTTAGGCCCCGAAAACTCAGTTTCAGAAAGCACAGGCTGGGGAAAATTGTTTTTTCAAACTGTGCGACCTTATAGGGGAAACCGTGTGGCCTAATTTTGTTCTAGAGAATAGTTTGTCAAATCATGTGGGTGGGGGTACATGGAAGTGAATCTTGTCTAAAGTTTTTAGTAGTGGTGATCCACATAGGCTATGCACGGTTTAGTAAATGGTTCTCTTAGCCATGAGAGGCATGTACCTTAGATAGTGGAATCCACATGGGATGCACATAGTTTGAAAACTGTGCACCTATCCATATGAGGGGTGACCCATTGGACAATAACCTCCACATGAGCTATGCATGGTTTGAAAAATCACGCGCCTAGCCATTCGAGGTGGGGGTACTTTAGAAAGTAGCACCATACGGTTGGCACACGATTAGCCAAGCCATGAGACCAAACCATACATGTCATTTAAATGGGTAAAACTACTATTCTACCCCTCCCTTCTATTTATTATTATCCTCCTACTTTATCCTATCTTTCATGTACACATCAGGGTGTCCTCTCTATTTTTTATCCCCTCCAAGTTCATTTGGAACTTCTCCACCTGAGCAACAATTTGAGATCTTTCCATCATATTGGAAGCATAGTGGTATGTCCTTGAATCTACCTAATTATTTTATTCTTTTATCTCACTATATAGAATGCTAAATATATGCACTCTCATTTTTCCTATTTTTAGGTCATTTTTCTAGAATCCCAATTTCTTTTGTTTTAGCTCAGATTAAAGGATGATAATCGACAAGTGAGAACCTATGAGTCTAAGGTAAGAGGTTTATAACTTTATCCTTAAATATACAGGTGTTATAGGGTGAATTATTAAATACACATATGTGGGTTAATTTAGTAAGACCCTTAATACATTAATAATTTTCTTATTTTTTTAATTGATGTTTTGAGATTTCAATGAGCATGATCTAGCCTATTTAAAAATTCTAAGACGGGTATACTAATTTTGGTTTATTGGGTAGGTTATGGTGATGGATTCAATTGTTTTAATTAATTATATTGTGATATGGCTAAATTGATTCCATGGTAATGTGACAAGCATGACTTGAGGTATTGAGGTGACATTGATCACCGATACTATGATGAATAGGTTCATCAGATTGAGGGAATTGCCCAAGATATATGGGATGGTGTTGACCATCAGGGTGTAGGCAATGTGATCATTGGGATAATGCGGATGGTGTTGACCATTCCATAGATGGGATATGAGGTTCCCATGTGGAAAAAAGGTTTATGATTGGTGTGGATTATGTATTTTTGGTGATTACCACTCACAGTTGTTGGAAGATATTGTTGCTGGAGCTGTGTTCACATAGATAGGACTCAGCTGAGGTGGTGTTTACCACTCACTGTGGGTGGAGGCCTATATAGTTTGAGAGGCTTAGGGAATGATGTTGACTATTAGTTATGTAGGAGGTTATCACTATATAAATCCATGGGAAATGGTTTCTGAGACCATCCATTGGGGAATGAGGTGAATAATTTATATTTGAGGCTGATGGGATGCGATTATTAGAGGATGGATATTGCCATGCCTCGGGAAATTAGGATGTTGAGATGATGGTGTTTTATTATTCATTGGGGGAAATATATTTATGTTCCTTTGGATATATGACTGTTGAGTCTATGATGAATTTTGAACAAAAGTATGTGGGACTCGTAACGTATTTGGTTGGGTGTGCTGTTGGGACATTAGTTGCACTCGATGCGAGGTTGTATGTGGTTGTGGTTGGAAGAGTTGTTGGGTGACATGGTTGTGGTTGAGATACCAATTTTCTTATGTTATGACTAATCATGAATATATCATTCCAATTTAGTATTGGATGAGGCAGGTAAATTATTCCTTATGGACATTGAGTGTGAGTAAAGTGGGTTATGTAATTTACACATGATTAAAATTTTTATTTATTTATGTATGAATGAACTGTATAATTATAGATGTAAGATAGGAACCTATTGGTGGTGGCCAAATGATTTCATACTGACACCCTATATGGCCCCCTCAGGATTCATGTAGACTTTATGGTTTTTGAGATTAGGTTAGGGAATGGGTCATGCTCTAGACCATAGTGATTAGGGGTGTAGTTACTTGGGATGGATGGTATATGGACTATAGTGGTTCTTTTCATTGAGATGGAGTTCATTTGGGTAATTTTGAGTACATTATTATATGATCATCCATGGTTAAATCTTTCATGTCTATTTTGTATGACTATTATGACATGTGTTATTATTTATAAATGGTATGATGGCTCGAGATTGTTTTTACTAATTTTTTTATTTCTTATACTAAGTTTAGTATTTCAGATTCCACAGTATTTTATTATTATATGACCATTATTAGTATCATAACCAAAGGATATAGTCTCCCCACTATCACCTAATCAGGCCCTCACTGCTATTCAAAAGTATTCGGTGTACGAGGAGGTGTTTCTAAGGCCTAGTGGTCCTTCGACCTAGAGCATGGGTTTTAAGTGGTTCTCGGGTTAGGGCACTACACTAGTGGGTATTTTTGGAAATAGTAATAGTTCCTTCATGTAACACAGTGGTAGTATAATAATCAAGCACTGAATCACATAAAATTTCATTATGAAACACTTTGAGTGTGTATTAAATCGAGTCAAATGTTTTCAGTTCTTCTTCTTCACATAATAGGGTATGTGGTTATTCTTCACACTATAGATGAGAAAAAAACTCCCCTTATTTTCATATCCTATAAGCTTGTGGAACTATATGCCTCTTCATGTAAGAGAAACCTTGATATTCTCTGTTTTATGAAAAATGTGAGCTCTTAAAGAAATATGTGAGTGACAACACCTTCTCTTGGTCATGGATGCTACAATTTTATAAGAGAGTTCCACTACCTTACCTTAATTGCTTCACCAAATAAAATCCCGCATTTTATTCGGTGAAAATAATAATCATGAATGCCTAAAGATATCGACCTTTATCTTCTCCGAACACGGGTTATGTGATGCCAAAAAAACATCACCTTTTCTTATATGATGAGGACTTCTTCTTTCATGGCGAAGTGCACATGAATATGAAGATAAAAATATGCTCTCTCATATGTCAAACATTATTAGTGCACATCAGATGAATGAATGACCTTTACAACATCATTTTCATTCAACAATATCAACTTCTTTGAGTAATCTACAAGCATGCAAGATAAATATTTCATGCATGAAAACTCTTATTTTTGTTCTCGATATTTCAACCATGTAATAGTATCGAGCTCAACTATGATCATTGAATCATTCGATATTCATAGCTCTGAAATATCATAACCCTTTTCACATCGGGAGGTTAAAGATGATGGATCATAATGATAAGATGTTTGAGATCCATTTAATCCAGCAACATACATTATATCCATATCTTTAAATACGAAGGAGCAGTGCTGCGCGATATCCTATCACACATCAAAATTTCATGCATTTGAGGCACAATTAAGAAGTATAGTCTTTCCATCAGCACTTTGTACCAAGTAAATAGGGTTATAACCCATAAAACATCACACACCGCACCCTCAAGGGTCTTATCACACCATTGCACTACCCATGAGCACTCTTTGCACGACATGTGCACACCATGCGTGCTCCAGCCAACCTCTACAATCACCCACTATGTTTCTAGCATCACTATACCGCTACCATGTCTAGATGAGGGCTGACCCTACCCACACAAGTAGTGTCTAAAAGGTCCCCTTGGTTGGATAGGTGTTTTCCCATTTTTTTAATAAAGGCTAACTAAAGAGACATAACCAATCCAAAATTAAATTCCATGAAATATTCCATATAAATCTCACCACAAAATTCCAAGCCTCTTATATGTCTTCACTTGTACAAAAATCATCATGAAAAATAATATTTTACATGGTCTTAATTAATTCCCCTTCTTCTCCTTTTTGAATATCAATTCCAAAGAGCTCTTTAGCACTAAATCATCTTGATTCTTCACATCTTCTTCATTATTGTAAACAACGTGTTAAGTCAAATCACTTAGTGACACATGTTATAAATATTATGAATAGTGTAATAATTTTCAGAATTATAAAATCAAAGTCTTAAAAATAACTTCCTTAAGATAATAATACTTGAGTACTTTATTCTTCATCCATTCATCCAAGCTATATTCACTTTGTTATCAAGCTTAGATATCTTGGATACTTTAGAAACTTATTTCTTTCCAACTTCTTTAACATATTGACATAAATGATATCTTATCATTTCATTGGACAATATTAATAACCAATAAAAACCATTAAAAACAAATATAACTCATGAACAAAGTGGGCTCTTCAATCTCCTCTATATTTTTTGGTAATACCTTCAAAATTATTTCTAAATGAATATGTCTATATGTGAATCTCTCCCCTTTAATTTTCCAAAATTTAAGTTAAATTTCTCTCCAACTCATTGAAAAGAAATAAGAAGTTCATGGTAAAAGGCTATCAATTCATACTTAAGCATTGTTCCATCCATCATTTCACTCCAATTCTACATGAGCCATGCTCGGTGAAAAAACAAGAGGATTTGATTTAGACAACAAATCTATCCTTTACCAACTGATCTTGATACCTCATGAAATGAGAAATAATAAACTTGTATTCAAGGTTTATACAATTTTATTCCAAGATTAAGATACTTAAATGAGATATTAAAATTCTGTAAGAACAATAAACCTAAAAATCCTACACTCACTTCAACAAATAGATAAAAAACATTCAAGTGAAACAACCAGGATAAATATCCTTAGAGAACTTCACCACTTCCACTTTTATTATGCCATTGATTAATTAAATTAATCTCAATTTGTATTAAGATTATTAATTTTTGATAAAAATGGATTATAAATTAATAAAAAAGTACATTTTTCAATGACATGACCTTTAAAAACATTCAATAACAATTAGATTTAATACAAACTGAAATAATGATTCAGGAAGTAACTTCATATTTCTTCATTTGTCACCCCAAGGGAAACACTACTAAACATTTTCATAATTGTGGATCTATTAAATAATATATTTCAATATGTTCTAATATATAGAATATACCAAAATGGATCTTTATTTTGTGACTGTCCAGATTTGACAACATTCACAACTTCACCAAGGATGATATTCTTCAATACTTGTTCTTCAGGATACCAAATATTAGATCAAACCAAAATGTTATCTTATTTATAATTTCTATCCAAGATATGAAAAAAATTTCTTAAAATTCATCAAAGATGATCCTATATCATTTATGTATTTGAATTACAATTGGGAAATCATTTAAGGATGATAACTTATTCATATTTTCTATCAAGAATTGATAGCACTCACTACTTATTAGGTTCTCCTCCCGAGACCTTTCTTCACCTTAAATTTCTTAAATTATAAGAATATATAAAATACACAAAGATAAAGGGAATAAGATGGATATTCCTTGATTCTTAATATGAACAACAAGGTTGAGATAGTTTTCTCAACCAAGTTTCTCCATTTCCTCCAGTATTCATGCTTTCACATATGAAAATATATTTTGATTTATATTGGGAAAACATGGATATTTTCACATTGTCTTCTTCATTGTGTGGAAAATTTTAATTCTTAACAAACTTCATGGATGGTGCATTCTTAATCCTCTTAAGGAATGCTTCTTATTTAGGAATAATAGTTAATTTTTTTCTGCACAATGTCCATATTTATCACATCTCTCACACAAAAATCCTTTAACATAAGAGTTTTATTTTTTTAAAAACCTATTATATATATATTTTTTGATAATATGAAATTTTTTATTTTCCATTTTCACCATCATTTTCTTGTTCTTATTCCATTTTCTTCATTCTTTCCAAATCTTATGGACATATAACTAACATGTCATTAGAAACATTGGCAGTAAGTTTGGATATTCCACATGGGTTATTCTGAGTGCCATCCATCTTAGTAGTTATTTTGGATGCTGTACTTTTCTTTAACTTTGGATTTGGGATCCAAGTACTTCTTACCATTCTTATTTAATACCTTATTAGAAGAATTTTTGTTTATAAATTTTTTCTAATTTCTTCCTAGGGTTGTTTATTCTTTCTTATATAACTTATATGGTATTATTTTCTCATCATATTTGGATACATATTGAGATTAGAATACACTAATATTTTAATCACTACAATTTCATACATCACATATATTTTTAATCTTTCTAAAACTGTTTTAAGTATACAATTTTTTCTTATTCCATGGACGTTGCTTATTCTTCTTTGGTTTTCACCCCCTTAACATAGGATTCGTCTATGTTTTTCATTTAAAAGATTATACCAAAAATATAATTCATAATTCCTAAATCTTTTGTAGCACTGACATTGGCCCACAAATATTGATCTTCTATTTATCATGTATAAAGTGTTTGGGTCTTATTTATAGATTTTTGTGCTCCTTACAGGTAACCTACTTCCACACTATTTTTTCCTATCTATTCTATCCATGGTGGTAGTATTATCATTACCTTTGTTCAGCTATACCTGTTTATATTTTGTTTTCAAACTTTCACTATTCATAATAACAAATTTAGAAACATTATTACAAGATGGTATAAAGAGTATATTTTTCTTCATATATTCTTGATATAGATCATTTAACTAAGTCATGATTTTCTTATCACATGTTAGAGGTATTTTAACCTTATAATCATCCATTGAACATTATGTAGAATTAGAAACCGTATCCTTCTTTTATGAGGTCTCAATATGAGGCTTATCGAAAATTGGACAACTAAACTTACAATTTTATACATTTCATATTGAGGATGATTTTATAATATTTAATCATAATCAACTTCTCTAAAAAATCCTTCTTTATTATTTCAACTTCCTCTTCATGCATCTTGACTTTGTTTTGTAAATAATATTCAAGTTCTTTTAACTTCTTGAATTTTTATTCCAATTGTAAATCCTTGAAATCAATGATGTTTTTCAATTTTTATTCAAGTGCATGGATCTTTTCTTACAGAGAATATTTGACTCTATATTTCTCATAAACTTATTTGAGCCATTTTTAGAAACTTATTTTAAGCTCCCACTTTGTTCCTTAACAGGATACAACCTATCTGGAGAGATTTAAACATTCTTAATTTTTCCTTATAAATCTTTCTCCATGTCATCTGCTTCTTCTTTCAGTTGGGTAGTTTTTTACTGTATACTTTGAAAGACTCCATAAACAAGAGAGTCTATTTATATGGGAACACAATTCATAATACCTCTTAATATATCAACCGATATATCTTCATAAGTCGTAGATCGATCATCATCACCACTTATGCTAGAATCATATTTTGGAGGAAATTTTGTACCATAATTTTCACATATCACATGATCAATTGATGTAGGAATTTTATCTTTATCCTTGGTGGAAACTTGAGCCACATGATCTTCACTTTACAAGCTTGATATGTCTTCATTGTTTCCAAAATATGGAGATACCAATACTTCCTCTTCTTTAGATAAGAGGGAAAACTTATTCATCTTTATTTTATCTTTATTTTTATTGTTCATCATGGTATCAGTAGATATATACTTCTTCCTAGTGATAACTGAATATTCACCAAAACTACACTTCATTATTAGGACAGGAAAGAATCTAAAATATTCAAAAGAGAAGAGTTGCAATGTATAAAATATTATAGAGGTGAAGCTTGGATCTGAAACCAATTGAGAGAACCACTTTGGGATATAATCAACACTACATGGGGTGAATTAGTGTCAGGAAATTATTCACCAATTATAAATTTTATCTCTTTTACCTCTTAGACCTATTGGGATCTTGATTCTCATATCCTGTTTTCCATATTGTATGCAAGTATATAAAAGTAGGTAAAAATGATACACAATATTTTTATAAGGTTCACTACTCCATAAGAGTAGATAGTCCTTGGTATGGTTTGTAAATAATCCAATACCAAAAAACTAATAGAAATAATCCTTTAAAAATGGTCACAATAAGTAGGGAATAACAATTCACTTGCATCACACTATATTCAATTGAAATTTCTTGTTTTATAGCTCTTGAATGGCTCTTTATACCACTTCTGAAGGTAGTCTTCACATTTTAAAGGTTATTTGTAACAATAATAAATTCTTCCACCAGATGATACTTATATTGGATTTCATATTATTTCTTTTGTTCATCTCTTCTTACATATTCACTTGTTACTTGCATAGTAGAGGTCAAAAAACTTTCCTTCTTTATAATAGAAAACTGAAAACTTCTCAATCTTCATCATCATTATATATTTTTTTTGAGAATATTGAAGTGTAAATTAGAAACCCAACTTAAAATTCCCAATAATTTATTAAAACAAAACAACATACAATGATTACACAAGGTGAAATGAGGTTTCACCAACAAAAGATTAACCGAGAATGACAAACATCAAAATAGAACATACCCAAAAAGAGAGAACATAGAAAATTGTAGTAGGAAAACTCACATCAAAACCAACAGTTTTTTTTATGATCATCATCTACTCATCGAATCTATCCTTTCTGATGTAGTCCATACAATTGCATTGTAATTCTGAAGCATCCACCAATGCACAATTTTTAGGCCCCTTAAAATGTTCTGATTTATAAGTGAAGTCCCATCAAGAAAAATCACCGGAATAGAAAAAGAACACTAAAAGACAAATGAACTCGCAACCCAACTACATTAAATATATTCTTGAGGAAATAATGGAAATAATTGATCCCTATATAATTCTAACTCAACTAAGAAAACAATATAAGATACATCAAAGCAACACTACAATTAACTTCATCACATGATCAAGTGCCAATAACACTAAAAAAGTATCCAATGTCCCTGAAATTAAATGCTATTAATCCAGATCAACTAGCACCTCAAAGAATATCTTGAAAACAAATCAAGATCATATGACAACATTCATGATATAACAACCACTAAAACCTCACATCACGATAAGTTTTAGAAAAGAAAAACACAACTGAAAACTAGACCATAAAGAATGCCCACAAATAGAAAAAATAAAGATAATAAAAATAGACTAACAAATGAAATCATTTATGGTTTTTCATAATTAAGTGAAAGGAATCAAATGTTCATCAGAATAGCACAACAAATTTTCAAAAAGGTAGCAGAACACATCAATAGTATTCTTAGAAAATTCACCAGAGTATGAGAATTATCCGAGGTGAATAAATTTAGGATACATGATTCTAGAAAGCCACATGAACTTGTAGATAGGAACACATGGTGTGATCCAAGGAAAATGAATAATAATATAACCAACTTCCTTGTTAGTACTAGTGTACACACCAACCAAATAATCACCAAAATAACTTGAAATCCAGACATCCTTCACACTTGAAGAACCATGATCATCTATGTTAGTAGTATACTAAAAAGAAAAAAAAACTAGGATCTAAAAATATAATCAGCTTCTATACAAAGAGAAATAAAGCTAAATCACCAGCCTCAAACATAAAACTAAGGAGTAAAAAAGTCATATGAAAACAAAAAATTGATTAAAACTACCAACAGAGAGGCATTGAATCAATATTGGAGTTACAAAAGAGAAATAAGAAAAGGAATCATTTCAATAGAGTATCATTGAAATTGAAATCATGATTTTATTTAAATTCTTCCAACATCTTAATGAGAATTCTATTTATGATTTGGAGGTAAGTATTGTAGAGATTTTACCATTCATGTATCTTTTGAAAACTATTGCATATTTCTCTTCTATCCAAGATTATAATTCATCACTCACTTCATCCTCATACTGATATGAATCCCTCACCACAAGGTCATATTCATCATCATTATTAATTTAATTAAAATTTTCTTTATCATGGGATACCATGAGATTCTTGGTAACCATTGGCTATGGGTGAATAATAGTTTTTTCTTTCCAAGAGGGTTCTAAGGATCCAGTGACATTTTTTCTCTCAAGGTTAGAGTAATATTTAAATTTTTGAGTCTTTCTAGATTTTTAAGTAATGTATCCATACGAATCAATCATTGAATTTTTACCTTTTTTAGCACTCAACTTTAAGTAGGATTAATCAATCTGAAAATCTTTCTCACAGTAATAATGCAATGATTAATTAGAATCAGAGTGGGAATTCTTATCATCCTCTTGTAAGGGTTGAGTAACATCTTTTATTAAAACATGTTTCTTAAGCTTGTTGAAATTCACCATATCCCTATCAAAATACTGAGAATTATGAGACTTATCCACCACTCGAGAGAGATCATTAGAAGGGGATGAGAGTTAGAAGGTCCAGTCAGGTTCTAGTTAACATCCTTATTAACATGATCTCCAAAATGTCCATAATAAGAAGTAGTCATCCCCATGCGTTCTCCTTTTTCAACCCAAATTGAATTGATCCATGTGAGGGGACATTCATCAAAAGGTCTCATTCGACATACCATTTTAGGATGTCCAATTTTAAGGTAGTTAGTGCAATAATATGGAATATTTTCAAATACAACCTCCTAGAAGAATCCAATATCACCATTTTGTATCCAAATTTGAGATGGTAGGGATTGATAAATTTCTATTTCTACATATATATCATAGAAACAGAGATTTGATATAGGTTTTTAGCAGTAGTATCTAATTTGAGGGGTTTCCCAATAAGACCAATGATTGAAAAAATTGCTTCTAGTTTAAATAATTGCAGTGGTAGACCAGGAAACCCTAACCAAATAGGGGTAATGGGAGGCTCAAGATTAGTGTGAAAATAAAAGGACCATTTCAAAACCTTCATGTAAAATCCACTGAAGGATCATAAATCCCTCATCCAAAGCCAATAATAATCATTTTCATACAATAATAAAAAAACCACATGCGATGAATTCAAAAGACCAATATGAAAGGCTGAAAAACCAAGAGTTTCTAGAGTCTTTATAAGGAAGAATAAAGAAGGAATATGCTTGTTAAACTTTCCAAAAAGAATAAATCATAGATTTAAAGTAAGTAACCTTACATCTTACTTTGAAAAAGATATCACAATAAGGCCCCTATGTTGAAATTTATTTGTTTCGATGCAATTCGAAGTCTTTGGATCTTCGTGAACATTCAACGATTGATCGTACCCAACAAAAAAGTCCGCAAAGGATCTATGATCTAAGTTAGGGTTTATCTATTTTTATCCCAAAGGAATTATATCCTAAGGTTCCATCCAAATATTTATCTTCTTATTCCTATGAAAACAGATATGCACAATACTCTCTTATTTTCTTATTCTTCCTTTCTTCTTTAGTGCTGAATAGACTACACTGGTTCTCCTTCTTCTTCACCTTATTCATAAAATACCAAATGATAATAAAAAATCTATTTGGTATCTGGTTGAACCTTTATTCTTACTTATAGTACACTAAATTTATGGTCTTTATAGAATCACAAAACTCCTTTGTGATCATTGAAATAATGAAATATCATCTCAACATTGTCACAATCATTTCTTCTTCGATACAATATCAATAGTGAATATAGTATTAGTTACTTCTTAGTGAAACTAAATATTTATCAAATGATAATTACACTACATTGAACATCACATTATCTCAAGTAGGTATAATATATTTTATGTATTTTTTCAAACTTTTAAACCCTAGCACATAATAATCCTTGTTATTATTTTATGTTCTATCTGTTTAACTTTTCTCAAGATCTTATAAATTTATGCTATGTGCATATGAATTCATGTATATATAAATGTACTCTTCCTTATTTATTTCTGTTCACATAATGATATATTCATGTTGTCTTACATGTTCATGAGTTTATTTTCATGCACTCTATTCTTTGTGCTTATTGAACTATCTTTCACAAAAACCCTAACGGGTCTCTATTGTTTTTGCATGCAATGGACATGTGTGAATCCTTAAGGTTCCTATATAATAAATTATTATAAGGATATAAAGTATCTCAATCCTTCATGAAAACCAATGAGGATTCATGTATGCATTCATTTTTCCTTCAGGTAACACAATGAGAGTATATTACTCAAGCATTGGATAATAGAACAGTTCACCGCAAAACACATCGAGAGCATGTTAAGATAAGTCAAATGTTTATGGTTTTTATTATTTACATAATAGAGTGAAAAATTATTCTTTATGATATAGATGGGAATGAAACTCCCCTTATTTTCATACCCCATAAGCTCATATAACTGTATTCCTATTCATATAAGGGAAACTAGGAGATTCTCTATTTTATGAAAAAAGGATCTCTCAATGAAATTTATTAATGAAAAAAAATTCTATCAGCCATGTATTCTATCATTTTATAGGTGAGTTTCACCACCTTACCTTAATTTATTCATCAAATCAAATCCAAAATTTTATAGTGTATAAATCAAAATCTTGAATGCCTAAAGATCTCAACATTTATCTTCCCCGAATATGTGTAACATGATGCTGAAAAAGCATATCCTTTTATTATGAAATAAGGAATTATTATTTATCATTGAAGTTCATGTTCATGAAAATATAAATTCATGATATTTTATATATCAAAATTTATCTATGCACGTTATATCTAAGAATGAACTTCACAACCTTGTTTTCATTCAATAATGAAAAATTCTTTGAGTAATCACCATGCATGAAAGATGAAGATTTAATTTCTCTAAACTTGTATTATTCTTCTCAAGATTTCAACTATGAAATAGTACCAATCTTGAATCTGATCATGGAAGTTTTTGACATGAAGAACTTTTATGTATAAAAACCCTTTGATCACCGAGAGGTTGAAGATGATGGCTCACGATGATTGGACAACAGGGACCCAATTAATTCAACAGAGTACGTTATATTAATATATTTTAATATGGAGGAACATTTCTTCATGGTATACCATCCAAAATTTAACTTTGGATCATTTGAGGAATTATTAACAAGTAAATCTTTTCCACAATCACTTTAATATAGGGCACTAAGGTTAGTACTCAGAACACATCACATACTATGCCCTCAAAAGCCGTGGTACACCATTGCGTGGTCCACAGACACTCTGCATGTACCATGATCACACCATGAACACTTCAACTTTCTTATGAAGGCACCTAATATGTGTCCATCAATCCTATTCCATTACCATAGTTGGCTGAGGGTTGACCCTACCCACCTAATTAGTGGCTGCGGTGTCCCATTGGTTGGATAGGCAGTTTTCCATTTTTTAATAAAGGACAACAAAAAAGACTTAGAAAATTAAAAAATAAATTCCATTCCATATGCCATATAAATATCACCATAAAATTCCAAGACTCTTAGATGTATTCACTTTTCCTAAAATCATCATGAAAAATAATATTTTTAATGGTCTTCATTAATTCATATTTTTATCCTTTTAGAATACCAATTCCAAAGAGCTTTTCAACATCAAACCATATTGATTCTTCACATATTCTTAATTTTTTTAAACAATGTTTCAAGTTAAATAACTTATTGAAACATGTTCTATACATTAATGACAGTGCCACAACCATTAGACTTATAAACTCAAAGTCTTCAAAATAAATTCCTTAAGATAATAAGACTTGTGTACTTTCTTATTTATCCATTCATCCAAGCTATATTCACTTTGTTATCAAGATTGGACATCTTGGATACTTCAGAAACTTCTTTATTTCTAACTTATTCCACATATTTACATCAATAAAATCTTTTCATTTTATTGACTACCATCAACAACCAATAGAAATCATTGACAAAAAATCAAAATCATACACAAAGTAGGATCTTTAGGATATAACCCAAATAATTAATGTTTTAAGAATACCCTAACATAGTTTATTCAATGATTAATAATTAAAATTACAAGGATTAAATTTATTACGGGGGGGGGTGGGGGGGGGGGTGGGGTGGGAAGAATGTAATGACAAGAAATTCCAGACACTGTAAAACCAATGTCATGTTTGATAACTTGTGTTATATACTACAACGAATGTTAAAAAAAAAAAATTTATTAGAATCGAATTATTAATAAATCTATAATAAAAGCTAATATGTTAAACCATTAAGAGATATTACCTTTGGAAGATAAATAGTTATTATTGAAAGATGTTATTTTCCATAAAAGTCATTTTCTTTATATTTTTTATTTTATTTTAAAATTGAAATTTAAAAATTATTGAATTCAAAATTTATAAAATAAAATTCATTTTTTAATTCCTCAAATAAAAATTAACTTATTATTAATTTTTTAGTTTTTTCTAAAAAGGTTGATTTTAATTGAAAAATACGATTTTTTTTAAAATCATATTTTTTTTGATTTTATCATTATGTAAGCATTTACTAAAAGATTAAAAAACATTTTAAGTAATAAAATATAAATTTAAGGAATAAAATTATGCATTTAAAATATTATTTTAACTTATAAATGTTATGTACAACATTTTTAGAACTAAATTAAAATGTTACTTTAATAAAAACTATTTTTGGTCTTATCTTCTAATTAAGTGTTTTGATGATGAAATTTAGTTTTGAATTGCTTTTAAATCCAAATAACTTTTATTTTTTTATAATAAACCATTTTATATCATAAAAATAAGTATATATGATAATATTATAATGTACATAAATTTATAAACTTTAAAATACACTTTTTGTAAAAAATTGTTTTTACCCGTATGTATGTTTATTTTGAAATTTAAATTTAAAACCATTAAAAATTTTATTTGGTAAAATGATTTTAAAATTTAAAATTATAATTTTCAAATTAGTTAAAAGGTATAATATTATTTTTTTTCATTAATATTATTTACTATGTTTAAAAATTAATTACCAATGAGAAAATACATTGGGGTAAAAGTGAAAAAGTTAAAATAAAAAGACTAAAAAACTCTATGATGTCTCAAAAATGGGTGTATTTAGAGAATATATATGCATATAAACTTACCGTACACTTTTTTCCATTTTTTATCCATTTAAATTTGAATAGTAACATTATATTATTGAAAATGTAATGGTTACTTCAAAAAGTACCCCTCTCATCACTTATAAAAAGGTAACACTTCTGCCACTTCAAGACTCACCTATCCTGTGAATTTATACTTTAAAACCTACCAATTTTATCCAAATAAAACCATTTACCAAATTACTATTCTTTCATTCACCTTTATTTTTCTTAATGCCTTCATTTTCAAGTATTTTTCCGAAAGGAAACTCAAGCTTCCAACATGAGTATTACTTTCACTTACTCTTTCATTTTAATCTATTACTTACTAAGTCATATATAAATTTATTAATATAATGATATAATTATAATTAATATAATATTTTTTAATTATATTAAATTAAAAACAATTATTCATTACTTTTGATCCAATAATAGAGACCAAAACATCGATCATGCGTACATGCAGACTACGACCTCTACAACGTGATGCAGTTCATTTTTCATCACTGTCTCTCAAGTATGGTATAAAGGATGGATTTTATAAATAAATATGTTTAATACGTCAAAAATAAAATTAATAAATTATTATTTTTCACATACCATCATTCTTTCCATTCATTGATAAATGGGATCATTAATTGCACGTAAATGCGGACTACCACCTCCACGAATGGAGAATTTCATTTGTTATAACCACACATCATTAATAGTTCATAAAATAGATTTAATGAGGATACATTAAGTTTATTAAATTTTTAATATTATTTATATGTCACATTATCATTATCTAAATACATCTACTTACTCATTAAATCATTATAACATGTTTCCATTTGGGTCGATTTAACCACCTATATAAATGATGTTATAAAGATTATGTTATAAATGATTATTGGATGTAAGAGAATGGTAATATCTCATAATAATTATATTTTTAATATTTTTTAATGATTCTATAATTTTTTTATTAAAGTTTAAAATATTTATCAATATATCTCCTTTCGATCGTTAAACATGTCGAAAACTAGTTCATTACGATTTAAATTTTTACAAGTCGTATTCATGTCTTTCACCTAATGAAAATGGGACTCAAGTAATAATTGGAAAAAAATTAATATTATATATAAAATTATCTAGGAATTATGAACTTGAAACCACTTAGTGATAATCAATCCCATCTTCATGAAGTTTTTATGGAACCTACAACTGAAAGTTCTAACACCCAATAATGAAAATAAACTATAACCAGTTAATATATTTGTAATATATGGTTATAAAATAATTATAAAAAGGTTAGTATTTTTATATTAATATTATTATATAAGTGATTAATATATTTATGTTAATTATACATGAGTTTAGAGAACATTTCTGTTAAGAAGAAATAAAGGTAAGAGTTTCTTTCCTCAAATTTTCACTCTTTATGACATATTTCTTATTATACACCATATTTTATTTATAATGGTGTATCTACTACCCATTTAATATTTTATATAATTATTATATCATTATTAATAATATTTAATGTATCATTTTAAATTATATCCTTCAATGATTTTTTATATGAATGTTTCTAAAGATGTAAGGGTTTTCTTGGTCTCAATTCTGATTCTTTAAGACATGTTACATGTTCAGCACCATGTTTCCTTTTTATGGTGTTCTATTGATTTAATATCCCATGAATAATCTATACTTTATTTTATTTTAACTCTTGTGATATACTAATCCAAATTATTTTCTTTTATTATAATTTCTTTTGACTTAAGTATTACCCAAGTCATAAGGGTTTTTGGTAACTCAATTTTCATTCATTGAGTTATGATCGTTATCATGAACTTATTTCATATATGTTGGGAAAATTTTCCCATTTTACTATATTATGTGGAATTATCTAATTGTTTACATGTTTACCACATAAAACCCTTTTCAAATATTTCATAATTCATGGAGTATGTTTCCCATAAGGGAGATTGATAGCTCAAATCTCCTTTCTTTGAGTTATATAGTTTTATCTTCCAATGAATTTCCATTGTGAATACCCTATTTTACATTTTTTTTATTGAATAGTGTTCACATCGATTCTATACATTGATTTATTATGGAAATTGTTAACTTAATAGTATTACCTTTATCTATATAGTGTAAATAGTATATTCTCTATTATCTTGATTGAATGGTATTTAGAAAATTACTAAATATATTTGGATACCTATTTATTTTCCATATGTATATAATGTTATAATTATTTATGGAATTATGAATTTTCTTCTTATATAATTCTATTTTAAAGGGATATGAAACCCATTATATTTCCATGAGTTCTTTTTGATACAATTATGATTTTTTTGTGGCACACATATGTATAGATGATTAGAGGTAGAGTCCTCTATCACACTATAATGTATTGGTTAAGGTTTTATAACCCATAAAGTAAAGATATTGGGTGTGACGATAATGAATATTATATATGTTAACAAGATTGATCATGAACATGATGTGAATTATCCACATTCATTAGATTGAGCATGAAAATGATACAAATTAGCTATGTTCACAATATTGAGCATGAACATGATGTAGAATTAGCTATGAACATAAGTTTGAGTGTGAAAAAGATAGAAAATTCACTAAGTTCATAATAATAAGTGTTAAAATGATGAAAATTTTTCTATGTTCACAATATTAAGCATAAACCTGATGTGAAGTTAGCTACGATCACAAGATTGAGGGTGAACATAATGTAGATTTTCTATTTTCACAAGAATGAGCATGAACTCGATGTGGTTAGATATGTTCAAAATGTTATGAATACCCATGATTCTACATATTTGATAATTCTATGTTATATTTTTATGATATTTCCCATGGATCATATTTATTATATCATGTTTCCACACTCTTTTTCTATGGTATATTTTGTTCTTTTGAGATTTCATGTCCTTATTCATGAATCATGGAAAAATATTATTATTATATGTCATTTTAATAAATATTTATCCCCTAATAATGTTTTCTCAGATACTTATGATATAACTATTGATTCCATATTGATAAGTTTTCCCTCATTGAGCGTTTGAGCTCACCCCATTGTTATGTTTTCAATTCACTATGTTATGAAGATAGGAAAAGTATTGAATTTATAGAAGGTTTTGTAATGTAGATAATATATGGGAGATGTTGAAGAATCAATATAGATAAATTATTTTCATATATAATAGAAAAAATTTCTAATTTATATAAAGAATATGAGTTTTTTTGTTAATATTCTATCCAAATTCTCTAAAACTCTAAACATAAAAGATCATAGGAATGTATTATAATGAAATATTTAGTTTAAGTCCTGTAATTGAGATGGTCACATCTACATGATGTTATAATTTTTATCATATTAGGGTTTATAAAATGTTATAGATTATAATATTATCGGTTGAGGATAATTTGGGAGTTATAAAGGTCATCAAAGTTTGATAAGTTAATGTTTATCCTAATTTCAAAGGTTTAGATAAACCTTTTTGTTAGTTGAGGTAATATCATTTATTTTCAGGTTAGGATAAGATAACTTTAGTAAAAACAAAAGGGATAAGTTTAAATGATAAGTCTATGTATAGGATAATATCCTGAAGTATTGGTAAAATAGAGATTTTGAGGTTACCCTTACAATTACATCCTGGTGTAGATACTATAAGTAGATGCAGGTTCTAGAAAAGAGGAACCTAGGGGTAATAAAACTAAAAAGTGTGCATTGGGAATTAACTCAATAATCACCTAGGGCAAGAAAAATAGGCATAACTACACAGTTGGTTTGACACTCCTGAGTGATACGATTTGGTAAATCACATTTTCTTTAATGATAAATTATGAAGTATTTGACTATAATTCTAACTAATTAGGTTATAGAACCTCATATTAAATGACCATGTATAATAAAGGGTTAAAAAAAGAGATTCATAAGTTGAACCAAAAGTATCATTTTTTAAATATTAAGGGGTTATGAGGAACTAATCTTAAGAATGATGTTTTCATATTCATATTTGGATATTATCATAACTTTTGGTTTTAGTATTTGGATGAAACAAGATCAAATAAATGAAGCAAAAAAAAAGAATGTATATAGAAAACCACAATGTTTTATAACTTAACAAGGGGGCATACTTAACTGTTTTATAATCCTTTTATATGCCTATTATGATGTAAAATGTGAGTTTCTTAGTGAGTTTTATATCTTAGTAGAAATTAATTCTTAATACTCTTAGTCATTTTTTATTAGCGAGTGATATTTATCAATGATATACTGGTATATTAAAAAAGTTATGAGGATTATGTGAAACATATAAGGATTTTTCTTTAGTATATTTTCTTTAAAGGTTTGGAAACATATATTAAATATTATCAATAATCCTAAAAAGTGATTTTATGAAAATGTTATATTCTTAGGTATAACTATTTAAGAACACATGATTGAGGTATAAATAACTATTTGGTTTAATATATTTTTTATGTTGAGATAGTAAAGGGTTGATTGATTTTAAGAGATTATGTTAGATAGTATTGGAAACCTTGGTATTGATAATTGATTCATGATATTTTTGTTGAAGTTCATAGCATTTTTAGGATTGTGGTATATATGGAATGGTGTGTGATTTTATACAATTTGAGGACTAAATATAGTGTTAATTTATTTAAGGATATATGATTTCTCTATAGTTTAATTTCATAGAGATTCAAATAGTTTTGGGAAAATTATATCATGGATAATATATTACTATAGTATATACATACTTGGGTATATGATTGTATGAATGAATAATGCTGTTTTAATAAAGTTAAGTAAGTTGATAATGCTTAAGAGAGTAAGGTAAATATCATATTAGAGTTTATACCCTAATTTATTAATATGTTAATAATACCCTCCCTTACATTCTTCAACAAGTGATAATTAAAATTGCAAGGTTGAAATTTATTTACAGGGGGTGGAATGTAGTACCCCAAAATTCTAGACCTTGTAAAATAGATGTTATTTTCAAAAACCTGTGTTACACACTACACCCAATGTAAATGAATCAAAACATATTATAATAAAATTATTAATAAATATATAATAAACACTAACACATAAAACCATTAAAATATATTACATTTCAAAGGCAAATAATTAATATGAGCCAATATTGAAAAAAGTTATTTTCAATAAAATTTGTTTTCTTTATATTATGCATTTTATTTTAAAAATTAATTTAAAAATTATATAATTTAAATTTAAAAAAATAAAATTTATTTTTTTAGTTCATTAAATCAAAATTTACTTAGTATGAAATTTTGAATTTTTTCTAAAATGGTTTCTTTTTAGTGAAAAATATGATTTTTGTAGAATTTTTTTATGAGTTTATCATTATAAAAACATATCCTAGAATATTACAAAAACTTTTAAGTAATAAAATGTTTATTTAATGAATTAAATTATGTATTTTTAAATATTCTCTGAACTTATAAATTCTATATCTAATTTTTTAGAACTAAATTAAAGTGTTACTTTAATAAAAATCGTTTTCAGCCTTTTATTCTACTTAAGTGTTTTTATGGTGAAATTTTCCTTAATTTGGAATCCAACTAATTTTTTTAAAATAAAAAATTTTATGCCATAAAAATAAATATCTATGATAATCTTCTCCTGTACATAATTTTTTAAACTTATAAACACACTTATTTTAAAAAATAGTTTTTACCCATTACATTTATTTTAAAATTTACATTTCAAAACCTTAAAATATTTATTTAGTTAAATGATTTAATAATTTAAAATAAGAGGTTTTAAATTATGTAAAATGCCCCATCTTAATTTTTTTCATTAATATTATTTATTAAGGTTAAAACTTAATTACCAAGGTAAAAGTAAATTAGGGTAAAAGTTAAAAATTTAAAATAAAAATCTTAAAAACACTCTAGGTTTTATCCAAAATTAGTGTATTAGGACAACCTAGATTCACACACACTTCCCCACCCCTTTTTTCCATTTTGTATCTATTTACCTTATTAATAGTAGCATTACATTATTAAAAATGTAATGGATAATTCCAAAACAACCCCTCTCATCACTTATAAAAAGTTAACAATTACACCAATTCAAGACTCACATATCCTTAAAATTTATCCTTGAAACTATACCAATTTTCTCCTCTAAGAACCATCTCCCACATCCATAAGATTATGGTCACCTTTAGTTTTCTTAAGGCCTTCATTTCCATGAAGTTTTACAAGATAAAACTGAAGCTTCCTATGTGAGAATTACTTTCACTTACTCTTTTCTTTTAATATAATCCTCACTAAATAATATATAACTATAATAACCCGGATTTCCTTGGGCCTTTCCTATGTGAAAAACTAGTGTTTAGGGTGTTCTAAGAGGCAATGGTAGCTCATTTAGAGAGTTTTCTAAAATCCAGTTTCGAACTGTCAGCATCATCATGTCAGTGAATCAGTATGAAAATGGGTCAGCATGTCAGTACATTGGCATCAGTGAGTTAGGGGCATCTGCATTGGTGGGTTAGGGGCCTCAGCATCGATAAGTCAGGGGCATCGACATCGGCAAGTCAGGGGTGTCGGAATTAGTGAGTCAGGGGCATCAACATCGGTAGGCAAGGGTGTTGATAGGTTGAGGTGTCGGTAGGTCATTGTGTTAGTATCTCAGCATCAATGGCTCAACATTAGTAGGTCGCATTGGAAGCCCATCTGTCGGTAGCTCGACATCAGTGACTCACCCATCGGTGATTCATTTCCAATTTTCCTACTTTTTCCAATTTCACCCCTCTTTCACCTTATTTGACACAAACCATGTTTAAATCCTTATTTGGGTGTTTTTAAGGGTTTTTTGAAGTTTATTAAGTATATATTTAATATCCTAATGTTCTATGGGATTTGAGATACTCAAACCATGTGATCTTGACCACAATCCCATGATTAATGGCTTTTAAAACCGTTTTTCCTTTAATATAGGATCTGGATCTTCAAAGTCAGGATCTTACCTTCCTAGTGTGTTTTTCATTACCACTCTGTGCGCCTAGAGACTTCCTCCCTAGATGAGTCATGCGCCTGTTCTAAATCCACTCCTGATCAGTTGACTTGGAGTTCTTTCTTGCTGCTTGCGCAATCCCCCGTTCTTGACGGAAAGAGGATCTTTGGTCGCCTTTTGTTTCAAGTAGGGATTTATTCTACCTCTCTTAAATTGTGCTTATTTCGGGGTGGGTGTACTAATGATTCCTTATGAAGAACAGGTGAATAATATTATTAAAACAAGAATAAATAATAAGGGAATATGATCAAAAGATAATGGGGTAATGAAATAATGGTCTGGGAGTGGTTTGATGTTGATCGACTTTTTTATTTGTTATCTTTGATTCCTTTATGGTTTTTTGGCTATATTCCTTATGAAAATAATGTAAATTGGTGTTATTTTCTTACACACTAGTGGTTTTATGCTTTTTTTGATATGGTGTTTGGTAATTGACCGTAAAATGAAATCTGCTTAATCACGTATACTTAGTTAATTAAATGGATTCCCTAGGGTCAAACCTACCATGTGATCACCCTGGTTATTTAAAGTGGAATTAAAGAACCCTGTTGGCTAAATTTTAATACCCTTGTATTGATGGTGTGTTCATGTGCTATGTGTTTTATGGGATTCTATCCTTGTGTTGGTTATGGGTACAGGGGTGGACAGAGGGGTTGGTTCTGTGAGAAGGGTGTGGCACGTGTGTGCAGCAAGGCTACGGTAAGTGGTAGTTGCTGTGGGATTTATGTGTGAGGATGTGTGGGTGTTATGTTGGCATCCTAGTTTGAGAGACTGATTGATTGTGGAATGGAGGAACTTGTAGGCAGTGGGCCTCCTTTTGTTTGTGTCATGGCCATCAGGCATCATTGGGAAGTGGGACTGCAATGTGGTTATAAACTTGTTATGTAGTGGGATTACATCAGTTAAATGTTAGGATTGTATTGTACAACTTTGAATAATGACAGTTGTCAGTGGTTGACTGAGTGTCTAGGAAAAAGGGGGTGTACAGTGGAACTGTAGGTTGGTTGTTTTTTGTGGTTTCTATGAATGGGTGTTAAAATGGAAATGATTTACCTTGGTATCTATTCCCTTGTTCAATATTATGCATGGTAGTTTCCATGGGTACTACTGGAGTAAATTAAAGTAAAACCCTTAATAAATGAATGAAAAGTGGTTAGATGAAAAAGGAGTTGGGGTTATGCTTTGGTAGTGGCTATTGTGCAGTTGTACATATATGGGTAGTAGCAGAAGTGGTTCTGGTGGGCTAGTTGTTTGTTTTGGGACTCATAAATTGTGATGAGTGTTTTTTTACTTATATGTATAATTTTTTTTCCTTGTGATTTCTATACACACCCCACCCTTGTTGAGCACCATGTGCTGAACACCCCTATTCATGGGGAGAGTGTCTTTCCCAACATCCTGATGAGAGGATGGATGGCTGGTTACTGACTTTATTCCTCGCACACTCTTCTGGGTTCTTACTACTCGAGCGTATCTAGGTAGACTGTAATGGATTGAGGATTACCATGGTCTAAGATATTTCAGGAAGGTTTGTTATGGATGATGGGATCAGGTGTTTGAGGTCCAGGTTTGTTTTCCCAAGTGTCTTCAGGATGAGACCATGGTGTCTTTGGGTGAGAGGTGTGGTATGGTTGTGGACCAGGTGTCTGTGGGTGAGATGTGTGGTATGGTTGAGGCCCAAGTGCATGCGGGTAGGTTGTGGTAGTGGGAATGCATTTTGGAAGAGTGGTAGCACCAAGACGTTAGCCATTATAAATGAGCAGTTAACCAGTGGGAAAGTGGTACGAGGTACCCAAATGTCGATGCAATTATACTACTACTCTACTTTACTTGACTTGCATTATTTGGTGAGTGTACCTTGGTGAGTATGGGTTGGTTAGCACTCCTTGGTAGGTGCTTGAGGTTCTACTATTTTCTCACAGGGGCATTAGTATGTTCCCCCACTTATGCATGGATGGATTTAGTTTTCCTACTGGGTATAATTGTATACTCACCCTATGTATGTAAAACTACTTTTAGGTTTCTAGGAGGACATTGAATACCGTGCTGGACTTTACCAACTCCGGCATTGGGATAGTTGCTGTTTTGCTGCTTATTCTCTTTTATTTTGGTACTTGTTTTAGTACTTAGATTTCATTTTTTTCACAGTTTACATTTGAACATGCATATGGGAATGGTTTTTGGATTTTCTTTTACCTTTACTTTAGTTTCATTTGGGATTTTACCATCTTATCACCTGATCCTATTTTCCTAAAAAGGGTAATGACTTCCATTTTGTGCGAGATTTTATACCCTTGGTGATAGTCACCACTCTGGGGCCTATTAAGAGTGGGACTTGGGGGTCATTATCTCTCCATCTTGAGTAAGGAAGGGAGAGACACTTTTCTGTCCCTTCCCTCATATTGAAGAGGGTGGGTTGTGACAGAATGGTATATGAGGAGGTTGAGGGATATGATGGAGTTTATAATTAGGAATAGTTATTATTTCATGGGAATGTAGGGAAACTGTGTTAGGAAATCTTGGTGCATGAAATAGGCCATGGTAGACCGGCTAAGACATGGGATTTTAGGGCCTCCTGTGATCCAATGCAAGGAATCTGGACCTACTGAACGACCAAGTGAGGCTATACTGATTACAGGGTAGAGACCCTAGGGAATTATAATTCATCATAATGACTCGTGTTCTTGTGTGTCTTGGGCATCTTGAGAATTTAAATTTAAATAAATAGTTAAAATAAATCTTAAAAAGGAAATTTCCATACTACTCAGGCTTAGGGGTTCTTGTTTACTTTTCAGCTATGGAACCAAAACATCGCCCAGATTTGGTATGATCAATTGAGGCCTAGTAGGATGAACAAGTTGATCTATAGAGGGTTGATCGAGAGGAGGAAGATGACTAGTGGTGAAAAATGCTTCATGCCTTCCAGCGGTAGACACCGGAAAAGTACAAGGGAAGAATCTCACACATGAAGACAGATAGTTGGAATGAGGAGCTGGTGATTGATTTCAGCTTGATCATGGCTCTAAAAGAGTACTAGGTTTCTCTATCAGTGATCTAAATGAGGGGAGCAATGCGTCAGGGGTGGTTGCTTTACCTCAGGGAGAGGAAGGAGACTGATGTTTTGTGGGATGACTTTGAGAAGGAGTTTTGGGTAGAATTTATTTCTTCCATGATGAAGGCCGAGAAGATATAGGAGCTTATCTCCCTCCAGCAAGGGAGTATTTCTATAAGGGAACTAGGGATCAAGTTCAAGTATCTCCTATGCTTCACACCATATCTCTTTCTGAATGAGTAGTCTCAAGTAAGATTCTTAGAGGAGGCACTCCGACCTTCCCTTCAATATGCCGTCACTCTCTTTACTCTAATGAAATACTTAGAGGTTCATAAGAATGCCAAGTTAGTGGAAAGGATGAAATCACTGGGAGGTGTGCCGCGAGAGTGGAGCCATCCAAGTTATTCTAAGGAGAAGGCTATTATTAGAAGGTCTCCGGTGTCAGGGCCTTCCAGTTTTCGGCTAGTGGGAAGTAGGGCTCAACAGTTCCAATTCCAATCTCCTGGTCCTTGCCCTTTCCCCATGGGCCTGGGACCAAGGTTATTTTTTTGTGGATGCCATGGAAATATTCAGAACTAGTTCCCAATTTGAGCACAGTACGATGGGGCTGGGAAGGTTCAACTCCCACCCTAGCAGCAGTAGTTGCCAGTCAGGCCCTTCCAGTGGTAGGGGCAGCGACCTCCCGCTCCACCGAGGGTAGATAGTGCTAGAAGAGGATGACCTCAGGGTGCTCCTTAGTGGCTTTGACCAGGGTGTGGTCGGGGAGGCAGTCAATAGTAGAGGGGAATGTGAGTTGGGTGTGGGTAGTTTTACACCGTCGAGGAAGCAGTTCTAGCAGGGCCAGAGGTTGTTCGAGGTACGATCGGTCTATTTAGTACTCTTGTGTGTTCAATGTTTGATTCAGGAGCTTCTCACTCCTTTGTTACACCTAACCTAGCCCATGCCTTGGGACTATACATAGACATATTTTTGTGCCCCTGGTGCTGAGCATTCTAGCTGGAGTCCAGAGTAGTTTTTTTGAAGTTTTCTAAGGATGTAGGCTGATTTTGGTGCTGCATCAGTCCATTGGGGACCTGTTTCTGCTACCGATGCAATCGTATGATTTCATCCAAGGCATAGATTGGTTGTTTTCTGTGCATGCTATTATCAAATGCTTCCGTAAGAGAGTTGTGTTCCTAGAAATGGGTGGCCAGCTCATAGCTTTCGTTGGTGAGCAGATTTGTTAGGTGGGCAGTCGGTGTGTAGAGCCTCTTATTTCCTTGCTAGCCCGACTATCAGTGGGATCAGCAGACATTTAGATGGTGGAGGTTCTTGGGGTTTCCAAAGAGGCTGTGACTCTACCCCCTTGATGTGATGTTGAGTTCGGGATAGACCTACAACGCAGTGCCCATCCGATTTCGATGGCTCCCTATCAGATGAAACCTTCTGAGTTGTGGGAGTTACGAATTCAGGTTGATGACCTAATGAAGAAGGTTTTTATCTAGCCAAGTGTGTCACCATGTGGTGATCTAGTCTTGTTCACAAAGAAAACAAATGGTGGTCTAAGACTCTACATGGACTACCAGAGACTGAATCAGGTGAAATTCAAGAACCGTTACCCTCTCCTAAGGATCGATGATCTTTTTTAATAGTTAAAGGGAGTATGTTGGTTCTCTAAGATTGATCTACGGTCTGGGTATCACTAATTGAGGGTGAAGGAGGGTGACATCCTGATGAATTCTTTCAGATGCAGGTATCGGCACTTCGAGTTTGTGGTCATGCCCTTCAGCGTTACAAATGCACCAACCATGTTCATGGGGATCATGAACTCTGTTTTTAATGAGTTTATAGACCATTTTGTCATTGTGTTCATCAATGACATCCAAATCTACTCATGGTCAGAAGAGTTTAATGCATAGTATCATAGGACTATCTTAGAGGTCCTCCAGCACCACCAGATCTATGGGAGGTTGTCCAAGTGCAAGTTATGGATGTGAGAGGTGCACTTCCTTGGACACATGGTGTCTTAGAAAGGGATAAAAGTGGACCTATCAATGGTCAAGGTGGTTATTTCTTAAGAAGCACCCAAAAATTTGGTAGAGGTTTGCAGCTTCATGGGTCTAACAGGCTATTATCGGAGGTTTGTACCTGAATTCTCTTGAATTTCAGCTCCATTGAAGTCTTTGAATAGAAAGGGTTAGGCCTTTGTATGGAGTGAGTAGTATCAGGTAGCTTTCAACTACCTGAATGGGAAGTTGGTCAGTTCCCCAATTCTTAGGTTTCCAGAGGAAGGGGTAGCATTCGAGGTGTTCTATGACACTTCTGGTCTAGCTTGGGATGTGTGCTAATGCAGCAGTGGGGGGTGTCCTCTTTTGGGTCTAGGCTGTTATGTCTTCACGAATGTAAATATTTCACCCATTATATGGATATTTCAGCGGTATTGTTTGTGCTAAAGTCGTGGCGACATTACCTCATCAGAGAGTGCTTTGTGGTCTTCACTAATCACAAGAGCTTGAGGTATATCTTCTCCCAGTGTGACCTGAACTTGCGGCAACAAAGGTGGATGGGGTTTCTCTAGGACTACAACTTCTAGATCTCTTACACCATAAGAAATGGGAACATGGTGGCCAATACATTGAGAAAAAATTCATGAAAGGAGGTTGTTCGGGTATCCACGGATGCTTGGAAGGTGATGGAGGAGTTGGCCACTTTACATCTTGATGTGAGAGTGGATGACGATAGAGGCTGTATGTTTCAGATGACAGTATAGTATTTCTTAACATGTATGGTGGATGATTATTAGTGGTAAGACTCAGAGACTAAAGTGATGTGTGATCGTTCTGTCCAGGGTGATTCTCTAGAGGGATGGTTAGAGGATAGTCAGAATCGAATGCTGTTCTATGGGAAGCTATTTTTCCTAGTGGAAATACATGAGAGAGTTATCCATGAGTTCCATATCTCACCCTTGGCAGTGCAACTAGGAGTTTCTAAAATTTAAAGAGGCTTAAAGTAACATTTTTGGTGGCCCGAGTTGAAGCAAGAGGTGGCTGAGTTTGTGGCAAGGTGCCTAGTGTGTTAGCAGGTAAAAGATGAGCACCGTGTTCCCAACAGTCTTTTGTAGACCTTAGACATTCCTGAGTGGATGTGGGATGAAATATCTAGGGATTTCATCATAGGATTACCTAGGTCTTAGGGAGGATGTGATTCCCTTTGGGTAGTAGTGGATCAGTTGACAAAATCGACTCAATTATTAACAATCAAGGAGTCAAGCGCAGTGGATGCCTTAGTGCAGTGGTATGTGGATAAGTTGGTGCGTCTGAATGGATTTCCAAGATCCATAATCTCAAATCAAGATTCAAATTTTATGTCACAAGTTTGGAGGGGATTACAGCATGCCTTTGGCACCCAGTTACGACTTAACACTTCTTTCCACCCTCAAACAGATGGACAGAAAGAGAGGACCATCGAGATGTTGGAGGACATGTTGCGGGTGTGTGTTTTAGACTTCTAAGGATCATGGGTACAACACTTTACCCTGGTAGAGTTTGATTACCATAATATCTATCACTTTACCATTGGTATGGCACAGTTTGAGTCTTTATATGAAAGGCCGTGTCGTCCACCAGTATGCTGGACAGAGGTTGGGGAAGTATCCCTTCTTGGACTAGAGGTAGTGTAGAGCATGACAGATAAGATCCAGCTTTTGTGTGAGAGGATGAAGGCTGCACATGACCTACAAAAGTCGTATGATGATCATAGGAGGAGGCCCTTGGAGTTCGATATTCGGGGCCATGTTTTCTTAAAGGTTTCCCCTCGGCATGGGCAGTGGAGGTTCGATAAATGAAGCAAGATTTATCCCAGGTTCATCATAACTTTCATGGTTTTTGGGACGAGTTGGAGAGGTGGAATATTAGCTGGAATTTCCAACACGGATAGAGAGGATCCATGACGTCTTCCATGTCTCTTAGCTCTTTTGGTATCTACACGATGACTCCCACGTCATTGACTATGAATAGTTGGATATCGAGGATGATGTGACATTCAGGGAGTGACTAGTAAGAATAAAGGATCATAAGGAGTAGGCTCTTCGTGGATGAACCATTCTATTAGTTCGTGTGTTATGGAGGCATGGTGGCCTTGAGGAGAGTACTTGGGAGCGAGAGACACATATGTGTGTCCAGTACCCAGAGTTGTTCTGAGTTTTTTTTTCTATGTTTTAATTTTGTGATTCATTTTATGATGAAATGCCTGAACTTGTTCGTTATTAGATGAATTTTTTCCCAATTCTCTGAATGTGTGTGAAAAATTCCTCACCGTGGGGATGAGAGGACCTGATCCATATTCAAGTTTCATTAATTTGGATGCGATTGAACCTGTGCAGGCGAGTCGGTGCCTCCCAAAGTTTATAGTATCTTGACATGGAGAAAAGAGATCCCTAATCCATGTGTATGGATAGTGTGACCTTTGGTGTTTGTGTGGTTGATTGGGTAAGTGGGGCCATAGTGTTTCCACAGTTTTTTCAGGAGATAGATATCAAGGAAGTGTTCTTGGATGTTAGGGTTTTCACTCTAGCTTTTAAACAACACAAGGTGGTTCATCTTTGAGAGGTATCTTATGGGGTCGTTGTTCGGAACTATCCTTTCCTAGGTTTGGTTTTAAATTCTCAAGGATGAGAATAGTTTGAGAGGTATTTTATGTAATAAACCATATTTCCCCGAGCCTTTCCTTTGTGAAAAACTAGTGTTTATGGTGTTCTGGGAGGCAATAGTAGCTCATTCTGAGAGTTTTCCAAAATCCAGTTTTGAACTGTCGGCATTGTCATGTTAGTGCATAGGAATGAAAATGCATTGACATGTTAGTATGTTGGCATCTGTGAGTCATGGGAATCGACATCGTTGAATCAGGGGTGTCAGCATCGGTGAGTCAGGGGCATCGACATTGGTGAGTCAGCGACATCAGCATCGGTGATTCAGGGGAATCGACATCGATGAGTCAGGGGAATTGGTAATGATAGGCCAGGCGTTGGTAGGTTAAGGCGTCTATAGTTTGTTACATAATTATCTCATCTTTAAAGGATCAATTTCTATTGGTCGTGTTGGTAGATCACCCGTCGGTGGCTCGACATCGTTGACTCACCTATCAGTGACTCACCCATTGGTGACTCATTTCCAGTTTTCCCAATTTTTTCAAAGTCATGATCTTACCTTTCTAGTGTGCTTTCTGTTCCCTCTTGGTGCACCTAGATACTTCCTCCCCAGACGAGTCATGCACCTATGCTAAAGCCCCTCCTACTCAATTGACTTGGAGTTCTTTCCTACTTCTCATGAAACCCCTGTTCTTAACGCAAAGAGGATCTTTGGTTGTCAGTTGTTTCAAGTAGGGATTTATTTTTCCTCTCTTAAATTGTGAATCATGCGAGGTGGGTGTAATAATTATTCCTTATGAAGAATGGCTGAATTATTTTCTTAAAACAAGAAATAAATAAGAAGATAATATGATCAAAAGATAATGGGGTAATAAGATAATAGGCTGAGAGTAGTTTGATGTTGATCAATTGTTTTATTTGTTATCTTTTATTCCTTTATGGTTGTTGTGGCCATATGGTTTTTGAAAATAATGTCCATTGGTGGTCTTTTTATGCACACTGGTGGTGTTCTGTTTGTTTTGATATGGTGTTTGGTAATTGGCGGTAACATAAAATCTTATTAATCACATATAATTGGTTAATTAAATGGATGCCCCAGGATCAAACCTTTCATGTGATCATCCTAGTTATTTAAAGTGGAATTAAAGAAACCCATTAGATAAATATGAATACCCTTGTCTTGATGGTGTGGTCGTGTGCTGCATGTTTTATGGGGTTCTAGCCTTGTGTAGGTTATGGGTACATGGGTGGACAGAGGGGTTGGTTCTATGAGATGGGTGTGGCATGTGTGTGCAGTGGGGTTTTGGTAAATGGTAGTTTCTATGGGATTTTTTTTTGGGGTTATGTGGGTGGTATGTTTGCATCCCAGTTTGAGATACTGGTTGATTTTGGAATAGATGGACTTGTAGCCATTGGGACTACCTTTGTATGTCATGGTCGTCGGGAAATGTTGAGTAGTGGGACTGCAATGTGGTTATGAAATTGTTATAAAGTGGGGCTGCATCAGGAAAATGTTAGGATTGTGTAATATATCTTTGTATAATGATAGTTGGTAGTGGTTGAACAAGTGTCTAGGGAAAAGGGGGTGTGTAGTGGAACTGCAGGTTGGTTGTTCTCTATGGTTTCTATGAATGACTGTTAAAATGGAAATGATTTACCTTGGTCCCTCTTCCCTTGTTCAATGTTGTTCTTAGTAGTTTCCTCGATTAGTAATTGAGTAAATTAAAGTGAATTCGTTAATTAATGAATGATAAGTCGTTAGATGAAAAAGGGGTTGGGGTTATGCTTTGGTAGCGGGTGTTGTGTGGTTGTGCATATAGGGGTAACATCAGAAGTGGTTCTGGAGGGCTGGTTTTTTGTTTTGGGACCTTTAGGTTGGGTTAAGTGTTTTTTACATATATGTATAAATTTTATTTTTTTTGTGATTGCTATACTCACCCCACCCTTATTTAGCAGCAAGTGCCGAACACCGCTATTCATGGGGGAGGGTTTCTTTCCCAACATCCCAGTGGGAGGATTGATGGATGGTTACTTACTTTCTTCCTATCACCCTCTTCCAGGTTCTTAACACTCAAGAATATTTCAGAAGGGTGTAATGGATTGAGTGTTACCATAGTCCTAGATCCTCCGGGAAGGTTTATTGTGGATGAGGGGATTAAGTGTTTGCAGGCCAGGTTTGTTTTCCCAAGTGTCTTTGGGATAATCCCCAAGTGTCTTCGAGAAAGAGGTGTGGTATGGTTGTGGACCAGGTGTCTACGGGAAAGATGTGTGGTATAGTTGAGGCGAAGGTGTGTGTAGGTAGGTTGTGGCAGTGGTACTGCATTTTGGAAGAGTGGTAGCATCAAGACGTTAACCATTAGGAATGAGCAGTTAACTAATGGGAAAGTGGTGCGGGGTACCCAAATGTCGATGTGCTTATACTACTACTCTACTTTAATTGACTTGTGTTATTTGGTGAGTGTTCCTTGATAAGGATGGAATGATTAATACTCCTTAGTAGGTGCTTGAAGTTCTACTGTTTTCTCACAGGGGCATTAGTATGTTCCCCCACTTGTGCACGAGTGGCTTTAGTTTTTCTACTGGGTATACTTGTACACTCACCCTACATATGTAAAACTATTTTCAGGTTTCCAGGAGGACTTTGAGGACCGTTATTGACTTTACTAGATTGGGCATTGGGATAGTTATTGTGCTTCTGTTTAGTATCTTTTATTTTGGTACTTTTTTTAGTACTTCAGTTGTATTTTTTTCACAGTTTATATTTGAACATGCACATGGGAATGGTTTTCAGATTTTCTTTTACCTTTAATTTAGTGTCATTTGTGATTTTAACATCTTATCTCTAGATACTATTTTCATAAAAGGGTAATTTATTCCATTTTGGGTGAGATTTTATACCCTTGGTGCTAGTCGCCACTCTGGGGCCGATTGAGGGTGGGACTTGTGGGTCATTATCTCTCCTTCATCTTGAGGAAGGAAGGGTAGGGAACTTTTCCATCCCTTTCCTCATCTTGAAGAGGGAGGGTCATGAACATAACCTTATTAATATAATCATATAACTTTCATCACTATACTAAAATTTCATTAAATTAATTTAACAATAATTATTCATTAATTTCCATCCACTATGAGAGTCCGAAATGTCGATCATGCGTACATGCGGACTACCGACTCCATGACGCGAATTATAATGGTAATATAATGGTAATATCATGTAATAATTATATATTTAATTTTTTAATGATTTTGGAAAGGTTATTATAATATTTAAAATATGTATTTATATATCCCCTTTCAATCGCTAAACACGACAAAAACTAATTCATCGTGATTTTCATTTTCACAAGCCATATCCATGTATTTCACCTAATGAAAATTGTAATCTATTAATCATTGAAACAATGATTATTCTATCTTAAACTATATATAAATTATAAACTTGTAACCATATAGTGATAATCAATCCTGTATTCATTAAGTTTGTATGAAACAAACAATCGAAAGTTCTAGCACACGATAATGAAAATAAACTATAATCGATTAATATATTTGTAATATAAGGTTATATAATAATTATATAAATGGTATAATATTTATATTAAGGTTTTTATATAAGTTATTAATATATTTATGTTCATTATACATAAGGTTAGAGTACATTTCGACTAATCATAAATAAAGGAAAGGGTTTCTTGTCTCAAATTTTCACTCATTGCGACATATTTATTATTATACACCATGCTTTATTTAGAATGATATATACTACCAATTTAATATTTTATATCATTATTCTATCTTTATTTATGGTATTTTATGTTCTATTTGAAATTTTATTCTTCAAGGTGTTTTGATCTGGATGTTTCTAAATCCATATAGGATTTCTTGGTCTCAATTCTAATTCACTGAGACAGGTTACATGTTTTGAAATATTTTTCATTTGTATGATTCTATATTTGTTTAATATCCAATTAATGTTCTATACATTACTTTCTTATAAATATTTGGACATACTAATCTAAATCAAGTTCTTTTCTCCAAGTGTCTTTTGACTCAAGTGTTACCCTAGTAATAATAGTTTTTTGTAACTCAATTTTTGTTCATTGGTTATGACCATTTTCTTGAACTTATTTCATATATGTTGGATAAATTTTTACCTTTTATTATATTATGTGATATTCTCTCATATTTTACATTTTTACCACATAAAATACTTTTCAAATATTTCATGCTTCATGGATCATGTTTCCCATAAGGGATATTGATAGCTCAAATATCTTTTCTTTGAGTTATAATGCTTTATATTACAATGATTTTACTTTTTGAATACCATATTTTCCATTAATTTTGTTGAATGGTGTTCAGCTATATTCCATACATCGATTGATTGGGGAAATTACTGAATTAACCACATACCCTTTATCTATACGGTGTAAATACTATATTCTATGTTATATTGATTAAATGGTATTTACCTAGAATGTTACTGAATATATTTGGATACCCATTTATTTTCTATAGGTATACCATGTTCTTATTATTTATAGAATTATGAATGTTTTCCATATATTATTTCATTTTAAATGGATATGAAACCCATTTTATTTCCATGAGTTCTTTATGAAATGATGATGATTTTTTTGGCACACATATGTATGGAAGAAGATGGGTGGGGTCCTATATCACACTGAAATATACTATTTTAGGTTTTATACCTCATAGGTAAAGATATTGAGTGTGAAAATGATTTTGATTATCCACGTTCACTAGATTGAGCATGAACATGATGCAAATTATCTATGTTTATAAGATTGAGTGTGGACACAATTTGGAATTTTCTATGCTCACAAGATTGAGCATGGACATGATGAAGAATTATCCACGTTCAAAATATTGATTAATAATAAGATGTGAAATTAGCTATGGGGAGTTTTCCACATACAACCTCTGAGTGGAGACTTCTCCCCCCATATCAAGGGCCTAGGGTTTCCCCTCAAAGTCATATCCTTCCCTCCTACATCATGGCCCGACCTTGATGACGACTGTCTCATCTCGGCACGACGTTGATGGGTGACAGATCCACATGGTCTAGATCCATTATTGGCTCGACAATAGCTTCATTGTGCATTACGGATTTGGGATCTCGCCTCGGATCTGGTGTGTTCGGCATCAGCTCCAATATGCTCAAAGATGGATTCGATGTTCCTAGATTTGGGATCTCAGCTCGGTGTCAGCGTGCATCGACTCCGCGTGGTTTGGATTCGGTATCTCGGGTCGGTTATGGATTCGTTCCTTTTGGATCTAGGATATCATTGTGTCTTGGGGTGCTTAGTGTCAGATCCGGTGTGCTTGATTATGGCTTTGGTGTGCCTTTGTCTTCAGGATCTCGTCACAGCTATGGTGTGCTCGGTGTTAGCTTCGATGTGATCATCATCGGCTTTGGTGTGCCTTCCCACTCTGAGATCTCAACCTGGCTTCGTCCTAGATCATCATCAGATCTGGCATGCTCCGGTGTACTTGGGGTCAGCTCTAGTTACTCAAAGGGGGGAGGCCTTGCATTTTGGTGCTGCTATAAGTTGTTTCTAGGTTTTGATTTGGTGAAGCTGTGATCTTGTTTGATTGGTTGTGAATTTGGTGGTATTTTGGTGGTGAAGATGGCATGGTTGGCTATGAATCTTCTGGTAAACTACTGGTTTATTGTTGTTGGAGGTGAAATGGATGTACTATTACGGAACCCAGATAATCTACAAGGTTTTGCTTCAGATGAGGATAAATCTGGTCATATTCAATGTGCATGACTTTTTAGATTTGGAAGATTGAGAGGGTATGGTGTAGCCTTCGGTACTGGGCTTGTGCATTCTTGCATGGGATAGCTTGCTGAGAAGCCATGCTTTGGTGGAGGCATTCCTTAATGATGTTGATGTTGGGTAGAGGCACTTCTTCTTAGTATTTTTTTGGGTTTCAAACCTCTTTTTTTTAAATTTTGTTAATGTCTTGATGTACTTGAAGTCTTGGTTTTCCCCTTTACCCTTAAAAGGGGGATTATCTAAAATTAATAAAAATATCATCCTTTGGGCCATTCAGTGAAATTAGCTATGTTCACAATATTGAGAATGAACATGATGTAAAATTAGCTACATTCAAATATTGAGCGTGGAAACAATGTAGATTAGCTATGTTGACAAGAATGATCATGAACTCGATGCTATTATCTACGTTCACAATGTTATAAATACCTATTATTATGCCTATTCCATAATTCTAAGTTATATGATTATGATATTTTCCATATCTCATGTTTATTATATCATGTTTCAACACTATTTTTCTACGATATATGTTTTTCTTTTGAGATTACATGCCCTTATATCATGACATATGCATAAATGTTATTTTTTCATGTTATTTTAATAAGATATTTATCCCTTGAACATGTTTTCTAATATTATTATGATATAATTATTAATATCACATTGATAAGTTTTCCCTTACTAAGTGTTTAAGATCACCCCTTTCTTATGATTCCATTTACCCATGTTATGAAGATAGGAAAAGAATGGAATTCATAGAAGAGTTTTTGATGTAGGGAATTTATGGGAGATATTGAAGACTCACTTTTCATATATAATGTAAAATTTTTCAATTGATACAAAGAACACGTGTTTTGTTAGTTAAAATATTTTCCTTATTATTTAAAAATATAAACCTGAAAGATCATGGGATTGTTTTGTAATGAAATATTTTGTTTAATTTATTTAATCGAGATGGTCACATATACATTCTATTATTGTCCAATTATGACCACCTCATCAGTATTGAAATATATTATATAAGATACATTTATATTTTTCAGTATTATCACCCTCAACAAATACATAACCACATATTGGTGGTATATATCATTCTCATTATATTATATATTTCTAAATCTACAAAAAACCCTAATCAAATCCCATGTAACCCTGAACCTATGTGGGAACCCTTCTAACCTTGATGCCGAACCCCAAACTGATCCCTGATGATGACCCTTATCCCCACAACCATGAACCACAATGGGGGACCCATTCTCCTTCTCTTGGTGACTTCCATCATCCTTCCTCACAACTTTGAACCCAAAACCTGACACCAACCTTGAACCCCTTCTCCCCATGACCCCAACACCCCATACTCCTACTTTCCCCTTTGCCTCTACCTGGATCCCCCAACCACTATCCATCCATGGGTCTGACTTCATCGGCCTTGCCTCCCCAACCTCTATGTGAGTCACTTACCTCTCCTCATTGGTCTCCATTCCCTCACCTCAATGGCCTTCACCCATGACATCTAACCCCCTTGATTGAAATAAGTAATATTTTTTTACTTTATATTATTTATGTTTTTCATATTGTATATTTCATGTAGTATTGGATCAACATTTTTTTTCTTTATGTTTTATGTTTACATTTTTCATGTTGGATCAACATTTTTTCACAAATTTGGAAAGTATTATCCTCTAATAATGACCTAACACTATATTAATAATTAGTATAAATTCATAATCATACATTATAATGGGATTAAATATTTAACCAATATTTATTACCATAATTAGTTATAATTAATTATTTTATATTTATATATCTTTATTTTTTTAATTATATTTTGCGCCCATTGAAATTATATTTATAATTATGTATTACTATTATTTTTTAATATTAATTATGAAATGATATATATTTTCATTATATTTTAAACCTACACTAATTGTCTTATTTTTTCATGATTTTTTTACATTAAAATAGTTTTCAGTATTCTAATCATTTTACAATATGTTACTAATCTTTTTAATTTATTTTTCATCTTTTAGTTTAAATCGAGTCTTCCTATCAATATAATTTTATAGAAGAATTTTTTTTCAAAGTAATGTTAAGAATATATTGTAATTGATTGATTAAAAATTTATATTTATATTTTTAAATATATTGGGAGAATAATGGAAATCCAATACATATGGATAATATTTAGATTAATTTACCATAAAGAAAACCTCAGTATGATAAGGGTTTGGAGTATTTTTTTGATTATGAAATTTCTAATCGATCAGTGGACATTAGAATAAAATTTTAGTTTCCTAATAGTAAATTAAAATGAGGGTTTAATATAAATGAATTATATAATAAAGTTTCCTACTCAATTTTTATATTGGATTTTCCATGATGGATAAAATGTTATAGAAATTCAAATCAATGACTACCCTATTAACAAAACACAAAGTGACCCACCAAAGGATAATTTAGTTTGAAACTGGATAAATGATAAATTTTACTTTATAGGATATAATGAACATGATTTTAATTGATCAATATAACCTTAAGTTAATCCTGATATGGTTAATATTTCTCATCACTTCAGTGGCCAAAAAAATAAGTTTTATGAATTAGTTGATGATTGAAATCAATAATTTTATAAATAGTGTGCCAAGTATTCAAAGTTGTATTTTGTACTCATGTTGCATCATATAAGTGTATTTTTGGAATTACTAAAAAAGAAGTGTCCATGATTTAGTGGTTTCTTCATGATGAATTTAGTGAATCTAAGATCTCTACATCATTTTATGATATGAATAAAGTCATCAACAAACTTGGACTTGATTATAAAAAAATACATGCATGCCCTAATGATTGTATGCTTTATTAAAATTAAGAGCCTAAAAAAAGAGAATTCATAATATTCCATACAAGTTGATAGAAATAAATGAAAAGTAGTGGGATTATAAATGAATGAAACACTATGAATAATTATAAGAATAAAACTCTCACAAATTTATTACATTACTTTCCTTTCAAACCATGCTTGCAAAGATAATTCATGTCATCTAAGGATGAATACAACATGAAGTGGCATGCAATGTAAAAAAGAAAAATTGACAAGACATCCCAATAATTTAATGTCATGGAAGGTATTCGATTCATTATATCTATATTTTTCTTTAGATCCCAAGAATGTACATTTGAGATTGGATTTTTATAGTTTTAACCATTTTAAAACTTTAAGTACTAATTATATAATATGACTAGTTGTTTTAATCCCCTATAATATAACTAAATAGATGTGTATGAATAAGAATTATTTAATTATTTCAATGATTATTTCAGGAAATAAAATTACAATAAATTACATTTATGTATACCTTTAACTTCTAATCAAATAATTTACAAGAATTATGGGATGATGGTATTGAATCATTTGATGAATCAATTAGAAAATTATTCAAAATGAATGCTTTTGAAATTTGGATAATTAGTGTCTAAATTGGACTAGGAAACATATACTTTTGTAAAACTCATACCAATTTGTATTTACTAGTTTTTAATTTTGACTTAAACCTTAATGATTACCCCATAACAACAAATGGTTCTTTATGTGTCATCATCAATTTCTTGATACATATCATAAATTTAGGTTTAAAAAAGTCACAATTAAATAGAGATATTAAATTGATAAATTCATCAAAGGTTTCATATGGTTTATAAATTTTTAGATAATTAATTAATTTCACTATAGTATTTAGAAAATGCAATTATTTTAAAGAAGAGTGGAAAAAGGTATAAGGTATAATATCCGAAGCAGTTGAAACAAAATAGTGGAAGAAAATGAATGTATTTTTCAAACTTTCTTATTAGGAGTTTAATTTTCCACAACACAATCTTGAAAAAATTCATATTGAGAATAAAATCAATGAAAATGTAATTTTTTATATTTCTTAATTACCAGAGTAAACAAAGGGATCACTTAAATACTCATAAGGATTTAAAAACAATGAACATAAAACATGGTTTGTGGGAAAATGAGAATGGAAAGTATCCTTTAGCTATTTTTTCAATTAATAATCATGATAAATATGTATTAATTCAAACTTTAAAGAATGTAGAAGTTAAATATGTATTTTCGAGTAAAATTTCAAGGTAAGTTGACTTAAAACATTGAAATTTACATTGATTTAAAAGTCGTGGATTACATATTCGGATGGAGCAGTGGGTACCCTTTCCATTGAAAAATATGTTACCTAAAAATGTAATTGTAATAATATTTGAGTTGTGCACATTCTTTCAAGATAACTATATAAAAAATATAAATCTAATTGAGTGTAAAAAACATTATTATATTATTGTGTCAACACTTCATCTTTTGGAGATGTTATTACCCCTTCATTTTTTACTGTCATGATTCATTTAATTATTAATTAGGTTGAGGAAGCTAAAATTGGTGGATTGGTTCACTATCGATGGATGTATCTAATTTAGTGGTATTTTAATATTATTTTAATTTTAATTGATGAATTTAATTCTATCAAATATCTATGTAAAAAAAATTAATATATTTTTTTATATTTTTTCAGTAGGTACTTAGATGATTTGAAATCATATTTGAGGAAACAAGCTCATCCAGAAGTCTCTATTGTTGAATTTTACATAGCTTAAGAGTGTATGAAGTTCTTTTCTAGGTATTTGGATGGTATTGAGACTAGATTTAATCACTTTGGATGTGTTGGTGACATTTCTGATAATTCTCATTCAAAACAACAGTCATAGGAATTTCCAACTATAGGATGAACAATTGGAATGCAATCAAAATTTTCACTGACTGAATTGAAGTTAATAATAGAACATTGATATATGATACTCAATAGAATTATTATATATTCATCTTTTTTAGAATTTAGATTTCAAACAAATAGATGACTAAGGGTTCGATCTTGAAATGAGACAAAATTAACAATATCTATTAATAAAGAAATTATCGAATGGTTTGACTATTATGAAAGTACATACTCATATTCATATAATTAACATGTTGTTATTTTTTTTATATTAAAATTAATATATTATATCTTCATATATAGGTAATCAATTTTAAGAATCAATTTGAAATTTCAAATGATTTTAAGTTTTTTACTCTAGGTCCTTGGCTAAGAGATTCTATGCCTATATTATTCATGGATTCAAGTTTCATACAATTAATCATGAAAAAATCTTGAAAACTAAGAATAGTGGTGTATTTACACTTACAGAAGTGGTATGCTATCATGAACCATCCCAGTGGGGCCCATACCATGACTCCCCAATCCCACCTCCAATAGACCAGGGACTAGAGACTAACACCAAATAGACATATCACTAACATGAGAGGCATTGCTTATGTACCTATATGCACACACACATATCCAAGAGTAAAATGCTGAAATGTAAGAAAAACACTAATAAACAAATGCATGCATACCACTATCCCAACCAACAGAGTATGACAACAGTAAATAAAGTAAACCGGTCTAGAATACAAGCCCACCAAAAGAGTCTGTAAACTATAAATTCAAAACTATAAACAAATAGGTACTAGGACTACTGCTCGAAGCCCTAGGAACACCTCATCCTGTCTGAAATCACAAAGCTCAATCTAGTCCTAATCCATCCTAGTTAAAAGGTCGCTCATTTTCACAAGACTCATCATGTGCGGGAAAAGCCCGTGCAGGGGTGAGTATAACAATACTCAGTAGGAAACCCCAAAACCACAAAGAAATACACAAAGGAAAGATACAGTCCACTCTACACAAGTATATTTCTACAAAATATAATAAAGATATCTAGATATACTCAAACAATACATGTAGTCTAGAGGTAAGTCACAACTACCACATACCACCACTAGGGATCTAGCTCGAGGATTCCACGAAGCACTTATTCGAGATCATGCACTCCCGGGTTCGATAGCACTGACAAGGTCTATCCAAGAATTTCCATTCATCAGGAAATATCATGAGAGAGATACACTAAAGATCTGAAGAGAGATACGATACATTAGATAAGGATCACAATCAAGGCTGTGGGGTGATACCAACAACTCCATCTGCAATAACCCGACAAGTAGAGGATAAATGTGTGATAAAGTTGGTCACATATATAACTAGATATCTATTTAGGGAACAAGGAATGAATAGAGGATCCCTCAATGGGTTTACAGGGATTCCAAAAACTCTATCAAGGAAGTCCTACTGAAGGGATCATAATCTAGCATATAGGAAATGATACACACCAACCTTCAGGGAAATGATCAAGGGAATGAACCCTAACGAAACATGTCCAAGATACGTTGGACAGGGGATCTAAGCCAGGTAGAAATGGATACATGATGTGTAGAATGGTCACACACCATTTCCCTTGACCCCAAGTATTGGCCGTGTACAACGGCCTATTTCAAAATAATATATTATGTATAAAAGGGTATACAAGGTGTGTACAAAGGCTTACACAATGTTTCCATTCATCCCCACCCCCCGTGTTCCCCAGTCATGTTTCGACACACGGTTTCAACCCATATCTGCCTTCCCATGTACCGGTACATGAGGTAGCCCATATAACTGGCCTAGGTCTGGCTGCATGGTGGAGTACATGCCCTGTACTCTACCCAGTGTCCATGTATCCTCCAAGATACACGCCGAGTCCAAAGGAAGGTCCCATATGCCATGTGACAGGTGTCACATGCTGTGTGACACTTCCTTTTTGCCCGAAACCCTATGCACCACTAAATTGGTCCCACACACTGTGTATTATGAGATACACACCATATTCAACAAGATTTTCTTGAATCCCTAGATCAAATTATAGTCATCTTCTTCATCACACCAACCACTATTATAGCCTCACCTCATTAAGAAAATCCATATCCATGGTCTTCTAGTCACACCATCACTAAATCAGTAAGATTCAAGCCTTCAGTCCACCTGGGAATCGAAATCATCGTCGCTCTTCATTTTCAAAAAAGAACAAGAAATCAGCACCCATCATTGTTTGACCCGCTTCATCAACCACCATATCACCTATTTCAAGTCATACTATTTCCAGATATATGATTTTGGATCATTGCACTAAAAATCAAAGGTGTAATGACCATCCATTCATAACCTTGTGAAGAATGAAGAATGCGCGAGGACAATTAGGGACAAATTCACATAGAACAAACTTAAGGAAAGAACATTTTTCCATTGTTTAGTTCATCCTCGATCCATTACCATAAAAATTATCATCAATCTAAAATCAAAACAATAATCATAATCATCCCCTAAATCAAACCCGAAATCAACCCATCCTGCAAGAATGATCAAACCGCGGGTCAAATTGTTCTTGAGTTAATCAGCGTTCATCATTGAATCTATGAATGTGAAAGAATGAATTGAAAACACATGACCTACCTCAAGTTTGTATTGATCATTGATGGACAATTAAATATTTTGGTATTTTCAAAGAATAAATTTTATGGCTGAGTGAGAACCTCACAAAATTCAAAACACCAAATACAAAATTCAAACAAAAGCACCCGCCAACCGCTTTCAAGCAACACCAAGGATTCAAATTTCAAAAATACGCATTTCAAATTAAAGTTGAAAAACATCAATTCCTCAGGCTGCAAACTGCCTAGAGTCGCACACCCTGACTATCACCTTCCCCAATCCGTATCACTGCATAATTACTGTTGAATGGAGGAACCAAAACGGAACCCATTGAACATAATCAACCATGAACGTGGATCCATCGACCACCACGCCAGAACCACCATCACCGAACTGAAAATTACATAGTAATGAAAAAACACCAGAACTCGGAACCACCACCAAGTGAAGAACTTCATACCACCACCTTGACCCGGGATGTAAATAGCACGCAAAACCAGAATGAAAGAAATCATCATCATCATCATCAGGAAGAGTCACAAAAAAAACCACGAACCAGACAATTCGAAACCAAATTCAAAAGGAAACCCCCAAAACTGGAACCGCAAAACATTGGCCACACACCAACATAGTCATCACCGCGGGAGAGGCACCACCACCCAGCGACGCTGTGTGGATAACCATGGAATTTCTATAAAACATATTTATTAAAGGCTTTCAATCATTTCGTCAGTGAATTTGATAAATAAAATGAATATTAAATTTATTTTATCCTTTAAACGTCCAAAAACCAACTTTCATAACTGTCATGCACTGACTGATGTTAGGCCTCACCTAAGGTAAATTCACTACTCTGAATGCATTGGTGCCTTTGAATTTATAATTCAGGCACCCATTTAGAAGTTATTCCACATTTTTAGTAAAACCACTCACACACAATATTTAATATATTTCAAACATTTATTCCAAGAATACCGGGCCTTATAATCGAACACCGTATCAGCGCCTAGTATCAAATTAATTCCATATAATATGTAAGAATAATACATAGAAAATCTAGGACAATAAATTCTCCCCACCTTAGGTATTTATTTTCCTAAAAATCCAAAACAAAAGTCTACTAAAAAATATGTGGGTAATGTGCATGAATCTAAGCCTCATGCTCCCATGTGATCTCCTGAAGATTCCCATGCTGCCACCGAACACACACCAAGGGAATCACTCACCCATGATGGATCCTCTCCCATAAATCCTCAATATCCATTGGGTACTCTGTAAAAATCGCTCTATCCTCGACGTCTAGCTCACCCGAGTCGATGACGTGTGATGGGTCATGCACGTACCTCCTCAGCTCCAACACGTGGAAGGAGTTGTTTACCCAGTGCAGTTATAGTGGTAGATCTAGGTAGTATACCACCTCTTTAACTCTATGTAGTATCTAAAAAGGGCCGATAAACCTCAGAGATAACTTACCACCCTGGACAAATCTCCACGACCCACAATGAGGTGAGACCCGAAGGAACACATGGTCTCCTTCCTCAAACTCCGAAGGCCTCCATATCCTATTGGAATATGACTTATACCAACTCCGAGTAGTCATCATCTTCTCTTTGATGATCTTCACCTTCTCATTAGTATCTTTCAATAACTCTAGGCCCATGAGTGTTGACTCTCCTAGGTCAGTCCAGCAAAGTGGTGACCTACAGGGTCACCCATACAGAGCCTCGAATGGTGCCATATAAATGGTGGATTGGTAGATGTTTTTGTATGAAAACTCCACCAATGATATGTGATCCTTCTAGCTACAACTGGATTCCAACATGAAAGATCACAACATGTCCTCCAGTACCCGAATGGCCCTCTCCATCTGGCCATCCGTATGGGGATAAAACAATGTACTCAAGTGTAACTGAGTCCCAAAACCTCCTGTAATACCTTCCACAACTGGGATGTGAAATGAGCATCATGATCTGAAACAATCATCAATGGAAATCTGTGAAGCCGAACTATCTCCTGCACATAGAGGCGTCCCAATCTCTCTTCTGAGCTCTGCTCCTGGATAGCTAGGAAGTGGTCTGACTTGGTGAGTCAATAAATGATCACCCATATGGAATCATGTCCCTTTGATTTATGTGGTAAACCCATCAGAAATCCCATGGATATACCATCCCACTTTTACTCTGGCACATCAAGGGGTTGATCCAAACCCATTGGAACCTGGTGCTCAACCTTCACTTGCTGACAAGTGAGGCATTAAGAGATGAAATCAGCCACTCCCTTCTTCATTCCTGGCCACAAAAACTGACATCAATGGTCCAAGTAGATCTTCGACACACCTTGATGTACCACCAAAGGATAAGTATGAAACTCCCTTAGAACGTCCTCCCACAACACCACTGGTACAACTGTGCATCCTCTGAAAAGAATAACGTGATCTTCACCCTTCGAATACCTATCAATAGCATTTCCTATGGATATATGAGCATGTAGAGTCTTGTAGTCTATATTCTAAAGATATGCCTCCCTAACTCGCTGTAAGAGTGTAGGGGTAACAACCATCTTCTGGAGATAAGATCCCCCATCTCTATCCACAAAGGATAACTGTAATGAGGCCAACTTCTCTAAAGCCTCATCCAGAAACTGCGAACTCAATCTCCTGCTGAGAGAACTTGCCACCATGTTCCCCTTCCTAGGAGTATAGAAAATCCCAAATTCATAATTCTAGAGGAAATATAGACTCCATATTTATCTCAAGTTTAGATAATTTTGAAAGAATATATAATTTAGACTCCTGTGATTAGAGTATATGATAAAATGACCGCCCACTAGGTTGCCACATCTTCAATGTGAAGACTATCACTTCCAACTCAAGATCATGGGTCACGTAGTTATTCTCATGTGGTATCAACTAGTGTGAACCCTAGGAAATCAATTCCTAACTCTATATAAGGACACAAACAAGTTTTTTCCCTAATGCATCATAGAATACTACGTACTCGACACCCTCCTCCAGCAATCTCAAGATTGGGGCACTCGTAAAACTCTACCTCAACTGCTAAAAATAATTCTGGAACTTCTCAATCCACATGAATGGCTTACCATTTCTATTCAAATCTATCATAGGTGTAGATATCCTATAGAAATTAGAAATGAATCTTTGGTAGTAGCTTGGAATCCCAAGGAAGATCCGCACCTTCATCATGCTCCTAGGGGGCTCCCATGCTAACACTGCCTCGACCTTGTCCAAGTCCACTACCAATCCATCTACTAAGATAACATGTCCCATAAATGGGCCGCCCGAATCTAGAACTGACACTTCGAGAGCTTCCTATAAAGCTGGTGATATCTGATTATGTCTATAACTATCCGTAGGTGTCTCACATGCTCCTCCTCAGAAGCCGAGTACACAAATGATATTTACAATGAAGACTACCACAAACCAATCTAAGTAAGGCTAAGAGATATGGTTCATGAGTCCCATGAACACTGCTAAGGTGTTTGTTATGCCAAAGGGTATCAACAAGTACTCATAATGACCATATAATCATCTGAAAGTTGTCTTAAGTATATCCTCATCCCATACTCATAGCTAGTGATAGCCTAATCGAAGGTTAACCTTCGAGAACCATCGTGCCCCTCTCAGCTAATTGAAGAGGTCATTGATCCTCAATAGTGGATACTTTCTCTTCACTATCACCTGGTTCAAGTGTCAAAAATCCATGCACAACCTCAAGCTCCTGTATTCCTTTTTGGAAAACAAAACTAGGACCACCCAGGGTGAAACACTGGGTCTCATGAACCCCTTCCTCTACAAATCCTCCAACTACACCCTCAGCTCGTGAAGCTCTATGGGAGCCACCTGATATACTAGTGAGGATATTGGTGCCGTACTGGGGTGAAAATCAATACAAAAGTCTATCTCTCATCGAGGAGGTAATCCTAAAACATCTTTAGGGAAGACTTCCTCATACTTCACCACCAATGTTGGAAACTAGAAGCTCATGACATCTGCTGCCTCGAGGATCAAGCTAGCCAAGTGATGACTGATCAACTGTACCCTCCTATGTATGAGTCCCTCATATGTTTCTTGAGTCTCCTTTTCACTAATAAGGGAAAACCTCATTCCATCACCATGTACACACCACACCCTTCTACTAAAACAATCAATCTGTGCATGGACCGAAGATAACCAATCCATACCAAGAATGATGTCATAAGGACTCGATGCTGCCACCAAGAGGTTCGAACCAAAACTCTTGCCTATAAGGGTAAGGTCACACTATTGGAAAAGATGTGTGATCATTGAGTCTCTTCCTATAGGTTTCTCTAAGATTAAGGGTCGATTCATCAGTTCTACAAGAATCTCAAGGTCTTGTACAAGATACATGGTGAGAAAGGAATGACTAGAACCCATGTCTATCAGTATAATAGATAGAGTATAAAAGACACAAATCATACCTCGAGTCATCCCTGGAGCTTTTTGGTCATAATCCTTGACTGCATACAGTTGTATTCACCCCTATCCTCCAGCTACCTCAGCTTGGCGTGGACCTCCTGGGGGTGGTGGTGGTAAAAAGTAAAAATGTTGACCCCCTACCACTGCTCTCCCAGCTCCTCTTCCACATTCTCTACCCTACAGATCTGCCTAGTCTTACCTTTTCCTTTACCTTGGTGGTCCATCCACTGTCTCCCTATCAACAACATGGCGAGTTGGACATATCTCTATCGAGATTCCCCCTGATGTCGCTTGAGTTGCACCGCCTCTCCCTCGGATGACTAGTTCCACTCTATGAACCCTGAATTGCAGATCCTCTATCTTTTGACCACCTCCTAAAATATATCCCACATCTGGAACCCATAGAATGACATTATCTCCCTTCCGCTGAGGTCTCTACACCTACCTATCGACTGCTAACTAACGTCGGAAGTCTCTGCTCATCCAAGAAGCTCTCCACCACCAAATCTCACTCAAGTACCTCAACATAAGTAAGAATGCTCAGAGGAATAATACTAGATCAGATGTCTCCAAGAAGACTTCTCTATAAGGTATGATCCCTGAAGTACTGATCTCTGACCATATCCATCAAGTACCTGGAGATGTTGGTAAACTTCAATGAATAATCAAATATTATCATACTGCCCTCCTGGAGCTGAAGAAGCTCCTGTATACGCACAACTCTTATCTTAACTGGAAAAAACTACTATCTGAAGAGGTGCTCAAAATATATACATGATAGGGTCACATCATTGTGAGTCTTTATAGAAAAACTCCATCATTTACCTACTAATCCATATATAAGGCTCACTTCCAGGATCACCATATGATCGGTTGGTGTCCTGAATAGTTGAAAAACTTAGGTCACCGCCTCAAGCCAGTATATAACCACCTGAGGGTCAGGCTAATCTTAGAATATGTGGGGTATCTATCTCTGAAACTCATGAAGCACACTCAGCCTATGATACTCATCTGATGTTACTATAGGTACCACGGGTAGCTCTATAGGTGGAGGTATAGTTGGTGCACCACATGGAGGTAACATCTGGGAAAATGGTACCTGTACTGAAGAATCCTCACTGAGGGGTTCATCCTCATGATTGAGATGCTGGATCTTAGCTGGTATGAATCACAGATGCATCCTGTAAGTAAACAAGATGTACCACAGTCAATGAGTATATCTGGATAGCTGACTCAATAAGGACATGGAAACCACAAACCATTCCTATATGATACATGTACCATTTTTTTTCCTACAACCAATGTTCTCATGTACCGAGTCAAAAAGAAAGTTATCAGAGTCCTAGTGTATGAATACGTCATCCTCCACACCAACACTGGAGTCCCTAGCCTGAAATTCAAACCCAAAACACTTAACATTGTTGCCACAAACCAATCTCACAGACTCCTAGTCCTAAAGTAGAACTAACCCCTTTGATACCACTCTATCACGACCCATCCCAGTGGGGTCCATGCTGTGACTCCCCAAGCTTGAATCCAATAGTCCAGGGGTTGATGAATAGCACTCAGTAGGAATATCACTAACATAGGAGGCATTACCTATGTAACTGTACACACACACACACACATCTCTAGGCATAAAATGCTGAAATGTAAAAAAAAATCACTAAGAAACAAATGCATGCATACCACTATCCCAACCAAGAGAGTACAATAAAAGTAAATAAAGTAAAGTAAACCATGCAAAAATACAAGCCCACTAAATGAGTATGTAAACTATAGAGTATAACCTGTAAATAAATAAGTACTGGGACTACTTCTTGAAGCTGTAGGAACACCTAGGCCTGTACAAACTCAGAAAGATCCATGTAGTCTTGGTTTGCCCTAGACTCCGTCAAAAGGTCACTCATCTATACAAGACATGACACGTGTAAGAAAAACCATTACAGGGGTGAGTATAACAATACTCAGTAAAACACCCCAAAATAAAAAAGCAATGTAGAAAGGAAAGATACAGTCATCTCTACATAAGTATATGTCTACAACATATAAAAAGGATATCCAGATATACTCAAATAAGACATGCGGTCTAGAGGTAATTCACAACTACCTCATACCACCACTAGGGATCTAACTCAAATATTCCACAAAGCACTCATCCTGGAGCATAAACTCCTGAGTACAATAGCACTAGTGACGTCCACCCGAGAAGTACCGTTTTTCGAGAAAAGTCCTGAGAGAGATACACTGAGGATATAAATAGAGTTATGATACACCAAACAAGGATCATAGCTCGGGACATGGTTTGATAACAACAACTCCATCTATAAAAACCCACTAAGTAGAGGATCAATTCCTAGTAAAGTTGGTCATATCTATACCTTGAACTCTACCTAGGGAATAAGGAATGAATAAAGGATCCCTCATCAGGCCTCATGGGGGATTCCAAAAACTCCATCTAGGAAGTCCCGCTGAATGGATCATACTCTAGTGTGTAGGAAATTATACATACCAACCTTCAGGGAAATAATCAAAAGAATTATCCCTAACGAAACATATCCAAGATATGGTGGGAAAGAAATCTAGGCCACATATAAATGGATACAAAATGTGTAGAAGGGACACACACCGTGTCCCTTGACCCCGAGTAATGCCGTGTACAATGACCCATGTCAAAAGAATATGTCATGTATAAAAGGGTATACTCGGTGTGTAGAAAGTCTTAAATGTCATGTCCATTCATCTGGGGTCCCCCTGTGTTCACCGACTATGTGTCAGTACATGGTGTTAACCAGTGTCCGCCTTCCCCTGTACCGGTACACAGGGTAGCCTGTGTAATTGGCTTGGGTCTGGCCGTGTGGTGGAGTACTTGTCGTGTACTCCCCCAATGTCTGTGTATCCTACAAGATCTACACCGAGTCCTGAGGTAGGTCCCACATGCCATGTGACACTTCTATGTTGCCCGAAACCCTAGAGATTACTGAACTAGCCCCACACGTCTTGTTTTCTGAGATATACGCCGTGTTTTTTAGGATTTTCTAGAATCCCTAGTTCAAAACCCGATCATCTTCTTCATCACGCTGGCCTCTGTTCCAGATGTACCTTGTCAGGATACTTCAGATCTGCAGTCATCTAGTCACACCATCACCAAATCAACAAGATTCAGGCCTTCAATTCTCATAGTAATTGAAATCATATTCGTTCTTCGTTTCCAATGAAGAATGATAAATTGACACCCAACATTGTCCGATACACTACTGAAACCACCGTTTCACCTCTTTCGAGTCATACCGATGCCATATCTATGATTTTAGATCATTGTGTCGTTAATTGAAGGTGCAAAAACCATCCATTCCTAACCTCGTGAAGAATGAAGAACGTGTGAGGATAATGGGGGAAGAATTCACATAGAACAAACCCAAGGAACAAACCTCATCCATTGTTCATTGTGACCTTGATCTATTCCTATTAGAATAATAATAAAGTCAAAATTAAAACAATAATCATAATCTTCCCCTGAATCAGACCTAAAATCAACCTATCCTGCAAGAACGATCGAACCACGGGTCAAATTGTTCATGGGTTGATCTGAGTTCATCATTAAATCTAAGAATGAGGAATAAGTAATTGAAAACACATAACCTACCTCGAGTTTGGATTGATCATTGAAGAAGAAAAATTTATTTTCCATCTTCGATGAGATCTTCCAACTCCACTGGCTCAATGACCCATGATCCGCTCGATCCGTCGTCGTTGTTTGTCAAGAGGTTCCTCTAAGGACCCCTCTCCAACGATTCTAGAGAATTATAGGGTTATGTGGATAACCCTAGAATTTATGAATAACAACCTTCTTAAAGGATTTCAATCACTGCATCATCACAACAGAGAAATAAAATAAATATTAAATTTATTTTATCATTTAAATTTCTAAAAACTAACTTTCATAGCCGACCCTTTCCAGCTGATGTTAAACCTCCCCTAAGGTAAAGCCGCTGTTCTGAACGCAATGGTGCCCTCAGATTTTTGATCTGAGAAACTGTTTAGAATTTATTCTAATTTTTAAAGAAAAAACACTTGTGCTTGCTATTTAATTTATTTAATATATTTTAAACATTTATTCCGGACATACCAGGCCTCAGAATCACACGTCATCTTAGATCCTGGTCTCAAATGAATTCCACATAATATTTAAAAATAATACACACAAAATCTAGTACATTGCATATAATTTGGAAATATGGTTGATATTATAAATTTAAACTATAATGGTCTATTTTAAATGGTTTTATTCAAATGAAAGAAGGTCAACATTGATAGGGGTATAATGAAAGATTCATCTCATTTTAATTTTTTCAACTTTTCTTTGTTGATCCATACTTGTGAGTGTGAAGAGAATGATCTATTTATCTTGGATTCACAGATGAATATGGTTCATTATATGGATGATGAAGTACATGAATGTTGGAGTGTTGTTTTACACTTAAAATACATATACTTATATGACATGGGTGATTAATCTCAATTAGTATTTTGTGATAGTGAACCTCATTAAACAAAAAACTTTCAAAATTTTTTCCCTAACAATATTAAAGAAATAAAACTTAAAATATAGGGTGAAAATGAAGTACCCATCTCAATGGAGGTTGATAAAAATGAATAAAATAAAGATAAATATAATTAAATGTATAAATTGATAATGAAAATATATTGAAATTTTACATATGTAAATGTTTCATACTTGAATACAATTTTTTTTATTTTTTTTATTTTTGGTATAAATATTTTAGTTCTATATTTATTTTACATTGAATATGTTCTAATATATTTAAATTTCAAGAATGATGATAAAAAAAATTTAGATCCTATCTGATCATCATCTCAGAGCACACCACCTTTACCATCACCTTCAGTGGATCTGAGTGATTCCACTATACCAGATAATTTTAGTGAGCCATAAACTTCCCTAGATGTCATTGGTAGCTCACCATATGATGCACCTTTGATTATGGAGTAGTTAGACATTCCTTTATCTATGAGATATTAGTGATTTACGAATATTTTTATGTATTTCATAATTGAAAAATCTTTATATTTTTATTAATTTTTTAATTACTTTGTCAAAAAGATAAAGGTAATAATAGGAGGGATAAAAATATGAATAAAACATATATATGGGACCTGGAAGTCCTTAAAATTATCATTCCATTTGATGAATCCAGGGTGCCTATAGGTGATGCTATCAAAATATATAGATAGATTCTTGGGTACCTTTCTTTCTTGATGGTGAGCCTTCTCATTAATTATAAATATTAGAGGAATATTCCCATAGATAGGAATAATATAGTGTTTTAAAACTAGGTAAAGATAATAATAATTTAATATTCACTAATGACTAATTAAAAATGCATGAGTAAAATTATTAATATACTTATAAAGTGTTTTTTTATTTCTATATGTTATTTAATTTTGATGTCCTTGAACCATTTCACACCCAAAAACCTTGAAAAGTTTGGGTAATAAATGAAAAGAATTCAAGTAGAGATTGTTATATGAGTTTAATGAAACTTCTATGAGGACTTGATAGATGTATGAGAAAGTTCTTGAAGTCATGTCTCATGAGTAGTGGAAGATGTTTATTTCTATCAAAAGGGATGCATCTCAGGAGGTATTTTCATATTTTATAGTATCATAATAAAATAAAAAAATATAAAAATCATAATTTTGTTAATGTTTTTATTTGTCCCATGAATTTCTAAAAAAATACAATGAATCATGAAAAATAAGTCATTCCTTATGTTTCTAGATCACATAATTTTTCTTAAGAAGGGAAATCTTTGGTGTATTTCAGCCATTATTATTTATATTAGTTTATTATACATAAAGGATTTTTTTATAACTTATATATATATATATATATATTATAAAGGTTCATGATTTAGGTTACTCAGTTAGAAAAATACTGATGTGTATTAATGTTCATCAGAAACATGATGATAGTTTCATGAATAACCATATCAGATACATTGTCGTAAGTACTTTTCATTACCATTTGATGTTATTTTATTACTATAAAAAACATAATAATGAAAAAATAATTAATTATATAATATTATGAAGTATGGATAATTTATATAACAATTTCTAATATTGTAGTATTAATAGGTTAAAATTCAAGATGCCTGGGATAAGATTCATGTACAATCATCATCGATTTCTCAGAATGACACAGTTATAATCATTTTAGGGAAGGAGCATCCTAGGTGGGTACGAGAGATGGGTTGTGGGCCCACTCTATCAGTTGTATTTGGTAGATCACTATCACTATTTGCTACTACACCATATAGTGGGTGTTCAAATAGTGTTATTGATCAAGAAGTGTAGAGAGATATTTCAAGGATGAAAGAAAAAGTTAAAGAATGTGAATCCTAAAGTAAAATAAAGGACCAATAGATTTCAACAATGGAAAATTATATAGTTTCTATATTTCAAAGGATAGCAGGCACGATCCTCAAGGAAATTGCTAGTCTTATAGCACATCCTGGAGAGGTAAATTGTAAAATCAATCCAAACAACTATTTTATTTATTATTATGATGACATTGTATCTGATTAGGGTTTCTTTTGTGAGGGGGATTTTGGGTGATATGAGATGAGTGTTCTATTTAATTTATGTCAGTTCAGATTGATGTTAAATCATAGAACAATCATCTTTGAATAGTTTTTGATGTTGAAAAGTATACATTATGTTAATACGAAGTATGGTGTTCTTAGAATGACTCAATACACAGTTTTAAAAGATATCAAAGTATTTAAATTACTTACCTTAGTGGGTCAAAACCATGAAAATGAACTTAGATTAGAGTGAAATAATAAGACAGTGACCATAGATTAAATTTTCAAATATAGGAACATGATCCATATCAATCTGATTCAAGTTTTTTTTGGGATGATAATAAACACATTTTTAATGTTTTAAAACTCTAATATGTTCACGTAATTGTCAAAAACCATATCCAAATACCTCATATTGGTGTGAAATCTTTGGAAAAATTTATTTGAATCATTTTTATGTGTATAATTATAAGACATTCCAATCTGATGTATAGTGTTCATGGAATTACTCAATAAATAGGTTTTATTAATATAAAAGTCTTTAAAAATGTTTTTAAGGGGTAAAACCCATAAAAATTCTTTTTAGTGTTTTTAAATTATAAAAAAATGAGCGTATATTCATTTATGGAATTCAAGAACTGACACCACATCAATCCAAGTGTTGGTTTTCTCATGATTTTCCTAAACTCATTTTTTGTTTTTGAAAACTCTAAAACATGTATTTATTAGTAAAAATCATAGAATATGATCTCTTTTGGTGTGAAATAATAGTAAAACAATAATTGAATCATTTTTGACATGTATAAGTAAACACAATGTCAATCAAACATGTAGTGTGCTTGGAATGACTCAATATACTATTTTAAAAGATATCAAAAACTTTAAAAATATGACTTATGGGGTCAAAACTAAAAAAACTTCATATTAGAGTAAAATCATAGTTCAATTACCATAGATTTATATTTTAAATTTAGTAATTTATTCCATGTCAATCTGATTTTTAGTTTTTCAGGGTGAAAGTAAACACCTTTTTATTGTTTTAATACTCTAAAATGCGTGTGTAATGGAAAAAACCATATAAAGAAACCTCAAATTAGTGTAAATTCATAGTAAAACCATATTTGAAACATTTTTTATGTTTATAAGTATAAAACATGTTAATATGATGTTTAGTGTTCTTATAATGACTCAATAAGTAGTTTTTAATGATATAAAAATCATTAAAAACATGTGTTAGTGGATAAAATCCAAGAAAAAAACCTCATAATACCATGGAATTATATTAAAACAATTGTAGATTGGTTTTTGAAATGTAATAACTAATACCACATCAATCTAAGTAGGGGTTTTCTCAAAATGTGTATAAATTCATTTTTTTTGTGTTTTAAAACTCTAAACCGTGCATGTAACCATAAAAAACATGGAAAAAAATCTCATATTAGAATGAAATCATAGGAAAACTATCATCGAATCATTTTTGATGTTTATTAGTAGAATACATGTCAATTTGTTATTCGGTGGGATCAAAATGATTCAGTAAGAAGTTTTTAGTGATATGAAAGTCTTTAAATGTGCGGCATTGGACCAACACCAAGAAAAAAACCTTAAAGTTCCATGAAATCAAAGTATAATGAATATAGATTTATTTTTGAAATTTACAAATTGACTCCACATAAATCCAAGGTGAAGTTTTCTCATAATATCCTAAAACACATTTTTGTGTGTTTTAAAACTCTAAAATATGCGTGTAATGGTCAAAATCATATAAAACAACCTCAGATTCGTATGAAATTCTAGGAAAAAAAATATGTGGATCATATTTTACATGTATGATCATGAAACACATAAATACAACATGTGATATTCTCTAAATGACTCAATATGTAGTTTTAAAAGATATTAAAGGCTTTAAAAACATGACTTAGAGGATAAAAAACCAAGAAAATAACCTAGGATAGGAGTGAAATCATAAAAAAGTGACTGTTGATTTATTTTTGAAATATAAGAATTGATCCCACATGAATCCTCATTATATTTTTTTTGATATTTTCATAAATACATTTTTAGTGTTTCAAAACTCTAAAACGTGCATGTAAATGTCAAAAGAATATATAATGAGATCACATTTGTGTGATATCATAGTAAAACCATAGATGAATCATTTTTATTTGAATAAGACTTAAAATCATCAATCTGACATGCATTGTGATTAGAATGTCTGAATAAAAAGTTTATAATGATATAAAAGTCTTTAAAAATGTACATTAGGGGGTCAATTTAGAGTAAATGACCTTAAAGTACCCTGAAATCATAGGAAAATTATTGTAGATTGATTTTTTAAATATAGGAACTGATGTCACATATATATGAGTGGCAGTTTGAACGGGATATCCATAAACATATTTTTAGTATTTTGAAATTCTAAAACATGCATTTAATGATCAAAAGTATAGTAAAAAACCTCATATTATCATGAAATAAATGTAAACCCATCTTTGAATCATTTTAAACTTGTATGAGGAGATGTTATGTGAATCATACATGTGGTGTGCTCAGAATGACTTAATAATAAGTTTTTAATGATATGGAAGTATTTAAAAATGCATGTTAGGGGTTAAAAACAAGTGAACAACCTCAGAGTGTCATGAAATCATAGTAAATTGATTGTAGATTTATTTTTAAAATTTAGGAACCAATTCCTCCCCAATCTGAGTAGTGGTTTTCTTAGGAAGTCTATAAACACATTTTTACTATTTTAAATCTCTAAAACATTCATGTAATGATAAAAAGCATATAAAAAACCTCAAATTGGTGTGTAATAATAGGAAAACTATATTTGAATCATTTTTGATGTGTGTGGGCATACAAAACATCAATAATACATGTGGTTTGTTTGAGATGTCTAAATAAGTAGTTTTTAATGATATGAATATCTTTAAAAACATGTAGTATGAGGTAAAAACCAAGATAATGAACTTATAGTTCTATTAAATCATAGGAAAATGATCATATATTGATTTTTTAAATGTATAAATAGGATCCACATCAATCTGAGTGGCGGTTTTATTTGGATGTCCATAATCATGTTTTTTTTGTTTTAAAAATCTAAACTAGTCATGTAGCGGCCAAAAGCATGGTCATTGAACTCATATTGGTATGAAATCATAGTAAAACCATATTTGAATTATTTTTAATGTATATTAGTAGACTAAATATAAATATACATGAAGTGTTCTTAAAATAACTCAATAATCATTTTTAATGATATGAAAGTCTTTAAAAAAATGCATTAGGGGGTTAAAACCAAGAAAACAACCTAATTTTAAAAGCCAATTTTTTAATATACATATCCATTTGGAGTTCCAAGAGTTGATTAATATATTAAATAGTAAATTTTAATTTCAAAAAGTTTTTTGACTGATATATTATTTGTTTTATCCTGAAATGTCATATATTTCATTAACAAAATAACAAATGTTACGTGAAAAATTCTGAATAGATTCTATGCCTATTCTATTTCATATTCCTTTTATAAATATTAATATTTGTATTGTAACTGACATATACCGAAAATAGGTAGAAGGATGATTATTCTGATCCATAACACACTTTAGAAGGCAGTTGTGACAGCTTATAGTTTCTTATGGCATGTTTTAAAATTACGCCTGATTCTACTGTAATTATTAATTATTATGTTTAGTCTTTATTTCTATATATTTTTTCTTTTAGTTTATATAAAAATGGTGTGTTTGGTTTTGTTTATGATGAGTCAAGATATGGAGGTGTTTAGATGCAATGAATTTGGAGAGATGGACGCGATGGTCATGGGTTAATGGTGGATGTTAGACCTATTATATATTTATATGACTATTGATCTTATGACTGATAGATTAGGCATAAAAGTATGACTGATGGTTGTGTTTATTTTTCTGATGAATGTATGATTTAGTTTCTTATATATTTTTTATTTTTTTATTAATATTTATTTACATTGTATATTATTTTTTTAAAATTATTATTATTATTATTTAAAATTATAGCGGTAATTTCTATAAACCGCCGATAACATAAATAGTGGTGAATCTTCTATAAAATTTATTATTTATTATTTATCTAAGTTTCAATGGTTCACATAAACAAATTCAAAACAAAAATATCACTAAATAGTATAATAGTGGTTAATTTATTTTCTTCCTAACTTATTAAATATAAAATTTTACAATGAAAAACACCATTAAATGAATAAAAAACGGCCAATAAATATATAAAAAATAAACTTATATAAACTACATCTAAATAAATTGAAACTGCTAATAATTGATTTTTGATCATGAAATAAATGACAGTTTTTATAACCACTGCTAATTTTTATCTAGATGGTTTAAACAACCACTAGTTGGAAAAATAACTACCACTAATCCACTTTTTTATTATATTGATGGTTGAAAGAAAACTTTATGTTAGAGAAGAAGGATGCTTTGCCCGAGGTAGTCACTTAAATATTGAATTTATTATGGATCTAATCCTTTCACCTATTGAATTATCCACCCATTCATTTTTTTGAAATTATAAAATTTAGTTTTGTATCCTTCCTTTCTCAAATCACTATTAAGATTCTTAAATATTTTTTTATATTGGCCATTGAGTATATAACGAACCATTCATATTGGCATCATAATTAAAACATATTTATTTCGTTTTATTACCATATGATGAAAACTGGTTAGTTGTAGTTAACATTTGTAAGTGGGGGTATTTTTTATTAAACATGAATAGTCAAATGATAGTAAATTTATGATAAATATATTGAAATAAAATATGGTAATTCAGTATGATAATGATATTCAATTGGTTAGTCAAACTATTTAAGGAGATAACATAAAATTTCCTAAAAAATGGAAGGCATTCAATTATTTCTCTCTACCTTTATATTTATGATTGTTTTAATTATCCTGTACTATTTTAAAAAATAATACATTTAATTTTGTCTCTCATATAATAATATAGACACATTCGTTCATAGTACAACATAAAAAATATAATTACCCTAGATTTGATGTGAATATTTATCCATGAGTTATAGTGTATATAAGTTCATTTTAATTTAAAATAATTTTTCAAATCAATTTATACAATGTTTATTAATTATGATATTTTCTTCACTAGGGATTAATTTGACTTCCACATCTTTTAGAAGAGGTTGATGCCTTGATAAGAGGTTTTCTTTTTGAAATTTTTTCATCCTAATAAATGTATTATTTGATTAAATGTCATAATAGATTGGATCAAGGTATAAATCAATTATATACCATTTATAACTTATAATATGATGTCATCACACATATATTATTATGATGATTTACTAGGATTCATTCCCCTAAGATATTGTAGTGCTTGAGGTTTTCCTAATTGAGACTTAATTGAAATTTTGAGTTTATGTGTCCTAGGACCCCCTAAGCTAAAATAGAAAATTTACCCTAATAGTCAACCTTAAATTTTTTTGATGATTCTAATGATCTTAGTGTGTGTTGGTTACTCCTAATATGGATTTTAGTGAAATTACAAGAGCAATGTATTTTAAGGATTTTTTATAATTTATTAATTAAATATTAATCATCCCAAGAGTTCAGATGATGGTTTATTCTAAAAGAAATCCCATATGGATATTTCGACACCATGAATGTTTTTGGAATATGGGTTTACCCTAGGGGTGATGTAACCTTCACTCATGCCTCAGGTCCTTGGGATGACCTATCATAGGTGTGTGATTAAATGATATTAATTAATTTGATATTGATTTATAAATTGATAAAATATACATTTCCCCTATAAATTTTTACTTATAATTACACTCTATGGTTTTCCACCATTTTCATTGATTAAAACCATATAGTGATGGATAGAATAAGGATAATATCATGGGGGAGTTGGCATCAGATCAATGGAGAAGGATCAAATCCTTGACAACATCAATGAATGTATCATGTGGAGAAAATGGATACAATAGTGCATTGAAGTGACAATGATTCGACATCAATGTAGGGATTCCTCATTGAATTCTAACCGTATTATTTATGATTAACTGTTTATGAAATCCCTCTATTATGGATTGATCTACATTTATTATTCTTTATGGATTATTAGACATGAGATTGCAGTGACTATTATTTGAGAATTAAATCTCCTAAATCTTTCAATTTATTTTCACAATGAATCTTTATATCATTCCTTCTTAGTACTTATTATGTTTTCCCCTTTAAATATTCTCCCTTGTTTCCTATATCTCACAGTGCATTGTGAGTGATTTATTGGGTGGTTGGTAATTATACTGACCACTATTATTTGTGTCCATTAATTTTTGTGGTGAATGATTTCCATTCACCATCACCTGGGTTGGTTTTTTTAATTTGGGATGATAAAATTGGAAAGAAAGTAGTCACCAATGGTGATGGTGATCATACCGATCTTAGTAGTTGAAAAGGTACAATGTTTGGGTGACACGCCAGGGATCCTAGTGTGATAGATAAATCTAAATTCACATATGATGGTGGATGATGATTTATTGAGTATCAGGAATGACCCCTAATGGTTTTGGATATTGGTGGAGGGTGTAAAGATGTAATTGGGTGCGATCCCATACATTAGGATAGTGAAGATCAAAAGATTATGAAAATATGAGTAAAGAACCCAATTACACAGTGTGTAGATTGAAAGAACACAAGCCATATACCACCATATACATGATTCTAGAATTTATAAATATCACATGATTTGTGTTATTTAATCACATGGTGTATGGTATAATTTAAAAGGATAATTACACACATAGAATCATGAAATTTAGTTTGGATACATTCCATGTATGGCCTATATAACATGAATTGAGTATTAGTACACACGCGAAGGAACTTTATGGACCATACTCCATGTGAGAGAGGGGACACACCATGTAGTCATGGACTGCATGACTCAACTTATTGGCAGTATATGTTGATTACCTGAAGTAGTCCCACAAACTATGTATATCATTTTACATGAATTTTAGTTCAACTCTAAACACCATGTGATGGGAAGTACATGACTAGGGATCTAAATAGGGGCCTCATGCTGTGTACCCCTAAAGTATATGCCATGTACTTTTCTCGACTTGGTGCATTTTCATATATCCTTGTATGATACTCAAAATTGGATTCTAAATTAGTATATCCTGATAATTTTCCATATATAATAAAATGATACACTTCTATGAAACATAAGGGGTGGGACATGAGGTGACATAGGTAGTTTAATCTCCTAAGCTCTGTAGGGATACTGACTAGGTTTGGGTGAGATGATCAGAGTGTTCATGGGGTAGGTTATCCCTTGAAAACATGCGAGTGATAGCGAGTGGTTCCCTAATATTCATTATAAATTTTGTTAGTCTCCCATATACTTGGGGTGCAGGTCCACCAGATTGGTATGGGGTTAGTACTCCCTCGACATTGATGAGGTGCGAGTCCCCCATACACCAGTAATTGGGTTCTGTAACACCCCTATATTCTACATCATTACTATATTCTACTTAGGGTGTGGGTTCTCTATATAATGGATATAGATCTCTCTCTTATCTATTATGTATTAATCCCTCCTACTATGTGTTACTCTCATTTATTGTATTATACTCAACGTGATGTGGACCCCCTTTGCAGTTTGATAGCTAGATATCATGCATTGATTTTAATGTTAATTTAATTTATTTTAAACAAATAAATAAAATAATCTTGATTAATTTTCACTGATTTTAAGGCATGAAACATGGAAAAACTGGATCTTAAAAAGTGTATTTTTTAGAGAAAAACATGACAAAGTAAATAATAAGGGAGTTGTAAAAAATAGGCCTATCTCCTCCAATAAATAAGATATTTATCCATCCATATAGAGGAAAAATGATTGAGATCAATTGCCTCTTATCTAGGGAGGTTGTGAGATGAAAAATACCAGTCACGGGTTGACACTAGGGAAGTAGATGTAAAGTAACACCCTACGTGGGGCAACATCGGGCATGAGGACCGGTGCATGGAGATGCCATCTTTATTCAACTGTCAGGGTAATTCTGTGCCCATATATATTAATCTAAGCCCACCTGATCAAAATTTTGATGTGGGACAATTAATTCCTTATTTTTTTTCACTTAACAGAAATGATTCTATTTTGGCTAGTTTTCAACCTCACACATGGCTATATGTTTTTTGTGCCACACTAGAAGCCTTTGTACGACTTTAGACCACCATAGATGAGAGATCTAGAGCTTAAATATGTTCCCATAAAGGCAAAGTTGACATGAATGTGAGGGAAATTGACTAGTGACCCACTATAAATCACTATCATAAGGATACTATAATAGCAGACATACAAAGTTAATAGAGTTTTTATTTATGATGTTGCCCTGAAATAGAGGAATAGTTCATGCCACAAGAATGTTGGTGAGTTCATAAGGTCTATGGGATAAAGTTTGAATATATTCATGTCATAACTGATTGATTTTCACAAAAATAAGCGTGTAAGGATCATTAAAAGTGTGCATAAGATATGTAGAGAATTGTGTATGAATCATGGTGGTTATGTAGGAGTCACAAACTTTTCCAAATCACAAAATGTTTGTGTTTCAATGGTTTATGTCATGCTATAGAGATGATGAGGAGTTGAGACAGTGATGCTATAGGTTTTCACCAGAATCACTTATTTTGTGAAAATTTTGTCTCATTCCACAATCATTCCTATATAGGAGAAGTATATTCTTGGACTTTGGGTTATTCCATGAGTGTTTGTGTATATGATGTGAACATGAAAGAAAAAATGATGTAGTTTGGAAGATTTTGGTTTGTTCCATGAAGATAATTGGATGTGTTTGGTTCAATATGATGCATGTAGATCCTATACAATTTGAATATAGGTTCATGCCATAGGGAAATATTCACGTTTAAAATAATATATATGAAGTAAATACACTGAATGAACACACCCATTCTCTCAGATATTTTTTGATTTATTTTAAGGGATTTTTGAGGTGGACTTTTTCATGATGTTTTAACCTATATCTAAGGATTTGTAGGATAATGAAAACTAGGATAGATATAATTAAATAAAGATAAAGATATGGGTGGGAGATATAAAGAGATAAAAGTTCTAGTTGTTGTATATAAAAGGTGGGGTCTGGCTGCTATAAGGAACAACTCAATCCTAGAGGAGAAATTCTACACTTTAAGTCTCTTCAGATGGAGTCTTCTGATTCTAGAGGTGTTTTAATTTTATATACTCCCTCATGACTAGCATGATGGGGTGAGTTATTTTTTTTCAAAACATGTAATGAAAGAGGATTTTATATGAAAAAATTATTCTTTTATGATTAAATTGAGATGTGTTTTTATCATTTGTTTCATTATTATAAATATTATATTCCTCTTTCATGTATAACCATTTTATGTCAAGGTTGAAATTTTTGTAAGGAATTAAATAACTACCTATTTTTATGCATGAATATTATGTGGGATGGGGTAGTTATATTTAAATTTGATTTTGGGTTACCTATTCTATTAATTAACCAAAGTATTTGAGAATAAGAAAAGGGGAATTTGTGGGATGGAGAGTGTTCACCTGGACTAATCAATTATCTTTGATGCAATTACAATAAAATATTGATTAATTTATTATCCTTTTTTGACTTCACTAGTGCATGAATCTAGATTAATTTTTCTTGGTACATTCTATCTTGATTAAATTTAAAACCCAATTATATTTTTCTTTCTATAAATTCATACATTTCTAAGTGATTTCTAAAACCATACTTATGGATTTTACCTCAAAATTACCACACAAAACACTTTCATATTTAGTTAGTAGTAAGTTAGATTTATAAATTTCTAAATTTGTATCTCATAAGAAGTAACGACACCCTATGTGTGAGCATAATTTTGGCATAATTTCATGGGATGGTGTTTAGGAAACTTAGGGTTTTTAGGATTTTAACTTTTCTTTTTTTTCTTTATTTTATTTTATTATTCCTAGATATTCCGTATTTTGAATTTTAGGTCAAACTATTGATACATGAATACTCCACTCCAGGAAAAGGAAAGGAGATTCTTGATTGTGACCCCAATTTAGAAAAAAACCCAAGGAAGTAAAATAAAAATGTAATGGATGTAGTTGAATGAGAAAAAAGAAGTAGAAAAATGAGTGACAAGGAATATATATGTGGTTATGAACATTAATGGATTATTCTCAACCCTCAAGTGTGGGGGTAAAACTAGGAATTTTAGAGCCTCTGGTCACTAAAAACCACTTCAAAATCAATATAGTGATCATCAAAATGATCTAAAATCCTATTAAATTCACTATAATACCAAAAAAGACCTAAAAACTCACCTTAATAGTTTCCTTAATATTTAGGACACAATAAAATTCAAAAAAATATCTATCGATTTAGTAATACTACATTTTTTTTATTTTTATTAAAATATAAATCATAAGAGTGGATCCAAATTCTATCCCCACATTCCATAACATCATGAGATGAATTGGTAATAAAATTACCAACAAATTTCCTTACTCTTTATAAATATATGGATATTCATGTTAATATTCTAAATTTTAATCAATATAATTATAAATCACTTTAATGCATGAGATAGGTTTAGTGTCATGTTAAATAAATAAACCCAACATAGAATATAAATATGGTTTATAATTCAAACACTCTATAAGGGTATATATTAGTGTAATAGATCAACTATAGATGATCCCATTAGTGGATAATTGAAGAAAAGTATTTTGGGTGAGATATATGCACTTTTATATGAAATCACAAGCAATAGATTCTAATGGAAAAAAGCAAGGAGTCCATATAGTAGACAATAATTGATGGATGACCACAAAAATGGAAGCCTTGAAAAATAATATGGATGTGATGATAGCTATGAACTAACCCCAAGGTATATAATTTGAAGATGAAAATTATTTTTATTATAAATGTAAAAATAACTTTTAGGGGTGGAGAACATAATAACTAAGTCAAGGGTATCAGAAAAGATCTCTAAAGTTCCAACAAAAATGAGTAACCTATATTTAAATCCTTATAAATACTTTTGAGAAGACTTTTTAAACTTTCATGATAACCACTGAGTCTTCCATAAGAGAGTTGAAGGATGATTTGAACGATTAGAGGAATTACATGTAGAGTCTAGAATTCTAGGTTGGATATATTACCAACCATCTTAAGGGGAGGTCATTAGAAATGATTTAAGGGGACCCAAAGGCCACTGAAAGGTTATAAATAAAACATATCACATTTAAGAGTGGAAAATACTTGTAAAATAGTGCTAATGAAAAGAGGAAAAAACAAGAGAAGAATGAAGAAAAGGAAAAGGAAAAGTAAAATAAGGAAAAGATGAATAAAAAGGGGGAATATTACTTAGAAAGACATTAAAAAGGATTCCAAAAAACCATAAAATCTATCTTTACACTTTATATAGAGGATGAATTAAAAGAATTTGAGGATAAAAGAGGTAAATTTATATAAATATTTAAGAGATAAAAAATTAACGTTCCCATTACTAAAGAATTATTGAATATTCCCATATATACTATGCTTACGAATGATCTAGTATCAAACCAAAAAAAACATGAGGATATGGGTTCCATACCACTCAAAGGGGATTTCTCAATTGTGGTTTCGTGAAGTCTACCAAATAATAAACAAGGTCCCAATAGATTTTAAATTTTAGTTAATATTAGATCTTACAAGCTTTGGAAAGATTTTTGTGATATAGGATCGAGTGTGAAAATCACGTCATACTCAAAATTAAAATCTTAGGATTAGATGAGATAAATCACATAAGATTTTATTTTTAATTTATATCACAATGGAAAGATATCCATGAGGTATGATTTATGAAATTCTAGTTTAAGTATAAAAGTTCTATTTTACAGTAGAATTCCTCATGCATTACATGGATGAGGGGATGTCCCCCTTACATTGTGAAGGAGATTGTAGATATGTATAGAGCTTTAATTGATAGAAATAGTTGGGTTTTATCTAAAAGGGTTTTTGGTGATCAAGTAACATTTAATATTTACTGATCTGTGTTTTTTTTGATAATAGATAAGATAATTTGAGTGAGGATAAAAAGGTAAATTTTAAGGATGTTCCTTCCATAAATTATAGGATATAACCAGATTCCATATAGAATAAATAAGAGTCTTAAAAAGATTAAATCAAGGAGAAATGTTTTATAGAAAAGATAGAGTACACTGGAGGTACTATTGAACCAGGATAGTTCAAATAGGGTTAGATAGTTTTTCTAGTATATGACTATCGTTAGATTTCATAGGACTAACCAAACACTAGTGGATTGTCTTTTTTGGATATGGATAATAAATAACCTTAGGTAAAAGTGAAACAATTATAAAAAAAATGGAAGAAGACCCATCTATAAGGTAGATCATAAATCTTTTCATTCATTGATCTAGATTGGGTAACATCCTTCCAACCCTATACCACCTTACAACAAAGAGGTAAGTTCTAGATGAAAGAACTTAAAAAGAGAACTTACATGAGGTAACCCAAGTTTTTAATGTTTTTTAGTATTATTAAGAATTTATTTTTAGGTTTTTAATAGTTTGTTTTATTAATTTATTTTTGGAACTAGATTCAATACCCATATAATTTCTGAGTTGTATTAGACTAGATCTTGTGTTTTCAATTTTTATTTTTATTTTTTTGGTTTATTGTGATAAGGAAGTAATAATAAAGAATGGAAAATAATAACTTAAAATGTTAGGGGAGCATTGTTTTTAATTCTTTATTTCTTTTAATTCCCTACATTTATGATTTTTTTGAGGGGTTAAGGGATAATTTCTTGCTATACTCATATTTTTGCATGATACAAAAATTTAATTAGGGATCCCAAGATTCCATGTTTCAAATTTAATTTTTAATAATATTTAATTATAATCACAGGGGATTAAAGATTAAATATATGAATGGGGGTATTAGTTTGATGAATCATGATATAGAGGAACTAGTTAATCCAGGTAGATAAAATTCCTCTAACAATTTCCTTGCATTGATTTTCTAAAACTCATATAGATCTATTTATTATTGTTATATATAACATGAGTAATTATATATATTTATATATTTTCATTCCCAAGAGGGTTATAATAAATGTTTGTAATGTTCTTTATAATATCCATTTCTTGAGAGATACTTGGGGCATTTAAGCCTATGAGAACTTTCATCAGATATTATTAAAGATATGATTGAAAAAAATCACATTAACATGTTTGAGAAATTTTTGATGTCATCCCTAATATTATTGAGACCTACCTTGACATTTATATATTTATTTTAATCACATAGAATCAATTAATAACTTTTTTAGGAAGATCCACATTACAAGCATATTCTATCCTTCCTACCACACAATTTGCGTTTTTCATGATATTCAATAGATTATGTGTAGGGGAGAGGTTTCCCATAGGGGAAAATGGATTATTTTTATTGAGTAAAAGATTTGTTACAGTTCATTAGGTGTTAGGGATAGTTTCATGAATTATATTCAATATATTTCATTATTTCCCCTAGAAGGAAAAAATGTCGAGAGGGGAAAAATTATTGTTGAAACAGAATGAAAGAACAATTATTTGAAAAATAATGGTTGAAAACGTGGGTATCCTTCATCAAATTTATTTATTAATGATTTTGAGCCTTTAATTTTAGTTTGGGAAGTGTGGGGGTGATATATATTTGAAATAATATTTTTTTTCATTGAAATTTATATTGTATATCATGCAATGTGCTTTAGTGATTAAGGTAATTACTGCATCATCATTGTGTCATAAATAAATTAAATTATTTAATTTATAAAAATTATAAATAAAATACCATTATGTAGGAAATATTTTTAGCTTTATAATGAATATTTATAGTCGGATTTATCTTATATATAACCCTATATTAAAAATGGTTTAGTTATTAGACTTTGAATTTAACTCTTTTAACTCTTCTTTAAATAAAATAATAATAAATGTCCTAATCTAATATAAGTGGGCCAAAGAGGATCATATTTTATTCTTAAGGTTGTTTTTGGTCGAATTATACTTATAAAATAGAATTAGGACATGTGTTAGGGTAATTATGATATCTTTTTTACCCTTAATTACCCTATTTACTTTTAAATATGGTAAATAAAAGTCAAAAGTTACTATTTACCAAAAATTATTTTCATCTTATTGAACCAAATTTTACTTATTGATATTAACCGTGTGTCTAGGATTGTTGAAATTCAACTCACAGAAGTGGTAAAATTAAGTTTTATGCAAATTTGCAAATGCTCTTAGGTAGTGGGTAAAAGACGGTAAAAAGTTCAATAAAATTTTTATATATATAAACTTATTATAAAATTACTCAAATTAATTACATTGAACTTATATAGGTATTATGTATCTATTTTGACCTAAAATAAATAATTATTTAAATAAAAATCCGGTTTTAACCAATAACGCAGTGTTTTTCACTATTCATCAAAAATTGAAAGTTTACAGAAAAATACCAAAAAATTACCCTAAGATAATTTCGATATTGTGAATTAAAAAATGAATTCCATTTTAAAAAATTCAAAACATAGAATTTTAATTTATTAATTTAAAATTAATTCCCGTTGTCAAAACCAAAAAGCAGGTTTTTAAAAAAGTAAAAACTATCAAAATATTGACACGTGTTTATGTAAAATTTAAATGTGAAATTACTTTTAATGACCTAAATTGTATTAAATGATAAAAATATAATCTAATTATACTTCAAAACCATTTAAATGCATAATTTAACACTATAAATTATTTCGATTAAAAAAGTTGTTTTCAATTAAAACATAGTATTTTTCACACTTCATCAAAATATGAAAGTTATCAGAAAAGTACCAAAAATTTTTCCATACTAAATTTTTATGTCCTACTTCTAAATAAGAAGTTTATTTTTTCAAATTTAATATAAAATTGTCAGATATTTCATTTAAAAAAAATCACTATTAGTATGCGGTAAAATTGCATTTTTGAAAAATAATTCCTTTATCTGTAAAATTGAATTTGTTCTTATATTATGTCTTAGAAACACATAATATGGGTGTTAAAATTATATAGAGTATATAAGATTAAAAATTCTGTTAAAACTATTCATAACCGCTTTTTGAATGGCTAGTTTGGTAAGTTGTGTTGCGTTCGAACTCGGTGTTACGTGTAGCGTAAGCTATTGAATTAATTTAATGAGTTAACATACTATGAAATCTTGGGGTGTTACATTCTTATCTCCTTCAATAAATTGAATCCTCGCAATTTGAAATTATTCTTCTAAAATAAGAGGTTGAAAATTGAAAATACCTTTCTGGAAAACCCACATCGGAAATTGGGTTAATAAAATTTTGTCTTAATAAGAGGGAAAGGGGACAGAAAAGTCACCACCAAATTATGATCTCAATTAGGAGAACATTGGTGGTAATTAGAGACACATAATTAGAGGAAAAGCGTAAATATTTATTTGGATATTTATTATATCAATTATTTTAATATTTTATTAATAAGGTAATTAATGCATCATCATTATGTCATAAATAAATTAAATTATTTAATGTATAAAATTTATAAATAAAATACCATTATGTAGGAAATATTTTTAGCTTTCTAATGAATATTTATAGTCTAATTTATCTTATGTATAACCCTATATTAAAAATGGTTTAGTTATTAAACTCTGAATTTAACTTTTTTAACTCTTCTTTAAATAAAATAATAATAAATGTCCTAATCTAATACAAGTGGACCAAATAGGATCATATTTTATTCATAAGGTTTTTTATGGTTGAATTATACTTATCCAATAGAATTAGGATATGTGTTAGGGTAATTATGATATCATTTTTACCCTTAATTACCCTATTTACTTTTAACTCTGGTAAATAAAAGTCAAAAGTTACTATTCAAAAAAAATTATTTTCAATTTATTAAACCACATTTTACTTACTTATATTAACCGTGTCTCTCGTATTTTTTAAATTCAACTCACAGAAGCGGTAAAATTAAATTTTATGCAAATTTGCAAATGCTCTTAGGAGGTGGGTAAAAGACGGTAAAAAGTTCAATAATTTTTTTATATATAAACTTATTATAAAATGAATCCAATTAATTAAATTGAACATATATAGGTATTATGAATCTATTTTGACCTAAATTAAATTTAAATAAAATAAATAATTATTTAAATAAAATGTCGGTTTTAACCAAAAACACAGTGTTTTTCACTATTCCTCAAAAATTGAAAGTTTTCAAAAAAATACCAAAAATTTACCCTTAGCTAATTTTGATATTCAAAATTCAAAAATGAAGTCCATTTTACCAAATTAAAAACATATAAGTTGAAATTATTAATTTAAAATTAATTTCCGTTGTCAAAACCTAAAAGCGGGGTTTTAAAAAAGTAAAAACTATCAAAAGATTGATATGTGTTTATGTCAAATTTTCATGTGAAATTAATTATAATGACCTAAATTGTATTAAATGATAAAAATATAATATAATAATACTTCAAAACCATTCAAATGAATAATTTAACACTATAAATTATTTCGATTAAAAAAGCTGTTTTCAATTAAAACATAGTATTTTTCACTCTTCATCCAAATATGAAAGTTATTAAAAAATCACAATTTTTTTCCAAACTAAACTTTTATATCCCACTTCTAAATAAGATGTTTATTTTTTCAAATTTAATATAAAACTTCTAGATACTGCATTTAAAAAAAATCACCATTAGTAGGCGGTAAAATTGCATTTTTGTAAAATACTTCCTTTATCTGAAAAATTGAATTTGTTCTTATATTATGTCTAATAAACACATAATATGGGTGTTAAAATTATATAGAGTATATAAGATTCAAAATTCTATTAATACTATTCATAACCGTTTTTTGAACGGCTAGTTTGGTAAGTTGTGGTGTGTTTGAACTCGATGTTACGTGTAGCATAAGCTATTGAATTACTTTAATGAGATAACATACTATGAAATCTTGGGATGTTACACAAAAACACCATATGATAACAATGAGTGTAAAATGTCCAATGGGCGCTAGGAATAGGAACACCCCTAGGCACTAGCTCGTTGTGGGTCCTCGTAGGGATCATACCCATAATGTAGTGGTCCCCCAACATCTTCATCATCATAGTTTAGTTGGTGTTGTCATTGTCAAACTTGCTACGTGAAATAGGGGCCAAACCCCATGTGATCACTAGTATACTAGTAAATGTCCACCCACCTAGATACCCGGGGATTCACTCTTGTGCTCAAACAAGTTCCACAACGCATGAAATACCATTTTCACATTAAAATACCATTTCCAAATCACACACACACTAAACATCCCACACACATATCATGTAATTTCCTTTTTCCATCAAATTCATTTTGAAACCATACTCACACCAAAATAGCCCACAATGCGTTTCACATCTCTTTCAGACTTAAATAAATATTTAAACAATTTTATTAAAAATTTCTAAGATAGTACACATCACATAAAAAACCTTTCACATTAAAACATACCATTTCAAAATTACACTCCTACCAAAATAGTTTACGAACCTAGTTGCACCTCTCACATAAATCAAGAAACCATTTAAAACCATAATAAAACATTTTGAAGGAGTGTAACCAAGATTTTCACATAAAATACTTATAAAATTCATATTTTGAAACCAAATTCAGGCCAATATAACATAAAACCATAATTGGAAGCCCTATAACTATTTAATAAAACCATTTCATGAACAATAAAACAGCCCCAAGTGGCACAACATGGAATACACAAGATAAACACACATTTTTAGACAAAAAAACTACATTAAAATTAACCACTCAACCAATGATACCAAAAATAGTTTTGGAACAAAAAAAAACATATTAGAAACATTCTAAATAAATAAATCAAGAAATAAAACTCATCAATAAATTCTTAAAAATGGAATCACCTACCACAAATGTCAAAACACCAAATCCTTGTGCGAAAGTTTACCAGCACCACTGCTGCACCACAAGGTAGTTAAATAAAATATAAGAACACAATATTAGACCAATAAACCCAATATTATACCCTAGGTTCTAATCCATACATTTTGGAAATTAGAAACTTGAAGAAAATATGGATGAAACCCTAAGCAAAAGGAAGAAACCCTAAGTAAATCGGAGAAGGAATGAAGGAAACCCACTTACTTGAGACATCTTGAATAAAACTCCCCAAATTCACAAGTAGATGAATTAAAAAACATCCAAATATTAAAGTTAGGTTCTAATAAAGATTATTAGGTCAAGTGAGAAATGAAATGGAGGAAAAATAGTAAAAATTTAAAAAGTTATTAAAGAAACAAGTTACGTCTTCAAATCTGGATGATTTGAGAAATCTGGAGAATTTTTTACCTAATTAGTGATGAATATGAGTTCCAAACAGGGGTAAAAGAGAACGGGGGCGTTCCTTGGGTAAGTGGGCTCTTTTGAGAGTTATAATCACCAAAAAACCTTAAAAATTGAATGAGATATTAAAGAATTATTTTTTAGAGCAGGAAATGGGATTATGGTCTGGCCCAATATCTTAATAAGAAACCAAAATCCATCATGATTATGGATTAATATGAGGTCCAAATGGATATGGTGGTTTTAATATACTAGGTTACGCCAATTGGGAAGTGTAGTGGGTGTAAAATTTTGAAAAATGAATGATTTATAAAAAAAAAAAATTGTTTTTAAAACATGAAATGGGCTCATGGTTTTCCTAAATCATGAAAACACACCCTTTCCTCCTAAAATACATGAGAAACCCCCACAAATAAATAAAGAATAGTAATTAAATGAAAAATACCTTTAAAATAATTCATGGATGTGACAATTTTTTTTTTTACTTTTAATTTAAGTTATGGTATGAAACATGAAAAAACTAGAATGTTATAATAAAATATAAACATAGGTTTTTTTGGAGAAAAATATAACAAAGGAAATAATAAGGGAGGGATAAAAAATGCCAACCTCAACCAAGCCATAGAAGCTCAAGAAAAACATCTATATGATAACCATGTTTGATCAATAGTAACCTTTATAGGTAGTTATTTAGAATCAAAGTACCTATAGTTGTTCAAATATAGGTAAGAACACATAGAGAAGAGACTAAAGTGGGGTGATGCTGCACATAAGGATTGGTATAGGGTGGCATTGATGATATTAATCTACCTAGGGAATTCCGCACCAGTATATATTAAGTGAAGGCCACCCAAGACTATTTTTGATATGGGAAAAATAATTCCTAGGTATTGTGTACCTAACTAAAATGACATCATTTTATATTTTCATAAACCTCACACATTGCTTGGGTTTTTCATTCCGCACCAGTATAATTTATTCCATACCGGACTTCCATGAATGAGTTAGCTCAAGATTAACTCCATTCATGTGAAGTTTAAGTCTCTATTCATCCAAGAGAATCCATCCAATAACCCACTATGAATTACTGACATAAGGATAACATGATAGAATTCTTGAAACGTCAATGGAGTTTATACATATGATATTTATAACAACCCTGATTTTTATTACACACTTAAAAATGATTTATTACATAAATTCATCACTTGATACAACATGTAAGATAGAGAGTTCTAGTGTCTTTGGTGCTTAGGAACATTACATAACGACTTAAAACATCAAACACAACATCTTTATTGAAAAATTCTTTTACATGACCACTATATTCCCTCATACTTAGCCTTGCATGGGATAACCTGAGGACATGCATAAGAAAAGGGTGAGATATAAAGACTAGTAAGGGAGTAAAAAAGGCATAACATATAGAATACAATACATTTTAGGCAACAGTCACATAAATAGAGCATAAAATAAACATTAACATAAAGGAAAGATATCGCATGATTGTCATAACATGCAAATGTGGCAATAATAATTAACATGGTATTAGCATGGGACAAGGATCATTGCACATGGGGCATGATTAAACCCTCATTGCACTTGAATTAACATGATTAAACCCTCATTTCACTTGAGAGAGAAAAGGGTTATCCCATAATTCAAACACAATGAGTGAAGTATGGGGGAGGTGATAAATCATACCCCAACATTTATAATTGAAAATAAAAGGACATAACAATATTAAGACACTTGGATAAAATGAGAAAGGAATGAATCCCTTACTTCGAAGTGTGATCCCAAAGGCTTGGGAGAGACTTGAGAGAGAATTATTGGGAGGTTAGGGCACCTTGTGAGGATTCTATAGAGAGGGGTGCAGAGGTTTGATGAACTCCAAAGGCTTTGAGTGAAGAGGAAGTGGGAGATTGGGTGGGTTTATATAGGAAAGGAGAGGGAATTCCTTATTATTTAGGTTTGGGACACCACACATTAAACTAATCAAAACCAAAAACTAGCCCATGGTTTTTTCTAAAGGGGAGTGGAAAAAATTATTTTATAAGGACAATGTCCGAACTTCTTAAAATAATAGGGTTGCTTATGTAGAGGTGAGTCACACTCTCAAGGAAATCAATTTAAAAAGATAAAATGTTTTATAAGTCTTGGAGGGTCCACTAAATCTTTGTAAAATAAATAAAAATAAACCTAAAATCACATTATTTTAGTGGTAAAACATATAATGGCCGAACATAGTGTTTATATTATTTTATTACTTCACTATTGGGTCATTATGATGTCATAAAACACGTTATATAATTAAACGGTTTTTAATTTTTACCGAAAAATTCGATTCTCAAAAAATTATTAAAAATTCACCATTGGATAATTTCAATGTCCTAATTCGAAAAATAATATTCATTTTATCTAAATAATTTTCTTAATATGTGAATTTTTACTTTTAAAATAAAAACCAACATTTATGGAAAATTCATGGGTTTTGACAAAAATAGCTTTCAACCCTTAATAAAAATCAAAATTGAATTCATAATAATTATACGGTCATTTATATTTAATAAAAAGAAATTTAGTAATAATATTTAATTAAAATATTATTTAATTAAAAAATCCATTAATTTATCAAAATATATTTCTTAATTGAATAATAAATAAAAATACTATTTTTTCTTTAAGAACTATTTACAAAGTAACAATAATAAAATGAATGTATATGCTCTATACAAAAATAATTTACATAATCATAGTACTAGGTTGTCATTACATAACCTCTTATAAGAACCGCATAAGGCCGTAGGGTAAGGTGTGTGATGGTGATAAAATCTTGGGGTGGCTCAGATAAGATCACTCGGTGGTAATCTCTATCGACATCCACTTCTCTCGTAAGTGGTTCCGATCGAGCTTAACATGTTGAAGCTCATCTTGGGATTGGTCAAGAGTGAAGCCCAATGACACACCCTCCTTTCCGAGGTCTGACAAATGGGATTTTTACGGGGCAAGTCTACTGGATGAGGCCATCATTTCCTTTGTCTGAGTAAATTGGATTTGTTAAAGCCCTATATTTATACTAATCATGTGATCACTGTTCAATAGCTATATTAGCAACGATCACAATTCTTAACAGTATTTAAAATACAAAAACATAAAACCAAGGAAGTTCATATTTTATATAACCATCTTACATAACAATACATTTAATTAGATAAAGAGTAATTTTCATTAATAAAAGTTTGGGTCGTTACAATCTTCCCCCTTATGAAATTTCAACCTCAAAATTTCTTTTTAAATTCTGAGCTATAAACAAGTGTGGGTAATTTTCCTTTATTTCCTTCTCTAGTTCCCATGTTTCCTCTTCGTAATTATAGTTTATCCATAGTACCTTGACCAGGTGGGTAGTTTTGTTACGTATAACTTTATATCTGTGATCCAAGATCTTCACTGGCTACTTCTCGTAAGAAAGATCATCCTCTGACTGTACTACCTTTGAAGAGAATACATGTGAAGGGTCTAGTATGTACTTTTTTAAGAGGGATACATGGAGGACATTATGTACTTTATCCATGGTAGGTGGAAGTTCTAGTTGATATTCCACGGCCCCACCATGATAAAAAATATCAATGAGGCCAATGTACCTAGCACTTAACTTCCCTTTCTTTCGAAATGTCATGACCATCTTCCACGAAGATATGTGTAGAAATACCATGTCTCCAACTTTGAAATCATGGTATCATTGACGGTTATCTTCATAACTCTTTTTTCGACTTTGGGCAGCCTTGATATGCTGTTGAATGGTTTTCTTCTTCTCCACCACTTCTTCAACCATTTTAGGTCCTAGAAGCTTATGCTTTCCGAATTCATCCCAGCACGCCGATGTTATGCACCTTTTCCCATAAAGAGATTCATATGGTGCCATTTGGATGATCGAGTGGAAACTATTATTATAGGAGAATTCAAATAGTGGAAGATGTTGGTCCCATCCTCCTTTTAATTCTATAGAACATTATCTTAACATATCTTCCAGTGTCTGAATAGTTCGCTCAGATTGAACATCAGTTTGAGGATGATAGGCCGTACTGAAGTTTTTTTCAGTGCTTAGAGAATGTTGAAAACTTTTCCAAAACTTCGAGGTGAATCTCATATCACGATCAGATAAAATAGATAGTGATAATCCATGTAGACTTACTACTTATTTGATTTAAATACGTTCAAGTTGATACAATGATAAGTCCTCTAAAATCGTGATAAAGTGAGCTGTCTTCATAAGATGATCCACAACGACCCATTTAGCATTGTTTCCTCTGGATGTCCTTAGAATTCCTATGAAAAATTCTATGGTAATGTTCTCCCACTTACATGTTTGTATGGGTAGTGGTTGCATCAACCCCATAGATTTTTGCCTCTCATACTTCACTTGTTGACATACTGGGCACTTTGATGTATATTCAGTAATCTCCCTTTTCATATTGTCCTACCAAAAGTTTTCTTGGAGATCCCGATACATCTTTGTTCTCCCTAGGTGAATAGAGAAGGCTGAGCTATGTGTGTCATTCATAAGATCCTTCTTTATCTATGGCTCGGATGGTACATATAATCATGACCTAAATCTCACAATTCCATCCTTATCAACCATGAACTCTTAGGATTTCCCATTTTTGATAGCTTCCACCCTTTTCAGAATTTCCACATCCTTTTTTGAGAATCCTTTATTTTCTCCGAGAGGGATGGTTGAGCAATCATTTGAGAAAGGATTGATGGTGTTCCTCCCTTATTGATTCCCATGTCCATCCTCTACAAATCTAAGAATATTGGATCCTTTTTAATTATCATCATTGATAAAGATGTAGGATACTTTATACTTAGAGAATCCGCCACCTTGTTTGCCTTACCGGGATGGTAGTGGATTGAGAAGTCATAATTCTTAATGAGATCTATACAACTTCATTGGTTTATATTAAGATCTTTTTGTGTGAATATATATTTGAGGCTCTTGTGATTAGTATATATCTCACACTTCTCCCCATATAGATAATGCCTCCAGATTTTCAATGCAAAGATAAAAGCCGCCAACTCCAAATCACATGTGAGATAGTTTTGCTCATGGATTTTCAGCTGCCTTGAGGTGTAGGCCATCAATTTATACTTTTGAATTAGAAAATAGCTTAAACCCCTCTTTGAAGCATCACTGTACACCACAAAGAGTTCTCCACTTATTGGGAGTGTGAGTACTGGTGTAGTGATAAGCCTCCTTTTCAACTCCTTGAAGATCTCATCGCATTCATCACTCCAAGAAAACTTGACTCCCTTACGAGCTATCTTGATAAGAGGAACTACTGGAAATTTAGTATATACCAACAGTTTAAAGTAGTTGGTAAAGGTTTCATAACCGTAGGTAAAACTTATACCCACGGTTTAGCCAACCGTTGGCAAGAAATCCATGGGGATAGGCTTATACCAATGGGTTTCGAAATAACCATTGGGATAAGCCACGAAAAATCATATTATACCTCCCAACAGTTTAGAAACCGTTGCAATAGATCTTTACCAATGGTTTATAAAAACCGTTGGTAAATTTTGAGAATAACAGGACTTTACCAACGGTTTCTAAAACCATTGGCAATGATTGAACTAACATGCCTTTACTAATGGTTTCTAAAAACCACTAGTAAAGATTGAGAATAACATACATTTACCAACAGTTTACAACCATTGGTAAAGAGAGGGTTTTTCAATTCTATACCAATGATTTCCAAAACCATTTGTATAGATCTTGAAATTCACCCCATCCAGAAGAAAGCAGGTTCCCACCGTGCATTTACCTATAGAATAACATAGAATTCAGAATAAAGAATACCTATCATTCTATACCACTGGTCTATAAATTCACTTAAGGTTTATAATGATATCCCCCATTCAAAACCATAAAATATCATATTTTGTCTTATGCTTGAATTGTATAATCTGTGTGTTGAGTTGACTGTAGACTATATCTTTATGAGGGAACTGTTATACAACCCTTAATTTGAGTTAATTCAAAATGGTATCACATGTTGAGTTTATTAATGTACAACCTTTATGTCTTGGTTAATTCTCTCTTATTTTATATGTTATCCCATATAGACATAAAGTAGATTAACTAAAGACTCTTAGGTAAGTTGTTAGTGAAACTTTCATTCTCTCAAAAGGTGATACTGAATGTAATTCTAAGTAAAATTGGGATTAGGTGGTATCTTTTAGAGAAGTTAAATGAAATTAGAAGATCCCAAGACATCATTTGTATTTATTATCAATAACGTGGAAAAAGATACAAACATATTATTATAAGAGTTGTTTGTTGGTATTGTAAAACAAATAAAAGGGGGACATTGATGTTCTTATTAATTGGATTTTATTTTTTATCAATGATTTAGGCATGATATAGCGTTGAGGAGTGAAATAATCTATTGATGTCGGGGGGGGGGGGGGGTGGGCTGTCCAGGGGGTTGGGGGGTGATGTCCAGGGGGTGGGGGTGTTCTTGGGGTGGGGGTGTCTAGGGGGTGGGGGGGCTGTCTGGGGGGGTGTCCAGGGGGTTGGGGGGGGGGGTGTCCAGGGTGTTGGAGGGGGGGGGGGGCTATCCAAGGTGTCCTGGTGGGTGGGGGTGTCCAAGGGGTGGGGTGGTGTCCGAGGGGGGGGGGTCCGGGGGAGGGGGCTGTACAAGGGGGTAGGGGTGTTCAGTGGGGTGGGGTGGTGTCCAGGGGGTGGGGGGGGGGGGGTGAAGGGCTGTCCAGGGGGAGGGGGATGTCCACGGGGGTGGGGTGTGTCCAAGGGGGTTGGGGTGTCCAGGGGGGTGGGCGGGCTGTCCACGGGGGTGGCGGGGCTGTCCAAGGGGTAGGGGGTGTCCGGGGGGGGGGGTGGGCTGTCAACGGGGGGGGGGGGGGGGGCTGTCTAGGGGGGTTGGGGGTGTCTTGGGGGGTGGCAGGGCTATCCATGAGGGTGGGAGGGGCATGTCTAGGGGGTAGGGGGTGTCCAGGGTGGTGGGAGGGCTATCCACGGGGGTTGGGGAGTGTCCAGGGTGTGGGGGGTGTCCAGGGCGGGTGGGGGGGTGTCTAGGGGTTTGGGGGGCTGTCCAAGGGGGTCTGGGGTGTTCAAGGGCGTGGGGGTGTCCAAGGGGATAAGGGTGGGGGGTCTCTGGGGGGTGGGGTGTGTGTGGGGGGGGGGTGTCCAGGGGGGTGGGCGGCTTGTTTTGGGGGGGGGGGGGCTATTTAGGGGGGTGCGGGGTGTCCGAGGGGGGGGCACTGTCCACGGGGGTGGAAGGGCAGTTCAGGGGGTAGGGGGTGTCTAGGGGGGTGGGCGGGCTATCCACGGGGGTGGGGTGGGGTGTTCAGGGGGGTAGGGGGTGTCCAGGGGGTGGGTAGGCTCTCTACGGGGGTGGCAGAGCTGTCCAGGGGGGTAGGGGGTGTTCGGCGGGGGGGGGGGGGGGGGGGGGGGGCTATCCAAGGGGGTACGGGGTGTCCATGGGGGTGGGTGGGCTGTCCATGGGGTTGGCGGGGCTGTCCAGGGGGTAGGGGTGTCCAGGGGGTTGGGCGGGCTGTCCACAGGGGTGGGGGCTGTCTAGGGGGATAGGGGGTGTCCCTGAGGGCGGCAGGGCTGTCCAGGGGGTAGGGGGTGTCCAGGGGGGTGGGCCGGCTATCCATGGGGGTGATAGGGTTGTCTAGGGGGTAGGGGGTGTCTAGGGGGTGGGTGGGCTATCCACGGGGGTTGGGGGTGGCCACATGGGGGGTGGGGGTGGGGGTGGGGGGTTGTCTAGGTTCTTGGCGGGCTATCTAAGGGGTTAGGGGGTGTCCAAGGGGGTGGGGGTGTCCGGGGGTGTGGGGGTGTCTCGTTGGTGGGGGTGTCCGGTGGGTTGGGGGGGTCTCCGGGGGGTGGGGGATGTCCCGGGGGGGGGGGGGTGGGTGGGCTGTCCATGGGGGTGGAAGGGCTGTCTAGAGGGTACGGGGTGTGCAGGGGGGTGGGCGAGCTATCCATGGAGGTGGCAGGGCTGTCCTGGGGGTAGGGGTGTCCAGGGGGGTGGGCGGGCTGTCCATAGTGGTGGGGGGCTTTCCATGGGGTAGGGGGTGTCCATGGGGGTGGTGGGGCTATCTAGGTGGGTAGGGGTGTCTAGGGGTTGGGCGGGCTATCCACGAGGGTGGGGGGGGGGCTGTCTAGGGGGGTGGGGGTGGGAGGGCTATCCACAGGGGTGGCAGGGCTGTCTAGGGGGGTAGGGGGTATCTAGGGGGTGGGTGGGTGTGCACCAGTGTTTGGGGGTGTCCACGGGGGTGTGTGTGTGTGTGTGTGGGGGGGGGTGTCCAGGGGGGCGGGGGTGCTGTCCAGGGGTTGGGGGCTGTCCAAGGGGGTTGGGGGTGTCCAGGTGGTGGGGGTGTTCGAGGGTGTGGGGGTGTCCGGGGGGGGGGGGTGGGGGTGTCCGGGGGGGGGGGTGTCCGGGGGTATGGGGGGTCTCCGGGGGTGGTGTGGGGGTAGGTGGGCTGTCCACGGGGGATGGGGTGGCTGTGTAGGGGGTACATGGTGTCTAGGGGGGTGGGAGGGCTATCCATAGGGGTGGCAGAGCTGTCTAGGGGGCACGGGGTGTCCAAGGGGGGTGAACGAGCTGTCTACGGGGGTGACAGTTCTGTCTAGGGGGTACGGGGTGTATAGGGGGTGTACGAGCTATCCACGAGGGTGGTGTGGCTATCCAGGGGGGTAGGGGGTGTCCAGGGGATGGGTGGGCTATCCATGGGGGTGGGGGACTTTCCAGGGGGTAGGGGGTGTCTAGGGGTGTGGGAAGGCTGTCCACGGGGGTGCCGGGGCTGTCCAAGGGGGTTGGGGTTGTCCAGGGTGGTGGGTGACCTGTCCACGGGGTTTGGGGGCTGTCCAGGTGGTAGAGAGTGTCTAGGGGGGTGGGGGGTGGGCGGGCTATCCACGAGGGTGGGGGGGGTGTCTCGGTGGTAGGGGGTTTCCAGGGGGTGGGTGGGCGGGCTGTCCACGGGGGTTGGGGGTTGTCCAGGCTGGTGGGGGTGTGGGGGGGCTTTCCAGGGGGTTGGGGGGATGTCCATGGGGGTTGGGGGGTTTCCAGGGGGTGGGGGTGTCTGGGGGGACATGGGGTGTCCGGGGGGTGGTGGGGGGTGTCCGGGGGGGACTGTACGTGGGGGTGGGGGGTGTGTCTAGGGGTGTGGGCGAGCTGTCCATGGGAGTACGGGGTGTCCTAGGGGGTGGGCAGGTTGTACGGGGGTGGTGGTGGTGGTGGGGGGGGGGGCTGTCTAGGCGGTATGGGGTGTCCAGGGGTCCACGAGGGTGGGGGGGGTGTCCACAATGGTGTGCGGGGGGGGGGGGGGGAGATGTCTAGTGGGTTTGGGGGATATCCAAGGGGCCCCGGGGTGTCCAAGGGGGTGGGGGTGTCCAGGGGGATGGGGGGCTGTCTAGGGGGTGGGGGGGAGGGGTGTCTAGGAGGGGTGGGCGGTCTTTCTACGGGGGTGGGGGGGTGGCTGTCTAGGGGGTACGGGGTGTCCAGGGGGGGTGGGGGGCTGTCTAGGGGGTTGGGGGGTCTACACAAGGGGGGGGGGTGTCCGGGGGATTAGGGGGGCTGTCCAGTGGGTTGGGGTGGCTTTACAAGGGGTGGGGGGTGTCCAGGGGGTTGGGGGATATCCAGGGGGTGGGGGGTGGGGGTGGCACTATCTAGGGTGTTGGGGGTGTTGTCCAAGGGGGTAAGGGGTGTCTGGGGGGGGTACCTAAGTAACATTGATAATCAAGAAGCGCAATTTCATAACCCTATTAACCAATAATTACCACCGGAGATGGGTTCATGAATCACCTATCCAACTCAAACCTATCACCATATAATTATCCACAAATATTAAGAAAAATAAAACACTCTAATATTGATTCCTAATGACCAGAATAAAAGAAAAATAATAGAATCCAAGCAAGTTCACAACAACACCTCAGGTGAACCTCTATAGAATTCAAATACTATCAACTAGTAGTGAATAATTATGTGCACATGACCATGCTACTTTGTTTCATGAGATATATATTAGAGAGAGAATAATGTGTAGGCATGAAAAAAATTGGTGAGTTCTATGATGGTTATACTCCTTTATTATGGGTGCCTTCCTAGGATATAAAATCATATAAATACCTTAATAATGATTTATAACTACCTAAGAAAATTGTGACATGAATTACTAACACTCATTTTGAATTTCAAAAAATATTACAGGTGTATGACTGAACCGCTTGATGGAGTAGGAATAAATGATCATGTAATAGAGTAAATTTTGGTTCTATCACTAGTCACACATGAAAATGACCCCAAACCCACTCTAGTTGTTCAGGTGGAAGCACCACTTCATTGAATGACTTATAGTGTGGGTATCATCATCTTAAAGTTAAAGTGTGATATTTCAAAGACAACATTTAGGGGTATATTCATAATGCATTAGTATATTATTGTTTCTCTTAGGATAAAAAATTCTATAAATATATTTATGTCTAACCAACAAAATCATGTCAATAGACCTTAAATTTAATATAAACTAAGGATAGAATAACTCAGGATCATATTGACCTCTTCAATATCAATCAAAATTATTCTATACAGATAAATCACAACAAAACTGAAACCTAAAATGATATATTGATTTTGTTCATAAGGGGATCATAATACAAAGTACATTGCATCGAAATGGAACGAAAAAAATATAAAATAAATGATGGCACATGTACCAATTTAAAATGGAAGAACAAAAATTACTTGAATCAAAGATAGATGCCCGGTTGGAAATTAGAGTTATCACCCTCGAGAGTAGGTTGGGAAGTAGGGTTCAAACTACAAATTAAAATGATATATGACTTCTATTCCTATGGTGATCATAATACACACTAAATTTCAACAAAATGGAATGAAAAAATCTAAAATAAATGAACTCACATGTACCGATTTAAAGTGGAAGAAAAAATAATTGGGAAACCAAACCTGTTGTGATGGGAAGTAGGGTTCGCATCGAGATTTAGGGAAAAATCATAGAGTTGGTCGAGCTTTAGGGAACAATATTTGAGATGATGTATCGAGATCTCATTTAGGGAAAAACTTTTGAGATCTCTGGAGTTCCAGATCTCTGGAGGCTATGATATTTGGGGATTTTATTTCCCAACAGTTTTAAAAAACTATTGGGAAAGTAATGTTATCTTAGCGGTTCATGATCGTTGGAAAAAAATCTTAACAAAACTATACCCAACAGTTTGTTTGAACCATTGGGAAAAAACGCTTAACCATACTATAGCCAACGGTTTCCTTAAACCATTGGAAAATAATAATAATAATAATAATATACCAATGGTTCTAGATAACCGTTGGTGTAATAGCCTTCTCCCAATGGTTTTTTTATACCGCTGGGAACATTGTGTTGGTATAGGCGGGATTTACACCAGTGAGGATTTCACAATCATGAGAAATTTCTTACAAATCAGCGATAATATCCAGCTAACCCCAAGAAGTTATAGACATCTGTTACTGATATTGGCCTCGACCATCCCTCTATTATAGCTATCTTCAAGGTATCCACAGATATCCCATTGATTGTGATGATATGACCCAAGAACGAGACCTACTTAAACTAGAACTCACACTTTCTGTACTTTTTATAGAGGTTCTCCTTTCGCAAGGTCTCTAGTATAGTTCTTATATGATCCTCATGATCCTCCTTGGTTTTGGAGTATATTTGTATATCATCTATAAAGACTAACACAAATTTATCTAAGTAATCTATAAAGAATCTATTCATCAAGTATATGAATTTTTCTAGAGCATTAGTGAGTCTGAAATGCATTACTATGAATTCATAGTGCCCGTACCTTGTACAAAAAGTAGTCTTGGGGATATCTTCCTTCTTCACCCTTACTTGGTAATATCCTGACCAAATATCGACATTGGAGAAGTATTTTTCTCCACACAACTGGTTAAACAAGTCATCAATTCATGGAAGAGGATACATGTTCTTTATCATGATTTTGTTGAGATCATGATAATCGATTCAAAGGCGCATTGACCCATCCTTCTTCTTGATGAAGAGGACTGGTGCACCCCATGGTGAAGCACTTGGGAGTATAAACCATTTATCCAGATTCTCCTGTAGTTGTTTATTCAGCTCCTCAAGCTCCACAACAGCCATTCCATACAGAGTCTTAGATATTGGAAATGCCCCAGGTATAAGGTCAATTGAGAATTCAATATCTCTTCTAGGAGGAAGACCAGAAAACTCCTCAGGAAACACTTCAGCGAATTCCCTCACAATAGGCATGTATTCAAGGATGGTTTCTTTCTTGGACTCAATCATCTAAGCCAGATACGTGTTCTCATAGGGCAATAATATCCATGCTTGAGATAATGGTGCTAAAGAATATTTATCTTCCTCCTTGAACTTGTATATAATCAGGGGTTGATTCGCCATATGGAGAGTGATTTCCCTCTCACAACAATTTATGTTGGCTCTATATAAGGAAATCCAGAGCATTCCAAGAATTGTATCAAATTCCACCAGAGGGAGTATAATTAGGTTCACCAGAAAGTTCAGTCCATATATTATGACAGGGGAGGAGTTATATTCATGGGATGCAATGATTTCCCCATTTTCTGTACTCACCAACATCTTTACTTCCATGATTTGTGGTGGTGTTGGAATTGTTATACAAAAATTTCTGTATATAAAAGAATGCGTAGAGCCAGAATCAAAAAGTACGTTCGCTATTCTTGAATGAATAACTAGAGTACCAATCACCACTTTGTTGTCGGGGTTCACTTCAGCAGTAGTGATGGAAAAATCTGACCCTTGCTGCCTTGGACTTTGTTGGTTGCCCACCAAAATCCCTTGTGTTAGGGAACTGATTTTCAAGGTGCCCTGTTTCTTTGCAGTTGAAGCAATGAATAATTCATTTATGTTTGAACAGAGCGTTCCTCTCCTTTGTCGTAGCTGTGGGTTTTCTTTTCGGTAGTTAACGGCTAGGTGCCCATCTCTTCCACACCTAAAGAATTTAATCTTCCCATTAAAGTAATTTTTGGGGTACTTCTTTCTACACCTTTAGCTAGTGGGGTGCTGTATTTTCTTAGCACCGTTGGATTTATCAATTGAAACACTAGAATTTAAGTCCACCTTATGCTTATTATCCCCATGATACCCCTGGGATTCGCCGATCTCTATTTAGACTTTGAGGGAACATTGGACAATTTACTCATAGCTATCAAAGTCAAAGATCTCCTGGGATTTCCTTAGGCTAGGTTTTAGTGCACCAAAAAAGTGGTAAACCTTGAATTTCGGGGTAATGACAAAGCCATAGGCATATCGTGCGATCCTTATGAAATTTTCCTTGTACAATCTGATAGATTCTTTGTCTTTTTTCTTGATGGAAAGGAAGTCCCTTTCCATCTTAATTCTAAGGGTGCGTAGAAAATATTTATCAAAAAACATCTTCTGGAAATCCTTCCATTACAATGCCTCGATCTCCTCCTCAAGGTTTGTATTTTTGATCAATTTAGACCATTGATCAGCTTCCCCCTCCATATGATAAGCATCTAGAATAAACTTCTCTTGTTCAGAACATTGAATGATGGATAAGATCTTTTCAATGGAGTTGATCCATTGTTCAGTAGTTGAGAGATCAGATGATCCATTAAAAGTAGGAGGCCTTTGTCTCATGAAGATCTCGATTGGGACTTGTTCTTTCTTAGGGGGGTTAAACGTTCCTCTTGACCCATGTTTCTATTCAAATCTTGAGTTAACTGAGAAAGTATCCTGACAAAGTTCGCAATTACCGCTCCCTTTGGATTGGGTATCTCATTAAAATAGTCATCAAAATGATCTTCACATCGGTTGTTAGCCCGAGTCCTCCTATTACTGGTCATTGGATGGAATAAAAGGAAAGTTATGGGTAACACATAAATGGTGATCCAAGGACAAAAACAGATGACTTATAAATAACTTTTATTTCCTTAACTTATGAATTTATTGACTTCAATCTATGTTATCCATGATCTACTTCCCAATATATATTATTAGGGGAATTTTTTTATTCCCTTAATAATGGTTCATACTAATATTATGAATTTACCAAATCATATCCTGGGAGTGTCATAAACAAGAGTGAAACAAGGCCCATTTTTATGTACCAGGATACCCCAGGTCTAGCCCGAAACTCCTTATCAGAGTTTTCACTCCTAAGTACATTTGTGCCAGAGTTGCCTCTACCTACTCATATCCAGATATGGATGTATTTTTTTGATAAACGACTTACTCAATTCTCACCAAAATTTAGTGATGTTATTATTATACTTAGTCTTATCCCAAAGGCTTTCACTAGGGTTTCCTAATCCTAATCCCAAAAATAACTAAACCTCCCTATGAGACCAACTATAACAATCCTTCTTATTATTACGCACATACAAATGATTTATTACATAAAATATTCACATAATACAACATAGAAGAACGAGAGGTCTAGTGTCTTTGGGTCTTAGGAACATTACATAATGACTTAAAACATGAAACACAACATCTTTATTGAAAACTTCCTTTACACAACCACTACATTCCCTCGTACTAAGCATTGCATGGGATAACCTGCAGACATGAATACAAAAAGGGTGATCTATAAAGCCTAGTAAGGGAGTAAACAAGTAATAACATGAAGAATAAAATACATGTTAGGAAATAGGCATATAAATGGATCATAAAAGAAACATGAATATAAAGGAAAGATATCGCATGATTATCATAACATGGAAATGTGGCAACAACACTTAACATGATATTAGCAAGAGACAAGGCTCATTGAACGTGGAGCATGAGTAAAACCTCATTGCCCTTGAATTATCATGATTAAACCATCATTTCACTTGAAGTATCATGATAGTACTCTTTACCCAATGCATTGGAGCTCTATCAGGGCGCACCCTTCTTAAACATTTCATTTCATGAATAAGTGTGCCACAAGATCATACAACATAGATTCATTAAACATTATAATTTATTCCATGTTAAAATAATGTTTAATTAATAAATGAAACTCTTACATCAATAATTAAATGTGCATAATGGTGAATACCCTTGATAGAGAAATGGGCATGATATTTACTACACAATGATTTCGGCTTGGAAAATGGCGGTGCAATTTCGGCAGCATAACAACGTGACATATGACTTCATAAAAAGGTTGATGAGAGAGAAAATGGTGTCTCATCATATTTACACAAAATGGAAAGTAATGGGGTCATATAGATACATATCGCAACATAATTAATGGAATTTGTATTCTTAATACAAAATAATTTCTTGAAAGTAAATGAGGAGAGAGAAATTCCTTTCAGAATTTCGGCATGGTAATAGGTGTACATGGGAGGCTTTAATGAGAGAGAAAAGGGGTCTACCATCATTAAAACATAATGAGGGAAGTATAGGGTAGTTTAGAAATCATATCCCAACATTTATAATTGAAAATAAAAGGACATAACAATATTAAGAAACTTAGATAAAATGAGAAAGGAATGAATCCGTTACTTGGAAGTGTGATCCCAAAGGCTTGGGAGAGGCTTGCGAGAGGATTCTTGGGAGTTTGGGGTGCCTTGGGAGGATTATATAGAGAGGAGGGAAGAGTTTGGACGAACTCCAAAGGCTTTTAGTGAATATTAAGTGGGATATTAGGTGGGTTTATATTGGAAAGGATAGAGAATTTTTTATTATATAGATTTGGGACACCACACATTAAACTAATCAAAACCACAAACCAGCTCATGGTTTTTGCCCATGGTTTTTCCAAATGGGAGTTGAAAAAATTATTTTATAATGGAAATGTTCTAAATTTTTAAAATAATATGGTTTCTTATGTGGAGGTGTGTCACACTCTCAAGGAAATCAATTTAAAAAGATAAAATGTTTTATAAGTCTTGGAGGGTCCAATAAATCTTTGTAAATTAAATCAAATAAACCTAAAATCACATTATTTTAATGGTAAAACATATAATGGCCTAACATAGTGTTTTTATTATTTTATTACATCACTATTGGATCATTATGATGTCATAAAACACATTATATAATTAAATGGTATTTGATTTTTACCAAAAAAATTCAACTGTCTCAGAAAATTATGAAAAATTCACCATTGGATAATTTCGACATCCTAATTCCAAAAATAATATTCATTTTATCTAATAATTTTCTTAATATGTTAATTATTACTTTTAAAATAAAAACTGAAATTTATCGAAAATTCATGGGTTTTGACAAAAAATAACATTCAACCCTTAATAAATGTCACACCCCGACCGAAGTGTTTAATTTATTTAATTATTTTTCTACCTTTAAATTCTTTTTCTGGGGTCTGGGGTGAGTCCAGAATGAGGTTTATGAGTTTTCGAAAACAATGCGCCTCTTGGGTTCGACGTCATTTGACGCACGGGTAAAGCGCGACGCCGCGTTACTTCTCCCATACAACGACGTGACCTTTCGTTAAATTTTATTATTATTAAAAGGATGTAAATTCATTTATTATTTTTATTATTAAGGTTATTATTATTTTTATTATTATGACTATTCTTATTATTATTGTTAATAATAATAATAATATTATTATTATGACGATGATGATGATGATGATTATTATTATTATTATTTTTATTAATATTTTAATTATTATTATTATTATTATTATTACTATTAATATGATTTTTTAATCTAATTTTTACTTTTACTTTTATTTTATTCTTTTTTTTCTTTTTCCTTTCTCTCTTTCTTCTCTCTTTTCCCTCCTTCCACGCAGGTGTCCCCTGCGCAGCGACCCAACCTCCTGTTCTTCTCCCCACACCTTGCTTCCCCCTCCTGTTTACCCTTCCGCAGTGCAGTAGTCAAGATACCCTCCTACTCCTTACCGTAAGACCCCGCTCCACCAATCTGCACTCCTCCAACGCGCATAGCCGAAGCCGCGCTCCCCCAGATGCGGCTCTCCCCTCCTGCTTGACACACCCAACATCGTCGCCTCCTCATGGTGCGGTGTGAACCTCCAGCGGCATCCCTCTTGCTCGACCGCTGGCCTCCCATGCCCCTCTGCAGTGCCCTCGGCTTCTGCCTCTAGGTTCGGTGCCCTCCTACTGGTCCGGCCTCCTGCACACCCTACACCCTTCGGCCTTCTTACACCCTGCCCATCACCCCTTGCTACGCACCTCCTATCAGTGCGCCTCCTCCTACCGGCCAGCTCTGACAACCTGCATCTTCCACCTTCCCTGGCCGAGCCCATCCCTATACCTCCTACCTCACACAGTGCCGCACCACCCTTCGGGACTACTCCCTCTTAGCGCACAACAGCCGACCCTTGCAACATGTGAGTAACCCGACCCCCAAGGCCACACCGCCGCTGCCCGACGCCCCAGTTCCCTCCAGCCCTACACCGCGCCGCGTGCCCCTTGCTAGCCTCGTCCCGCCGCCACGCACCCCTGTAGTGCCGTCGGCCACTCACAGCAGCGAAACTCCCTACACCTCATCTCTGCTTCGTCCGAATAGCAGCAACGAACCCTTCCCCCCTACTCTCCGGATGTCTCCGGCACTGCCTCCCCCATCCGAGCAACTCCCCTGCACCCATGGTGTAAAACCCTGAGATTTTATGAAAAATATTCTTTTAATTTCATTGATTTCTTCTATTATACAACACACCAAGTTTATCTTGTACTATACACAACACCGTATTAGCTTGCAGTATACACAACGCTATTCTTGGATGGTGTTACACACAATTTCATGTTCGTTTTATAATAGTCATTCTACGCAACATTGAGTGTGTATATATATATATATATTCAATGTATAAATGAAATATGGTTGGATTCTGTTATACGAAAAAACGAAGGATTTTTGCACAACACGCAACCCTGACTTGGCTTGCATTACACGCAATCGCGACCTTCCTCGATAGTGTGTGTTGTACGCAATACCGGGTTTTACTAAACAACGATATATTATTATAATATTATTATGAACTAGCCGTTATGAATAGTATTAACTAAATTTTGAATTTTATAACATTATTATTCATCTTACACATTTTCTAGAACATGGTATAAGAACAAAATAATTTTTTCGGGTAAAATATGTATTTTTCAAAAAATGCAGTTTTGCCACCTTTTAATGTCGCACCCACTTTAAATCTAGTTTTTGACATGTTTATAAGTTCAATTTTACAAAAATAAAATTATTATTTAGAATCAAGAAATAAAATTTTACCTTGGATACATTTTTCATATTATTCTGATAACTTTCATATTTTAATGAATAGTAAAAAACACGCTATATTTTAATTAAAAACAACTTTTTTCATCGTAATAAATTATGTGGTTAAATAATAATATTGAAGGGTTTTAAAGTATAAATAGAATATATTTTTACCATTTAATATAGTGTATGTCATTAGCCTTGATTTTACATTGAATTCATAGGTTAAATAAATTCAATCTTTGGCAATGTTTTAACTTTTAAAACCCGTTTGCTTAACAAAGGGATTAATTTTAAATTAATTACTGCAACTTCTGTGTTTTGAATTTTGAAAAATTAATTCCATATTTGGAATCAGTGGGTCCAAATTATGTTAATAGGTTACTTTTATTTTTTTGATATTATGAATAGTAACTACGATGATTTTTATTTACTACGGTTAAAGGTAAATAGGGTAATTCAAGGTTAAAAGAATATTATAATAATTCAAAATTACCTTGACACTTGTCCTAACCTTATTGGATGAGTAGTGGCCGACCATGGTCATACTTGGGTCGATTTTGGGACCCCATGGAGCCACTTATGAAAGATAATGACACATTAGATTAATTAATTTAATGTAAAGACAAAATTGGAATTAACAAAAATCGTTTAGTAATTAATTTTTATAAGGGGATATATAAATTATATTTTGTACTATAAATATTAATTGTAAATATAAAAAGATTTCCTACATGTTGGGATTTTTTTTTAGAATTTTTAGACATCATATAAATTAAATTATTTATGAGACAATAATGATGCAGTATTTACCTCATTAATAAATGATTTAAATAAATAAGATTAAAATGATTAAAATATCATCCAAAACCTATCCAATTCCTATTGGATGAATTTATTTCTAATACGAGTCATCTTATCTTAGATATTAATGTGTTTTGGACCTCTTGAAACCGAAGATATGTTTATAGTAAAATAATGTTTTCACACTTTCCTAAAGAGCCCCTCCACTCCCTTATAAAAGGAGACCACTTCTATGAAATTCCTCACACCTCTAAAGCCTTTTGGCTCGTCCAAAAATCTGCACAACTAATATCCCTACATCCCTATCCTCCCCCTTGAATCCTTACATTAGGAAGAAGACTCTCCAAGATGTCCTTTTGGTTCAAACCAAAGGAAGTTACCAAAATTAAAGGTAACAGTTTCTCTTAAGTTGTTTTCTTTTATTCTACTTCTCCAACCCCTAAAATCTTTTTAATCATTTCTTTTGTGACAAAACCAGTATTATAAAAATACTAGGATGTTTTTACGAGAAGGATTCGAACTACACTTACACACACCTCCATCTAATGGATGAAGAACATAATGTTTCTGTGATGGCAAACTAACGCCTCACGAAACGATGATTGTTCGATTTTCTCCTACCGCCTCTCATGGTGGCCATTATGATGGACCAATATTTATATATAATATATATTATGTTTATGATTTGCTTATGCTTCTTTACTTCCCAATTATATCAATCCTTTACGGTTTCCATAGTCGGTAAATAAGATAATCTCATTTGAGGAAGTGCGGACTACCGCCCCCTCAAAGTGATGTGATTCGTTAATACCTTATGTGGGATGTATAAAGGATGTGGTTAATGATATTATATATGATATTATACTGGAATTATAATATAACTATTTATAATTATGTTTTAATTCCATTAAAATAAGAAATAGAAATGAAATTAGCGTTCATGCGTACGTACAGCTTACCGTCTCCATGAATGGTGCGTTTCATTTCTTACCTCCATATGTTATGTACTATTATAAATTCTTGTATATGCTGGATATATAATGAATTTATATGATATATAAATCATGATTTACATTTTGTAAGTAAGTAAATCATGATATAAGTAATAATAACATCAATAACAACAAGTCCAAACACGTACGATAAATAAGATGATTTTACCCAAAACGCCACTTTAACATTAATTTACAAAATAATGGGTAATATAAAGTCATAAGTGAACCATATATGATATCATAACAATGAATATTATTCTGTAATAAGTCAATGACATTATTTAAATTATTATACAGGAGGTTCGGATATGTACAAAGCATATCGGTCCTAAGGTAAGGGATAATTATTCCAATCTCATTCTTATCCGAGATTGTTTACTCGTAAGTATTTACTGGGGGTTATGTTTATTATCCATGTCCATATGCTCTCACATTTTTTTCATAAAATTTTTACTTTACTTCCATGTATATTTAAGACATTTTTACCCTTTTCTTACTTTTACCACATCGTATGGAAGGAATCTTTATTTTGTTTACCATATGAGATTCTTTTTGAATTTTCCGACAAAAGTACGAGGAGAATGTTATTTTTAACTTATACAGCGTGAACATATTTTTACGGTTTTATAAAGCCTTATTTTCATGAATCTTACTCCAAAATATTTCATGATTATTTTAAACAAAATCCTATTCTTTTAAAATTTCATGACATTTTGTGAAAAGAAAATGATTTTGAATAAGAAAGGATATTTTCCTCAAGAATTCATTTCAAGTGTTTTATTAAAACCATTTTCCATCTAAGATGACATTATTTCATATGTGTATGTTTCATGTATAATGTCTCTATGATTTACATGGTTTCACTTTTATGATTATGAAATGATATCCATTTCTTTTATATGTATTATGTGATGATGGGATGATGTTTGTGAAACCCATTTTATTTGTTGGGTTATTATGAATGATGTATGTTTATTTTGTGGCACAAGTAAGAATGATTTCATTATGAGATGGTTGGGACCTATATCTCCCTCAAATGCATTGGGTAAAGATTTATATCTCATGAGATAGACATGGATGGAACATCAATTTAAACCGGTTCAGTAATACAAGACTGGATCGAGGAGTGAACTCGATTCAGAAAGGGACTTTGTCCACTAAGATGGTTTTGGAAGCAATGCCTTGGATACTATGGAAATCATATCATGTGCTTAATGGTTGACACAATTACATGTTTTCTTCCCATTCTATTTTATCATTCTTAATGTTTCTTTATGATCTATGCCTTACGTACTTCCATGTTTTATGACATTGCTCAAGCTTTTGATGTTTAAACATTATGTTCATGTTTTTAAGTTCAAATGTATATGGAATGTTTTATTTTATCCATGCTTTCCCTTTCTGAGCATTTGAGCTCACCCTTTTTATGTTTTCTTTTCCCCAGGATATAAAGAAATGTTTTAGGTAAGAAAACATAAAATGGAAGATCTTAATGAGAGATGTTAAAGATCTTTCACCACGATTAGAAGATTACGTTCCAAGTTTCCAAAGACACTAAGCTATTACGATCATTATGTGTCTGTTTTTGTTATGTACTAAGTATTCCGCAAAAGTAATGTAATGTTCATGTACGTCAATCTTTGGGTCTCTACAGTTGGTATCAGAGGAAAGGTTTAGTCAACCTTTGGAAACTAGGATGCGAGAACTTTAGTGAGATCCCTAGAGATATTTCTAAGGTATGTCTTGGGATGTCCCTAAGGTTAAGTATAAGTATAGTTTATAGTCCTAGAATTATGGTAACAATATTAGATTAAACCTAAGATGTTAGATATTGAAGGTACTCCTCCTTTATTATGTTGTTTTCCTAGCATGATTTTTGCCTCTCACACTATTCTTTTTGGGTTTTAGATGATGGATGGAACCCGAAGGAACCATGTTGATCAATGTAATGGACGATGCAATGATTTTCCTCCTGAACAAACAAATGTTATGGGAGATGGAGTGAAAAATCTTATTGCTATACTTACACAAGCTATGAATCATTCTGGACTTCCAAATGAGCAGAGAAGGGAACAATATTCAATTGAGTCCTTCATGAGGAAACGCCCACATTATTTCAGTGGGTATTCTGATCCACTTGTTGCTGAACAATGGATCAGTACCACTGAAAAGATATTTTTAGTTCTTCAATGTTCTGAACATGATAAAGTCATCTTAGTAGTATATCGTCTGGAAGTTGTAGCTGATCAATTGTGGAATCTTATCAAGAATATGAGGCCAAGAGATGAAATCGAGTACATGGAATGGGACGAGTTAAAGAACTTATTTTTCAATAAGTACTTCCCTTGTATTCTTCGAACAAAGATGGGGAAGGAGTTTCTTGAGCTTAAGCAAAAGGATGATGAATCTGTTGGTATATACGAAGCGAATTTTACAAGGCTTGAAAGGTATGCATCTGGCTTTATCATCCAACCTGAAAGTAAAGTTGAACAATTTTTCAGTGGCTTAAAACCAAGTCTTCGAAGGGCATTAGCTATAAGAGACTTCAGTAGCTATGAAGAAATTGTGCGTTGTGCTATCAAGGTAGAACTGGAAGTTAGTGTAACATATCCATCTCATGGTTTTGACAAGAAACGAAAGATGGAGTTCAAGGAGAAATCTCAGAACAATGGTGAAAATTAGAAGAATGTTTCTTAATGCTCAAAGTGTGGGAAGAAGCATAGTGGAGATTTCCTAAAAGGTACTAGAAAATGTTTTAAGTGTGGAAAAGAAGGTCATCGAGCAGATGAGTGTCGAAGTAATGGAAAAAGGGTTGCTAATGATGTGAATAAATAAAAGACTGTAGAGAGAACAACACCAACACTTCAATGCTTCAAGTGCAATGAAATGGGGAATTATGCTAATCAATGCCCTAATACAAGGGTTAATGATGATCGGCATGAGCAACCTCTTAAGGCAAAGGAAAAAGGGAAGTCACATGCGATCACTATTGGCGATGTTGAATATGACAACTATGTGGTGGAATGATTAATTGTTTATGTAATGGATTCCAAAATAATGTTGTGTATAGTATCGTGGAATATTGGAATATTTATGTATTGGTCTATTGTGGTTTTCAATAATTTTATGGTACTGGTAATGATGGAAAGTGATTGAGATATTTTTGGAAAGAAGATGATATGTGCATAATGAAGGGATAAAAAGAAAATGAAATGTTTGACAGTATTCATGAGCTCATGACTGATATAAGGAAATAGTTATGTCATGGTTTGAGTATATAGAATTTTGGGGGTTTGGTATGTGGAAAGAGTTAACTTTTGAAAACACTCATGTTTTCACTAATATTCAATGGGTATTCATTTTTCATGAGAATACATGATTAAGGATTTCGAATGTTTGGAATGTGACCCACAAGACATATCTTATGATATATGGGGATCAACGATGGTATTAACATGCTTGTTATATGAAATATCTGGAAATCGTTTTCACTATAATATGAGAGTGGACCGTAGTATTATGGATAAGCCTAAAGATTGGAATGGATTACATTGGACATAAGTTAGTATTGTTTAAGGATAGAAGTTATTTCGATATTATTGATGGGATGTTATAGTAATGTAGTTTTAGGAAAAAGACAATCTGCAGGACAGACGACAACCCATAACGTCGGACAAGGCTATCGGAATCGAACCCACAACCGAAGTGCGATTGGCCTTTATCACCTACCACTAGCCTACAGGAAGTCCCTGGTTAGTAGAAACTGGTTTTATTTTATTAAGCGGTACGATATATGAAGTATAAGATCATTTTTGGAATCATATACGATTAACCTGAACATAGATGGACTTATGTATATTTGATAACATTTGATAACCTTTTGTTTGAAACAGATGGAATGACATATCATTATATCACAGGATATGTTAACACTTCACGAATAATAAATTCAACTTCATTTCTCTAAGAGATGAAGTGGAGATTGTTCAAATCACGAACAACAGTGAGATTGTACCAAAATAAAGCAAGTATTTATTCTAATTAAAATTATTCAACTTTAGGGAAATGCTCTTGAAAACCAAAAATGTTGTCCTAGTGCCCTTATATCTGATGAATCAAATGGTACCCGAGATCATCACAAATTTATGGCTTTGTGATTGTTGGCTTTTTCATAGCCATGTTATCTACCACTCTCCATCAGAACATGATGGTTAGATTTCTCTTCCATATCCATATTTTCACCTATGTTCTCATATATGGAAACCGAGTGATTAGTTAATTTGGGTGACCGTTATGTTTCATACTTTAGTTTTTAAATCCAAGTTTTGGTATTCCTTTTTACGATGTGGGTTTCTATTAAAGAAACTTTCGAGTAACAAACGATTTGTAACCCCGACGAATTTCAAAGGCGAAATTCATTTTAAGGGGGGTAGAATGTAACACACCGAGATTTTATAAAAAATATTCTTTTAATTTCATTGATGTATTATATTATACAACAAACCAAGTTTATCTTGTAATATACGCAACACCGAATTAGCCTGCAGTATACGCAACGCTATTCTTGGATCGTGTTACACACAATTTCATGTTCGTTTTATAATAGTCATTCTACGCAACATTGAGTGTGTATATATATATATATTCAATGTATAAATAAAATATGTTTGGATTCTATTATACGAAACAACAAAGGATTCTTTCACAACACGCAACCCTGACTTGGCTTTAATTACACGCAATCACGACCTTCCTCGATAGCGTGTGTTGTACGCAATACCGGGTTTTACTAAACAATGATATATTATTATAATATTATTATGAACTAGCCATTATGAATAGTATTAACTATATTTTGAATTTTATAACATTATTATTCATCTTACACATTTTCTATAACATGGTATAAGAACAAAATAATTTTTTCGGGTAAAATAAGTATTTTTCAAAAAATGCAGTTTTGCCGCCTTTTAATGGCGAACCCACTTTAAATCTAGTTTTTGACATGTTTATAACTTCAATTTTACAAAATAAAATTATTATTTGGAATTATGATATAAAATTTTACCTTGGATAAAATTTTCATATTATTCTGATAACTTTCATATTTTAATGAATAGTAAAAACACGCTATATTTTAATTAAAAACAACTTTTTTCATCGTAATAAATTATGTGGTTAAATAATAATATTGAATGGTTTTAAATTATAAATAGAATATATTTTTACCATTTAATATAATGTATTTCATTAGCCTTGATTTTAAATTGAATTCGTAGGTTAAATAAATTCAATCTTTGGCAATGTTTTAACTTTTAAAACCCGTTTGCTTAACAACGAGATTAATTTTAAATTAATTACTGCAATTTCTGTGTTTTGAATTTTGAAAAATGGATTCCATATTTGGAATCAGTGGGCCCAAATTATGTTAATAGGTTACTTTTATTTTTTTGATATTATGAATAGTTACTACGGTAATTTTTATTTACTACGGTTAAAGGTAAATAGGGTAATTCAAGGTTAAAAGAATATTATAATAATTTAAAATTACCTTGAAACTTTTCCTAACATTATTGTATGAGTAGTGGCCGACCATTAGCATCCTTGGGTCGATTTTGGGACCCCATGGAGACACTTATGAAAGACAATGACACATTAGATTAATTAATTTAATGTAAAGACAAAATTAGAATTAACAAAAATCGTTTAGTAATTAATTTTTTTAAGGGGATATATAAATTATATTTTGGACTATAAATAATCATTGGAAAGATAAAAAGATTTAATACATGTTGGGATTTTTTTTAGAATTTTAGACATCAGATAAATTAAATTATTTATGACACAATAATGATGCAGTATTTACCTCATTAATAAATGATTTAAATAAATAAGATTAAAATGATTAAAATATCATCCAAAACCTGTCCAATTCCTATTGGATGAATTTATTTCGAATATGAGTCATCTTATCTTAGAAATTAATTTGTTTTGGACCTCTTGAAACTTAAGATAAGTTTATAATAAAATAAGGTTTTCACACTTTCCTAAAGAGCCCCTCCACTCCCTTATAAAAGGAGACCACTTCTATGCAATTCCTCACACCTCTCAAGCCTTTTGGCTCGTCCAAACTTTGCCCAACTAAGCTCCGTACATCCCTCTCCCCCCCTTGAATCCTTACATTAGGCAGAAGACTCTCCAAGAAGTCCTTTTGGTTCAAACCAAAGGAAGTTACCAAAATTAAAGGTAACGGTTTCTCTTAAGTTATTTTCTTTTATTCTACTTCTCCAACCCCTAAAATCTTTTTCATCCTTTATTTTGTGACAAAAAAAGTATCCTCAAAATACTAGGATGTTTTTATGAGAATTATTCGAACTACACTTACACACACCTCCATCTAATGGATGAAGAACATAATGTTTCTGTGATGGCAAACTAACGCCTCACGAAACGATGATTGTTCGATTTTCTCCTACCGCCTCTCATGGTGGCCATTATGATGGCACAATATTTATATATAATATATATTTTGTTTACGATTTCCTTATGCTTCTTTAATTCTCAATTATATCAATCCTTTACGGTTTCCATAGTCGGTAAATACGATAATCTCATTTGAGGAAGTGCGGACTACCGCCCCCTCAAAGTGATGTGATTCGTTAATACCTTATGTGGGATGTATAAAGGATGTGGTTAATGATATTATATATGATATTATACTGGAATTATAATATAACTATGTATCATTATGTTTCAATTCCATTAAAATAATAAATAGAAATGAAAGTAGCGTTCATGCGTACATACGGCTTACCGTCTCCATGAACGGTGCGTTTCATTTCTTACCTCCATATGTTATGTACTATTATAAATGCTTGTATATGATGGATATATAATGAATGTATATGATATATAAATCATGATTTACATTTTTTAAGTAAGTAAATCATGATATAAGTAATAATAACATCAATAACAACAAGTCCAAACACGTACGATAAATAAGATGATTTTACCCAAAACGCCACTTTAACATTAATTTACAAAAGAATGGGTAATATAAAGTCATAAGTGAACCATATATGATATCATAACAATGAATATGATTCTGGAATAAGTCAATGACATTATTTATATCATTATACAGGAGTTTCGGATACGTACAAAGCATATCAGACCTAAGGTAGGGGATAATTATTCCAATCTCATTCTTATCAGAGATTGTTTACTTGTAAGTATTTACCGGGGGTTATGTTTATTATCCATGTCCATATGATCTCAAAATGTTTTCATAAAATGTTTACTTTACTTCCATGTATTTTTAAGACATTTTTACCCTTTTCTTACTTTTACCACATCGTATGGAAGGAATCTTTCTTTTGTTTACCATACGAGGTAATTTTTGACTTTTCCAACAAAAGTACAGGGAGAATGTTATTTTTAACTTATATGACGTGAAAGGATTTTTATGGTTTTATAAAGCCTTATTTTTATGAAGCTTCCTCCAAAATATTTCATGATGATTTTAAACAAAATCCTATTCTTTTAAAATTTCATTACATTTTGTGAAAAGAAAATGATTTTGAATAAGAAAGGATATTTTCCTCAAGAATTCATTTCAAGTGTTTTATCAAAACCATTTTCCATCTAAGATGACATTATTTAATATGCGTATGTTTCATGTATAATGTCTCTATGATTTACATGGTTTCACTTTTATGATTATGAAATGATATCCATTTCTTTTATATGGATTATGTGATGATGGGATGATGTTTGTGAAACCCATTTTATTTGTTGGGTTATTATGAATGATGTATGTTTATTTTGTGGCACAAGTAAGAATGATTTCATTATGAGATGGGTGAGACCTATATCTCCCTCCAATTCATTGGGTAAAGATTTATATCTCATGAGATAGACATGTATGGAATGGAAAGTTAAACCGGTTTAGTAATACAGGACTAGATCGAGGAGTGAACTCGATTCAGAAAGGGACTTTGTCCACTAAGATGGTATTGGCAGCAATGCCTTGGCTACTATGGAAATCATATCATGTGATTAATGGTTTCCACAATTACATGTTTTATTCCCATGCTATTTTATCATTCTTAATGTTTCTTTATGATCTATGCCTTACGTACTTCTATGTTTTATGACATTGCTCAAGATTTTGATGTTTAAACATTATGTTCATGTTTTTAAGTTCAAATGTATATGGCATGTTTTATTTTATCCATGCTTAACCTTACTGAGCATTTGAGCTCACCCTTTTTATGTTTTCTTTTCCCTGGGATATAAAGAAATGTTTTAGGTAAGAAAACAAAAAAGGGAAGATCTTAATGGGAGGTGTTGAAGATCTTTCACCATGATTAGAAGATTACATTCCAGGTTTCCAAAGACACTAAACTATTATGATCCTTGTGTGTCTATTTTTGTTATGTACTAAGTATTCTGAAAAAGTAATGTAATGTTCATGTACGTCAAGCTTTGGGTCTCTACACATGGCCTCCGCTTCTCCCTTGATGCAGGGCGAGCCAAACCACCACAAGCCCCCTATTCATGCCTCCACCGGCCTGGAAACCCCCTGCGTAGCACCCAAGCCACCTCTTTACTCCGGCTAGCAGCTTTCTCAGGTGACTAGAGGGTGTGACTCCTCTATCCGGCGCCCTTTAGCAGACTCTGCACCCGCTGTCCGCACACTGCCCATTAAGACAACACCATTTCCTGCCATGCGACGACACTGCAACACCCGCAGGCACCTGCATCTGACATGGCGGGACATATTTATGGCCGCTGCGTAACTCCGACCAACCGGTGCCCTCCGGTCGCACACCTTTCATCCTATCACAGGCCCTCCGATCAGCCGCACACCCTTCCCAGCCATGCGCCCCCTCTATCGGTTACTTTTTTGGTGCCCTGCAACCCCTCACTGGTCCTATGGGGTGGAACGAATAGCTCCGTTGACTCCCATGTCACCCCTATTCATGTGACTAGCCATGCAGCTGGTTCACAATTGGGAACATGATGGCCGCCGCCGCCAAAGGTGAGCGGTTTGGGTTCACCCCGTTTCGCCTGCTCCATTACTGAGGTGAGTTTTTTTCTATTTATTCATTTGTATCTTTTGAAATCTATGCTTATGGGTTTTTATTGTTTTATGATTTCTACAACGTGTTGGTAGAGAAAGTCGGAGATACCATGGTTAGCCGATTACGCATGCTTGTGCACGAGTGTGAGACGTGCCGCGTCATCGTAACCGAGCTGCAAGTTGAGGTAGGTCCCCCCTGCACTTATCTTTAGATTTAGAATTTATTAATTGCTTGATGTTTTATTTATTTTAATAAATAGGAAATAATATAAGATAATTAATTTTTATATGATTATTCAGTGTAAAAGGATCCATTTATTTTATACACGACACTTGGAAAATTTTCTTGAAGAACGAACACCAAGTAGTGAAAGAATTCCCATTTGGCTTTTAAACTTAATTCACGAAATTTAAAATGTTTCTTTGGTTTAAATGATAAATGATTTCTTCTGAATAAGTGTTTTGGATTTTCTTGAGAATTTATGTTTTTCTTTAAAGTTGGTGAAGGCCCATTTGACACTTTAATAAAATAAATCATTTTTGGAAAACTCACTTGGGGGTTACTCAGGGTTGATCCTTGGTGTGTGTTGATTGCGTGAGTTGTGTGTGATATTTTTTGACCATGACTGATTGATTTTCATTGTGGATGCACCCCTTTTTATTGTATGTGTTGACATGGGAACCTGACATAATGAGTGAATCTTCTGAGAATGATTGCTACACTAGTTTAGATTACGCACTGGCTAGTGGCCCCATAGCAGGGGAATACTGAGTTATTGCTGGTATGGGGATTGGGCCCCTAGGTTAGGCTATGAAGGTCTTTGCCGAGCGTTAGGGCGCTATGACATCATCGAGTTAGAGCATGCTTTCAGGATGAGTCACATGTATAGTACGTTCTAGATTGTTCACGATCTCCTTGTTTCAACCCATGTTTCCTTTAGTGTTTTTTTTGTATGTGGCGGGTGATTGAGTGGTTTAGTTCAATTTCTGGCCCCCGCATGCCACTTTTTCCATTTCCCTTAGTGTGTGTTGTGGGTTATGTGTGGTTTACCTTTTGGCTAAGAACTGAAATGTGGATATCTAAATTGTTTGGCAAGATGTTTTTAAAATGTAACGCACCTTCTCCTTTCAAACATTAAAACTTGTTTTCAAATTAAAAAGGGAAATGGACTGATACTTGATTTAGAAATTAAAGTGTATGTGGAAACTAATATTTTATATAATTTAGTTCAAAACTGAAATTGGTAAATTCTTTATTTAAAGTTAGTGCATTGGGAAGAGTTTTTTGGGAATGCCTACTGAGTTTTAATACTCAGGCCTATAGTGTTTTCCTATTTTTAGTTTTGCTGCAGGTTTGGCTCGAGCTCTCTCTAGTGGGTGAGAGTTGTTTGTGGACTGGTGAGTGACTCTCAGAGTCGCGATGAGTTTTGGTTGTGGTCAGGTTAGTTGGTTGTTGCTGACCATTCTTTCTTTTTAGTGTCATTTATTTACTTTGTGTTATTCTACTTTTTTGCTTCTTTATTTATTTTCACTGGGAGAAATCGTTCCACTTGCTCTATGTTGATGCCCTGGTGCTTGTCGCCAGTCAAAGAGGATCGGGAACACCTCTAGGGTCATGTCGCGGACCGACTCAGGTGATTGGTTCAGGGTCGACCCGGGTTAGTTCGTGAAAAAATGGTATCAGAGCAGGTCGGATCCTGATCGGACCTTGTTTTTCAGAGTGCCCATTTTTATTTGGGGTTATCATGGTAGAATGAGTATAATTTTCGGGACTTGAGGCATACAGATGAGAAGGAAATCATGAACCCTTGTTCTTTCCGATCCCCGGGTTACCATGGGATGTTCGGGTTTGTCGATGACTTTTGATTCTTATGGTTTGTTTGGTATTGGGAAATGAAATGAGAGTCGGGAAAGTGACCTCCACGTGGTCGCATGGTCTGGAAATCCATGTGGATCCAGGGACTTTACCCTAGAATACACTCAGTGACGGTGGTGTGACTGGCGTATGGCTGCCAACCATATGTTCGAGTCACCCATCGGTACTAGTTTCGTCTTGTGGATTGTTTGAGTTCTCCTTCTTTCCAAAAGTTGTTTTGAAAAAAACTCTGTTTGGACCAATGGACTAATTTGGTTGGGTAATTGGCTAGCGTGCACCCCCATGATGAACCATTGTAGGTTTGGAATGTGTTTATGAGTGACCTCCCTAGTGTTAAACCCTCCAATTGATCAATTAAAGGAGTCCCATCTTGGAATCGGGAATTGGAATCTATCTCATTCCTTTTTTGGTTGAGTAGATTCTCTTGCAGCGGAAGCATGGTGGTGAGTTGGTCATAAGAGGATGATGTGGAAATTTTCAAGAATCATATATTGGTTGGGACCTGGGTAGAGATCCCTCTCCCAGTAATGTTTCCCCTCTGTTGCATAGGTCAAGTTCGGTGGCGACTGACAGTGTTGCAGACTCTTTTAAATGTAGTAGTGGATGTCGTGGATCCTTTTTGGGACTTCTGTTTTGACGAATTGTATCTTTCCTTTGGGAGTTCTGAGCTTCTCAGTTCTGAAAGAAAGTGTTTCCACCTATGTTGATTTTGTATTTGCTCGCTGTTCGAAGTGAAAATGGTGATGTATGAGCATCTTTTAAGTCCCTGTTGTAGTAAAGTTCCATGTTGAGGCAAAAGAAGTCTTGGGATGTGTTGAGGTCTGTTGGTTTAGCCTGGAATGCGGTGTGGTTGCTTGTGGAACTAGAAGGAGAAGTGTCATTCGGGGGTTTCAAAAGTATGACTGCGAGGCCAGAGATGCTTCAAACACTAGAGCTCCATCCATAGGTCTCGGAGTGAAGCTGACATGTAGTCAGGAACCCCCCCGAAGTGTGTAATGGATATTAGTTTAACATCTATCTTTTGTTTGGTTTGGAGTTTCTCTTATCGAGTCCCTTGTAATGGGGGATTGGGTGTACGAGAAGACCATCCTTGTTTTCTGTGTCGATCTGTGCTCATCAGTCAATCTGGCGTGTAGTCAGGTGAACCCCAGCGGTGTAAAAAGACCTTGGTTTAATCTTGGTCCTTAGTGTGACATGATTCATGTTCTTCCGAGGGTATGTCGTTGTTTACATGACGATGGTGGGACCTTCACCTCTCCCCCTCATGGTGGTGTGGGGGGGGGGGGGTTGGACCGTTTGAAAAAAAATCTTCAAGTTCGGTTAATCTCGTTAGTCTTTATAGTGGGAAGACCAATCGTGGGTCTCGTTGAATTCAGGTGGCTTGTTTCTTATGGTGGGGAGTCCGTTCGGGCCTCCCCGTGTCAGTGTCAGAGTTTTGCCTCAGGTTTCGTTTTGGGTGGTGTTTAAAGTGTTCATGTTTTGAGGTTGTTTTTCACATCATGAGAGTTTGGTGTTCTTTTGGATCAATCAACTGGAGGCGCTTAAACGTTTGGGGGTGAGTGAAACTTAAGGAGTTTCTTCTTAGGTCTATGTCTTGTTGTGGCTTCTCGGGGATGGGAAGTGTTATGGTTGAAAGAATTGTCACACCCTGACTGAAGAGTTTAATTTATTTAATTATTTTTTTACCTTTAAATCCTTTTGCTGGGGTCTGGGGTGAGTCCAGAATGAGGTTTCTGAGTTTTCGAAAGCAATGTGCCTCTTGGGTTCGACGTCATTAGACGCACGGGTGGAGCACGACACTGCGCGGCTTCACCCATACAATGGCATGGCCTTTCGTTAAATTTTATTATTATTAAAATGATGTAAATTCATTTATTATTTTTATTATTAAGGTTATTATTATTTTTATTATTATGATTATTCTTATTATTATTGTTAATAATAATAATATTATTATTATTATTATTATTATGACGATGATGATGATGATTATTATTCTTATTTTTATTAATATTGTAATTATTATTATTATTATTATTACTCTTAATATGAGTTTTTTTATCTAATTTTTACTTTTACTTTTATTTTATTCTTTTTTTCTTTTTTCCTTTCTCTCTTTCTTCTCTCTTTTCCCTCCTTCCACGCGGGTGTCCCCTACGTAGCGACCCATCCTCCTGTTCTTCTCCCCGCACCTTGCTTCCCCCTCCTGTTCACCCTTCCTCAGTGCAGCAACCAAGGTTCCTCCTACTCCTTGCCGTAGCACCCCGCTCCGCCAATCTGCACTCCTCCAACGCGCATAGCCGCAGCAACGCTCCCCCGAATGCGGCTCTCCCCTCCTGCCCGACGCACCCAACATCGTCGCCTCCTCATGGTGCGGTGCGGACCTCCAGTGGCTTCCCTCCTCTCCGACCGCTGGCCTCCCGCACCCCTCTGCAGTGCCCCCAGCTTCTGCCTCCAGGTTCGGTGCCCTCTTGCTGGTCAGTCCTCCCATGCACCCTGCACACTTCGGCCTTCTTACACCCTGCCCGTCGCCCCTTACTGCACACCCCCTATCAGCGCGCCTCCTCCTACCGGCCAGCTCCGGTGGCCTGCATCTGCCACCTTCCCTTGGATGAGCCCAACCCTATACCTCCTACCTCGCACAGTGCTGCACCACCCTTTGGGCCTGCTCCCTCTTAGCACACATCAGCCGGCCCTTGCGACATGCGAGTAACCCGACCCCCATCGCCACACCGCCGCTTCCTGACGCCCCAGTTCCCTCCTACCCTGCACCACGCCGCATGAACCTCGCTGGCCTCGTCTCGACATCGTGCACCCCTGTAGTGCCTTCAACCGCTCACAAAAGCGCAACTCCCTACAACTTGTCCCTGCTTCGTCTGGCTAGCAGCAACAGACCCTTCCCCCCTACACTTCAGATGTCTTCGGCACTGCCTACCCCATCCGAGCAACTCCCCTACACCCGCAGCCTCCACTTCTCCCTTGATTCAGTGCGATCTGGACCACCACAAGCCCCCTATTCATGCCTCCACCATCTTGGCAACCCCTGCGTAGCACCCAAGCCACATCCTTGCTCTGGCTAGTGGCTTTCTCCGGTGACCAGCCGGTGCGACTCCTCTGTCCGGTGCCCTCTAGCAGACTCTGCACCCACTGTTCGCACACTGCCCATCAAGACAACAACATTTCCTGCCCTGCGACGACACTGCAACACCCGCAGGCACTTGCCTCTGACCTGGTAGGACATCTTTCCGGCCTCCGCGTAACTCCGACCAGCCGGTGCCCTCTGGTCACGCACCTTTCTTCCTATCACAGGCCCTTCGATCGGCCACGCACCCTTCCCAGCCATGCGCCCCCTCTATCAGTTACTTTTTCAGTGCCTTGCAACCCCTCACCGGTCCTCTGGGGTGGAACGACCAGCTCCTTTGACTCCCGTGTCACCCCTGTTCGCGTGACTCGCCATGCGCCTGGTTCACAATTGGGCATGCGATGGACGCCGCCGCCAAAGGCGAGAGGTTTGGGTTCACCCCGTTTTTCTTGCTCCATTGCTGAGGTGAGTTTTGTGCTATTTATTCATTGGTTTCTTTTGAAATCTATGCTTATGGGTTTTATTGTTTTAATATTGCTACGGCGTGTTGGCAGAGAAAGTCGACGATACCACGGTTAACCGGTTGCGCATGCTTGTGCGTGAGTGTGAGACATGCTGCATCATCATAACTGAGCTACAAGTTGAGGTAGGTCCCCCACTGCACTTACCTTTAGATTTATAATTTATTAATTACTTGATGTTTTATTAATTTTAATAAATAGGAAATAATATAAGATAATTAATTTTTATATGATTATTTGGTGTAAAAAGAGTCGTTTATTAACATGATACATATTTTCATGCATGATAATTGTGTGGGATGGGTTAGTTATGTTTAAATATGGTTTTGGGCTACCTATTACATTAATTAACTAAAGTATTTAATCATAGTAAAATTTTAATTAGTGGGAAAAAGAGTGTTTACCTAGAATAATGGATTCAATTAGATACAATTCTAACATCATCTTGATTGAATCAATATCCTTTTTACATTACTAGTGTATAAATCCAGATTTACTTGTGCTTGGTAAATTCTCTCTTGATTGAAGTCAAAAACCAATTATCTTTTTTCCATATATTAATAATTTTATAAGTGATTTAGAAAATCTTAATTTTGGGTTTAACCTTAAAATTACGACATGATATAATTTCTTAGTTAGTTAGTAGTGAGTTAGAGTTATAAATTTCAAAACTAGTATCTTGTAGGAAGTAATGAAACCATGTGGGTGATCATAGTTCCTATGAGGTGATGTGGGTATTCTCATGACTTTGTGGTATAATGGATGGAATTATCACTCCCTTGGTCAATGAAAACCTTTGGTTAAGGTGTGAATTTACCTATAGGTTCCTATAATAGTGATTTGGTGTGGCAAAGTGTGAGGTGTGGTACTGTACAAGATTTAGTAAGAAGGGTGAGGTGAACCATACATTTTATACATAAATATTATATCTTATTATATGAATATTTATTACATATCATTATGATCTATTCCAAAACCATAAAGTTTTTGTGTCATTGGAAACTCAGATGCATAAACAAATGGTACATAAAATGCTTACATCATCTTCCACTTAGTTCTTCACAACTGGAACCCTTCTTAGACATATAATACTTAAAATATTTTTTATATCATGGGGAAAATGAAACATAATAAATAGTGAGCTTAAAGGATGAGTAAGAGAAAATAAAGGATATATCAATGACCATTTAAGCATAACATGAGCATAAATATATAATAAAAACATCTTAACATTTTAAAATCTCACCCAGAAATTCATAGATCATAATCATGTGTCATGACATAAAGCATGGTAGTTAATATGATATGAATCACAAAGGAATTAATAAACATTATCTATGAGAGCATAAAATTGGAATAATATCTTGTCATAATAGAGTGTAATAATCATAATAATATAAATCTTATGTCAAGGACACCCACCAAGACATTTTTCACATGTTAGGCTTGGGAAAACCACTCGTATACCTACTTCAGGTTTTGATAACCTCCCATATACCCTATTTCGAGCATGGGATAACAACCTATGTACCCTTTTTTTGGTTTTGGGATAACCTCATATATACCCTTAGATCTTATAAAACATTAATATTTAAAAATACATTAAAGGTTTATAATGGACCAACCCATATCATAAGTCATTCATATGTATACCTCAAGATCATAAAAATATTAACCATTTCTTTATAACTGAACCCTTGGAAAAGAAAATTAGATTCATCAATATCTCATCATTATAATTATATAAAATGTCGAGAATGAATAAATATGGTATCTTTAATGCTTTGACCCAAGTTTCCTGAAGATGGTGCATTATTTCATTACATTGGCATGCTTACAAGAAAGTCATATCTTGAAGGACCAAATAGTTTATTAGATTTGGAAAACTAGATACATATATAAGTTTAACATTACAACCTGAAATGAAAACCAATATAAAAGTTCCATTGGGAACATCCACCACTCTAACATTATCCCTAAAATTCAATCATAATATACCTATTCATGTCTTAGAAAAAATGAAACATAAGAAGGGGTGAGCTCATATTCTTAGTAAGGGTAAACAATACTGTAGTGGATATCATAAACATAAACATTAGGTATGGTGACTAATTTAAAAACATTCCTTTAAAAACAAACTTGAACACATTATGATAGAAATAAGAGCTGAATAAATAATTCCATAATAAAGCATAATCATGGGTGTTATACTAGTCGAATAACCACATGAACTCTCAATTACTAGTTTCATAATGAGGTAATGCATAATGCGGGATGTCATATCCATACCGTCAAGGCCTCGTTCCATGACTATAAATATCTATTTTGTCAAGGCCTCGTGCCAAGACCATAGTTTGTCTCATGAGACCTACCGATGCATCGAGGGGCTATAGCGGGCCCCACCCTATACTTACTAAGTCCAATGCATTCCTATTATGAATGGGGATAAATATAAAAAACATATACATTTATATTGAAACTAACATATGAAATGTAAATATCTTTCCCCAGTCATTAAACATAAACACTAACCATTCAGAGTAATATGGTGAACGATATCAAGATAGAAAATCCACATTCTAACTAGTCAGAAACCCTTCAAAAAATATTTTGTAGATGATATCATAGGATATAAAACTCTATGAAATACAAGATTCATCAAAGGATATTGACATAAATAAATAAACATTTAAATGAAACCATTGAAAAATTCTTGAGAAAATAATCCTTAAACATTCCAAATTGTCCCATACTAACTCGAAACATTCAAATCATAATCCCATAGAATATCATTATAATAAAGAGAATCTTGATATTATATACCAAGGGGATTTACATACACCACATTTAAGGAAAAATTGATGAACAAGGCATATATTTCATAAAATTTAAAGTGAGGTGAGATAAATACATTTTACTTTGGAATGAAGAGTTCTTTTGGAAAATCATTTTTTCTTTCATAAATCTAGTTTTAAACATTTGTATCCTATAAATGAAAAGGGAAGGACATTGATATTACATTTGAGGCATAAATGATGTCCCACTTAAGTGAAATCATGTAAAAAGTGTTTTTAAAGAAGCTCTAGAATTAAAAAATTTTAGTGCGGTTTAATGAATTAATTAAAGAGATTTTATAGCCCAAATGCATGTTTTATTTCATAAAACCATAAATTAGACAAAATATATTTTTAATTTTAAAATTTTTAGTTTTAAAAAGATAAATATGGTTTAAAATAGATTATATATTGAACATCAAAATAGGTAAAAATCTGAGAAGTTCCTTGAATTGAGCCTATATTTCGGGATGAATTTTTTGAAAGATCCTTTTAAAAATATAACTGCCCATAAATGAAAGTAAGATTTTGGTTGGTAAAGATATATATAACATTCACAAAGAATTTATGAAAAGTACATAAGAATAAATAAGAATGTCTTTGAATTGAGTAGTGAAGAAGTGCAACCTGAATGAAAATGGAGGATTGTGTAGAAAATACTTACAAAGTTGTAATCAATTGAATCGTATGCCCCAAAATTAATAATTATTAAATGATACATTTAATATCATGAAAATAAATAAATTAATTATTTTGAACATCAATGGGAATTATACATATACCATGCACAAGTAATAGTCGTGAATATGGAATATCTCACAAAAATGGAAGTGAGATGAAGAAACCCATTACAAACATTTTGGCATGGTAATAGGTGTTATTATGAGGGATTAATGAGAGATAAAGGGGTATCCCACCAATTATATATCATAAGGGAAGTATGGAGGAGGTGAAAAAACATACCCTATCATTAGGAATTAAAAATTAAATGACACAACATAAGGAGGATTCTTGAATAAAAGTGAGAGAGAGGATCCCTTACCTTAAATTTGAGGGTGTTATTCGCTTGATCTTAATGACCTAAATAACCAAATTAGGTTGATTAATAAAAAATTCCTGAACCCTTTATACATTTATTTGGGGAGTGGGATTTTCATTTTAATCTCTTTTCCATAAAAAATACTCGATCACAAGTCTGGATTAAAATTATTGGCCTTAATTGGATTCTGTGGCATCCTAAAATATTATTTGAGATTGCATCTTATATGGGAATTCTTATTAAAATGGGTATAAATACTGAGACTTCCAAATTTGGTCACTTTGCATGGGTACTGGTGGAGGTTTATTTGTGCTTTTTCTTGATTTACATTGTTGTTTTTTCAGCATTGGATGATGATATTCCTTTAAAAGTAGAATATGAAAGACTTCCTAAATTTTGTTCAGAGTGCCAAGTTATTGGTCATTACAAGAAAAAATGTCAACGGAATTTGGTTTTCTCTTTTTGTTCTTCAGAAGGGCATCACAAATCCTCTTCTAGGAAGAAAATGAAGAAACAAACTTCAAATAATAATGTGCGAAAACTCACTCCTAACAAAGGAAATGTGCAGATCAGAGATGGTTCGTCATAGTCGGTTAGGGATTTGACACCGAAGACTCATGAGCCTGAGAATATGGCACTATTAGTAGTGCCTGGACGTAGCGAGAGTGCTCAAGTGGAGGAGGGCTGCCTTATAGAGGGGCAACAAAACCTGAGTAACAAAGGAAATATTTCAAAGATCCAAGAGGAAATTAATAAATTAAGGGAAACTTAGGGATCCCATGGAAGTGGTCTGATATCGCAGATGACTCCCCGAAAAAACCATCCTATAGTCAGGTTTTGTCCATAGGGACAAATTTCATTGTGGATGATGATGAGTTTCAATCTGCTCCTCCCAGGAAATCCAGAACTGAGAAAGATTATTCTTATTTGAAGCCAACTATGGTCACCAGGTCTCATGGTCCTAAAGAATTTGATTCTGACTGGTATGGTGATTATGATGATTCATATGAGTTTGAATATGATGTTTGATCTATTTTGGGACTTCTTGGCATGAGGGCATGATGTTTGTATGACCCCATATTTTTCCCTTTTTGTATTGTCTTTTTCCTTTTCCTTAATAATAGGTCTCTACCCAATCTTTTGTCCTTTATACATTTATTTGGTTTATTATGACTTTATTAAGTTCATTCATGGCCTTTTATATGGGTTAAATAATTCAATTTCATTGTTCATGAGTTCTCGTTTTCATAATATTCCTGATCGACTCACATATAAAAGAGTATGGAAGTTCATGTAAGATGGGAGTTGAAGTATATAATTAATTTTATATGTTATTAATTAAAATTAATAAGATTAAATGGTTATAAAATTCATTTGGTTATTTGGAGTGAAGGTGAATCATTATATAAAACATTAATGATAAACGCTTGGATTAATTTGGCAATTTTTCTCACAATTACCTTGTTTTGTATTATTGTTTTGCATCAAGAGTGAATAAGGATTCCATAAAATTACATATGATAAAATAAATATATAATAGTCTGGTTCAACCATAAAAATGGTTTCATGATGAGATTTGAATAAGGTAAATCAAATCGAAATCATTGTAGTCCTTGAATGTGATAAATCAACAGATCTTAGATGATGTTTCATTTTTAGCATAAATGAGTGGGAAAGGAGTGATGAAGATGAATTATCCCATTAGAATAAAAAAATTACATTAAATTTATGATACTGGAGTTTTCATACCATTTTCATGAGAAGAGTTTAGTAAAGAAAAGAGAACAAAGGAACATGAAAATGAAAGAAAAGAAAAGATTAATTTTACCTCTTGAATTAACCTTCCTTGAGAGCCTCTTAAGGGAAAGGGATTTGGTCTTTTTAGGAGACCAAGGGATATTTTAAATGGTTGAGGAGCTTGGGAAGATATTTTACCATAATTTAGACATGACATAAGGCTTGATATATGTGAATAGAAGAGGGAGTGAGGGGGGTTTTATAGTTGAGGAGATGAGGGTTTTCCCATTATTTTACTCATTATTTTATTATTTTTCAAAATACAACCAATAATATTGATTATTATGACCAAAAATAGTAATATGTGAATGTGAGTTTTAATCAATGGTCATTTAAATCAAAGACGAGTCCAATGTGGTGCATAAATTCACTTATTTATCATATTTTTTAAATTATCAAATTTCACTATTCACCAAAAATTCAAGTATTTCAAAAAATCCTAAAAATTCACACGAACCATTTTTCAACATTTAGAATTAAAAAATTAATTCCATTTTTCAAAAATAATTTTACATATATTATTAATTTAATTTTTAATTAAAATAATAATTTACTTAAAAAATACAGTTTTAAAACATTTATTTACTTATTCCAAAACATAAGTACATCATACTTTCACTTAAATTATATATGTATACTATTATATGTGAGGTTAACATTAATAAGAGTATATCACTATTAATATGGGTAACATTACTATTCATAAGGGTATGTTACTATTCACCAAAAAATAAGTTGGTCATATCAGACTCTAAATAACTTACTGATCACTACCTTGTATATCAGATTTTTGAAATTTAAATCATAGGAGTGGTAAAATTATGTTTACTGGATAGGTTACAAAAAAGTGGTGTTTTGTAGAGACTGAGTGTTTCGTGAATTCAATATTAAATTTATTGCTAAAATCTTGGGGTGTTACATTATCCCCTCCTTACAAAAACTTCGTCCTCAAAATTTTATATTTTACTTTGAAAGTTATTGGTTGTTACTTAAAAATTTCTTGATGAAAAACCCATATAAGAAATAGGGTTAATAAAATATTTTTCTTAAAATGGTTAAGGGAAAAGTGGTGGTCAAAAAAAATGAATAAATTATCCTTTTTAATGGAGTGGCATTGATTGGAATTTAAAATCTGGGCATAGAAGAAAATCAAACTATGAATTTCTAGTGATAGAAAATATGTTTAGATGAATATAGATTTCAAAATAACCATAAAATACAGTTATGAAAAAGTTCATTAACATTATCAAATATTATGATAATAGAACCACATTTAAGACTCTTTTTATAGAGTCGAGGGATTATTCCACTCTATAAGTGTATGAATATATTTTTATATTTCATAAACATGATATCATCCTTTTATTGGTACTCAAACTACCTATACTTCATATCTTAGCATAAGTTGCATCATGTGGTGTCATTAACCTCTAAAACCTCATACAATGATCTACTTAAACCATTTCTTAAATGGTTTAACTTTCCAAAATATCATAACCCAATATTTTAGAATCATTCCCATATCCATCCTTACTAGATACATGTATAAAGAGTCCTTGTAAATCCTATTTTTGTTTATAACTCCATGATCTATTCTAATCAATGCATCTGCTACCTTATTTTCTTTTAATCAACATGAAGCAACCCTAAATTTTTATATTCCAAACATGTGAATATCTTTATCACGTGTCCTCTTGAAATATGGTAATAACTAAAATTACTATAAAATAATATAAAAAACATGCATTCATCCTTACACATGCCATTGAATATAATAATTATATACAAAAATGTTTTGAACTCCATCAATGGTTGTATATACCACTTTTCGATAATTCAATAATCATTTTTGAGGTAGTTAGTACTTATCCAAATCAATCATTCCTTCATCATTATATTAATAATTAGAAATATATTTAGGTTTGTCTTTCCCTCAACCATATTATTTCCCAAGACATTAACTTTATATTAAGTCACTTATCCTTGGTACAAATAATCATTCATCCTCAAATACTTAATGAAATAGTACTATAGTACAATCCTCATATATTCTATAATTCTTATAACCAATACATTGCTGATAAAATATTTAAATTACATGATTCTTAATGAGGCATATTAATCATTCCACTTAATCACGATAGTATCATGACTTGATCATTATCCAATAACATCATTTGGGGCATATTACTTTGATGCTTGGGACATTGATTCACATAGTGTGTCATATCCTTACAGTTGAAGCATTGTACATTGAAAACCTTTTTCTTTCCCTTGCAATCATGAAATTGGTGTCATTTTCTCCACATTTATAAAAAACTCCCATTCCTTTCAAGCATTTACCAGGGTGTTTCTTTCCACAGTTATCACATGTGGGACAACCCTTCTTTCCCTTCTTCCCATTATCCATCATTTTCTCATCCATCCTCTACTTTTATTGCTACCCTTAAAATCCATATGACTCATAGAATTATTTACATATCTTGTTAACAAATGATACTATTTACTCATATGATGAGGATACTTGGGAGACTATCTTCCTTTGAAATGATGTATTAAGACCATAATAGATATGATCCTTCTTACTCTTTGCATCACGTGCATTGGTGAAGTTCTCATTCCTTATGATAGGCCCTATTTATAATCAATTCCATGTAATATATTGTCTCATAAAATAATTAACTCTCTATAACTCTATACATAGAATAAATTAATGCATCGTATATCCTAGAACCATATACTTTGGTTACATTGGGGGAATACATTCTTCATAATGGTGGGTAATGAAAATGTGCATTACCCAAAGCATATCCCCTGGGAGTGTCAAACCAGGTGCACAGTAAGGACCATTGTCATGTACCAGGATACCCCGAGTCAAGCCTAAAAATCTTTGTTGGAGTTGTTACTCCGAGTTACATCTATCCAGAACCACGTCCACTTGTAGTATCTAGAAATGGATTTATTTTCTAAAAGGATCCACACAATCTCTTCCTTACCAAAGTTCTTGAATGTTCATGTATACTTACCCTCAAAGACTATATTAGTGTTTTGTTCTCTAATTTATGTTTCCTAAATCTAGTTTCCAGTTTTTCTACTAAACTTCCTTTGATACCAACTGAAATGCCCAAACCCTAGTTTCCTAGATTCAGTTCATTATTTCATTACATTGGCATTCTTAAAATAAAGTCGTATCCCAAAGTACCGAGTCGTTTAGTGGATTATGAAAACTAGATATATACGTAAGTTCAACATTACAACTTGAAATTCAGAACAACATAAAAGTTCTATTGGGAACATCCACCACTCTAAGATTATCCCTACAAGTCAATCATAATATACCTCTTCATGCTGTAGGAAAAATGAAACAAAAGAAGGGGTGATATCAGATGCTCATAATGGGTAAAAAATACTATAGAAGAGATCAGAAACATAAACATTAGGTATGATGAATAATTGAAACAAATTCCTTTAAAAACAAACATGAACACATTATGTTATAAATAAGAGTTGAATAAATAATTCCATAATAAAGCATAATCATGGGTATTCTACTAGTCGAATAACCACATGAAATTTCAATTACTAGTTTCATAATGAGGTAATTCATGATGAAGGACATCATATCCCTACCATCAAGGCCTCATTCCATGACCATAAATATCCATTTGGTTAGGACCTCGTGCCAAGACCATAGTTTGTCTCATGAGATCTACTGAGGAACCGAGGGGCTAGAGCGGGCCCCACCCAACACTTACCAAGTTCAATGCATTAATCTTATGAATCGGGATAAAAATAAAAAACATATAAATTTATATTGAAACTAACATATGAAATGTAAATAACTTTCCCCATTCATTAAACATAGACACTAACTATTCAGAGTAATATAGTGAAAGGTATCAAGATAGAACATCCACATTTAAACTAATCAGAAACCATTCAACAATATATTTTGTTTATGATATCATTGGAGATAAATTTCTATGAAATACAAGATTCATCAAAGTATATTGACATAAATAAAGATAATTTTAAATGAGACAATTGAAAAATTCTTGAAGAAATAATCCTTAAACATTCCAAAGTGTCTTATACCACCTTGAAACATTCAAATCCTAATACCTTAGAATATAATTAGAATAAGGAGAATATTTATATGATATAGAAAGGGGAATTACATACACCACATTCAAGGAATAAGTGGTTAACAAGGTATATATCTTATAAGAGTTAAAGTGAGGTGAGAAAAATCCATTTTACTTTGCAAAGAAGAGTTCTTTTGGAAAATCATTTATATTTTTCATAAATATGGTTTTGAACATGTATAACCTAGAAAATAAAAGGGAATGATATTAATATTAAATTTTAGGCATAAATTATTTCCCACTGATGTGAAATCATGTAAAAAGTTTTTTTAAAGAAGCTTTAGAATTAAAACATTTTAGTGCGGTTTAAGGAATTCATTAAAGAAATTTTAAAGCGCAAAGGCAATTTTGATTTTATAAAACCAGAAATTAACCAAAATATATTTTTCATTTTAGAATGTGTGATTTTAGAAATATAAATATGGATTAAAAAAAATTATAGAGTGATCATCAAAATAGGTAAGAATCTGAAAAGTTCCTTGAATCGAGCTTGTATTTCGGGAAGTATTTTTGAAATATGATTTTAAAAAAATAAATCCACTAAATGTATATAGTATTATGGTTGGTAAAAATATATATAACATTAAAACATAATTTAGGAGGAGTACATACTAATAAATAATAATTTCATTGAGGTGAGTAGAGAAGAAGAGCAACCCAAATTAAAATGGATGTTTGGGTAGAAAATACTTACAACTTTGTAATAAATTGAATCGTATGACCCAAAATTAATAATCATTAAATGATACATTTAATATCATGAAAAAACTATATTCACAATTTGAAACATCAATGGGTAGTATACATACACCATACACTAGTAATAGTAGTGAATACAAAATATCTCACAAAAATGGAAGTGAGATGGAGAAACCCCTTACAAACATTTCAGCATGGTAACATGCATTTTTGTGAGTGATTAATGAGAATTAAAGGGGTATAAAATCATTTATATATCATAAGGGAAGTATTTGGGAGGAGTTAAAATATACCCCATCACTAGGAATTAAAAATAAAAGGACACAACATAGGGGGGATTCTTGAATAAGAGTGAGAGAGAGGATCCCTTACCTGAAATATGAGGGTGTTCTTGGCTTGATCTTAATGACCTAAATTACCAAATTAGGTTCATTAATTAAAAATTAAAGAAACATTTATACATTTATTTGGTTTATTATGAATTTATTACATTAATTCATAGAATTTTACATCATGAGTGCATAAGGATTCTAGAAAATTACATAAGATAAAATAGATATATAATAGTCTAGTTCAACCATAAAAATGGTTTCATGACCGTATTTAAATAAGTTAAATCAAATTGAAAGCATCATCGTCCTTGAATGTGATAAATCAACACATATCAGACGATGTTTCATTTTTAGCATAAATGGGGGGGGGGGGGTGAAGGAGAGATTAAGATGAATTATACCATTAGCATAATAAATTAAATTTCATTTATGGTACTGGAGTTGTCATACCATTTGGGTGAGGATAGGTTAGGAAAGAAAATATAACAAAGGAACCTGAAAATGAAAGAAAAGAAAAGAGGAAATTTACCTCATGAGTTAACCTTCCTTAAGAGCCTCTTAAGGGTAGAGGATTTGGTATTTTTATGAGACCAAGGGTTTCTGGATGTGGGGGAAGATCTTGGGAGGGTATTTGAGCTGAATCTAGTCCGGGAACAAGGGTTGAGAGGAGTGAAGAGAAGAGGGATTGAGGAGGGTTTTTGTAGTGGAGGAGAGGAGGATTTTCCCAATATTTTACTCATTATTTTATTATTTTTAAATGACAACCAATATTTTTGATTATTGTGACCAATAATAGTAATATGTACTTGTGAGTTTGAAACAATGGTCATTTACATCATCCATGACACAATAATGATGTAGAAATTCACTTATTTAACATATTTTATAAATTATCAAATTTCACTATTCACTAAAAATTCAAGTAGTTCAGAAAATCCCAAAAATTCACCATAACCATTTTTCTATGTGTAGAGTTAGAAAATGAAGTCCATTTCTCAAAAATAATTTTCTATATATGATTTATTTAATTTTTAATTAAAATCATAATTTACTTGAAAAATACAGTTTTTAAAACGTTTATTTACTTATTCCAGAACATAGGTACACCATACTTTCACTTAAATCCAATATATATACTATCATATGTGAAGTTACTATTAATAAGGGTATATAAATATTAATAAGATTATAATTACTATTCATAAGAGTATATTACTATTCACAAAAATTAAGTTGGCCATATCTGACTCTAAATAACTTACTGATTACAACTGTGTATTTCAGATTTTCGAAATTCAAATCATAGGAGTAGTAAAATTATCTTTACTGGCTAGGTTATAACAAAGGGGTGTTTTGTAGATACTCAGTGTTTGATGCATTCAATATTAAATCTATTTGAAAAATCTTGGGGTGTTACAATATCATTGGATCATACCCCTAATGAATCATAAGTTATATTAATGGATGTTATCGTAGATGAAAATACCTTTATAATATCTATAGAATATTTATTGAGGAAAATAATCTTTTCATTTTGAATACAATTGTTTAAAATCTAAAAATTTCTAGAATATGATGAATTTTTTTTCTTTGAAGTGAACCATGAAAACTTTTCAAGGGAGATTCAATGAAAAGAATTTTCATGATGATTGGAATATCTATTCATTCCATATATATTAAATGAGAACATTATTTTCACCATTTTGTAAAAAAATCAAAGAAGGCTTATTCAAAAATCATTAATTTTAAAAATATTCTTTTTTAAAAAATTAAAAATAAAATAAAATAAACTAAAAATAAAATTTTAAAATATTTCAAATATAGGTAAAAACTTTCATAAAACATTTTTGATGAGAATGGACCTGGAACAAAAATTTCTTCGATCAAAGAGGAAATAATGCTCTCTTTTCTTTAAAAACATTTTTTTGTTCATTATAAGTACCAAAGATAAGAAAATGGTACCTTTAATTGAAAATTAAATGAATAAAAATAGGATAAAAAATATCTTTTAAAGGATACTATCTATATAATTTCTCTTAATGGAAATTTAGTATAAACAATCCCACAAAGAAATGAGATTGTATCATAATTCCCTTATCGATTTGGTTAATTTTGAACCATAACCACTTGAATAAAATGAATTAAAATGATGCTTTAAATACCATGAATATAAATAGATTAATTATATAACATATCAAAGGGTTAGTGGATACACCTCATAAAATAATATTGGTGTATAACATAACACATGTCCCAAAGAAGAGAATTTGAAATGATCAACCATCCCTACCATGGTAACATTCAAATCAAAACATATTGGACGAAATAATTTGAATTTTGACTTTAAATAACATTAATTAATAAGGATACATGATATAAAATGTTAATTTATCAGTATATACACCTCATAAACATAAATTGGTTCATAACATCATATATGTGTCCATGAAACAATATTGAGACATAAAACCCTTATCATAAGTTCAAATTTATTTGCAAGCGCTCTAACCTCTGGTATAATAAATTAAAATTTTTTATAAGTATTTTAAAAATCCATATTCATACTTATAATACTGTACATGTTTTACTTATATCATATTAACACCCATTTATTAACAGTTATTTATTAAAATTCTTTTTTACAGGTGGTAACTGTTTTGATTTTAATGAAAGTTTTGGTTTATCATTTTTGGTACTTATACTTTGATCATGATTTAATAATATAATTTTTTTTATCATGATTTAAATATAATATATATTCATTATATATATATATAGAGTATTACATAAAAGTTATAGATAAAAAAATGAATTACGTCTATGATGGAGAAGGTAGTCCATACTTATGCATGGATGATACTTTCATTTCCCATTTGATGAAAAATATATGTAAAAAGGTTGTGAAATCATCATAATAACATATAAGAATATTAATATTACTATATTAATCAATTAATTATCTATACAATAGGTTTAGAGAAGGTGGAATAAGAAATAAAATTGAAATTACTTGGTTAATAGTTATACCTCTCTGTTGAGAAACCTCTTTTGGATTACACCTTAATCCTTGAAAGGATGCAATATTGATGAAAAATAAATATAGGATGTATTTAGGGATGTTATAAAAGGATTTTGGTAGGTATTTACAGAGCTAATAGGCTTAAAATTAATGTATAATGGTGGATAGGTGGTTCCATTTTATAAATCAGGGAGATGACACAATTGGAATTACATAAAATATTTTAATATAATTAATGTTTTTATCAAGTTTAATGATTACAAATGGACAAGTATTTTAGAATAGGATAATATTGGCTCTTAATATCTCTTTAAAATAAAAATTATACAAGTTTAAGTGGAAATAATGTCATTATATTTTGGTTTAACCCCTAGTAAACTCGTTTCAACTGTAACCGTGGTAACACATTTTTACTATTTTTACTATTCATTATGACCAAATATGAAAGTGGAATCATTAATATTTTTAAAATAATGATTCCAAATATTTAATACATTTTATAAAATTCAATTTCAATAAGTTTAATAAATTAATTTTTAAATAAGTACGCAAAATGCAACAAAAACCTGTTTTTAGAAAAATGCATTTTTAAGGATAAAACTGAATTTACTTTCATTACTTGCCTAGTAAAAACTATAAAATTAATGTTAATTTTTTTAGTGAATATATAATATATATTTCATTAAAACCCTTAATCAATAATGATTTATTTAATTTATTGTGCTAAAAATACTTTGTGCATATAAAAATAATTTTATGAAAAATAGATCATTTTACCTTTAAATGATTTTATCTTTTTTCCTAAATATTAGATAAATAATATATGAATGTTTTTAAATTTATTAATATAAATTATAAATATATTCTATTTTTTTAAAATATTTATCAATATATTTTTTTAGATAAAAACAAATAACATGTATTAAAATACATTTCATTGAAAAATAGGCCTTTTAATCATTAAATTATTTCATTAAAAATTTAATGCTTATTTATTTGGAATTAATTAATACATTTTAATTTAGGAAAAAATTTATATATATATTTCATAATGTGGTAATACTGTTCATACCTTTGAATCCAACAACTAGGTTATATGATTTTAATATACCATGATTTTATTTAGACTCGAGGTTGCATGTGAAACAAGCTATCAAATAATTAAAGTTTATTTAAAAGGAAATATATATAAAATATTATATTTTTAAATTATATTCCCATTAAAATTAATTTATCCCTCAACATTATGCCTCTATGTTACAAAAAAATGATGATTTATCTAATTTATCATATCCTTGGGTTCCCATGTAGTTTCCTCTAATTTCTAATTCCTACAGAGAACATTGACGAGATAAGTAATCTTGTTCTATAACACTTTATCTCTACATGAAAATATTTCTAATAATTTTTATTCATAGGAAAGATCATACTCTAGTGTTATAATATCTGAGTTCAATATATGTGAATGGCCAATTATGTACTTCCTTAAGAGAGATACATGGAACAAATTGTGAACATGGTAGAGGTTTAGTGGAAGAAGAAATAATCTACAATCCCTACTAGATTTAGAATATCGTAAGGGATGATATATCTAGGCCACATATTTCCCTTATTTATATATCTCATAACCTTTTTCCATGGATAAATTCATAGGAATAGCTTATCAACAACATTGAATTCCATATCTGACTAACAATGGTCAGCATAAATCTTCTATCAACTATAAGCTACCTTGATGTGATAATAGACAGATCTAACTTTCTCTACCATTTATTCATCTATATGAGGTATTAATAGGTTTCTTTCCCCAAATTTTCCCCATCAAGTTTTATTTTTTCAATTCTTTCCATAAATGACTGCATAAGGATCCATATGAATGCTCGAGTGACATCTATTTTTATAAGAGAATTCAATAAGAGGAATTTTTTGATACAAAACACCTTTGAAAACTAGAGAATAAGATATCAACATACCCTAAAGGGTTTGAATAGTTCTCTCATATTGAACATATGTATGAGGATGTTTGTTAGTATTGAAACCCGACTCTGTATCCAGAGCTTGCTGAAGACTTTTCTAGAACTTCAAGGTAAACCTAGGATATCGATCAGATATAATAGAATGTGGAACATCCTGAAACCTTACCACTTTATTAGTGTATATACTATTAAATTGATCAATATATAAATATTATCTAATATAAATGAAGTGTTCTAACTTTATAAGGTGATTTAATACAACCCCAATAACATTATAACCTTTAGGAGTTTTGGGGCGTTTTATGTTGAAATCCATGGTGATGTTTTCCCATTTCCATTCTGGTATGGGTTATAGTTGTAACATGCCCTTTGAATTATATATCTCAACCTTAAATTTCCAGCATACTAATCATTGATATACATACTTTTCTATATATCTCTTCATGTTGTCCCAACATAAATACTCTTTAATATCTCTATATATATTCATAATTTCTGGATGAATAGAGAATGATGAGATGTGAGCTTTTTCTAATAGCTCATTCTTTGAGTCTAGTATTGACGGGACACATACTCAGTTCCTAAATTTTAAAATTCCCTCACAATAAAGGTTAAACTCAAGAAAATTTTTCATATCCTTTTGTATCCTACATCATCCTTATACGTCTCTTTAATCTTAACATGGATAGATTTTTATACACTCATTTGAGAAAGATATGATTTATCCCCTTATTTTAAGATTTAAATGTCCATAATTTTAAAATATAGATTTTTTAGTATCCTATGCGATCCACATTATAGATAATCTAGAAAGATCCTTTTGACTTAAAGTATCAATCACCTTGTTTTATATTCTGGGGTGGTAATTTATTGAGAAGTAATAATATTTAATCAACTCTAACCATCTTATTTGGAGAAAATTCTATTATTTTTGGGTGAACATATACATTAAAATTTTATGATTAGTTTATATTTCACAACTTTATTCATTAATATAATTCCCTTATATCATTAATTAATATATTAAAACTGCTAACTCTAAATAATGAGTCAGTAAATTTTGATTATAAACCATAAATTTACTTGAGGCATAATATATCACAATATCATTTTGTATAAGAACAATTCACAAACCCTTCTTCGATGGATCACTATAAGTAAAAAACCCTTATACACTACAAGATATTCTGATCACAGGTATACTGACCAAAATTTTCTTCAATTCCTTGAAATTTTATTAAGATTAATTACCCCAAATGAACTTGAATCCCTACCAAGTTAACTTGGTGAGTTGACTAGATCACCATGGTAAATTATTAAAAAAACATTGATAATACCCATCAAATCTAAGAGAACTATGAATCACAGTCATAGTGGTTGATCTAGTCCAATTTTTAATAACTTATTTCATTGTTGTATCCAGTGATATACCCTGACATGATATTATATGACCAAAAATGAAACTTTATAATGACACAATCCACACTTGGTAAATTTTTCATAAAAAATATCCTTCATTAGGGTCTTCAGCACAATTGTAAAGTGATCTTCATGATCTTCTTTGATCTTGAAATATATAATAATATCTACTATAAAAACCCCAAAAAACTAATCAAGTTAATATTTAAAGACTTAGTTCATCAAATCCATTAAGATAATAGGATTATTAGTAAGGAAAAATGGAATCACTATAAATTTATAGAGTCCATACCTCATAAAGAAGGAAATATTGGGTATGTTTTCACCTTTGAAACATAATTTATATTAACTAGATCAAATATAAATCTTGGAAAAATATTATGACCCTTAAAATTAATAAAAAAAATCATCAATACAGGGTAGAGGATACTTATTATTGATTGTTATCTTGTTAGGTTCCTAATAATAAATGTAGTGTTCCATTGATCAATATTTATTATTAAAAAAATAATAGGTGCACCCAATGGTGAAAAAATTGGATGAATGAATCCATTTTCGAGTTTATCTGGGAGTAACTTTGTTAATTCCTATAAATCAATCAGGACCATTCCATATAGATTATTTTAAATAGGTTTAGCACTGGGTGTGAGTTCTATTGAAAACTCAACTTCATGATGCATGGGAAGTCTAGATAGCTCTTTCTAAAAGACACAAAAAAACTCCCATATAATATTAATATATTCAATGTCGATTTAATTATCAGTTATCATATATAAATACCCCCTTTGAATAGGAATAGAGACCCATAAAATGGATATAATTCCCATTAAAAGCTTAAATTTATCCTTGTATTGATAAATGACCAGAGGTTGGTTCATAATATCAAATTTGACTTCCCTTCCTTGGTAATTGATATGGTATTTATATATAAATAACCAGTCCATAAATAAAATTAAATCAAATTCAACTAGAGGAAGAATAATAAGATTTATAGGAATAGAATTTGCACAAAATTCTATAGAATAGGAGCTATAGAATTGAGATGAAATCATTGTACCAATTAGAGTTTTAACTAAAAATTAAATGTATAATCATTGATGTGTAATGTGATACCCTTATTAAATTCTTCAAATATAAAAGAGTGGGCATATCCAAAAATCAAACAAGACATTAATTGTTCTATAGTGGATGGTAAGTATAGCTTTCACAACTTTGTTACCATATAATATATCAGTAATAGTGATCTCATGATATTTCCTTTTTTCTTTGGGATTGAGATATTACTGATGTGGATCATCATCACCAAACCATATATTTAGGAACTAGTTAGTATAATTATCATACTCCTTTCATTTTAAACACTATAGTGTGGGTGGTGCATTCTATGGAGCTTTATCTACATTCACATTATTAACTAACTTCCACCGTTCACTTTGACATTATATTTCCCTATAAAATTCCTTTCCAAACTTCATGCATTTATTAGTCACCTTAAGATAATTTCCTCCATGTTTTTTCCACACTTATAACATAAAGTATGATTCATATTCTTTCTTCAATGGTTTTTATTGTTAGAGTTTCCTTTTAATTCCATATTTCTTTTCTGATCAAAACCATGAGATTGATGGGTGAGTCTTATATCAATTTCTACCTTAAGAGAACATAAAATGATTTATTCATACCTAATAAATCCTATTATAGATAAAACCCTTCATAGACTTGGTTGTAAGATTATAAGAATCGATAAATCTTACTTTCAAGTTGGATGATAATACCATAAGTGTACCTCACATATATTGTAAAATTTTCCTTATAAGTATGAATGGATTCCTCATCCTTCTTCTTTAGTTCAAGGAATTACTTATACATTTTTATATGAAGAATATAAGGAAAGTAATTTTTTAAAATTAAAATTATAAACTCATCACAATCTGTAGAATCAATTTCTTCCAATTTCCTCACATTCTTGATAAGAGCACCCCATTGATATGCTTCTCCTTTCAAACAATAAGCAACTAAAATAAAAATTTCATGATATGAACACTAGAGAATAAAAAATATATTTTTATTGGTACTAGTTTATTAATCATAAATTATAGGATTCTTGAACCCACAATAATAACATGGATATTGCCTCCTAAAGGACTCAACAGAACTATGTTCCCTTCTTCTATCATTTTGAAGATCAACATAATTCATGGCTTAAGAAAGTTTCATAAGTATAGAAATGAAATTTTTTATTCCATATCCCATAAAATTTGGTTTCTCATGTGTAAAACCATTTTATTATCCATCACATTCATCATTAATATGGTTTATTTAGGTTTCAAACATTTATTAAAACAAAAAGAATAGTGTGATCAATAATAATCATATAGAGAAACCATATAATACTAAAATTTGTTTATAGTATTTCTAAATCTTGACACCTTATTTTCAATATATTTCACATTAGGTTTAACCTAGGTTATCTATTATATTTATCTATTCAAATGTTTCTAAACGGATCATAAAGAAAATTAAATTAACCTAATCATATCCCATGGGAGCTTCAAGCCAGGAGTGTAGCCTTAGGCCCAGTCATCATGCATCAATGCCGATCAAGTTAATACCTAATCTTCCATATTAATATTTGTTACCCCTAGTTGATTCTATTCCCCAAACACATCCACTTGCTAGTATATAGATAGAGATGTATTTTCTAAGAAACCCACAATCATTTCTTTACTATAACTTAGCCTATTATTATATACATAGGATTATCCTAAGGGTTCTCATACTAGTCTCCAAAAACAACTAAACCTATCTCTAGTACAAAATGAGGAAACCTAAACACTTCATACATAAATATTACATCATATAAGATGAATATTAATTATATATCATTAAATCCATGCCTAAACCATAGTGGTTTAGAGTTTTTGTAAACTTAGATACATAAAAACCTATCATATAAAAGATATAAAAAATCACCCACTTAGTTATTCACATTTATTACCCTTATTATACATATCAAAATTAAATCCTTTTTCATATCCTGAGGAAAAGGAAACATAATAATGGGTGAGCTCAGATGCTCAATAAAGGTAAACAAGGGAGATATAAATCATCATTTAAGAAAATCATGAGCATAAAGGTATAATAACATGATGTTAAAATTTTGAAATCATACCCAATAATTCATAGATCATAATCATGAGTCATGGAGTAAATATTGTTAGTTTATAAGACATGAATCATAATGGAATCAAAGAAGATGAGCCCTAACAGCATAACATTGGCCAAAGATTATATCACAAAAAAGTTTCATAAAGTATGGAATAATCATAATTATAAATATCTTATTTCAAGCCTACACACCAAGGCATTCTTCATATATTATTCTTCGACTAACTACCCATGAACCTTCTCGAGGCTTGGGATGACCTCCTGTGTATCCTATTTTAGGCTTGGTATAACCTCCTTTATACCTTTATTTTTGGGTTTAGGATAACCTCCCATGTACCCTTTGAGGTCATAAATCATAAATCATTTCCAAAATAATTTTAGGGCTACAATATACCCACCTATATAATAAACCATTCATATGTGTGATACAACATTATAAAAACATTTATCATTTCATCAGAGCTTAACCCGTGGAAAATAAAACATGTTTCATAAATATCTCATGATCATAATCATAATTCATATAGAGAATTAATAATGATAATATCAATGGATAATATCCACAATATTTCATAATTAACATAAATGTATATTTTCATAGATGAAAATACCTTTATAAAATCACAGGATTTTTTTTTGAAAAAAATACTCTCCTAATTTTGAAATCACTTTTTTAAAAGATAAAAATTTACAGAATATTTGGAAAAAAAATTCTTTTAAAAGAACCCTGAAAATATATTAGGGTAAAATTAAAATAAATGGATGGTTATAATGGAAATAATATATGTTCATGCCTTATATGATAAAATAGAACATTCTTTTCACCCTTTTTCAATCATGTTAAAAATAGCTTATTCAGAAAACATTTATTTTTAAAAGATTACATTTAAACCTTTGAAAATGAAATTAAATTTTAATGAAAATTAACTTTATAAAAAATTTAAAGTATAGGTAAAAATTTCCCTAAAATAATTTTGAAGATAATGGACATGGAATAAAATGTCCATTGACCAAAGAATAAATTATGTATGCTTTTATTTTAAAAAAATTTATTAAAAATTTTATATACCATAGAGAAGAAAATGGTACTGTTACTTGAAAATTCCATGAATAAATAGAGGAGAATAAAATATTTGGGGTTTAAATGATAATATCCATATAATTTCCCCCAATTTAAATTTAGCATAAAGAATCTTGAAAAGATATGAGATAGTATGATAATTATCTTATCGCTTTAGTAACTTTTGAACTATAACTCCCTTGAATGAAATGAATTAACATGATAATTAAAATACAATAAACATAAAGTAATTCATGATATAAAATATAAAATGGGTAGCTGACACACCTTATAAAATAAGATAGGTGTATAACATAATATATGTCCCAAATAATACAATTTGAGATGATAAACCCTTACCAACTACGTAATTTTAGAATCAAAACCCATTGGATGAAATTATTTGAATTTTGATTTTGAATACCATTAATTATGATGGATACATGATATAAAAAGTTAATGGCATAGTATACACACCTTAAAAAAATAAATAATTGAATAACATCAAACATTTCTCAACGAAACAATATTGATACGTAGAACCCTTACCACAAGTTCAACTTACTTCATAAGCACTCTAAAATCCTATATAATAAATTTAAATATGTTATACTTATATAAAATAAATATATTTATTATTATAATTCCATACATGTTTTAATTAAAACATATTATCATCCATTCATTAATAATTATTTTTTATAAATCACTGTTTCAAGTGATGATTGTTTTGTTTTTCATGAAAATTTTGGTTTGGAAGTTCTGGTCCTTGTACTTTGATCATGGTCCCATCATCTAAAAAATGTTATTCATGATATAAATATAATATTTATTCATTATATAAATATTTATAATATTTCATAAAATGTAGAGATATAAAAACGAGTGATACTATTCATATAGATGGTAGTCTGTACTTACACATGAGCGATACTTCCATTTTCCATTTGATGGAAAAGAGGTTAAAAAAGGTTGTGAAATAATCACAATAACATATTAGTATGTTTATGATACTGTAGTCATCATTTTATAGTGGATACAACTAGTTTAGATAAGGTGGAATAAGAATTAAAATTGAAATTACTCAGTTAAGAGTTATACCTCTTTATTGAGAATTTTCCTTTGGATTACACCTTATGCCTTATAAGGGTGGAGGGAAGGTTCCCTTTTATAAGTGAGGGAGAGGACACACTTAGAATTTCTTAAAATATTTAAATATAATTAATGTCTTTCTCAAGTATAATGATTTATAATTTACAATTATTCAAAGGTAGGATAAAATAGGGTATAAATATATCTATACAATAAGAATTATATAATTTTAAATATAAATCTAACCCTTATCTCATGATTTAACCCCTATAAATTTTTTTTAACCTTAACCATGATAATTTTTTTACTTTTTTTTTATTTTTTGTGACCATAAAATGATTTTTTACTCATAAAAAATTTAGATATTTTAATTCCAAATATGAATCCATTTTTTTTTTAAATTCAATTTCTACAAGTGATAGAAGTTAATTTTAAAATTAGTGCATAAAACACAATGAAAACATGTTTTTAGAAAATTAAATTTTAATCATAAAAATGTATTTAATCATTTTACTTGCCTATTAAAAACTATGAAATGAATTTTAAAAGATAAATTTCATTAAGAACAATAATTAATAATTATTTATCTAATTTATTATTATAAAAACACTTTGTGTATATAAAATTAATTTTTTGAAAAATAACTCTTTTAACATTTAAATGATTTTATATTCATTACTAACCATTATATTACTAATTTATCAATGGTTATTCATTTATTCACATACATTATCAATATATTTCATTGAAATAATTATTCAATATTTATTAATATATTTTTATATAAAAACATATAACATGTAGAAAATACATTTCTTAAAAAAATAGGACTTTTAATCATTAAATAGTTTCATTAAAAAATGTAATTATTATTTATTAGGAATTGATCTATAAATTTAAATTTAGAAAAAATTTTATATATTTATATATATTATAATGTGGTTAATCCTATTTATAGTTTCCAATCTAATGACTAGGTTATAAAGGTTTACTATATGAAATTTTCATTTTGACTTGGGGTTTTGTGTAAATTAAGATATCAAATACTTCATGTTTATTTCAAAGAAAATACATATAAACTCTTGGGGTGTTATAAAGGGAGTCCTATATTATGGATGGTGATATGAAATATGGGGAGGTTGAACTGATCAGATTCTTTGATACTTATAATTGTTTATACAACCCTTGGTTTCCTTCAATATGTGATGTTTAACTAGTTATTAAATTCAAACTATATGTAATTTTCCGTAATAAAATAATTATTTTTTTTATCATGAGGAATAACCTTTAATTATTTTAGGTGAGATGAATCATGCTTCAATATATCCCTAATATTTCTAATGGTTGAGAATATATAGACACTTTTTTGTCTTCCTTCTAGTAATCTCTTATACTGAGGTGTTTTGAGATAACTGATTTCTTTCTATTTCTTTTATTATTTTAGGGTTTCCTAATGATAATGTTTATACTCACTCCTACATGGGAATTTAACCCATATATTTTTTGTCAGTGTAGAAAATGTAGGGTTCATAGGTGGTCGCAGTGGACATGGAGTTAACTTTGCTTGTTTATAGATAACTTCTAATGATGCATGGAGATGCATGGTGAAGCATGGTGGTTTGTGATAGTGGTTGTGGATGTTGTAGTTGGAGATGAATCTAAGAGAGAATATAGTGTGGAAGATCTTTCTAGTGTCTTATGTTTATCAGATTCAAAGGTTTTTTGGATGTACAGTTTCTTTATTCTTTTCCTATGAGGTGTTATGATTTTATTTGATGTCTCATGCATGTGTTTTTATAAAGTTTATTTGTTTATAAATATAAACTTATTATGTTTTTGTTTCTTTTATACATTTCATATATGTATTTATTGCAAGTTGATGTAAGATAAGACTTCCCAAACTATGTGATATACATACTCTGGGTAATTCACTAGCCTCTAGCCTATTAGAAGTGGGATTGGGGTGGAAAACTCACCTTATTTTTAGTTTGAGTGAGGCCTTAGTGGGTTCTATAATGTCATAGTTTTATGAAAGTGGTTGAGTAGTCTAGATGATTTTTAGAGTTAGTAGTTATGTGGGGACCATTTTAGGAATTTTGTGTAATGATGTGAAGGGGGTATTGAGTTTGATTAATAAATCAAGGTAAAAAAATAAGTGTAGAGGCCAACATATCCTTTTTTAGGCTCTAATAACCTATTAGTCTACCTAGATCTCTAATACATTTTTATAGGGTACGTGAAATATGATACATGCATCATTTAGTGTTTAATTATGATTTTTCATGCCATTCCTTTCTCATCTAATATAGATATTCTCTAACTCTTGAGAGTTTATCATAAAAAGTGTTGGGTGATACCCGCTAATATCAAACTTATGTGCAGAGGTTGGGTCATGATGATCTCATGCCTATATTTGGGCCTCTCACTATCAATTAGTGAATGACAAGGCACTATTTTTTGAGACTCATTTGAGAGATACACTTACCAATTGACCTAATCCTTTTCACCCCCTTCATAATTAATGTGTAATTTCTTATAGAGAATATGGTACTTTCCACTGAGTTGGATGAGGATATTACTGGGATGGATATATTTCATGAATTCCTACATTAGACACCTCATGGTTTTATGAGGATATCCAGTTCCTCTAGTAATAGAGGTTTGGATAGAGTATGAGACACATGTTTTCATCTAGTTTAGACTGTCATTAACCAGATTATGATTCTTCTATTGACATAGATACACTAAAAAGTGAGCCATTAGTGCAATTATTTTAATGGGATTATTATACCATATTTTGAGTTTGATCCCTTATCCAGGATTGAGTTTTATCAGAGGATGTTGGACCCTTTATATGGAAGAAAAACTATGTCTATGTATGTGTTGAGGCCTACAAAACTTTTAATGTGTTCCCTAATTTTTTTTACAGTGGAATTATTTAAGTATAGTGGTTCAGACAAAGACTCTAGAGGAATATTTATCATGATGTAGTTATGTTTTCATGTAACACCACCTATTTAGAAGACCCCTAAGTGTGATTTTATAGTTGATTTTTCTTAGTAGAGATCCACCCTGGTTTTGTGAGAAGGAATTCATTTCACATGAAAAGAACTATAGTAGTTTAATTGATATAAATTAACATAGAATATATCCTTGATATTAAAGACATACCTATGGAAGGTCTAGTTGCCTATAGAGAAGTTATTCAGTGGAATATCCAGTGGTACAAGAGTAGTCAGATATGGGTGATTAATTGGTCTAATCCCACTTTCACTACCTTTAACCAGTTCCTATCACACATGTGGTGCTAAAAATCAAGATTTTTTTGAAGATGAGTGTGATGGATGGATATTATAAAGTGTTAATGGATGTTATTAAAAGTATTATTTGAGTCCTCTCTTTTTCAAACCTCATTATTTGATGGTATAAATGTTATTTATTCTTTATACGTTAATTTTTTAGGAGTTTGAGAATCCATTGGAACCTCCAGAAAGAATCTTATCAGATAGAGATTTTCCACTGATGGATACCGCATTTTACTCACTAATTCTAGTGAAAAGAGTTTTTCCTTAGTGGTGAAATAGGTATTTTAGAAGATTACATCATAGAAGAGATGATATGCAATGATACCAACATCAGTGTGGATTTTACCAATTGTAGTACTGAGTAGTGATGGAAAGTTTAATAAATGAGATAGGAGACACCCATATAAATTATTGGTATACCCTAAGGTGTGGGGAGTAGATCCCACATTTAATTAGCTGTAGTCAGCTACCCATGATATGGTAATTGAAAGTTTATGCACTATGTATATAGATGAAAATTCACTTCTTAGAAACTTGGAGGAATGCATGAATGTTTCTAATGGGTGACCTATGGTCATACCTCTATGGGAGACCTTTGTTTGCATCATCTTGCATATAGGAGATGATTATCAAGCGTTTAAGAGTGGGATCATGAGAACCCCTGAAAAATTTATAGAGCATGTGGAGTAAATCATTCCTTATATTAGTATAAGGAGGAGCTAGTTGGGCATTGAAGGAAATTTAACTAGTCTTACTGTGAGATTACCAACTGTGTAGTTAACTCTTAGAGTGTAAGATTTGGATTCATGGGGTAGCATTGGAATTTATGAATTTGATTTCATGAAATATTATGATATTAGAGTAGTGTAGTTAGTTTATTGTAGTTGATTTTTATAGCATGGGATTTAAAGAACAGATGATGAAGGAATCTCATGATCAACTAATTTTAGGGTAGTTAATTCCTACATAGATAGGGAGTCATTTCTAACCTTTGGTAAAATAGGTTTCCAATCACACCCATGATTTCAATTTCAGGTATAGATCACATATTTATAGTAGTTTTTGTTTATTTATTTTCTTGGTGGTTTACCTTTGAAAATTTGAGTTTTTTGAAAAAACTGGGCTATTGCATGGATAACACACGTTTAGTTGTAATCATGTGGCAACCATGTAATATGATATGCAATTTTAGAAGATCCCTTTTTCATGGTTGGATTATGGTTTTCTAAAACATGTGGACCAGTTGTGCAAGTTCCCAAGTGAGGTTGTGCTAACCCACACAGTTAGCGCACAGTTTGGAAAACCATGTGAGCAGACCCTCTGGCCTTCCCATATAGTTAAAAAATAACAAATTATGAAGTTTAAATCACTAAAATTTACAAAAATAACCCCCAATTACTTTCACTAATCGACACTATCCACCTTCCCACACATGACACATATTCCCTTCTTCAACTTGGATACGATTTTGGTGGAATTTTGGCTATATTTTTCAAGGAAACCACAAATAAGTGTATTTTCTTCATTAATTTTGGTTCTTTATCCTCATTTTACAAGGATTTATCCCATCCCCATGGTCAAGTTTACTTAAGGTTCGTGTTGGACAATTTTTATAGGGGTGGGTTTTAGTTTTTATGGCATTTTCTTTCCAATCTAGGTTCTGTCTTAGATTTCTGATTTAATTTCTATCCTAGGTGATTGGTGGTTGTTATGAAGTTTTCTTGGTTATAAATAGGTGATTTCACATGACACTCTTGTTTTATGAAACAATAATTTTTGATATGTTTTATAAATGATATTTTGATTAATTAAATCTATATGATGATAGTTTTGATGGTTGACTATACACCTCTTGGTTATTTTAAAAATTTCCCTTTATTTTAGAAATATAATGGTTTTACAAGAATTCTTTGAATTTGATAAATTGAATTAGATTATTTTATATTAATGATAAGTCTTTTTCAATGTAATGTGATATGTTTGAAATAGAATGATCTTATGAGAACTCATGTATTTTAGGGGGTAGACTAATGTTAAGTATCCCTTTTGGATTATGCTACTTTAACTAACTCTATGATACTTGGATGGAACTTGTAGTGTCAGAGACATGAGACACCATGCCATTAGTCCAAGGGATATAATCCTTAGTGGTTGGTAGGACGTGGTTTCATGGGATGAGTGATACCATACCACAAGGCCAATGCCTAACCTCCTTAGTTATTTATGAACACTATTAGTTTAACAACCAGTTTGCAAGTTGATATGAGGACTAAGATTGGCCATAACATTAGATGAATCAAAGATCTACCATGGTGTATTTTTATGGAAATATACATTTTCCGGATATTCTTTTACATTTATAATTTGTTTTAGATTGTTACTCATTTTCTTTACTTTAAAAGTTACATGATTACATTCATTTGGTTGACTTCAAACTTGCATGCTTGTGTTTATTAGAAAGGCTCAATCATGAAAGGATTGGTGGGATTGTGCTAGGATAATATTTTTAATAGCCTACATGCACCCTATGGGTGTATATAGAACTTGTTTTGATAGATTTTGGTAAAGGAAAGATATAATATAGAGGTAGTGGTTACTCTTACTAGTGGATCCATGGTTGATAATGGCGACGTGGTGGGAACTTGAACCTCACATTACAAAAAATGTCTATCCCTTTTGTTTATTTTTTTATGTTCATTGGTGTATATCATATCACCTACTCAGAATCCATCCCATATCTTTTGTGTTTTGTTATATATGTGCTCCAACTTTGAATCTCCTTTTGGATACTTTATAAATGATGATTATGTTATGGTTTATTATTTATCTTTTACATTCTGAGTTTTTATTATGTATTTAGATATTTATAAATTGTTAATTTGTTATAATAACCATGGAGAATGACTTACCATGTTATGGAAAGGTCATTCTAGGTTCATAGCATGGACCCATGTGATAAAGTGTTTGGAAAACACCATTCACAAGGTTTGTTTCTTGGTTACCAGGAATTATTTTACATCCCATGGGGATAAAGAATTACCTTTGATCCTTATTATGGTCTGGATTGAGTGCCTAGTTTAGGGGTGGCTTGGGCTGGTCTATGACATGGCCCTAAACCCATTCCCTATGTGAGAGAGGCCCATAGTGTTGAGGTAAACTTAGTAAACCTGTGTGACATTGCATTCTCAGGTGATAAATATGAATGGATTTCTTAAAGGTGTGGATTGCATCATACACTTAACTAGGAGGATAATTACTTTATATTGGAATTCATATTAAATATTAGGATGTACATCTTGAGTACAAACCAGTCTAGTGGAGAATGAATCTTAGTGAGGTATGTCCGATGGATCTTTGTAGATGTACCCATCACATGTAAAATCTTTCTATAACACATTTATAGTTTTATGAAATATTTCTATTTAAGTAATTTTATTTGCTCAACAGTTTGTGTTTCATGAAACACTGAGTTTAAATGAATAGTGATATATAAATAAAATATTATAACATGACTATTATAACATAGACATTTAATTGGTGGGTATAAATAGGAATATCCATATTATGATATATATATATATATATATTTTAATGGTTAATAAATAAATACTCAATTTTTAGTAAAGCTATTTTATTCTTCAAAAATATGTTTTCTTTAAAAATGATTTTATTGATATCTATTTGAAAATAAATTTAATTAATTTTGAGACTTTTATAAAATTTATTTGAAGAAATAAACTTTATTTTTGAATTCATAATGTCAAAATTTTCTTAGGATTATTTTTTTATAATTTTCTAAAAAGTTTAAAATTTTAACAAGTAGTGAAAAGTACTGATTTACATTGAAAACTTTATTTTCTTTTAAATCATTTACAAAGTAAAAAACCCATTTTGAATTACTTTTAAACTTTAATTAGTTCCTTTTTATTATAAATAATATATATATATATTTAATTTAAATAAATTTATATTGTTTTTTATAAAAACATTTTAAACTTAAAAAGGTCATTTTTAAGAAAAATTGTTTTTCATTACGTTTTACCAGTTTAATATTATAGTAAATTCTTCCACTTTTGTTTTTGAATTTTTAAAAATGGATTCAATATTTAAAATTATGAGGTTAAAATTTAGTAAATAGACCCATTTTATTTTTGGTCAAAATGAATAGTAACCACAACAATTTTTATTACAACGGTAAAAGGTAAATCATGTAATTTAGGTTAAAAAATAAAATGACAAGAACTATTAAATGAACCAAAAACTTTCCTAATATTTATTTTATAAGTAAATTTCGTCCATAATAATACATTATTCATTTATATGACCTTTTATTTCCACTTGGGGTGAGATTATGACTTTTATAGTATTTTATTTATTGAAAAGTCAAACATGTCACATTCTTGTTTTTAATAATTACAACATTTTTAATATATGGTTATATAAAAGGTATGTTTGACTTTAAATATTATTTTTAAATCCAAAAGATTTATCTTCATAATGTTAATTTATTTTTAATTATTAGTGGTGAAATAATTAACTTAAATTCTTACACTATGCTGATGCAGTAATTATTTAAGTAATGGAATAATCAAATAAATGATATTAAAAATGTTAAGATTAATATAATTTGAGATATTTAAGGAAATAAAATAATTATATAGATTACCATGAAATTTTTATGATATAATAAAATATTTGGTTTAAATTTTAATTATTTTCTTGATTTTTTAAAGTCAAAGTAATGAATAGTATCAAAATTGACAATAACGATATTTTATGGGATTAATATTTTATTTAATTATTTAAAAATGATAAAAAAAATACATAATAAAAAAAGGGATAATATATGGTCTATAATATCATACCTTGTTCATTTATATTCCATTTGGAACAATTTCTTTCTAGAATTGTCTTATTATATTTTAATATTTTGTGAAATTCCAAAAGTGCCCCTCACCTCAATTATAAAAGGGAACCCTATCCTACACTTATTTACGCCACTTTTATCCATATATATCAACAAAACTCTATTTATTTCTCTTATCAATATCATTATTTAATTAATTTTTATTTTTTACCTTCGAGAAGACCTACCTTAGGTCCCTTAAGATAAATTATAAAGGAGCTCCTTTGTAGAAGAGGTAGTCATCTTTACCGACACTTTGAAATTTATTTCTTCTTATACCTCATATTAATATGTTATATACAAAATAAAATAAAAAATCAAGTATTAGATATAAATTGAGATGTTATTATTATTATGATACCACTATAATACACCTTTTATCAATCCTATGAAAAATGAAAGCATAACGCGTGCGTACGTACGTCTTACTTTCACCACGTAGCGATGTAATTAATTTTTCATCACCACTTACTTTGATGGTAATAATGATGGAAATAATGTGTATATATGGTACTAACGAAATTATTCTATAAAATTAATATACCATTCATTTATTTACCCATTCACCATTAAATTAATGATACTGTCTCTCATACATACATACAACCTACCGTCTCCATGAAGCGGTGCGTCTCATTTTCCATATCCAAATTTCAATAATGTTAATAAAAATGTATTAAAACATTAAATATTCCACTTATATAATTAATAAAATTCTATAGATGAAGAATTTATATCCCATGGACATAAACCAGAGTTTATGTGACTAAACATGCATGAACAAATATAGTAGCTAACACCCAAAAAAATGGTAATAAAGAAATATTATTAATGAGTGGGTGGTATGAGGTTATATAAGGATTATATATGAAATAATGAATATTAATATGGTTATGGTATAAATTTATAGAATGATTTAAACCATTATACAGGAAGTTAAATCATATTCAACTAAAGGAAAGAGCAGAGTAAGGGATCTCTCCAAACATCCATATTTTCTTTAGGTTACACGTTTTATCTCATTTCCTCAATTTACCACTTCATTATTCTTAAATACATATCCTATATTATGTATATATTTTTAAAAAATATATATCATGCTAAATTCATATTATTTTTATGGGCAAATACATGTTTTAAAATGTTCCCTTCTTAATCCCCCTCGATAAGCAAACCTGATTAAAGAGAACGTCTCTATTTCTTACGCATTTTCAAGTAAACTCCATAAAATGTTTTAATCCACCCATATTTTTTAAAGTAACTCATTTTATCATGAAAAAATTATTTTAGTTCATTTCTAGTTTTATGGAAATAATTATGTTGTTATCCTCTTTAAAAACTCTACCATTTTCCTTTAAACTACACTTTTGTGGCACATTTCTAAAGTTTCTTAAGAACTATTTTTAATGAATTAAATTTAGTTGGAATTTATTATTAATGAAATATTATTATATTCTACTTATGAATATACAATAATTATTTTAATCCCTTATTTCATGAATGCCATTATGATACAACCATGAGTTATTCCTTAGGACATGATTACAAAACCCATTCCTTTCTATGGGTAACCCTTATATTTATTCCTTATGTTTGATTTATTTATGTGGAACAAATATTCATGTAAATTTTATGATGGTTGTGCCCAGATATCACTCTAATTCATTGTGTAATGTTTTATTCTCATGGATGTTATGTATGTGATTAGGGAGTAATCCTAATCCATTATGGGACTCTATTCACCATGTTAAATAGTCTTGGAAGTTATCCTCGACTCTTGTATATATCATGTTATATGTTTCTGACACTTTCCTCTATTTCTATGATCATATGATTCCTTGTTCTATATGTTATGCTTCCATACGTTTATTCATGATCCATACATTTTATGTTATCATGTTATTTATTCTAACTATTGTGCTATGATTTATTCCCATATTTATTCCCTTACAAGGCATATTAGTTCATCCATTTTTTCTACATATTTACTAGGTTATCCTATGAAGTTGTAGGATCTCAAATGGAGTTATAAGGACATTATGGAGGTTAATAAAATGATGTTTTAATCTAATTCCATGTTTTATAATTATTTACCTAGTCTTCCAAATACACTAAATTTTTTGATCCTTAGTTTGTATTTTATGGATAATTATGCTTAAAATCATGCAATAATATTTATAAAAGGATTGGGTAACTATAGTTGATATCATAGCACGATCTAGTTATTTTTGGGATTAATACTAGAAAACTTTAGTAAGAACCATAGGGATAATACTATCACTACGAATAACCTAGATTGAAACATATGGAATCATAAGTTAGGATATAATTCTCATTTAGAAGTTTATCCTTCTTTGTTCATAGTTTCCTTTTTATATGATCATTAGCTAAGTATTCAAGCACCCCTAATTTTCTTTTCTTATTTTTTAGTTAATGGTTGAAAATAGGAGAATACATTCTAATAACCAATGTGATAGACAATGTGATGATTACCCTAATGATATGCTAAAACTGATGGGAACATGATCTTTGAACTTCATGGTAGTACTATTTTAACTGGATCAAGTTATGAATAATAACATGAATCATGTGTAATTACCTCCTTATCTAAGAAATATAAAGTTGTGGATGAATCATTTACTTTAAAAAGGCATCCTATATTTATTGGATATTCTAATACTCTCATCATGGAACAATATGTTAAATCCATTGTGAATATATTATATATCCTACAATGCTCATAAGAAGAGAAAGTCATGCTGGAAGTTTATTATTTTGATGGGGAAGCTAATTAGTGGTGAAAACTGATAAAAAACACTAAGTCTAAAGGGGAAATTTAATCCATGGAGTGGTAAGGATTCAATAAAATATTTTTGAATAAATATTTTTCCCAAACTCTCCATATTAATATGGAGAGAGAGTTCCTTAGACAGAAGCCAAAGGAAGATGAGTCTATTCAAGCGTATAGGAAAAAATTTACAAGGATTTCCTAATATGCCTCTAGTTTTTTTATAAACACTGAAATTATGGTGGATCACATATTTAGTGGATTAATTCTGAGTCTATAAAATTAATTTAAAATTTGAGACTTTGAAAACTTTAAAGATATTGTATTTAGTTCCCTTAAGGAGGAGATGGAAATTGGATACTCTCAACGCTCTCATGGGATCAGATATAAAATGAGGAATATATAGTCTAATATGGGAGGATAAAAAGATAAATCCCCCGGAGGAAAGAAAAACCAAAATCCCATGTGTCAAAATTTTGGGAACAATTATACTGGTAACAACCTAAAGAGATCCGGGAGATTCTTCAAATGTGGAAAAGAGGGGCATCAGGATAATCATTTACAAAGGGATATAAAGAATCCCATTAATGAGGAAGAATAAATGAAGGTTTAGATTAAAAATCAGCCTATATTATAGTGTTTCAACTGCACGGAACATGGGAATTATTCAATCCAATACCATAAGATAAGGGTTATCAGAGACAATCAACAACAACAAACTCCAAAGTATCAAGGAAGGGAATATGCTATCATTATTGATAAGATTGATCCCCACAATGACACAGTGATAAGTACACTGGTTATTCATTCAAGAATAAATAATTTAATTTTTGATTCTGGTTCTAAGTATTCTTACATATGTTGCAATTTTAATAGAAATATTTAAACACCACCTCAAAACATGGAAGTTGAGTTATCTGTGAAAAAAGGGGAAATTATTACATCTAAACTATATAACTCCTCCAAGATTAATTTTTTTTGGAATGAACCTCCCAGAAAGTATCATCTTACTTCATTTTTTGGTATTTGATTCTATATTAGGAATGTATTGGCTATATTTATACAAATCAAATATCAACTTTCGGGAGATAGTGTTTAATCTTCTTTTCCCAAGAAATCCTCTAATTCTATTGAAGTTTAAGAAGGATGATGAATATCCTTCAGAATAATCAAGTTATTATTTACTTATGAGAAATCATATCTACCTCAAATTATTTAGGCAAAGGAGAGTGTTATTATTGAAGAGATTCTCATTGTGAGGGACTATACGGATGTGTTTATTGAATAATTTCCTGGTATTCCTCTTAATAGATAGATTGAGTTCTCAATTTTATTTATAACTAGATATTTACCCATATCAAAGACTCCTTATATAATGGAAACCATTGAGTTATAATAATTTAATATGTAGTTATAAGAGAATTTGGATAAGGGGTTCATATTCCCAAGTACTTCAATATGGGGTGCACATGTCATCTTCATCAAGAAGAAGGATTGATCAATGTTCCCATGCATTGATTATCCGGATATAAAAAAAAGATAAATAAAAAGTATCCCCTACCACATATAGATGAGTTGTTTGATCAACTATATATTGAAAAGTATTTCTCTAAGGTGGAACTTTGACCAGGATATCACAAATTAAAGGTGAAGAAGGAATATATTTCCAAGACTTCCTTTTTAACAAGGTATAAAAACTAAGATTTCATAGTAATTACATTCAAAATCACTTATTATCCATCAATTTTCATAGACTTCATAAGTAGAGTCTTTAGATATTACCTCGATAAATTTGTGGTAGTCTTTATATATGATATTTGGATATACTATATGAGAAAGGAGGAGTGTTTGGAGTATTTGAATACTATTCTAAAGACATTTTTAAGGGATAAAAAATATAAAAAATAAAGTAAATGTGATTTCTATATGGGGGAATGATCATTCTTGGGGCATGTTATCACTAGAAACAGGATATTTGTAGACCCTTCTAAGACAAAGGAAATTGAGGAGTGCCCCAGACCAATATCTATAATGGAGATTAATAGTTTCCTTAGTCTATCTAGGTATTACTGCTGATTTTTGAGGAAATTATCTTGATTATAAAACCCACTAACCAAGATGAATCAGAAGGGAGTAAATTTTTTCTAGACTAGTGAATGTGAAGACTACTTCAAAGAGTTGAAAAAGAGGTTTATCACTTCACCGGTACTTATACTACCCACAAGTGGGGAACTCCTTGTTGTATAATTTGATGCATAAAAGAATGGATTAGGTCTTTTACTAATGTAAAATGATAAATTAATATCTGATGACTCAATACATCTAAAAAATCACGAGAAAACTATTCCACATATGATATGGAGATGGTGGCTGTGATCTTCATTTTGAAAATATAGTGGAATTATATCTATGGGGATAAGTGTGAGATATATACTGATCACAAGACCCTAAAATATATATTCACATATAAGGAACTTAATATGTTCTAGTGAATATGGTTAGAGCTCATCAAGCATCACTACGACTCAATGATTCATAGATCTCAACATTATATATCCACCCAGGGAGCACAATGATGTATCGAGATCTCTGATATCACTAATGGTGGGACAATATGAATAAGGGGATAACTAAATATACATCAAAGTTCCTAGTATTTCATCAATTGATAATTGAAAATAAAAATTATAAGGGTATGATGAAACCATTACTTATACCTACATGGAAATGGGAAAACATCACCATAGACTTTATCACTGGACTTCCGAAGACATCTAGAAGAAATAATGCTATATGGGTTATTGTGGATCATCTTACAAATTCATCTCACTTTAATGTAATTTGAGAAGAATTATCAGTTGATCAAATTTCATATATATACACAAGAGAAGTGGTCGGGATGAATGAAGTACCATTATCGATTGTATCCAATCGAGATCCAAGATTTACCTCTAAGTTATGGAAAAGTATCCAACATGCTCCAAACACTGAGATAACTTTAGTATGTCTTATCATACTCAAAACAATGGCCACTATAATTATACTATTTATACACTATAAGACATGTTTAGAGCATGCTCAATGGTCTTTAAAGGAGAACGAGATCAACATCTTTCACTGGTTGAGTTGTCTTACAATAATAGTTTCCACTAAAGCATCTAATTTGATTCATAATAATCACCTTATGGGATGAGATATAGAACAACTACTTGATAGGATGAATTTGGTGAATATAAGCTACTAGGAATTGAAATGGTTTAGGAAATGGTAGAAAAGGTGAAAACCAATCAGCAGGACATCAGGGCTTTCCAAAGTGGACAAAAGAGCTATACAGACAATCGTCAATGAGACTTAGAGTTTCAGGTTGAAGATAAGGTATTCCTATGCATATATCCATGGAATATAGTCATTACATTTGGGAATATGGGAAAGCAAATTCCCAGGAACATTGACCCTATTAAGATCCTTGATTAATTTAGAGCTTTGTAAACTTAGCTAGAACTTCCACCAACCTTGTCTCAAGTACATGATGTATTCCACATATCCCTCGCAAGGAAGTTTATACTTGACATCTCACATGTATTTAATTAAGAGGAAATACAACTAGAAAATGATATCTCTTATGAGTATAATACGATTAATATATTGGACAATACAAATAATGTTCTATGTAACAAGACCACTCACCTAGTTAAAGTACCATGGAGAAACCAATAACATAAAGAGGTGACATGGGAACCAAAGGAAGTGGTGAAGGAGAAGTACCCTCACCCATTTTCACCTTAGTATGTAAAATTAAATTTTGAGGGAGAAATTTCATATAGGGGGGGATATAACACACTAATATTTTTATGAAATATTTCTCTTTAATTAATTTGATTTCTTTGGTAATTTTTGTTGCATGCAACTCTGAGTTTAAACGAACCACAATATACTATTAAAATATTATTATTTTAAAATGGAAATTATAACCTAGAAATTTATTTGGAGGGTATAAATATTAATAACTATATTATAAAATATTTATATTTTCAATGGCTGTGAAATAAATACTTAATTTTTATAGAAGTTATTTTATTCTTCAAAAATATGTTTTCTTCAATTTTTTTTATTACTTTCTATGAAAAAATAAATATAATTAATTTTAAAATTTTTAAAAAGTTTATATTAAAAATTAAACACAATTTTTTAATTTATCATGTAAAAATTATTTTATGACTAATTTTTTATAAATTTCTAAAAAGTTTGAAATTTTAATGAATAGTGAAAAATACTAATTTACATTGAAAATTATATTTTATTTTAAAGAAATTACAAGTTAAAATTCCATTTTAGATTAGTTTTAAACTTTAATTAGTTAATTTGGATTATAAATAATCTAATTTTGGTATTTTAAATGAATTTTATACATGAATTTAGTATAAAAACATTTTATACTTAAGAAGAAATTTTTCATAAAAATTACTTTCCATTATATTTTTCCAGTTTAATATTAATTTAAATTCTACCAATTTTGTGTTTTGAATGTTTGAAAATTGATTCCATATTTTAAATCATGAGTTAAAAATTTATTAAATATACCCCATTTAATTTTGGTCATAATGAATAATAACCATAATAATTGTTTTTACCATGGTAAAGGGTAAATCAGGTAATTTAAGTTAAAAAATAAAATGATAAGAATTTTTAAATGACCCCAAAACTTGCCTAAATTTTATTGGATTCGTAAATTTTGTCCATATCCATCTATTTTTAATTTATATGACCTTTGTGGCCACCAGGGTGTGATTATGACCCTTAGAGTGTTATTTAATGTAAAGTCAAACATGTCAAACTCTTGTTTTTGATAAGTATAACATTTTTAACATGTGGTTATTTAGAAGATATGTTTGTATATAAATATAATTTTTAAATATAAAATATTTATCTTCATCATGGTGATTTATTTTTACATTTCAATGAATAAATAATTAACTTAAATTCTTACACAATACTGATGCAATAACTATTTCAGTAATGGAATAATCAAATAAATGATATTAAAAATGTTAAAAGTAACATAATTTTAGATATTTAATATGATACACGAATTATATATATTTTCATGAAAATTTTCGGATATAATATAATATTTGGTTCGAATTTGAATTGTTGTCTTGATGTTTTTAAATTTAAATTAACGGATCATATCAAAATTGACAATAATGATATTTTATGGGATTAATATTTTATTCAATTATTTAAAAATCATTAAAATATTAAATAACCACAAATTATATAATATATGGTCAAAAATGTAATCCATTTTTCATTTATATGCCATTTAAAATCATTTTCATCTAGAATAGTCTTATTATATTTTAATATTTTGAGAAATTCCAAAAAGTGCCCCTCAGCTCAATTATAAAAGGGAACCTCTTCATTCACTTATTTATACCAATTTTATACATATATCAAAACCAAAATATGATCATTTAACTTTTAAATATACTTTTTTAATTTATTGTGGTTCTGTACCTTCCAAGACACCTATCCTAGGTCCCTTAAGAGAAGTTATAAAGGATCTCCTTAGTAGAAGAGATAATCGTCTTAACTGACTCTTTCAAATTTATTTCTTCTTATACCTCATATTAATATTTTATAAATATACCAAAATAATAAATCTAGTATCATATATATACTTATATGTTATTATGATTATGATAAAAACCTATTACACATTTTATCCATCCTATTAAAAATGAAAGCACCACATGTGTCTACAAATGACTTACCATCTCCACGTAGCAGTGTTATTCATTTTTCATCACCAATTTACTTTAATTGTTATAATTATGTAATTATTGGGTTTATATTATACTTATTAAATAAATATGAATAATTAATATATAATCCATTTCTCCACCCATTCACCGTTAAGGTAATGATACCGCCGCTCATACGTACGTATGGCCTACCATCTCCACTAAGCGACACAAATCATTTTCCCTGTAAAACATTAAATAATGGTTATAAAAATATATTAAATCATTAAATATGATAATTATATAATTAATAACATTATATATATTATTAATATCTATCCCTTTCACATAAACTAGAGATTATGTGACAAAACATGCATGAAAAAATGAAGCAGTTAACACTCGAAACAACGATAATAATGAAATATTATTTATGAGAGGGTTGTAAGTAGTTATATAAGTATTATATATGTTATAATAAATATTAATACGGTTATTTTATAAATTAATAACATTATTTAAACCATTATACATATGGTTAAAGAACATTCTACTAAAAAAATCACAAAGTATGGGATCTCTCCAAACCACCATATATTTTTTGGGTTACACTTAATCGATCATTATCTTAATTTACCTCTTAATTATTCTTACATACATATCCTATATTCTGTATATTTCTTCCAAACATATATATTTTTCTCAATTCATCTTTATTTTATGGGTAAATACATGTTTTGAAACGTTCCCTTCTTAATTAACCTAAATATGAAAACCCGATTAAAGGAAACTTTTCTGTTTCTTACCAATTTTCAAGTAAACTCCATAAAATATTTTAACCCACCCATATTTTATAAAATCACTCATTTTATCATGAAAAATTATTTTAGTTAATTTATGGTTTTATGGAAGTAATTATTCCTTTATCCTCTTTAAATATTGTTTATTCTTTTCTATAAAACTATCCTTAGGTGGAACATTTCTAAAGTTACCTAACCACTGTTTTTAATATTTTCACTTCAGTTGGACTTCATTATTCATGATATATTCTTATCCTTCCTTTATTAATGTCCAAGAATGATTTAAATCCATTCTTTCATGAATACCATTATGATACTCCCTTTGGTTAATCCTTATGACATGATTACGAAACACATTTCTTTCCATGGGTAACCCTTAAATTTGATTTATTTATGTGGAAAACATATGCATGTAAATGTTATGATGGGTGTGCCCAGATAGAAATCCAATTAATTGGGTAATGTTTTAGTCTCATGAGATGTTATGTATGGTATTGGAGAGTAAACTTAATCCATTATGGGACTCTATTCACTTTGTTATATAGTCTTGACAGTTAGCCTTGAATCATGTTTTTTTCATGTTTTATATTGCTTAAAATTTACTAAATTTCCAAGATCATATGATTCCATATTCTTTATGTCATGCTTCCTTATGTTTATTCACGATCCATGAATTTTATGTTATCATATTATTCCTTCTATACAAGGTAGGTTTGGGGTGGGGGTACAAAGGAAAGAAACTTGCAGACGTGGAGGTTTGAAACTAGGGCCTCCTCAACTCACCACCACAAGTACAATAGGGTCGTAAACACTGAACTGTGCCACTTGGGGAAATAATGTTATTCCTTATAACTCATGTACTATGCTTCATTCCCATGTTTATTCCCTTAATGTAATTTTTAGCTCATCCCTTTTGTCTTTGTATTTCCCCAGGTTGTCCTATGTAGTTGTAGAGGCTCAAAGGGAGTTAGGATATCCTTATGGAGATTAATAAAATGATGTTTTAATCTAATTTCATTTTTTCAAATTATATACATATTCTTAAAAATGCAGTATACTTTTCGATCCTTGGTTTTTATTTTATTGATAATTATTCTTAAAATCATGAAATAATATGTGTAAAAGGATTATGATGCTATAATTCCCATGTGTTGGAGGAAGATATTTTATCCATAGGTTGTGGATATTAGTCAATTAAGTTTTGGAAGGAGTTATCATGGGATATAGGGCTGATAGATCATGGTAATTTGAATGGTTAAGACCATTAACTTCCGATTATGGTGGATTGATAACCAAATAGAAAGGTTCATGATGCCGAGTTGTTTAATTACGATGGTTTTATTCCCAATTTTATCATTGATATCTTTCACAAAGGAGAGATGACAAAAAACCATGTTGTCTTTGGCAATGGATGTGAATTTTTCAGATATTGGGATGCTGATGGAGGATTCCAATAGATGTCTTGTTTGGAAAATAAGTACCATTTTTTTATTGTTCTATTAACTAGTGGCATTGGTACCTGTGTTTTACTGGTGGGTGATGATATCGAAGATATTGAAGGTTTTACGGAAATTGATTCCTTACGACTCTTTAGGTTCCAGTGTAAAAAAATGTCAAATTTTTAGTGATGGATAGTTGTGTAGATGGATTATTCTCATATGAAAACATTAGAAATTATTTTTAAATTTGGGGAGTATGGTTCTATTACTAGAGGTTTCCATGGTAATGAACCATTTTGAGACATATGTCATTGGGTTGTGGATTTACTACCTCTCATTTCTTAGGAAAACCTTTAGTTGAGAAAAGGTTTTGGGTTATGAGGCTTGAAAATAATATCATAGTGATTGATTTTTTCGTTAATTAATTTCTTTGAGATGAGTTCAAGATAATGATATCAATAAATAAATGGTATTTTCCCTTTTTAGGGAATTTTTTGTCGAGTTCATTTAGTGATTAGACCTTCAAATATGAAGGAAGTGCAATTAAATATGGATAGATTTTTACACGAAATTGTTTTGCAAGCTTCCTTGTTGCGTAACACTAGTTTTTTCATTTTTGGTGATGAAAACGTTTAAAGGTGAGGAGGATGTAGTGACCCAAGTTTTCTTGACATAGAATTATCTCAATTTTTGAGTTTCTAAGTCCCATGACTATCTTAGGGGGAAAATGAAAAACTTAATCTAGAAGATGACATAAAAATTTATTTTTAATGATGTTATTGATTTTAGGGAATTTGTTTTACCCCCAATTTGGAATTTTGTGAAATTAAGAGAGTATTATATTTAAATATATTTTTAATATTTATTAATTACATATTTATTTATCATGTGAGTATGGATGTAAATATAATCTAGATTATAGTTTTGATGAAGATACCAACATTATGACTATGTCTATAATATGGGGATAACCTAAGGTTGTTGTAACCAATAATCATGTCTTAATTCCCTGAGATGGCCCATAAAAGGTGTATGATTAAATGAAATTAATTAATTTTTATTTTATTTATAAATGCTTAAAACCTAAAATTACCTTATAAATAATCTCTTATGATTTCAATTTGGGTTTATCCACTACTTTCATCAACTAAAACCTTAGATTGAGTGAGAGAAGAGGGGTTGATATCATGAAGAAGTTGGAATCTGATTAAATAATTAGAATTGGATACCCAACAACATCAACGAATATGTCATGCATCAAGTATGAAAAAATCACATGGATATGATGGAAGATTAAATTGACTATGATTATCTATTGAGGTGGGGATAATTTATTAAATTACCTCCTCATTATTCAATATATTTTTATGTAATACCCCTATCATGGATTTATTCATGACTATTATTCTTTATGGATTATTATACTTGAGATTATGACATCTATTATTCAATAATTCAATCCCATAAATCTTGGGATTTCATTTCAAACAAATTGTCAATGGAATTCCTTCTCAATTATTTCAATATTTTAACATCTGAATGTTCCACTTTATTTTATATATCTCATAGTGAATTGTGGGTGATTTATCAAGTGTTCTATATTCACATAGACCACTATTCTTTGTTTCCCCAAGTTTGTGTGGTGAATGATAACCCCTGGCTATCGCTTGGGCTAGTGGTTTAAATTTGGGGTGATCATATTGCTATGGAAGTGGGGTTACAAAGTGATAATGATCATCCCATGCTTGGTATCCATGAAGGGGAGAAATTTGGGCCACATTTTGGGGATGTATACATGATAGATCGATCCAAATTTCTGGATGATAGATGGAGATGATGGATTGAGTTTTGGGGAGGACCTTTGATGGTTCTTGATAACGGTATAGTAATTACATTGTGGTTTGGGAAAATTTAGGGTGAAAAAGACATGAAGATCAAGATATTATTCATATTAGGGTGAAGAACCCAACTACATAATGTGTAAATCTGAAGAATAAAAAATGTGTACCACCATAGGTGTGATTCTTGGGTTCTAAAATTTATAAATATTACACGACATGTCTAATGGACTGAGACACCATGTGGTTTGATTTGGGAAGATGAGTGTGTTCCAAGATACATGGACTCTTGTTCAAATACATACCATGTTTTCCCTTCATGAAATGAATTTAAAAGAAGTAAATTCCCAAGGGATCTCTTGGGACTATATGTCATGTGATATAGGGGACTCTATGTAACCAGGGACTACAAAACTAAAATTGTTGGTAGTATACATTGTGATCCCTCACTAGTTCCACACACCATATACATCATTTCACATGCTGTGTAAGTTGAATCCACACACCATGTGATTGGAAGTACATTAATACTTGGATAATGAGGATCCACATGTTGTGTACTCCTAAAGTACATGTCATGTACCTTTCCATTCTTAATTTATTTTCATATATCCTAGCCCAAGGCTTGGATTTAGATGTATGACTAGACAATACTTACTGTTTTTTTATATAAAATATGACAGTGCACTTATATTTATCATCAAGAGTGGGTTGTGAGATAATATAATTGGTTTATTCACTATAGCCATGTAGGATCATTAACCAAGTCTGGGTGTGATGATTAGAGACTTCACTGAGTAAGTACTCTCCTGGAAACATGTGGGTGATAGGGATTGGGTTCCCCATATTCATCCTAGATTTGTACAATCCTCCATATATTTGGGGAAAATGTCCTCTATATTGGAACTATGTAACACCCCAAGGTTTTTAAAATAAATATAGAATGAAATTTTATAATCTACCCATTAAACACAACTTTGCCTCTTCTATGTTTTGAATTTCAAAAAATGGTCATCTAGAGTTGTGTTCAGTAAGCCATTTGGAGTCTAATAGAACAAACTTGATTTTTGGTGAATAGTAACATACCCATATGAATAGTAATATGAATAGTAATATGACCCTTATGAATTGTAAATAATAATAATATTTTATTTTCTTAAGGCAATAAGATAATGAGATCTTAATTAGTTTTTCAATGAGAAATTAAACTAATTTCACGTTAGGATTGTTATTTTTTTAATTAACTATGACCTTATTTAAAAATTAAATTAATAATATTTAGGAAATTATTTTTGAAAAATGGATTTCAATTTTTAATTCTACCTGTTGAAAAATGGTTAGGGTGAATTTTGGGAATTTTTCTGAAACAGTTGATTTTTCAGTGAATAGTAAAAAATACAGTTTTTAGTTTCAGTGTGTTTATGACATCATTAATGATGAAATAATGATGTCATAATTCTGGTCGACTTGTGTATAGTTAAATAAAATGTGATGTGTCCCAAGTGGCTTATACCATGGGAAAATACCATGGGCAAGCCCATGGTTTTGCAAAAAACCACTCATGAGGTGTCCCTTGAAAATTATTAAAATAATCCCTCACTTTTCCTATAAATAACAACTATTCCATTCATTAAATTCATTCCCAATTCTCCCTCAACAAAGTTCTGGACTCCTTACCTTCATATTAGTCCCCCCAGGTTTCCTCAAGCCCCCAAGGTCCCAACCTTCAAGTTCTAAGGGTTACTCTACAAGGTAAGAAAATTCTCAATTTATTTCTTTTTCCATTCAAGTTCTCTTTTATGTTGTATAACTTTCAAATTTCCATACAATGTTATTTTTTACTTCTTATTATTGATATAATCTATATTATGATTCATTTATTGATAGGTGACCCTTGTAACCTCTCTTTTTAATAATTTCTAAAACCATTTTGCATAGCCGTTAGGCTGCCGAATTTTTGTAAGCGATTTCAAAATTATTCTTTTATTTTGAGTTCATTATTTATTATTTCTTAATTTCTTTTTACACAAGTGGAATGAAATCTCCAGAATCTTGTATATTTTGTATTTTCTCATGTTCATGATAAATTAATCATAAATATTATTCTTTTTCCCCACTTGTTCAAAGAATTAAAAATATTGTCCGTGATGTGTTGAATTACCGACATCGTAGATGATGTGATTTAAATTTTCATTAATTCTTTAAAGTCTGGTCATTAAACCATTTATATAGTTGAACCAGGTTATAATATGTTTTTTATGACTCACCCATGGTTCTATAATTCTTTTTTACTCTTGGTTCTAATTTATAAGACAAAATGAGGTTGTAATTATCAAAGAACAATTAAAACGATATAAACAAACATCATTAATGTTTTAACTAATGAATTATCATCATGGTATATAAAACAAAATCATTATAAGATAATTTATATATCCATAATTTCATTAATAATTTGTATTAACAATTCTGTATGTTTAACCATGTTTCAAATGAACTTTCATTCATGGAAACAAGTAAACGTACCCTGAAAACCAAGTAAGAAAATGCTTCCAAAACAATAAGATTTAATCTCTTAAACCCATAAAATAGGATATTAATGAACTTAAAAAGGTTATATAATATCAATAACATGTTTATTAGGTTATTTAATTATAAATTAATGAATATAAATTTGATTATTCAGGTCATTAAGAACAATCAAGAACACACTAGAGCAAAATATAAAGGGGTTTCGCATCTCACTTTCATTTCTATGAGATTTCCATTGTTCGCCAATTATTCCTTATATTTGGTATATTTGTACTTCCATTTGATCTATAATAAAATTATTCTATTTATATTCATTTTATTAAATGATTCACTTGATGGTTATTAAGTTCTGGTCATACGGTTCGACCGATTACATTGTGGTAAGGGACTTTTCTCAGCTGCCGTTTTCATTGTGAATATCTTTATATTGTGCACCTAATAATCCTTATGTGGTGTAACTACTACCCATTTGAGATCAATTTTCATTTGAAATTATATTTATATTAAATATCCATAATCTCATGTCATGGATATGTTTGTTGTCTAAACCGTATACCATTTTACATACGGTGTTTATTTGGAAAGTTATTTTAATTATGGAAATATTGATGAATCTATATACTCTACTCTGTACGAATATTGAAAGGGAATATTGTTCTTGTATTGAATCAGTGTATAAATAATGCTTTGGAAATTCAGTGGTGGGTGGGGTCCACTATATCCCCTCAATGCATCGGTAGGTCTCATGAGACAAAACAGTTTGGCGACAAACCCTTCGAGTTTGTTTCCAAAAATCAGAAGGGTTTCTACCCACAGAACTAAACCATTTTTACAGTATTATGGTTTCACATGGCAGATACATGATGTCCAGTTAATAATCATTCTCTTTATTCATTATCAGTTATTATTATTATCCATGATATTTTCACTATGATAAAATCTATGGATGCAGTTTCATTTGTAGTTTATTAATGGCATTAGTTATTCATTTATTCACTATGCCATTTTGATTATGTCAGATTGTTTGTGAATCATTTATTATTGTACTCATGCTTCCTCTATTTGTAACCCTTACTAAACGTTTGAGCTCAACCATTTCATTGTCTACCTTCGACAGGTGATGAAGAGAAGGTCTTCTTTTGAGTTCCTATGGATGCAGTTTTGAGTTTTTGTTATGTATTGTATTTTGTAACCTTTTCAAATATAATTTGAGTTACATCTATGTATCTAGTTTCTTCAAGACTACTAAAATGACCATTCCTTAGGGATTTTAATTCCTTCTAACCATGGAAATATCACTAGTAATGCACCGGCTCCAGCCTAGAGGGGTTTGGGGTGTTACAAATTAGGTTGTAATAACCTCAACATCGAGGATTTGTGGGTCCCCCACACATTACTGATAGGGTTATACAACCCCTCAGACTGCTATGAGCATGCTATGTTCTATTCGTTGTCTAGGTTCTCTATCCAATTTAGTCAGATTATATCTTTTTTGTTCTATGTTTTAATACCATTTAATGTGTTCTATTCTCATCTATAGTGTTCTACTCAACAAGAAATGGACCCCCCTTTGTAGTTTCTATGATTTAATATGTGTTTTATCATGATTTAGTGGAATGATGGAAGGGATTAGTAATCCTCTGTCCAATATCTAAACTCAGAATAGGTTCATATTATCTTATAGGTTCATATAATGGTTAATTTGTGATAGAATATAGCGAGGTTTCATAATCCTTTGACTTTGTGAAGGATTTAGTGAGAAGCGAGCTTTCATTTATGGTTTCCAATGGTAATGTTGAATTTGGATGTGGTGAAAAATTAGATTTTTTGAGATTTGTAACTACTTAGGAACCCTCTTGGTCTCCATCAAGATATGATATTTAGTTAGATATTGAACTCAAAATTTATGGTCTTTTTATTACTCAAATAATTACTGGTTTCCATGAGGCATGACCATCAAGGATTTGAGTTGAGATGTTAGGGATTTTATTACATCCCCAAGACTTCTAGTGGTACATAATATCTAGATCTTTTCCTTTATTGCACATGGTTACTCTCTAATACCATGGATTTTTGAATTAAATGATTACTATTTCTTTCTATTTTTGTTTTGAGGTGTTCTAATGAGTGTGTTTATACTCATCCAATCATGGGTGCTGTTCTGATAGATGTTATGTCTTTGTAGATGATGCAGGGTTCAGAGTTGGTCTTGGATGACATAGGGTTAGTATTTCTTATTTGGATCTGAAACCTAGTGGTGCTTGTAAATTCATGGAAGTGAATGGTTGTTCATAATGGTGTTAATGATCATTATGGAAAGCGATTCATCTATAATCACACATATTGAGAAGGAAATTTCCAATGGCATAGGTCTATCAGATACATAGGATTTTTAGATGTATAGTTCCATTATTCTTTACCTATATGGTATGGTGCCTGTATTTGATGTATCTTTCATGTATTTTTTATAGTTCAAATTTTATTTATTTATATACTATTGGTGTTTTTGGTAATTGTATTCATTAGAGAAATGTATTTTTATAGGCTGGTATTGTCTAAGGCCTCACATACCATGTGATATCCTACTTGGTGCGGATCCCAAGCCCTTGGCCTATTAGAGTATGTCTTTGGGTGGAACACTCAACTTAATATAGACCAGGGTGGGGACTTGATGGAATAGTTCATATCAAGGACACTATATCAACTCTGGAGGGAGGTTTTGAAAAGCTGAGTACACATATTTTTTCCTATTTAAATTTATAATCACTAATTCCATTTATTTTTCCATAATAATTTTTTAGATTCTTCCTTACTATGTTTCATCTATTATGTGTGGCTAGGTGTTAAAAAATATTAAATTTTCACAAACTAAAGTTTAAGAGGGATAATTGTACACCAAATTTAACACCCTAATAATTTTTTCATATATTTTGAATTTAATTTTCAGTATTTAATATGAGGATTTGAAATATTATGTTAAAATTTGGAAAATATAATAGAGGTTTGGGTTTTCAAAAAAAAAAGAATAATAAATTTACTTAAAGTATAAAAATAATACCACTAGTTACCAAAAATGGTACCTAATGGGCCTCTAGAGGAGGAATTGGGTGCTGGTCGGGCCTTCAGGTGGCCAATGGTCTAAGGTTAGATGATTAGTGGACCACATGTTACCCAATATTGTCCATCGGGTACCTAATGGTTTCTTACATGTTTTTCTTTACATTTAATTTAATTAATTTTATTATTTAATAAAATCACTCCTCATATGGATATCCTGCATGATCCATCCCTAGGTCTCCCACTCTATACCCTCTTTAAAGTGATCCATCTCATTTTTTAAGCTTTGATTCACTCACCATCGGTTGTGTTGGATCGATTTTAGTAAGTGTAACATTCTTGAACTATTGGCCTTAGGTTTCCATGAATTATACATAATTCATCAACATAAAAAACTATTCATGGGGGAATGATAGGTTTTTTGATTTCTAATAATTAAGGATGATTTAACCTATGATTTACAATGATCAAGAACCTATATGAAAGAGTGAGGGTATCCTTAAGTTATCATTTCTATTTTATGTGATGATTATATATTGTGACATTAAATCTATGGTGAGTGGTTATGAACAACCCAAAAAGAATAAATATGACCTTCCATGTGCTTTAAGAGATAAGTTAGGCCATTATATTTTCTATATACCCATCGGGTGTTATGACTTAATCAAAGAAATATGGATGGATTTATTTATTATATAAAGTCCTTGGTAGTTTGAAAAGGGAACCCATAAAGGGTGTTCTTATAGTAATGTTAGTTATTTGACCTTAATAGGTTATATGGGGCAACCCTTCATAAGGGGGAATTCTATTATGTGTGATCAGCTAGTGTAAGAATAGTCTATGACGTGTGGAAATGTTTAACAATAACTAGAATGGATTGTTCATTAGTTGATGGGTAATTTTAGGTTAGCATAATTCATTTTAAGGGTGTTCAAGATTGAGTGGTGGTGATTAAGTGCTGGAAATGAGTGTTATGTTTGATAGTTATTATGACATAATTGTTTACTATGACGAGTATAGATTAGATGGATGTAGGATAACTAATAATTCCATTTGAGAATAGATAGGTTTCATGTAGTTCAATCCATTCTTTTGATTGTGATTATCCTAGAAAGGTTTTACATAGGATACCCTAGTGTCCTGGGAGTGACTAGAAATAACAAGATTAATTCAAGAAGACTTATATATTCCACATAACATGTTTGAAATTGAGTTGATTCCATTTTCATAATATATTCAACATAATACTTATTAGATATATAAGATATTTTATTTTATTATTAGTTTTGATGGATGTGGATATAAATTGACATATAACACATGTATTCTACATTATATTATTTCATTTGTGAAGGAAAAAAATTAAATTAGTTACAGACATGTTTACATAGGATGTGGTGGATGATATTATTCTCTAAATGTAAAAATAGATAAATACATAAATTATGGAGTTATAGGAAAAGGTACATGTAAAGATATATGCATACAAATGATTTGAGGTACCACTAAAGGAGTAAAAATAATTTTTTGGCTACATATGTACCATGGTAGATGATATAGGAAAACCAATATAGGATATTAAAAATCAAGAAATCTATATTTGAAATTAATTTCATTACTATATATACTTTTTATTTTCTATGGATACATTTATTAGTCATTGACATGAGTTAGTTGGTAATTGGGATTAAGATGAACTTGATGCATGATATATGTTCCCTTTTCATTATCTTAATATATATATAAAGTTAAACATGATTTGTTTTAAAAAATTTAATTTATTATAAATTGATCCACTCATCATTATTCATTTTATTGATTAATATTCATTTTAAGCGTTAAATAACCAAAAAAAGAAAAATAACAAATTATTCCTAAAGAAAACTTATATAATCTATTGGGTATATTTTTTATGAAATATCTGGACAACAAAACTTGTGTCATTATATATATATATATATATAAAATAATCATAAATAACCATTTAGGGTGTATTTGTAATAAAATATGAATAAAATGAACCATGATCCATTTTTAATATATACAAAAAATATATGCATGAATATGATTCTCAGGATATTCAACATCACTAAAAATACATTTTAATATTATATATTTTTTATTTAAGTTTTATATGAGTGTAATTTCTAAAAAAATAATGAGTTTAGGATGTTTTACAGCTTAAATTCAACCACCCTTATATAATTTAAAACATTTTCATTAAACCACACATGGAGTTGATGGAAAAGGATAAAAAAATGATAAAATACTAGATTAATGGACTAATTTTCATTTTTATATATGATTTTTTGAATAATACACATTGATCAAATAATATTAGGCTCTTAGGGAAATTATAAAAAATAACCCCTAAGTCATTTTTTATTTATAGGAATGAAATAATCATTAATAAAATTCATAATGCACTCATAATGATATAAAGTAATTTTTTATTTTTAATATTTCTTTTAAAACTTGAAGCGAGTATTTATTGATTAAAAATGGAAAAATAACTCTATTGGTGATTTAAATTCATTAAAAACGAGATTTATATTTAAATTAAGTCTCTAGAATATATTAAGTAGGTTTTCCTTGATTATTTTACTAACCTCTTGCACACTACAAGCCTAACCGAAATCCATAAATGATTTTTTTTTGATAAAAAGAAGATAGTTGAAGAGAAGGATTGATTTTTTATTTATAGACCCTGTATTGGAAATAAAATTTATTAATGTATGTTCTAAAAATTAAATGAAAAATTACCTAGACCAAATGGGAGGTGAAATGAGCATCACTTTCAAAAATATTACATCATTTTATATGAATATTCAATACTTCATAAGATATTAAACATCCCAGAACCATAAAAATTAATTTTATTTGGAGACTAGATACATAATTAACTTATTTAATAAATTATATTCAATATATCCTACAACGTTTTCTCACATAGTACCCTTCTTAGTCATTTACTACCTAAAACGTTCTCTATAACCCGGGGAATTGGAAACCTACGAAAGGGTGAGATCAGATTATTAGTAAGGGTAAACATGTGAGATATTAATCAATGATCATAAGTGAGCATAAAATAAACTTAAGGGTATTATCACATGATCATAAATTATGATATCATACCCAACCTGTTATAAATCATAAAACATGAGTCAGGGAATATGGAATTTTCATGAAAATAGACATTAGTCATAAGAGTAAAGAATAATAAATAATCAATCATGAGACATGATATAATATTATAAGAATAGTACATATTATCGTGTCATAATCATAATCATACAAAATCATTTCCTTATCCAAATCTCACTACAAAGACTATTATAGTGGACAAAGTCCCATAGTGGATTGGGTTCACTCCCCATTCCCATAAACATAGAGATCATATGTCATGGCTACTCACCATGAAATTAAAGACATAGAAACATGTAAAGGAAACTTCATGATGAATAAATTACATTATGGAGGGAAAATCCTTTCATACATTAAATTTTTAAATACATTATTTTTCTTACTTTTGTCAAAAGTCAAAAGCGATTCATAAAAACAATTTTGAAAAGGCTCATTTTTAATAATTTGTAATTAATGTAAATGGAAGTATAAAAATAAATTTTTTAATAATTTAAAATTATATAGGTACTTTTATAAAATAATTTTGATGAACATATTTATGAAAGAGAATGATTATCGACCAAAATAGAGAAACTAGGTCAACTTTACTTAAAAACATCCTCTTAATATTTCTAAGTAACAAAGAGAGTAAAATGGTATTAATAATTTAAAACCATATAAATAACTATAGGGTAATAAAAGAGATAGGTTTTAATAGATAAATAACATATAATTTCCCATAATGGAAATTTATTTGCAAACAATCCTATTAAAAGGTTAGATTGTAATATAAAACCTTATTTAAAGTCCCAACATGTTTCATACATGATCTAAACCCATGTATAATAAATTTATAATTATTATAAATCTATAATAAACCCATAATAATATTTATATGAGCATATTTAATTTCTATTTTAATTTCCAATAACCCATTTATTAAAAATTATTTATCAAAATCAATATTCGAGTGTCAACTGTTCTATTTTACAGGTATGTTTTGGTTCAGTGATTCAATTAATTAAAATTTGGCCTTGGGTTTTTCATCTAAATTTTTTAATTATTTAATAAATATACTATTTATTCATTATATAAAATTTTATAATAATCTATATAAGTAGGCTATGAAAAATAAATTTCATCACTTCATGGAGACAACGATCCGTCCGTACTCACAAGCGATATTTTCCTTTTTAAATGGATGAAAATAAAGGATGGTAAATAATAATTTATATTTAAAAAATCGTATTAATGTTATAAATATCATATATATATTCATTTAATCCTCTTTTATAACTATCTATGTAATTCAATGATGAAAGATGAATTGCATCATTTCATGGAGATGGTAGTACGTATGTACAAACAAGTGATATTTTCTTTTTTCAATTTATGGACATAAAGGATAGTAAATAATAATTTATATTTCCATAATAATAATTATGTTATAAATATCATATATATTCATTAAATCCATCATACATGGTGATGAAAAATGGGACATATCGTTTCATGATGGCGGTAGTCCGCACATACACATGAACAAAGTTTACATTTTCCATTAGATGGAAAAGGGGATATAAAATTATTATTACATTAACAGAAAAAAAATTAGTATATTAAAAATATTTTTGTAATTATATTAATATGGTTATAGAATATTCAGATGGGGTTTAAGGAAGAGAAAACTTGAAAAATATCAATAAGAGTATATACCTCTTTCTTGAATAATTACTTGAAAACCACTTTAAGGATTCTTGGATTTTTCTTTTTTGTAGAAAAAAAAACTCTAAAACATGGGTAGGATAGTTGGGAAGGTATTTGGGTAGATATCTATTGATAAAAGGATCTCAAATGGTGTGTAAAGATGATAAGAGTAATCACCCTTGTAAATATTAAGAAATTTAAAATATAATAAAGTCACTCTCATTGGCATGTGTCTCCAAAACATCCAAATTTTTAATATAAGGATATTTATTCAGAAATACACTAAACAAATAAAATTAAAGACAATTATTAGTGATATCTTGTAGTCTTATCCCTTTATTTTAACCCTTTTGGACTTTTTTTCCTTTACCATGGAAACCCTTTTAATTTTTTTTTAAATTATGATTCCAAATATGAAATATATTTTTTAAGATTATATATTTAATTTAGGGAACATTATTTCTAATATATGCACACAAAACACTTAAAAACCCTTTTTAGGAAAAATAGTATTTTTAAGAATAAAAATTATTTTATTCTAATTCCTTTCCTAGTAACTACCATTCGATGAAATATATTTTTTAAGATTAGATATTTAATATAGGGAACATTATTTCTAATATATGCTCAGAAAACACTTAAAAACCTTTTTTTATGAAAAATAGTATTTTTAAGAATAAAAATAATTTTATTCTAATTCATTTCCTAGTAACTACCATTCAATGAATGTAAATTTATTTGATTGAATATATTATTTAAAATTTTCATTAAAATCATTCATCTATAGCGATTAATATAATTTATTAACATAAAAGCACACTATGCATATAAAAGTAGTTTTTTGAAAAAAATATATCCTTTTACCTCCAAATGATTTTATCTTCATTTTTATTCCTTTTATATTTAATTTAAAAGTTTAATCAATAATTTTAAATAATTTTAAATCTCAAAATAAAATAAATTAACTTTTAAATAAAACAAAAAATAAATAAAATAATTTTTTTAAATAAAAATTTATGTTTAGCAAAGAATCAATGGAATAACATTACTTATAATTTCTGAAATATCTAATAAATATGATTCCATGATTTTATTAATTTAATTTTTTCAGCTTCATTATCTATCAATTAATTTATTTCATTTTATATTTTTAATAAGGCATTATTCAATTACGTTTATTGTTGCGTACATTAGAAGTTATCAAACACATTGAATTTATTAAAGAGAAATATATTCTAAAATCTCAGGGTGTTGAAAAATTAGTTATATTCATGTTTATTTATGTGGGATTTGGATATTATTAGTGGTAGTGTTATTGAGGCCATTTTACTTTCTAGAAAAATAACTCTTTACCATGATGGATTAAGAGTATAATTATTACTCTTATCCCAAAAATGGTAAACTGAGAGTCAACATCAAACTGTCAACCCATTTATTATTTTAATGTGATTCATAAGTGTATAAAAAATATTTTGATTAACCATATTAATAAATTATTTACTAATATAAATATAAGATAACTAGATATTTGTTTACATGGTTGTAAAAATTATAATCTTTAGAAACCCTAATTTTTTATTTATTCCTTTATAATATTTCTAGTAATATTTTATTAAGTGGTATTCATTTCTTCTTTGATTGTGAGAGACTGAAATAATTTATATATAATAAATAATAATGTTGTCTTTCATACACACATGTGTTAAATAATTAATATCTATTAATCAAAGACATGAATGGAAATTTTGACATCACAATTATTCTTAGGATGGTGGGGATTTCTTCAAAGATGTGTAATATTATTTAGGGGTTTCAAGCCTAGTTCAGGAATGTATTTGAATATAAAGAAATTTTAACTAAAAAATTAACCAATTTTTATAAATTAATTTATAATATTATAATTATAAGATCAATCAAAATTTATGATGACAAACCCTAGGATATTTTAACTTTGTGTCTCTTAAGAAGAGCCACTGAAACCTAACATGTGGAGGTGAATTTGTGACCAGGTCTCGGACATTGGCGATTAAACATTATAGTAATAATTTATTTATTCCTTGATGCTTCATTGTTTATTCTTTTTATATTGTAAAATAATTTTTGAATTATTCTTTTCATATGAAACCATGGGTCCCATTTTCTTTTCTGTAATATCATCACAATTCTTGATTATTTCATGTTCATCTAAGACATGTTTTTGAATGAAATTTTGAGTGGTTTGAATCACATCAACCACCAATCCACCCATCTCCATAATGTTCTCCCCACTCTTATGATGAAAATTTATCACCAAATATATAAATAATGACAGATCCATAGATGGAATACCAAAATGATGAATAGATCGATAATGATCAAACAACTATGTTAGTTCAGTAAGGCAGTGATGAGGTGGGATATCATCGATGTAGTATTGTGGTAAATGGTGCATGGTAGAGGACCTGAGTGGTGGGTTGAGAATGGTTTTGTAGGGGAGAAATCAAATGTGATGATTTTAGGATTCGAGACAAGCATTAGATGTAGTCCAGTTAGTGGTGATGTGTGGGAATGATGGTAGATTCCATGATAGTGGATAATCTAGGTGGATAAGGTTTCTAAAATTTGAGTTTGTGATCACATGAAATGTGATTTCTAGGGAAAAACTAATTTTTATCATTGAGAAGTATATAGGACTTTCTAAGACTTCATAAATATCATAGAGTGTGTAATTTTAAGACACACTTCATGTTTTACTATTTTTCATCACTTAAGATATACTGGAGTACATGTTGAGTTATCATTTAACCCAACACATTGTATAAGATAAGAGTCACACCATGTATAATTAAAAAACATGACACATAATAATATATTACAAGCCTGAATAACTAGTATGTACTATACACCATGTCACCTAAGGGTAATACCACATGGGTTGAGCCCCCATAGCATGATGGTAGAAGTAAACTCCCATGTATTATGTATTCTGGGTGTTTTTCTAATATTCTCAACCTATTGTCCAAATTGGTCAAAACAAAAGTATATATTTTTTCATTTTACCAATTATATCATGGTAGCATGATTATTTATATTATTGAATGTTTTTTGTGAGTTGTGTTAGGTACATTGAGGAAAATATCTCCATACAAATGATGTCATATATCAGCAGGGTGTAGTGATCTATTAGCATTTAGGTACTCCTTGGTGACTTATCCATGATAGGTCTTGGTCACCCATATGACTGATAAAGTGTAGGTATTCCCCTATATATTGAGGCACCTTCATATATCCATAGGTTTAGTACTCCCCATGTGTCGGAGTGCTATCATCCATAGGGGTTCGATACTCCCTTGATCAATACTCATATCCCTCATGAGGCATGATCTCATACTATAGTTATTGAAAGGTGGAATGGAATTTATGAAATATATGTGGTTTGAGTTTTATAGGTCATATCACTTATTAGTAATTCATGGTTCCCTTAAAAATAAAACTTACATCAGTTATATCAATTTGGGTTTTCATCACAATATTGGTTGTCTCATTCCTTTTATCTTATATGGGTTTTTTCTATCTTTCTTCTTATTTTTAGAATTTTAGGTGACTTTTCATTCAATCCTCTTTTGTTTTTGGAGAATCCTATTGGGTATTTTTATTATTATCCCTTACACATGGTTCATTACCATGAATTTTATTCCTATTTAGTTGATAGACAATTTTGAGAAAATTTTAGTTGATGTAGAGCAGGGGTATCTAGTGTTTGGTTGTACTTGATGGTAACAATTGATGTTGGTGTTCATATTTGGATATGGTTTGATATAGAGTTCCCCATTTTTTATTTGAGGTATTCCTTTTTTTAGGATACCAGACACTTATACTTCACATTTTCCTTTAGTGTATTTAATTTTTCATACAATTTGTATGTTTATCATGTGTTAGATGAATTTTTTATAGGTGGATATTATTTATTAATTTTCATTATTATATATTGTTATGGAGATATATGTATGTGTATTGGTTCATTAGGTTAAGGCATCCCATGTGTGTGATATGCCTTCTGGGTGTTATTCACTGGTCTTTGGACTATTAGAGGTAGTCTGTTAGGGTTACACATGGCTTACCACTGGATCAAGAAGGGTCTTGGTGAGTTAGGTCATGTCAGAGAGGTATTTGAGATAATTGTTACTATGAATGGAGTTGTATTTAAGTGTCTTGTGAGTTTTGGTTTAGGAAACTTAAGAAAAATGTTTCAATAGGGTATTAATGTTTATTAACATACTAAGGAACCTATAATTGGTGAGGGTGATGGATGTATTCAATCGATAAAAATATTATAATATATTAATTGATTTAGAACTATAAAACATCCTTTGTAGTGCATAATAAGATAGTACATACATCATGTTTCATTCTTATTATGTTTTTTAAAAGTAATTCAGGAGTCAGATTAATCCAGTATTCTTTAATTAAAATGGGTTCATCTTGATTAATGAAGGATGCCACTCTATAGATATCTAGATCAAATATATAGGTAGGTTTGTGAAGAGTTAGTGCTAGTGATTCACCTCCAACTGTGGGTCATTTGAGTGAATAATTGTTAATATTGAGACCTCAGTGGAAGGTATATTTTCCTCGCGAGTAGATGGTAAATCCCATACCAATTTTATAGAGATAATACCCTCCACATATGGAGAATAGGTATTCCTTTCTAAGTAAAATGAGACTATCTACATATTGATTATGCTACATTAGTTCTATCACTAGAGGTCTCAAAAGTTTCAATGTGAGTTTGATCTTTTAGAGGTAGATGATTGGCTAGAGTTGGTAACTCACATATCCCAAATGGTTTGGACAACAACTGATAGGATGCTAATTCTTTTATCAATTATTATTTATGGTATAGCTATTTATTAGTGGATTTTGACTACATAGACTCAAAATAAGTGTACTCTACCTTAGATGATGTGTGAGATCATTTTTATAGAGGAGTAATATCTAACAACACTGAGGATGGTATGAGTCTAAGATCTATTATACCTTTATCAGGGTAACTTGAAAATGGTTGAGTTTGAATTAAGGTTCACAAATCATATGAGGTAATCCCTGAACATGATTCTTGATATATTTCTATGATATTAAAATCTCGATCAAGGAATCTCATGGAATATTTAGACTAGGGTTATACCTATATGCATGCTCATATACACCAGAGTTATAAATAGGGATTATGTGATCAATATTTTAATTTATCAGAAGTATTAAAAAATTGGAGAATATTTTGATCCTTTAATAGTGTCTTTTTCTAAATATTCATCAAGATCCTGACAGTAGATGAATTTTCATTCACAATACCAATTTAGAGGATTGAAAATAGAGGCATCTCATATGGGATCTAACTAGTTAGGATGTATAATTTTCTATTCCTATGGATAAAGAGGATATATATCTTTATATTGTTTTTCTTGGCATAAAGTTGAGGGATTCTATGGTAGTTCCATGGATGGAACTATGTGATTGTTGACACACCATTCCATCAAATTGGTAAAAAAAGTGATGAAGGGAAATGAATTATAGAAAAGACTAGAAAATACATGAAGAAAATCAAGATTTGAAAAGTCTTGAAATTTGGATCGCCTAAGTCAAGACAAGGCACTGGCGGAGATCAAGGTACTTGCGTGCCATTTTTTTGGTGTGAAGGACACCTATGTTCCCAATCATTATTCCCCTAGGGTCACTGATTTTCCTATAAATAGACCCTTGGGGTATTCATTTTTATGGAAAAATTTTCATGAAGCCCAATTGATTCTATAGTCACCCTAGTGCTTCTCCCAAGTCTTCTCAATCCTTGAAGGTAGTTCTTCAACACCTAAGGAGGAGGAATTGAAGGAGGATCATAGGAATTAAGTCCTTTTAGTGTTTGAAATCAATAACACTTGTGTGCCTAAAGCACCCAACCTCCCTAAATTAGAAACATTTTCATGCCACCCATTCCTCTCAAAGGAACTTGAGAACCCCACTTATGAGAATACCTATGAATAAACTTTAAGGCTTGAGTCAAGTCTCGCCTATGTTTTAACATCCAGGTTATTCATAACTTAGGTAAACATCTGGTCACCTAAGCCTACCTTCTTGCCCATACCTGTGTGCCAGATACCTACTTGGGTGTCCCTCTATGATTCACATTATCTCTTCAGACTATAAAATCCTTTCATCAAGCCTTCTTCAAAGTCATTCATGATAAGGTTTCCTCTTCATTGGCTCCCTTTTCTGATAGGGATTATGTTGAAACCTCCACTAAAACCTCTTGACTTACCAAACCCTTGGGAAAGACAAATCAGTGCATCTCTAATTTGGGTTTGTATATCAGCAGTCATTGGTTTCCACATTTGTTTTATGATGGGATCAAGATTCAAGGAGTGTTTGTGGGTTTCTATATCTGCAGTCGCATGGACCTGTATAATAGGATCAGTGTTGGGGAGTTCCTAGTTCGGAGGATTAGTGTTTGGGACATGCCTATCCCTTACTATCTCTAAAACCTGAAACCTTAGGTCCCTGGTAGGAAAGGTATGGTTCACACTTACTTTTCCTGTTAAACAAAGGATAAGTCTCCCTACCCTACTAGGACCAATTTTAGGGAATCCATCCTGGTGTAAACCCATAGCCTTTCTTGTAGGAGGTTTCAGTCTCTCTCCTCTCCACATCCTTCACTTTCACTACTTCCCTATATTGGACCCTCATCTAATATAAATTGAAGAGGGGGAAGGTTCATTGCCTCGACCTCATCCACCGTCACCTCTGTAGGACCATCCTCTTCTACCAAAGGAGGAGGAAATGTGTGTGTGCTTTTGTTGAATATTTCACATCCACTTTTTTCTCACACTGATAATGACCCACATGGGTTTAGATATTTGTGATTATCACAATGTTCTCACAAACACCTCAATGAATGAACTTTGAGAACTCTGATTTCCATTAAAACTGGGATATGTAGGAAGCCTTCCTAAGGCCTGAGCTCCATCCCATTTCATCTATAAATGGGCATATTTCTTAGGATTAAGCCCCAAATTAAACCCCCAAATCACTAGGGAATCCTATTTAGGATTTAGCCCTAACCTATTTCTCTCAGAGTATCATACACCCCTACGAGACTCACTGAAGTACATGGGATTTGATTCTCATCCAAATAAGAAATGTAGGAAGCCTTCTTGAGGTTCAAACCCAACAATCTAAACCAAACCTATTATTTCTAGGAAACATTCCCAACGGGGTATAATCCAACTTGGAAACTCATATCATTTATAGGTTTCTTGGGCTGATTAGGTATAAGTCCCACACCAAGATTTGACTAAGCACCTTCTGCTTAGATGTCCTCACCGCATGACATTAAACTATACAGTTAGGTCCTTATCACACAACCATAAAAGGTATGATGTGTCCCATTGAGTGGAGCCGAACTACGATGGTTCTGATCAATTTCACATGGATATATAGGTATCCCATTTATGGGTATGATCCCAACATCAAAATAGACTTTCGTCTCCCTAGGCAATAATAAATTCCCAAGTTCCCTACTCAGTGGATTGAAAACCAGTATCATTATAACAACTATTAAAAGAATATCTAAATAGTATATAATATGATACCATTGATGGAGAATCTCCAATACATATGAATATATCCATTAATGAAAAAACTAGAATATATACAGATGATTCTAAATTTTACACATGATAATAATTGATTGAAAATTATAAGGGAAACATATTTTATAATTGGTGAATTAAAAAGGATTAAAAAAAAATCTAAAATATATAAGAGAGTCCCGAATTAGGCAATAATTCCCCCCAAAAGGGTGCGATGAGTCCGACCTCCCATCCTATCGAACAATGTATGTTCTTAAGTATCATATGTCCAAACATAATGAATTCCTACCTTTGGAAAGAAGGTACCTTTGGATAAAGAACCATTGGATGTTTCTAGTTCCATAAATAAATCCATTGGAAAACACCTAGAATTAGTGATTCCTAACCAGAACACATGTTCTGAGGGAGATGAAAAAAAATTGTGAACCTGCCATAAAACCTTAACCAAGTTGACAGTGATACCCATCTATCAGGCCCTTATCAATTGATAAAGGAAGAAATGAAAAAGGAATCAATCATGCATGAATCCATCTAAAATATGTTTCTTTAATGGAGTTCATTATATTTATTTGTCAAGTTTTCTTAGAACACCCTTCACTCTAGATGGATTACTTCAAGTTTGAACCCGTGAATCCCCTGACTGTTGCCCAAGCAGAATTATCATTTTCTGGAAGGATGTCATCACTGAAACAATTTCTTCAATGCTGGGTCTCAAAAGTATTGGGTTGGGAATACCTTCAATACAGTACTATCACAACCCCAGAGGCTTCCTGATAGGCTCTCTAAGTTACCAACGACCCCTGATCATTCGGCCAGTGATGGCCGGTGGTCAAGAAGAAGACGGTGACAACCACCATCTTCAATAGTTTTGGGTCCTTATCCCTAGAATGCAATAACCAATACCTCCCATAATACAGATAGGTGGATAAATAGGTCACTCATGGCCTCAGCTCGAAGGCATACAGGTCTTTCCTTAAGTCTCCCACCAACAATCACCGCTAATAGGATCATGTGGTAGTGAGCCCCTAACATGATGGGGTATTGCCTTTGGTTGTTTGTCCTAGGTCCCTCAGACCCAGGCACGCAAGAAAAACTACTAGGGACAAAATTCAGCCAATAGGGAGCATGTTATTACTTTTACCCCTTTGAAGAATTCCATCAACCTAACTTGGTGAGAAAATAAAAAATGGGCACATACACCCGTCCACCTTAATTTCAATATCCAACCAAATTGTCTGGAAATGCCCAACCAATCCATCCCTTTAAACCCAGTAGAGTACCATGAAAAGGTATATACACCTTCTTAAAAACTATCTTCCAATGAGAAAACTTGTCTGAATGCATTCAAGGAAGCCCGCCAATCAAACATGGTGGTAGCTGGTAAGAAGGAACATACACCTACCTGCACTTACCAATCCTTCCAATAGTCTCATATGTCAACATTGAAAGAAGTCTGTCAACCATGTTTGGAAGAAAAAATCTAGCAGGAACATACACCTTCCAGCATTCATCAAGCCTTCCAGTAGTCTCATTTGGCAGCACCCAAAGAAGTCATTCGAAAAGCTCCGACGACAAACCCAGGGTAGACACAACTCTTCCCCCATACATGAGTACTGTTAGTATCCACTGACAGGAAAGGGAGGATAGGAGCATGCACATACACCTAATCCAAATATGAAATGGATGAATATTCCCATTCCGACAGCTGAATTCACCAAACACATTTTATTTATGGTGAAAGGGAAGACAAAAATTCCAACCCATATTCTGGAAGCCTTCCAGAATATCATAACGGAAACTTCAGCAGTACCAGTGGGATAGACACATAATTCTTTCCCCACACTTGGGATGACTCATCAGCATGCCACCCCATATTAGATACACACCTCTTTTCTAGTCCAGGAGGGTTATGGGGAATACTCCCCCATATCATACAAACAACCAGATTGTGAATATACACCCTTTCTAATTAGAGATAATCATCTTATTCTAATAACCACTCCAATGAAAACACATACACCTACCAATTCTAACCACATATCCCATCAAGTGGCCCCAACTATGTGTAAAAGAGCATCTAAGAAGAAGTATCTCCAAGCATAGTTGGGAAATTAAGAGTAAATATTCCATTTGTCTCCTCTTAATGTTGGAGTTCTTGAACCCCTCATACATTTATTTATTTCATCTCCATATCCTAGCATTCCATTTCCAAATTATTGGATTTGTAGCAGTAATTATGAAGTTCTATATCAGACACTTCATCATTTAGTCTTGCTTCATGACAATTTAGTCAATTTAGAGAACCTATCTCTATATGAGAGCCATGACCACCCTCAGTGTGGCCAAAAGACCAAGGAGAAATCGGATTTATCCCTTACTGTAATCCACCACAGTGGTCCTTCCCATGATGGAATTTTTTGAAAAATTTCTCTCCGCATTAGTGTTTCACATTGTCAAAATAATTCGCCAATTGAAAATGCAGTGATGAGAAAGCCCTATTATCTCGAGGCAATGGCCAACATAAGGCCAGTCATGTCTGATGACTTGTTACTAACATGTGAAATAATTTCTCAAATAAATGACATACCAAGGTGAAGGTCATTCTCTTAGCCTCCCTTGAGTCATTTTCTTTCTAATATGGAAGAGGAAAAACAACTTATCCTATTGTTTGTGATAGAACAATTAAGAAGCATCCCCTATGGTCGGACCTAGTTGGGAAACCTATAGAAACGGATGAAGAAGATATGTTGAATATGAGAAAACTAGATAAGGGTGAAATACCAGTCATGTTCTGGCCTTTGTAAAACTCTCAATAAAACATTCTAGAATTGATAGTAGAAGATTGCATTCATGATATCTGCATTGACATATGGAAAACTCTTCATCATCTAAAAGCCAATGTATTACCATATGATGAATATCAAAGTCATGTAAAGGTAATATAAGGGTTTTAGTGCCAAACTGATTTGGCATCTATCTTAGTTTCCCAACATCCAAAGGTCGAGAAGCAGCAGGGAGGCCTTCATCGTACGTGCCTCAATGGACTAAAGAGGCTATACTAGTTAATTAATGATACCCCATATGGTGTTCATATCATAGGATGAGGTACAAACTGAGCATTGTATTTTATTACACTCCCAAATCATCAAAACCCACCAAAAGTGGTATCATGTAATTTTATTTCCCATGGCTGGCTACAATCAATAGATTTTGTCTGTAATCAAAGATATGATCAAGAACAGGCCTCGACTAGCTCTCATCAAAGTCCGAACCAAAGAGAGAAAGTTTTCAAGATACTTTTGCCTCAAGAATTTGAGAACATTAAGCATACCTCTCACATAGAGAATATCAGCCATCAGATAGCACAAATATTTGAAATAGCACAACAGTCTTTCGAAATGGGCGATTTAAGTGGTTTTTAGATAATGAACCCAAATAATGTTTGGACCAGAATTCATAAAATTAGAAGAGAAACTACTCTAATATCAGCCATGTAATTTTAGGAGGCACCCCAACTTTTAGAGATGAAGGTTTGTTTAAATCAACCTTCAAATTCAATAAACAATGTTCGATGATTTGAAGAAGAAGAATAGGAACAACCTCAACCTGCAGGTCTGGGGGATTTTTCACATCCACAATCCCCTCCTCAGTGGAAGTTAGTTTCCTCCCAATTAGGGAAGAATCCCCAAAGTGAACACACAACTAAAATATCCCAGGATTCCCTTAAGGTTACTGTCCTTCAAACAATTCCTTGGAATTCAACATATAGGATAACAAAGTTTCATGGATGACACAAAAGGAGGTGATCTTACAAAGATAATGACAAAATGACATCAATACGTTATGGAATAGTGAATGTCATTAATATAATTATGGAAGATCCTCTAGAAAATGATTCCAATTCAGGTGAGTCGGAGGATGAAGTTATTATTCATAATATGATACACAATCAAGAAAATGAAGGAGGTGTGCATACCCAAAATCAGAGGCTTACCCAAAATCTATGTATTCCCTCAAGTAACCAAATCCCACCACTTCGAAAGGAATCTAATAAGGGGAAAGGTAAAGGTAGGATCACGTCTCACTTTTCCATTGGAGAAGGTCAATATATTTTACTTTAAGAAATATTTTCCCAGCAAGAGGAAGAGATGAAGGAGTTTAAAAGTCTCAATGCATAGTTACTTCGAAGCAGTATTTCTGCTAGACATGCCTCACAAGTAGATCCTAAACTTGCACATCCTGTAGGAACTCCTCAGAAAAGAGGGTTTGTTGCAACTAAAGATGTGGATAATGAATTCCCTCCATTGGGATACAGCTAGAATAGGATCAAAAACATCCTTATAGGTCTGTCCCCATGGGTAATCCAAGACAAATACCAGTAGCACCACCACTAGTGGGTTTTATAGTCATCACACCAGTTCAAGCTAGAGCTTCTATACCTGTACAGGTCCTAGCTAATCCATATATTCCCAAAATTCTTATGAATACAATTGAGGAATTAACAAATCAATTGGATTCTATGGAAGAATGACATGCACCAGTACAACCTGAAAAGAATTCTTACCCTAAATGGGTAGATCTGATCCCTCCCACACCAATCTTTATGAATACCAAATTTCCAATCTTTAATGGTTCGGGAGATCTGGAACTGCACTTAATACATTTTTTTCTCATTGTGATCCCATGATGGGGTCCCCTCAATAGCAATAAGTAGTAAATCTCAGTTGTTTTGTGAAATCATTACAGGGGCCCACCTTTGCCTCATATAAAAGTTTATAGTCTTGATCAATTACTGGATGGGAAGACCTCCGTCCAAAATTCCTTCTCCAATTCAGCTGAATGCTACCAAAGACAACAATTTTTGATCTTAAAAATTGAAAACAAATAGAGAATGGAAGATTTTTAGATTTCATTGCTTGATGTAAAGTATTAAAATATTCCTTAAATTTACCACTCCCTTAAAAGGAGTTGCTACCAATTTGTGTGGAAAATTTGTATAATGAGTTACGCACACCACTAATCCCTTTGAAATACACATGAGGGTTTGGAGACCTTGATTCAATTGCCCAACAAGTGGAGGATTCCATTGTGGAAACCAAAGCTAAATATCGGGAAATCCAATCAGTTGTGGGTAGGAGAATAGGTAAAGCAGAAGCTGCTACAATCACACTCAAAAAAGAACCTATACCTTTTTCTACTTCAAAAACTTCATCATATTGAAGGGTTACACCCTCGATCATCAATAGCAATGACCGCCTCATGAAGATGATAAAATAATCAAAGGCAAAGACAATTTGAGGAATTAAAAAACAATGTTTATTCTTTTTGGAATGAACAGGTTCGCAGTTACTTCATTTCAACATTGGAAAACAATTTAGTTTAGTTTCCAGGGCTGTAAAAACCAAACAAAGAAGGAGATGAAGATCTCCCAAATTATTTCCCCTTTCATCAAATATTTGGGCAACCCATTCAGGAGTGTTTTGTTTTCAAATATTTCCTACAAAAAATGGTAGAATCTGGAAAAGTGAAACTAAAAAGTTCATCTTCCCATGTAGCATGCATTACTACTACCGATCTAGAGGAAGAATGCGAATTACAAGATGTCAAAAGTAAAAATACGTAGATGTATGATGATTGGATGGTCTGGAAAACGATCAACCGAACTCATGCCTTTATACAGACATAGTAGAAACAAAAAACTGTGTCTCCTTCCAATTATACTACAACAAATCCATATCCATCAAAATATTAGTCCTCCATGGGTCAATCCTCAAAGAAGTAACATGATCAGAAAGATAAAGAGCAGTCAGAAAAAGATGATCTCTTGTCAAGGCCAAAGTTGTCCTTGAATTTTGAGGATTTCATGCCATCAGTTTGAAAATCATGGGCACCTTCCCGCAAAATGGCACAAAAAGAACCTACTTTTCAAGTATAATCTTCATCATATGTGGAATTGATCTTCAATTCCATTAACGTTATCCACTTAACGGACACCTATGAAAATGATGATTCCGGTTATGAACCTGAATTCCATGCACCTGATTGGGGAAATAGAGGAATAATTCAAGGTTGAGGGTATAGAGGAAGAAATAGACATTCTAGAAACCACTATTTTAAATATACCCCTTCTCTAACCGTTTATGTGGAAGAAACTCATGGGAGAGCCCTTCAGCGGGCTCAGCAAGAACTAGGAAATTCTACCACACATGACAGGATCGACCCCAAAATGATCATCTTAGAAGACTTATTAGAGGCTATAATACCACTCTCTCACAAAATAGATAGACCTAGTCAGTATAATCCACCAAAAGAAAAAGTATTACCAGCTTCTGTCCCAACATATGATACATCAACATCAGGAGCATCAACATTCAAGGTACCTACAAAAACACATTGACATGCTGAAAAATGAATACCTAAGGCAAAAAATATGATGTTTTGAAAAAAATATCCCAATTACTGTACAAGTTAGCATTCCTTGATTCTTTGAATCTATCAAAAGATCTTCAAGAAGCACTTATTGAGGCTCTGTCAAGTCTTTAAGAGTTTGAAACCGAGGTTGCTGCTGTTGATGTCTACCATATAAAGAATGATCCTGAAAAATTTCATGTAGTTATATATTTCATGGATGAAGATGAGGATGATGTTGTACATGTACACGTCATGAACTAGTATCTATTTGGCAGGGTTATTGATACAAACATCTGACAAGACTTCACCCATATTGGCTCAGGGGTCAACCTTATTCCCATCCATACACATCGTTGATTGGGTCTCACTAAATTTGACTTATCTCCTTACACTTTTGTATTGCAAGGTTATGAAAAGAATGAACAAGAAACTCTAAGAGAGATTAAACTTAGAACTCAGTTGGAGGACTTTGTATCTAATTCATATTTCATGGTTGTATGACATGACACAACTTTCAATATTATTATTAGAAGGCCTTGGCTGCATCAACATGCAGTCATTCCTTCATCATATCACCAATATATCAAGTATTAATTTAATGGTAAAATCAGGACATTGTATGGTTACAAGGATCCATTAAAAATGTGTGAATATCATTATATTGAAAAAAAATTCTATCATACAAAGGGATCGAGGTCCGTGGAAAAAGATGTAAGAATAATTAATGCTCTGAATGGTCTGTAAAAGATCCCGACTAACCCATTCAAACATTTGAGTATAAATTAAATGTATCCTATCAATCAAATTGAAAGGATAAACCCAAATCCAATCACTTCCATAAATTGTGGAAATCAATCTTGACAACATTGGAGAAAATTTTGATCTACCAAGAAGTGGTGAAAGATTAAATGGAGATGTATTCATTTCATCGACCAAACTTCAACAAGTTTTTGCTTCATCACCTACCCTTAAAAAATAGAAAAAGTGAAACATAAAGAAGAAGGGGAATAAGATCTTAAGGACACCCTCTAGCATTTTAGGAAGGCATCTCCCCCTCTATGGATGATCTCAAAAAAATAAATATGTGTATAGAAGAATATCTACACACTAATCTAATTTGTACGACCATGACTTTTGAATAGAAAGATATGTATAATTAATTTCTAAAGAAAATTCAAGATGTATTTTCTTGAAACTATATAGAAATTCCAGGCCTTGATCCCAATGTGGCCACTCATCATTTGGGTTTTCCAGAAGAGCATCGAGTATTTAAGTAGGTAGCAAGAAGAACACTCCCAACTCATGCCTCTAAAATTAAAGTTGAAGTCAAAAAGATCATTAAAGATAACTATGTCAGGGAGGTGAAATATCCCAAATGGCTGGCCAACACTGTCCTAGTGAAAAAGAAGACTGGGAAAATTAGATTTTTCATTGATTTTAGAGATCTTATCTGGCATTTTCCCAAGGAAGACCTTCCGATTCTAATCACATAACTTTTGATTGATGGAACAGTTGGCTACAAAGGTCTATCATTCATGGATGGATTATTTGGGTATAACCAAATTTGAATGGCCCTAGAATATGAGAAGGATATATCCTTTAGAGGCCCTCAAGGCATATTTTTCTATAAGGTAATTCCACTTGGCTTGAAGAATGCTGGTGTGATATATCAACGTTCCATGAACCATATATTCAAACCATTCCTCAGATTTTTTTGAATTTTATGTGGATGATCTAGTGGTTAAATCCAGAAAAAGTTCTGATCACTTGACTAATTTGGAAACCATATTCAGTAAACTTTAGCAACATAATTTGAAGATGAACCCCTTAAAATGTGTTGTTGGGGTTACCTTAGGACAATTCCTTAGCTTCATTATATACCATATTGGCATCAATGTTTATCCTCAGAATAAAAAAACTATCTTTAGTATGTCACCACCTTGAAATTGTTAGTAATTAAGAGGAATTTAAGGACACTTGGCCTATATTCAACGCTTTATTTCCAATTTGGTAGGTAAGTGTTTACCCTTTACCAGATTAATGAAGAATGGGGTTACTTATCAATGGAACAAATATTTCCAAGAGGCATTTTATATCCTCAAGAAATATATCTTAATTCCACCAGTATTAAATCCATATATTGAAAGAAAGATGCTTATTCTCTACGTGACAGCTTTAGAGCGATCATTGGGAGCCTTCCTTGCAAAAAATAATTATACTGGGAATGTAAATAGACTTTACTATCTTAGTCATACCATGTTTGACATGGATAATTAATATTCAAGTATCAAGAAGTGATGCCTGGCATTAATGTTTGTAATTTAGAAGATGAGGTACCACCTGAAACATCACGAGGTCCACTTTGTATCTCGCAATATCCCGCTCAAATTTATCCTAAGTTTTCCTATGATTATAGGACATTTGGCACAGTGGGTAGTTATTTTGCAGTAGTTTGATATCTAGTTTGTTCCTCATAAAGAAATGAAAGTCCAAGACTTAGTGGATTTCCTTACTGAACACCCATCTGTAGAAGATACATCTTTGAATACTGAACTTCATGATGAAGAAATATTCTCTATTCAAGATAATCCCCAAACATGGGAAATGTACATTGATATTGCTTCTAGAATTCCTATAGTGAAGAGAATGGAAAAAACCCAAACTTAAAAAAGTTAGGTTTTGAATTGTTCTTATCTCCCAAAAAAGGTAGTGTTTCTATATTCCTTTCTTTTATCATACCAACAATGAGGCATAAAATCAAGATCTCATTTCTGACTTGGAATTGGAACTCCAGGTACAAGTGAACCACCTTAAAGTGAAAGGTGATTCAAAATTGGAAATCAAATAGATCAGTGGGGATTATGCTATTATAAAAGAAGAATTAATACCTTTGTGTGATTATGTCAAAGGGTTAGTGGATAAATTTCCCTTAGATATGACATTGTCTTATGTCCCATGATCAAAAAATGCCCAAGCTGATGCATTGGCTAATGCAGCCACAACACTGGAAGATCCAAATCAGGACGAGACAATCATCTATATTGCTCATCATTGTGTGGTTTCACCTTTTGTTCAAACTTTAATGGAGGAAATTAATAAAATAAACCCTATTTCGAAGCCGTATGGTCATACTGCAAGATGGATGAAACCTATAATAAAATACCTTCAAAATGGAGTACTTACACCATATAGAGCTAAAAAAGAACAGATATGAAGATGAGTGGCTAATTTCACTCTTTATGATAGACCAGATCACCAGAAGATCCTCTACAAATTAGACTTTGATGGAGTCCTCTTCAGGTGTATTTATGGAGAGTAAACTACAGTTGTCCTGAAATAAGTACATGTGGGATCTTATGGTTCTCACCAATCTGGGTATAGGCTTTATGATTAAATCTAAAGGCTTGGATACTTATGGCCTTCAATGACACAAGATTTCATAGATTTCACCAAGAAGTTTCATCACTGCCAAGTGCATTCCAACTTCATTCATCAACCCCCGAAGTTGCTACATATATTTAAATACCCATGGCCATTTTCTAAAAGGGGAATGGATGTAGTAGGTCTTTATCCTATATCTATGACTAATTAGTTTAAGTATATTGTTACTAATTCTGATTTATTCTCCAAATAGGATAAGGCAATACCTCTCAATGAAGTCGGGGGACAAAGAATTGTTATATTTGTCAAAGCTAATATCATTACTAGATTTGGTGTCCCTCATACAATATTGATGGATAACTACACCAATTTCTATTCTGTTGTGGTAAAGAAGTTATATGAGGAGCACAATATAAAATCCAACCATTCCTCTTGCTATCATGCAATAGCCAGTGGATAGATAAAGTCTTTTAACTAGACCCTACGAAATATACTTCATAAAATGGTGGATAAAGATAAGAAATCTTGGCCTGATAAACTTTTTCATGATTTATGGGCTTATCGAACTACTACCCATAATGACACTCTGGAAATTCCATATTCATTAGTGTATGGAAGAGAATTATTTTTTCCAATTGAAATTCAATTTCCTTCACTCTGAGTTGCAATTTGCGATTAGTTATCCATAGATGAATAGTCTCAAAAGTGATTCGGTGAGCTAGAACAATTAGATGAAAAGATATTTCATAATTTTCATCATTCATAAGTCTATTAGAAAATAATAGCATAAGATTTTAACAATAAAGTTTGCATTATCTCATTTATTCAAGGATAATTGGTGTTAGTCCTCAGGAATCCAATGATACTAGGAAAAAAGCCTCTAAAGCTTGATCCAATGTGGGAAGGGCCTTAATCTATACATAAGGTCCACTCTTATGGATATTGTTCCCTAGTTTTAATGGATGTAGAACTCATTAAAACTCCAACCAATTAAAGATTATTGAAGGAGTACTTTGTGTAATAACATATCATATGTCCTCACTGCATGAATTGAAACTGCATAGAATAATGTCTTTGTTGCAAGACATTAAACTGCATAACAACCATATGCATCCATACTAAACAATGTTAAAATGCATAAAATAATTTTCTTTGTAACATGACGTTAAACTGCATAATATAATTTTTCCTCACTACACAACATTAAATTTTACAGTTAACGTCTTCTTAATTAAACATTAAGAAATACCATTAGATACAAAAAATTGGTATTCCTTGTGGTTCTTTAAAAAAATGAGTAGTTTTCTTGTGAAATAATTAATCACTTCATTACTACTACTAGTGGAACATAAGTTCCATTTATCCCTATATTTGAATCAGATCTGCAAAGAGACCTCATTTCAAGAACTAAATTTGGATTGATTCTCATTTAATTGGGATACGTAGAGATGCTTAGATCTCTAATTTTAGGCCCAACCATGATAAAAAATCCCCCTTTTATTCCCTATGTGTATGAATCAAACATGCATAGGGAATGTTTTAAGAACTACATTTGGCTTGATTCTTATCCATATGAGATACATAGTGACACCTAAGTCCAATTATCTGGTCTAGCTGCAATATTATTTTTTACTTCGAAATCAATTCATATCCTTACTACATGACATTAAACTGAAAAATACCAAACAAACTATATATGGCTTGGTTCTTATCCCATTGAGATACATAGTGATAACTAGGCCTTAGATCCTAGTCCTAACCTCATGAAATTTTTTTATCTCTCTTCCACATGTAATTAACAATCTATGAGGGATTCTTTATTTTGGGTCCTCTCCTTAGAGAGCCCACCAAGGAAATAGGAAATGTCCCCACTTTACATTTTAGTCAGATATATGTAAGGGACTCCAAAATCATGGCCAATATTGATTCGAATATTTCTCCTATGCATTGATAATTACCCCCTTTTGTATTTCACACTCATAATATTGAATACTTTCAGATCTTTATAATATTTTGTTATGCTTTTTTGTGACAAAATTTATGATACCTGAGAGATCTTTTTCCTGACCATGTAGTACGTGCCCCCAGTGGCCTTACATAAAATTCACCTACATAACAGGCCTGTTGGGGGAAAAAGATACCACTTTTTGGCTATGAAACATATGCCCCAGTTGACCGTGCATAATATAGCCCCCATAATGGGTTTTTTTCAAATAATGTTAACTTAGTTCTTAGTAAAAGCATCTTCTTACCCTTCAAACGTTGATGACAATATACAAAAATCCTTATATTAAAGTGGTCATCAATGTATATTTGTCCCATTACCTTTATCTTGATATGAAATTCTCCATGACCATGGTTTACACATTTTCCTATCTATGTGTTCAATGCATATTGAAATAACCTTGGATCATTTGACCACACATCATCTACTATTTACATTATATTTTTGGTCCTATTCATATGAGCTAAAAACTATAGATTCCTTAATTTATATGTTTGGGTGAGACCTTCATAGAAATCATATTGCTCCGATTCTTTAGAAATCATGATTAGAAATACACTTTCTATTTTCAGGTGACTTTTTCCATGAACCAAATGATGTCCTGTGAAATATCTGAATCTCGATAAACTTTCTTCAGTTTTTAACAATAGAATTCTTGATACCCAAGAGGTCTTTTCCTGACTATGTAGTACGTTCCCCCAGTGGCCTTCCATAAAATTCACATACATAACAGGCATGTCAGTAAAAAGACGCCACTGTTAGGTAATGTAGCATATGTCCTAGTCAATCCTGTATAATATATTCCCCATAACGGGTTCATTAAATAATGGTAAATTCATTCTTAAAAAAACTTTCTCTAATGACTGAATCCCTTTTCCCATACCATTATCCGGATGAAGAAATTCCCAAATCACTTTATACAATTCTTTCTTTCCATACCTGAACATGGTGGTATGTTCCCAGAAAAATTATCAAGAAATTGGAGACTCATAAACCTTTGGTCAAAGATAAAGACATTAAATTAAAATCCCTTCAACATCCTTGTAGCATGACTTGAAACTACACGATATAATTTCCTTGTGGAATGAATTTAAATTGCACGACATAATGTCCTTGTATCATGACTCTAAATTGCACAACCAAATATCAGAAATCCCCCCTTTCTAAACAATTTTAACCATTATTCACACAAAAAATTTGTGTAGGAGCGGTTTCCCCATCCCTGAACTATGTCGGCATAGATGGACCTTTATTCTTAAAATCACTTTCCATGGAAAACCCCCCACTGTAGTCTTTAGTCACCCAAATCTTAATTTCCATTTTATATCAACAATAAAATGTCAAATTTTTTAGATCACTTTTTTTTGACTATACAGTACATGCCCCCAGTGGATTTGATAAATTTTTCTTACATAACAGGCTTGTCAGTCAAAAGATTCCACTGTTTGACTATGTCGCATATGCCCCAGTTGGTCTTTCATAATACAATCCCCATAACGGGTTTTTTCAAATAATGGTAACTTCGTCCTTGTAAAAAAACCTCCTCTATGTTTATAATGAAAGTTTTAGATTTGTTGACCATAAAAAAAACATGACTCAAGCTTCCCCTTGGAAGTATGTAAAGAATATTAGAATAATTCATAGCCACTATGCCTTGTTTGGGATCTAATTTCAAAATTTATGGTCAAATATATTCAACCATAAACACTAGCCTTTTTAGTTTAATATGAATGACTAGAAACTGCCCTTAAAAAAAGACATGGTACACACTAGATTGAAATACCAAAAAGGTAACTCTAGATAAAATTCAAAGTCTCAGCTCACTAGACTTACATTTTATACGGTTTAGGAAATATTGAGAAATAAAAGTCAAACGATACAATGTTTGTTGGGTGATTTTCATAACCCTAGTAAAAATAAAAAAAATTCTCACTAGGGCCATTATCCTAGGTAAAAAAATAGAGTGCATTAACTTCATGTTATTGTAATTATGGTTATCAAGTATGAAAATATTATATTATGGAAGTCAAATTTAACATTACAATTAAAATGAAGCAAAGATAAAGACATGGATGATTATAGACAAAATTCTTTTCATTTGTGAGTATAAATCCCCAAAAGAACATCCAAAAACTGGAGTCTCTCTGTCATAAATCACAAGAGGTCTTCTACATAACTTCTCATTTTTTTAGTGGCCTATTGAGCTCAATCAGTTGCCTGTTGAAGTTCAGTTATCCAACCAGTATCATTCTCTTTATCTTGATGGAGTGCTTCCTTGGTATATGCATTGGTTTTTTTCACCCTCTTTCTAGAATTATTCTATTGAACCATGAAGTTGGTCAAGCTCCCTTGTAACAATATCCAACTCTTATTGAAGATGAAACTGTTGAACAATATTTTCTTTAACTTTCTACTTGAGTTCTGTCAACTTTTTAGTATTATTGGCCTCAAATTGGGATTATACTGCTTTGAATTCATCAGTGTTGGCCAACAGTCTGTCTTTTATCAGATCTTGTTCAAGTTTATGATCTTTCTCCCATTTTTGGATGATTTCATTCACTACAGTATGGATTTCACGATATTCAGAACCACCAAATCCCAACATATTGAAAAGAGATGATAGGTATGGAATTTGTGAGGATATTTCCTCAAGGGTTATTTCAGATATTATTTTCCATATGATCTTTCATGCCTTATGACGTGCAAGGAAAATCGCCTTCTACAACTCCGTATCTGATTCAGAATCCCTATCGTAAGGTGGAACATATTCCAGGATAAATTCACTTAAAGAAGTACCCTTTTTTGCTCCTTCCTTTATAGTTGTCGCTTCCCTTCCAAACCTATCCATTGAAGTTGATAATCCTATATGGTGAATTAAAATTATGGTTAATTTAAAAAGAATAATAAGAGTGTGAACAATTACAATATTGGTAACCCTTACCTAATAATAGGTCAACAGCTTGAGAAGACTCCTCCCTAATATTCTTAGCTTCATAAGTTTTGGTTAATGTATTTTGGTAGAGAATTATTTCTATCACCTACTCAGGATTCTCCTAATGAATATCAGGAAGATTTTCTATTTCAAGGTTCACCTGAGCCAACGTCTCCACAATGGTGGGATTGACTATGATGTTGATGCTTCCTTTAAGCATTGTCCCTGTAGAAGCTTCTTTAGATGGAACTGCATATTTCAACTGATCATGGTTAGAAAATTAATCATCAGAATATTGATAGGAAGAACAATAAAAAATCATGTCCATTTGGTTCGATATAAGGAACTTCAATATCTTTTAAGTATTTGTAATATTAAAGTGTTCTAATACTTCTTTAATATACTTATAAGATTCATCATAACATCCAATGATATCCCAAATACCATGTTATTCTCACCCATGTGAGCACATGGAGTGGTTATTTCACGACCCTCATCTGAATTTTTTTTACCTTGAACATCCACCTCAATTGCAGGTATGGGGTCAACATCAGTTTTTTCATGATTTTATGGTGCATGCGAAGAACCTAAAGTATCACAGAGTGGAAGTCAGTTGTTGTTACACATATTTTCTCATGAAGAAATTCTAATTTATCATAGGTCTCCTCTATCCTAGTAGCAAGAACAAGAGTAGTGCCGAGAACATATGTTGACTCCTCTAGCCTATGCACCCCTTTAGTCAAAGGATCCTATTGGTTGGTGAGAATTTATGCATGTATGGAAGCACCCTTCATAGTTTCTCAAGGACCATCAATGATTTATCTAAGAGAATAAATAGAATAAGTTCCTTTAGTTCCAAGAAGTTTAAACACTTTCTATGAATAAAGTTAAAATTCATGTTGTTAGGAATTATTACCACTGCTGAGAAAATTTTTTACCACAGTTTTCATTCTTCGATGTTTCTGTTTCTTTGCCTTTTTGGGAGGAATTGCATCATCATCTCCAAAAATAGGTATTAGAGACTTCAAGACCCCTGCTATCTCATCCTCTATGGCCTATTGTCTTAGAGATATCTCTCCTGACTCATGGGGTAATCCAATAGCTCCAAATTTAGTACCACCAGGGATATACTATAGTGATGGAACTTCTTTGAATTTTCCCTTAGTCAAATGGAAGTTGAAATGGAATTTCCCCTGAGCAGAAATTCATTGACTAAATTCAAAAAGAAAAACAGAAAATAATGTGAGAAAAATAAAACATACACCTTCAAGATCAATAAAATCATTCCATTCTTCATCAAATGAAAGGTCAATCCCTTCATCGGCACCGTGATCTATCGTCTCTTTCAATTTTTTTGTGGTGTAAATTTATTCATCAGTTGCATATATGAGTATCTCCAGTTCCCAAATATAAGTTCTTACTTCATCAAGGTTGTTCTTAAAAAAATATCAGAAGAGTCTCAGAGATCCCCTATTCCTGAAATATGCAACCCTTCACATAAATCTATCCATATGGTTTTAGTATCACAATACAATATTTTCCATGTTTGAACCACATCTGGTCATACATATTCAGAGTACATTCCATAGGATTGTGAAGATGATCTTGCAGTTTTAGATTTGAGTTTCTTCCCAATTCCTGCCGTCAGAGAAGGTGGATGAGAAAATGGGACCTGCTGCTTTTTTGAACGATGGTGAATAGACCGCCTTAGTACAGATTCAGTTGGTACTGATGGTATATCTCTCTTAAATATGATAGGAGGAGTTTATCTTGAATAAGGTCGCTTCAGTGAGCTTGGAGCCTCATCACCCCACCCTATTAATCTAATGAATCAGCTTCTGATGATGAAAAATTACCTTCCAAATGAGAGGGTTCATTTCTACTGAATCTATTTATTCAAACTCAAGGGACAACATGATTTATCACCCCTTCAGGGTATAATGAAACCTAGTTCTTAGCATACCAGATAGTCAATAATCTTGTTTCACCAGTAGTAGGTATGTTGAATACTAACCTGGTTTTCTCTATAGCTTTCAGTAACCGTAGTTGTCGGGCCACCATCAGATGTTTCTCTAATCTGACTTGCACTGTAGGAGATATGGTAATTTTTTGAAAACATTTGAATTGACATGAGAATATTTAAAGAGCATAGGCCTTGCATATGATTTCCCCATCAATACTGGTGACTAGTACACCATCTCTACAAGCTAACATATATTCCCTTAGCTCTAATCTGGCCATCCCATCATCAAAAATATCCCCATAGGCAGATTCCTATAAGGGAAAAGATGAAATTCCCTATAAATATTTATCCTGGCCTTATTATCATAAAAATTAAAAGACAGAGGTATAATACCATAAAAATCTTGAACAGATGGTTGGAATGAACTTCCAAGGACTTGAAACCCACTCTGAACAACATATGTTCTTAAATGAGTAGTGATCCACCCCCATAAAACCTGGAATAGTCCTTCTATTCTGAAAGGAGAATTACCTCTATAGATATGCAACAAGATCCTATGTATATTTTCTAGAATAGGGGTAACCAACCCTAGCATCATCTTCTCTACGAGCTTGGACGCTATATAAAAAGTTCCCGACCTCATAGTACCCTTGGAATCTTAGACAGGTAATAGATATACAATGAGCCACATGTCCAGGAAACCTGTAAGATGTGTCTTTGCATGAATTTTGGAGTAGACTTCATACCCCCACTTTTCAAACTCTACCTTCTATAATGTTGTCTAAGAAGTATCAGGTATACCTCTTTTTTCTTCCTTTAGATAGCTTGTTGGATGAGTGAAAGTGGGACCTTTATCCTTCTTCTTCATCCGGAATATTTCCATCCACTCCTCTGGGTGAATATCCATTCTCATATGGAACTTTATTGTGTTTTTATACTTGAGTTTATAAAATATCTTCATTAACTCATGAACCAAGGATGGTTCCTTTTTTGATTCATTCCATGTCACCTTTGGAGTAATAAATTCATCATACATTTCTCCAAGGATTTTAGCTCCATAGATATTGTAGACATCCCACAAACTGATTCCTACTTCTCCATGTGTTAAATGGATGTAATTAGTCTTTGGACTCCATCGGTTCAATAGATCTGGCACAGAATCTTCATTCCTATATACATAGGTTTTCTTGAACCATATAGCCTGCTAAATTATGACGCCTTTTAAGTCATCCATAAACTCCTCACAAGTCGTGCACACCCAATACACGCACATCCATGAAGGTTTAACACCCCCTCATGGGTGAAAATCCAAAATTTTATTCCATCCATTTGATTGATCTGCCTGAGAATCTCAGAAAATGGATGAATATCAGTGCGACTGTAGATCAGGTGTATGTGCTTTCAAATCTAGAGCACATGGGATGTGATTTATCAAATGGGCCTTAGATTCCATCCCATCATTTATATATGTTCCCACTACAAAAATATTAGGAGATGAGAAATTGGTTTGGTCTTGAAACCAGGAAAACAGAACATAATTCTTTGGATTTGGTATGTTGACATCCTTCAGATGGCCATAACCATATAGTGGCAAATAAATAATCCTTGGAAAATCAAATTGAAATTTCCTCACATGCTTTGCCAAATATGGGAGAGTAGTGTCACAGATGTCAAAGTAATCATGCATGACAATATTTATCATATAGTCAATTATCGTTCTTGCCAATTCTTCAATAGTTCCGATTCTCCTGGGAGACATTGAACTTAAAAAAGAGATCAAAATTTATCTTAATGTGAACTCATTTTTCATTTTTTTGACAAAGGAATTTAGAAATTTTAATAAATTCATTAAGGTGTGAAAGTATGGATTTAGAGTGCAAGTATAAATCTGGCGTGCAATTATGGTGCCCCATTCATGGAACACAAATAAAAAATGTACAGATTATGTGTGACAGACATGAGTATTTGAGTGAAAATAATTTCTCACCAAGATATGGATTTCTGAAATCCTTTGTGATTTTTTCTGAAGTGAAGACATTATATATAAGTGATGAAGACTACCCTGCGCACCATCACCTTGTACACCCATACCTCACACGCTATCATTTTTCACACCACACCAACCACTTTAAACTTTTTCATAAACTATACCTCATTATAAGACCCTCTCTTAATTTTAGATCCCATTATGAGGGGGTGATTTTTTTTGACACACCGTTCCATCACTTCAATGAAAAAAGGGAAAAAGGGAAATGACTTAGAGAATAGAGGAGAAAATACCTGAAGGAAATCAAGATTTGAAATGGATTGAAATTTGGATCACCCCATTCAAGCCAAGGCCTCGACAGTGTGTAAGCTACTTGCACGCCCAATCAAAATTTTCCCTGGGTCACTAATTTGACTATAAATAGACCCTTGGTGTCTTCATTTGTAGAGATGAATTTCCATGAAGGCCAATTACTGCTCTGGTCTCCCTAGTGCTTCAACCAAGTCTTCCAAAACCTTTAAGGTAGTTCTTTAACACCTAGGGCAGAGGAATTTAGGGATGACCATAGGAATTAAGTCCTTTTAGTGTTTGAAATCCATTACACTTGCGCACCTAAAGTGACCAACCTCCCTAAATCAGAAACACTTGTGTGCCACCCATTCCTCTCAAAGGATCTTGGGTGCCCCACTTTTGGGAATACCTATGAATACACTTGAAGGATTGAGTCAAGTCTCGCCTATGTTTTAACATCCATGTTTTTCTTCATTTAAGTAAACATCAGGTCACCCAATCCAACCTGTGTACCCATACCTACGCACTAGATACCTACTTGGGTGCCCCTCTTCGATTCACCTTATCCCTTAAGCCTATACAAGCCTTTCATCAATCCTTCTTCAAATTCATTCCTTTAAAGGATTATACTTCATTATATCTCTTGTCTGAAAGGGATTATGTTGAAACCTCTACTAAAACCTCATGACTTACTAAACCCTTGGGAAAGCCACATCAATGTGTCTTATATTTGGGTTTGTATATCTGTAGTTAGAGGTTTCTCACATTTGTTTTATGATGGGTTCAAGATTCATGGAGTGTTTGTGTGTTTCTATATCCACAATCAGATATAACTGTCTCCCTGGATCAATGTTGGGGAGTTTCTGATTTGGAGGATTATGATTTGGGCCATACCCATCCCTTATTGTCTCTAAAACCAGGAGCCTCAGGTCCCTAGTAGTAAAGGTATATTTTACACCTAATTTTCCTTTCGAACAAAGGAGAAGTCTCCTTCCCCTACCAAGACGAATTTTAGGGAAGCCATCCTAGTGTAAGCCCCTATCTCTTCATGTAGGAGGTTACAATATCGATCCTCTCTAGTTCTTTCACCTTGAATCCTTCCTTACATTGGACCCTCATCTAATGTAAATTGAAGAGGGGGTAGGTTCGTTACCTCAGCCTCATCCACCATCACCGTTGTAGGTCCGTCTTGTTCCACCAGTGGAAGAGGAAAAGTGTGTGTTCCTTTGTTGAATCTTTTACATCCTCTTTTTTCTCACACCGAGCATGAATCACATGTTCTAAGAGATTTGTGATGGTCACAATGTTTTCCCAAACATCTCATTGAATAAACTATGAGAACTCTGATTCCCATAAAAACTGAGATACGTAGGAAGCCTTCCTAGGGCCCTAGATTCTTCTCATTTAATATATAAATGTGAATATTCCTTAGGATTAGGCCCCAAATTTATCCCCCCAAATCATGTGGGCATCCCATTTAGGATCATTACCCAACCTATTTCTCTTAAAGGATCATAAACCCCTATGAGACTCCCCAAACTGTGCGGGATTTGATTCTCATCAAAATAAGATATATAGGAAGCCTCCCAAAGGTTCCAAACCAATAATCAAAATCAAACCTATCCTTTCTAGTCCACATTCCCAATAGGGTCTAATCCAACATGGAAAATCATATCCTTTACAGGTTCCTCGGGCTGCTTAGGCATAAGTACCACACCAAGATTTGACTAAGCACATTCCTCTTAGATTTCCTTACCACATGACATTAAACTGTATGGTTAGGTCCTTATCATAGGACCTTAAAAGGTTTTATGTGTCCCATTAAGTGGAACCAAACTATGTGGGTTTTGATTCATTTTACAAAGATACATAGGTATCCCATTTATGGGTACCATCCCAACATCAAAACAAACTTTCATCTCCCTAGACGATAATAAATTTCAAAGTGCCCCACTGAGTGGTTTAAAAACCAGTATAACCATAAAAATGGTTAAAAAAATCTGTAAATAGTATATAAGAGGATACCATTAATGGATAACGTTGAATACATATGGACATCTCCATTAATTAAGAACCTCGAATACATACGGATGATTCTAAATTTCACACATGCTAATAATTGATTGAAAATTCCAAGGGAAACATATGTTATACTTTGTAAATTAATAATGATTTATTAAAATATCTCAAATCTATAAGAGAGTCCTATAGTAGGAAATAATTCCCCCCACCTAGAAGGATGTGATGAGTCTGACCTCCCATCCTATCAACCAATGAATGTTCTTAAATATCGTAGGCCCAAACCAAATGAACACCTGCCATTGAAAAGAAGGTCCCTTTTGATAAAGAACCATTGGATGTTTCTGATTCCATAAATAAATACAATGGAAACTTCCCAAAAGTAGTGATTCCTAACCAAAACACATGTTCTGAGGGAGAAGAAACAGTGATAGAGGCAGTGTCAGAATTTGGGGCCTCCCCATGGTTGATAAGGTGGTACTCTTCAAGTCATACTTGATAGATAAGATGGTTATACAGAAATGGGAGCTAGAGGCGGATGGAATTATAATCCAATCCCACCACTCCATATAGTTAGACCATGCTAGGTATAAGTTTCTATAAAGTACGATTTTGGATAGATGCATGTGATAAAGGTATATTATGAGGAAATTCAAGATACAGTTCAAGGTACAATTTCTTTTCTATTTTTTTGGTTCTTATACTTATTGCAACTAGCAGGTCACATTAATTTCTTTCTATATTATTATTCAAGGAGTGAAGAATACCAATGGATCCCTTGGACCAAAATCTTGGGTTATATACTCATACTGAGGGTGATCATCCTATCACCAACTTCAACTATCAGTGTGAGATAACACTATGTAGAGAGAGGTTTCTTAGGATATCATCAGGGTATATATGAGGCCATATAATATAATTTTTGGGATATTTAGTTAAATCATTATCTTGGATTGAGTAGATTTATATTTTCATAGGGTGTTTGACATTAAAGACAATGAGTTTAGGTTAAAATTACTAGTGAATGGGACCATTAAAAAGAATAAGAAGAGATAGCCCTCAAGAAGTCATAATTGATCTCCCACTAGTTAGAGATTGTAACATTCTATGCCTTCCTAGTCCATTAATTTGTGATTTTTTGGTTGTTGGAGTGTTTATAGGAGGATCGAGGGGAGTTTAGAGGATTTCAGTTTCTAAAGGTTGGAAAAGGGGGATAATACATTGTGTAAATGGATTACATGATGTGAAAGTCAGTTTCACTGCTTATCTTGGAATTTTTACATTATACAGAAATTTTACATGGAGTGGAGATGGGATTCACGATTTATAATATTTTGAGGTGCGGAAAAAATAAAATAAAATGAAGAGGTGATACATTTAATAGAGAAAACCAAACCCTAGGTATTACATGATGTGAAAGGGGATTACATGTCATATAATACCCCAACCCAGCTTTGTTTTAAAATTATTTTCAGCTGAACTTTCATTCATTCAACCATTTTCTATCCTTCCTCTCATTCTAGATAAACCCTAGATTCCATGAGGAGTCCTTTGACCCCTATTCCCCCCTCCTTGATCTATCAATCTCAATGGTTGTTTTTTGGCGATCCATGAATGATACATGGTGATTTTTCTCCTCTTCCTTGTCAATTTACTCCTTTTCTTATCCTGAGATTCACTACTGTGATGTGGGTTGGATTGATTTGGATGTTTGGTAAGCATTTTGATATTCTTATGGTGTGGAATAGTTTGATTATCATTTCTAGAGGCATGGTTGTCCCTTATGAGCATTCTTCTTCACCCTGTGGTGCACAGACGAGTTGAAAAGCTTCTTTGAAGTAGGATTTGCTTAATTTCTCTTCAATTTCTGTATCATGTTAGAGGACCTTACGTTTTTTCACTTATAGATCATGGTTTTTCCAAGCTAATCATAGATAAGAATCAATTAAATGAAATTGAAATGGGTAGGGGGATCCATTTTTCATTCCTTTTTAGTTTTGAAATTATTATTGTGATATTGTGACTTATATAGGCTTGATGGCCTACTAAAAATCATGACCATTGTGGGTCCTTGTTTGTGAACTAAATGGGTTGAATGTTGTTTGGTTCATGTTGAACACTTGTATATAAAAATTGGTTAGTAACATAAATCTGGATATTGAATGGATGCCCCCAGACATGGCTTGTGTGATAACACCCCTAAACAATGAAGTGGAATTAAATAAGTTCAACCTTGAAAAATCTGAAAATGTGTTACGTTGTGGTTTGTGGTGAGATGTGTAGAATGGATTTGGCTATGTGCATGGGAAAAATGATATGTGAAGTGGATTTTTTGTGATGTGTGGGATTGCTCTTGTTTATGCTGTGGTATGGTTGTGATCATGGTTGGTTTCTGTGGGTTGGCCTAGGTGGTATTATGGATGAAATTGCAGATGATACATCAACCTAGATTTTTAAAGGAATACCAGGTTGATAGATTGATTGATTGTGGAATGGATGAGAGGTGTTGTGTATTATGGCTACGAGTTGGTTATTTGGTAATTTGTTACTAGATGGGGTAGTGAGTTGGGGTTTGGTTCTGTTAGTATGTGACTTGAGCGGGTTGAGTTTGAAGAATGAAAGTATCATTTGGTAAGGGGGTTAAACAGATATGAAATGTGAAGCCTTTAAACTTTCATCTCTAGTTTCTTCACCTTCTAAGATGGATTTTTTTGTGTTGCCTATTGTGTGTTGTGATTAGTAGTTTCCCAGATAGTGATGGAATAAATGAATGATTGATTAATAATGCATGGAGTGGCTTGGTTCAGTTTGGATAATAGGATGGAAATGGTTAGTTAGATTGGTTGGGAATGTAAATCGGTTTTGTGGCTTGTTGTGTGGTGTTGTGCATTTAGAGGTAGCAGTGAAGTTGGAAGTATTGTGAGATGGTTATTTATTTGAGAACCCATAGGTTGGGTAGGAGTTTTTAGTATCATATATGTATATACATGTATTTTACTTATGATTTATATACACACCCTGCCATAGTTGGGCACTATGTGCTGAACACCCGCATCATCACAGGGGTGGGTGTATTTCCCAAACATTCCGGGGGGAGGATTGATAGACGACCACCCGCTCTTCCTTGATCTCTCTTCCAGGTAGTGATAACCCAAGATTCTTCAAGATGGTTGTGGTTAGTGAATTCTAGGTGTGTGCGGGAGAGTTTTTCTTTCCCAGGTTTCTTTAGGATGAGATGTGTTATGTTTTCCCAGGTTTTTTCGGGATGAGATGTGTTATGATTTCCAAGGTGTCTTCAAGATGAGATGTGTTATGATTTCCTATGTGTCTTTGGGATGGGATGCAGTTTGTGGCCCAAGTGTTTATGAATGGGATGTGATGTGGTTTTTGGCTCAGGTGTTTATGGGCGAGATGTGATGTTGTTTTTGGAAAATGTTTCGGTAGGTAGGATGTGATGTGGTTTGTGACCTAGGTGTTTGGGGGTGGGATGTGATGTATTTTGTGAGGCCCAAGTGTGTGCATGTGGGATATGGTATGGTTTGTGTGGCATAGGTTTGTGAAGGGGTTGTGATATGGTACTTTCAGAAAATGTGGGAGCACGAGGATGTTTTCCACTATGCAAGAATGGATAATCAGTGGGACGTGGTGTGGGGTACCGTATCATTGATGTGAATTATATTAGATTACTTTAATTTCATTATTTATTGATCATGCCTTTGTGCGGTTGGGATAGTTAGTATATTTGTAAGGTACTGTTTGGTTTTACTATTTTCTCAAGGGGGAATTAGTGTGATCCTTTCACATGTGCACGAGAGACATTGGATTTTCTACTGAGTATACCTATATTTTCACCCTATGCATATAAAACTTCTTTTAGGTCTCCAGTAGGATTACATAGACCATTCTGGCCATTACTAGCTTGGGCTTTGTGACAGTTTATGAGTCACTTCTTTAGCACACTTTTGAATACTTTACTTTGGAGACTTTTGTTTTGTATCAGTTATATTTTACACATGCATGTGGGATAGATTTTGGATTTATTTTATATTATGTATTATATATGTTTTGTGTATGATCCATCATATCTCCTGATCTTTGTTTAAAAAAAGGGCAATTCCTTCCATATTGTGTGATTTTTATACACTTTGTGCAATTCACCAACCCAGGGCCTACTGGAGGCAGGACTCAGGGGTCATTATCTCTCTTTCTTCCTTATGAGCCCATGAGGGGTATCTTTAGAGGGAGGAGATCATGACAGAATGGTATCAGAGGGGATGCTTGAGATATAGGATGGAGTTTGGAGTAAGGAACATTGAGGATTACATGGGATGGTATGGAAACAATCCTAGTTGACCTTGGTGTATGACATAGGCCAAGGAGATTAGCTAAGAAATAGGATTTTATCCCCCCCCCCGTGATCCAGTGAATGTACTTTGAGCTTATCAAATGACCAAGTTAGATGGACCTAATTGTAGGGTAGAGATCTAAGAATGATACATGCATCCTAATTAATTGTGTTATTGTTTTAATTAGGTTGATTCAGGATGGTCAATATAGATAAAATGAATTAATTTTTTTTTATAAAATTCCATACAACTTAGCCTTAGGAAATATTTGTTCTAATTTTCAGTTATGGATCCTGGTCGTCATCCGCATGTGGCTCCAAAATTATAGGTATATTAGACTGATTCGGTTGATCGATGAAGGGTTGATCTAGTTGAAAAGGATGACCAGTGGAAGAGGAAGTTGTGTGCTTTCCAATGAAAATATTTGGGAATGTACGAGTGAAGTATTTTGTACACGAAGATTGAGAGATTGATCAAGTATCTTGAGATCACCTTTAGTTTGATCCAAGATCCAATGGAGTACTGCTTTCCTTTAGCATTCATTCATATGTGAGGAGCTGCATGTCAGTGGTGGACATTGTATCTAGGGGATAGGAAGGAATTAGATGTTTTGTCATCCGAATTTGATAAGGAATTCTTGGAAAAGTTCCTTTCATTAAACCTGATGGTTGAGAAGAGGCATGGGCTACTCTTCTTTTAGAAAGGGATTATGTTAGTACGAGAGTTGGGGGTCAAGTACAAGGATCTCCATCATTTTTTCCCAGATCTCTTTCTGAATGAGGAGTCTCATGCGAGACGTCTTGAGGAGGTGCTTCATCCTTCTATATTGTACTTAGTTACTTCTTTTTAGTTACCGAAATAACTGAAAGTTCAAAAGAAGGCAGAGGTGATTGAGAGGATATACTCATGGGGAGTTTTACCTCGAGAGGGGATCCAAAAGGGTTCTTCGAGAGGCAGGTTTACTGATGGAAGGTCTCAGGCGCCAGGACCTTTGAGGTTTCAACTAGCAGAGAGTCAAACTTAGTAGCTTCATTTTCAACCATATAGTCCTTGTAGTTTTGTTGTGAACTTGGGACTAAAGTGCTTCTTTTGTGGAGTTTGTAGTTATCTTTAGAAACAGTGTCTAGTAACTATTTGAGCTCAATATGGTGGAGGTGGATAGGTTCAGCATCATCCTTAACAGTAGTTTCTGGTGATAAAATTTTAGCAGTAGGGACAACAAGATTTTTCTCCACTAATGGGATATATATTAGGTAGAGGCCGACCTCAAGATGTTCCTCTGGTTCAGGGACCTCGACCCATGCATGGTTGTGGAGGGGTTTGTTATAAGATAGGGAGGGGAGTTAGGAATGGTCAGTTTCATGTAGTGGAGGAAAAAATCCTAGTAGGGCCTGAGATCATCAAAGGTACAATCATTTTGTTTAGTACCCCTGTTCGTGATTTGTTTGATTTAGGAGATTCACACTCCTTTGTTTCACCCAATCTAGCACATTCTTTGGGACTAGACATAGAGAGTCTTCCCATTCCCCTGGTTTTGAGTATACAAGTCGAAAGCCATACCAAATTGTTTGATGTGTGCCACAGGTGTAGACTATTGATGGGACCACATCAATGCCATGGGGATCTCTTCTTGCTAAAAATGTAGCCATACAATTTCATCCTCAACATCGACTAGTTTTATTTCATACATGATGTTATCGATTGCTTCCGGTGGAGATTTGTATTTTCAAATGTGGATGGTCAGCATGTGGTTTTTGTTGGCGGGTGGGGGTGTTAGGTTGGAAGTCAATGTGTGGAGGACCTTATCTCTTGGTTGGATGATATCTTAGTAGAAATGGGGGATTCTAAAATTATAGAGGTTCCCAGAGATGTTGGGTAGTTCCTGGATGTTTTCCCCAAGAAGGTTGTGTTGCTACCCCATCAACGTGATGTTGAATTCAGGATAGGCTTATAGTCTTGTGCTTCTAAGATTTCAATGGATCCTTATCGGATGACACCTTCCGAGTTGTAGGAGTTGAGGATTAAAATATATAATCTAATGAAAAAGGGATTTATCTGACCCAGTGTGTCACTATTGGGTGCTTTACTGTTATTCTCAAAGAAGGCATATAGTGGTTTGAAGTTGTGCATAGACTACCGTAGGTTGAATTAAGTGATTTTCAAGAACCATTACCATATTTCTAGAATATATGATCTTTTAGACCAGAAAAGAGGGGTGATTTGAGTTTTTAAGATCGATCTACAGTCTAGATATCTCACCAGTTAATGGCGAAGGAGGGAGATATCCGGCAGAATTCCTTCAGGTGTAGGTATGGTATCTTAGAGTTCATGGTCATGTTGTTCGGTGTTACGAATGCACTAGATGTGTTCATGGGTCTTATGAACTCCATGTTTTGTGAGTTCTTGGATCCGTTCATCATTGTATTCATCGATTATATCATGGTCTATTCGAATTCAGAAGAGGAGGATGTCAATTATATTATAATTGTCTTCTAGGTTCTTCGATTCCACCAGATCTATGGAAATTTGTCCAAGTGTAAGTTCTGGATATGAGAGATACATTTCCTTGGGCATGTGGCTTCTCAGTAGGGTGTTTTAGTAGACCTATCAAAGGTTGAAGGAGTTTTTTCTTGAGAATCACCCAATAATTTTGCCAAAGTTCACAGTTTTCTTGGTCTTTCAGGCTATTGTCAGAGGTTTATACCTGATTTGTCACAATTTTTAGCTCCATTGACAACTCTGACTAGAAATGTCAACATTTTGTGTGGAATTAGTAGTTCTAGGAAGAGTTTGACTATTTGATTGGGAAGTTGGCCAGTTTTCCAGTTATCCTATTGTGAGAGGAAGGGGTGGTGTTAGAGGTGTTTTGTGATGCTTCCCATCTAGGATTTGGATGCTTCTCAATGCAGTAATGAGCAGTGATCTCTTATGGTTCTAGGCAGTTACGTCTCCATGAGAGTAACTATACCACCCATGATCTGGAGTTGGAAATAGTTGTGTTCATGCTAATGTTATTGCAACATTAACTCATTGGGGAGTGATCTATGGTCTTTACAGATCACAAGATTTTTAGGTATATCTTTTCCCAGCGAGATATGAACCTAAGATAGTGGAGGGGGATAGAGTTTCTTCAGGAATATGATTTTGAGATCTCCTACACCTTGGAAAAGGGAAATTTCATGGTCAATTATTTGATCATGAAGTTGCAGAAGGAGGTTTTTTGGGAATCTATGGTTTCTTGGAGGTTGATGTAGGAGTTGGTAGCTTTTCACTTGGATGCAGGAGTGGATGGCGGTGGAGGATTATTTTTTCAGATGATAGTGTAGTCTTATTTGATGAAACATCTAGAAGATTCTCAATGGGGAGACTTAGAGGAAGAGGTGTTACATGATCGTGTTTTCCATGGTGATTCTCTATAGGGATTTTCGGAGGATGGTCTGAATCCAATGTTGTTCCATGGGAAGTTTTTTATTCCATTGGTAATGTGCGATGGATTCCTTCATGAGTTTCATAACTCAAATTTGGTGGTACAAATAGGAGTTTCCAAGATGTAACGTGGAATGAGGATGTGTTTTTGGTGGTCTGGGACGAAATGGAAAGTGGTAGAGTTTGTGGCAAGGTGCTTTGTTTTTCAGTAGGTGAAAGCTGAGCACCATGTTCCCGGTGGTTTGTTGAAGCCCTTGGATATCCCTGAGTGGAAGTGGGATGACATACCAATGGATTTATTCATAGGGTTACCCAGATGTCAGGGAGGCTATTATTCTATTTGGGTGATAGAGGATCAGTTTATGATATCAGACCACTTCTTAAAAATTAAGGATTTAGGCATAATGGATGCATTGGCTAAGAGGTATGTGGATGAAGTGATGCAATTTCAAGGCATTTTGAGGTCCATTGTCCCAGATCGAGATGTGAGGTTTACCTCATGAGTCTATAGGGGATTAAATCATGCTGTTTGCACCCATTTACACCTCAACACTACTTTCCACCCCCAGATAGATGGACATATGGAACAGACTATCTAGAAAGTGGAGGATATGTTGCGGGTGTGCATCTTGAACTTTCGTGGATCTTGTGCATGACAACTACCCTTGATAGAGTTTTATTATAATAATAGACATCACTCTTCCATTGAAATTGATCTATTTGAAAGATTTTTATGAAATATTGTGTCATTCTCCATTATGATGGACATAGGTCGGGGAGACAGTTGTTCTTGGTCTGAATGTGGTGCAGAGCATGACAGAGAAATTTCAGCTTGTTCATAAGAGGATGAAAGAAGTGTAGGACCAAGATAAGTCATATTCTAATCACAGAAGGAGGCCCTTAGAGTTCTAGGTTGGTGACCACGTGTTCTTGAAGGTCTCTGCTCGATGTGGGCAGTGGAGGTTTTGCAAAGGGAGTAAGGTTTCCCCCAGGTTTGTTGGGCCCTTTGAGGTTTTAGGGAGACTTGTTGAGGTGGCACACCAGTTGGCATTGCCATCACAGTTGAAAAGGATACAATACATCTTCCATGTCTCACAAATCTTTTGGTATTTACTCGACGAATCCCATGTCATTGAATGAGGAGAGTTGGATATCAAGGATGAAGCGACATCTATGGAGTGGCCAGTGGAGATCTAGGATCATCAAGAGAAGGTGCTGCATGGAAGAACCATTCCTTTTGTTTGTGTGTTGTGGAGTCATGATTTCTAGGAGTAGAGTACTTGGGAGTAATAAATGAATAAGTGTACCTTGTACCTAGAGCTGTTTTGAGCTTTTCTTTGTTCTGTTTTGTTTTGAAATTCTTGAACCTTGTTTTATATGAGATGAGTTGTTTTCCCTTGGTAGTGTTATGTGCGGTGCGATGTGTGATAAAGTCCTGACATGTAGAAAGAGGAGTACCTGAATCATAATCAAGATGCATTAATTACGATGTGATTAAACCCATGAAAGTGAGTTAGTTCCACCTAGAGTGGATAATATATTAATATGGATGATAGAATTCCCTGATTCTGATGTTCATATTGTGTTGTTGTTGTTGTGATTGAGTGGTGTGTTTTGTGGTTGTTTGGGTTGATGTGATAAGATCTGGTTGCTGATGTCAGAGGAGGTGATCTTGGATGTGGGGGTTTCCACTCCAACTTTTGAACAACACAGGGTGTTTTATCATTGAATGTTAATGTCTTCGGTTGTTAGTGGTGTTTCAAGTGTAGCAAGATCCTTGGGTGGTATCTCATGGGGTGGTTGTTCAGAACCCTCTATCTTATAGGCTTGGTTTTGGATTCTTGAGGGTGAGAATCATTTTAGAGGTATCTAATGTAATGGTTTGTGCCTTCCTAGTCCATTACTTTGTGATTTTTTGGTTGTTGGAATGTTCAGAGGAGGGTCAGGGTGGGTTTGGAAGAGTTCAGTTGCTAAAGGCTGGAAAATGTGGGATTACACATCGTGTTACCAGATTACACGATGAGAAAGTCAGTTTTGCATCTTTTTTGGGAGTTTTTATATCGTGAATAGATTTTACACGACGTGATGAAGGGTTCCACAATGTTTAATATTATAGGGTTAGAAAAAAAATAAAATAAAATGACGAGGCGATGTGTTTTTCAGCAAAAACTAAACCCCAAATATTGCATGACATGAAAGGGGATTAAATGTTGTGTAATACCATGAACCATTTTTTTAAAATTCTTTTCGACTGAAATATCATTTATTCAGTTGTTTTTTCTCTTTCCTCTCATTCTAGATGAACACTAGATGGCCTGAGGAGTCCTTCGAGCCCCATTCCTCCCTCCTTGATCTATCAGCCTCAGGGGTTATTTTTTGGTGATCCACGATCGATCTATGGTGAGTTCTATCCTCTTTCTCATCCATTTCAAAATGTTGTTACCATAGGATTTACTATTGTGATGCGGGTGGGATTTATTCAGATGTTTGGGAAGCTTTTTGATAATATTTTGGTGTGAAATAGGTTGATCTGCATTTCTAGTGGTGTTGTTGTCATTTGTGGGCATTATTCTTCACCATGCAGTGTACATAATAGTTGAATAGATTCTTCGAAGTAAGATTTACTTCGTTTCTCATCAATTTTTGCATCATGTGGGAGGGCATTACTTTTTTCACTTATGGATCATCGTTTTTCCAGGATAATAAAAGAGAATAATTAGTTAAATGAAGTTGAAATTGGTAGGGGGATCTATTTTTCATGCCTTTCCAGTTTTGATATTATGATTTTCATATTGTGAATTATACAGGCTTGATGCCCCATTGAAAAAAATGGCTGTTAGGGCCCCTTAATTTCACACTAAATGGGTTGCATGTTGTTTGGTTTATGATGAACACTTATATATGAAAATTGACCAATCATAAAAATTCTTCTAATGAATGGACTCCCTAGGAATCGGCTTGTGTGATAACACCCTTAAATAATGAAGTGGAATTAAATAAGTTCCCCCTTTCTAAATCTGAAAATGTGCTACATCATGGTCTATGGTGATATGTGTGGAATGGTTGTGGCTACCTGAGTGGGAAAATAATATGTGAAGTGGCTGTGTTGTGATGTGCGGGATTGCTCTGGTTTGTGTTGTGGTATATTTTTGGAGGATGGTTGTGTGATATAGGTTGGACTGGGTTGTCATGACCCATCCCCTGGGGCCTATGTCATGACTACCCCAAGCCTGCCTTCCATAAGCCAGGAGCTAGCGACTAGCACCGAAAGGCATATTCCCTAAAATCGGGAAGGCATTGCCTTTATAACGTATAAACACACACAACCAAGCACAAAGCAAGATACGAAAACAAGTAAAATATATAGTAAAAAATAGTGTGTATAGTAAGAAAAAGGGGCTAGAATACAAGACCATCTGGAAATTACAATAAAACTGAAAAGTACAAGTAAACTGAAAAAATACGGAAAACTCCCTCTAAGGATCCTACCCGAAGGGTAGTTACAACTCTTGAACGATCGTCTCTACGGTACACCTCGCCTAATGTCCTCCTCCGAGCTACCTCTAGTCCTAGTACTCTCGTCCGCAGTCAGCACTATCTTTTGTCTACACCAAACACAACAAGGTGTGGGCATAGCCCATGCAGGGGTGAGTATAACGATACTTAGTAGGGACCCTGAGACACCTGAAAGTCTCCCGAAATCATCAAATGATAAACTAAAAGGCATGGAAACAACAGCCAACCCTACTTAGGTATATTCCCATACATATACCTAAGTTATTAAGTATACTCATCTCATTCATGAGGAAACACAAGGCCTAACTCATTATCCCAAAGTTTAACTATTCTGCGAAGGAAAGAATACCATGAAGGTAACACCAAAAAGGTAAGTACCAAAAAGGTAACACCACACAGAAGAATACCACAAAGGTATCACCATGAAGATAAGTACCACAAAGGTACGCCACACAGAAGAATACCACAAAGGTATCACCATGAAGGTAAGTGCCACAAAGGGATGCCACACAGAAGAATACCACAAAGGTATCACCACGAAGGTAAGTACCACAAAGGTACACCGCAGAGAAGAATTCCACAAAGGTATCACCACAAAGGTAAGTACCACAAAGGTATGCCACATAGAAGAATACCACAAAGGTATCACCACGAAGGTAAGTACCACAAATGTGCACCACACAGAATAATACCACAAAGGTATCTCGACAAAGGTAAGTACCACAAAGGTATGCCACACAGAATAATAACACAAAGGTATCACCACACAGGTAAGTACCACAAAGTTAGGCCAAACAGAAGAATACCACGAGGGTATCACCCCTATGGTAAGGAATCAAATCACACTAGGTTTAACTTAGGCAAGGTAGTAAAGATGATTAGATATAACTACTGAATCATCTTACTCTGTTAGGAGGCAGAACCACATAGGATCCTAAATCATTAGACCCACATAGGATCCTAAATCATCAGACCCACGTAGGATCCTATTACATCATTAGGACCACATAGGATCCTAGTACAACAGACCCATGTAGGATCCTAGAGTAGTACCACATGGATTCCTAGATTGGATCCAAGTGATAATCTCGAACACAGACCCACAAAGGATCCCAAAGCACATACCCACATAGGATCCCTTTCTCAAGATACAACCAGCTATAGGGTTCCCGCACGAAGATCGCTTGATTACGAGAGGGTCCGATCCTCAATCCACATGTCGATACTCAAAATGCCAAAAATTCCCAAAAATTAGTCTCCCAAAGTACATCCACGTAATAGGGGTCTCAACGCAACAGACAGTGCGTCAATCAGATGCCTGGTTTGAAAGTTATTGACCTTTTAGTCCCAAGGGCCCAGTTGGATTCGTGTTCGATTCAACCCGGCTATTCAAAAACATTATCCAAAACTCAAGTGAGTTATAGAAAAATTATTTTATTGATCCAAGGTTTCCAATGCCGTAGACGGTTCGTCAAATGGACACCCTTAGCTCAAGATATGGCCGAAAGAAAGAAAAGGGGTCAAAGTTGGTCTGGGTCCGGTCCGACCCGGCCTGGGCCAACCCGACCCGGGTCCGACCCTAGGTCCGACCCGACCTGCTTGTACGGCTAGGCCTGGACCGCGCAGGGTGGCCCGCGGTGTGGCGGCCTACGGTACAGAGGCCCACGATGCTGCGGCCCGCTGGTAGACCCGCGGTACGACATCCGCTTGGCTTACGGCTGGCCGGTCGGCCAGCCCTCCTCCTCCACACGGTGTGGTCACACATCACACCTTCACCGATAGCCGACATCGAGCCTGTGGCGCCTCGCCTCACCGCCGCAGCACAAGGACGCGACTCTTCTCCGTTGGGAGGCACAGACACACACCGCCACCCCTTCACGCGGCTGGGGATTTCCCCTTCACGCGGCCGGCCGCCGCCCTTGCTCCGCCGCGGTCGATGAGCCGCAACTCTTCTCTTGCGGTGCGATCGTGCTGCCACCTTCATCACGACCGGCTGGAGGCCGGCCGCCACTCCCGTTTCCTACCGGTGCTAAACGCCGGCACCAGTTTCCGTCCTCCTCCAACGCGAAGATCGCATCAAAACCACATAGGTTGTGGAGAGGTCAGGCCATGTTCATTTGGCCCGCACCCTCCACATTAGAACGGTATCAAAAAACTTGTTTATTCTTGAGTTATAAAGAATGTCAAAAATAGGGTAAGGGGTATACAAATAAAAAACCTTACAAGATACCCTGAAACAACCTCTCGCAAAGACAAATGAATCTCGGGTCAACCCGTTAGACAGTTGACCTGCATACTTTGTATAAATTCAATAATGGGGAGGAGGAAAATAAAAAATGTTCAAATGAAATAACCCCTACCATGAATGTCGGAGAGTCATCCGCGCTTGCCGGTGAACCGTGTTCTTAGTTCCCATGATCATCTCCCAAAGACGCCACTCATACGTCTCCTATTGGTGGTTTTATGTCATCCGTCACCTCCCACTAGGTTGGATTCGTCTTCTAAGGGTCTGGAATCATGACATTCCTTCAGGAATTCGCTTCTTAGTGAAGCTTTCTGATACCCCTTCCCTAGATCCATGTTTATAGGAGAGGGGGAGGGTAAGTAACGACATGGAAAGTTAATGGGGCTCATTAATTATGAAGCTTCCTAATTTCCCCCAACATTTTTGTTACTCAGATTGGAGGGTCAAGCCATTTATTGTCTTGACAGGTCGCCGATACCACCTTACCGCTCATCCGTTGGAGGAATAGAATAAAAATAAAATAATAAAGTTATTTTATTTATTCTATTAAAAGTTTCAAAAACTAACTTTTTCTCTGAACCTACTACGGTCAAAGTTAAGGTCTCCTTAAGTGAATATCAACGTTGAGAGTTCAATGGTGTCCTCATATTTTAATTTGGAGAACCAGTTCAAAAGTTACAAAATGTCGTTTGTGCGTTTACTGAATGTACCGAAAAAAAGTTCTGAAAATTATTAATAGTCCCCCTCAACCTATGACAGTCAAGGTTAGACTCTTCCCAAGTGAAACATTCCCCAAGGAACCCAACGGTACTCTCGGATTTCTAATTTGAGTTACCGTTTAAAATTTATGGATTTTACAATAAAATAATTTTCAATTAATTATTTTCTTTACGGCCACAAACTAACTTTCACTAGTGGCCCGTGCTGGCCAAAGTTAGTATCTGCTTAAACAAAGCATGCCCTCACGAGTTCAGCAGTGGTATTGAATTTTCAATCTGAGCTACCATTTGTGAGTTATAAGCATTTGAAAAATAAAATAATTTATTTAATTATTTTATTTATGATTTTTCCATTTTTTGGGTTTTCTCACAGGAGGCCCGTGCCGACCAAAATTAAGTCACACCTAGGGTATAACCATATTTCTAAATGAAATGGTGCCCTCAGATTTCTGATCTGGGAAACCGTTTATGATTTATTCCACTTTTTCTGGAAAACTGCTTACACGTGCTAATTAAATCATAACAAAACTTCAACGGATCATTCTGGGAACTCCAAGCCTCAGAATCGCGCACCATCAAATTTCACGGTCTTGAAATAATTACATATAATTAAAAAAAATTATGCAAAAATTCCGAGACATTACATTCTCCGTAGCTTAGGTCTTTACGTCCTTGAAAGCCAAAACAATGGAAAAACAACCAAAAGAGGGTACTAAGCACGAATCTGAGCCTCATGCTCCCATGTGCTCTCCTAGAGGTTCCCATGCTTCTAGAATACGCGCACCAGAGGTATCGACCGCCCACAAAGGACTCACTCTTGTCGATCCTCAATCTCTACTAGAACCTCTATAAAAGACACCCCATCATCTATGTCCAGCTCGACGTGGTCGATGATGTGAGATGCGTCGTGCACATATCCCATCAGCTGGGATACGTGGATGACGTCACACACCCTCTCCAACTACGGTGGAATAGACAAGCAGTATGCTACCTCAACTATCCTCTGAAGGATCAGAAAAGGATCGATAAACCTCAGTGATAATTTCTCCCTCGGCCAAATCTCCATATTATCCATCGAGGAGAGACTCACAAGAAAATGTGGTCCCCCTCCTGGAACTCCAAGGGTCTCCATATCCTATCGGCATGAGACTTCTGCAAAATCTATGCAATCTTCACTTGCTGACAAGTGAGACATCGTGATACAAACTCTTCCACTACTTTCTTCATCCCTAGCCACTAGTACTGATGCCGGAGGTCCTGGTACATATTCACCACACTAGGATGTACTGCCAGAGGGGTCGTATGGAACTCCCTCAAAACCTCATCCCGAAGCATCACTGGTACCATGGTACGTTCTCTGAATAGAACAATGTGCTCCCCACCTTCAGAAAATCCATCAGGTGTCTGCCCTGAGGATATCTAAGCACGTCATGCCTCACAGTCAATGCCCCCAACCTGTGCCTCCTGAATTCACTGAAGGATTGGGGGAGTGAAAACCATAGATTAGAGGTAAGCTACTCCATCTCTATCCACGAAGGATATCTGCAGCGCGACTAGCTTCTCTGACGGCTCACTCAGCAGTTGTTGACCAAACCTCCTGGTTAGTGCGTCTGATATCACGTTCCCCTTCCCAGAAGTAAATATTATCTCAAAGTCATAGTCCATGAGGAACTCTTTCCATCGTCACTGTCTCAACTTCTGAAATCTTTGTTGATGCTTCTCTTTCCATAAAAAAGGATCCTCCTTCTTCGTCATAGCTGAAAAGGGTGCCGCTACCCTGGAGAAGTCTGGTCCAATACTCCGGTAGTACCCAGCCAAACCAGAAGTCCCTCTCCCTACAGGGAGGTAATTCTGGAAGCATCTTTTGAAAATATGTCTCCATGCTCTGCCACTTCTATTTGGAACTGAGAACACAAAACTCCTGCTTCGAAGAGGGTAAGTCTGGCCAACTCAAGAGTGATTGTCTACACCCTCCTATGCATGAGTTTATCCTATGCTACCCGGGTTTCCTTTTTCTCCGACCAAGGAAAACCCTATTCTAACATTTTAGAGAAAACACAACCTATTTTCCTAATAAAGTCAATCTAAGTATAAACTGTGGATGTCCAGTCCATACCCAAACTAACGTCGTAAGATCTCGACACTGCCACCCCGAGGTTCCAACCAAAACTCTCACCTCAAGGGTCAGATCACACCATCAGTGTAAGTGTGATTATCAAGTCTCCTCCCAAAGGTATCTCAAGATGTGAGGGTCAAGTCAATAGTTTAACTGGAAACTCTAGGTCTTGAACAGGATTCGTGGAAAGAAGGAATGATTGGTACCTATGTATATTTATATGGAAGCTATTAGTAGACACAGACCGTACCTCAAATCATTCCTGGAGCCCTTGGGTCACACCCCTTGACCGCACGCAGCTACTTCCTTCCTCTGTCCTCCTACTCCCTTATCCTGGTGGGGTCCACAAAAGGGGGGTGGTTATAACATGTCGAAAAGTACACCACCTCTTGCTACTCTCCTAGCTTTGATTCTATGTCTACTGCCCTATAAATTCATCTATCCCTAACACTTATTCTTCCTGAAACATTTTACACACCCAAGTCTCTGAGACTGGTGCCAGTTTCCTACCTTCCCACTGCTAACATTCACTAGATGCATCCTCTCAGCCAAAGAACAATCAAACACAAAGGTTCTCTCAATCACCCTAACATAAGTAGGAATGCATAGAGGAAATGTGTTGGCTCAGATGTCCTTACACACACCTTGCTCAGAAGTCTGATCCCTGAACACTGATCGTATCATATTCATTGAGTACTAGGAATGGTCGGTACACCTCGATGAATACTCAGATACCGACTTGTTATCCTACTGAAGTAGTAGAAGCTCTAGGGAACTCTCAACGACCTCCTCAAGCTAGTCCTTAGTCACCTTTGAGTTGGGATTTCCTCGGAACCTGAGGGGTATCTAATACGAAAACACGTGTAAGGCACTAAGCCTACATGTGTCCTCTACCAGTACCGCCTGTTGTAACTACTGACTAATGGGCAATGATATAGTTGGCACACTACCCAAAGGTAACACCCCAGGCAACGATCCACGTACCGAAGCCTCATCACTATACAGACCATCCTCATGGTCACTCACTGGATTAGACTAGTAGCTAAGATCACCATCTGCTCTACTGGTATCTCAACTAGGAAGAAAACACTAGAAACAGCCACCAGCCAGCCCTCAGCCACGTGGGAATCTGTCTCTCCTTGAAACATTGGAGGCCTCTGCTGCTATAACCCGTGAAATGTGCTCATTCGGCATGTACCCTCTGCTGGTGGGGCTGGTGGAAACATTTTTCCAATGGGTAGTGGTGCTGCTGGTACACCACTTGAAGGTGCCAATGCCGAAAGGGGGACCCTCCACCGGAGACTCGTCACTCAGTGGGCCGTCGTCGTATACTCTCTCAGGAATCCTAGCTGGTTGTCTACGTAGAAACATCCTAATAAGCAACAGGTGCACCACGATCATTAAGTTATACATGGTGAACTGACTTCAAAGAAACTAAGGAAAAGCATTTTCAAAACGCACGCAATCAGTGTTTTCATGCACCGAGTTAGAAATCAGAATTCAGGGTCCTGATGTATTGATACATCGGCCGCCACACCAACACTGGTCTCCCCGAACTGAAAACCACACTCAAAACACTTAACACTATTTCTCCACATAGAAAATATTAGATTCTTAGTTATTCAGTAGAACCGACTCCTCTGATACCAATTTGTCACGACCCATCCCTCGGGACTCATGCCGTGACTACCTTAAGCCCGCCTTCCAAAGGCCAGGGGCTGGTGACTAGAACCGAAAGGCCTATTCCCTAAAACCAGAAAGGCATTACCTTTATAACCTATAAACAAACACAACCAAGCACACAGAAAGATATGAACACTAGTAAACTATATAGAAAAAAGAGTGTGTATAGTAAGAAAAACGGGTTAGAATACAAACCCATCTGGAAAGTACAAGAAAAATGAAAAGTACAAGTAAACTGAAACAGCTCTTGCAAACTCCCAACAAGGATCCTACCTGAAGGGTAGGTACAACTCTCAAATGTTCAACTCTACGGTACACCTCGCCTAATGTCCACCTCCGAGCTACCTACAGTCCTGGTACTCTCATTCATAGTCAACATTGTCCATCGTCTACACCAAACATAACAAGGTGCGGGTGTAGCCCGTGCAAGGGTGTGTATAACGATACTTAGTAGGGACCCCGAGACCGCCGAAAGTCTCCTGAAATCCACAAAGGATAAACCAAAAAGCTTGGAAAGAACAGTTAACCCAATTTAGGTATATGCCCATACATATACCTAAGTTATTAAGTATACTCATCTCATTCATGAGGAAACACAAGGCCCAACTCATTAGCCCAAAGTTCAACTATTACACGAAGGAAAGAATACCACGAAGGTAGCACCACAAACGTAAGTACCAAAAAGGTAACACCACATAGAAGAGTACCACAATGGTATCACCACAAAGATATGTACCACAAAGGTATGCCACACAGAAGAATACCACAAAGGTATCACCACGAAGGTAAGTGCCATAAAGGGACACCACACATAAGAATACCATAAGGGTATCACCACAAAGGTAAGTACCACAAAGGTACTCCACACAGAATAATACCACAAAGGTATCACCATGAAGGTAAGTACCACAAAGGTATGCCGCATAGAAGAATAAGACAAAGGTATCACCATGATGGTAAGTACCACAAAGGTATGCCACACATAGGAATACCAAAAAGGTATCACCACGAAGGTATGTACCACAAAGGTACGCCACACAGAAGAATAACACAAAGGTATCACCACGAAGGTAAGTACCACAAAGTTATTCCATAGATAAGAATACCACAAATGTAAGGACTCAGCTCACACCAGGTATAACTTAGGTATGATAATTAAGATGATTAGATATAACTACTGAATCATCTTAGACTGTTAAGAGGAAGACCCACGTATGATCCTAAATCATCAGACCCACATAGGATCCTAAATCATCAGACCCACATAGGATCCTTGTACATCATCAGACCCACATAAGATCCTTGTACAGCAGACCCACGTAGGATCCTAGATTAGTCCCATATAGATTCCTAGTGTATATCCAAGTGAGAATCTTGAACATAGACCCCCAAAGGATCCCCAAGCATAGACCCACATAGGATTCCTTTCTCAGGTCACCGCTAGCTATAGGGTTCTCACACTAAGCTCACTTGATTGCGGGAGGGTCAGCTCCTCAAGCCACATTTCAATACTCTAACTACCATGAAGTCTGAAAACGAAGTATCCCAAAGGACTTCCAAGTGATTGGGGTATCAATGAAATAGACAGTGCATCAATCGGACGCACGGTCTGTAAGTTATTGACCTTTTAGTCCTGAGGGCCCGATTGGATTTGTGTTCGATCCAACCCGGCCATACCCCAAAATTATCCAAAACTCAAGTGGGGTATACCAAGAGGACCGTCTCAATCCAAATTTTCCAGCGCACCAGACGGGTTTTCAAACGAATTCTCGTAGCTCAAGATATGGTCGAAAGAACGGAAATGGTCGAAGTTGGTCCGGGTCCGGTCTGACCCAGCCTGGGCTGACCTGACCTGGTTCGGGTCAACCCGGACTGACCTAGGTCCGACCTTGGGTCCGACCCAGCCCACTGAGTCCTGCTCGGCCTAGCCCGCGCTGGGCGACCCACTGGGCAGCCCGCGGTTTGGTGGCCCACATTGCGGCGGCCCGCGGTGCGATGGCTCGCTGGGCGGCCTACGATGTGGTGGCCTAATGGGCGGCCGGCGGTGTGGCATCCTGTGGTACGGTATCCGCTCAGCTCACGGTTGGCTGGTCAGCCATCCATCCTCCTCCTCCCGGCGCGGTCGCGCGCCGTGCCTTCACCGGTGGCCGGGGTCGATCCAGCCGCGCCTCGCCTCCCCGCCGTGAAAAAAGGCTGAAACTCTTCTCTGCTTGGAGGCGCGGACGTGCGCCGCCACCCCTTCATGTGGCTGGCCATCACCCTATCTCCGCCACGGCCAATGGGCCACAACTCTTCTCCGGCGGTGTGGTTGCGCCACTGCCTTCGTCAAGACCGATCGGAGTGCTGATCGCCGCTCCCGAGTCGCACCAATGCCAAATGTCGGCACCGGTCGCCATCCTCCATCACAAAGATCGCATCAAAACCACATTGGTTGCATAGCGGTTGGTCCATGTTCGTTTGGTCTGAACCCTCCGCGTTATAATGGTAGCATGAAACTTGTTTATTTTTGAATTATGAAGAATGTCAAGAATGGGGTAAGGGGTATACAAATAACAAACCCTACAAGATACCCCGCAACAACCTCCTGCAAAGACGAAAGAATCACGGGTCAACCCATTAGTCAGTTGACCCATGTTCTTCGTATAAATTAAAGAGTGGGGAGGAGGAAAATAAAAAATGATCAAACGAAATAACCCCCTACCTTGAATGTCAGAGAATCGTCCACGCTTGCTGGTGGACCGTGTTCTTAGTTCCCGCGACTGGCTCCAAAGGACGCCACTCGTACGTCGCCCATTGGTGGTTCGATGTCGTCCGTCACCTCCCGCTGGGTTGGCTTCATCTTCTAAGGGTCTGGTGTCTAGGAATTCCTTCAGCAATTCGCTGCTTGGTGAAGCTCTCCGGTACCCCTTCCCTAGCTCCATATTTATAGGAGAGGGGGAGGGTAAGTAACGACGCAGAGAGTTAATGGGGATCATTGATTAGGAAGCTTCCTAATTTCCCCCAACATTGCTGTTACTCAGATTGGAGGGTCAAACCATTTATTGGATTGACACGTCGCCGGTCCCACCTTACTGCTCGTCCGTTAGAGGAATAGAATCAAAATAAAATAATAAAGTTATTTTTTTTATTCTATTAAAATTTCCAAAAACTAACATTTTCTACGGACCTCCTGCGGTCTAAGTGAAGGTCTCCTTAAGAGAATATTGGCACTGCGAGTTCAATGGTGTCCTCATATATCAATTCCGAGCACTGGTTCAAAAGTTACAAAACTCCGTTTGCGTGTTTACTGAATGTACCCAAAACAAAGTTTGGAAAATTATTGACAGTCAGCATCGACCCGTTGGTCGAGGTTAGGCTCTGCCCAAGTGAAACATGCCCCAACTAACCCAATGGTACTCTCATATTTCCAATCCAATTTACCATTTAAAAGTTATAGAATTTACAATAAAAAATTTGTCACTTAATTATTTTTTTTACGGCCAAAAACTAACTTTCACTGGTGGACCATGCCAGCCAAAGGTAGTATCTACTTAAATAAAGAATTCCCTCACGATTTCAACTGTGGTCTGGGATTTTCAATCTGAGATACCATTTTTGAGTTATAAGAATTTTAAAAATAAAATAATTTATTTAATTATTTTATTTATGATTATGCCATTTTTTTGGGTTTTCCCACAGGAGGCCCGCACCAACCAAACTTAAGTCATGCCTAGGGTAAACCCACCATTCTGAACGCAACAGTGCCCTCAGATTTTTGATCCGGGAAACAATTTAAGAGTTATTCCACTTTTTCAGGAAAACAGCTTACACATGCTAATTAAAGCATAACAAAACTTCGAGGGATCATTCCGGGCACTCCGAGCCTCGGAATCGAGCACTGTCATATTTAAGGATCTCAAAATAATTCCATATAAATAAAAATAAAAATAAAAAATATATGGAAATTACAGGACATTATATGGGTGGTGTTATAGATGAACTTGTAGATGATACATCAACCCGACTATGTAATGGAATATCAGATTGAGAGATTGATTGATTGTGGAATAGATGAGAGGTGTTTTACAGTAGGGATTCAAGATGGTTGTGCATAAAGAGTTACTAAATGGGGTTGTGGGTTGGAATTTGGTTCTGTAGGAATGTGAATTGAGTGGGATGAGTTTGAAGAATGAAAATAGCGGTTCGTATGGGGGTTAAAAAGATAGGAAATGTGAAACCTTGTTAACTTTCATATGAGGGTTCCTCACCTTTTGAGAATGATTTTGTTGTGTTTATTATTGGGTGTTGTACTTAGTTGTTTCCAAGATAGTGATAGAATAAATGAATGAATGATTAATAATTCTTGGAGTGTCTTGGGTTACTTTGGCTAATAGGATGGAAATAGTTAATTAAATTGGTTGGGAATGTGAATGGGTTTTGTGTGTTGGTGTGCGGTGTTGTGCATTTAGAGGTGGCAATGAAGTTAGAAATTTTGTGAGATGGTTGTTTTTATGAGAACCCATAGGTTAGGAAGGAGTGTTTGGTATCATATATGCATATAATTGTATTTTCCTTTTGATTTCTATAGGCACCCCGCCCTAGTTGAGAACTACATTTTGAACACCCATATCACCACGAGGGAGGGTGTCTTTCCCAAACTTTCAAGTTGGAGGAGGATGGATGCACACCCCCTATTCCCTGCTCACTATTACAAGTGTTGATAACCCATGATTCTTTAGGCATGTTGTGTTTGGTGAGGACCAGGTGTTTACGGGAAAGTTGTGCTTTCCCAGGTATCTTCAGGATGAGATGTGTTATGCTTTCCCAGTTGTCTTCGGGATGAGATGTGTTATGATTTCTCAGGTGTCTTCAGGATGAGATGTGTTATAATTTCCCAAGTGTCTTCAGTATGGGATTTGTTTTTTGCCAAGGAGTTTGTAGGTGGGATGGGATGTGGTTTGTGGCCTAGGTGTCTGTGGGAGGGATGTGATGTGGTTCTGGATTAGGTGGTTGTGGGCAGGATGTGATGTGTTTTGTGGCCTACGTGCCTACGAGCGGGATGTGATGTGGTTTGTAGTCGAGGTATATGTGGGTGGGATGTGATGTAGTTTGTGGCCTAGGTGTCTATGGGTGGGATGTGATGTTTTTTGTGTGGACCATGTGTGTGTGGGAAGAATGTGTTGTGGTTTGCATGGCCCAGGTGTGTGCGGGTGGGTTGTGACATGGTTCTCTTAGAAGGGAGTGGATAATCAGCTGGAAGTAGTGTGGGGTAACCTATCATTGTTTTTCATTATATCAAATTACTTGACTTGTGTTATTTTGTGAGCATTCCTTTGTGAGGATGGGATGGTTAGTATACCTATTAGCTGCTGTTTGGTTCTACTATTTTCTAATGGGGGCCTTAGTATGCTCCTTTCACATGTGCATTATAGAATTTGGATTTCCTAATAAGTATACTTTTATGCCCACCATATGTATATAAAAACTTATTTCTGGTCTCTAAGAGGATTATTTGGACTCTACTAGGCATTACTAGGTCGGGATTTGGGAAATTTGCTTCTTTATCCAACTTTTGGGTACTTTTCTTTGGAGAATTTTGTTTTGTATCAGTTCTATTTTACACATGCATTTGAGATGGATTTTGGGTTTCTTTTATATTATGTCTTGGAGTTTTTTTTGAGGTTGATCCATCATATATACTAAAATTTTCTAAAAAAATGGTAATGTATTCCATATTGTGTGATCTGTCTACCCTTGGTGCCAGTCACTAACCCGGGGCCTAGTGGAGGCGGGACTCAGGGGTCATTATCTCCCTTTGTTCATTTCCATCCTAGGAGGGGTATCTTTAGAGGGAGGGGGTCCTGACAAAGATCTTTTATTTATGTTTTTTATATGGTTCATAAGACCAACATACCATTGTTGTGTAGGAGTACATGGAAATTTTCCCAGAGGATATTATAGAGTTTTCCCCTCACCAGGAGATATATATATATATATTTTTATCACTGACCTATATCCCAAGAATACACTACATCTTTTATATATTTTAACATGGTTCTAACTTATCTTGGGAGAGGTGGGTGCAACTACATGTCATTTTGGGGAATGGTATTTTTAGGTCTAGTATGACCTCTTGGGTATATCCCATTTTTTTTCACAAAGTAGGTTGTTAATAGATTGTGGATAATTATTGACTATCCATGTTAGAACCATATTATAAGTATGAAAAAATACCCACTTCTGAGTATTTTTAACCTTATTAACCAACTGAAGGGAGTGAATTTATTTCCAAAGAAAAACCTCACGTCAAAATATCATCCAGCTTGGGTTCATGAAGAGGACATACCTAAGGTAGATTTAAAGTGTCACTATATCCACTACAAGTTCCTAGTGATGTTTTTTGGAGTAATAAACACCACTAATATTTTTGAGGAATCATAAATTAGATTATCTCTCCATTCCTAGACCGGTTCACGATTGGTTTCATTTATGAAATACTTATCTATTCTAGGATGTAGGATTAATATGATAAATATATGAGGATAGTTTTGGTATTCAATTAATAACACTAATTGTATAGTAAAATCTATTCTTGAATGTTTTTGATTTAGGAATTCCATTTATTTGGGTATATTGTCATATAATGTGGATTAGTATTTGAACCTAGAAATAATATGGTTGTGATGGATTGGGATCCACAAAATACTATGTTCAAGGTTTGCAATTCTCTTGGGATAATGGGATTTTACCATAGGTTCATGGTGTACTTATCTTTGATTACAACTCCCTTGGATTCCATTACTTTAAATGGGAAGAATTTCATTTGGCCTAATCAATATCATATAGATTTCGATGAGTTAAAGTAGAGGATGAACATGGATCCCGTTCTATGATTTTCATCAGAAGTAGTCAAGGGAGTGTTGTTTTTAAATGACTCTAGATATGTACTTGGATGTGTGCTAATTAAGAGGTAGGTAATAATTACTTATGGGCCAATATTGGTAAGACAAAATGGTAAAAACAATTTCACCCATTATTTGGGGATTGTTTTAGTAGTTTTCACTTTAAAAACCTTTAAAAACTACCTTATTGGTGAGTTATTGATGGTTTACATGGATCATAAGAGTCTCAAGTATATCTTCTCCCAAAGAGATCTTAAACTTAGGAAGATTAGATGTTTAGGGATCTTGTAGTATAATAAATTATATATATATTTTATACATAAGGAAACAGAATTAAAGTGGCTAATTTCTTTATAACATATTCCCATGCTATGCTAGCCTAAGAGGTGACTAAGAAGCTAACCTCATTTTAGTTGACCTTAGTAAAATCGAGAGAAATTTATTATCTTCAATTGATTATGATAGACCCAAATTTATTTATCAAGTGAGGGAGTCCCATATTGGAGACATTGATTATGATAATTAACATAACTATATATCTTAAAGTTATGCACCCAATGGATCCATTGAATATGGGGAGAGAATCATATTCTTTCACTAAAAAATAGTTTTTCTTATCAGAGTGCCTCACTTGTTAGTAGGTTAAGGTAGAGAACTAGGTCAGATCTAGTTTAATCCAACCCCTTGAGGTTTTAGAGTAGAAGTGGTATAATATATTGATGAATTTTGTTACTTAAGATACATGATAGTATATGGGAATTGATTCTTTTTTGGGTGTCTATACAATGATAAGATCATAGTGTTATATAGAGTGCCTTAAATGATTGTTTATGATAGAGATAATTGATTTAAATCCTAATTATGGAGATATTTGTAAGTGGTTTTGAACTCATATATGGTTTATTTCAACATTTTGTGGTCTTTATAAGGATTTATTCTTAGAGTGTGAGTGGTATTGGTCATGGAATGGTAGACCTCAGATCATTCTTGCATAAGTATACTTGCGGTATTATGGTTTACCTTAAAAACTATACCATCATAGTGTGAGGATATTTGGTCAAGGAATGAAGGTTCATGGGGATTTTGTTTAATTTTTTATAAATTTCAATTGAGGTGTGGTCATAGATAATGTGAAATGATGTTCTTAGAGGACAATTTCATGGTTTTAACTTTTGCATTTCATTGTACTATATTGCACTTGTTGTGCTATGGGTTGGTCTAAATATGTTCCATGATTATAAGAACCTTTTCATGGAGTCTGGTGGGATGAGTTTATTAGTTATACCTCTATAGTAGATGTTTCATCATGGTTTTCAGGCCACATAGTGAGCTTATTCTAGGGTTGATCAGGTTGAGGGAAAAAGTTGGGAATTCACATTAGGATTCTTAGGGGTTTCAACACTATAGTGTGAAACCAAAATATATATAGTAAAAATATTTCTTCTCATTGAAGAAAAAACTCTTTACCAAAAGAGAAATGGGGAACAATGTAGGGATATTATTCCATAATCTTTAGATATGGGCTTATTGTAGTGTGACTAATATTTATCATGCCATGAAATAATGTTTTCCATATTATTCTATAAATCTAGGATACCACTCAAATTAATTCTATTTTATACTTCTTCTGTCAAACCCTCAGAGTCTACGGGAACATTTTTTATGTACCCAATCAATTATTCTTGAATCATAGGTCATTTCATTATGAAATGACTAGATTCAATCCAAAGTATCTGTTTTTCTTCTTTCCTTCTCTTTATTCTTCTTCCACTTCTTCTTTCCAAATCATTGAAGTTATTATTGTTCCAATTTATATGGATTCCAAATCCATGATTGATGGAGTTTTTGGGATGGATGATGTACTTTGGTGTCACGAAACATTCCTCGAGGCATGTTCCATGACTACCCAAGCCCGCCTATAATAAGATAGGGGATGAAGACTAGCACCAAGTAGGCATATCCTACAAATGGGATACATTTTCCTAAGTACCAGTACAAACACAACCATCTCCAAGCCCAAAAGTGGTGAACTGAAAACACTAAGTAAATAACCATTCGTACCACTACGATAATAAAAACATAATACGATAGTAAAAAAACTGAAAAGTAAACAGGGATAGATTACAATCCCATCCAAGAAGGGAAAGTACCAACTCCTAAATCTCATCCACTAAAAACCCTACCAGAAGGGTAGGTACAGAAATCATTTTCTGAAGTCACTGAAGCACACCCTATCTCTCAGGCCTCTCTCTAAGCACCAACTGGTTCCATTCCACCAAGGACTCCATCAAAGTGTTGATAATCTACCAAGACATGACTTGTATGGGCATAGACCATGCAGGGGTGAGTAAAACAATACTTAGTAGGGACCTTGAAACCAAAAAGGTACACCAATAATAAATACATGAAGTACACCAAAAAGAAAAAACATGGATTAAACCACAAACAAAACACATGAGGCACACCACAAAGGAAACAAAATAAGTACAATCAATACGGTCATATCATATAGGTATAAGTTTAAATCATGAAAAGAAGGATTTATAGTTTTATTACACATATATCTCAAAATTTATGACACCAGAAGTGTTGGTAGGGCATGTAGTGTCGATAGAGCATGGAGAGTCAATGGAACATGTAGTGTCAGTGGCACACTGAGCATTAGTGGCTCATAGAGCATCGATGGTGCACAAATCATTGGTGGCACCCGCAGCAGTGATGGCATCTGGGACATCGATGGAGCATAGAGCATTGATGGAACACAGAGTGTTGATGGCACACATAACATCGATGACTCTTGGAGCCTCTATGGCACATAGAGTGTCGATGGGTCAACCGTCCCCAAAGTCACATAGTCACAACCAACCGCATGATTCCGCTTGTAGTGTTATTGTAACGCCCCGTCCCTAGTAACCCAGTGTCAATGCTTTATTACTTAACATTACCATGATACAAGGAATCATCTTCCAAAAGATGGATCAGTTTAGTATTATTGGAAACAAGATACATACATAAGTTCAACATTACAACTTGAAAAGAAATACAACACAAATTTGTTCCATTATAAACATCCAAGTCTCTTAGATTATGCCTGAAAGTCACTCATAACTAACTTCTTCATATCCTGGGAAAATGAAACATAAGAAAGTGGTCAGCTCAAATGATCAGTAAGGGTAAGCAATACAACGGAAGATAACATAAAAATTAGCCATGATTAATAATTTAAAACATATGCCTTTAAAAATAATAAACATGAACACTTTATGGAAGGAATATGAATTGAGTAAATATTTCCATAATAAAACATAGTCATGGGTATTATACTACTCAAATAACCACATGAACCATCATTATTATTTTCATAATGAGGAAATGTATAATGTTGGACATTCTGAAACATCTTGTCAAGGCCTCAACCAAGATGTCTAAAAATGATTTAGGCCTCATCTAAAACCATATATCAAATTGGGAAAGGCCTCGGCCAATTCCATGTCTAATTGTCTGATGCGACCTATCAATGCACCGAGGAGCTATAGCAGGCTCCACCCATCACATACTAAGTACAATAAATTTCTCATATGAAAAGGTTGAAACATAACATAAAAATTCGTATTAAAACTAGCATACAGAATGTCAATAATTTAACCATAAACCATTAATGGTATAAAAATAACACATCCATATTCAAACAAATCACAAAAACTTCAATACGATATGGAATATTTGCATCATAATAAATCAACTTTAAACAAGTTTAAAATCCATAAAATGATGTTGACGTAGATGAGATGAAAAATATTTGAAAGAAATACCTCTTTCTATTTTGAAACCATTTAAGAGTTACATAATTATAAAATAAAACATTTATTTTGAAAATATTCTTCTAAGATTTTAAGGGAAGATTCAATGATGTTATAATGATGGAAAATAGCCGCACCCGCCTTATAAGTTAAAAAAACATTCTTACCTTAATTTTTTCTAAAAGGTCATAAAGTACCTTGTTTGGAAAACGAAAAAATGATTGATTTCAAAACATATAAGGTCAAATAAGGGTATAAATAAATTTAAACCTTAGTCTAGTAAATAGTAAAAATGTTTTGAAATACATTTTTAAGAAAACATGGATGTGGACGATAAAGAGGTCCCATAAGATACTTATATAAAAACAACATCAGATAATAAATAGATTGTGAAATTAACCCTTACCTTGCACTTTTCCTTAGTTGATGGTATGTTACCCTCCTGTGTAATAGTTAAAACATTATTATTAATTTATACAATAACTATACACATAAATATGATATAATATATGATCCTCTAGTATTGATTTATTAAAAATATTTCAGTAGTATCATCATTTCAGGTGTTAACTAATTCGTTTTCCTTTATATGCTTGGTTACGTAAGCTATAATGAACCAAAATTTCATTAATGGAAATCCCTCTTGATCTAATTAAATGTCTCTTTATGTAAAATGTTTATATAAAATGTCAAATTATTTGGTTTTATGTTAAGAGTTGTGACCGTTTCTAATATAGCCAGTGAACACTGATCAAACGATTAGTATAAATATAAGGCTTTAACAAATCCAATTTACTCAGACAAAGGAAGTGATGACCTCATCCAGTAGACGTTCCCCATACGAAGACCATTTGTTAGAGCTCTAAAAGTAGGTGGCATCATTTGGATTCTCTCTTGACCAAGCCCAAGATAAGCTTGAATATGTTTAGCTCGAGTGGGACCACCTATGAGAGAAGTGGAAGTTGATATAGATTACCACCTGAGCAATGTTATCAGAGCCACCCCAAGAGTCTGTCACCATTGAACACCTTAATCTTTGGTCTTATGTGGGTGTTATAAGGGGTTATGTAACAAGAACTTATCACTATGTTGATGTACATTATTTTTGTATATTTTAATGAATATACTTCATTTTATTATTGTTACCTTGTAAATAGTTTTTTAAAGTACAAATAGTATTTTTAGTTAATGTTAAACTAAGAAATATATTTTGATGAATTAGTAAATTTTTGAATTAAATAATATTTTAATAAAATGTTATTATTATTATTAAATTAATTTTTATTAAATATAAATTATTTTATAATTTTATGAATGCAATTGTAATTTTTATTAAGGTTTGAAATCCATTTTTGTCAAAACCCATGAATTTTCGATAAATGTCAGTTTTTTTTAAAAGTGAAAATTAATATATTTAGAAAATTATTTATATAAAATGAATATTTTTTCTGGAATCAAGACGTCGAAATTATCCAATGGTGAATTTTTCATAATTTTCTGAGACAATCAAATGTTTTGGTAAAAATTAAATACTGTTTAAATATATAATGTGTTTTATGACAACATAATTACCAATTGGGATGTAATAAAATACTATAAACAATATTTTCGGCCAATATATGTTTTAACATTAAAATAATGTGATTTTGGGTTTGTCTGACTTATTTTACAAAGCATTAATGGACCCTTCAAGACTTATTAAACATCTTGTCTTTTTAAATTGTTTTCCTTGGGAGTGTGACTCACCTCCTCATATGAAACCCCATTATTTTAAGAAGTTAGGACTTTGGAATTATAAAATATTTTTTTCCACTTCCGTTTTCCAAAAACCGTGGGAAAAAACAACGGGCTGTTTTGTGGTTTGGATTAGTTTAATGTGAGGTGTCCCAAACCTAAATAATAAAGAATTCTCCCACCTTTCCTATATAAACCCCCCCAAGATCCCACTACCTCCTCACTCAAAGCCTTTTTAGTTCTTAAAAACTCTTCCCTCCTCTCTCTAGAATCCTCCCAAGGTGCCCTAAGGTCCCATGAATCCTCTCTAAAGCCTCTCTCAAGCCTTTGGAAGCACACTTCCAAGTAAGGGTTTTTCTTCCTTTCTCATTTTTTGTCCAATTTTCTTAATGTTGTTATGCCCTTTTAATTTCAATAATAAATGTTGGGGTAAGGTTTCAAAACTCCCCCATACTTTCCTATTTTTGTTTGAATGATGGGATACCCCTTTCTCTCTCATTAAATGTCTCCCATGTGCACCCGTTACTATGCTGAAATTCTGAAAGGAATTTCTTTCTCCTCTTTTACATTCAAGAAATTCTTTTGTATCATGACTATAAATTCCATTAAAATTGTTGGGTGAAGTATCTATATGACCCCCTTGTTGTACCCCTCTCTCTTGGATTTTAATGATCACAATCACTCTCATCGTGTTCTAACTTGTTTTCAAGTGTTTTGATGCTAGGGAAAAGGTTGCCCAGGAGTTGGCCCAAGAAGGCTGATAGTGGACTCTCTGAGTCCACCGGCCAGCCGGTGGTCTCTGGAAGAAGCATTGCTTTCTGCCAGAGCCACCGGTTTGCCGGTGCTAGCTCACCGGGTAGCCGGTATGGGCACCGGCCAACCGGTTCTTGCCTACCGGCCAGCTGGAGGACCCAGGCAGTAGGCTTGCCCACTGCCTGGTGACACCGGCCAACCGGTGGATGACCACCGGCCAGCCGGTGGAACCCAGACAGAAAGCCTGCTCTGTCTGGACCACCGGCCAGCCGGGAGCTCAGCACCGTCCAGCCGGTGGACCACCGGCCAGCTGGTGAGACACCACCGGCCAGCCGGTGTGCCCAGTCAAACTAGCCGTTGGGCTTTGACCAAACTTGTACTTTTGACCCCCAACGGCTCCGGAAGCCCTCCAACGGCCATATTGAAGTGTTTATGGGTATTTATCCTATAAATAATAAACCATGGATGCCGGGAACACATCCGAAATATATTTTGATGTCTTGACGCTCTAACGACAAATCTCCAAGGCCTCTTGTGATCCATTGCCATCCTTGAAGCTTGAGCTCCCTCTCCATCAGCTGCTCTCACACTTTTGGCGCTCAAGGCTTCCGTGTGTTTGTATTATTTTATTTGTTTAGTTATTCATTGGGTTTGGATTAAAACAAACCTCTCATTTCCATTCTTTCTTTCAATTGGGTTTCTTGCTACAACCATAATAAAAAAGCAAGTTGTACGAAGGTGTTCTAGCCTACCTTAAAACGGCTAGTGGGTTTCTTGATACAACCATAATAAAAAAGAAAGTTGTACGAAGGTGTTCTAGCCTACCTTAAAACGGCTTGTGGGTTTCTTGCTACAACCATTAAAAATCAAGCTGACGTATTAATCTCTCAACAGTTCTTGTTGGGAGCGGAGACGTAGGCTTGGGAATTAAGCCGAACTCCGTTATCAAATTGTGTCTTGCCTTTTTTATTTCCGCTGCATTGATAATTGTTTTAAATTGTTAATTATTTTTGAAAAGGCAATTCACCCCCCTCTTGCCATCCTCTATGACCCAACATTTGGTATCAGAGAAGGCGTTTGTGTAAAACCTTAACGGGTTACAAACTTAAGATCCTTAGTGATGGATAATTCCTCGCATGCTCCCGAAGGGTATTCTATGACTCAGGCTCCATTCTTTGATGGAACCGATTACACTTATTGGAAAACTCACCTGATTACTTTTCTTAGAAGCATTGGTTATCCTATCTATAGGATTGTAATGCAAGGCTATACTTTATCTAACAAGGATGAGTCGAAATGGACCCCCGAAGACATTGCCAATTTTGAGCTTGATGGAAAAGCCATGAATGCTCTTCATTGTGGGCTAGACCGTAATGAATTCAATCGTGTTTCTACTTGATCCTCTTCTTATGAAATTTGGAAACTTTTAGAAGTAACTCATGAGGGCACTAACAAAGTCAAAGACACTAGATTAGACATGTATCGCCAAGATTTTGAAAGTTTCACCATGCACCCACACGAATCAATTACTGAAATGTTTACTCATTTTACTGACGTTTTCAATGGAAGAAAATCTCTTGGTGAGGATGTTTCTGCAGAAATGATGGTCAAGAAGATTCTTTGGGTCCTACCAAGCTCATGGGCATCAAAGGTGACCGCAATTCAAGAAGCAAAAGATGTCAAGAAAATGCCGGTTGAAGAGCTCATTGGATCACTCATGACCTACGAGATCACCATGAAGAGGCAATCCGATAAAGAAGGTAAAACATTCAAGGAGAAAAAGAACATTGCTTTCAAAGCAAAGGAAGAAAGCTCCTCCGCTGATAGCGAATCCGAGATTGCTCAACTAGCAAGAAAAATGAGCAAATTCATGAAGAAAAAGAAGAACTTTCGAAGGGCACGAAAGGAAGAGCCCAAAGCGGAGAATGAAGTTACATGCTTTGAATGTGGAAAGAAAGGCCACATCAAACCGGAGTGCTCCATTTTCAAGAAAAGTGTAAAAGAAAAGAAAAACAAGAAGGCTTTCAAAGCATCCACATGGAGTGCAAGTGATGACTCCATGTCTTCAAGCGACTCAAGCGATGAAGGTGAACAATGCCTAATGGCATTTGATGAGGTATATTCTTCCGACTCCTCTTCCTCATCTTCCTCTTCCTCATCTTCCTCTTTCAATAATGACATGTCCTATGAAGATCTCCAAAATGCGAGAGATCAATTAGAGGAAGGTTTTCACGAACTTACCTCTAAATTTATGGCTTTGAAAAAGAAAAAGAAAATTCTCATTTCTGAAAAAGAACAACTTCTCAAAAAGAATGAGGAACTTACCCTTAAGATACAAGATATTACAAATGTTGATTCTTTGAATTCAACCATTAAATATCTAAGGGAGTCTCTTGCCAAGTTCACCCAAGGTGAACAAAATTTGACCAAATTACTAGGTTCTCAGCGTTCGGCTAGAACAACACATGGACTTGGCTTTAACAAACAAGCCACTTCTTCTAGAGCACCCACTACTTTTGTAAGGGGGAGCTCTCAATATAAATTTTGTAAATATTGTAAAAATACCGGGCACATGATTTATGAATGTGATTGTAAAAATTCAAGGTATGGAAGCCCCAAAACCATTACCTACTCGAATGAGTATTTTAAATGGAAACCCTCTAGAAAAATATGGGTTCAAGTCTCTTTTAGCTAATCTTTCCGGACCCAAACTTATATGGGTACCAAAGTCTATTCTCTCTTGATTTTGTAGGATAAACACCAAAGAAGTAGGACTTCGAAAGGCTCGTGGTATCTCGACAGCGGATGCTCGAGGCACATGTGTGGCGATCCCTCCGAGTTCAACTCCCTTGAAGAATTCGATGGAGGATACGTCACCTTCGGTGACAATTCAAAAAGCAAGATCGTCAGAATAAGTACCATTGGATTTGGTAGCACCTCTTTAATTAAAGATGTTTTATTTGTTAAAGGTTTAAAACATAATCTAATTAGCATTAGTCAACTTTGTGATAGTGGTTTTTCGGTGAATTTTCAAAATGATTTATGCAATGTGTTTGATTTTCAAAACAAATTGATATTTTCTGCTTCCCGTTTTCAAAATGTTTACATTATTGATTTAAAGTTTTTAGCTAGCCAAAATGTTAAATGTTTAAGTGCTCTTGACAATTAGTCTTGGCTTTGGCATAGAAGGTTGGGGCATTGTAGCTCTCATTCACTTCTAAAGCTTAATAAGAACAAGCTCATCCGTGACCTTCCTAAACTTAAGTTTAAGAAAAATTTGATTTGTGAGCCAAGCCAACTTGGAAAGCAACACAAGTCTTCTTTCAAATCTAAGAAGGAAGTGTCCACTTCAAAATCTCTTGAGCTCCTACATCTTGATCTTTTTGGTCCTACCCCTGTAGCAAGTCTAGGTGGAAAATCCTATACCTTTGTCCTAGTAGATGACTTTTCTCGTTTCACTTGGGTTTTCTTTTTAGCTCATAAAAATGATGCTTTTAGAACCTTTTTGAAATTCTATAGGAAAGTAGAAAACGAAAAAGGATATAAAATTATATCACTCCGTAGTGACCATGGAGGTGAATTCGAGAACAAATAATTTGATGAATTGTGTTCCTCTCAAGGATACAATCACACATTCTCTGCCCCTAGGACTCCACAACAAAATGGAGTGGTTGAAAGGAGAAACCGAACTGTCCAAGAAATTGCTCGAACCCTCCTTAGTGAATTCAACCTCCCTCAATTTTTCTGGGCCGAGGCAGTTAACACTGCTTGTTATACTATCAATAGAGTCCTTGTAAGACCCCTTCTTAAGAAAACCCCCTATAAACTTTGGAAAGGCAAATTTCCCAAAGTTGGTTATTTTAAAGTGTTTGGTTGTAAATGATTTATCCTTAACACAAAAGATAACCTTGGAAAATTTGATGTCAAATCCGATGAAGGTATTTTTCTTGGATACTCCAACTCAAGAAAATCCTATCGTGTCTTCAACAAACGTTCAAAAACCATCGAAGAATCATCTCATGTCAAGTTTGATGAAAATCTTCCAAAACCCCATCCGGTCATTGAAGATGTTGAAGATAAGCTTGATAAACTTGAATTAAATGATTCCTCTTCTCCTCTCAAGGAGGATGATGATCATGAACCTTCTTCACCTTCTTTGCCTTCCACCTTGCCTAAGGTTTGGAAACCTTCTAGAGACCATCCATTAGAAAATGTTATAGGTGATCTTCAAGCCGATACTCAAACTAGAAGATCAATTCTCAACGAGGTTGAACATCAAGCCTTCATTTCTAACCTAGAGCCTCAAACCATTAATGATGCCATTAATGATGAGAATTGGGTTCTTGCAATGCAAGATGAACTAAATAAATTCTCTAGAAATGATGTTTGGACTCTTGTTGAAAGACCCAATGATCATCCAATTATTGGCACTAAATGGGTTTTTAGGAACAAACTTGATGATCAAGGAAATATAACCTGGAACAAGGCTCCCCTAGTAGCTAAGGGCTATAATCAAGAAGAAGGAATTGATTATGGTGAAACCTTTGCGCCTGTTGCTAGATTGGAATCCATTAGGATCTTGTTGGCTTTTGCCGCCCACTTAAATTTAAAACTTTTTAAAATGGATGTTAAAAGCACCTTTTTAAATGGTTTTATTTCAGAAAAAATCTTTGTTGAACAACCTCCCGGTTTTGAAGATCCAAAATTTCCAAATCATGTTTTTAAATTAACCAAGGCTCTATATGGCTTAAAGCAAGCCCCTCGGGCTTGGTATGAGCGGTTAACAAAATTCCTTTTAGAAAATGATTTTAAAATGGGTCAAGATGATTGTACCCTCTTTTTAAAACACACTTCAAAAGATCTTTTAATCGTCCAAATCTACGTCGATGACGTTATCTTTGGTTCTACCAAAGAATCACTTTGTACTGATTTTTCAGATTTAATGAGAAAAGAATTTGAAATGAGCTTTATGGGGGAATTGAAATTTTTTCTCAGTTTTCAAATCTTTCAAAATTCAAAAGGTATTTTTCTAAGCCAAGGAAAATACACAAACGAGCTCTTAAGTCGTTTTGGTATGGATCAAGTAAAGGAAATTAGTACCCCCATGAGTACTTCCTGTAAGCTTACGTTAGATGAAGTCGGGAAACCGGTTGATAACAAGCTTTATAGGAGTATGATCGGGAGTCTACTTTACCTAACTGTGACCCGTCCTGACATCATGTTCAGTGTTTTCCTTTGTGCTCGTTTTCAAGCCAATCCCAAAGAATCTCATTTTAAATCGGTCAAAAGGATTTTTAGGTATTTAAGAGGATCCAAAAACATTGGCTTATTTTATCTTTATAATACTTCTTTCGAACTTTCTTCATATTCGGATGCTGATTTTGGCGGATGTCAATTAGATCGAAAGAGTACTAGTGGAACCTGTCATCTGCTAGGCAAGTCCATTGTATCGTGGAGTAGCAAGAAGAAAAACTGTGTTTCTCTTTCTACTGCCGAGGCCGAGTACGTAGCCGCTGGGAATTGTTGTGCCCAAATTATTTGGACGCAGCACACTCTCTTGGATTATGGCCTTTCCTACGATCATGTCCCTATTCGGCGTGACAACACTAGTGCCATTAGTATTTCTTAAAATCCAATACAACACTCTAGAACAAAGCATATAGACTTAAGGAATCATTTCCTTCGTGACCATTTTCAAAAAGGGGATATCACTTTGGACTTCATTTCTACTGATTTCCAATTAGCTGATATTTTTACCAAACCTCTCCCGGTTGAACGTTTTGATTTTATTAAGGGGGAGTTAGGAATGATTCGTCAATGAGCACTATTAAATATTTAACTCTTTTATTTAAATTCTATTTTTTTGTTTATCTAATTTATTCTCATTTTTTTTCTTTTTCCCTCCTATTTTGATAATCCCAAAGGGGGAGAAATTTCTCTGTTTACTAGTTTCATATTTCAATTGATTAAAGTGTTTTTTTTAAAAGTTCAATTTTTTTTAACACCGGTAAGTTATTGATTTTGTTCCTTTTTAAAAAATGACCTATGGTTACAATTTCAAAATGACTCATTCTCTTTAGATTAAGATCATTTTCAATACATGGTACATCTCTTCAATTTATTTTTTTCTTGAAATGATCTCTAATATATTTTCATGTCCAAAATTGTTTATTTAAGTTTTCAATTGGCATATCCCTTTTAAAGATTTCTCTTTTGTGATTGTGATCATCAAAATAGGGGGATATTTTTGTACCCCTCTCTCTTGGATTTTAATGATCACAATCACTCTCATCGTGTTCTAACTTGTTTTCAAGTGTTTTGATGCTAGGGAAAAGGTTGCCCAGGAGTTGGCCCAAGAAGGCTGATAGTGGACTCTCTGAGTCCACCGGCCAACCGGTGGATTCCCACCGGCCAGCCGGTGGTCTCTGGCAGAAGCATTGCTTTCTTCCAGAGCCACCGGTCAGCCGATTCTAGCTCACCGGGCAGCCGGTATGGGCACCGGCCAACCGGTTCTTGCCTACCGGCCAGCCGGAGGACCCAGGCAGTAGGCTTGCCCACTGCCTGGTGACACCGGCCAACCGGTGGATGACCACCGGCCAGCCGGTGGAACCCAGACAGAAAGCCTGCTCTGTCTGGACCACCGGCCAGCCGGGAGCTCAGCACCGTCCAGCCGGTGGACCACCGTCCAGCTGGTGAGACACCACCGGCCAGCCGGTGTGCCCAGTCAAACTAGCCGTTGGGCTTTGACCAGACTTGTACTTTTGACCCCCAACGGCTCCGGAATCCCTCCAACGGCCATATTGAAGTGTTTATGGGTATTTCTCCTATAAATAAGAAACCATGGATGCTGGGAACACATCCGAAATATATTTTGATGTCTTGACGCTCTAACGACAAATCTCCAAGGCCTCTTGTGATCCATTTCCATCCTTGAAGCTTGAGCTCCCTCTCCATCAGCTGCTCTCACACTTTTGGCGCTCAAGGCTTCCGTGTGTTTGTATTATTTTATTTGTTTAGTTCTTCATTGGGTTTGGATTAAAACAAACCTCTCATTTCCATTCTTTCTTTCAATTGGGTTTCTTGCTACAACCATAATAAAAAAGCAAGCTGTACGAAGGTGTTCTAGCCTACCTTAAAACGGCTAGTGGGTTTCTTGCTACAACCATAATAAAAAAGAAAGCTGTACGAAGGTGTTCTAGCCTACCTTAAAACGTCTAGTGGGTTTCTTGCTACAACCATTAAAAAGCAAGTTGACGTATTAATCTCTCAACGGTTTTTGTTGGGAGCGGAGACGTAGGCTTGGGAATTAAGCCGAACTCCGTTATCAAATTGTGTCTTGCCTTTTTTATTTCCGCTACATTGATAATTGTTTTAAATTGTTAATTATTTTTGAAAAGGAAATTCACCCCCCTCTTTCCATCCTCTACGACCCAACATTCCCCCTTACATTCAATTTCATGTAAATATTATTAGAAACCCCTTTCTCTCTCATCAACCATTTTTATGAATTCTTACGTCACACTATTACGCTGCCGAAATTGCACCGATTTTCCAAGCCAATGTCATTGTGTAGTGAATACCATGCCCATTTCTCTATAATTCACCTTTATGCACATTTAATTTTTGATTATAAAGTTTCATGTATTAATTCCACATTCCTTTATCATGGAATAAATTATTATGTTTTATGAATCCATGTTATATAATCCATGTGGCACACTTATGCATGAAATGAAATGTTTAAGAAGGGTGCGCCTTTATAGCGCTCCAATGCATTAGGTAAAGCATAATATCATGATAAATCATGTGAAATGGGTGTTTAATCATGCTAATTCAAGTGCAATGAGGTTTTACTTGTTCTTTATGTGCAATGAGGATTTTCTCATGCTTCGTGTTCAATGATACTTGGCTCATGCTAATTCCATGTTAAGTGTTGTTGCCACATTTCCATGTTATGATTATCATTATTTATCATTCATTTATGTTTATACTTCTATTATGCTCTATTGATATTCCTATTGTCTAACATGTATTGTATTACTCATGTTATTCCATGATTATTCCCTTACTAGGCTTTATAGCTCACCCTTTTCTTATGCATATACTCAGGTTATCCCATGAAATGCTAAGTACGAGGGAATGTAGTGGTCATGTAAAGGAAGTTTTCAATAAAGATGTTGTATTTCATGTTTGAAGTTGTTATGTAATGATCCTAAGCTCCAAATTCACTAGACCTCTCAATCTTCTATGTTTTATCAAGTGATGTTTATGTAAAAAATTATGTCTAATTGTGTAATAAAAGATCAGGGTTGTCATAGTTGATATCAGAGGATAGGTTTAGTTATTTTCAGAATTAGGATTAGAAAACCCTAGTGAATCCTTAGAGACAAGACTAAGTATAATAAAAACATCCCTAAGTTTTGGTGAGTATTGAGTAAGTGGTTTATCAAGAAAATACATCCCTGTCTGGATACAAGTAGGTAGAGGTGGATCTGGAATAGATGTATCCTAGGGGTAAAAACTGAAAACACCAATTTGAGCTAGACTCAAACAGGAACTAGTGCATGACAACGGGTCTTGATGCACTCTTTGTTAGGACACTCCTGGGGGATACACTTTGTTATATTCACAATCTTAGTATGAACCATTATTAAGGTATAAAACAATTCCCTAAGAATATATGTTAGAAAGTAGATCATGGATAACATATACTGAAGCTAATAGATTCTTATGTTAAGGAAATAAGAGTTATTTATAAGTCATCAGTTTTGTCCTTGTATTACCCTTTATGTGTTACCCCTAACTTTCCTTTTTTTCCAGCCAATGGCCGGTAATAGGAGGAATCAGGTTAAGAATCGATGTGAAGATCAATGTGATGACTGTACTAATGAGATGCCCAATCCAATGGGAGACGAAATTGTAAACTTTGTCATGCTTCTCTCTCAGATAACTCATGCTTTGAATAGAAACTTGGGTCAAGAGGAATGTTCAACCCCCGTTAAGAAAGAAAAAGTCACTATCGAGAGCTTCATGAGACAAAGGCCTCCTGCTTTTAATGGATCATCCGATACCTCAATCGCTGAATAATGGATCAAATCCACTGAAAATATCTTCTCCATCATTCAATGTCATGAACAAGAGAAAGTTCTCCTAGCTGATTATCATATAGAGGGTAAAGCTAATCAGTGGTGGATGTTGATAAAAAATACGAAGCCTAAGGATGAGATCGAGACGTTGGAATGAAAGGATTTTCAGAAGATGTTTTTTGTTAAATATTTTCAACGCACCCTTAGGCTTAAGATGGAAATGGACTTTATTGACCTCAAGCAAAAAGATGACGAATATGTTGGAGCGTATGAGGAAAAATTCACAAGTCTTGCACGATACGCTTCCAGATTTTTTGTTACCCCCGAATGCAATGTTGACTGCTTCTTTGGTGGGATGAAACCTAGCCTGCGAAAAGCACGACAGTCCGTAACTTCGACAACTATGAGGATATTGTTCGATGTGCCCTCAAGGTCGAAATGGAGATCGTATAATATCAGGGGTATCATGGGGATAAGAAGCGTAAGTTGGACTTCAATGATGGTGGTCCGACGGATAAATCCAATGGTGCTAAGAAGATCCATCACCCCACTTTCCAAAGGTGAGAAAAGAAGCACCCTAGAAATTTCCTGACGGGGATGAGGGAATGCTTTAGGTGTGGAAGAGAAGGGAATCTGGATGTTAACTTCCAACAAGAAAAACCCGCGGCTGCAATAGAGGAGAGGAACTCTCTGTTTGAACCTTAACACATGGTTCATTGCTATAACTGCAAATAACTAGGGCATCTTGCAAATCAGTTCCCTAAGCCAAGGGTTTTTGGAGGCAACCAATAACCTCCAAGGCAGTAAGGGTGAGATTTTTCCATCACTACTGCCGAAGTGAACCCCGAAAATGAAGTGGTGATAGGTACGCTAGTTATTCATTCAAGAATAGCGAACATAATTTTTGTTTCAGTTTCTACATATTCTTTTATATCTTGAAAGTTTAGTAGAACAATCCCAGCACCACCACAAATCATGGAAGTGAATATGTCGGTGAGTATGAGAAATGGGGCAATCATTGCATCCCTTGAATATAACTCCTCCCCTGTCATAATCTGTGGATTGAAATTCTCAGAAAACCTCTTCATACTCCCTTTGGTGTAATTTTATGCAATTATTGGCATGGATTGACTTTCCTTATATAGAGCCAACATAAATTTCCGTGAGAGGGGAATCACTCTCCATGTAGAGAATCGATCCCCAATTCTTTACAAGTGCAAGGAGGGAGATGAATCTTCTTTAGATCCATCATCTCAAGAGTGGATATTAATACCCTATGAGCACACATATCTATCTTCGATTATTGAGTCTAAGGAGGCAAACATCCTAGAAGATGTTCCTATCATGAGGGAATTCGCTAAAGTGTTTCCTGAGGAATTTCCTGGTCTTCCTCCTAGAAGAGATATTGAATTCTCAATTGATCTTATACCTGGGGAATTTCCAATATCCAAGAATCCATATAGAATGGTTGTTGTGGAGATTGAGGAGCTAAAGAAACAACTACAGGAGAATCTGGATAAAGGGTTTATACGCCCGAGTGCTTCACCACGGGGTGCACCAGTCCTCTTCATCAAGAAGAAAGATGGGTCAATGCGCCTTTGCATCGATTATCGTGAGCATAAAAAAATCACGATAATGAATGAAGGCCTTCGGGCCATTGGAGGTGGAGCACAATACTTCTCCAAGGTGGATTTGTGATCGAGATATTATCAAGTATGGGTGAAGAAGGAAGATATCCCCAAGACTGCTTTTTCGTACAAGATACAGGCACTATGAATTCATAGTAATGCCTTTCAGACTCACTAATTCTCCAGAAATCTTCATGGACTTGATGAATAGAGTCTTTAGAGATTACCTTGACAAATGTTTGGTAGTCTTTATAAATGATATTCTGATATACTCTAAAACCAAGGAGGATCATGAGGATTATCTAAGAACTGTACTAGAGACCTTGCAGAAGGAGAAGCTCTATGAAAAGTACATCAAGTGTGTGTTCTGGTTGAAGGAGGTCTCATTCTTGGGACATATCATCACAAGCAATGGGATATCTATGGATCCCTCCAAAACAGATGCAATTGACTTATGGTGGAGGCCAACATCAGTAATGGATATCTGTAGCTTCTTGGGGTTTGCTGGATATTATCGACGATTTCTGAGAAATTTCTCATGATTGTATAACCCTCTTTCCAAGATAACTCATAAGGGAGTAAAGTTTTATTGGAGTGATTAATGTGAAGAAATATTCAAGGAGTTGAGAAGGAGGCTTATCACTACGCCCGTGCTCACTTTACCCACAAGTGGAGAACTTTTTGTGGTATTCAGTGATGCTTCGAAGAAGGGCCTGGGATGTGTGTTGATGAAAAATGACAAAGTCATTGTCTATGCTTCAATGAAATTGAAATTTCATGAATAAAACTATCCAACACATGACCTCAAGTTGGCTGCTATGATCGTCGCTTTGAAAATTTGGCGGCATTATCTATTTGGGGAGAAGTGTGAAATATATACGGACCACAAAATCCTCAAGTATATATTCACACAGAAAGAGTTGAACATGCACCAATGAAGATGATTAGATCTGACCAAAGACTATGACTGATCAATCCATTACCACCTTGGGAAAGCGAACAAGGTGGCAGATGCCCTAAGTAGAAAGGACCCATCGATTCTATCATTAATGAGAATTGAAAAGGATCCAATCTTCTTATATTTGATGAATATGGACATGAGAATCATAAAAAAGGGAACATCATTAATCATTTCACAAATGATTGCTCAAATATCACTTTTGGAAAGGTTAAAGTGTAACGACCCGAAATTTTGAATAAATACTGTTTCCTAATTTAGTGTGTTATTTTATTTTTCATACTTAACAAAAATGTTTCATTTGATAACATGAGTATAATTAAAATGAGATCATTGGGTTTTGGCTGTTATATGACCATTGGTCAATATGACCGCTGGAAACTAAACGTTTTGATTATTGTCTCTAAATACAAGTAATCTTGGTTAATTAATATAGAAAGAAGATTCGATGGCCTCACCCAGTAGTCTTGGACAGATCGAAGCCCATCTAACAGAACTTGGGAAGGAGGTAGCACCACTGGGCTTTGCTCTGGACCAAACCCAAGCTGAACTTCATCGTGTGAAGCTAGAACGGGATCGCCTTCGCGAGAAGTTCAAACTGATAGAAATTACTACTCGTGCGATGTTGACCGAGCCTCTATCGGATTCTCTCACCTTAGCACACCTTACACTTAGGTCCTATGCTGGTGTGATAAGGGGCTATGTAAGAAGACTGTAACTGCCTTGTATAATCCTTTGTTTTAAATAAAAATTGGGATTTCTTCTTATGATGATGTTTATGACTTTTCAAATGTCCAGATAAATATTGTATGCATATTTTTGGTGAATTTTAGAGAAAGGATATTTTAAAAAAATGTTTATGTAAACCTTAAATAATTAAAAATGTGTAATGATTTTCGAAAAATGGTCTTCTACAATTATGTTCAGTACAAAATTTAGAGTCTAATAAGATCAACATAATTTTTTATGAATAGTAAATTATGAATAGTGATTTTACGCTTAGGATTAGTAATGTGACCAAATGGATTGGTAATCTCACTTAAAGAAAGTTTTAATATAATTTAGACACCTTGATAAAGTAATGAGATTCAATAAAATGGGTAAATAACGGTTTCATAAATTATTAGTCAAGTATTAGTTTTTTTGGGTGAATAGTGTTTTTTAATTAAAAATTTAATTAAAAATAATTAGAAAATTATTTTTATAAAATGGACTTTATTTTTGAACTCAGATCATCGATATTATGTTATGGTAATTTTTGGGGATTTTTCTGAAAAAAATGAATTCTTGATGAATAGTGTTTTTATTTAAAAAATAAATTAAAAATATTTATAAAAATATTTTTTTTAAAATGGAGTTCATAAATTTAATTAGAGAATTGATATTTGGTTAAGGTGAAATTTTGGGATTTTTTTGAGAAAGATGAATTTTTTAGTGAATAGTAAAAATGCAGTTTTAGGGTTTCGGTATGTTTAATGACATCATAACTGTGTCATGATGATGTCATGAGATATTTTAAGGGTTTTCCGGCCAAAGGTGATGAATTATTATATTGGGGGCCCCATGTGGCCTAACTCCATGGTAAATACGATGGGAGAGCACATGGTTTTGAGAAAAGCACTTCTGAGGTGTCCCTTGGCCATTAATGCCTTGTCCCCTCACTTTCTCTATAAATACCCACCCTTTCCTCCTTTAGTTTTCACTCCCAAATCTCCCCCAATGAAGTTCTGGTCTCCTTACCTCCCAAGTAGTCCTCCCAAGGTGCCCCCAAGCCCTCAAGGTCCAAACCTTTGAGTTTTAAGAGTTACGTTTTAAGGTAAGGGATCCGACCTCTCTCTTTCTTTTCAAGTAATCTATTTTTTGTCATTTCTTTTATACTCCATGTTCTTATGTTGAAGGGTGTTCTTATATATTCATATTAATTCCATTTTAATGTTCACATGAGGAGAGACCACCTCTTTCTCTCATCAATTCGTTTTAAGAATGTTTAAGTGACGCCGTTAGACTGCCGAATTTTCAAGGGGATTCTTTCACCCTTCTCATTCTTTTCAAAATTCTACTTTCATGTCAAGTCTTTCAAGTTATTTTTTATTATGTTGGGGTATGATCTCTATATCTATCATACTGAACTCTTATTTTCACATTATGAGAGACCCTATTTGATCTTTTCAAATCATTTTTGTTGAAGTTTAAGTAACGCCGTTAGGCTGCCGAACTTTCATAAGAGAAATCTAATTTTTGTCTTCCTTCCATGTTATTCATTTGAAATGGAATTTCCTTAAAATTTCATTACCATGTTCATATATCCTTCTTATTTTGTCCCTCTACTGTTTTATGGGTCATTTATGAATGTTTGACCCATGTCCCCTCTCTTTTCAATGTTTTCTAAAAACCTGAAACATAGCCGTTTTGCTGCAGAATTTTCGTCTCAAAATGCCTCTATCTTTTCTCAAAATTATTTTATGTTATAAATTGAATACTCAAAGCTCTAATTTCTACAAGGGTATTCAAATATATATCAAAATTTTCTATTTTAAATTCTGGGATTTACATACATGAGACCCGCTCTCCCCTTCCGTGGGTTCAAAGTGACGTAAAGATCATGTCTTTAAAGCAGTTTTTTAAACGTTATGATTATGAAATGAAACCCATTTATTTTATGCTATATGGGTTATTTATGAAATTTTTGATGATGATATATGTGTCTCACATGATAGTAAAGGCAAATTTAAGGGTGCGCCCTGATACCGCTCCAATGCATTGGGTAATGATGTAACCACTAGAGATTACAATTTTCACGATATCTTGGTGAATAACCTTGGTAATTTTCAAATGACACCTTGGGGATGGACCTTGGTGATATGTTCATGATTGTCTATGTTAAATGATGTAGCCACATATTCAAGTTATGAAAAATGTTATTTTTATTATGAAATTTCTCATGATTTCTTTCTCATGCCTTAAAGTTCTTTTCATGACCTTATTGAAGTATCTCAAGTTCACATGTAAAAAGTATCTCTTGTTTCCCTTACTGGGCCTTCTGCTCACCCTTTCTTTTGATGTATGTCCCCAGGTTATGAGATGCAGTAATGAAACTAGGATGAACATAAGGAGAAGCCTTTCAAGTGTTTAAGAAGAATGTTTTTTTTGTTTCATGTATTAAGTTCCCGGTTTCCAAGACACTAAACCTTAAAGATCCTCAGTTTTGTATAATGTAATGAAAGTTTATGTGATAAAAAGGTGGGATGCTATATAAATGATGCTCAAAAGGATGATGTGGGAATTCAGAAAAAAGTTGAAGCTATCGAAAAAGGTAAATCCTTGGAGTTTAATGTAAATTAATAAGGAATTGTGAGATTTCATAAAAGACTATGTGTTCCATCAAGTCCGAAGCTAAAGAAGGAACTTTTGGATGATGCACGTAGTTCAAATTTATCTATTCACCCAGGAAACACAAAGATGTATTGAGATCTCCGAGAGTATTATTGGTGGGATAATATGAAGAAGGAGATTGCTGAATATACATCAAGGTTCCTAGTGTGTCAGCAAGTTAAGGAAAAGTGGCAGAAGTCTAAGGGGATGATGCAACCATTTCCTATACCAGAATGAAAATGGGAGAACATCACCATGGACTTTGTCATCGGACATCCGAATACATCCAAAGGCAACAATGCAATCTGGGTTATTATGGATCATCTTACAAAGGCTGCACACTTCATTTCTATTTGGGAGGATTTCTCATTGGATCAACTCGAACATATATATATCAGGGAAGTGGTAAGGCTGCATGGAGTACCACTATATATTGTGTCCGATCGAGATCCAAGATTCACCTCTACGTTTTGGAAGTGTCTTCAACATGCTCTTAATACTGAACTGAACTTCAATACAACCTATCATCCTCAAACTGATGGTCAATCTGAGTGGACTATCCAAACAATTGAGGAAATGTTGAGAGCGTGCTCAATTGACTTTAAAAGAGGATGGGATCAACATCTTCATATGGTTGAGTTCTCTTATAATAATAGTTTCCACTCAATCATCCAAATGGCACCATATGAAAACCTTTTTGGGAAAAGGTGCAGAACACCAGCGTGTTGGGATGAGGTTGGTGAGCATAAGATGCTTGGACTAGAAATGGTCGAAAAAATTGTAGAGAAGGTGAAAACCATTCAGCAGCATATCAAGGTAGCCCAGATTCGATAGAAGAGTTATGCAAATAACTGTTGATGATACCTTGAGTTTAAAGTTAGAGACATGGTATTTCTAGGCATATCTCCATGGAAGAAGGTAATGAGGTTTGGAAAGAAAGGGAAGTTAAGTTCAAGGTACATCGGCCCCATATAGATTATTAATCATGTCAGGCCTGTGGCCTATCGACAATCACTTCCACCTACCACAGACAAAGTGCACGATGTCTTTCATATATCCATCTTAAGTAAGTACATAGCAGACCCCTCACATGTACTCTCTTCAGAAGTGGTACAGTTAGAGGATAATATTTCTTATGATGAGCAATCAGTGAAGATATTATATCATAGAGAAACATTTCTATGAAATAAGAAAATGCCCCTCGTCAAGGTGTTATTGAGAAACCAAAAGTTTGAAGAAGCGACGTGGGAATCAGAGGAAATGATGAAGCTAAGTTACCCACATCTGTTTTAGTGTGGGAAAAGAAAATTTCGAGGGTGAAATTTTTAAAGGGGGGAAGATTATAACGACCCAAAATTTCATTAATGGAAATACCTCTCGATCTAATTAAATGTATCTTTTTGTAAAATGTTTATATAAAATGTCATATTCTTTGGTTTTATGTTAATAATTGTGACCGTTGCTAATATATCCGCTGAACAGTGATAACATGATTAGTATAAATATAAGTCTTTAACAAATCCAATTTACTCAGACAAAGGAAGCGATGGCCTCATCCAGTAGACGTGACCCATATGAAGCCCATTTGTCAGAGCTCGGAAAGGAGGTGGCGTCATTGGGATTTTCTCTTGGCCAAGCCCAAGATGATCTTGAATATGTTAAGCTCGAGCGGGACCTCCTACGAGAGAAGTGGAAGTTGATAGAGATTACCACCTAAGTAATGTTATCCGAGCCACCCCAAGAGTCTGTCACCATCTCACACCTTACTCTTCGGTCTTATGCGAGTGTTATAAGTGGTTATGTAACATGACCTTATCACTATGTTTATGTACATTATTTTTGTATATAATAATTATTACACTTCATTTTGTTATTGTTACCTTGTAAATATTTTTTTAAAACACAAATAGTATTTTTAGTTAATGTTCAATTAAGAAATATATTTTGATGAATTAATGGATTTTTGAATTAAATAATATTTTAATAAAATATTATTATTATTATTAAATTAATTTTTATTAAATATAAATGATTTTATAATTTTAAGAATGCAATTGTAATTTTTATTAAGGTTTGAAAGCCATTTTTGTCAAAACCCATTATTTTCGATAAATGTCAGTTTTTATTTTAATAGTGAAAATTAACATATTTAGAAAATTATTTAGATAAAATGAATATTATTTATGGAATCAAGATGTCTAAATTATCCAACAGTGAATTTTTCATAATTTTCTGAGAGAGTCAAAGTTTTGGGTAAAAATTAAATACCGTTTAAATATATAATGTGTTTTATGAAATCATAATGACCCAATAGTGATGTAATAAAATATTATAAACATTATTTTTGGAAAATATATGTTTTACCATTAAAATAATGTGATTTTGGGTTTGTTTGACTTATTTTACAAAGCATTATTGGACCCTTAAAGACTTATTAAACATCTTGTCTTTTTAAATTTTTTTCCTTGGGAGTGTGACTCACCTCCACATAAACAACCCCATTATTTTATGAAGTTCGGACTTTGGCATTATAAAATATTATTTTCCACTTCCATTTTCTAGAAACCATGGGCAAAAACCATGGTATGATTTTTGGATTGGATTAGTTTAATGTGAGGTGTCCCAAACCTTAATAATAAAGAATTCCCTCACATTTCCTATATAAACCCACCCAATCTTCCACTTCCTCCTCACTCAAATCCTCTGGAGTTCGTCCAAACTCTGCACTCCTCTCTCTATAATCCCTCCAAGGTGACCCAAGCTCCCAAGAATCCTCTCTGAAGCCTCTCTGAATCCTTTGGAAGCACACTTCCAAGTAAGGGTTTTTCTTCCTTTCTCATTTTTTATCCAATTTTCTTAATGTTGTTATCCCTTTTTAATTTCAATTTTAAATATTGGGGTATGGTTTGACACCTCCCCCATACTTCCCTATTTGTGTTTTAATGATGGTATACCCCTTTATCTCTCATTAAATTCCTCCCATGTACACCCATTACTATGCTGAAATTCTGAAATGAATTTCTCACTCCTCTTTTACTTTCAAGCAGTTTTTTTGTATCATTACTCTAAATTCCATTACAATTGTCGGGAGATGTATATATATGACCCCCTTACTTTACATTTCATTTAAATATGATGATACAACCCTTTATCTCTCATCAAACATTTTTATGAATTCTTACGTGACGCCGTTACGCTGCTGAAATTGCACCGATTTTCCAAGCCAATGTCATTGTGTAGTGAATACCATGACCATTTCTCTATCAAGGGTATTCAACTTTATGCACATTTAATTATTGATTATAAATTTTCATGTATTAATTACACATTATTTTATCATGGAATAAATGATTATGTTTTATGAATCCATGTTATATGATCGATGTGGAACACTTGTGCATGAAATGAAATGTTTAAGAAGGGTGTGCCCTTATAGAGCTCCAATGCATCAGGTAAAGTATAGTATCATGATACATCATGTGAAATGGGTGTTTAATCATGATAATTTAAGTGCAATGAGGTTTTAATCATGATTTATGTGCAATGAGGTTTTACTCATGCTCCATGTGCAATGAGCCTTAGCTCATGCTAATTCCATGTTAAGTGTTGTTACCACATTTCCATGTTATGATTATCATTATTTATCATGCCTTTATGTTTATTCTTCTCTTGTGCTCTATTGATATTCCTATTTTCTAACATGTATTGTATTCCTCATGTTATTCCATGATTATTCCCTTATTGAGCTTTATAGCTTACCCTTTTCTTATGCATGTCCTCAGGTTATCCATGCAATGCTAAGTATGAGGGAATGTAGTGGTAATGTAAAAGTAGTTTTCAATAAAGATGTTGTATTTCGTGTTTTAAGTTGTTATGTAATGATCTTAATCCCCAAAGACACTAGACCTCTCGATCTTCTGTGTTGTATCAAGTGATGTTTATGTAATAAATTATGTTTAATTGTGTAATAAAAGATCAGGGTTGTCATATAAGCCATGTTTGTTATGGATAGGATGTATTTGATTCATATAAAGAATGATATTATTTTTATAAAAATTATTTTTAGTCATCAAATGAAAATTATTCTTGAATGGTTACGATGGCGAAATGAATCTCATCGCATTCGTGGAGATGCTAATCCATACGTACGCATGAGCGACAAATTATTTATATTGATGGAGATATCGTATGTAATTGGATGGTATATCATATATACAAAATAATTAACATGTTATATTTATTATTTACATTAGTTATAATCATTATTATACCCATCCAAATAATGAAGTGTTTGAATAACAAACTGCACCACGACGTGGAGATGGTAAGCCGTACGCACGCACGTATGGTGACTTTGTCATTTATAGTATGGGTAGAATAACAAATTTGGTTGTAATATATTTATAATAACATAAAATTATGTATAAGTTACTTGATTTATTATTTTGGTATGGAAACAACAAAGAAAGAGGAAGTGGAAGAAGAAAAGAACTTGAAAGAGGTGATGAAATATTTACCTCTTCTTTGGGTTTTTCCTTTTGATTTGATCAAAGGGGCTCCTTAGGTACGCTATATGACCAAAGGAAGGCCTCTAGGATGAAGGAAGGAATGTTGGGATGATATTTGGGATTAGGTTGGCTGAGCCAAATGGATTTGGAGGTGTGATTTTTAGAAAAGGGGAAGTGCCCTTTTATAAGAGAGGTGAGGATCACTTTAGGAAAAGCTTGAAATATTATTTTATAATAAAATCATTTTAGGTTTATAATGGCTCAAAAATGATTTATCTAAAGTACAAGGTGGGGATGGGTCGAAAAAATCTCAACCAATAGGTTTTAGATAGGTTTAGGTCACCATATTGACCTTATCTTTTAGATTTAACTCTTTGTTAAATAGTTTGACATTTACCTTGTCTCTTTTTATTTTTATATTATATTTTTAATAAAATTACTATAAACTACCAAGAGAACCCCAAGTGGTTAATTATTAATATATATAACCTTATCTAAGTCCTTTGGCGGAACCTAATATTTTTAGGAATATTATATCAATTAATAATATTGTATTTGTTTTAAAAACTTAATTATGTCAATTTTGACACTATTTAGTATTTGGTTTTTTTGAAAGCCATAAAAACATTTTCACTTATTAAATTTATTTAACCAACCCTAAATTGTGATATTAACCTATAAAATTAGTGTAATTCATCATGTGTCTGAGTTTACATTTATTTTAATATTTATAATATCAATTATTTTAATCTTTCATTAATAAGGTAGGTATTGCATCATCATTGTGTCATAAATAAATTAAATTATTTAATTTCTAAAAATTATAAATAAAATACCATTATGTATAAAATCTTTTTATATTTCTAATGAATATTTATATTCTAATTTATCTTATGTGTAACCCTATATTAAAAATAGAATAGTTATTAAACTTTGAATTTAACTCTTTTAACTCTTCTTTAAATAAAATAATAATAAATGTCCTAATCTAATCCAAGTGGACCAAAGGAGATAATATTTTATCCATAATGATGTTTTTGGTCAAATTAATCTTATACAATAGAATTAATACACGTTTTAGGGTAATTATGATATCATTTTTACCCTTAATTTCCCTATTTACTTTTAACCGTGGTAAATAAAAGTCAAAAGTTACTATTCCCCAAAAATTATTTTCATCTTATTGAACCAAATTTTACTTATTGATATTAACCATGTCTCTCATAGTTTTTAAATTCAACTCACAGAAGCGGAAAAATTAAGTTTTATGCAAATTTTCAACTCCTCCTATGGGGTGGGTAAAAGGCGGTAAAAAGTTCAATAAAATTTTTATATATCTAAACCTATTATAAAATAACTAAAATTAATTTCATTGAACTTCTATATGAATTATTTATCTATTTTTAACTAAAGTAAATTTAAATAAAATAAATAATTATTTAAGTAAAAAGTCAGTTTTAACCAATAACACAGTGTTTTTCACTATTCATCAAAAATTGAAAGTTTTCAGAAAAATACCTAAAATTCACCCTAAGAAAATTTTGATATTATGAATTCAAAAATGAAGTCCATTTTGAAAAATAAATTTATAAAATTTCAAAAAGTGGGTATTACTATTCATAATGGCTAGTTTGATTGGTCGCGGTGTGTTCGAATCTCGAAGTTGCGTACAATGCAAGCTATTGCATTATTCAAAGGGAAACGTACCATGGAAGCTTTGGATATTACATTATCCCCTCATTAAAATAATTTCTTCCCTGAAATTTCTATAATATTACTACATAAAAAGATTCAGGTGTTTCTTCATCATATGTTCATCGGGTTCCCATGTTGCCTCTTCAATCTTATGGTATCTTCATATAAGTTTTACTAGATGAGTCATCTAGTTTCTCAGCACTTGTTCTCTGGTATCAAGAATTTTAACAGGATCTTCACAATAAGACAGACCAGGTTCCAGTTCAATTTCCTCATAGGTGAGTACATGTGTTGGGTCAGACATGTATTTTCTCAACCGTGATACGTGGAACACATTGTGAACTTTGGAGAGACTTGGCGGCATTGCCAAACTGTAAGCTACAACCCCAATTTGTACTAGAATCTCGAAAGTTCCGATGTTCCTAGGACTTAATTTACCCTTCTAACTGAATCGTATTACTACCTTCCATTAAGATACCTTCAAGAAAACATGATCTCTTACCTATAATTCCAAATCCTTCCTTCGGTTATCAGCACAACTCTTCTGCCTACTTTGAGATGCTTTGATGTGGGTTTGGATAATATTCACTTTTTCCATTCTTTCCTCAACAATTTCTGGGCCTATGAGTTTTCTTTCACCAACAACATCCCAACAAGTTGGTGTGCGACATCTCTTTCCATATAACACTTCATATGTTGCTCTCTCAATACTTGAATGGAAGCTATTATAATTGGAAAATTCTACCATAGGTAAATATTGATCCCACATACTTTGAAAGTCAAGTGAGTAAGATCTCAACATGTCTTCTATGGTTTTAATAGTCCGTTCTGATTGTCCATCAGTTTGAGGGTGGTAACCAATGCTCAAACGAAGTTCAGTATCCAGGGATTTCTGAAGACTTTTCCAGAATCTTGATGTAAAATGGGGATCACGATCAGAAACAATCGATAAGGGTACTCCATGAAGTATTACAACTTCATTAATATACAGTCTTGGTAAACGTTCAAGTGGTAAATCTTCTATTATAGCAAGAAAATGTGCCGACTTGTTAAGACAATCAACAATGACCCATATTGCATCATTCCTTCTAGGAGTCTTTGGTAGCCCCATGAAAAAGTCCATTGTAATATCATCCCTTTTCCAATTAGGTATGGGAAGAGGTTGCATGACTCATCTAGGATGTTGTCTTCTAGCTTTCACTTGTTGTAAAACCATACATCTTGACACAAAATCATAAATCTCCCTTTTCATGTTGTCCTACAAAAAATGTTCCTTCAAATCTCTATACGTCTCGGTGCTCCTAGGGTGTATAGAGAAATTGGAGCTATGAGCATCATCCATAAATTCCCTTTTTAGATCACGTATATCGGGAACACAAAGTCTCTTCCCAAATTTCAAAATTCCATCTTCATATATAAAGTCACTCAATCTCCCATCATTTACAGCTTTAATCTTCTTTTGAAACTCCTCATCATTAGTCTGAGAACTTTTTATCCTTTCTAGTAAAGATTGTTTGGAAACCATTTGAAATATTATTGATATTTCACCTTCCGTGGTTATTCCCATATCTATCTTTACTAGATCCATGAAAATATGATCTCTTTCAACTCTCATATTGTTCAAAACTCCATGATCATTTCTGCTCAAAGCATCTGCCACCTTATTTGCCTTCCCTGGGTGGTAGTGTATTGTGAAATCATAATCCTTGAGTAGTTAAAGCCATCTACTTTGCCTCATGTTTAGTTCTTTTTGTGAGAAAATATAATTCAAATTCTTGTGACCAGTATAAATCTAATATAATTCACCATAGAGATAGTGTCTCCATATCTTCAGAGTGAAGATTACAACTTCTATCTCAAGATCATGAGTAGGATAGTTTTGATCATTAATTTTTAGCTGCCGTGATGTATAGGCAATAACTTTATCATTCTATATAAGGACACAACAAAGTCCTTTATTTGAAGCATCACTATAAATAACAAACCCATCATTCCCCAATGGTAGAGTCAAGATAGGATCATTAAATAATATTCTCTTCAGTTCTTCAAAACATTCTTCACACTCTTTTTTCCAAACAAATTTAACCCCTTTACGAGTGAGCTTGGTTAATGGGTTATCCAGTCGGGGAAAATTATGGACAAATGCCGATAATAACCTGCTAAACCAATAAAACTAGGTACCTCAGTTATACTCATTGGTGCTGGCCATTCTTGGATTTCCTGGGTCTTTGAAGGATCAATAGAGATTCCATCTTCAGAGAAAATATGGGGAAGAAAAGAATTCTCCTAAAGCCAGAATTCACACTTTCTAAATTTCCCATATAATTCATTTCTTTTAAGAGTCCTTATGATAATGCGCAAGTGATTTTCACGATCTTCGTAGCTTTTTGGGTATACCAAAATATCATCAATAAATACCACTACAAAGTCATCAATATATTCATTGAAAACTCTATTCATTAGATCCATGAAGACAGAGGGTGCATTAGTCAGTCTAAAAGGCATTTCTGTAAACTCGTAATACCCATACCTGGTTCGAAATTCTATTTTCGGAATGTCTTCCTTCTTCACACGCAACTAAAGATATCCAGATCGAGGGTAAATCTTTGAAAAATATTGAACTCCATGAAGTTGGTCGAATAGATCATCAATTCAAGGTAGGGGATACTTGTGATTTATTGTTATATCATTGATCTCCCTGTAGTTAATGAACAACATCATAGATCCCTCTTTCTTCTTAATAAAAAGGACATGGGCTCCACATAAAGAAACACTAGGGAGAATAAATCCCTTATTACTCAATTCCTCTAGTTGTTTCTTTAGTTCCACTAATTCCACAATGTCTATTCTATAAGGGGTCTTCGATATGGGCCTTGAACCAAGAATTAAATCAATTGAAAACTCAATTTATCGTTCTGGAGGATGTCCAGGTAAATCCTTTGGAAACACATCAACATATTCTTACACAATAGGTACGTCCTCTATTCGAAAATTATTTTCCTCACCAATAATTATTTCATTCTCATCCTACCCAATAATTTAATTTAGTAGAGATACTAGGGGTGGATCTAGATTAGAATCAGATGGTGATGTTTCTACTCTAAAGATAAGGTACTCCTTATCATCATTGAGAATTGTAACCTCTTTCTTCTTACAATAAATTTTCACTTCATGGTCCAAAATCCAATCCATACCGAGGATTATATCATATTCAATCATGGGTATGATTATTAGATCAGTAGATAAATATCATTTATATGCTTTAATGGGGTCTGATCCACAAAACTTTGTTGCAATGATACTTCCCTTATGAGTTTTGACTGATGACTCCCTTGTTAAATCAAATTGAAAATATCTAATTTTCTTAGAAAACTAGGAAGATATGAAATAATGTGATGATCCAGAATCAAGTAAATCATTGGCTAAACTTGAGGAAACCATTAAATTACCTACCACCATATCTTTCGGAGCTTCAACCTCAGCAGTAGTGATTGCATAAGCCTGGCCTTGATCCCTTGACCTTTTCTAAGGTATGATTCCTTAACACTTAGGAAATTAATTTTCATAATTTCACATCTCCCTAAAATTTTAGCATTGAACATTGGTAGCTTCTTTATTCCCCTTACAATCACTAGAAATATGGCCTTTATGTCCACATTTGTAGCATACTCCTTTTCCTTTTAGACAGGCACCAGGGTGCTTCCTTCCACAATTATCACAGGGTGGAAATTCAACTCTTCCCTTCTTCCATGTTTCCTTATTTCCTTTCCCAAAGTGTTAAGTATATCTATTATTCTCTTACTTTGCTTTAAAGTCGTAAGACTTAGAGAATTCCTTTTCTGTCTTGATAGCACATGATACTATATCTTCATATGATGAGAAATATGTCGAGACTTAACATAAATTGAATAGTTTATGGATATAATCCATAATCATAAAAATGTTTTATTTGAGGAGGTATATACTCATAAATCCTTACCAATTATTTGTAAATAAAATGAGAATTATCCTAAGCATATCCCCCATGAGTGTCGTAACCAAGAGTTCAGTAAAACCTGTTGTCGTGCACCAGTTCCTGTTTGAGTCTAGCTCAAAGCAGTGTTTTCGGGTTTCACCCCTAGGAAGATCTTTTCCAAAGATACCTCTACCTGCTTGTATCTATACAACGATATATTACTAGGAAAACTCACAAAATCTATATAGTACCAAAATTCTAGGAAGTTCTTCTATACTAATCCTGAAAGTCCATCTTAGGGTAATGTTCTCCAATCATAGTTTTTTTAAATCTAGTTTCCAAGGATTGTAATAAACTTCCTCGGATACCAACTGTAATGCCCCGACCCCAGTTACTCAGAGTCAGTGCTTTATTACATAACATTGTCATGATAAAAGGAATCATGTACCGAAAGACTGATCAGTTTAGTATTATTGTAAACAAGATATATACATAAGTTCAATATTACAACTTGAAAAGAAATACAACACTAATTTGTTCCATCAGAAACATCCATGTCTCCTAGATTATTCCTGCAAGTCACTCATAACTAACTTCTTCATATCCTTGGAAAATGAAACATAAGAAAGGGGTTAGCTCAAACGCTCAGTAAGGGTAAGCAATACAATGGAAGATAACATAAACATTTGTCATGATGAATAATTAAAAACACATGGCTTTACAAATAATAAACCTGAACAGTTTATGGAATGAATGTGAGTTGAGTAGATAATGAAATAATAAAACATAGTCATGGGTATTCTAGTAGTCTAATAACCACATGAAGCATCATTATTATTTTCATAATGAGGGAATGTATAATGGTGGACATTCTAAAACATCTTGTCAAGGCCTCTACCAAGACGTATCTAAATGATTTAGGCCTCGGCCAAAACCATATATCAAATTAGGAAAGGCCTTGTCCAATTCCATGTCTAATTGTCTCATGAGACCTATCGATGCACCAAGGAGCTATAGCGGGCTCCACCTATCACTGACTATGTCCAATACATTTCTCATATGAAAAGGTTGAAACATAAAATAAACATTCATATTAAAACTAGCATACAAAATGTAAATACTTTAACAATAAACCATGAATGGTATAAAAATAACAAATACATAGTCAAAAATATCACAAAACCTTCAATAAAATATAGAAGATTTGTATCATAATAAATGAACTTCAAACAAGATTAAAATCCATCAAAGGATATTGACGTAGATGAAATGAAAACTATTTGAAAGAAATACGTCTTTGTATTTAGAAACCATTTAAGATTTACATAATTATAAAAGAAAACATTTATTTTTAAAATATTCTTATAAGCTTGTAAGGGAAGCTACGATGATTTTATAACAATGGAAAATAGCCTCACCCACCTTATAAGTTAAAAAAACATTCTTACCTTAATTTTGTCGAAAAGTTCATAAACTACCTTGTCTAGAAAAATGAAGGAAAGATTACTTTCAAAAAATATAAGGTTAAATAAGGGTATAAATGACTTTAAACCATAGTATAGTAAATAGTAAAAATGTTTTGAAATAAATTTTTAGGAAAACATGGATTTTGATTATAAAGAGGTCCCAGTAGATACTTACGTAAAAAAAACCCCAGATAATAAAAAGATTGTGAAATTAACCCTAACCTTGTACATTTCCTTTGTCTATGGTATGTTAAACTCCTATGTAATAGTTAAAACATTGTTTTTAAATTATACAATAACTATATACATAAATATGATAGCATATATCATCCTCTAATATTGGTTTGTTAATAATATTTCAGTAGTATCATCGTTTCGAGTGTTAACTGATTTGTTTTCCTTTATATTCTTGGTTATGTAAGCCATGTTTATTTAGGATAAGATGTATTTGATTCATATACAGAATGATATTATGTTCATAAAAATTATTTTTAGTCATAAAATGAAAATTATTCTTGAATGGTTACGATGGGTAAATGAATCTCATCGCGTTCGTGGAGACGGTAATCCGTACGTACGCACGACTGATAATATCATTATATTGATAGAAAAATCAAATGTAATTTGATGGTATATCATATATACAGAATAATTAACATGTTATATTTATTATTTACATTATTTATAATCATTATTATACCCATCCAAATAATGAAGTGTTTGAATAACAAACTACACCACGACGTGGAGACGGTAAGCTGTACGTACGTATGTATGGTGACTTTGTCATTTATAGGATGGATAAAATAATGAATATGGTTGTAACATATTTATAATAACATAAAAGTATATAGAAGGTAGTGGATTTATTATTTTGGTATGGAAACAACAAAGAAAGAGGAACTGGAAGAAGAAAAGAACTTGGAAGAGGTGATGAAATATCTACCTCTTCTTCGGGTTCTTTCTTTTTATTTGATCAAAAGGGCTCCTTAAGTTGGATTTATGACCAAAGGAAGGCCTCTAGTATTAAGTAAGAAAATTTTGGAGGATATTTGGGTAGATTTTGGCCGTGACAAATTGATTTGGAGGTGTGATTTTGAGAGAAGGGGAAGTGACCTTTTATAAGAGAGGTGAGGGTCAATTTAGGAAAAGCTGGAAATATTATTTTATAAAAAACTCATTTTCAGTTTATAATGGCTTAAAAATGATTTATTTATAGGATAAGGTGGGGATGGGTCTAAAACCTCTCAAACAATAGGTTTTAGATAGGTTTAGGTCCCCATATTAACCTTATCTTTTAGATTTAACTCTTCGTTAAATAGTTTGACATTAACCACGTCTCATTGTATATTTATATTATATGGCTAATAAACTTACTATAAACTTCCAAGAGAACCAAAAGTGGTTCATTGTTAATATATATAACATTATCTAAGTCCTTTGGCCGAACATTATATTTTTAAGAATATTATATCAATTAATAATATAGTATTTGTTTTAAAAACTCAATTATGTCAATTTTGACACTCTTTAGTATTTTATTTTTTTGAAAGCCATAAAAACATTATAACTTCTTATGAAATTTATTTAACAAACCCTAACATTTCATATTAACCTATAAAATTATTGGAATTCATCCGAACTCTAGATTTACATATATTTGGATATTTATAATATCTATTATTTTAATCATTCATTAATAAGGTAATTACTTCATCATAATGGTGTCAAAAATAAATTAAATTATTTAATGTCTAAAAATTATAAATAAAATACCATTATTTAGGAAATATTTTTATATTTCTAATGAATATTTATAGTCTAATTTATCTTTTGTGTAACCCCATATTAAAAATGGTTTAGTTATTAAACTTTGAATTTAACTCTTTTAACTCTTCTTTAAATAAAATAATAATAAATGTCCTAATCTAATACAAGTGGACCAAAGTGAATCATATATTATTCCTAGGGTTGTTTTTGGTCGAATTAAACATATACAATAGAATTAGGACTTGTGTTAGGGTAATTATGATATCATTTTTACCCTTAATTTCTCTATTTACTTTTAACCATGGTAAATAAAAGTCCAAAGTTACTATTCACCAAAAATTATTTTCATCTTATTAAAACACATTTTACTTACTGATATTAAACGTTTTTCTCGGATTTTTGAAATTAAACTCACAGAAGTGCTAAAATTAAGTTTTATACAAATTTTCAAATGCTCCTAAGAGGTGGGTAAAAGACGGTAAAAAGTTCAATAAAATATTTATATATCTAAACTTATTATAAAACGACTCGAATGTATTACATTGAACTTATATAGGTATTATTTATCTATTTTGAACTAAAATAAATTTATATAAAATAAATAATTATTTAAATACAAAGTCAGTTTTAACCAATAAGGTAGTGTTTTTCACTATTCATCAAAAATTGAAAGTTTTTAGAAAAATAACTGAAATTCACCCTAAGAAAATTTCGATATTCCAAATTCAAAAATGAAGTCCATTTTGAAATATAAAATTTATAAAAATTCAAAAAGTGGGTATTAATATTCAGAATGGCTAGTTTGATTAGTCGTGGTGTGTTAGAATCTCGAAGTTGCGTAAAATGCAAGTTATTGCATTATTCATAGGGAAACGTACCGTGGAAGCTTGGGGTGTTATAGTGATGTTCCGAGAGAACCTAATCTTCAGGCCATTAGGTTGTAAACCAAATTCCACAAAACTCCCTTAGATTATCTCATAAGTACCTCCTCATCGCAAGGGTCCCAAAGCCGCAAACAACTTATCAAATAGACACACAGTTTGAAAGATACGACCAATTTAGTAAAAAGGGTCTCGTTTGGGTCCGACCTGACTCAGTTTGGACGACTTAATCCAGACCAGTTCTCAAGCCCAACCGACCTGATTGGACACCGAAGCAGCCCGGTTTACCCAGCCTAGCCCATCGCATGCAGGACGGCTCCTTCAGTGCATGGCTCAGCCGTACGGTCCTAGTCAACATGGCCACCATGTTCATCGCGGACGACACTGCATCCCGATCCCCCTGGTCCCACGTACTAATGTTGTGAGTTCCTTCTTTGATGGAGCCTCTAATCCATACCTCACCGCAGCCGCTACCGCAAACTCCTACCATGAAACCTGTCCTCTGCCCGTGGCCTGCACCGCCATGAGCTCCTCCTCCAATGCAGTCCTACTTGACCGCAGCGTGTGCCCTACTAAGCTGTGTACTTCCCTAACCACCGACCACCCTGCCAGCGGACCACCATTCGTCACACCCTCCACTGTGAGCTACCTATTTCCTACCTCACTCCCATGACACCTCTATAATTCCCCCATGTATCACAACCTTCAGTCTCAGATCGTTGCGCCATGGATCATGGGAGGAATGATTGATCTTTCATGTAGGGTTTAAAAGGGTGAAGAATGCATGATGAACATGGTAAATTTATGTGGGAGGGATTAAGCACATGAACACCCAAATAATAGATCTTGGCATTATTCATTTAGCCTTGATCTGTTTATGTTATTGGGATCATGCAAAAATCAAAAGTAGAATAATCACCAAGAACTATTCCCTTTAATCCTACAATAATTATCCACCCTGCAATAACGACCGAACTACAGATCAAAATGTTCATGAGTTGGTTCAATTTAATAATTTGATTCTAAGAAGTGGAAAATAAATCAAAAAGATATTGACACCTTACCTCGATGATTTGATCGATCGTTGACGAAGAATAGAGGTCTGTGTTGTCCTCGATCCTCTATATGACGACATTCGTCATTGGGAGATAGCTTCCTTCTCCTTGCCTCAGGGGAATTCCAAGGTTATGTCAATAAACCTGAATTCATATGACATGGAATATTAAAAATGGAAAATGCCACTTCATTTACACATAACATTCCATAATTTTTTATTAGATATTTTAATGACGTCTACGTTCGAAATCTAACTTTCACCCTCGACCCCCGACGATCATGGTTGGGACTCGACTAAGGAAAACACCCCCTTAAAAACTCAACGATTGTCTTTTCTTTCAATTATGAGTTACCTTTTATGAGTTATTTGGATTTTAAAATAAACTAAATTTTTATTAATTATTTTATTTACGGTTACACCCCCGGTGACTTTTTCTACAGATAACCTGTGCCGACAAATGTTAGGTCATTCCTATGGTAAAGACACTACTCTGAGCTCAATGGTTCCCTCATATTTCTGATTTGGGAACTCATTTAATGTTTATTTCACATTTTCAAAAAATATGTGCGTGCGTGCTATTAAAAACTTTACATTTTTCAAACAATCATTCCGGGAACCTCAGGTCTCGAAATCGCACGCCGTCTCATCAATTGGCCTCATAATTTGTCCAAATAATTTCTAAAAATAAAATCATAAAAATATGAGTAATTACATACTCCCCATATTAGGTATTTATATCCCAAAAAGTGAAAATAAGGACTACTCAACAAATGGTGAGGGTACTGAGCACAAATTTGAGCCTCCCTCTCCCAAGTGCTCTCTTAGTGATTCCCGTGCAACCACCGAATGTGCACTAGAGGAATCGATTGACCATGAAGGATTTTATCCTATTGATCCCCAATATTTATCAGGTACTGCAAAAAATTAATCCCATCGTCAATGTCTAGCTCACCCCAATCAATGACCTGCGATGGATCATGCACGTACTTCTCCTGCTATGACACGTAAAAGACATCATGCACCCGGTGCAACTGTGGGGGTAGATCTAGGCGGTATGCTGACTTGAAAACTCTACTCAGAATCTAAAAATGGCCGATGTATCTAGGAGCTAACCTTCCACCCTGACCAAATCTCTGCAATCCCCATAGAGGTGAGACTTGAAGGAACACAAGGTATCCCTCCTAGAACTCCAAATAACTATTACACCAGTCATCATATGACTTATTTCGGCTTTGTGAAGTCTTGATCTGATCCTAGATGATTTCCACCTTCTCGGTGGTAGATAGTACCATCTCTGGACCCATTAGTGCTGACTCTCCTGGGTATGTCCAACAGAGTGTTAACCTGCACGATCATCTATACAAGGCATCAAATTGTGCCATACCAATGGTGGAGTGGTAGATGTTTTTATCTGCAAACTCTATAAGAGGTAGGTTCTCCTCCCAACTATGTCCAAATTTGATTATTCAAGCATGTATCATGTCCTCTATAATCTGGATGGTCCTCTCCATGTGGCCATTTTTCTGGGGATGAAATTCCATGCTCAAGCACAACTGAATCCCAAACGCCTCCTACAATCCATTCCACAATCAGGATGTATAGAGAGCATCGTGATATCAGATGATCATTGCTGTCACTCCACAATGACGAACTATCTCATACTCGTAGAGGCATCCCAAGCTCTCTACTGAGCTGTGTTGATGAATCAGTAGGAAGTGGGATGACTTTGTGAGTCAGTCAACGATCACCTAGATGGAATCGTGCACCCTATATGAACATGGTAAACCCATCCTGAATTCCATTTATATCCCATCCCACTCCCACTCTAGCACCTAAATTGGATGAGTAAAACCCATAGGAACCTGGTTCAGAACCTTCACTTGCTAATAAGTGAGGCATCGAGAAATGAACTCTTCCACCACCTTCTTTATCCTGAGCCACTAGAACTAACGTCGGAGGTCCTGATACATCTTTTCCACTCCTAGATGTACATCCATTGATAAATTATAAAATTCCATCAATACGTCCTCCCACAACATCACTAGCACTACTGAGAACCATCTAAAGAGAAATACGGGCTCCCTACCTTTTGTATATCCATCTGGGGATTGCCCGATATACATCTGAGCATTTGTAGTCTCATAGTTGGTATCTATGATCTACAAATCTCTAACTCATTTTAAGAGTGGATGGGTAACCACCATTGAATGAAGATAAGAAGATTCATCTCTATCCATAAATGATATCTTCAACAAGACTAACTACTCTAATTCCTCATTCAGTAGCTGTGAACTGGATCTATGGCCGAGAACATCTGCTACCATGTTCCCCTTCCCATGAGTATAGAACATTTGGAAGTCATAGTCCTAGAGGAAATATATTCAATGAATCTATCTCAAGTTCAAATTCTTTTTAGAGAAGATATACATGAGAATCTTGTGCTTAGAGTAGATGGTAACCCACTCTCCCATTAGGCAGTGTTACCACATCTTCAATGGGAAGACTACCGCTGCCAACTTCAGATCATGGGTTACATAGTTATGCTCATACTGCCTCAACTGGAATGAACCATAATAAATAACCTATTTCCCATGCATCAATAAAAACCAAGACTTGTCCCTAATGCATCACAGAACACCACATACTCAACACCCACCTCTAGTAATATCAAGTTAGGAGTGCTCGTCAACCTATACCTCATATTCTAAAAGAACTGATGGAACTTATCTATACACACGAAAGGCTTCCCCTTCCATGTGAAGTCCATAAAGGGTGATGATGTTCTAGAAATGTCAGGTACAAAACTTATATATAATCTAGCCAATCCCAAGAAACTCCACACCTCAGTAAAACTCTTGGGGGTGAGAGTTTCGGTTGGGATATCTTGGTGGCAGCGTCGAGGCCTTACGACAATGCTTCATGCACCACCAACACTTTTAGTGTCAGAGGGACTGAGAGATCTATGGACTACAAGTGGAAATCATTTTCTTCATGAATTAGACTCATAACTACATGAGATGGCTGTATTGACTATATTTCCTGTGTTAACTTTTTGTTTTACTTTGTGTGTTTCCTTTGTGGTGTACTTTGTGTGTTTACTTTTTGGTGTACTTTGTGTATTTCTTATTGGTGTACCTTTGTGGTTTCGGGGTCACTAATGAGTACTATTTTACTGACCGCTGCACAGGATATGCCCGCACATGTCATGTCTTGTGTGGATGATCGACAATTTGACAGAGTCCTTGGTAGGCTGGGACTAGGCAGTGCTAAGGGAGAGTCCTGATAAATGAGGTGTGATTTTCTGACTTTAGACAATGGCTTATGTACCTACCCTACAGGTAGAGATTTCTATAGACGAGATTCAAGAGCTTCTACTTTCCCTTTTTGGATGGGCTGGTATTCTGGCCCCATTTAATTTCTAGTTTTTGTACTGTCATACTTTATTGTTGGTATCTTGGTGGTATGAAAGCTTGTCTACTTAGTGTTTTCAGTTCATCACTTTTGGGATTAGAGATGGGTGTGTGTGTATAGGTACTTAAGAAAATGACTCCCATTTGTGGGATATGCCTACTCGGTGCTAGTCTCCATCCCATGGCCTATTGGAGGTAGGCTTGGGGTAGTCACGACATAGGCTTTGAGGGATGGGTCGTGACATTAGGGTTTATGGGTTCATCATGAGGTTACATATTGGTGTCCACCATTAATCATTCCACATTTTTGGGGATTATTGAAGCTTCAGATCAAGGTAGGGGATTCAATACTTCTTATATTTTATTTTTTAAAATCTATGATTATCATGATTTCAATTTCATTGGGTAAATATGTAGTATTTTCTGAAATAATATAATAATTAATAATCAATAGAATTGATAGGAGAGTAGTGTTTCACATAAAAATATGATTTTAAACATATTATTGGATCATATTATTTTATAAGTAGTGTGATAGAATGATGTAATGTTTTTAATGATTTATTTTCATATTTATCATCTATAAAAATTGTTAAATAACTGAAAGATGGTATGAAAAGGATAATTGAATAAATCATTAATCAAAGTGGCTATTTTTCTTTATAAATGGATTAATATGATTGAAAATTTAGAAATTTTTATTAAAAAATTTATAAGAGTAAGGGACAAAATAAAATAGGTATGAAGTGGTGGATCCCTAGGGAATCCCCACATATAATGATTTTAACCTAATTATTTGATGTGTATTTTTTCTTCTGTGGCTATTATATAAGGTTTCATTACTTGATAAAACATACTCAAAATGAATTAAATTAATAAATATGGTAGACTTAAATTAATAAGGTGGGTAATAAATTATATTGTTGTTGGAATTCATAATAATAGTTATATATTTTTGTTTATTTTTTCTTAGTTCTGGAATTAATTTTATTGAATCATTGTTGTTTGTTTATTGAAATTTATTTTTATAATTATTATGATATTTCATCTATATATTCTAGAATATAGATCCCATACAGTGATTTAAAATCGAAACCTAATTCTGGGTTGGTTGAAAGGTGGGAGGATGAACTATTTATGATATTATTATTGTGGAAGATATGTGGTTGATGGTGGATAATTATTGTTTATATAGAGATGTATCAGGTATGAAGTTGTAGTTTTTGTATTGAGATGAAGATGGTGGTTATTTATTAGTGGGTTATTTTTATCCCTTATTTTCTTATTTTAGAGATTCTATTTCTTTAATTTCTTGAAGTTTTTTTCTTTCATAATTCCTGGAGTTACCTTTCATGTAGCTGGATATATTTTTCTTAGTTACCAAGAGTTATGGTATGGTAAATAATTAATGAATTAGTTAAGGGGGTTTGGTTATTTATATGTTTAATAATGATTTGGGAAGTGGATTTTTATTAAATATATGAATATATTATTGAATAATATTATGGAATATTCATATATATATATATTAATAAGAAGAATCCATGGATTGAGTGATAGAATAAAATATTATAGAATAATGGAACCCAAAATTATGATATTGAATATTAGGCACCTTGGATTCAGATAGTTAATTTGAACATTAAACCAAAATTGATAATGATATTTTATAAAATGGTTGGTATTTGATTAATAACAAATAATAAATAATAGTGGTGAATCTTAATTATTTTTAAATGAATAGTAATTTTTTTCAAGTTATTAATATCAATAACTATTTTTACATATAGGATATTGGTTACAGTTTAAGTCTAATATGGTATTGTTTTCCTTAGAATGGTTTTGTATCATTATATGATCATTATATTATATTATTTCTAATTCTCCCCCACCTGATTTGGCCAACACAACCAACATCCATACATGGACTTGGGATCCAGGTGTCTTCCCAATATCTAGGTTGTCAAGGATACAAATGATTGTCTACTCCCACTACCTTGCATTCTATTCTAGATGTAGTGTGTTATATGGGAATATCTAGGCTATTATGTCTTATAATTATATGACGTGTACTTATACTGGAAGTAGTGGTTCACAGTTATTACATTCATGTATATTTGGTCTATGGAGGCCTAATGTTATGTTATATACTTTTATCTGGGATATAATGGATAAATGTTATTTCATATGTATTATACATAGGATATAATGAATTAAGGTGTAGTGTGTAATTAGATAGGCTATAATTGATCTTAGCTATACTTATCATAATGGGTTTGTGATTTTGGTATGACTGTGATGTGTGGTTGTGGTAGTGATTATATGGATATGGATATGATGAGTTTATATAGTTGTGAAATATGACTTATGGGTTTGAGAGTGTCAATATTTTTGATGTTGGTGTTTAAGGTTACTGGTTCTGTACCAATGAAATTCCAAATTATAGTTTATATATTTATTTAAAATGATATATTATCTTCTTTTGTGTGTTATGTGGTGAGTTATACTTGGTTAATTTGGGAACTTAAGTTCTTTAATTTAGGTAACAAGTTTATTTTTCTATTTATTCTCAGGGGATTTAGTATCGTTCTTTCGCATTTTCCTAATAGGTTTTATGTAGGTTTATACTTAGTATACCTAGATGGTCACCCATATATATATATATATGAATGAGAGAGAGAGTGTGTATGTGTGTTCTGTTTTCAGGTCTTTAGGAGGGAGTTGGTGATTAAGATGGATGTTATTAACTTGTGGATCCTTCACAAGATTGCTAGTGTTCATAATTTACTGCCTTAAATGTTTCTCATAGAATTTTACACTTATTTGTATTTTTTTTCCTAAAAATACATGTGTTAGGATATTTCTATTCTATTTATGGAGTACATTAATGTATTTTTTGGGTTTTCCTTGTAATTTGAGTGTAATGACTCATATAAATGTGTATTTTATAACCTCAATGCTAGTATCTTACCCATGGCCTATTGGAGGAGGGATCCAGGGGTCACTCCTATATTCATTGCAATCTCGGGATGGGTACTAGTGGGAGTTGGTCATAATAAGGATTCATCAAATATTTTGGGTTACATATTGGATGAAGCTTGGGGATAGACATTGATGAAGAGTAAATGAGTTGTTTTGGAAACAATATTATTTGAACATAGTATGTGATGTAAGCATTAGAGGACGACTTGGAAATTGGTGATTAGGGCCTCTTATGATCTAAAATAAGGACCATAATATTACTAAACTTACTATGAGAGGTAATTCTTTTTGTTGGGTAAATACTTAGGTAAGGGCCATTTATCCTCATTTTTTAACCAGTGATTGAATTGGGTAGATGATAGGGATTAATATTAATTTTAATTAAATAATTTAAAGGAATCATTATTCTAGGTTTATAAAGTCCCTGATATTTTTCTGTTTTATAGAAATAGATCTTGGTTGACGTCTTTATTGGGATCATTAAGGTGATGTATTAAAAATACACCAATAAATATCTAGAGAGTTGAGTTTAATGAGGATAATTCCAAGAGTAAGATAATTCAGGGGTTCTAGTTTCAGGGATTTCATAAGTATGGTGGATCTATTTCTAATCAAGATACATAGTCATTATTATAAGAGGTATAGATTAATTTTTCTTTGATCCATTTTAGGAGGAAGAATAAGATTTCATAGTATATTAGTATATTATTGGGAGCTACTTTTTAGTGATTGGTTTTATTCTTGAGCAATCTTGAAAAGTAAGAAGTTTTATGGGAGAAGTTTCTTGATCAGTTCTATTCTAGGTTCCTTTATTCAACCATGAGGCGGAACATCAACCAATTATTTTTTCTCTTTTTAATAGGATATCTTGAATTCAAAAGTTTAGAATAAAATTCTAGAACCTCATTTGTTTCGATTCAAACATACTAATAGATAAAGAGGCTAGAGAATGGAATTTTAAAGAAGATTTTTAGCTGAATACGATGTTATAGGTCGCCCCATTAATATTTTCAACATTCCTAGAGGTATGTAATAAGTAATAGGTTATCAAGAAGATGTAGTCTTAGAATGGATATTTATTGGAGATAATTAATGAATAATTCTTGAGGGGAATAGTTTTTAGTAGTGGTGCCCAGTTTCCTAGTAATTCCATGTATATGATAGCAGGGATTGAGATTTATCTTCCTTATATCCTTTCACTAAAGTTGGAAGTTCTCATACTACTATTGGGAGATGAGATATCATTTTATATTTTTAAAAGCGGTCATGAATACAAAAAAATAGTAGAGAAATAGGATATTGACATGGAACTATAGCCACAACTAAGCTTGACCATGGCTATATGGGACTTATATCATTGATTAGCTATGGTATATTGATATAGGTTCTCCATATCCATGATTAATTATTAACCATGGTTATATGTGCTCTATATCCATGGTAAATCCCAACTTTGGCAATAGGGTAAGTCATTAAGTAGGGGAAATTCACTAAAAAATGTCACCAATGGGGAAAAATGCACAAGAATAACCTTATAACCATGGGATACAATGCCCATGGATATACCCCCTTACTAAGACATCCTATTGTCATGGGAAACTAGTGCCTATAGAATCATGATACTTAAAAATGCATGCCACAATTCAAATGGTTATAGGTGTTATCTATGATAGCATGTTTCTCTGGGCCACTAGTGCCCATGGAAATGGGTAACCTTATAGACATGGGATAAAACACTCATGGATATACTCCCTTCCATGATTACATGTTTCCACAGGCCACCAGTGAGTATAGTAATAAGATACCAACATCCATGGGCCACAACACCCATGTTTAGAGGTCTTTGCTGCCATAGCCTATTTCAGGTGTCCACCAGTGCCTATGAAAATAGGATACCTATAGCTATTGGCCACGATGCCCATGGTTATAATTATTCTTTGAGGAAACCAATTACCATAGGCTACATCACATATGGATATAGTATATTATCTTTAATGATTTTAAATAAATATTAATAAAAAATATTTAATAATTAATATTTTAAATATTTCACACACACACACATATATATATAAACAAGTCGATACATATACATTACTAAAGGTTTTATTTTTTTAATATAAAATAATTAGTTATATATATAGATTGTTAGAAGATCAAATCCCATATATATATATTTATTTTATTAAACTATTGAAAAAAAAACTCCCATGGAACTGGGGTAGTCAACGTGGATCCCAATTTCAATGGGCCCAAAGCCTATGTCAACATGTTTTGTAGCTATATATTGGTCTATTTTGATAGGTGTATAACCATGAAAAATTATCATGGATAAATATAGTGTGTTATAAATATGGAAAATGAAGTCACAAACACCCTTCCCATAGTAATGACCTATAGAAACATGCATGACCTATGGAAACAACATTATTATTCAATTATTGTATTCTTGGGTGTCCAAAAATCTTTGTAAGTAAGTGTAGAGCTAGTGGACCATTTCTAGTTCAATATTTGTAGAAGTATCCTCTAAGACAACAATAATAGTATGGTTCTCTAGGATTTTGTCACTAGAGAGGAAATGAGGTAGGTAGATGATGTCCCTATGATACTGCTCATCCTTAGGGACAAAGGGTAGAGCATGGATATTGAGGTGGTTAACTTAGAGATTTATAAAAATAAGATACATATAGATTCACATGATTAAGTTTCCAGCACCAAGTGATCCAAATATTCTTTGAGGTATTATCTGTCTATTTTCTACCTGGGTATATGATTTTCCTTATTTATGAGATAAGCACTCCTTCATTGCACCCAACTTGGTCTATATTCATAGACCATAGGTGTATATTCTTCCATTTCCCATGATTCTAAATACACTATTTAGAGGTCGAGTAAGCTTGTATGATGTATATAGAGACTGTGAGATGATGTTATGGAAGCATTGGGATTTAGGAGATTTAATATGTTTATGGGAACAACAATATGATTTAGTCCTTTGAATAGACTTGCAATATTCTATGTAGGCTATCATTAGTTTCTTTAGGGGGAGAGTTATATTTTCTATTCTGATAGAGCACATGTCATGTTCATTGGTTAGAGAGACAATTAGCTGTGTTATAGACATTCTAAAAACATATCTTTTATGATGAATGGGTTTATATTATGATCAATATCGGTTTAGTTGGTGGTGTTATTTAGGGTTATATAAGAATAACATGATATTTTTTCTAAAGAGGTTTCAATGATACCCCTTCAAAAAGATATTGAGTTTGGTATAGATATGACACATGGTGTCTCTATTGTTTTTATGTTCTCATATAATATGGTGCTTTCTGAGTTATTAGAGTTATGGAATCAGACTGATTATATTCCAGAGATAGGTTTTATTCCATCTAGTGTGTCACCTTAGGGTTCTTTGGTCTTATTTAAGAAAAAGGCAGATGGTGTCCTGTGACTATTTATTGATTATTGTTAATTAAATCTAGTGATATTAAATAACCATTATCCCCTTTCATAGATTAATGATCTATTTGATTAGATGAAGAGTGATAGATAGTTTATGAAGATTTATTTTTAATCAGGACATCATAAGATATGGGTGAAATCCAAATATATTCTCAATTATTCCTTCAGTTTTAATTATAGGAACTATATATAATAATCCAAGTCTCACATAGAAATTATTAATTTATTTTTTACATAATTATCCATAAAACACAATCTTGAAATCTAGTTTCCTGGTGCCTTTGGGTGATTATGAAGACAAAACAATAATATAATAAAAAATTATAACATTTTTATTTCAATATCCATAATGTGATTCTAAATACCTTTTAAATTATGTTACTACATAGGATACCCTAAGAACATATATAAAGAAAATGGTGACTTATAACATTGTTTGTTAGAATTACTACCCATGTGCAATATATAGTATCTCATGAGATTTAAATATTACCCAATCGATTGTGGGGATGTATAATTCCGGACCCACCCATAAAATAATAATTTTTACATGAATATGTGTTCAATGTAAGGAAATCATGCATAAGTAATAAGTGTAAGAAAAACCCATTATAATACGGGAAGAATAAAAAAATTCTATCATAAGGATTCCCATAAAAATAATGTATTAATTTTTTTTGAGTATTCATAAATGAATAAATGAGTATAGGTCATGGATATGGAGTTCATGTGAAAATAAATTTATAAGAAAATAGTGGATAAGTAAGAATTAAAATGAACCTCTTTGGTTATGTTTTATGAAATAAGTAAAGAACCTTTAAAGAGGGTAAGATATTAATAATTTCCTTAAAATAAGAAATGAAATAAAATAGTTCTATATAAAATTTTAATTATTTTTCAAAATAAAGGAATGGAAAATAATTTAAAAGGGCTATGTATGAAAAGGGACATGGTATATAAATGCTCCCATTAATTAGGTTTACTTTAAGAAAATATTGGAAAGGGAACTTGAAAAACTTATATATCCCTATAAAAGAAAAAAACATGATATATATTTAAGGAAAATATTTAAATAGTATCTATGAAGTACATGTGGAAAAGTGATAGGGAAAGAGAAGTAAATAGATGAAAAGTGTAACTCGATTGTAATGTGGGTGGTTTGGTGAGTTCTCTTACATAAGTTTGCAAATCACTTGATATGTGAATCTAACCTTCTGAATAATGAAATTAAATCCATTAAATTATTTTATAAGAACATATTAAACATAAAATTATTTTTTTAAAATCCATTTATTATCACACATCATTCATTTATTATATATTTGTTACTCACATTGGACATATGGGATTGTTTGGTCAACCTCTCCAAAACTACTTCAATATGTTTATCATGTTCAAAGGTGTAGTAAAATTGTTCCATTATAAATACCCAATCCTTTTATACATAATATATCATAATTATGAAACATAAATATCCAATAACTACAGTATAAGAATCATAAAGTCCTAGTGTCTTTGGAAGACTAGGTTCTTAATAAATAAAACATGGAATCCTTAGTTTATTTTACATAGTGAGATCCTAAAATACATTTTATCTCTTAAATTGACATCAGATAACCTAGGAAATACATAAATAAAGTATAAATACAAAAAGAACTGTAAGTGAATAAACCTGATATGGAAGAATATCATGTGATTCAAAGTTACAACAAGATATCATAAAAGAGAAGGCACATGAGTAATCACATGGAAGCATATCATAAAGAACATGGTATCACAAGATCATGGAATCCTAATAAATGTGGTAACAACCTATAACTTTACATAAACACGAGTCAAGGACAACTTACTAGATAATATCACATGGAATAAAAGGTCCCATAAGGGATTAAGTATACTACCCAATACCATACATAATGTCTCACGAGGCTAAAACATTTCCCAATGCAAGGGAGCACTATCTAGGTGCACCTATATGAACATGTTCATGATCTACATGTAAAAAATAAAAGAAATCAATTATCACACCTGGGTTTGATTTTTTCCTTGGTTCCTGCTTGGGTCGGGGTTTGGGTGAGTCTCTGTTTAATTTTTTTTGATTTATTAAGATAAAATATGTGTTTTGTGTTTGGTGGTGTCTAACACATGGTCAGATCATGGTTGGGAGACTATATGGCTACAATCAAGTCACCATGCGACCTGCCCTATATGCAGGATGAATTAAAAAGTTAGAAGAATAGTGAAATGGAGTGAAAATGAGTGTTGAAATAAAGAAATCAATCATTTTAAGCATAATAATAATAATATTATTTTTGCAACAAATAATATTACAATTATTATTTTTGTTATTAATCTTTATTACTATTATTAAAATTTTTATTAAAATTATTACAATTAAAAATAAAATGATGATTATCATATTTTTGTTAAAAGTGTCAATAATATTATCATAATTATTAAAAATGTTATTAATAGTATTATTATTAAGAATGATACAAGTGTTATAAATAATTTTAGCATTATGTTATTATTATTAATTTTATTATTATATATTATTATTATCATTATTATAAATATTATAATTAAAATTAATTCTTATTAAAACTACTATTAATATGGTCATTATTATCAATAGTATTATTATTATTGAGAATTTAACTATTATTATTATGTTATTATTATTATTATTGTAATTATAAAAACTATAACTAAAAAACATTATTACTTCTTTTGTCACTAAAATTTATTATTAATATTATTATTATCAATTTAGTATTATCATTAATTATTATTATTATTCTTATTATTATTTAGGTTATTTTTATAGATTATACCCTCTTGCCCCCTTTCTTTGGGCTCTTCGACGCAACCTGGTGCGCAACGCCCCCTACCTCGCGTTACTACCCCCCATGTGCCTCCCTTAGGCAAAGTTCCTGTAGCCAACCTCCATCTCACTCTAGCGCTCCCCACATTTCCAACATGGCATGACCCTAACTCCTAACGCCCTGTTCTAACACACACCACGCAGTCACACGAACCCCCACCAGTGCACGCCCCTTGTTTGGCCACGACCTACCTTCTCTGTCACCTCTTCATTAGTATGGCCTGCTACTACCTCCCTCTTGAGCAATATCCTTCCTCCTCTGCCATCGGTATTCTCATCCCCCACTTACTTTCATTTTCTTCCTTGGATATGGTTTATTTAAGGTTTATCCATCAATTTGGGTTCAATTTTGGTTGTGTAGGGTTAGATTCAGATTCCAGAGCATGCGGTTGAGGTGTGAAGGAGATCTTGCATCAGCTTCGGGCTTGCATTTCATTTCTCCTTGGTTTTGATGTAGGATCCCTATGCATTCCCCTTTAAATTTATAAATTCATCGATTTCAGACATTTTTTAAGTTCCTTGAAGATTAAATAGTTTTCTATGACTTTGTTCATTGATTTTAATATACTTATCTTACTTATTTTTTACATGGTATGGATTATATATGAGGTGAGAAATGTGTTTTTGAAAGGACTTAAGGTGTGCATGTGTTGAAAAATGGGTTTTTAAAAGAGATGGGTTGTGTGTCACATGTGAACCCATGACAGGTCTCTTAATTATGTTTTATAAAGGGTGGAATGGGTTTCATAAAATATATAAGAGTTGTGGATAATGATTTGAAATGGATTTGTGGTGTGTCTGGCTTGAAATTTGTTATTCTAAAAAGGAATGGGTTGGATTTTAAGGGTTCCACTTTATTATGCTCCTTGATTGTACTTTATAAATTGTGTATCTGATTTTATAAAAAGTATGAATTGTGTGAAAGGTGTTTCTAATTGGTTTTTCCTGCATTGGATTTAAAAGAGGGTTTTTAGTGGGTTTTGTGCATGAAATCCATGGGTTACTTTAAAAAAAAAATTGCTTTATAAATTTTTTAATGGTTTATTAAATAATATGAATTGTGCGAATCATGTTTCAGGAATGTTTTGTGGTGCACATGATTTTAAAAGTGAACTTTTTTACATGTGGTTTGTTTTGTTTGTTAAGTTGTATAGATTAAGTGTTATGAAAATTTCCCAGTTGGTACTTTAAGTGATTAAGGGTTTTTAAAGATATGGTATTGTTTTTAATTTTACATATAAATGTATCTATGATGTTCAAATTGGTGATGGGAGTTTAAATGGATTTTCACACATTAGATTCTTTTTGATTTCCCACTTTGGTCTTTATAAATGCGTTTTTGTTTTGAAGGATGGTTCGAATTATGAAATGGGGTTGTGTTTGGTATTTATAAAATTAATGGTTTTGTAAAAATTTCGTAAGTCCTGTTTGGAACTTTCAATTTTAATTTGGAAAACCCCTCTTCATTGGGGTCTCCTGTCTAGTTGGTTGATCGTGAGTTAGGAGGGTCCTCAGTATGGGACTTCTCTTGTATGGTAATTATTTTATGGTAGGGAACTGACCATGAGGTGACTGAGGTGGTTTTAGATCACATGGTTTGTGTAATTATATATATATATATGACTTTTTGTTTGAATGGTACAACACACCCCCTTGTGAAATATACATGGGAACCTAGCATTGCAAAGATAATTTCTAATAACATTTGATGCGCTAGTTAATATTACGCACTGGATAGTGGCCCGTAGCAGGGGATGTTTTGTTATTATTTCTATGGGATTGGGCCCCGCAACCAGGCCAAGTAGGGAGATGGTTAGGCATTTGGGAATTATGATTTCATCAAGTAGGGAATGCCTTTAGAATGAGTCACATGTATTGTATGTTCTGGTCTTCCTATGGGTTTCTAGGTATTTCTATGTTTCCCCAACACTAGTATCGTTAGCCATTTCCCTTCTAGTGTAACTTTAATCACTTGTTCTTAGATTTTCATGTCCTTCTGGAAAATTGAGGAAGTGCAGTTTTGTTTAATTGTTTTCAAGAACAACTTTGTGAGAAAATATTTTTTTTCTCTTTTTAATAAAAATGGAATCTTCTAATTTGGACATTCTTTCTTTTTCTCACCCTTTTTAAAACCCCACCTAACCTCCTTGAATGAGACTGGTTTTAAAAATTGGAGGGTAATGGGTTGTGATTTTTTTATATTGAAATTTAAATTATGTAAAATCCTATGTTTATAGACTATATTTCAATCCCAAAATCAATGTTATCTTTATTTAAAGGATATGAATTAAGAATATAATTATCTAGGCTTACCTAGTGAGTTTTAATACTCATGACTATAATGTTTTATTGTTTTTAGTTCCTGCTATAGGTTTCATCTTGGTTCAGATTCCCTCAGGCGACGTTTGGTTTTAGCATCAGAGAGTAACCCATGGGGTTAGGTGGAGTGTTAGTCATGGATAGGTTAGTCATTTTGTTGGTCATACTTTCTTTTTTCCTATCATTTATTTATTTTTCATTTCTATATTTATCTCTACTTCTTAATTGTTTTTTGGGATAAATCATTCCCATTTGTACTATGTTGATTCCCTAGTTCCTGTCGCCATCCCAGGTGGTTTGGGAATGCCTCTTGGGCCTTACCGCAGATTGAATCAGGTGATCAGTTCGGGGCTGAGCTGTGTTGGTTTGGGAAAAAATGGTATTTGAGAAGGTAAAATATTTAGTGGACCTTTCCTGTAGAGAACCCATTGTTATTTGGGGATGTCAAGGTAGAATGGGTAGAATTTTCAAGGATTTAGGTGTAGGAATGAGAATGATGTCATGAACCCTTGATCGTTCCAAACCTCAGGTTACCATGGGATGTCTAGGTTTTTCAGTTTCCTTTGATTATTATGGTTTGTTTAGTATTGGGAATTAAATGGGATCTAGGAAAGTAGCCTCCGTGAGCTCACAGGGCCTGGAAATCCATGCGGATCTGGGGAAATTTCCCAAGAATAATCTCAGTGATGGTGGTGTGATTGGAATATGGCCTCTAACCATATTCCAAAACCACCCATTGACACTAGTTTCCCTTTTTGAATCGTTTTGGGTTTTTGTTAATTCTGGAAAATGGTTTTGAAATTTTTTGGCTTTCAATTGTGAAAAGTTTAATTTAAGATAGTAATGACTTTGTTTTGGTAAATTTCATTATTTCTTTGTTTCTTAGTGTCTTCCCCCATGAATATTCAATGGATCCCACTAATAAAACATCAGGTGGAGAAACTCTATAAAACACTCCAGTTGATTGACCTATAGACTACATCCTTGAGTTTGAAAAGTTGAACCCTCCACTCTTTTATGGTCATGAGGATCCTATTCAAGCATAGGAGTGGATGTGGAAGATTGAGAGAGAATTTTGTTTCCTTGTGCTTCCTGAGGCATTAATGTTAAAGTTTTCTACCTTCATTCTTGGAGGCCCAACCTAGAAATGGTGGAAGAACGTGTCTCAAAGAAAGTATTAGGAAGATCTTATTTGGGAGTTCTTCAAGTAATCATTCATCCAATAATATTTATCTAAGATGACAAAGATAGGGAAGAGGATGGAGTTTTGTGTTCTTCAACAGGGTGTAAGATCGGTATTAGAATTTTTTTAACATTTCTTGGACCTAGTTCTGTATTACCCATCATATGTTTCAATGGATATAGAAAAATCTCGACATTTTGAATTTTTGCTCCAAACTGAACTGTGGTCGAAGGTGGCAGAACTCAACCTAACCACCTTCTCCGATGTGACAAGGAAAGCCTTTAATGCCGAATCTAAGTTATAAGGAGTACTTATGATGAGTAATTATACTATAGACCTTGGAAGTGGTACATATGAAGCTGATAAGAAGGATGAGAAGCGGCTTAATGCAGGTGGTGCTGGTAGAGGAACTAAAAGGCCTCTATACCTCCAATCAACTTCTTTAGAGCGCAATGCCATGATCTGTCATCAGTGTTTTAAGTAGGGTCAAAAAAATCCATTGTTCTTGAGTTCTCTAATAACCTTCCATACCTATGGATGCTTGGGTCACCTGTAGTGGTTATATCAAGGTGTTTTCAAGAACCATATTAAAGCAAGACCCAACTCTTCAAGGGTCACCTCATCTCACCTGCAAGAGTAGGGTGATGTTTGAGATCAGTTTGGGGGTTCTCTCTGTAATGTTCATTGGATGAAATAGTTGTGTCTAGTGGAATTTTTAGTGTTTCTTCTCTTTTAGTTATAAGAATGGTTGTTTTTTAACCCCATGAAACTTTTATTTTCATGGAAGTGTGTTTTGTGAAAATTTTGTTTGTGTGTTATGTACGGGGGTCCCTAAAGTCTGTGTGTGAGGAAAGAGATGCTTCAATCATCGTAGATCCAACCATAGGTTTTAGAGTGAAGCTGGAACATAGATAGAAGAAACCCAATGGTTTAAAAAAATAGGTATTGGTTTAATTTATGTCCATAGTGTGGCTTGAGTTGTGTTCTTCTGAGGGTGTGGAGTTTTTGGTGTTGTCGGCTATGGTTTTGACTCCCCTTTAGTTGTGCCCTTCCCTCCCCCTCACTTGTGGTGGGGGTTTTGGGTCCATGTATAAAGTTTATGAGTTTTTTTGACTTATTTAGTTCTTATGGTGGGGAGTCCCACTTCCGGACTCATAGAGATAGTCCTAACGCAGTCCTAAGTTAGCATGTTTCATATGGTGGTGTGTCCGTTCGGGCCTCCCCATGATAGTATCTTCATTACATTCCTATTATTCACTGCTATAAATGGAAGATATATCCACACTTATATATCCATGGTTTAAAAAAATTGTGGCTACACCCTAACATACTCCCACGGGTCATAAGATACACATGGCGATACGCCCCCAACCCCACCCTCATCCCGATTCCACCCTTGATTTTTCCCTTCCCTGGTCGCGATCACTCATCCCCGTGAGTCGAAATACCTCCTCACCTAATACTGAAACCCAAACATCATCTGTCCTCCTTTGATGATGTGACCAGCCAACCTTAGGATGATTCTCCTCTGATGATTCATCCACCCAACCTCGAGAAAATCCCCCGACGAGGAAGCAACCACCCAACCTCAGGACGAGCCTCCTCGGACAACGCAACCACCCAACCTCCCTGTGATCCTCTTATTCTGACCCGGATCTAGATCCACCTCTACCTTTGGGATAACCTCCTCCCCGACTCACCAATGTATAATGTTTTTTTCAGTATTCACACAATCTAGGAGCCCCTCTTATTGAGTCAATAAGGTTTTCCTTATGACTTTTCCATTCCTTCTTGTTTTGAAAATCACAAACACCTTATCTTTAAGGAAAATCGCTTTTGTAAGGAAAAATGCTTTCTTAAGGAAAATCGCTTTCTTAAGGAAAAATGCTTTCTTAAGGAAAATCGCTTTCTTAAGGAAAAATGCTTTCTTAAGGAAAATTGCTTTTATAAGAAAAATTATCCTTATCATATTTTCATTCATATTTTTTTTCTTAAGTATAAGTTTCGGATTCATTTTCTCGGAATCATTAAAACTTAGATATAAAGCATTCTGTTTAGTATTCAGATTCTGGACAAGAACTATAAGGAAGTTTCATTCCGAATTCCGGATATGAATTCTGACTAAGTTCTATTCCAGATTCAGGATACGAATTCTGGAGAAGAATTCTCATTACGAATTCCAATGAAGAATTCCCATTACGAATTCTAATGAAGAAATCTCATTCCGAATTCTCATTACGAATTCTGATGACGAATTCTCATTACGATTTCTGATGACGAATTCCTATTCCGAATTCCTACTCCGAATTCTCGTTCCGAATTCACCCCTTAAACAGAATCTGGTTATCAATGGTTAGTATACAGAGAAAGGTTACTCCATATGGATTTCTTCAACAACTATGATTCTCTCATCTCAAAGAATATCAAGTTGAATGGCTGGGAAGATGTTGCAGTATCTAAAACCGGGAATCAAGATGAGGTATTTTCTGATTTGCTTGTTGAATTCTATGAGTCAGTTGCTTTCTTCGAGGAAGATAATAAAGAGAAGTTTTCGTTCAAATCGTATGGCAAGACTTATAAACTTTCTTACACCAAGGCTGCAAGCTTGGTAGGATTATCTTATGAAGGTGAGGCTGAGTTTATTTCTCATGTATTGCCGGACAACAAGGGTAGTTTCAACAAGGAAAAGGCTTTAGAAACCCTCGGACTTGCTGATGACAAGGCTCCGAAAATTGCAAGTCTTCCTACTAATTTCCGGATTCTTGAATTATGGGTACAAGGACTTATCGTACCGAGAAAAGGGGATAAGGACAGCCTGAAGAAAAGTGAGATCTACATCTTAGACTTTTTGATAAATCTAAGAAAGTTCAACCTCATGAGGCATATTCTTATAACCATCGAGAACCTTAAGAAAGGAAATCTCAGAGCTCAGATTGTTATGTACCCAGCCATATTATCTAAGCTCATAGTTCGGTGCCTTGAATCTTTCAAGGTAGCTTGCAAATCAAAACCAAAGGTGTGTAAAATCCTGTTAGTAAGTGATGACACTCTCAAGAGAATGAATGTGGCCTTCAACAAGGAGATTGGAGAGTTCGTTGACCTGCCTGATCAGGAAGAAACGACTCCGAAAGTGGCTGATCCGGAATCATCCAAGCCGGTAAGGAAGAGAAAGTTGAAAGAAGTAGTTGGTGGAGCTGAGGAACCCAAGTCTAAGGAAGTCCATTCCGCACCTCCTAAGCCTAAGAAGAAGAAGACCTATACTGAGGAGGTTGCAGCGAAGTGGAGAGCTGACAAGGAGAAGAGGAAGGAAGGAGATCCGCAGTTCGGATTGGATCCCGCAGAGGCTAAGGCTCTGAAAGAAAAGGCTGCTGATGAGCTCGAGAAGCAAGCTAAGGAAAAGAAGATGAAGAAGAAGTTGTCATAAACTGAGGCTGTGCAAGCGTTGTTGAAGTTTAACGAAATGGTTTCAGCAACCATTCCCGTTCCGAGAACCTTTTCTTTGGAATCTCTACCTGAGACTCCAGGAAGAAATCTCGATGATCCGAAAGAGGCTGCTGCTAAGAATGCTGAGGAAGTTGAACAAGTGGAACAAGTTGAAGAGGTTGCTGAAGGAAGTGGCGAGACAGGAGATGTGCTCAAACAAGTAGATGAATATAAGGGAACTCCTTCGGAACACCTGTCGCTCCGAACATCTGAAGCCGAATCTTCAAAGCTAGTTACTCCAGTAATAGAAGGAAAGGAAGGAGAGGAAGAAGTTTCTTATCATGGAGAAGAAGAACAATTTTTACTTGATGCTGCTCAGAAGGAAAATGTAGAAGTTGTTGTTGAGAAAGATGATGTTGTTCAGGTCTCTGATAGTGAGAAAAGATCTCCGGAACAGGTTTCTTTTCCGGAAAAAGATAAGGGGAAACGAATTCTTGCTGATACCCCGAGTTCAGAAAAGAGTATGAGGAAGGAAGCTGGTAGCTCTTCTAAGAGGAAGTTGGAGCTTATTGAAGAAGAAAATTCTCCGAGCAAGATGTCAGATTCGGAGTCATCATCGTTGGGGCACGATTTTGTGGTTCAGTCCTTGAAAAAGTTGGTGGGAACCATTCCGACCTTCTCCAGTATTGACTCTCGGTGCCAGATGCTCCAACATACGCTAAATCAGAAAACCGACTCCGTATCCATGGTTATGGATAAATGTGTTGAGATAGAAGCTCAGTTCAAAAATTTCTTTATTGGTTACGAAGCCCATAAAAGATCTTGCAAAAGGATGACTAGCTGGTCGAAGAAGAATGTGGAAGAGATGAGGTTGCTGGATGAGTTTCAGGAGAATGTTAAGGATGCTTTTCAAACCGAGGACAAGAAGTTTCATGAGATGACTGCTTCATTCGATGAGAAATTAACAGAGGAAAAGAACATTCGGAGTCAGGAAGTAAGAGATCTGAATGGGAAGTTGAATTCTGTTTCTCAGAATTGGAAATCTGAAAGAGATCATCGGATCAATTTTCTACAAAGGATAAAGGCTCAGGAAGAGAAAATGGAAGCTCAGGAAGAAAAGTTGAAAGCTCAGGAAGAAGTAATTCAAGCTCAGTCAGCAAGAATAGTTGCCTTAGAAAAGCAAGCAGAGGAAGATCATAAGGACCTTAAAAAGATCAAGACTATTCTCAAGGGGCTAATGTCGAAGGAGAAAGATCCCAAATGACCAATCCGATCTTTTTGTTGTAATCTGTTTTTCTTGCTGACATTTAAAATTTAATGAGAATCGTGCTTGTTGTTCTGTTTTGTTGTCATTACTAATTCTTTCAGGTACTTTGTTATTTTTTCCATTCCCTCCAAATTCTTTTTGAAAATCACAAAGGGGGAGAAGGAAAAGATCCTTAAGAAAATGAGGAAATCTAATAAGAGTTTTTCAAAGGGGGAGAAAGGAAAATACCCAAGGAAAAAGAACTCTAATAAGAGCTTGTTTAAGGGGGAGTTTTTCTTAAAGAAACGTCACTCCGGAAATATGAATACGATCCTTAGAGATTCAAAGCCTAAGGGGGAGTTAGTCGTATTCATCTATATTCTTAAACCAAGGGAGATAAGCTTTAATGTGTTTCTTTCTTCTTAGAATAGCTTTTTCGTAAGGATGTTTGTGCTTTCCAAAAAGGGGGAGATTGTTGAGTCAATAAGGTTTTCCTTATGACTTTTCCATTCCTTCTTGTTTTGAAAATCACAAACACCTTATCTTTAAGGAAAATCGCTTTTGTAAGGAAAAATGCTTTCTTAAGGAAAATCGCTTTCTTAAGGAAAAATGCTTTCTTAAGGAAAATCGCTTTCTTAAGGAAAAATGCTTTCTTAAGGAAAATTGCTTTTATAAGAAAAATTATCCTTATCATATTTTCATTCATATTTTTTTTCTTAAGTATAAGTTTCGGATTCATTTTCTCGGAATCATTAAAACTTAGATATAAAGCATTCTGTTTAGTATTCAGATTCTGGACAAGAACTATAAGGAAGTTTCATTCCGAATTCCGGATATGAATTCTGACTAAGTTCTATTCCAGATTCAGGATACGAATTCTGGAGAAGAATTCTCATTACGAATTCCAATGAAGAATTCCCATTACGAATTCTAATGAAGAAATCTCATTCTGAATTCTCATTACGAATTCTGATGACGAATTCTCATTACGATTTCTGATGACGAATTCCTATTCCGAATTCCTACTCCGAATTCTCGTTCCGAATTCACCCATTAAACAGAATCTGGTTATCATTGTTTTATACATTCAGAATTTATTCACTCCGAACTTTCACTCCGAAATTTCTATTCCGAACCTTTTTGTTAGAGTTTAAAATGATGTCGTACATTCTGTTACACTTACTTTGTTATAAAACGATGTCGTCCATTTTGTTATAAACTAACCGTTGTCTAAGTGACACGTGTACAGGTCCCTCCGAACTTTAAGGAAAATATGACCGTTGGAGGAGGAGCCGACCTTACCTATAAATAGGAGCTCATTTGAAAGAGCTCGGTACTTCTGATGGCTGATTGCTGAAAAAGGGCTTACATGCTGTTGAAGTGATTTCTAGAGAGAGAGTCTCTTATTAACTCTCAAAGCTTCGTGCGACTCCGAATATTGGTGATTACATTCGAGGGCTTCCGTGGATAGGAAGACAGAGGTGCCGACTACCTTAAAGATCGAGGGCTTTCTTGCTGAGAAAGACAGAGGTTGCCAACTACCTTGAAGTTGAGGGCTTGCGGGGATAGCAAGACAGAGATACCGATCTTCGTATCGAGGGCTTACCCTGGTGTGGGTAAGACAGACTTGCTTGAAAGTATAAATCAAGGGACCTTTATCCAAGGTTGTTGGATACCCTTCTCTTTGGGTTAAAAGACTATTACCTTGTTACTAGTAGTTTTACTACTTGTCATTATTCCGCTGCAATTTGTATCTTAAGGAAAGTATAACTTTCTTATACTTCCTTACTTACTTTGATTAGTTTAGATTCTATACGCTTTAAGGTAGAATCTCATATTGTAACTTTTGTTAAGTTTCGATTTCCGGAACCATATTTCCGGAACCTACTTTTGGAATCAATTTCCAAGTTCAGTTCGGTGTTAGAGGTGTTGTGAATTTACTTAGTTTAACTTTGTTAAACTTAGCCCTTTCCTTTTCTTAAGGAAACTCTAGTTTTTCGTAACTAACTTTAAAGGTTCCAAAGGAATTTTTAAAGTATACAATTCACCCCCCCTCTTGTATATTGAGCATCTCATATCATTTTCGATCCTACACCTCTAGCTCTCACCGGTGGGCGATTCATGACTCACAACTTGTGAGTGGCCTGTGGTAGGGTGTGTTAGGGTTTGTTTTATATTTCCTCAAATAATTATTCTATTTATGTTGTTGTGGTTTCAATTATATATGATTTTCTCCAATAAAAATCCACATACATATGAACAAGGATGGTTTTAATTCCTCACATGCCCTGTGATTTTTTCCACAAAGAAGGGTTTCTTTGATTTCAAATCCACAGCCTCTTCAATTATCATTGGGTAAGATTAATTTTTTTTGATTTATTGTATTCTTAATTTTCACATTTTTCATTGATAGAGTTTATTTGTTTTCACTTTTTGCATCAGGTATGATTTCTTTGATTTTTTTTCCTGATTTTCATTGGGTTTAATTGTCTTATAGAATTTAAATATGGAAATGCTAGAAATCAGAAGTTATGAAGATTTGATTTTAAGATGGATGAATGGTCTATGGTGAGTTCTAAAAGAAAATTTCGTAAATATATAGTATTCATTGATTATTATTACATTTTTAATGTAAACCTACCTTTCATAGGGATGGATATATTACATATCACGATATTTTTGTAATTTTTGATTAGAAGTAATATTTTGAGGATTTACTAAATTGAATGTTGAGTTATCAATTTTTTTTATAGAAAATACTTTTCCCATATAAATAAAATACTATATAATTATGATGAGTCACATAGAACATGTATGTTCCGAAACCACGATGTGATAGATGCATATGAGACTGTTTCCCCACCGTGTCTTATTTATTCCCCATTTGGTGTTTTGTGTTAGGTTTTGCTTCTGGAGGATAATGCACACAACACTGTACCTCCCAACCAATTCTTATAGAAAAAAACATTGGGTTAAGAATTCGTTAAGACAAGTATTTACCCAAATGTTGATTTATAAATGTATTTAAAATAATAAGGATTTTTCCATATTGGTTTTTTAGCTCCTTATGCTTAGAACCAAGGGTTTTCAAAGTATATTTTTGATTACCTCGGTACTCTATCTGTCTCTATAGGTCCTTCATGGATGGATCTTGAATTTGTCTTCAAGTTTGGTAACTTGTTGAAGTTTGAGAGTTTTTACATACCTACTGGAAGTGTGGGGGATGATAAATATATTATAAAATAAATTAGAAAGGTGACTTGGATTTATATTTTTTTCCATATCCATATCAGACTATTGAATACTTCTTGAGACCTTGGTTGTTCATTGGTTGTTAGAATTATCTTCTTTTCATAGTGTTACATATTTTTGTGTTATACATTTAAGGGAAAAAATTCTATAAAAAACTCTTAATAAAATACACAATTGAGAGACCAATGGGGGTTTAATTGGTGCTTCATTCACTTTTCTCAACACTATTTATCTCATATGAGAGTTTAGTTATTTAATTATAGACTCAATTAAATGTGAGTTAAAACTTTTTTACCTTATCCACAATTTTAGAAGTGGTTCATGTATGAAAATTTAGAGATTTCTAAGAGACCTTCTCTATCAAATCCTGAGACCTAGTTAAATATTTTCCCATTAGAGCTCCACCTAATAAAAAATCCAATAGGTTTCTATAACTATTCAGAAGGCCTTGATATAATAAGTTTAAGAAATTATGATCATATATATTGTTTTGATGTGGATGACTAGCAGTAAAATTCTAGAAAATGACCTAATACCCATAAAGATCTTCTCCACAAGTATTCACTACTGAAAAAATGGCCTATACCCACAGTTCAAAACTATGGGTATAGCCCCCAAAACCGTGGGCTGGAAGGGCGTCGGTATAGGTCCCCAGCCTATTCCCACGGTTTTCCAAAACCATGGGTATAAGTGTTCTACCACTGTGTCAAAAAAACATTCCCAATTACCACGGTGTCAATGAATTTTGCCCATAGTTTCAAAACCGTGGGTATAGATCCTAAAATAATGCCGCAGGCGGGTTTCGATCCCGCGACCTCTTCGCTGCAATGTATCGTGTCTAACCACTAACCTACCATCAATTATGTGTATATATATTTACATTTAGTTAAATATAGTTATATAAACCGTGGGTATAGAGGGAAGAACCATGGGTATAGGACTCCCGCCAAAAAAAATTCCTTCCCGCGGAAAAAAATAATTTCCCACGCACACATGGGACCTATACCCACGGTTTTGGAAAACCGTGGGTATAGGTTTTTTATCCCAGACTTATCCCAACGGTTTCCCCAAAACCGTGGGGATAGGTACCCCTATACCCACGATTTTTGAAAACCATGGGTATAGGTCAATTTTCAAGACCTATCCCCACGGTTTTGGAAAACCGTGGGGGTAGACCCCCCTATACCCACGGTTTTGGAAAACCATGGGTATAGTTCTTGAAAATTGACCTATACCCATGATTTTCCAAAACTGTGGGTATAGGGAGTACCTATCCCCACAGTTTTGGGGAAAACTGTGGGGATAAGTCCATTTTACAGTAGTGATTAACTACTCCATAAATAACATTTTTTTACTGTCTTCTCTTTGAATCAATGAATAACTTTTAAAGAATGTATCTCTAGGGATCTACTTGCTTTTAACCTCTCCAAGTTATATATTTTTTTAAACCATTACTCTGTTGAGACACCTGTATAGAATGATAATTCATTCCATTCTGTTTGAGCTTATGAAATTTCTCTCATTTTGAAGGCAATGCACACGATGCCAAATTCCTTCAAGTTCTTGTTGGGGACTTTCACCTACCAAACAATGAAAAATATTAAACATTTGGATTAGAACATGATTTGACTCAAAGTCTACTTGATTATTTGGAAACCCAAATCAAGTATTCTAATAGTTAAAATTTTGTGCACACAAATCTCTAGTTAGTTGATTTAATTGAGCTAGGTTCTCTTCTATATTATCACAATTTAGTAAAAAACTAGATGTATATGAGTATTAATATTTTTTAATAAAATAGTAAAAAACTCTATCTAAATTATAAACGATTCTTAAATTTATAACTCAAGCTAGGAGAGTTCTCTCAACCTATGGATAAAAACCAAAGAGGTGATTTTATTTAGATTTGATCAGGTGATGGAAAAATTTTAAACAAGGAAAAATTAATAGAAAATAATGAAGGGTGGGGGGCAGGAGGGTGTAGGGGGAAGTGGGGGTGGGGGTCATAGTGAAGGGTGTGGGGGGAAGGGGTTGCAGTGGGGGTGGGGGTTGTAGTGGGGGAAGTGGGGTGTAGTGGGGTGTGGTGGGAATTGGGGGTGAAATCAAAGTATTAGAAATTATATATATATATATATATTTTAAGGAACAGATTTTACTATTTTTTTATTATATTTATTAAAAAAAATTGGTTTTTTTATTATGAAATACATTTTACTTGTTTTGTTTTGGATTCTAAGGATTGTGTAATATTTAGGGATAATGCTTGGTTCTAAGAATTTGTTGGCTTGCTTAAAGATTTAGTTTAGGTAACTTCATTTAATTTTTATTTGAATTGGTTTAATTTAAGTTGGGTTGTGTCGATTCTAGTAGTGTTAGTTTAATTCCATTTAATTTGGATTAGTCCAAATATATTTGGTTTAGTTTAGGTTTATAACTTTATGTTCTTATTTTAGTGAATAAATTTGGTTGGATTACATTGATTTAGTTAGATCCTTGTAGATTTTATTTGGTTTTATTTAAACTAGGTTGGTTTTCACATTTCTAGTAGTTTTAATTATACGTTATATTTTATTTAGACCAGGTCACATCTATTTGGTTTAGTTTAAGTCCATATCTTTTGGTTCTTCTTAGTTTAGTGAAACAATTTGGTTTGATTAGTTTTATTATGTTAGAGTATTTGGATCAAAATGGTTTGTATTCTTGGTTGATTTTATCATTGGAGAAGGTCATTTTAGGTGTTATAATCATGTGGAATTTGAAGATGGTTTGTCTATCATTGGTTCAAGATTTTCTTGATTTAATGATGAAAATGGAATTTTAGGTGAAACTAGGTCAGGAGCAGTGGTGTTTAGGGTCCTTGGTAAGGAATTTTTGATGAGGTGATGCATATTGAAAATACTGACTTGATTGATATAAATGGGGCTAGAATAATAGTGATAGTGACCGATGACATAGAGCTTTAGGTGTCACATGATTTTATTTGTCACATAGATCTCGAGATGTGTCTTATCTCCTCTCAAATCCTATGGTGCGTGTCTAAACTACTTGCGAAGATTAATTTTAGAATTTGAATTTTGGTTCCTTTCTGTAATTTATTTGTGGGTATTTTTTTAATCTATTGTGTTTTTCACACTTAACCCAAAAAATGCATTTTCTAAAAATTACAAAACAAATAAGAGTTAGAGATATCATTCAATGAAATTAAATATATTTTTTCGTTTATGTTAGTTTGTTTAGGGACCCATTAGTTATTTTATATTGGTTTTATTCATATTTGTGGGGTGGGGAAAGTAGTGGGGGTGAAGGATGGGGTAGGGGATAGGGTGGGTTTAGTGGGGTGGGGGTGCAGTGGGGTGGGGTGGGGATAGTAGGGGTGGGGGGGGGGGGTAGTGGGGGTGAAGGAGGGGTGCAAGTTGGATGTGGGTGTAGGGGGGGGGGGGGTGAAGGAGGGGTGCAAGTTCTGTATTTGGGGCTAAGTCACCAAATGCTTCCTCAATAATACTCTCCCTAAAGAACCGAATAACATTTGGTAGGGTAACTTCAGAGTGATCTGCAACCATGACACTAGTTGCAAGGGCTACCACATATGAGTCTAGAACTGTCTTGCCCAATCATAAGCATGATCCAGCAAAAACTCATGCCCATATACCATATGAAGTAACTGAAATGCAACCCACATTCCATTGTCCTTAAATGAAAAAACAAACCCTCCTTAACATGCCTGTTTAATAATCATTTTCTCATTTCACTTTTTTTGGATGCTTTCTCGGATACATTATAACCAAATACACTTTATTTCATCTATTCTTGATGCATGTTTGGTACTTTAGTAGCAACCCGAGCATATAATGAATCTGTCACTGCAGAGTTCCAAATTGGTTCAAGTGTTTTTTTATTATTTGTATGCTTCCTAAAACAAAATACATTCCAATACCATCCCACATATCCCAAAATAAGGCAACAACTTTTCATTATAGTTTAGATTTTTCTACAGGCAACAACAACAAAAGTTCATGATTTCATTCAACTCATACAATCATGGAAACAACTCCTAAGGTCATTTTTAGACCTGATTATTTCTACTCTAGTTATCTTATTTCCTTATAGAGGTTTTCCTCATGTATATCCTCTTAAAGTATTTATCTTTTCTCTTTTATCTATCCACTTTCTATTTTAACATCAATGAGTTAGAAAATCTTAGCCCATATATTGACTCCCTCCCATAGATATGGAAATAAACACACACAAAATTTGAGTGAGTGTAAACTTTTAATTATTAGTAACACTCCCCCCCAAAAAACTCTCATGCAAATATAGAAGAATTAGGGGGAGGGGGAGGGGTTGGTGTAGTTGGGGGAGGGGGAGGGGTTGTGCAGGGCAGGGGGAGGGGGAGGGGCTAATGGAGTAGGGGAGAGGAGGGGAGGGGCTAGTGCAGTAGGGGATGGGAGGGTAGGGGCTAGTATAGTATGGGGGAGGGTCTATGAAGGGGGGAGGGGGAGGGGATAGTGTCGTAGGGGAGGGGGAATGGCTAGTGTAGCAGGGGGAGGGATAGGGGTAGTGCTGGGCAAGGGGAGGTGGAGGGTAGTGGGGGTGTAGGTTGGGGGGCTGTGGCAGTAGGGGATCATGTTAGGGGGGTGCAGTGGTGGGTGGGGGGGTGAAGGGTGTGTGGGGTGATGAATAGGATTGGGTTAGTGTCGGTGTATAGGGTAGGGGGTGTAAGGGGCAGTGGGGGTGAAGGTGGTGGGGGGATGGGGTGGGGGGGTAGTTGTATTCTCTTGTGTGTTTTATCAGTATTTGTGTGGAGTTTCTTCTTGTTGGTGGTGGTGATGAGATTTAGGTTTTGTTATGTTTTTTATTAAATTTATTATGTTGTTCAGTTGGAAAATTATTTGGAATGATGTTTTCTAGTTAGAAGATGGCGGTGTTGTTAGGTTTTTTCTTCTGATGGTGTGTCTCCTGGAAGTGTGTTGTTCTCATTCCATCCCACCTAACTCTATCATGGTGGGATGGATAGTGATGGGTTTTTTTATTGGTGATGTCTTCACCAAGTATTTTACCTTCATTCGGATTTGGGTGGCCTGGTTGTTTAGTTGGGAGGAATTATCTATCTCACTTATGTGTTATGGATTTCTTGTAGTGTTTCCATCATTTCATATTCTGTTTTTCTAAACCCTAATAGAATCTGGATTTGGGTGGCCTAGTTCATCTTTAACATATTGAAATTATATAGAATATGAATGTTTAGTTTTTCATGAATCATCTTATATGTTTTTAGAAACAATTATTCTCAATGAATCATTTTTTAGGTAGATAGGAGTATCCAATTTATTGGTGCCCCTCTTCTTGATCTTCTTCTTTTGAATTTTAGACAAATGAAATTCTTAAGCTATATTTAACCTTGAATTTAGTTGTTGGTCTGTGGTTTATTTTAAACTTTGGAGGGGGTGTGATGGGGTTGTTTTGGAGTTGTGTTGGGGTTGTGTAAGGGTGTGTGAGGGTGTGCTGGGGGTGGTAGGGGTGCATGGGGGTGTGGAGGGTGTGTGTGTAGGGGGTGTACAAGGTACATGGGTCGGGGGTGTGTAGGGTACAAGGGTAGGGGGTGTGTTCAGGGGGTGGGGGGAGTGTGTGCATGGGGTGTACATGGTATAGGGGGTGGAGGGAGTGTGTGAAAGGGGAAGGAAGTGTGCATTGGAGGGGGGGAGGGGGTTGTGATGGGGTTGTTCTATGGAGTACATGGGGTGTGTGCAGGGGGTGTGTAGGGTATATGGGAAGGGGCTGTGTGGGAGAGTTTGAAGGGGGTGGAGGGAGTGTGTACAGGGGGCATGAAGTGTGCAGTGGATGGGGAGGGGTGTGCAGGGGTTGTGCTGGGTGTGTGTTGCGTGTATAGGGGGGGGGGGAAGATGGGTTCACCATGCCCTATTTTTCAAACATGTGATTCTAAAAAATAGTTTTTATTCCTTATGTAATATTTTTTTAACAAGTGTGATTTTGTAAATACGAAGTTTTGGACTATGTTTTTCTTTGATGAAAGGGTGTTTTTGAAATTTTCCTCTTTATTAATGATCATGTTATTTATTATTGGGATGTATATATCAATCTGAATATTATTTTTAATTGTTGGTTATAGATTCATGTATCATTTATCATGAATATTTCACACAATGATCAGATATATATATATATATATATGTAAAAGAAGTCATCATATCTCATTTCTTTTCCCACTATTTCCTTATAGGTGGTTTCTTATGATGAGGTTGGTTCTGTCCACCACCATCCAAGATAGTGAGTTAAACATCGGATTTGGGTAAGTTTTATTCAGTTTTTTATTCTTTGGTCCAATTTTAATTAGGGATTTTGTGATTTTTGGGTTCCTTATATTTTTATAGTGCATTTTGGATCTTGTTGAGGAGAATAACCTCACATGCCCGAAGTCCCATGTCCTTACTTTGAACACCCAGTCTCTCACACCATGATATGTATCCCATGACATATACCAAGATGAAACCATACATAGCCTACTACAATACCCTTAGACGAACTTATAAATTTCATTCACATATCTACAAATGACCAAACCTATACATGGGTGTTTTTAATTGTTAATATTGGTTTCTAGTAATTGATGCATTCCCAGGATGGTTTTTCCCTATCAAAATACCCCCTATATGGGTGTGCTGGGTGTGAAAGGGGGGTGTCTAGGAGGGGGGGTGTCAGGGCTATGGGTGTGTGTGTGTGTGGGGGGGGAGTGTAAGGGGCGCATGGGTGTCCAGTAGGGGGGTGGGGGTGTCCAGGAGGGATGTGGGGGGTGTCCAGGTGGGAGAGGGTGTCTAGGAGGGGGCATGGGTGTGCAGGGGGGGTGTAAGGTGGCTGTCCAGGAGGGGGGGATGGGTGTGCATGGGGGGTGTTCAAGGGGGGCTGTCTGGGGGGTGCAAGGGGGGCTGTCTGGGGGGGTTCAAGGGGGAATGGGTGTGCAGGGGGGTGTTCAAGGGTTTGTTCGGGGGGGGGGGGGGTGTTCAGGAGGGAGGGTGGGATATTGTTGGGGGGTGTTCAAGGGGGTACATGGGGGCTGTCCAAGGGGTGTTATACTATAGGGGGTGTTCAGGGGGGGATATTGTGGGGGGGGGGGGGTGCAAGGGGGTTTCCCAGGGGGTGGTCTGCTGTAGGGGGTGTTTAAGGGGTGCAAGGGGGCTATCCAGGGGGTGGGCTACTGCAAGGGGGTGTTAAAGGGGGTGCAAGGGGGATGTCCAATGGGGGTGGGCTTCTGTAGGGGGGGGGGGTGCTTGGGGTTTTTTTTTGTGGGGGGGGGGGCAAGGGGGTTCCTAAGGTGGGTGATAGTGGGTGTTTGAGGGGAGGGTCAGTGGCATGGGGGTGTAGGGGGATGTCCAAGGGTTTGAAGGGGGAGGTCTATGGGGTGCAAGGGGGATATCCAGAGGGGTGCAAGGGGGATGTCCAGGGGGCATTGGGGTGTAGGGGGTGTTAAAGGGGGATGTGGGGCTATCCAGGGGGGTCATGGGTGTGTTGTGGGGCTGTTCCAGGGGGCTGTCCAGGAGGGGCATGGGGGGTGTTCAAGGGGGGAGTAAGGGGGCTGTCGAGGGGGCATAGGGGTGTAGAGGGGCTGTCTAGGGGGTGCAAGGGGGCTATCCTGGGGGGGGGGGCATGGTGGTGCAGGGGGTGGTCCAGGGGGTGCAAGGGGGTTGTCGAGGGGGGCATGGGGGTGAAGGGGGGCTGTCCATGGGGTGCAAGGGGGCTGTCCAGGAGGGGAATGGGGGTGCAGGCAGGCTGTCCAGGGGGCATGGGGGTGCATGGGGGTTGGGAACTAGGGGAGACCGAATTAATTTTTTATACCATATAAATGATATAGACATGATTTTAACCATGGTAGTATGGCCCTAGTTCCATAGTTAAAACCGTGGAAGTAGGTAAGACCTACTGCCATGAATATAGTGGCCATGATTTTCCAAAACCGTGGCCATAACGTATTACCCTGGTTTTCGGGCCTACGACCTCGGTTCCAAACCGTGGTTATAGGTGAATTTTCTTGTTGTAATTGGTTGATAGTGGGTAGTCTTATGTGTAACCACCTAATTCTTTGTTATCAATTTGAGTAAATGTTGAGATTAGAGTTTTCTGATGGTTTTGGATGGAGTAAGGTTATAAAGGTATTCGTGGGATGAGGTTTTTTTTCATTTGTTTCTTTGTATGGATTGTATGTGTATGACTTGGTGATGTTTAGGATGTTCATGTTTGAAGGTAGAATTTAGTGTTTTGGAAATTCAATGTCTTTTGGAATGATTAACCGGAGGTGTTTAAACATTTTGGGGGAAGACATCACTTAACGGGGAGTCTGTCTCAGTCTCCTGAGTTCTTCTTATTAGCCTTTATCACATTGGTGGTGTTTTGTGATCTCTTTCTTTATCATTATTTTAGATTATACTTGAAATGTAAAGGAGTATCTATTTCTATTTTCAGGGTTTAGCCCTGTTATGGCTTTTTGGGGGTGAAAAACATTATGGTGGGGAGAATTTTCACACTCGGGTTTGATTTTTTCCTTGGTTCCAGCTCGAGTCGGGTTTTGGGTGAATTTCTATTTAAAATTTTTAGTTTTATTGAGATAAAATATATGTTTTGTGTTTGGAATCATCTGACGCACAGGCAGAGCATGGTTGGGAGATTGTGAGGCTACACTCAGGTCACCTTGTGGCTTTCCTGGTATGTATGATGAATTAAAAAGTTGTATAAATAGTGAAATGAAGTTAAAATGAGTATTGAAATAAATAAATTGAGAATTTTAAGCATATTATTATTATTATTGAAGATATTATTATTATTATTATTTTTTATTAATCTTTATTACTATTATTAAAATTGTTATTAAAATTATTACTATTAAAAATGAAATGATGATCATCATAGTTATTGTTAAAAGTGTCAATAATATTATAATATTTATTAAAAATGATATTAATATTAATATTATTAAGAATTAAACTAGTGTCATAAATAATTTTAGCATTATTTTGTTGTTGTTATAATAATTATTATTATTAATTTTATCATTGAATAATATTATTATTGTTACTATAAATATTATAGTTAAAATAAATTCTTATTGAAACTATTATTAAGGATATGAATATTATTAATATGGTTATTATTAGTAGTAATATTATTATTATTATTGAGAATTTAACTATTATTTTCCTATTATTATTATTATCATTATAAATATTATAATTAAAAATTAGTATTACTTCTGTTGTTACTAAAATTTATTATTAATATTATTATTATTATCATTAATTTAGTATTATCATCAATTATTATTATTATTATTATTATTATTATTATTTTTAGGTTATACCCTCTTCTTCCCCTTTCTTTGGGTTGTTCGGTGTAACCTAGTTCGCAATCCCTTACCTCGCGTCGCTACCCCCCTGCGCCTCCCTCCGACGAAGTTCCTCCAGCCGGACTACATCTCACTATAGTGTTCTCCCCCTATCTAGTACAATAGGACCCTCCCTCCTGTTACCTTATTTTGGAATGCACCTCACAACCACAAGAACCCCCACCGGTGTGCGTCCCTTGTCTGGTCCTGACCCCCTCCTCCATCACCTCTTCCCCAGCATGACTTGCTACCGCCTACCTCTCTGGAAAAAACCTTCCCCATCCCCTATCAGTATTCTCATTCCCCACCTTTATTGGGTTTTCTTCCTTGTATAGGGGTTATTTAAGGTTTATCCTTCAATTTGGGTTCAATTTTGGTTGCATTGGTTTAGATTCAGCTTCCATAGCACGCTGTTGAGGTGCAAACAAGATCTCACACCAGCTTCGGGCATGCATTTTCATTCTTCTTTGGTTTTGAGGTAGGACACCTCTGCATTTCCCCTTTAAATTTAGGAATACATTGATTTATTTCATTTTGAATGTTTCCGGAAGATTAAATAGTTATCTATGGCATTGTTCAATGATTTTAATATGCTTTTTTTGCTTCTTTTTTACGTGCTATAGATTATAAATGAGGTACACAAAGTGCTTTTTAAAGGACTTAAGGTGTGTGTAGATTGAAAAATGGTTTTTTCAAAAAAGATGGGATGTGTATCACGTGTGAACCCATGATGGGTATCTTTATTGTGTTTTATAAAGGGTGCAAGGGGTTTGATAAAATATTTAAGTTGTGCGGAAAATGATTTGAAATGGATTTGTGGTGTGTAGCTTGAAAGTTGGTTTTCTAAAAAAAAGTGTTGTGTTTTAAGTGTTCCCATTTATTATAATCCTTGAATATACTTTATAATTTATTTATGTTATTTTATAAAATGTGTGAATGTTTTGGAAGGTTTTTCTAATTGTTTTTGTTATGTGTTGGATTTAAAAGAGGTTTTTGAGTGGGTTTTGGGTGTGTAAATCCAAGGGTTACTTTTTTTAAAAAAATGTTTTATAAAATTTTAAATGGTTTAATAAATAATATAAATGGTGTGAATAATTTTTTGGGAATGTTTTGTGGTGATCATGATTTTGAAAGTGGATTTTTAACATGTGGTGTGTTTTTTGTTAGATCTTATACAATAAGTGTTAAGAAAATTTCCTGATTGGCACTTTTAAGTGATTTAGGGTTTTTAAAGATATGGTTTTGTTTTTCATTTTACATATAAATGTATCAGTGATGTTCAAATTTGTGATGGGAGTTCTAAATGGATTTTTCAAACATTAGATTCTTATTAATTTTCCCCTTTGGCCTTTGTAAATTCATTTTTGTTTTCAAGGATGGTTTGAATTATGAAATGGGGTTGTGTTTGGTATTTATGAAATGAATGGATCTGTAAAAATGTTATAAGTCCCATTTGTTACATTGAATTTTCATTTGGAAGACCCCTCTTGAGTTGGGTCTCCAACCTTGTTGGTTGATCGTGAGTTGGAAGGGCCCTCAGTATGGGACATCCCTTATATGTTTTTTATTTTAAAGAGGGGACTAACCTTGAGGTGGTTAGGGTGGTGCCAGATCATGTGGTGTGTGTAGTTATATATATGTGACTTGTTGTTTTAATGTTATAGCACAACCCCTTGTGAAATATACATGGGAACCTTGTATAAAAAGAGGATTTATAAGATCATTTTCCGCACTATTTTAGATTACGCACTGGATAAAGGCCAATAACAGGAGGATATTTTGTTATTATTGCTATGGGATTTGGCCCCTCAACTAGGATAGGTTGGGTGATGGTCAGGCGTTATGGAATTATGATGTCATCGAGTAGGGAATGAATTCAGGATGAGTCACATGTATAATATATTCTTGTCTTCCTCTGAGTTCATATGTGTTTTCATGTAGCTCTGACACTTGTATCATTATTCATTTCCCTCATTGTGTAACGATACTACCTTCTTCTTGGCAATTCTTGTCCTTAAAGAAAATTGAGGAAGTGAAATTTTGTTTAAAAGGTTTTAAGAATGAATTTTTGATAAAATAAATGTCTTCCCTATTTAATAAAAATGAGAGCTTCGTATTTGGCCCTTATTTCTTTTTCTCACCCCTTTGAGAACCCCAGTTAACCTCCTTGAATGAGCCTGGTTTTAAAAATGTGAGGGAAATGAGTTGTGATTTTTTTATTTTGAAATGTAAATTATAGAACACCCTATGTTTATAGATTGTATTTCAAACTGGAAATCAATGTTTTCTTTATTTAAAGGATATGAATTGGGAATATAATTAGTTGAGCCTACCTACTAAGTTTTAATACTCATGCCCATAGTGTTTTATTGTTTTTAGTTCATACTGTTGGTTCCATATTGGTTCGGATTGCCTTAGGTGATGTTTGGTTTCTGCATAAGATAGTAACCCATGGGGTTATGTGTATTCTTAATCGTGGACATGTTATTATTGTTGTTGATTTTCCTTTCTTTTTTCCTATCATTTTTTATTTTGTGTTTTTATATTTATTTTAGCTGTTTAGTTTATTTTCTTTTGGATAAATCATTCACATTTTTACCCTTTTAATGCCTTGGTGCTTGTCATTATCCCAGGAGGATCAGGAATGCCTCTCAGGCCTTGCCGTAGATCGTCTTGGGTGACTTGTTTAGGGTTGAACCGGGTTGGTTCGTGACATAAACAATAAGGAATAACATAAGAATTACTAATATAAATAAAATGGGTTTCATAATCTTTCTTTACATCATATTCAAAGTAAATTTCATAATGAATGAATTTGAGAAATGATCATAAGGCTTGTGTTACCCTATCAAAGAGGGAATCAACTTGGAATCTATGTGAGAGAACTATATACATAATTTAGAATAAATCCATAACATCAAAGGTTATTTTCATTGATGAAAATAATTTTAAATAGATTAAAAACATTCTTGATGGAAATAAAATTTTCACTTTGAGTAATATAAAAGGATGTCATATTAGATGGAAAATTATTTTGAAATATCAATATAAAAATATATTGAGGAAAATATCCTTTCCATTTTGAAAAAACTTATTTAAATTTTAAAACTCTATAAAAAATGAAATATTTTTTTTGAAAGTAAACTTTGAAACTTAAAAATTATTCTTTAAAACATTGAGTGTTCATGATGGTAGAGGAGTTCAATTCATGCCAAAAACATTAATTTTATTTCGTTTCACTATTTTGTAAGAAAAATCAAAAAGTAATTTCTTCCAAAAATGATGGGAAAATTAATTTTATTTTTAAAAAAATCCATTTTAAGGGGGAAAATACTTTAAAAAATAAAAAAAAATTGTTTTTTAAAACATTTTTTGAAACCATGGATTATAACGAAGAATAATTTTTACCGAATATTGAGATGAAGTCAAATTTTCTTAAAACAAAATTCTTAATCAAATTAATTACAAAAGGTAGAAAAATGTTAATATTAACTTAAAACTTTATGAATAACTAGAATAGAATAAAATTTAAAAAAATTTATTATACAATGATCAAATAATTTCATTTAATTTAAATTTAAGAATAAGAAATCCCAATTAAACTGAGACTGAAGCGTAAACCCTTACCACTTTGATTACTTTTGAATCATTAAATTACATGAATGAATTAGATTAATGATAAATAAAATTATAATTATCTAGTAAAAATTCATGATATATTATGTAAAGGGGCATTATATACACCATTTTAAAAAAATAAGGTGTATAAAAGAACATGTGTCCGAAAGAAATAGTTTTGAGATGAAACCCTTAGAAAGATCATATCATTGAGGTGAGAGTTAATAAGTGGAGTTATTATGTGTAAAAAATTTATATACACATATATTATAGTGTAAATAAAACATAAACACATAAAAATTCATTTTATACATATTCTTTTGAATATATAATCAATGAATTAGATGTATAACCCAATGAAGGAAAATTAAAATAAGAAATCTGTTACCTCATGATTAACTTTTGTTGAGAACTATATAACCTATTGTAAAGTGGTTATAAACATGTTATTAACTTATAATAGAACCATATTAATATTTATAATATCATATTTGACCCTTTTTTAACATATTATTACCCATTCGTTAATAATCATTCAATATCAGTATTGTTTTGGGTGTTAACTATCATATTTTATCATGCATGTTTTATCATGAAAGTTCCATATTTTGAACACATTATATAGTTACACCATATTAATAATGATATTAAATTAATGAATATCATTTTTTCATTAGATATATCTTTATAATAATTATTTAAATTTTAATGTGAAGAATGAATCAAATCGCTTTGTGGAGAGAGGTTTCCATACATATGCACGAGCGATGTTATCATTTCCTTAATGGGTGAAAGGATAAATAAGTGGAAAATATATGAATTTTATATTATCAATATCATGTAATATATCTCACATATATTCATAAAATTTATCCTTCATTACCTTTTATGCAAAGTGTTAGTGAAAAACTAATTTCATCGCTTCACGAGATGGTATTCTACCATACGCACGAATGAAATTATAATTTATTTAATGAATGGTAATGTAAAAAAATATTCGATATATTTATTTTCCATAATAATTAATATTTCATTAATATCATATATCAATATAAAATTAATCCTTATTACCTTTCATGTAAAGTATAAGTGAGAAAGAAATTACATCGCTTCAGGAGGCTGTGGTCCACCGTACATAAGAGCGACATTATTTTATTTCTTGTGAAATTGAAAGTAAGAATTTATATGTGATATTATAATTACATAAGTATAATTAGTTCATAAATATAATATATAATCATTACATTAATCATTATATCTAGTTGTGAGAAGTAGTGATGGAAAACAAATTATGTCGGTTCATGAGGTGGTAGTCTGCTATACACACGATCAACAGTTTCATTTCCCATTTGAGGGAGGTGGAAACGTTTTTAGGTCATAAAATTAATATAAAAACATATCATTATATTTAGTATACTGATATTATTATATAATAATTTTTTAATAATATTTTATGTATGTAGAAGATGAAATAATATAAAATGCTTGTTTAAGGATGTTACCTCTTCTCCAGATAACTTCTTTCGGCTTAAAACAAAAAGCTTACAAGGTCATATTTATGAGAAAAAAAGGTTTCCATGATAAGGTGAGTGAATTAGGTTAGTGATTTGTGTATGCATGTTCCAAACCAATGTGTTTTTGAATTGCATAAATAAGAGGAGTGGTGGTGTCCTTTTATAAGTTGGGGAGAAGAAAAACTTGGAATTATGGAAGAGAATGAATCACACCCATTTTTCTTAAATTAAAAAAGGATAAAAAATGAAACATTAGAAAACCTTATAAGATATAAAATAGTAATTATAAAATTTTTCAGTCATTATTAATCCTTAAATTTTTAGTTTTACCCCTGATAAAGTTGTTTTTACCTTAACCGTGGTAAATAATTTTTTATGATTTCACTATTACATAGGGTAAAAAATTAATTTGAAATTATTCTATAATATAAATTATTCTTATTTCATATATGGAATAAATTTTTCCAAATTCAACTCAAATATGTGTATAATTTAATTTTAAATTAAACCCATATATGTGTCGAAAAAATGGTTTTTGAAGAAATGCATTTTTTTGTGTAAAAGATGATCTCATATTAAGAATAATAGAAATAAAAATTAGATAAATTTAAATTTAAATTTATATATTTATAATAGATAAATATAATTTAAATAATTCCTCATTAGGGTTTATTTTAATTATTTTAAATGGATAAACATTATACTCTTTAAAATAGTTAAAAAACAAGTATATTAAAGCTTAAAGATAAACTAATAAAATCTAGTATAAAGATGATTTAAATGTAATTAATTGGATTTAATATAACTAAATAATTTTTTGTTAATTTTAAATCATATTAAAAAAATAACGTGACCAAATTTATTAAAAGGAAATGATAACTTTATAAAAATCTGTATTTTTCACTATTGGTTGAAAAATTAATGTTTTTTGAAAAATATAAAAATTTCAGCATAAGTTAATATCAATATAATGATTTAAAAAATGTAGTTAATTTTATAAAGTATAATTTCAATAATTTTTTAAATTTAATTATAAATTATGTGCGTTAGGTGCGTCTAAACTGCCTTTTATAAAAATAAAGTTTTTCAATTTTTTTCCTTATTTTTTTTATAATCAGTAAATAACCATTAAATTTAACATATAATTTTCATAATATATTTTTTACAATTCATATATTTCAAATTAATTCTAAGGTTATAATGTTCATTTTTTAAAAAAATAATACTTTAAAAAAGTATCAAGTTTCATTTAAACCCGATATTGCGTGTATCACAAGCTATCAAATAGATTAAATTTATTTAAAAAGAAATATATTGTAAAGTCTTGCGGTGTTAAATTATAATATAATATTTTTGTTTCTTTTCCTATACACTCTTAAATATGATTTTCCTCTTAATATCCCCAATAAATAAATTTTGTCCTTGCAATTTGATATTTATTTCTGTAATCAAGAATTTGATATTTTAAAATATCTTTGTTGGAATCCAACATCCTAAAAAGGGTTAATAAAAATCCCTCTTGATAATAGAGAAAATGATATACATGGTTTATATAGAATAACACATTATTAGTTTTCCATGTAGGAGAACATTGGTGGGAAATGAAAACAATAACATGGAAGAGAATATTAATGACCAAGTATTAATAGATATTGATAGAGATCTTTGATCATAAGAAAGTGAATAATTAATTTAATGTTAAATAAATAAAAACCATAAATCCATAATAAGTTAAAATACCATTTAATTCATAGAAAATGAAGGTACTAGGATAAAAGTTTTGTTTTAAGATCCTTTCCCTAGAGTTGAGAGATCCATTTACCATCCATACTAAGAACATAAGGAAGTATACTTAAATGAAAAGTATAATTTAATCCATTAATAATTTCCACTAAAGTATATTTTTTTTTCTAAATTATAAGAATTTAAGATGGAGTTTTATTTCCTTAAGAACTAAAATAAACTTCTAATAGATCACGTAATCACCAAAAAAACAACAAGCCTTTCCTCTTGTCTTTACTAAAACCAAATTAGTTAGCACAAGTATAACCATATAATTTATTAACCTCCAATACCCCAATAAAAACTCCCAAAGTTCAACTTAATCCATTCCATGAGTGTATATTTTTAAAACCCTTCATCTTATATCTCTTAAAATATAATATTATTATTTGTAAACAATACTTTAAATTAAACCAAAAGGTTATATATGCTTTAACCAAAAAAATGTCTCCAAAAATATCATTGGTCACCTCAAAATCCATTTACTTAAAAACTAAAGAGGGGTGTCTATGAATTTGATCTTATGATCAAACTAAAACTCATAAACTCATGATGGTATCCTTGAATCATATGTTAATCTAACATTAAGACATATATGCTTCCATAATCAACGCTATCCTTAGATGTTTTATGATCCTTATAACCAAAATTCCATTTGTGAAAACAATTATATAACACAATTCTTGAATCCTAATACATAAATACTTCAACACATTTACTTTAATGATTTGGTATAACATTGGTACTTCCTTAGTCTAGGGGTTAACCCTTAGTTTAGGGAATTTACTTAGATAATACCCATGTTCCCCACATATAATACATTCAATTCCATGGAAATTCATTTCTATATGACCTTCATTTCAACATAGATAACATCTTCCCCTCTATTTGAGATATTATTCTTGGTGATTTTTCCCACATTCATAACATGTAAGAAGCTATATATTCTTTCTTCTATGTCCATTACCACAAAAAATTTCATAAAGTTCCTTCCTCCACTTATTTGAACTGTTAAAAATCTCACCGACGTTCCTTTTTTAATCATATATCATGATTGATGATTAGTCATAATTAAAATATCTTTCTACCCAATCATCATCCAATTTGGTTTCTTATAATCAAATAAGTTTCCATAATATTTATCATTAAAAATATTTCTCATAGTTATCACTATTGACTAAAACCAAAAATCATAATACAAGAAATAATAATTATAGTAGGAAACCACATAATCATGAAAAATCATTATAAAATATATAAATCGTGGCACCTGGTTTTCAATATATGACACCTTATATTTATCCTAGTTCATTCATGGTCACCATCCAGTCAAATCCTTCATGATGGTTTGTAAAGAGTTTTTGAATTTCCAAATAATATCCCCTGGGAGTTTCAAACCAGGTGCACAGTGAGCCTCGTTTTCTTGTACAAAGTAAGGCTTGAGTCAAGACCAATGTTCCTTTTTTAGAGTTATTCACCCTTCTTACATCTATTACAGAACCATGTCCACTTATAGTATCTAGAAAGGGATGTTATTTCCTAGAAACCACTCGATCTATTCTTCAGCAAGATTCTAGGATATTTTTCTATACTTAGTATTATTCTTAGACTTATCCCTAGGGTACTCACTAAAGTTTTCTCATAACAGTTCCAAATAATAAATAAAACTTTCCTTTGATAGAAAATATTATTATCCAAGTCCTTTATTGATAATATTACATGTTTATTAAACCTAAATATCCCATAATTTCAATAGAAAAATCATATAGGACAAGTTTCATTAGAATACTAAGTTCTTAATACAAAAAACATGAAAAACTTATTTTATTTTCCACAGTGAGATCATAAAATTTATTAATACTCCTTAATATGTTTGGGATAACCTAAATAATACATAAAGAAAGGGGTGAGCTAAAATTTTTAGTAATATAATAAATATGATAAGGAATTATAATACATGATTCAAAGGTATAACATGATATGATAAAAAAGAAGGAACATGAGTAACCACATGGGATAATATCATAAAAACCTAGTATCATAAGATCAGGGAATCATAGAAAATTTGGATGAAACATATAACTTGACATAAATATGAGTCAAGTCTAACTACTTAGATAATATCTCATGCGAGATAAAATCCCATAATGGATTAGGTTTAATTCTTAATCCCATACATTACAACTCATGAGTCTAAAACATTACCTAATGAATTGAAGTACTATATAGACATGACTATCATAGCATGTTCAAGATCTATGTATTCCACATAAAGGAAATTAATAATAAATAATAACATAAGAATTACCAATGTAAATAAAATGGGTTTCCTAATATAGATTTATATCATATTCAAAGGAAATTTAGTAATGAATGCATTTGATAAATGATCATAAGGAATGTCTTACTCTGTATAAGGAAGGGATAATAAACTCGGTATATATGTGATAGACATATATAAATAATTTATAAGAAATCCATAACATCAAAGGTTATTGTAATTGATGAAAATACATTTAAATTGATTAAAAATATTATTGAGTAAAATAACCTTTTCAATTTGAGTAACATCAAAGGATGTCATCTTAGATGGAAACTGATTTTGAAATATCATTTTAAACATTTCTTGATGAAAATATTCCTTCCATTTAAAAACACTTATTTAAAACATAAAACTATCTCATACATTAAAAAATTTATTTTTGAAATAAAATTTGAAACTTAAATATGAATCTTTAAATCATTGAGTGTTCATGACGGAAAAATATATTTGTTTATTCTGAATATGTTAAAAAACAATGGTTCCTTTCACATTTTTGTATAAAAATTAAAAAAATTACATTTATTAGAAAAGTAAGGGAGGATTAATTTTATTTTATTTTTGTAAAAATCCAATTTAATGTTAAAAATGAATTTAAATAATTACAATAAAACATTTTTTAAAACATTTTAAAAAAACATGGATTTGAAAGAAGAAGGATTTTCAAGCTAAGAGAGAGATGACATCAAATTTTATTAAAAACATTTTCTTAACCTTTTTAAGAACCAAAGGGAGGAAAATGGTACTCTTACTTGAAAAATTCATGAATAACTAAAGGATAAGAAAATGAAAATTATATATTATAAAATTATCAAATAATTTACTTCAATGTAAGTTCAATCATATGCAATATCAATTATAATGATATTGAAACATAAACCCTTACCACTTTGGTAAATCTTGAATCATAATATACCATGAATGAATTAGATAATTTTTGACATAAAATATAATGAATTGGGGTTTATTCATGTTATATTATGTATGGGGATAGTGTATACACCATTTAAAATAGATTATGTGCATAAAAATATGGGTCTCAATGAAGAAAGTTTGAGAGAAAAACTTGAAAAATTTTGTATCATTTAAGTGAGAGTTAATAAACATGGTGATTATTTAGACAAAAATTTATATAAAAAAATACAACTTTAAATACAATATAAAGTAATAAAATTTCATTTCATACGTAATCTTAGAATAATTTAACCAATAAAGTAGTTGTATAACCCAATGAATGAAAATTGAGTAAAGAAACCCCTTACTTTGTGCTTCCCTTTAGTTGATAACTCTTTAACCTATTATATAGTAGTTTTAATCATGTTATTAACTTATAACATAACCATATTAATATTTAAAATATCATATATTATTCTTTTATAACATCTAATTTCTCATTCGTTAATAATCATTCATTATCACTATTGTTTTGGGTGTTAATTACATTGTTTTCAACTGTATGTATTTTTGTGAAAGTTATTATTTTGGAATATAGGATATAATTATATAATATTTAGAATGATATTAAATTTATAAATGCCATTTTTTCATTGGATACATCATTATAATCATTTTTAAATTTTGAACTTGGAGAATGAATTACATCGTTTCATAGAGATGGTTGGCCGTATGTAAGCCTGTGCAACATTATCATTCTCTTAATAGGTGAAATGGTAAGAAATTGGGTTTTATATTAAATTTACATAATTAATATCATTACAAATATATCACAAATATTTATTAAATTTATCCTTTATTACCTTCCATGTAAAGAGTTTGTGAAAAATGAATCAGATCGCTTCGCTAGTCGGCAATCTTCAGTACACACGAATGACATTATCATTTATTCAATGGATGGTTAAATAATAAATTATATGATATATTTATTTTAAATAATAATTAATAGTTCATTAATATCATATATAAACATTAAAATAATCCATATTACCTTCCATGTAAATCATAATTGAAAGATGAATCATATCACTTCGTGAGGTGGTAGTCCATCGTACACACGAGTGACATTATCATATTTCATTTTGAGTGGAAAGTAAGAAGTAATATATTATATTATAATTACATAAGTATAATAATATCGTAAATTTCATATATAATCATTTTTTACATCATTATATTTAGCTATGAGAAGTGGTGATGGAAAACGAATGACGTCGACTTGTGAGACAATAGCCCTCCGTACACACGATCCATGATTTCGTTCCCCATTTAAGTATGGAGGCGATGGTTTTAGTTCATGAACTTAACATAAAAAAATATATGTATATGGGATATAATTAGGCTATTATATAATCATGGTTTAATAATATTTTAATGAGGTGGAAGAAGAAATATAATAAAACACTTAGTTAAGGACATTACCACTTCTTCAGAAAACTTATTTGGTTGGTACTGGGTAAAATAATGGGATTTCAAAGCCTATAAAGAAGAGTATAGTGGGTGTCCTTTTATAAGTGGGGTGCCGGACGCACTTGGAATTTCTGAAATGAAAGAATTCCACCCATGTTTTTCTCCCTCAAAAGGGATAAAAACTGAAACTTTTTAAATATTAAAATATATAATATCAAACAATGACCATAAATTATGAAATAAATAATTATTAGGCCATTTTTAACCCTTATATTGGTAGTTTAACCCCTAGTAAACCTGTTTTTACCTTAACCACAATAAATATTTTTTTTAATTATTTTCATTTTTTTATGGTAAAAAAATAAGCTGATATTATTATATAACATAAATTATTCCAATTAAAAATATGGGATAAATTTTTCCAAAATAAACTACTGTAATAGTAATAATTCAATTTTAAATTAAACCCACAGACATGTCGAAAAAAAATATTTTTCAAGAAATACATTTTTAGGGAAAAAATGATCTCATATTACTTATATGAATATTAATTATAATTATATAAATATAATTAATATATATATATATATATGATATAAATTTCATTTATATAATTTGATTTTATGGGATTTTTTAATTATTTAAAATGGATAAATATTATATATGTTAAAATAGTTTTCAAAAAAAAGTGTTTTAAATCCTAAAGAAAAAGTTATACAAAAATCCAGTATAAAGATGATTTTAATTTAATTAATTTGATCTGATATAACTAAATAATACTTATTTTAATTTTAAATCAAATTAAAATAATAGTAGGAGATAAAGTTTTTTAAAAAATGACAGTTTTATAAAAATCTGTATTTTCCCTTATTCATTGAAAATTTAATATTTCCCCAAAAAATACCAAAATTTCACTGTAAGTTAATATGGAGATTATGATTTCAAAAATTATGTAAATTTTTAAATTTTTTTCTAAAAAAAAATTAATTTTTTTTAAATTGTTTTTAAAATGCACCACTAAACTACCTTTTAGAAAAATACAGTTTTTTTGAAAAAAATTATGTTTCTTTATTTCAAATGGTTCTAATTTTTTTTGTAATCAAGAGATAAATATTGAATTCATCATATAATATTCATAATTTAGTTATTACTGTTCATACCTACTATAACTCCTCGACCTTAGAAGCCCAGAGTAAGTACCATACTTTATTACATTAGCATGATTATAAGGAATCAAATCCTGAATGACGAAAATTTTAGCACTTTTAGAAAACTAGACTATATAAATGATACCCATTTTACATTGGGAAATAGAAAATGAAAGATAATACATAATAAAATCTAATAAACTATATCCTTGAAACTCATTCCAATAATTCATCTTCATATCCTGACAAAAGGAAACGAAACCAGGGTAATCTCAAATTCTCTGTAAGGGTTATGTACTACAGAAAAAAAATGAATCGATGAGAATAATAAATATTTCAAGGTAAATAACTGAGAAAAAAATTCCATTTATATAATTGGATATGGAAAAATCAATATGGAAAGGTAAATAACTGAAATAGATGCCATTTAATCAATAAATAAAGAACAAACAACATCAATAGATAATGTCAAAGAAAAAATCTGATGGATAAATAATAACTGAATCAAAATGAAGGAAATGATTAATTATTGGATGTCATGTATCTGAAACATGAACCACTATGTAACGTCCCGAATCTAGGTGCCACCCAAACGTGCCCCGAAACCAGTTGGTCAGATAACCTCATATATATTTCCCAAAACGCCAGAGGATTCTGACTACCAGCGAGGGCCAAGGTGTGATAATGGGGATACTATACCCTCATTAATAGTGTATACATAGTGGAAAACAAATAGTATAATATAACGGAAGTAGTAATACCATACAAAAAAATTAAACAGTGGAAGACCGATAGTAATAAAAAACCAGAGCATATATATAAATGATGCATGCCACATGTGTCTAGGAAATCAACCAAACAAGTAACAATTCTAGAAATACAATACAAAAATAAAAGTGCATAAACACAATAAAACTCCAAAAACATCACAAGACTCAGTTTGGCCCCATGTTCTCTAGATCTAACAACAATAAAGTACTTGATGAAGAAGGGAACTTTCCATTATCTATACCTGAAATCATATAATATATTTGGGTCCAAAAACATGAAACAAACATGGTGTGAGAAATATCCTAGTAGGAAACCACCAGAAGATGAGTGCCTAACTGTCAGTGAATATATAAAGAAGGTAATATGCAAGAATGAAGTAATAAACTGGGAAGTACTCAAAATTAAACAATCAAACAGTTTTCAATTGCATTGACTGAAAATTGTTTTTTATTTGATTTTTAAAACCACTTTTTGGGTGAGCAGAAACCATACACAAGGTTACCGAATCATGAAATCCAAAATCCGCGTAGAAGAAATTCACGTTTGGTTCAAAATTCAAAAATGTGGCCAGCGAAGCACCTCGGGACATGGGTCGACAATCGGCATCCTCGAGCCATTCCATCGATGCCATCATCACCGTCATATCATCTGTAGAGCATCGAAAACATCATTACCTTGGAAGCCAAAGACATTTCCACGCATCGTCGGAGCCGGTGACTGGAACAACCAAACCGTAGAAGAACAATTCAAACTCGGTAAACTTCCTTCATCGCCATAGCCCTTCCAGCAAACTCAATCCATCACTAGCGTCGCACGCCAACTGCACAGACCTCACAGAGCATCAAACATCACCACAAAAACTAACCCCGCAAAAGTTTTCATTGGTTCCAAGAGGTAGATAAACGATCCCCAACTCGGCCCAGCCTCCAACGAATCACCGCTACTGAATCGAAGCACGAAACGCGGTCCCAGGAGCATGAATAGAACAAATCCATCCAAAATAAAAACATATGAAAAGATGAATAACAAAGGAAAACCATCACCATAAATCCAAGAGGAATCCAACCCAAAAACCAGATCGAAATCCCATCGCCGCCATCCAAAACTCATGTAGAGGCCACGCTCAACCACTAGATCTGCATATATGGAAACGAAGATGCGCCCCCAACCGTAACAGCTAAATCTCAGCCTCTGTTTCTACGTCATGCCGCCATGGAAGCCTATCCATCAAAGGGGAGTTGGGTGAGAGGAGACAGAAATGGTGTGCGATCGAGACGGCCGAGCCCCAAAGATTCCCCTAGGAAATCTCTCACAGTTTAACCGCTTTGGTCCCACAACATCAGTTCATTTAAATAAATACCCTATGGGAATATCTCATGATATATACCCTTTTGTTATAACACAACATCAATTCCTTAGAAAATGACCCTCTGGGAAGCTCTCATGGTCTATCCCCTTTTGGTCTAACACATCATCAATCAATTAATAACGAACATCTGAGAAAGCTATCACAGTCTAAACCCTTAGGTTAAAGATTAATTTAAACAAATATAATTACCACATGGGTAGCTCTCTTGGTTTAAAACCTTTATGAATATCTCAATTTCCAATCCTCCTTGGTCAACAATGATAATAAATATCACAGGCATTTCATATATTGAGTAACTCCATCCTAACAAAACAAGGTATGGAAAACAAGGATAGCCTAAAAGGCATTCTAGACCAACGACCATAAGCAGTCCATCAAGGGGAAACACACCCATGGGGTGTCCCAATAATAAGGTATCAAACCATACGCCTAAGAAATAACCCTTTACCAATCAATCAAACCATAATAGGTAATAAACAGAGTTATATTCCAAATCAAACAATACCCCAAACATGAGTATGTGGAACTTTTAGTCTATATGATCTGAGAAAAAAAACTAAGGGAACGAAACACCTACCTCGATATTGTCTGATCGATATACTTTAATGTCAGCCCTTGAATCGGCCTAGATTGGCATAAATATACAAAATGGTGAAAAACTCCCAACACTAAATATCTCAAAAGAAATGATGAATTAGGAAGAGAGGCACTAGGGGTTTTGAGAAATCACTAGTGGGATTCCAACTCACCCAAAAGTGTCTCAGTCAGATCTTGTACGAAGAATCAAGAGGGGTTCAAAGTTCATCAGTCATTCCGTAGCATGCCTGTATGAAACACAGGAAGAATAAGGTGTTTCCAGATATGTGTCATGACCACGCTCTGATATATAAAAAAAAGAAAAGTACATGGTGTGTTTATTAACACCACACGTTTTGTAATAGCCTCAAACAACCCCCCGACTTAAGTGGTCTTCCAGGTCACCACACAACCATGTACTTGGCCTTTACATAGTCAAAATGTGGCTGTATCTAGCAAGATTGGTACATATCGTGTACTCAGAAGTACATGACATGTGTTTAGAAAATCCTCATTTATTCCATTTTCCTAAAAAATAGACTGAAAACAAGATCCATACATGAAATGAAGATCTGGGTTCTTACAAACTTACCCCTTAAATCAATTCATCCCTGAATTACCCTTCCAAGGGTGGGGAAGAATAATTTGCGAACAACCCCAACCACTACGATCACACATCGGCCTCCCTCTACAAGACGATGAGAAATGACCGACCTTCAGAAAATCACAAGAGATAATGAATCAAAAGATAGGTTCTTAGGGTTTTGATAACTCATTTGTGGGATTCCAATGCACCTGACGATGTCTCAATCAGAGCATGTATAGAGAATCTGGAGGGGTTTGAAGTTCGTCGGCCGTTCCACAACACTCCTGTATGAAAGACGGGAAGAAGAAGGTGTTTTCATAATGTGACGTGACCCCACAATGATATATCAAATAAAAAGAAAAGTACACGTCATGTTCATTAACACTACACCCCATGTAGTAGCCTTTACCAGCTGTTAACTATAGCGGTCTTCTAGGTCACCACATGACCACGTATTCATACATTACACTGTCAAAACGCAGTTGTACACGGCAAGCTAGGTACATGATGTGTACTCACAAGTACATAATGTGTACTGATAAAATCCTATTTTCTTCCATTTTCCTAAAAAAACATAAAAAAAGATCCATACCTAAAATTAAGATCTGGGTTCTTACACACTATACCACCAACATCTATTCTCAATATAGTTTAAACTACTCTGATTCTTCTTAGAAAAAAACTTTGAGGGTTTGTCTCCAACTGATTTCATCTAATGAGACCACCGATGCATCGAGGGTATTATTTCCAATGGTCCCCAACCCATGTATTTCTTGTCCAAATAATTAGTCATATATCAAATAACTAATTTAATTAATTAAAAAAGTTCCTCATCATCAATATCTGTATTGAGTAATGAAATGAGATTTAACAAATATTTCCCCATTTAATCAAATAACTTTCAAAGTAAAAAACATATGTAAAAATGGAATAATGCTTTGGAAATAATAATATAAATCATAAAAAATATGTATATTTAATATAAATTTAATGAAAAACTAAAATAAATACAGTAAAGTGATTGTTTTAAAAGAATGTTAACAATCACAAAATAAAGTGATATTGAAAACACAACTTTTACCACTTGGTAATTTTCAAGTCAAAACACCTTGGATGAGATAAGTAAAAGTGAAACTGAAAATAACATGAATTAGTAGTGAGTAATGATATTAAATGGAAAAGGGGATGTATATACATCACATTAAAGTGAATTGGTGAAAAATAGAAAATAAGTACCAATAGAATGTAAATTGAGGTGAAATCCATTACCATAAGCTTTCTTTTGGTCGAAATATCTTTAAACTCCTATATAATGGTTCTAATTATGTTATTAACTTATAATATGACCATATTAATATCTATTATATAATATATAGTCATTTTATAACATATTCTAACCTGTTCATTAATAATATTTCATAATTTCCATCATTTTAGATGTTAATCACCATGTTTTTTGAGTATGTTTTGACTTGTAATTTTTTGTTCCAATTATATAGATCATGATTTAATCATATAAATAATTTAAACCATGATGTAAATATTATATATATTATATATATATATTTATTTAGATTATTCCATAATATTTGGAGATAGGAAATGAAATACACCGTTCAAGGAGATAGTAGGTCGTATGTACGCATGCATGCTGCTTCCAATTTACTGTCATAGTAAGAGAATGAAAATTAAATGATATATATGTATATGATAATTATAGAATCATATTAGTGTTATATTTATCAAATATTTTAAATAAAACCATCCTTAATATATTCTATTTAAATCATGAATGAATCACATCGTATTGAGGAAGTAGTCCATATGTCAAAAATGATGTTATCGTATTCCCACAAAATGAAAAGAATGAAGGTATGTGTTATATAAAAAATTAGAGAAGACTAAAAAAATTATTAATATAAAATATATCATATATAAAATTTAATTACATCATCATTACCAACCTTGAAATATTGAAACATAAGAACAAACGATATCGGTTTGCGAGGCCGTAGTTCGCCGTACACATGAATAATGATTGCGTATCCCATTTGATGGGAGTGAGTGTAGGTGTAGGTAATACCATTAATATAAAAAAATATCAGTATAGTTATGATACTTATTTTATTATATAAACAATATATACTAATAATTGAAGGATTGGATAATGAAATAAAACTAAAATGACCATTGAAGAATGTTTCCTCTTATTCGGGTAACTTCTTTTGGGTTATACCAAAATAATTCATTGGTTTTTTTTCTAACCAAAGTGAGCTTACTAGTATTAGGGGAGGTATTTTTGGAGCTTACTTTTTCATGGGTTGGATGATCCAAATTATCTTTAGAGGTGTGTGGAAGGGGAAGAGTGAATGCCTTTTTATAGGGGAGGAGGCATGACATTCTTGTAGATACAAAAAGGTAAACACTATAGGGAGGTCTCCCTTACCTCATGAATTTAAAAAATGAAAAAATAATGGATTAAAGTGAATTTTAATTTTGATAAAAATATTCATGTCACAAAAATAACTGAATTTTTAAAATTTCGTTCCTTAAATTTGAATTTTCCCGAGTTTTACCATTTTATCTTTTATTACGGGAAATAATTTTATAAAGTATGTAATTTAAACATTAATACTAAATTAAAATTAGATATATTATAAAATAAAAAACCAAATAATTATAAATATTATATATTATTTACAATATAAAAATCACATGTGTGTTTGAAATTAATTTTAAAAGAGTTTTATGTTACACCCAAAAGCACTGCTTTAATCCAAACTGTGCTAATAATGTTTTAACTATTTAGGGGTCAATTTGTTCATTATAGAAGGTAAATTGGTGCATAAATAATTCATTTATAAAAATTAATGATAAATTATTATGATAATAAAACTTATTTAAATTTAAAACAGTTATGTGTAACTAAAAATATAATGTTTTTTACAAATATCAAGGCTTTATAAATGTGAAAGATAAAGAAGGTTCCTTTTTGTCTTTTTCCTTATTTAACTTATTATATTGGTCAATTTCTTGGAATAGTATCACAATAAATCAAAAACTTAGATAAAATAGGAGATATGGTCTAAATATGGGCATATAATATATTTTTGACAAGTTTATATGTCAAGTTTCCCCTTAATATTAATGTTTAACCAATAATTAAACTAATGTTTACCTTAATCGCTGTAATTAATTTTAATTAATTTCACTAATATTTCTGGGTAAAAAACTAATTTTAAATTTTTATAAATTATAAATTATTATTATTCTAAATTTGGAATAAATTTCTCCAAATTCCAATCACATAAGTGTTAGAAATTAATTTAAAATTACTATCACAGATGAAATGACAAAGTGAGTTTTTAAAGTGAAAATATCTAAAAGTTTGAAATGTTTTTATATCCAATTTCAATGTAAAGTTAGTTCAAATGACCTAAACTAGATTAATTTATTTATAATTAAACGAGATTTAATTTAAAACCAAATTAAAATATTATTTAACTATATAAATAAATTAGGTGAAAAAGCAGTTTTCAATTAAAATTCAGTATTTTCACTATTCATCAAAAAATGAATGTTTTCAGAAAATACAAAAAAATTAAGCATAACAAAATGATTAAGTTTCAATTAAAAAATGAATTTTATTTTTCTAAATAAAATCTATAAAAGTGCAAAAAATTCAGTTTTAGAATAGGCGTGTCACTAAAAGGTGGAAAAACCACCTTTATAAAAATATAGCTTTTTATGTGTAAAATTCAATTTATTTTTATCTTAGGTATATAAAATATATTTGATGAATGTAAATTTTTTTATTGAATATATAATATAAAAATAAATATATCATAAATCCTTGATATGTTATATACACTTATAATCTTGGTCTTGTGTGTCTTATACGCTATCGAAAGAACTTGATATTGTTTGTAGCACAATCCAACTTAGTATTTCATATACCAAAATCTAATTTCCATGTTGTGTGTAAAAAAATATTAACTTTTTATTGAATATAAATCAAGATATTAAAATAATTAAATTTATTCTAAAAGGAAAATATTATAAAGTCTTGGGGTGTTACATTCTCCCCACCTTAAATAAATTTCATCCTCATTATTCAAAAATGATCTCTCTAAATAAGGGATTGATATTTGAAAATAATATTATTGAAAAACCCACATATTAAATATGTTTAATGACAAATCTTATTAATAATAAGGAAAATGAAATTCAAAGGTCACCAAAAAACTAGGCTTTTGAGTAGGAGAACATTTATGAAAACATGGATATTGAAGATAAATCTAAATATAAAGTTCTAATAGAGAATAATAGAGAACATGTTCATATGAAAGTTTTTGAACAAAATTCCATGAACTAGAGGAGTGAAAAAGGTTATTGGTACCATAAAAAATGATTATAATAGGATTAAAGTTTTGTTTCTAGTCTGTTTTCCAATATTTGAGTAATTATTTCACTCTATGAGAATATAATTATATATACATTTCTATTTCATAAACACAGTATTATCCTTTGGTTGTCCCTAGAAAAATTTATACTTCATTATTAGTGTAGGTTTCATCATATGATGAATTAATATATTAACCTTTTCCAAAGATATACTTAAACCATTTCATAAATGGTTACCTTATGTCCCTTCCAAAATAGATCCAAAGATTTATAAGGTCATAGAATTTTCAAAATAAGCTTATCATCAATCGAAAAAACAATAAGTGGATCTTTATAATCACATACCAAGCATGTAAATACATTAATCAGGTATTCTCCTAAATTTTTTAATAAATTGAATTACTATAAATCTTTATTAAAAAAGTACATGCTTCCTTATTACAAAAATTTAAAAATGTTGTAAAATACATCAATAATAACATCTTCCACTTCTCAACAAACCATTAATCTGTTCCAAGGTAATTGGTACTATCCGATTTACTTTATCCAAATTAATTATCTATTTAATCCAACATAATTAACTCAGTATCACTAACATATTAAAGGTTATCTTTCCCATAGCCATATTTTTTACAAGAAGTTAAACTTGTCACTGAATTGATTTTCTTGGTCATCGGTTCCATTCAACATACACTTTAAAATCCTTAATAAAAAAGTACTTTAGTTCAATCATCATAAATTTCATAATTCTCATAACCAATACACCATTGATAAAATACTCAATTGAAATAATTATTTAATCCAACCATATGCACATCAATCCTTCCTCTTCATCTATAATAGTAATATAATCTTGACCATGATCTATTAGCCTCTTTTGTAATATTTTTTTTGATGCATGACACATTGATTTGTGTACTATCTTATCTCATTGTAGTTGAAAAATTTTTCATTGGAAATCATTTTCTTACCCATGCAATCACAAGAACGGTGGACTTTCTCTTCATAATTGTAGAAAATCCCATTCCTTTTAACTAAGTAGTAGGGTGTTTATTTCCAGAATAATTACATGTGGGAAAATACTTATTTTCCTTATTCCCTTTATTCATTTTTTGTTCTTCCATACTCTTCTTCTCTTACTTCCTTTCAAATCCATAAGACTTGGTGAATTATTTACCTATCTCATTAGCATATGATACTATATTCTAACATGATTACAATTCTTGGGAGACTATTTCCCATTGAAATATTGACTTTAGTCTATAAATGATATGTTCATTATTACTCATTGGATCATGTGAATTAGTGAGGTTTTCATTACTTCTTATAGGTACCATTTTTAAATGAATACATACAGTAGATTAGATCATACCATTATGAAACCTAATGTATAATAAAAAAACTGATTAAATACTTAATCATAAATTGGAAAATTTATTCATATCTAACCACATAATCGTAAACATGGTTCTTTTGGTATATTCTTCTATAATTACCCTCAAATTATATCTTGGGTTATATTTAAAAATATATTCTTATATAAATATTGTTTCCAAGGTTTCTACTAAACTTCCTATGAAACAAATTGTGATGACCAGACCCCAAAAGCTTAGAGTAGGTGCCTTACTTTATTTAATTAGCGTGATTACAAGGAATAAAATCCCAAAGGACTGTAATGTTAACATTTTTGGAAACTAGATTACAAAATTTAAACCCATTTTACATTATAAAATAGAGAATGAAACATAATACATAAAAAATATAATAAACTGCATCCTTGAAACTCATTTCAAGAATTCATCTTTATATCCTAAAGAAAGGAAAAAAATAATGGTGAAATTAAATGATCATTATGGGTTAAGTACAATGGATAAAATAATGAATCAATGAGAATAATTAAAATGTAAAGTTAAATAACTGAGTACACATTCCATTTATAAAACTGGACAAGGTAGAATCAACATTTCATGGTAAGAAAATAAAATACATGCCATTTTATCAATATATAAAGAATTAACTACATCCATAGATAATGTCAAAGAGAAAATATGAAGTAAAAACAATTACTGAATCTGAATGAAGGTAATTCTTAATCATTTTACACCATGTATGTGGAGTATGAACCACTATACCATCAAGACCTATTCGCAAGGCATTTTAAACTACTCTAATTCTTCTTGGAAGTAAACATGAAGGGTTTTTCTCTAATTGATTTTATATCATGAGACTATCGATGCATCGGGGGGCTTATTTTAAACTATCCCCTAACTATGTATTTATAATCCAAAGAATTCATAATATATCTAATAATACACTTAATAAATAAACAAAGTTCCTTATCATCAAATATCCGTATTGAGTAAAAGATATAAATTTAACAAATATTTCTGAATTTAATCAAATAACATTCAAAGTAAAAACACCGTGTAAAAATTAAATATATTTTAGAAAATAATCATTTAAAACATACAAGAATATGGATATTTAAGGAAAATTTAATTACCAATTAAAATTATTATAATAAAATGATTATTTCAAGTGAAAGTTAACAATCACAAAAGAAAGTGATATTGAAAAAATAACTTTTACCACTTTTTAATTTTCAATTAAAAACCCCTTGGATGAGATAATTAAAAGTGAAACATAAAATACCCTGAATTATGAGTGAATCATGAAATTAAATTAAAAGGGGAACTATATACACCACATTAAAGTGAATTGGTTCATAATAGAAAACCAGTCTCAATAGAATGTAAATTGGGACGAAATCTCTTTCCTTGCGCTCTCTTTGGTTAAATGATATTTAACCTCCATTATAATGGTTCTAATATTGTTATTAAATTAAAATAGAACCATATTAATATCTATGATATCATATATATACCTTTTATAAAATATTATAACCTGTTAATTAATAATCATTCACCATTTTCATCATTTATAGTGTTAATTCCTTTGTTTTTGAGTATGTTTTGACTTGTAATTTTCTGTTCCTATTTAATATATCATGATTTAATCATATCCAGAATTTAAAACATAATGAAAATATTATAAATATTCAGTATATATTTATTTTATTAGTTTATAATGTCTTTATATAGTAAATTAAACACATCGTTCATAGAGACTGTTTTCCATAAGTACACAAGAACTCTACTTCAATTTTATTATCATATAAAAAGAAAAAAAGTAAATGATATATATGTATATTATAATTTTATGATAATATTAATTTTATATTTATCACATATTTTAATTAAAAATATCCTTAACACATACCATTTAAAGGTTTAATGAATCACATCACATTGAGGTGGTAATAGTCCACACATCAAAAAATGATGTTATCGTATTCCAAAAAAATTGAAATCATGATGGTATGTGTTATATAAAAAATTAAATAAGAATAAAGAAATTATAAATATCATATATTTCATATATATCATATATATTATTTATAAACTATAATTCAATTATTATTACCAACCTTGAAAGGTGGGAATTGAATAATGAATGACATCATTTCTTGAGGCGGTTGTCTATTATACTCACGAACAATGATTGCATATCCCATTTCATGGAAGTATGTGTAGGTTTAGGTAATAAACTTAAGATAAACAAATCTCAATATATTAATAATATTTATGGTATTATATTATAAATATATAATAATAATTGAAGGAGTGGATAAAGAAATGAAACTAAAGTGATCTTTGAAGAACATTACCTCTTTTTTTGAGTAACTCCTTTTGGTTTATACCAATATAATTCCATGGTTTTATTTATGAAAAAAGTGATTATTATAGTATTAGGTAAAGGAATTTGTAAGCACAATTTGGGTCAGTTTCAGATGATACAATGTGTCTTGAGAAGTGTGAGTAAGGGGAAGAGTGAATGCATTTTTATAGCAGAGAAGGAGTGAGATTCGTGTAAATACCAAAAGGTAAACACTATTGAGAGGTCTATATTACCTAGAATGCTTAAAAACTGGAAAAATAATGTATTAAAGTGAAATTATGGTCGATCCAAATCTATAAATCAAAAAAATAATTTCATTTTTATAATTTTGTTCCTTAACTTCTATGTTTCCCCACATTTACCAATTTGGTTTTTATTAAGGTAAATAGTTTTATAACCTAAATAATTTAACCATTAAGAATAAATTAAAGTGATATTTATTATAAAACATAAAAAAATTTAATTATAAATATTATATAAAATTTAAAAATAAAAATCCCATTTGGGTTAGAAAATTAATTTTAACAGAAGCACATGTAATGAGCAAAAACATTAATTTAACCCGAACTACACTAATTGTTTTTCACTATTTAGAGGTAAATGATTCCATTATAAAATATAAATTTTTAAATAGTTAGGAAATATTTGATATTTATTAACCTTAACAAATTAATTTTTAGAATATAGGTTTTTTTGTAATTTTAATTCTTTTATTAAAATATCATTTGTTATAAAATAAAATTAATGTAAATTTTGACCTCATTAAATTAATTTTAATTTATGAATACCCAGAAAATTATGGAATTAAAATATATTAATTTTATAGATATTTAACATGAAATATTAGTCTAGAAAAAATAATGGAAAATCATAATTAATTCAATTTTCTTCACTTTTAATATTTTAGGTATCATTTATATTATATAATTATTAAAATTTTTAATCATTTCATTGGTGTTTATTTAGAATTTTATGTAACTAATTAATTTATAAAAATTAATGACAAATTATTATGATAAAAAAACTCATTTATATTTAAAAGTATACATGTAACTAAAAATATGATGTTTTTTCATATCTAAAGGTTTTATAAATGTTAAAGTTAAGGAAAGTTCCTTTTTTTTATTTTTTCCCCACTTAACTTATTATATAGTTCAATTACTTGTAATAGTATCCCACTAAACCATAAAATTATAACCAAGAGGATATACGGTCTAAATAGGCACATAAAATTGATTTTAAAAAAGTGTCATGTTTATTTTTCCCTTAAGATTGAAGTTTAACCACTAACTAAACTAATTTTTACATGAATTGCTATAATTAATTTTAATTACTTCTCCTAATAATTTTGGTAAAAGACTACATTTTACTTATCATAAATTATAAATTATTCTTATTCCAAATATTGAATATATTTTTCCAAATTATAATCACATAACTGGTAGACATTAATTTAAAATTAATCCCAGAGATGGGATGAAAAAGTGAATTTTTAAAGAGAAAATGTCCTAATGTTTGAAATATGTTTATATGCGATTTCAATTTTAAATTGTTTCTAATGAAATTAGTTGGATTAATTTATATAAAATTGAACTAAATTTACTTTATAACCAAATATAGTATAATTTACCTATATAAATAAATTAGATAAAAAAGTTGTTTTCTATTAAAATTTAATATTCTTCACTATTTATCAAAAAATGAAAGTTTTCTGAAAAATAAAAAAATTCACTCTAATATAATTTTAACATTTTTATTTAAAAAATGAAGTTTATTTTTCCACGTAAAATTTATAAAATTGTAAAAATTCAATTTTGAAATAGACATGCCCTTAAAAGGCCCTCAACTTCCTTTATAAAATATATCTTTTATACATAAAATTGGATTTATTCTTATCTTATACCTATCAAATATATTTTATAAATGTAAAAAAATTATTTAATACATAATATAAATATAAATATATCATAATTCCTCCATATGTGATATATACTTCAAAGCTTGGTCTTGCGTGTCTTATATGCTATTTAAGGAACTCGATATTGTGTGTAATACAATCCAACTTAGTGTTGCATGTACCACAAAAAAATTATATAATTTCATTCATAATAGGATTAAATTTGTGTTTCATATAAATTAATGTAGTAACAAAATTAAATTTAATATAAAATGAAAATTTTGTAATGTTTTGGTGTACTACACCTGCCAACATAATGGCTAGGTTATAATAGTAATGTTTAAATAAAAATATTTTAATAGAGTATGATGTTTCATTTAAAACCTATGTTGTGTGCATTAAAATCCATTAAAGAGATTTAATTTATTTAAAAATAAATATATCCTAAATTTTCGGGGTGTTACATTATCTTTTAAGCTTAGTGTTACATGTCATATATGCTCTCGAACATGATGTTCCTCTGTTAAAATCTTGAGGTGTTACATCTATGATCTTCATAATATTTATAATTTTATTAATATTTTATTTATATATTAATTATATTTTAAAGTAAACAATTTAAAATTAAAATATTTGTTTTATAACATCATCCATATGGGTGATAAAAACCTTCTATGATGGGATGAGTGTTATAAAAAACTGTAAAAATAAATTTTATGAATTATTTGATGATATAATTCATATAAAAGTATAATTTTATTCTTAATTTTATAATGGAATTTTTTTATAATAATCAAAAATAGGATGTTATAGGAATACAGAAATGTAATTAAAAAGGAGTAAGAAATGGAAAACTTACTTTATCACTTTGATGTATCTCCCTTGGCCTACACCTTAAGCCTTCTTAGATTAGTGTATTGGTGAGAAAAAAACTTATAAAATGTATATAACAGTATTGGGGAGGTATATTAAAAATGTGTGATCAAGGAAAGGTTTTCCTAATGTTAAAAGTAAGGGGTGGAGGAGTGTTGTATTTATAAGTGCGATGAGTGGAATTTCATGGAAAAAAGTATTGAATATTTTATTTTTCATTATATTAAGTGATCCACTACTCCACATAGTACCCAATTACATCCCTTAATGCTCCAACATAAATTTTATTACCAAAATTAAGAAAATGGAAGTACCTTGACTGATTTTTTTCATTCTTAACTATTTCTATGATTCCACATTTACTGTATTTCACTACATTTCACCATTTTTTTCTTTGTATTTTTCTATTTTAAAAAAAAAACCAAATTTCACCCCTATGATTATTTCAATGTCCTAATTCCAAATATTCATTCCATTTAATCATATAAATATTTTAATCATGTAAATTTTAATTTTTATATATGGGTGATATATTTGATAAAATGTGGTTTTGGAGTAACCAACATTTCATTTATAAATGAATTTACACTATGATACAACTTAACCCCTAGATTCATAACCCATTATCACACCATCATAATCCTTATGAGTAAGGTGTAAAATGGGGGTGATTTAATTGGGTGGGTTGGAAAACATCCACCTGGTATTTATTTCTACTAACATGCACTTCTCCGATAAATTGTTCCATTCAAATATCAATTTTTGATGTTTTTCTTTGGATTAGTCAAGGGAGATACTCAATGATGATCCCTTCTTCCCAATATCTGATAAATGAGCTTCATAAGTGATGTTACTATTGGTTTAGGCCATGGTTCCATTCTATATCAATCACATGTCATCATTAACCTTAATGTACACTAATTATAAAGGTCACTTTATGATGACTATATCATCAACTGTTATAATGTCCAAAAGCCATAATGCCTAATGGTGATGTAGGTTTTATACTTCCAATAAATACCTATCAATTTCTTTATTCAATATTCACTTCAATTTTTCTCAAGGATATATTATTCATTTTAAAAATATTTATTAAATTACTAATATTTTTTCCTTTATACCATGTTGTTTATGAGTGTGATTGTTCTATGAGAGCAAGGTGATCAAAATTTTCATATTCTAGTAAATTTATTTGTTTCTGGATATTATCCCATTATGTTATTATAAATTTTATTTAGAATATCTATCTTATAAATTTAAGTTTCTAAATTAATATAATAAAGTAATCTTGGTTTTTATTTTTTGGTTCATGTTGATTATATTCGCATAAATAACACACATAATTATTTTGAAGGAAAATTCATTTAAATTATAGGTTATTAAATTATTACCCCATTTATAAATTTATTACTTTAAATTTTATTTTATAAACAAAGATTTAATTGATTTATGGTACTTTTTTTTCATTTCTTCATTGAGTTCTATGTATTTTCATTATACTTATAGTTTTACCAAAGTAATTTGACAAGGTAAGTTTCCTTATTTCAAAGAATAATTTCCCTATAGTCTAAGATCATTGTTAGATTCTACTTATAAAGGAGTCTATGCTACATCTATACTAACTTTTTATTTTTTACATGTGATGGATCTCAGAGGTTATTTCTGAAATGGGATATGTGGAACATATCATGCACTTAAGATAAGTTTGGTTGGAGTTTTGCTAGATAGGCCATAACTTCGATGCGATCAATAATATAAAATGGGACAATGTTTCTAGAAAATTTATTTCTCTTAGACCCAAACCTTATGAATATCTTCTATAGTGATATGAAAAATATTACTTTATCTCCAAATTCATACATTTGGACACCTTGATGATAGTCATCATTGCTCCTCTTTTCACTATGTGATGCACTGATGTCTTACTAAATACCTTTATCCTTCTCTTATATTTTTTATCCATTTATATATTAATAGATTAATTTATCTAACATCATCCCAATATATTGGATTTCTATATTTCTTCTCATAGGGGGATTAATAAGGATCCATCTGAATGATTGAGTAAAATATATTATTGTATGAGAACTTTACCAAAGGAATAAGTTGATCTAAGGCACCTTTATTGTCTATAGATTATACTCTAATAAAATCTTCTAATGTTTGAGTGGTCCTTTCAGATTGAAAATCTATTTCATTATAAAATTATTTTTTAAATTTTACTTCTATGTTCATGGTATGTTGGAGGATTTTCCACAACATTGAGGTAAAACATAGATCCCAATCAGATAGAATCTATAATTGTGGTCTATGAAACATCACTAACTCTATAATATATATATTTATAAGTTAATATGTTGATAATTACTATAAAATTATGATTATGTGACCGATATTTTTAAAGATATATACTACAACCCATATAGAATTATTTAATTTGTATGTTTTCATATGAACTATAATAAAATCTATGGTTATGTTCTCTAATTTTTATATAGTTATAGAAAATGTTTACATATTCCCCCTATAAATTTTTCTCCATGACTTAATTTTTTTTCATGATAATAATTTTTATGTATATTCAACAATCTAATTATCCTTACTCTCACAGTAGTAGTTATGCAAGATATAACTTTAAATCTTTGTGCCTTAATGGCGCATAAAGAATTTTGAGCTATGAGAATCATATAATAGATCTTTATTTATCCCAGTCTTTGATGGTTTATATAATCATATCCCATATCCCACAAATCCTTCTTTATTAATATTGAACTCCAATTATTTCTACTTCCTTGTTACATATTGATTCTTTATTATATTTATATTCTCCCTTTTAGATATTTTTTTTCTTCTCCACAATGGATGGTTGAACAATAATTTAAGATAGATAATATGTGGTTCCTTTCTTTAGGTTTACCATATCAATCCTTTTGATTCCTAATAGGATAATACACTTCTCAATCCTCATCATGGATGAGGTTACAAGATCGTTTCTACTCACATAAATTTCTACATCATTTACCTTCCCACTACGGTAATAAATTAAGTAGTCATAGTCCTTAATCAGTTATAACCATGTTCATTGGAATATGATAATATTCTTTTTTGTATATATATAATTCATGGTCTTATGATATATATATATTTCACACTTCTCTCTAAAGATATAATTCCTTCAAATTTTTAATTCAAATACTACTGTAGCCAACTCTAGAATATGCATTGAGTTATTTTTCTCATGCACTTTCAACTTTAATGAACACAGACGATTACTTTATCATTATTTATGAGTACACAACCTTATACCTTATTTTATGCATCCTTATATATCAAAAATACTTCCCCGTTTAAATTTACTTTAAGTATAGGTACAAATAATTTCCAATTCAAAAACTCTTTGACGTTCTATTCATAATCATCAATCCATAAAATATTTAATCCCATCCAAATTAACTTTCTTATTAGGTTTTAAAATTGTGAGAAATCACGAAAAAACCATTAATATTTCCCAAATAATCCAAGGAAATTATGAATCTCCATTAAAGATGTTATTATAGGTCTTCCCACAATCACCTTTGTCTTTTATGGATCCACATATACCCCCTTATTTGGATAACAAGCCTCAAAAATGTTATTTTCTTTATACAAAAGTCATATTTTACAAAATTATCATATAAATTTCAATTTATCATAATCATTTGTGGAATAATAAAATTCTCTTTATTTTCCTTATTTATTTCATAGTATAAGATAATTCCATTAATAACTGAAACCACAACTCTGTTGAGTTAATATATAAAGACTCTATTCATAAGGAATTTGAAAATTACTAGGGAATTTTTAGGTCTAAATTGAATCACTATGAACTCATAGCATCTATACCTTATATGAAAGGCTCTGTTGGGAATATCCCCCTTCAAAACTTTCAAATAATGATATCTTGAATGAAGATCCACTTTAGATAAGTACTGATCAACATATAGTTTATTGAACAAGTATTAATATAGAGGATAAATTTTATTTATTGTGATAATGTTGAGCTCAAAATAATCAATAAGGATATATATTAAATAATACTTTTTTAATAAAGAGTAATGACACACCCCTGGTGAATCACTTGGGTGTATGAAACCACTTTCTATATTATATATTAGTTTATTACTTAGTTCTCCCAATTTAACAAGGTTTGTTATATAGGGAATCTTAGACATGGGAATATGTTTAAGAATAATATTAGTTGAGAACAAAAATTCTTGATTGGGTGGAATATTGGGAAAATCCTTTGGTAAAATAGTAACATATTCTCCTAAGATGGGCATATATATGCATGGATGATCCATTCCTTTGAAACAATAATTTTTCTAGATATTCTTTCACTATATAAATGTTTCCTATCCATTACTAATATAACATCAAATTTTACTATTAGGAGTATTAGATGGTTTTATAGGTGATTATTTCCAAAAATGATAACTATTGAATATTTATATACTTGATATGAAATAATTAAACCACTTGGTTTTCTCATTGATAACTCAACTTCCTTATCTTGAGTTGGTGTTTGAATATTTATAATAAATCTACTTGTTATGAAACAATGTATAGATCTATAATCTAGTAATAAATTATCTACTCTTGAATGAATAAAAATTGTACCTATCACATGTTTTTTTTCATTTTCCACTAAAACAATAGTGACATAACTAGGCCTTCCTTGATCTCTTGGACAAGGACATGTTTTTATTCATTTATATTTAATGACCATTGTCTTTATATAGTAACTTATAGAGTATTTATGTTTCTTTTAGATTAATAATTAAACCATAGGTGGTGGAATTATTGTAAATTACTTCCATAATTTTAATTTTTTCTTTGTGTACCTTAGATATTTATTTGAATGATTCCCATTATTTATACAAATAAATATCTATTTGTTCCCTTGTGGTAGTCTCCTGAATTATTCTTTCCACACCTGTGATGTGTGGATGTTGGGATTTTATTCCCCCCTTTTAATTTATCCATCAATCCTGTAGAATTAAACTCCATTACCTTATATTTATCCCCAACACTATGATACCAATGATAATCAATAATCTCTAACTCATATTTAATGGAAGATCAAACTATTTTCTCATAGCTATAAAAGTCATGAATTTCTAATGATTGTTTAAGACTCAACATTAGCCCAATAAATAATCAGTTAAGTATGCATTCAGGGTCAATAAAAAATCTAGATACATACCATGAATCAATTTTTAATTTTTTTTATAAATAGAGTGATTAATACTCCATTTTCTTGAGTCAAAGGAACCAACTCTCCATTTTAAGATAAAGACTACAAGGAATATTTTTACTAATTTTTTTCTTGAATTAATCCCACCCCATTGATTAAATTTATTCCTTCTGTTTCTTATTCTTTATTAGTAAGCACCACACATCAGTTTATCTCCCTAATTGATAGAAGTATGATATAAATTTCTTTTGCTCAGAGCATTGGGGGACAGAGAATATCTTCCCTATAATATTAATCCATTGTTATATAACTATGGGATCAAAAGATCCATTAAATTTTGGAGGACTTTTTCATATAAAAAAGTCAACAAAAAATAAACACTCTTAGAATAAGGGGGAAGGGGGAATTCCACATGACTCAATTTATTTTTTATAACTTGAGTCAGTTGTTAATGTACCACCATGTGGTTTTAAACTCCTATTCCCATCATATTTTGTGTCTTTTTTGGGAAACAATTTCATTAAACATTACATTGGTCATTTAGATAGTTTATCATTTTTATATATATCCCTTTAAGAAAATAAAATAAAATTAGGGATAATATTACTCAAATTAATATTAATATAAAAGGTAAAACTATAAACTTCAAAAAAGAAACTCATTAATGACATGTATATACTAACTTATAAATTTATTTTTTTTCAATATAGGTTTTTCATGGTATATTTCCTAATATGTCTTCTAACATAATCCCAAAAAATAACTATACCTTTATTTTATTACAAGTATAACAACCCAAGTATCAAACATATATTATTACATACTTTTTCATATAATGATCCTTAAAACACAATCTAGAAATCTAGATTCCTAGTGTCTCTGGGAAATTAGATACATAAAAAATAACTTTAAAAACTATAAAATATTTATTTCAATATGAACAATGTTCTTATAAATCACTTTGATCTTATATGTTTTCTCATGATACCCTAAGGGTGTACATAAAGAATAAGGTGAACTATAAATCCTCATAAGGGAACAAACATAACCATGGAGTAATACATATGAGAAAAGATGCATAACATGATATTATATAATAGGAGATAAAATAAAATCACATGAAATGATATAATAATTAAGATAATAATATAAGTTCATGGATATATAACAATGAGGCAACAACATAAAACATGACATCATAAGCATAAGTCAAGGCTCACATCCATGATAATGTAACATAACGTGTAAGTCTTATTTCCCATTCACCATATATGGTATCTTATGAGTTGGAAACATTATCCAATGCATTGGGGGATATATAATTATGTGACCACCCAACACATCATAATATATTCAGGAAAATGTTTCCCCTAAAAGGAAATCATACATAAGGCATAATCATAAGAAAAACCCATGATAAAGAATGTGAAGCATACCCAAATTACATGTCATAAAAATTATCATAAAAAAGAAGGAATTAATATTTTTTTGTAAATTAATAAATTAAAAAAGGGGAAAGTTCTTGAATATGGATTTCAAGTGAAAATAAATTTATAAGAATTGATCGGTTATGTGAAAATAAAAATGGACCACTTTGATGATGGATTAAGAAATGAGTAAATAAATTTTAAAGAGGGTGAACAAATAATAATTTTTCATAAAGATATAAATAAAATAGAATGGTTTTAAATAAAATATATATTATAATTCAGAATCATGTAATCTCATAGAATTTAAACAAGATATGTATGAAAATAAATCAGGAATATAAAATCTTCATTTTATTGGGTTTAAGAAAACAAAATATTGAGAAGGGAACTTGTAAAATATGAATATAATTCGCAAAGAAATGGAAAATATACCATGTATATATTTAAGAAACATATATACATAACATGTAATAAGTACCTGTGAAACATATTTAGGGGAATAGATAAAAATATAGTTAAATTTTAACCTCAAAGTAAAGAGGGTGGTTTCAAAGTTCCCATACCCCAGGTCCCAACTCGTTCGGTACATGTGTCAAAACACCCGAATAATGAAATTAAATTTATTAAATACTTAAGGATTTTTTATATATTTTTCATTTATAATTAGTATTTATTATTGTATTTCATTCAATTGTTATATATTCATTTCTCACAATGGCTACTTGGGGTTGTTAAATCATCTTCTTTGAAACTGATTTGACATGTTAATCATGTTCAAAGGTGTTTTCAAATAATTTTATTATTTACAAAATATTAAATATGTAAGAAATATTATATTTCTTGAATACTTTTTTTTAAATAATCTATTTAAGGTGGTAATATATGTTTTATAACATCATCCATATATGTAGTTAAAACCAACCATGATGGGATGAGTGATATAGAAAACTATAAAAAAGATTATATGAATTATATGATGATATAATTCATATTATGTAGCATTATATTATTAATTATATTATGAAATTATATTTTATGATAACTATATAGAGGATGTGTGAGGAATAAGAAAATTAAATTGAATGTTTTAATTAATGAAAATCATACCTTATCAATTTGATGTGTACCATTCGACTATATCTTAATACATCATAGATTGGTCTTTTGGTTTGTCCAAAATTTCTTAAACATGGTTAAGATAGTTCAAGAGGTATATTAGTAGAGTGTGGGAAGGTGTTAGGATTTTGAAAGTGAAGTTAGTGGGGTTGAGCTGGGTGGTAATTATAAGTGTGGTGTGTGGAATTTCATAGTATAATGTATTTAATATTATATTTTTCTATTATCTTAAGTGGTCTAATACTTCTTCTTATTCCCTATTACCTCCCTTAATTCCCCACTACAACGGTTAGTACAAAATTTTAAAAATAGTACTTCCTTGGCTGAGTTTGGTCATTATTACCTATATACAATGTCATATTTATAGTATTTCACCATATTTAAACATTTTTTCTATATTTTTATTTTTTTAGAAAAAATTCCCGATTTCGCACCTTGGATACGTTCAATGTATTGATAAATTTTTTAATCAATTTTATCATATTTATCCTCTAATTATGTACATTTTAACTTATATATAAGTTTGAGGAATTTGATCAAATGTGGTATTGTAGTAAACACCATTTTGTTTCTAAATGAAATAAAAATTTAGTGAAACTTAACCTCTAGATACATTACCCCATATCATACCAACATATTACATAAAGAAAAGGTTTGAAATGGAGGAACCCTCATGGTGTGGTTTATCCAACATTGATTTGGTAGTTATTTTCACTAACATGAACTTGTCACAAATATGATTCCATTCGAACCTCAATTATTAAAGTTTTTCTTGTAATTGGTCAAGGTAAAACCCTAGTGATGTTATATATTTTGAAATATTTCATAAATGAGATTTATAATGGATGTTTATACTTTTTAATGTCATGATTTTTCCCTTTATCATCAACCATATCTCTTTATTACCCTTAACGTACAATAATTATCACAATCAGTTTATAATAGGAATATTATTGAGATTCATAATTCTCAATGCTAATAATTACCAAGAGTTATATAGGTTTTATAATTACTATTGAAAACTAATACTTCATTATTTTATCATTCATTTAAATTCTTATAAAGTTTATATTCATCATTTAATTTTTTTTATTACATTATTAATGTTTTGTTTCATTTTTAATTTTTTTTTCAAGAGTGTAATCATTATAGTAGAAAAAATTCATCCAAATTTTCCAATTATACTTATTTTATTTTTGTGTGGTTATTTTCACATTATAATTTTTTCAATTTAATTGTTTATAATTATCATCTAAATGTAAAGTTTTTAATAAATGTTATAAATTAGTGTGTTTTTTATGTTTTTCATGTTTATTATATTCCTTAATATGAAATAAATGTTTATTTAGATGCAAAATTACATAAATGTTATGGTCATTTCGCCATGACTTCATTTGAAATCCATTTTGTGTCATGAATTCACTATTCATGTTCATGGGACTCATGAAATATATGTTCCATGAGTTTGTTTACCAGTTTGTGGTGGTGTTCATTGACAATATCCCTAAAAATTATGATTCCAAGGAAGAGTATGTAGTGTGTCTGTGAGATATTTTTGTGTTTATTCATTTATATTTGCTATTTAAGAAGTTTTCTATGTGTATTCTCTAGTAATGTGAGGTGGATATCTTATGGAATTTCATGTTTCAATAGGGACTAGCTATAGATCCTTTAAAGATTATGGAATTTGTTTCTTAGGTATCCCCAAAGAGTGTTGTAGAGGTTTGGAGTTTCCTTGGCCTCATAAGCTATTACAATATGTTTGTTCAAAAAATTTCATAGATTTAGACTCTTATAAAATCCTTGGTAAGGAAGGATTAGGATTTCATGTGAACTAATTAGTCCTAGTATTATTTTGAGTATATAAATGAGAAGTAGTTTAGTTATCTTATTCTTCATTTTCCAGGGGGAGGTATTATGTTTTTGGTTTTATGTGATGCTTCATTGTTCATCACAGTTTTTGTTTTTATGAATCATATAGCAGTTATCTCTTATTGGTGTTGATAGCTCTGACCCCATGAATGTAACAATGCTACCCATGATCTTTAGATTTATGAATTTGTATTTTCTTGGATTTTATAATGAAAATATATCAACAGGGAGATATTTTTGGTCTTCCACTAGAAAAAAAATTATATATATCATATCATAGATTTATTTTATCTTTTGTAAATTAAAATGGATAGAAGTTTTTTAGGATTACAACTACAAAAATTTCTATACATCAGGGAATCAAAGTCTCATTATAGATGAACAAAAAAAGAAGTCACATAGTGATTCTATTCATGAGTCTAAGGATTCTTAGAGAGTAATAAAGGAGCTTGAAAGTAAGTGCCTTGATATGGGAGAAGTTGAGGGTAGATGGTGTCTCTACCAAATGATAGTGGAATTATCCTTGGGGTATAATGTGGAAGAATATTAATGAGGTTATTCTGAGGAGGAAGTTTAGAAGGATCCTTTTTTATAGGGATGCTTTTAATGAAGGGTATGAGGATGATTAGCATCTGGTGTTGTGTTAGTGGAATGATATTTATTCCTTCTATGATGTGTGAGGCAGTTCTTCCTTTATGGTGACCCAATCATAAAAAATAGATATTTCATCATTTTAGAGGAATATACAAAATATATTCGAAATTAACATACCTGAGAACCATATAGGTTTAGTGTACTTGGATACTAAATACATAAACTCTTATTTAGGTATAATATTCATCATCTCAAAAATATTTCTTGATATAAGGTACCCTTATAGAATCATCACACTTAAATCATTCATTAAAAACCTAGTGAATGAAAACATAATAAAGGGAGAGCTCATACACTCACTAAGGATAAATTTTAGATATATCAGTCATAAGAAATCTTAATATGATAATAATGTTATGGTAACATTATCAAGTTAATTTTCTCACTATAAATATTCATATCCAGAAAATATTAGATTATAATATGAAAAATAAAGTCTTATTCCTAATCTTGATAAACATGGGTTTCAAATAAATAATCAACATCCAAGATTCAAAAGATATACATGTGGTGTCATAATCATATTAAATCCTAATATTCTGAAAAAATATATTCATAATCATGTAAACACATTATCTTGTGATAAAATATTGAAATAAATTATACTAATTCATGAAAATGTTAAATAATTTATTCAAAATCATGTCCATGAAAAATCATTTGAGAATATATAAAAATCAGTAACACTTAGGCATCGACATTTGAAAAAATAAATTCATAATTGTTTCTACACTTATCAACATTATATCATAGAATGTAAATGTTTCATTACACAATTAATTAGAGGGATTTAAAAGAACCAACTGTCACACAATCAAAATCCATCCAAATGTATAACATAAGTTCATGAATATATTAATCCTGTCATTATAGATTAAACTATGAAAAAGGAAAAAAATTTAATCTTTTTTTCATCATCCTAATCAATATACATTTATATAAAAAATAAGGATGGTATAATTGGTTCATATACCTTGTGAAACATAATTAACATCAAAGGATTTTATCATTAGATGAAAAATGCCTCTAAAACATATCTAGAATATTTCTTATGGAAAATAACCTTTTCATTTTTAAATATCTTATTTAAAATCTATTTTTTTTCAAAATATTAGGAAAATAATTTTATTTGAAAATAACCATGGAAATCTGTAAAGGAATCTTTAAAAAATTGAGCGATCATAATGGCATGGAATTCTATTCACGTTGTAACTATAAAAACAACAATTCTATTTACACTTTTAGTGATAAGGTACATTATTCATAAAATAGAAAGAAGTTTCATTTTAAAACTTTTTTAAATATTAAAACATGGGTAAAAATGACTTTAAAAAATAATATAATAATAGTCAAAAATATCATAGAAAACATTTTAGAAAACTTGGATATATAAGAATTGTTTTTCCAACCAAATGATATGATATAAGGTAGGCTTTTTTTTAAAATTATTTTCTGAACCATTTTGCATAACAAAGAGAGGAAATTGGTAATGAAACTTTAAAATTATATAAATAACCATAGGTAAATAAAAATTAATGGTTTTTTTTCAGATAATGATCATATAATTTCCACAATGTAAATTTAAGCATAAACAATTCCAATTAAAATGGGATTTAAACATAAATTCCTTACCACTTTGGTAACTTTTGAATCATAAGTAACATATAATAAAAAAATAAAATGAAACATTAAATATAATTAATGTAATTATATTCATGATATACAATGTAAATAATTCTATATTTACCCCTCAAAAAAGAATACATGTGAAAAAATATAAAATATCTCTCAAAGAAGACTATTTGAGATGGAAAACCCTTACCTTAGGTATTTTCCAAGTTTGTATACATTCAAAAATAATGTATAATAATTATATATTTATTGAAAATAAATTATATAACCATATTAATACATAAATTAATTTTTATCATTCCTTTAAAATTTATGATTGTCCTTTTATTAATAATTTATTCACTAAAATAAACATTCAGGTAAAAACTGGTCCGTTTTCAATGAATATTTCGATTTGAATGTTAGAATACTTATATTTTGATCATGGTTACATGAACTCTAGAATTTTAATAATTTAATAATTAGAATATTTAATAATTATATACAATTTTATAACTAGTTATATAAATAATTGATGAAAAATTAATTTCAACACTTCGTGGAGACAATATTCCATATGTATGCACAAGTGATGTTTCCACTTTTTGATGGATGGAACGAAAAAAAGGTAAATAAAATTTCAAATTTGTAGAATAATTATTATATAATAAATATCATTTTCATTTATTATCCTTATTTACATCTATGTAAAGAGAAAATAAAAATCAAATCACATCATTTTGTGGTAGTGGTTGTCCACATGTTCGCATGAGCTACGTTATCGATTTCGAAAGGATGGAATGTTAAGAAGGTAGATATGATATTATAATTAAAATATCATATTTATATTATAAATATAATATATAAATAATAAATCCATCATAATAATCATCCTTGATTTATGGTGATGGAAAATGAATCATATCGCTACGTGGAGGCAGTAGTCCATACGTATGCACAAGTGATAATTTCATTTCCAATTTTATGGAGTATAGGGTGGATAATGGTGGTTACATAATCATATTAAAATTTAATTATATTAAGGATAATTAATTTATTATTTTATGATGAATACCATTTTTTTAAAGGAGGTATAAGAAGAAATAAATTGAATGAGTTTCGATTAGATGATTACCTCTTCTCTAGTAGACCTCCTTTAGATCTAATCTTAAGAACCATTTGAATGGTATTTTAAGAAGGAAAGAACATATAATATTTGGATAGGTAATTTTATAAGGTAATTTTCCTAGTTTTAATCAAGATATTTGGCTCAAAGTGGTGTAAATAATAGATAGTAGGGGGTGTTATTTTATTAGAGAGGGAAGGGCCACTCTTATAATTTTTCAAAATGTTAAAATATTATAAAGACACATTCATGGATAAGTGGTTAAAATTTTATAAATTTACAATATAATTTAGGATATGGTTTAAATACATTCAAAAAAAATAAAATTTGGTCATGTTTATGTGGCATTTTAAACCTTATCCTTTGTTTCAACCCCTTAGTTAACCTATTCTAAACTTAATTGCGGTAATGACTTTTTTGATATGAATGGCTTATAATTTTCATTAGAAGTTTAATATTGGATAATAAATGTAAAATGGAGAAAAAATCAGACCATTTAGCATCCTAAATCTTCTATTAAAATATATTATTATTTTTAAATATTTTAAAATAATACAGTTTGACACAAAATACCATTAAAGACATCTTTTGAACTATTCACATATTTTGACTTTAAAGAGATCAAGAAAGGTAGGGATTTTGAATAAAAACTCCTTAACCATAAATTATACATTATTTTTAATCATAAAATTCACTTTAAACCGTTATTTATCCAAAAAATATTATGTTTGGTGCTTTTAAAACCATTTACTTTGATTTTTCTACTACTTCCACAAGCACGATGTTAGCGTTGTGTAAAAATATAAGGTATACATACCAATACTAAATATTAAAATTAAATTAACATAATAACAATAAATTAATAATTTTCAAAATATAATTTTATATTCATTAAAAATATTTTTTTATCTATATGTGAAAATATAATATAAATTAAAACAAAGAGTGACATTTTGTAATTTTCTTTACTTAAAATAATATAAACATCATTATCAATGGATAATGACACAAAAATCATATATATTTTAATTTAATATGATTATAATTTAATTATTCTCTTAAAATTAAATAAATTAATGTTTTGGGATGATTTGGGACCTTATCTCATAATTTTAACATCAGTTTACCCTTTTTACCCTTATTGAGGTGGAAAATATTTACAACGGTTACTATTTATAACGATAAAAATTAAAAGATAAGTATTTAAAAAATCTGAAATTTTGATTAAAATATTTTATACATTTTCAAATATTTAGTCTCTATAAGTGGTATAAGTTATTTTTAATAAAATAAATAAAAGGCAATGAAAAACAATTTTTAGACAAATTCGTTTTTAAGCATAAAAATTATCTTATATTAAAAACAAAAATATTAATGATTCAAATATAATTATTCGGATTATTAAAAATAAAATGGATAATATATAAATTTAATACCAAATAAAAAATATAATGGGACTTTTCAAAAAATTTATTTAATGAAAATAAATTAAAATATTTGAAAAATCAGTATTTTTCACTATTCACCGAAAAGGAAATCATTTAATAAGAATCCAAAAATTTCACCCTATGTTACTTTTAAATGTTTATTTAAAAAATTATATTCATAATATAAAATTCCATTTATAAAAATGATATAAAATAATTTAAATTTCCACACACAAAATGTAGTAAAAATAATTTTTAAAGAAAATACATTTTTGACGAATAAAACTGATTCACTAAAAAATGAGTTCTTATTTCTTAAGAATTAAAAAATAAATTTTTATTGAGTAGGAATATTATATATATGTATATATTTTATAATTAAGTTATACTTTTTCATACTCACCACTTCAAGGGCTAGATTACAATGATCATATTTAAATAATAACATTTTTACACTATATCACAATTCACTTAAAGATCATTATTGCGTGTTAAGAAATATATCAAGATTATTGTTATTTTAAACTAAAATTTTAGGTTGTTACAACAACAATTTCATATCTCACACTTGGTAGTGAATCTTGTTATTTCTATGATGTATTATTCCTTGAGGAGTCAGTTTTGATGACCTGAGATGAAGTGGTCCATCTTAGAGTTCATAACAAAGTGTTTAGTATTCTAGTAGATGAAGGTAAAAAATAGTGCTATTAGAGGGTTTATTTAGAAAATAGGAATTCAAAAATATATGTGGGAGGAAATTGATATGGATTTGTTAACTGTTTTACCTAAGATTGGAGGTGGATATGATGCTATTAGGGAAATCATGGATTATTTGATGATTTCATGTCACTATGTGGATACTAAGGAGTCGAGTGTAGAAGATGACTAATCAAGGTAGTATTTTGAAAAGATTGTGAGGATTTTTGGAGATATGATTATGATCATATCGGTTCATCATCCTCACTTTACATTTCAAGTATATAAATCACTTTAACATAATTTTTTTCTCTTAACTATGCCTCAACACAGCTTTACGTATACCGAAGGATAATTATATAGTGTGAAAAATCAAAATATTGATTGAAAAGTTAGTCACGTGAGTTCTATATTTTATAGGTTTTTGAGTGAAGTGAATACCCTTGGTTCAGTTAAATTATAATAATATCTATCTCTATTCCATTTTTATAGCCTTTTAAAGCACTGTTTGGTATATCTAGTAGATTGCTGTTGTATTGGACTAAAGATATAGAGTGAGTAATTCTTAAACATAAATTTTTATAAATCATAATAAAGAAAGTATTTGTGATTAAAGAGATAATTAAGTAATCCATTTATAATCAAATATCCTTTTATAATCATAGGATGAGGCCTCTATAATTCTGTATTTAAGGTCATGTAGTCTTGAAGGAATAACCTTCTCATGGGAAACACAGGTTTAGCTGTGGGTGTAAAATTTATCCCAATTTTTTGGTCCCATAGAGGTGTTGGATGGAATAAGTAAAGTGTAATATAAATTGGATATTCCTATATAGATGGATTTAATCCCTGAGAATTTTCACATTTTATAGCTTTGTATGTATATTTATAATAACTCCCATGTGATTATCCCTGATCTTGTAAGGATACTACTAGGGGTAAACCAATGGTACCAATTTCTTTTAAAAATTATTTTTTGATTTAGAGACATTTGATTGATTAAATAATAGATTATTTGAGTGAAACTATTCTCTTTACATATATTCAATAATAATAAAGAAACACAACATACATGAAATTTTACAAGGGTTTTCTTCAATGTGAGAACAAACTCTTTTTCGTGATCAACCTTTGGTTGTGTCAAAAATTAAATTATCACTTTAATTTATATTGATTAAAAATTACTATTAATTGGAACAAAATATTTGAGTAGGTATCATCTATATCTTTTTAGGGGAAGGTATCATCCACTTCCCAAAATTAATTGCTCAATGATTTTTATATAAGAACAATGTTTTCTTCAAATATTATCCCTTCACTATGTAATGAATCATATCTTTAAAAAAATCATTTGATAGATTAACATTAATAAAATATCCACTTCTAAAAGATCTTGAAATTCTAGAATAAAAAAATATAGCAGCATGTGATCCTTTCCTCACACTTCTTCAGGATGATCTATTAATTCGCAATAACATTCATTATTGGAGATGAACTTATTTATTTTTAGTATCAAGATCCTAGATAATCAAAAAATAGATCAAATTACCTCAATCTCCTTTGGAATAAAAATAAAACATAGTTTGATATTATTTATCTTAATTCTCTTTAATATAGTAACATATTGAGAGCTTCCTAAAAAAACTCAGACACTTAAAATTTCTACATTTATCATTTTTATGTAATGTAGAGAAAACTCATAATAAATTTCCATAATTATTATATAAATTTCATATTAAGTTAAGATGAAATGAGTTCCTTAGTCAATAAAAATTATCTCTATTCCAATATAATTAGTAAGGAATGATCTAACATATTTAATTTAAAATATCTAATAATATAGAAAGAACCTTCTTATTTTCATTTGTATAAAAATAACATATTATTATCTCCAAGAAACTAAAAATAAATATCTCACTCTAGGATTCTATAAAACTTGTATGAATTCAAATTATTTACATGATTCTATAGCACTATGATATGGCATATACTCCTCTGAAATGGAGTATTCATCTCAAAATACATAATCACCTTTAGTTTGATGCTACAAAATTATCTTTAATCATAGTCCTTTAAAATAACTATGATTATTTATCTATGAAGTTTAATATATGAATAATCATCCAATTCAATCATGTAAGGAACCAACCTTGGATACACTCCTCCACACCTGAACCAATCCTCTATAGACCTGAGGGGTGTTCTCAATCTATGATAGGGAAAGAGGTTATCACATAATTCAAAATATCATTAATAAACCTACACTAGAATAGTAGTGAAGGGTCAAACCTAAGGGAAGGATGGTTAGTTTTCTAGGGATGTTTCTTTTCACTAAACTAATGAAATAAAAAGGAAATTAAATACTTCAAAATATGTGGTACAAATCATTATGGGAGTGTATAATGTGTTAATTATGTTAGAAAATTATTTTAAGGAGTTGAAAATAGAAGATGACTCTGGTTTTAATAATTCCGTGGAAAAAAGGCAGGATCCATGGGAAAAATTAACCCTACTGGTTGAATAAGTAACTTCTTCAACACAATTAGTTGAATTTGAATTTTCAAAAAAGGTTTTATTAATTTCCCTCACTAGGGGATTAAAAATGAAAATTAATCAATATTAAAGTCTGTAACTTCAAGAATGATAAGAAAACAATTAATTTGGTGAAAAGGTCTTCACAAACAATCTCACTCAAGGTTTATGAGGTTTTGAAATAAAAGTTTAAAAGACCTAATTCAATTATTAGAAACATAATTGATCTCCTTGATCAACAACGAATATTGAAAAATAAATAATTTTCAAGAATTTGAAAGAAATAACCAGTAAATTTAAATATTCCACAAACTAAAAGTTATTAATAGAATATCATTTTCAAGATTAAACAGTAAAAACTAAATGATTTAAGTATAATAAAAAATTTTCCTCCTGCAAAAATCAATCACAATCCGCACTACTTTACTCCCCTACATAATTTTGAGTCACCTGTCCTCCTCCCTAGTATCTAGATTCAATAAAATGTATGGTTTCCAAGGTGCCCCTCTTCTATAGTCTACCCTCTTGATTTTAGTCTTTCGTTGTCTATAATTGGTCATTGGTCACATCCCGAACCATCGTTATCTTCTCCAACTCATCAAATGAGTATCTTCCTTTACTACCAAGATCATAAAGTTAGAAGTCTCCTCTAATTGATTTTAATTAGGTGGTTGAGATGAAACAGGGTGAAAATCCAGTTCAAATCTATGTTTGAAAAAACAGAAAATAAATATAATTAATGAATTATTATAGTTGTTATAAAATTAAAAATTTAATAATTTATTATTATTATTATAATAAATATTAAATGATATTATAAAAATTTATAAACTAATTAGAAAAGTAATCAAAATTAATAAAATTATATATTAGTGATAATATATGTTTTATCATGTTTAAAATAAGATTAAATATTTTCTAATTTTAATTGATTGTTATTATTTTAAATATTATAATTATTATTTATTCTCTTTGTTTATTCTTATATATAGTTGTAGGGGAGGTGGGGTAGATTCTCCTCCACAACTTCATTCATTCTCCTACTCGGTGGAGGAGGCTTCTTCTAAAAAAAGTAGAGGCTTTGGCCGTGACAACATCCTCTAGCTGAGGTAACCTTTGGTGGAAAGGAGACTGCCTTCGAATGGTGGAAATAGGTGAGGAAACTCAGCCTTTAGAGTTTCCATATTTGAGGTGTGCCTCAACCTTGATGATGTTATTCTAGTTAGAGGTTTCTTAAAATCCAGTGATGACTGTGGTAGAATCTCATGTAGTGGATGATTCGGCTTCAATGACGGCAGATCCAGAATCAATGGCATGCTCGGTGGCCGATGGGTCGAACTATGAATAAGAGATTAGATTTGGGTTCTATATCTATGAAAGGGGGTGGTAGAGACAATAGGTGGAATTTATTGTAGACCCGGGGGTTCGATCTGTAGATCCAGGCATCGCCGATGGTAGTAGGTTTGCTTCTTCGAGGCTACTGGTTGTGAGTCTAGATTTCGTGATGGTGGATCATGGGAATCACCATTGGGTTCCTAAAGGTGATTCATGGAATATGGGAGCCGACGATGGGTTCTGGTGACAAAATTTGATGAATACTATGGGTTGTGATTTCTAGAAATGGGTGTGATCTTCCACTGAATAATTTTTAATAGTGGGTGATTATTTTTGGAAAAGTGAAGGAGCGAGCCACTATTGGTAGCTTTCCAATGGTGGGTAGAATATGGATTTTTTCTATTTGAGAGCAAGGCTTATGGTGGGTATAATGGGAGTTTTTCAAAAAATGAGAAGGCTGAAAGTGGTTTAAAGAGCCTTAGTTAGAAAGTACAGGAGGTGACTCCTGCTTTGTTTCAAAAACACAATATAAAATTTTAAAATTATTAAAACATTTGAATTTAAAAAGAAAAATTTAAAAATAAATTAAAATATTTTCTACTTAAATTTAAACATAAAATAAATTAAAACTTTAAAGAAATGAATAATTAATTAAATTCAAATTAATATTATTAGAATTCAAAAACCAATCTTAAATTAAAACTAAGATTAAAAATATCAATGTAGAGAAATTTAATAATATTACATGATATTTATAAATTGAATTAATACATTAAATTGAAAAGATTTAAATTATTTATTGATATCCAGTTAATTATAAAAATTGATTAAAGTTAAATTATAAGAATAATAATATACTTAAAATAATAAGCATTTTATAAAATAAAATATAAATATAATGATAAAATATTTTATTTTCACTGAAGAAATAAAAAAACAATGAGTTAAAATTAATATTTGAAAATAAATTTGAAATAAAATAAAAAAAGTTACTAAAAAATAGAATTAAAAATTTAAATGAAATAATACAAAAATAAACATATAAATTGATAAATTATTAAATTCAAAAACTGAAATACACAAGTTGAATTATTTAACAACAAAGTCACAATTATTTAATTAAAACATCAAAAAATTAATAAAAAAATGTGGCAAACCAATTGATTTTAAGACCACATTAATCCCCATGTGTTGGTGACTAGCACCCGAGAATCATAAAATAATGAGATGTAATTTTTTCACCAAACCTGAAATAAGACACATGGTATATACACACAGAAGGACTAAATAGAAAAATATATTTCATAAGAAGAGGAAATCAATGGTAGAAATAAAAATCAAAAACAAAAAAACAAAGCTATGTAGTACATGAACAATAACTAAATAGAAAAACTGAAATAGGAAATAACAACTTTGTATGATATTTAAGAAATTTCCCACCATCTCACCACCAGCTACCTATACCCAGATGAGATAAACCCCCACCTCTCTATGGCACCTTCCCTTTTCCTACATCAAAATAAAATACAATTTCTAAAAATTATTGAGGGAATGTGTAGGGTGTGAGCTGAATAGGCTCAATAAGATCCCACCTAGGTGTTTTTGTCCTCGATAATGGCTATATGAACACTGAAAAAGGTGGTGAATTGAGTTCCTAATAATTTTTTTTATAATAAAACTTAGCCTTCAAGATATGTGAGTTCTGTTATTTTCCTTAATAAAGTCAGGAAGTGTAAATAAAAAACAAAATGGAGATAGATCGAACACAGAAGATTTATAGTAGTTTGTAGAAGAAAAATACTATACTCCACTCTAATACACTAATCCTTGAGTTTGGTGATTTTCACAATAACATACCTTCTATGAGGGTATCTCACATGATTACAAGAAACTATCAATTAATAAAAAGGTCCAAAATCTTTCCACTAGGTGATCCCTTTTACAAGACCTATCCACGGTCTCAATATACACTCTTATAATGAGTGTACTAAAAGATAGAATGAATAAACTTTTGAAAAACAAATTTCACCAAAAAGTTACAAGCATCATATGATTGTAGTTGAAGATTCATCATGAGAATATCGTTGTCTTCAAATTATAGCTCTGGATGATCTTCAGTGTAGTATATAAACTTATAGGTATAACATGAGTGGTCATTCTTGATATTTTTTATGTAGAATCATTCAAAGTATTCATGTGTATGTGTTTTATAGTCTCTTTTCACATTCATCCATATATTTTCAGATCAACTCATTACATACAATGAATAAATCTTGTTTATATGTCCAATTTAAATTTAAAATTTAGAAGGGAGATAATACCAATGGTCGATTTAAAAATTCGTTGATGAGATGGTAAATTAATGATTTTCTTCAATTCCTTCCAAATACGGAATAAGGTTCTACGATAGCACTATCAGGGATATTCTTCTTCTTATATTTACACATTTAGAAAAGTGACACTTTATACAAGTCAACCTTTCCTAAAATGGACAATCCTTCTTTAGATAAATTTAAAAAAGAAAGAAATAAAATGCCAATAGATTAGGAAAAAAATCATTAAATTCTACATATAGATAATTTTATCATAAGATATTCAACTGGTAGTGTTGTTCATTGTAACATAAAATTTTGAGAGACTTTATAAGATAAAATATCTCTTCGTCTTCTTCATATGAAAAAATTACTTCAATACTTCATAGCGTAATTCTTTGGTGTAAGATAAATATGTTTCGTAGGTTTGATACAAATCTTTAATCACTTCACTAACTCCCATAAGATAATATTTTACGAATATCCTTTACTTAAGATAACATCTTCTCATATTTTCATTCTATATAATTTATTTAAATTGAGAATTTAGAAACTCAACCATTCTCTTCATAAGATAATTTCTTATACTAACATAGAGTTTTTCTGATTCTATATAGATTGAAGATATTATTTGATTCTTGTAATATAAAACACTTTTTCACTAGATCAAACACTCCAATAAACATAGGTTAAACTCTCAAAACTATTATCTAAAACACTTAAGATAACTTTGTTAGAATAAAATTAGGTAATTTTTTGAGCCATAAAAAAACATAAAAAGTATTATATATTGGAGAAACATAATTATGTCCAATAATAAACCCCCTTTTGATAATCACAATGCCCATGAAATAGAAGAAAATTATTTCATGAGAGATGTTTTAACTTTAATTTTTTTTATAAAAGGTAAAAAAATTTAAATTATAAAATCACCCTTTTATTCTCCCACTATAAAGAAATTGTTCCTTTGATAAAAATTATCATTTCTTTCTCTACATATTTGTAAGACTTTTATCACTTAAATTTTTCCTTAATTTTTATTATTCTCATTTTATTCTCACCTTTTTAATGATATCAAAAGGAAGAAGAGAAAATGAATATAAAAAATATTTCACATGAAATTTTTTAAATAGATAATGATATTGATAATGAATAGAATTTGGAGAAAAGTTGTTTGAATAAGTAACAAGGTTAATTAAATAGACAAGGAAAGTAAAATATGAATAACAAAGAGATACTAAAACATATCAATCATACAAATAAATAGCTAAAATTCTATTGATTAAAAATATAAAGAAGTTATAAGAGAAGAATATTGGATAAATGATAAACAGATAGAAGCATATTAAAAATTATCATCCTAAAAAGAAAATTTAAATAATTCAATAATTTAAATATTATCTTAAAAATAGACTCAAATGTTTAAAGATTCTATTAAACTAGGAATGATTCAAATGTTTTTAAAGTGACCATCCACTTGGAGAGCAATTACGAAAAATGAAAATTATAGGTGTTTTAACTGGTGAATGTAACACGGTTCTTTGGGGATGGTTTCTTGAAGGATAACGACTGTCTAGAGGGTAAATATAATTCATGAAGAGAGGCTTCAACTATTTTTCCAGAAAAATCACCCAACATCAATAAAGATGCTCCAAGACTTACTCGATCTCCTCGAGTGGTCCTTACTAATGTGGATTGGATGTTGAGAATAGCTCACCAATATCTCTTCAAATTGAATCTATCTATTGGAAAAAAGGATAATAGAGAGGATGAATTAGGTAAAGGTAAAAAAATTATACAAAAAACATTGTATTTTCCCATTGAATGATTCCATCTAGATCAAAAATTTATTTCATCCTTTTTATAGAAGAAGTTTCAAGATCAATGATGGGAGGTCTAGATAAACATATTCCTCTCATCTAAAATAAAGAGTCAGCACATAAATAATTCCTTTTCACCAATTCATTTTTAAAAAAGTATAAAAGCATTTTAATACCATTCTATATCCTATGTGAAAATTTCGTTGAAGATTATTAACATCCAACTTCTTAGAATAAGAAACTATTAACTTATTCATTGCTTCAAATAGATTCTCAATCATACCAATAGAAAAATCAATTGAAACAATTTCTTTACCTTTTACAAATACTATACACTATTGGGTATCAACAAAGGTATAAAATTATTCTTCATTTTCCTGTTCAATAAAATATTCCAGTTTGATACTGTTTACAACTTCTTGGTTCAAATATTCAAATATATTATCCAATAATTCAAAATTATTAGCCAGAGATCCATATATTTTTTATAGTCTAGAGATAACTAAACCTATATATTTTCTCACTTGTGACATTAAAAGATTAATTTATATAACTATTTCTTATAAAAAAGTTTGGATTTCCGTCTTTGACTGAAAAATAAATGTGATTGATTTCTAAGGTAATATAGGTGTCCTTATTATTTCACCTATTATATATCTTTAAAGATCCAGAATTAATTCCTGGGGTAGAAGGACCCAATGAATTGAGGCAAGTTTAGAATCCATTGTGTCTATATGAACATATACTTTTTCTAACTTAGAATAAATGTCCTTTTTATTTGAGGATTCAGAGGAGGGTCCCAATGAAAACTCATCAACCACTTACTGGAAAAACAACTTCACTTAATATACATCATCTCTTAAAACTATATGATCTTTAAGAATCCTTATTTAATTTATGGAATCCAATAACTAATGTTTCAAAGATTCCACTTCCAACCTCAAATTTGGAAAACTTTCCCTAACCCTTTCTTTGACCATGTCCAACTCAGTTATAGGAATTTACTATTGAGTTTGAAGATCTCTAATAAGAGAAAATTTCATTTGATGGAATTTAGTTATTCTTGTATTATCTGCTTGATTATTTGTGTCAGCCTTGGGTTGAACTTATAGTGAAAATTATCAAGAAACTGATCTTATAACTTCACTTACAACTAATCGAGATGCATTTTTTTATTCTCATTATTCTCATTATCCAACAACATTTTGACTAACCAAGTCAATTTTTCCTCTAAATCTTGAACTAGTTTCACTATTTGGAGATATCACAATTAAGGGAATTACACCAAACATAGTCAATATATTTCATTCACTACCATTTATTAATCCTTCTAATCTAGGCACCAACTCTTTTCTTTCGGAGGAATATGGTGAAACATAAAGAATGATTGATATATGTGCAGTATTTGGACTAAGCTATAGAGAATATTCTTCTATTGATTATAGAACAAATCTAACATGCCTTTTACTTTTCACATGAGTCTCATATTTGATAAAATCTCTTATATCCACAGATATAGTTGGCCTCTATATAGATAAAGGTACAACTATAAGTACTTCAACATTACTGGATAAACAAAACTGAGAAGACTCCCCCAGAGTCCATGTAGGGTATATTCCAATGTCTTCTTCTGAACTCATCAGTACTATCTTATTCATATAAGAATTAAAACAAAGACCACTTCTTATCAAAATAATTTCACATAAATTTTTCAACCCATGAAAATGAGTGGCGGTACTCTCGACAAAACAAATACAAAATTTTTAAAAAACAAAAGTTAATATTCTACTGAAAGAATGAAATTTACAGACTTTTTCTATAAATGCCACATATACTTTATAACACACCTTTCTCAATTAATGATATTTTCAATCATAAAAAAGTATAATAAGGTAACATATTGAAAAAAATCTTTTCAAAACTCACTATTGCACTGAGAGATAGAGGATTGGATGAAATTTATAAGGACTATACTTTCTAGTTATAGATCCTTCATTGGTTTCTTCTCCATATCAGTAGGGTTCAATAGAGAATTCATAATATATGGAGGACTAACATTATATATGGCATGAAATGAGGTACTGAAATTTTAATATTCACCATGAGGAAATTTGAAGACATTATCCATTGTCAATGAAGTTAACAAGAAAATCTTATGAGTCGCCATTTTCCTAACCAAATCATTATTGTCACCAAAATAAAACACACCATTTTTGTCGAACTGACAAACTTCCCCTTAAAACAGATCCTTAGTTCATCTTTCAGTATAGAAATATTCTTATCCTTGATGGTTGATTACTTTATTGAGTAGCATATCCATTTCATCAATCGAGTCAAAATCTGTCACTCGTCTTCTTAGCACTTTCCTATATGTCAATTGATTCTTGAATCTACTTAAAGAGGAAACATTGGTTCTCTTTCTTTTCTCAATCTATGATAGGATTTATAATATTTTATATTTAGGGAAACAAATGTTTTTTATCTGAGAGAAAAAGGGCTCAATGGTTTAAAATTTGTTTAATGCGTAGAGCTGACACACATCTTTTATTTTGCGGTAACCGAGGGGTCACACAGTGATTTTCAGAGTAATTATTTGTGAAACAACAACACCTGACCTATTTTATATGACTAATAATCGAAATAGAGGCACTAAAAATTGAATAAAATAAGGTAAATAAATTATTTAATTTAATGAAAAAATAATTCTATATTCAAAATAACATTTTTTAAAATTCAACATTCATAATTCTGATGTAATGAAATAAAGTTTGTTAGTAGGAAATGGTTTAGTGAAAGTGTTTGCTAATTTATTTTTTGTGAAATTAAATTCTAAAGTGACATCATCCTTTTTTGAATGGTCTCTTAATAAATGATTTCTCAAATTAATGTTCTTTGATATTTAATGTTTTATATGATTATTTGAAATTTTTATAGCACTTGTGTTATCAAATTTTATTGGCACACAATTAAAATTAAATAAAAAATCCATTAAGGTGTGTTTGATTCAAAAAACATGTGCTCAAAAACTTCATACTATAATATATTTAGCTTCAATAGTTGATAATTCTATAGAGTGTTGTTTCTTAATCAACCATGATACTGGGTATTTTCCATGAAAATAATATGCTGCTAAGGTGATATTCCTATATAGTATACATCCATAAAAACCCGCATCTGAATATGAAGTTAATTTGAAGTAATGAGTTTTTTGGAAAGAAGATAAAGAGACATAGTTTATTTGCAATATATTAAAATTATTTTGGAAGCATTTAAATGTGATTCTTTTAGATTTGATTGAAATATTTCACAAAGACAAACTAATTTTTTTTTTGGTCTACCTATAGTAATATACAAAAATCTTCTAATGATTCCTCTATAAATATTGTTTTAACCTGGTTTTACAGTTTCATAGATATCAAGTTTTATATTAGAGCTCATAGGAGTTGAGTAAGTGTTACTAGTTTCAAGTCCAAACTTCTTAAGTAAATCAAGTATGTATTTTCCTTAGTTTAAAAAAATTACAAAATCATTTTGATAAATTTTAAATCCTTGAATTTTTTTTAACTCTCCCATGATACTCATTTCAAATTCCTTTTTCATAATATTTTAAAAATTATAACATAATTTTTTATTTTCCCATTTGAAAATAATATCTTCAACACATATTTTTACTAAAAAAATGTATGAGGATGAAGATTTATTATATAATGTTGGATCTTCCATTACTATTGTAAAACCATTTGATAAATGAAGAGAACTTAATATTTCATATCATTCTATTGGTGATTGTTTAAGTCCATATAGATATTTGGTAAGTTTAAAAATAGAATTTTTAATGTGAGGGTCTTCAAAACTAGGATGTTGTTACACATAAAATTCATATATTAAAAATATATTTAGAAAAGAATATTTAACATCCATATAACATAATTTAAAATTCATATAAGATGCACATTATAGAAGGATTATAATATATTCTAACCTAAATATAGAGGAAAATGTTTATTCATAATCCATTCGTTATACTTGATTGTATCCTTTGAAAACTAATTGAGATTTATTTATAGTTATTACACCATGATCATCTTTCTTGTTTCTAAAACCCTCTGTTTTTTTCAGTTATAGGACAGTGAGAGGGTCTTTCAACCAATTTATAATTTTTTTTTGTTTTATGTTTATTTAATGCTTCTTTAATATTCAAGAACCAACTTTCATCTAATAAATATTCTTCTACAGATTTAGGTTCTTGTTGGGATAAAAATGAAGACGATTCTAATAGGTTTCCTATATTTTTTATGCCTCCTAATCATTATTATAATCATTCTATAAATGTCTTGAGTATGTTATTTAATATTTATTGGTATTTTAGGAAACAAAATTTATTGTTCACTAGTATCAACCCTTACTAGAATTTTTTAAAGTAATCATGTTCCAAATCATTATCCTTGATGTTTTAAATGATGAGTTCATATCTCATATCCTTGAGTGAATCACTTTTATCTTTATTTTGAATCATTTTATGATATAGGAGCACTCTCATAAAACTTCACATGAGTATATTATTCAATAATCATTGACCTTTTTTTGAAAATTACATAGGTTTTGGAAGTAGTAGAGTAACCAAAGAATATACCTTCACCAGCCTTTGGTTTGATCTTTCCAAGGTTATCCTTGGTGTTCAAAATATAAACATTGCATCTAAATACATTGATATATCATAACTTTCATTTTCTATTATTCTAAAACTCATAAGTAATTTTATTTAAGATAGGTATTATTAGAAGTATGCTATTGACATAAAATGCTATCTTAAGTGCTTCATCGAAAAAATGAGTAGAAAAGTTATATTCACATAACAAAGTCCTAGCTATTTCTTATAAAGTACCATTCCTACTTTCAATAACACCATTCCATTGAGGTTTCCTAAGAGAAGATAATGTATTTCTAATTCATTTCTATGTCAAATATTTATTAAATTCATGATTCTCAAACTCAACTCCAAGATCACTTCTTAAAGTCATGATTTTAGAATTCTTTTCTTTTTTTAACAATCTTATAGATATTAATAAAAATAGAACACACCTCACTCTTAAATATTAAGAAGTAAACCTTTTTAAATCTAAATAAAATAATCAACTAACACATAAATGAATAATTTTCAAATAATAATTGAAGTTCTATTAGGTTTGAATCGATCCATATAGATAAGATCTAGATGTTTATATGTAGAAACCACTTTAATTGGTTTATAAGATGACCTGTGTTGCTTTCCCATTTAACATGAATCACATAGTTTCTTTTTTTTCTAATTTAAGTTTATAAAATTCATAAATAAAATGTTTTTTAGATATATTTTTCAAATAATTAACATTATAATGTCCAATACTTCTATGCCAAATACACAATTCAACAAATTCAACATTCAAACAATTCAAATTTTTTCTACATAAATAATTGAAATATAATGTGTAAAAATTATATGTTGCGGGTGATTTAAACTATAGAAACATATCTTTTAATTATAAACATGAATTTTTATAAAAATAAATAGAATATACATAATCCCAAAGTTGAGATATACTTATCAGTTTTTGTTTCAAGAACTCAATGTAAATAACTTTTTTGATGAGAATAGACTGAGGATTTTCAATAGATCTGATGCCAACTATTTTTCCTTTTTCATTGTCACCAAATGTGACATAGCCTCCATAAATCTTAGATAGTGAGTAAAAATTTTATTAATCACCACTCATATGTATTGAACAACCACTTTACGTAAACCATTTTTCATTATTGTTCATGTGGTTTTTCCAAACAATGAAAAATAAAACCATAGAATTTTTTGGTACCCAAACACTTTTTGGTCTAGAAATGTTAGCTATAGTAGACTTAAGTACCAAAATTTTTGTTTCTATAAAATTTTTAAAATTGGTCTGAAAAATATTTTGTATGAAAGGAATTTTTGATTCCATATAATTGATTTTTTTTAAATTACAGATATTTGCAGAATTTCTATTTTCTTCACAATTAAAACATATAAATTTATAAAGATTTCTGTTTTTAGAAGTAAGTACATTTTTTTATATAAAATTTTACTTTTCACCATCACTTCTTAATCTAAGATTTTATTTCTTAAGTTGATTTTGACTAATAATTTTATTGAGATAAACTTTTCATTTAGTAAAGATACTTGAAAGATCTTTAAATTTTTGAACCTCCTTCTATAGGTTCTCTATTGTTTTAGCTTGCTCAGTATTTGAGGAATTAGACTTTCCGAACTGATTTTTCAATATTTAAATCTATTTTTTCAAGAGTTTCTCTTTATTTAAATTATTTTTTAGTAGTTACTAAGAGATTTTTTTTCTTCTTTATGATTTTATATTTAGTGTATAAAATGGTACAATATTAATATAACTCATTATATGAGAAGTTTTAATTTTTGGATTCAAATTCACACTTAGAAAAATATTAATAATGTAACTCATCTGAATGTTCTATAAATTATAAGATGGAATTTTGATTAATTTCTCCAGCTTCTGATTTTGAGGATAGGAATTTTCTTTAATATTAAGAAGAACTCCATGTGGCCTTCATAGATTTCTCATATTTCTTAGAACCAGCCTTTTTGAAGTATTTATTTTCTATATTATTATAATAATTAATTTTTAGGCAACCAAGATTGATATTTTCTAGTTTCTTTCACTGATATCATATCAACTATTTCAAAATTTCACTATTCCCTTTTTTTACTTATTGAAAGGTCTTCTGAAGCCTCTTATCTTATTATTGAACTTTTTGAACTTTCAAGAAAGTCTTGCAAGCTCATAATTTAATCTTGAATTTCTTTATAAGTATTATTCTTTAGATTATTCAGATATATTTATACTTTTTTTCTTCCTTTAATCCTTAAAATTTGAATCCTACAAGGAAGTATTTTCTTTTTTTGATAGTTCTAGGTTCTCCAACTTCAGTTTCCATTTAATCTTCATATATAATAACAGTTCCAATGAGATAATTTATCTAGAAACTTTTTAATTTTATATATTGTCTTATAGTATCTATGATTCCATTCCACTTGGGTGGTAATACTCTAATAACATTCAATTCTTGTTCAGGCTTATTGAAAGATCCTCCTAGAGCAATAGTATTGTCAACAATCTCAGTGAGCCTTCCATTTTTTAAGTAATACTTTCTAATTCAGACATTTTTAATGTATTTAAATTAATCTTGGACGTATCATATATAAGAGCCTTCACATTTTGTGTTCCTTCGTATGAAACTATTATAGTTTTCCAAATTTCATGTCCTAGTTGAAACTAGGAACATCTGTTGAACTCATCTGATCCCAATCCATAGATTATAACATTCATAACATTGGAATTCAGATCATATTATTTTTCAGTTTTTGAATACAATATTTGCGGGTTTGTATTAGGAATTTCATAGGGCTTTACAACTTTGAGATAAACTTTCAAGACCAGATTATCTATGTAGATGGTCATACGAGCCTTCCAACAACCCTAATTTTCACCATTAAAGTATGAAACTCTAACCATTGCCATAAATTTTATGTTATCATCCATGGTAGATATTTTAAAATTATATCTTTTTAATTCAACCTTTTATATCTAGGAAATCAATTGTCATAATCTCGGATACCAATTGTGGTATTAGATAATGGCTAGCTGGACACTTAAGTGGGGGTGAATTGATTTCCTAAAAATTTTATTTATGGGAAACCTCTATAGTCAAGATATTATAGTTTAAATTTTACCTTAATAAATATATAAAATAAGAATAAAAAATTTAAAATAACGAGATTAAATATAAGAGATTTATTGTGGTTTTGGGAAAAGAAATTCCCTAGTCCACTCCACCAACACTCCACTCAATGAGTTTGGTGATTTTCACTACAATAACCATTTTTCTAGGGGCTACCATCTTAGAATAAGAAGCTATCACTTAATAAAAATATCAAATAGATTTCAACTAGGATATCCATTTTATAAGACCTATCCATGATCTCAATAAACACTCTTAAAATGAGTGTTCTAAAAAAAGAATGAATAAAATTTTGAAATTTTTTTACACCACATTGTTATAAGTAGAAACTGATAGTAGTTGAAGATTAATCCTAGGAATATGATGGTCTTAAAATTATATATTAGGATTATATGTAATGTAACTAATAAAATTATAGGTTTAGCATGTGTGGTTATGCTCGATCTTTTCTATGTAATAAATTTATATTATTCAAATGTAGGTGCATTCTAGTTGTTCTTCTCATCCATCCAAATATTTTCTCATCTTCTCCTTATATTTAGTATCTAAATCTTCTTTTTATATATCA